>CM053793.1:784201823-785501198 GCA_028749045.1 Cupressus sempervirens
CTGTGCAGTTGGCACCATGAAGAGGCACGCGAAGATCTTTAGAGCCAATGGACTACGTGGTGCATAGTTTTGAAGAGAATGCATGGTCATGCACATAGCTCGGGCAACACATATAGCGTGTCTGATGAAGTGTTTGGAGTTGTGATACGACACAGGTTCTTCAAATTCAGAACCAACGACAACATTGTGATAATTTCCATCCACAATCTAGCATGTATCGGGCCATGATCCAAGCCCATACATGTGTTGCAATTTATACTTGTCTTCAAATCCATCATCTCCAGCTCGAGGGCATATAAGCTCATAATGGTAATCGGGTATGGGTATCTTTAAAATATGGATGACTGAGGATATGTCCATTTGAAATGGATTTGGTGAATGCTCTTAAGCATTTCTTTGAATAGGGTATTGAAGAAAGCGATTTATGGAATCAATCACAGAGCCCATTAAATTCAATTCAAACCCAAGCAAAGCAAAGGGATTTCTATTCATACACCCGCACTCATATGCATCAGGATGACAATCAGAGGTGGTAGACCAACCAAAGTCTCAATGTGATCGTGTGTCCCTGAGATTCAACCAAGGAATGAACTCACTATTTATATTTTAGCAAAAGGAAATGGATTGCGGACACTTAGGGATATGAAGATTCATAAACATTGTTGATAAATAATGCCAACTACAATCTTCACCAAGTGAAATGATTACAGAATGCACACAAGTATGTTTGAGATATCAAATGCTATCCTTATAAGATATGACTATCATGGTATCAGGAAATGATGCAAAGAAAGATGCCAATAGAGGTGTGCGCATATACAAATTTGTGGCAGTGATATAAGAAAATAGTTTTGGATGCTTTGATATTTCACAAATTCCATAGGTAGTTTCAGCAGGTGAAAAGTCATTAAAAATTGAGCTTAGTTTTAATGGATGCCAAGTTTCATGCAAGAAAATTCAATGTATTTATAAAGTTATTCACTCAAGCAGTAAAATCAAGCCACTTGTCATCCTACTTGGAGGGAGGTTTATGCTTAAATATCATAAGTAACACTTGTGATATTTTTGAAAAGAGGATAAAAGAAGACCTTTTCCCAAGAATAATGGGTGTGTTTTTAATTAAATCATATAAACCCAATAGGTGATAAAGGGCATATCCTGGAATCCAAAAAGGAGGAAGATAATTCCAAAGTATGGGAAGAGTTATTTTGAGAATCAGTTATAGAAACTGAACACTTTGCCTGCAAATTCTATATATGGTGAAAGCATCAAACAAAAATGGGTTCTAGTTTTTTGAGTTTTGGCTGGGAGACTTTGGGCTACAGTAGAACAGAGGCTTTGAATACAGTGATAGGGGGGGAAGTTTGGATTTCTCTAAGACTTTGTGCTACAAGGGGTCCCATTCTTTTTCCGGTTCCATTCTTCTTGCTTCCGACTGTAGACTTTGTTCTCCAGAAGGGAAGGAGATTCTGTAAATTATTCCATTTTTCTTGAGAGGTTGTGAGAGGTAGAGCATGGGTTATTTCTCTTTTCCAAAACTGTGTGTCTAATTTAGAGATAGAATTTTATTGGTTGATGTAACATTGTAAAAGAAGTTTCTGTCTTTCTTGAAATAGTGATTTGGTTGTAATGTGTACAAGATATTTTGCGATCTTTTGTAGTCAGGGAAGGGAGGCTGGAGGTTAATTACATCAGAACTTTGATTATGGTGTATTTTCCTTCCACTGATCATGAACTTTGCATCATTTTTAGTTTTCTCTAAATTACGTTTCAATATCGTTGTTTTCTTGTTGCATCATCTTTTCAAAACGTCTTTTAAAGCTCTAATTTTTAAATTCTCTCAAGAGGATGGAAGATACATTTTCGTTTACATTATGTAATGTAGTGTACGGAATATTAACTTTGTGTAATATGTTTTATTATGTTTCCTTTCTTTTTTTAGTTCTTAGGTTTCGCGTCTATTTTGTGTTTACGGATAGATAATTGGTATCCTTTCGTGCTTTCCGGTTAAAAGTACCTATAATTAATTCGTTATAAATCTTGCAAAAATTCAGAGGAAAGTTATTAATTTAATAATAACCTATCCAACTTTTGGTGTCGATTTGTTCTTTCATTTGGGCATTCAGGTTCAAATTTGTAAATACTTTCTTGAAAGACAATCTGTTCACTAACATTATGCTTAACACATGAACATGTACCAAGATTTCAGGATGTAGTCAATTAAGTAATTCAGTAAAAAAAAATACTTATAAGAAAATTAAGAAAAAAATACATATCATCTAGATATCACTCTTAACTATCATCCTACCAAAGGGATTTATAAAACACCATATATAATTGTCTTCTGTGTTGCACACGAAAATAGCTATGTTATATTTTCTAAAAAAATCAAGAATTTTTTTTGTATGTATAGTGTTTGACCCGTCTAATCTTATATATTTTGTAAAAACTTTAGTATTTTAGAAAGTAGATTCAAAGTATTACAATTTATATGTTTTACACATTTTATAATTTTGAGTAGATGATCCTCAAATGTCTCATCCAATTTTAGGTTTATCTAATTTTTAAAAACATGTCCTCTTATACCCCCCTTTTTGTACACCATCTCGGTGCACTTACCCCCATGATGAAGATCACCTCAAGAGGTATCATATAGCTCCCTATCTATGATGTGCAATAGTAAAATGGTAGTATGTTGGCTCTCAAATGAACCTATTTAGACAACCCTTGCAAGGTGCACCATAGAACGAGAGATTCAAAGGATTAGAGGCAAGAGTGTGAATATCCAAGAATCATGTATGCAATGCAAATGCAACTAAAGGTAAATGAGATGCAAGATCTAAACTAACAAAGAGTTACAAAAAATGCCTAATTAGACTAGGTGAGCTAAGTAATTGCATTAAGAAAACTAAGCTAAGAATGCAAGTAAAGAAAATAAAATTAAAGTAGAGTGAGTGCAAAGTGCTCAAGATTGAGTAAGAAAAATGATAACATAACAATAGAGTAGAAGAACAAGCTATGAGAGAGCAAGGAGAGACCCTCATTTTATAGAGAAATGGATAATAAAGATTAAGAGGCAAAATCTATGGTGGAGAACGGATCCCATGTTGACTTTGTGCAAAAGAATCTCCAAGAGGCAAAATCAATGGTAATGTTTAAGAGGAAAAAGATGTGTGGAGGAGAATTAAAGTTATTTTGAAAATAAAGATTCCTCTATAGAAAAGTGTGCATCCCATGTGTAGACAAAAATATTTTTTCTTTTATTTTTAAATTAGAAAATGTCTTTTTTCATGTGCACACTTGGGAATATGGGAATAAAGGGACTTTGGGGATTTTATTTAATTAAAAGGGGATATGGTTCTTTTAATTAAATAAGAACTTAGGATAAGGTGGTCAAGTATAAATTATTTCCAATTAGATCAAGATTTGATCGAAGATGATAGATAAAAGAGATTTGGTCTAGCATTTAGGAATTTTAAAATGTAGAAAGGGACCTCATTATTTACTAGAACATTTTTGTTAGAGTAAGTTATTTATTACTCTAGTTGCTTTAGCTCTCTTAGGTGCATATAATTAATATTTTATATTAATTATATTGTGCAAACCTAGTTTATTTTTCCCTCTAAGGTTTCATTCACCTTAAAAGGTTGAACCTTTGTTTTTTTGTTTTCATAACTTGGAATACATTTTGCTCTCAGATTGTTGAAAATTTCTGAGCTCTACTTTTTTCGTTTTCTGGTTTCTCTTCATTGCAAGATATTTTCATGCAAGTGTTATTGAGGATCTATGAAGTTAAATTTCTCAACTTCTACATGGTATCAAAGTGGACCTATTGCTTCCTCATTTGAAGACTCTTGAAGCCACGATTTGAAGACAGAAACCCTGGCTTTTCCAGAGCTTTTTTCTCCAAAAGGGTGAAGGAAAAATTTTTGGGGCACTTTGGGCCCAAACGGATGCTGCCATTGGATTTAGAAGGCCGTTTACAATCAAGATTCATATAAAACTTTTCATTTTTTGCTACAGGGCATTTTTGGAAAAAAAAAATTAGGCCCCTCGGTCGCAATCGTATGGACGTACACACGAAAGAGGAAAAAAATAAAAAATTTAAAAAGGCGCAACCACTACTGCAGCACTCAAGCACCACCATGACACCGCTCTTGCTCCGTCTGTGTGCCACTTGGAAGGTAGCACCCCGACACCACCATCGTCGCGGCTTAATTAACCCACCACCTTTGCCCAGCTCTAGACAGTGGTGCCGCTGAGTTCTCCTCCTAGGTGCCATCACTGTTGGCGGTTTACACTCTCTGACTACTCCGACAATCTTGCATCATTTTTTGGTGCTGTGACATCATTTTACGACCATCGTACAACTTTTTTGGCAGATGATGTCATCATTCCATACCCCCTACTGATGTCATCATTATGACTGCTAATGTCATTATTCTGACTGCTAATATCATCATTATGACTGCTGACATCATCATTTTGACTACTAATGTGATCATTTTGATTGTTGGCAACATCATTTTGGAATCTCAATGTTTTTTGGTGATGGCCTGGTGACGACCGTACGGGTGTCAAATTTAAGCCCATGTCTATAATTTTCCAGTGAGCTCCTTTTTTGGACCTGTAGTCATTTTTTGCTTACAACTTGAGCATATGGATGTATTTTTGCAATCCGAAAGAAGCACCAAAAAGCTGACTCAAAGATAGAAAAAATGATGCTAGTTTTATTTAATTCCAAGTTTGTTTGAGCTTCCAAATTTGGTGTTAAAGTAGAGACTTTGATTTTCCTCTTCTCTGCATCTGAATTCCAGTTCATTTTCTCAGTTTTTTTCTTTTTCCATAGTTGTTGCTTTGGTTTTGGGGGATATATTTATTCATTGTGGGGGGGAGAATTTTCTATTCTATAATTTTCTTCAGAATTAGACCCTTCTACTTCTGTCTTCTTCTTTCTCTCAATGTCGGATCGTTATGGGATCTAGCTCACGAGGCACAACTATCACACCTGGAAGACACAAATGACTAGGCTTCTCGTGTCAAGAGGCTTATGGTCATGCCTAGATGTGAACCAACCTATTTTGCAATACCCTTTTGAGGTTCATCAACATAGAAACAAAATGGATGAAACCATGGGACTGATTGCACTGAACATCTCAAATAGTCTACTATTTCACTTGGATAGTTTACTATTTCACTTGGATAGTTTGACCACTCCATTGGCTCTTTGGACCAAATTCCACACATTGTTTGGCACAGTGAATGAGTTCTAGGCACTATAGCTTGATGTAGAGTTGATTTCTTTGACACCAACCAGCTTTCCCACTATTGAAGACTTCTTGATGAAGTTCAAATCTCTGCATACAATCTTGCAAGGATGTGGTAAAAACAAAACTGATGATGAGTATATTTTTTTGATACTCTCAAAGTTGCGAGGATAGTATCAGATCTTTTCTTCCACTTTCTACTCCACTATGGATGCCTTGGGTAACAAACATCAGATGCCCTCATTTGAGACATTTTGTGATTAGTTGACATGAGAACAAGCAAAGATCCAACAGGTGGATGCCTCTAGTTCTTCTAGCCAAGCATTGGTTACTCAAACTTCTTAGGGGAAACCAAAATAGAAAGCTAAATCGAAGAAAGATGCACCAAAAAATGATGCCAAACCTCCAGCTAACCCTTCCAAGGGTAAATTTGCTTCAAAGTCTAATGAGTCTACCTCCAAGACTAAGAAGAAATCAACTAAGACCTATAGTTTTTGTGGAAAGGATGGACATCCCATTTCTAGGTGTTGGAAATATTTGGAGGCTTTACAAGAAGCCATGTAGGAGCACCACATTTCATCTCCTAAGTCTTCATCCTCACCTGTAGGGAAAGGTTACGCTCTTACTGTATGAGCTATGACTTCTGGGCCTACTTGGATTCTTGATTCTGATGCCTCTCACCATATGACAAACACTCAGCAGTTGGTCACCTCACTTGCCCCTTGTCCTACTTCACAGATTGTTGTTGGGAACTCATCACATCTTTTTGTCATGGGTTTTGGTTCTGTTGTATTAGCTGGGGGCTCTCTTCAGGATGTTCTTCTTGTCCTTGATATTTCAATGAACCTATTTTCTATCTATTAGATTTGCCACTTTGGCTCTGGTAAGACAGTTGAGTTCTCAACACATGATATGGTTAGTTGGGACTTACATGATTCTAAGATGATTGTGGCGACTAGGAATGTTGATTCTGCATCTTGCCTCTATAGATTTGATGGATTGGAGTCTTTTGATGACATAGGTTCATGTCTTGTTGCACATGCAAATTTAGTAAGCAGACTTTGGCATGAGCATTTTGGCCATGTCAATTATAGATATCTTCAGCAGATGAGCACATAGGCACTTGTTCTTGGGCTTCCCCAGATTTCCTGTATAGATGGTGTTTGTCAAGGTTGTGCACTTGGAAAACAACATAGGGATCCTTTTCCACATGGACGAGCCACTTGTGCATTGGTACCATTGGAGTTGATTCATAGTGACCTCATTGCATTTCCCATTCCATCTTTCTTAGGTGCCAGATATGTGCTTACTTTCATTGATGACTTCTCTAGATGTACATGGGTATACTTTTTGAAGTACAAGTCTGATGTCTTTGATTCATTTTGAGTCTTTAAGACATTTTTTGAGAAGCATTCTAGTCTTTCTATTCGACAGATACACATAGATAATGGGGGGGAGTCTGTGAACCAAGCTTTTAGGGATTTTTTCTCTGAACATGGTCTTTAGCATTAGTTTTCAGTTCCCTACACCCCTTAGTAGAATGGTGTGGCTGAATGAAAGAACATAACACTTTGAGAGATGGCTAATTGTATGATTTAGTCTAGCTCCATGGATTCGAGTTTTTGGGTAGAGGCAGTCAATTGTGCCAACTATATTTAGAATCAAATACCTCACAAGGTAGTTCAAAATATGACTCTTGAGGAGGCTTGGTCTCATGTCAAGCATGGGCATTTGTCCCAGATGCTCATAGGAGATCCATGGAGCAGAAGAGCTGACACCTCATTTTTGTTGGCTACTACGAGGATGTTAAGGCCTACAGATTGTTTGATCTTGATTCTAGAGAGGTCCTATTTTGACGGGATGTCTAGTTTGATGAGCACCTTCCTGCAATAGATACCCTACCTCTAGAGTCTACTTCAATTATCACCACTCCCTCATCCTTTCTAGTCTCTTTTCTGGATGATGAGGATGATGATCATGTTGATCCCCATTTACCTCCACCACAAGATCCTCCCTAGATGCCTAAATGGGCTCAAACTACAATTGAGGCTATAGGATCGCTAGCTAGTGATCCTACCACTTCCCGTCACACCTGTTCACATAATACGGGTTCTAGTCTTCTCAATCTTGTTATTTGTGATGATCCTCATAATTTTGCAGCAACGACAAGATATCCTGAGTGGGATAGTGCAATGGAGGAGAAGTATTCTTCTTTGATGAAGAATCATACTTAGGATCTTTGTTCTCTTCCTAAGGGAAGAAAGGTTGTGCGATGCAAATGGTTGTATTGTACTAAGTTTGTTGCTGATGGTTCCATTGATAAGCACAAGGCCCGTCTTGTTGTGAAGGGTTTTCATAGGTTGAGGGTATTGATTACATTGAGAGATTTGCCCCTATCACCAAGATGAACTCTATTTTCCTTGTCTTATCCCTTGCATCTTCATAGGAATGACCCATTTTTTAGATGGATGTGAAGAGTGCATTCTTGCACAGTGATATTATTGAGGAGATTTACATAGAGCAGCCTCAGGGATTTGTGTAGGATTCCTCCTTGGTTTGCAGACTTCGATGGTCATTGTATGGTCTCAAACAGGCCACTTGGGCTTGGTATGAGAAGATGGACTCTTTTATGCTTTCTACAGGCTTCACCCACTGCCATTCTGATCCTATAGTATACATTCAGTGTCTTCAGGCTAAGGTTTTGATCCTTGTGCTATATGTTGATGATCTTCTTCTCATAGGTAGCTTGTCCTCTATGATTAAGGATGTTCAGAGAGTATTGATGGAACAATTTGAGATGACTGATCTTGGACTGCTACACTACTTTCTTGGTCTCCAGATTGTTCAATCCCCTACTAGAATCTTTGTTTACCAGCATAAGTATTCTCTTGACATGCTTTGATGCTTTGACATGCTTGATTGCAAGCCTGCTCCTACACCTTTTCAGTCAGGTGTTACTTTGTCTACCTCTTGCACTTTGCCTTTAGTGGATCCCACATTGTACCAATAGTTGGTTGGCAACTTGTTGTACCTGACACACACTCATCCTGATCTCTCCTTTGCAATGGGTCTTGTCTTTCAATTTTCACATGAGCCTCATGAGAGTCATTGGAAAGTTGTCAAGCATATTTTGAGATACATTCAGGGCATACTGATGTATGGCATTCATTACACATTAGGGACACCTCACATTATTGGCTACACTGACTCAGATTGGGCTAGTGATGTTGATGATCAAAAGTCTACTTCTAGCTTTGTTTTCTGTCTTAGCTCTGGTCCTATCACATGGTCATGCAAGAAGCAGTAGGATGATGCACTTTCATCTACAAAGGTTGAGTATCAAGCTATAGTACTTGCTAGTCAGGAGATATTATGGCTTCAGCAATTGATGACTGAGTTTGGTTTTCCTCTTGATCATCCCACTGTTCTGTGGTGTGATAATCATAGTGCTATTCATATTTCTCGCAACTTGGTGGAGCATCAACGCAGTAAAAACATTGAGCTTCATATGCATTTTATGTTTCATCTAATCTAGGACGGTGTTCTCTCTTTGAGTACATTTCCACTGATGCACAGGTTGCTGACATCTTCACCAAGTCATTTGCATCACCTCACTATCTTCAATTGCGGTCTATGCTTGGGATTACAGAAGTTGTCCTTGGGGGGTCTTGTTGAGGCCTTCCTTCATGCTTTTTTCAGCATGTTTTTTCTATCTCTTTTTGGAGAGGGGTTTTTTCGACTGGATTTTCTCCTTTGTCTCCAATTTACAGAGATTTCCTTTTTTTGGGTACCTAATCAGGCCTTGTTGCTGGGACCCATTTTCTTGCTTTCATAGCTTGGCTAGGTTAGCTTCCTCCTAAGCTTCGCTTAAGGGGGGGTGTTAGAGTAAGTTATTTATTACTCTAGTTGCTTTAGCTCTCTTATGTGCATATAATTAATATTTTATATTAATTATATTATGCAAAACTAGTTTCTTTTTCCCTCTAGGGTTTCATTCACCTTAAAAGGTTGAACCTTTGTTTTTTTGTTTTCATAACTTGGAATACATTTTGCTCTCAGATTTTTGAAAATTTTTGAGCTCTGCTTTTTTTGTTTTCTGGTTTCTCTTCATTGCAGGATATTTGCATGCAGGTGTTCTTGAGGATCTGTAAAGTTGGTTTTCTCAACTTCTACAATTTTTGGGTGATGACAAATTTATAGAAGGGAATGCATGCTTTATAATAATGGATGGATGCCTTCATTTAATAATTTCTTTCTTGAAATCCTTAAATGCTTGCACTTAATGACTTGAGATGAGGTCATTGTGAATTGTGGATATCATGGATATGAAAACCAAGGAAGAAGGCCCCCTTTTGTAATGATTTCAGGGTCAATTTTTGCAAGGGTGGACTTTACTAGCTAGGAAAAGAGAAAATATTAAAATTGCGCCCCAGAATTTACCAAAGTTAACACCTTGAGGTAGAGGTTACCCAATATTTGACCTATATTGGTATAGATTGCCCCTTGTATGCCCTATACTTGGAAGGGTTAATTTTGAGATTTTGGGATATCAATATTGTCATTTTGATGTCAATATTCTTAGTGCATTATTGTTAACCTAGTGAAGAGGAGTGTAGAATGACTATAAGGGTGTCTAATATGTATGAAAAAGTATTTTAAGTCCGATAGTAGGAAATATTATTTGGAATGTAATTCATAATGATTATTTTGCTGAAAATAAAACAAGTGAGGTGTATTTGAAAACATGGAAGTATGGGAAGCTGAAATATGTAGGAAGTCAAATTTGAAGTCCTAATGAGAGAATGTTACCCATAATAACTTGTTGAAGTGTGATATTGGTACTACAATGCATGATTTGTGAGTTTTTCACCATCATTTATCAAGTATAAAAATATTTAGAGAAGGAAGTTGTGTTGTTATGTTACTGGCATGTAAATGATGGTTGTTAAGAATGGTTTGGACATGCTTGGTGAACTCTCTACATTAGAATTTCAAGGTGTGCAATTTGGTGGTTCATAACATTTGTGTAGTGTTCTAGTTTGAATATTTTATGTCACATTTCTCTAGAAGTTAAGATATGTTTTTTGAAATATTAGGTAAACAAGGGGGTTGGCTCTTACAAAACAAAGTGGCAGACTACTAGCCTATTACCATCCATAGAAATGATCACCCCTAACATAGCTTAACACACTAGAAAAAACATAGAAATAAGAAAAGAAACTAATAGGCACCCTACTAAGATAACCTGTAACAAAATGACTAAAAAGTAATTAGTTTTTAAACAAAGGCAACATAGCCTTAAACCAGACCAAGTATAAAAACCAAAAAAACCAGAAACACAAAACAATAACAAAAAAGGCACTAACTAGGCTTTCCCTCAACTTTTCCTTTATGGAGGATGCTCATGCAATCTTCCATCAGGAACCCAAACAACAACTTGGCATCTTCCTACTTTATGTCCTCCTCCTAGTTGTCCTTCAGCAAATGTAGGGTAGTAGCCACCACATGAATCACCTTGATAGTGAAATTTGATAACAGGCCAAACCTATCCTTGATGATCTACACTTTGTCCCTCAGCTCCTTTTCCCCCAAATTTAGGGCCTCCACAATTTACTTTGATTTTCCTCCCACCTTGTCCATCTCCTACCCATGAAGTCAACCTACAAAATTTGAGAGTTGGAAATCATTTTTCCTATAGGGATCACCCTAGTTAGGGAGGACACTATTGTACGAGAGGAGGCCTTTTCCATCATCTCTAGAAATTGATCCTGCATAATGTCCACCATATTCATCATGAGAGACTCAGAGATGTGAGTCACCTCCTTACCTTCTTTTCCTCCACTCTCAAGCCTAATGCAAAAGAATATGAAAAATCCACCTCCATATCCCTACCATCTTCATTTCCCCCTCTTTAACTCAGTATCTTTTCTTCTATATGTTGCTTGGGGGAAGGGCATTTCATCAGAACCTGACTCATCCTCCTCTTGCAAGGCAATTTTTCTCATTTTATGTTTAGCATTTATTTTTTCTAGTCTCCAAGACCTCCTACCCTCTCTAACTTCATCTTTTGAATCTACTAGTTCTTTCTCTTTCCCCTTCTCCAGAATCACCTTTTTACTAGGTGGGGTCTTCTTTCTCTCCTTGGGAGACCTGCTAGGTGAGGGTTGGGGTGTGAGGGTCCTAGGTCTAATAGTTCTTAGATAGACTTAAGGGGATAGGGGTTATGGATAACAGGGATATCAATCTCCACAATCCTAGGAGGTAAGAGGGCCAAATGAAAATGGTATAGGCAAAACATTAAACCCTAGTGAAGGATAGTGTAATTAGCACCATTTTTCATTTTTTCCTTCACATTTATAAAAGTATCAACCAAATCATGCAACATAAAGAAAGAAATGAAAAAGAAATCATGATGCCTAAAATGGTTTAGGAGGGGAAAATGGTAATAACAACATACTCTGTACTTCCCTTTGAGAGTTAGATACCTCATAAGCACCAGATGCATCTCGTTCTAGCACTCTGGAAGCTTTTTCTTAGAAACCCACCACAGTGGCGAATGGGTACCTCACTCTCCTGGAAGAAGTGAAATAAAATATCCTCATCCACAACTCTCATCACTTTCTACCATTTTCTAGCCTTCAGCATAAGGCCTATTGCCAAAGCAATAACTTCATTAGACACTTGGAATGTCATGTCATTCACCATCACCCTTCTGTCCTCCCAGGAATCCACAAATTGACTGAAGGGTATATATATGTAATAGATGTTTTTAAAAAAACTCTCTTAGTGGATGCAAAACTAGAAATATTTTTGGATTTGATATCTACATTCTGAAAATATTACTTTGATGCACAATTTTGGTTGTAATAAGAAAATATAATATTCTATAGTTTTATGTTTCGAAGCTTTTTTAGAATAGATAATATTGTCTATTCGTTAATGATTTGTATCCTTGAGGAGATTGGTCATTTGCAAAAAGGTTTACATTGTCTTATTGCAATTTAGAGTCTTATTGTTGAGGTTGAGAGAATTCGAATAGATAGTGATAAAGTGAACTTCAAATCATTTTGATCTATAGGGATTTATCATGTGGATGATCTTGGTTATAAAATTTGAGGGGTTTTTCAATCTACACATTCTTTTTGTTTTTATGAATTAATTGTTTAAGCTTTTTGAGTATTTTCTTTAAAATACTCATTGGGAAGGTTTTCCCTCAAATGAGGAATTAATGAACATATTTTCAAACTAGTTGTTGTATCTTATAGTATTGTGAAGTAATACTAAGCAGAGAATTCCTTACCCATTAAGGGATTTCAATCTATTAGTTTATCAAGAGTTTTTCTCTCTTTGAGTTTTAAATTCAAAAGGGAAAAAAACTATTTACTATCAACTGGCATGTCACATTTACTATTTTCCATAAACATAGACCATTTCATCAACATTTAAATGTATTTAGGGTTTTAATATTATGAATATTCCCAAATTTTGAGTTTTGGGTTTCTGGGTGCCTTTATTTTGATGTGGGGAATGGATTTGAACCTTTTAAGCTTCATACATTGTTTGAATTCTATATGAGTGAGTTATTTTTTGTTGTGTTTCCTTTGTGGGATTTGAACCTAAGTTTTATGTTAAGGGGTTTGTTTTTTATTGTTGGGGGTTGGCTCTATAGTGTTGGATGAATGCATTGCTCTCAGTTGTGAAGGGCCTTGTTATGGTGAGGGGAATTGAACCTTAGTTTCATATTTTAGAGGTTGGGGTTTCTATAGTTTTTAAAGTTCTTACTTTTTTGAATTGACATCTCTTAGGAAGTGTTTCTAATTTATCTCTAGTTTTTATTTCTTGTCAACTAATATATGTATTTATTTCATTTTTAGTATCCTTATACTTATCAAGATATATTTTTGGCATTAGGTAGAACATGACTAGGTAGAGAACACAAAGTTAAAAGAGTTGATCAATCAAAGATAGAAGGTATCTTCATGGCCTCCAAAAATAGGAACAAAAGAATGTCTATATCGTAAATGATCCATCTCATTGAAATGCATGGGTATCTAGCCACTACAATCACCTAATACATAGGATCAAATACCAAATACATAGCTCAATCCATTG
This sequence comes from Cupressus sempervirens, assembly GCA_028749045.1. Lineage (NCBI taxonomy): Eukaryota > Viridiplantae > Streptophyta > Pinopsida > Cupressales > Cupressaceae > Cupressus > Cupressus sempervirens. Next base: position 784,215,203 of record CM053793.1, read on the forward strand.
AATCAAGAAAGAAATATAACCAATATAACCCCCCTATAATGTTGAGAGGTAAGACATGAACAATGAAACTAAATGAGATATCTCCTGCAGAAAGAACATTGACAGTACAAAAGAAGTGCAAACACCTACAATGACATGCATCATCAACACATCACAAGGCTAATGTCACTTCACTTGACAAAGGAAGATGGAAAATATGTCCAACATGAAACCCCCCACAACACTTGACAATGTAGTGAGAATACATAAAAACACAAAGATTTGAAAAATCCTAAAATGCAATAGAGTGGAACTTTATCTTAGTGCGTTTGAAAAAATACTATTAAAGGATGTTTAAAAAGATCAAAAGAGACATAAGGATGATAGAATATGGTGGCTTGTATTTTCAACATCATAAAAATGCTAATAACCTATTGTGAAAATATAATTTTAAAATTATTCATTTAGGATTTCGATGTTTTCTGTTGTAGAGTTTTCCCTAGAAAAAAACCCTAAACAAATTTTACCTTAGGTCTTCTCTTTTTCATCCTTACCTTTTACCTAGTTGTGTGAGTCCCTTTTCCTTTTTAAGTTACAGCCCATTGGTTAGGTTTAATTAGTTCAATTCTTGGCCCCATATCTCCTTGCATTTAATTAATCATTGTTTTCCCTGCTCATTCCTAAGACTTAATATTTTCATTGGTCCCTATTATATGTTCAAGATTAAAAAATTGAACGACTCATGTTGTATCTCATGTTTGACAACCCCTCATTTTGAACATGGGAGAGGTTTGCACATGTCACCATTCTAGTGCTTCCTTATACTGCAATGCTTTCTCAATGCTCTAAAGCCTAGAATTGCATCACACTGTCATGAGTTTCCATTTCAGCATTTACTCACTTTGTAGTGCTTCAAAGAGGCTTTAAAACCTAGAATTGCATCATGTGTTTCACCTCTGGAGTAGACTTTTCACTCTTTTTTATTTAAGAAATGGATTGAGCACGAGTCTTAAATCAATGGACCTCATTCAATTGCGTAATTTTTTTAAGCATTGAGGATATTCTCTTTTGACATGAAGATCTATGTCTCACATTATTTTGCTTAAAGAATACAGGAAGCTTCAGATTCAGTGAGATGCAGACATGTCACATCGTTTGAGTAATGAAATTGGTAGTGAGACCTAACTAATGATTGGTCCCAGTTTGTAAGGTGTCAAAAGGGGCCCATGAATGAGAGGAAAGTAGAATGTGACATAAGGAAGATTTACAGTTCATGCTCTCTCACAAGTTTATGGGATTTATTTTGAAATAGCAATGATGGTGTGAAACTATCAATGAAGGTAATTAAAATTCTTGATCACATGATCATAAGGTCTAAAAGGTAACAAGAAGTATAAGTTGCAATTGGGTGACACCAATAAGAGCATGTGAAGTTTTTTTTGATTATGAAGTTGTGCAGCTAGCAAAAATGAAATAAAGTGAAGCTACAACCTAGTGATTAGCTTTGATCACATGATTGCATGGATCAAGATTAGAGGCTATTAAGTATGGTGCAAGATATGTTAGTCACATTGTCATGCCCAAAATACGAGGGCAAAAACACATGATTTTTTTTATAAAAAAAAAAGTTAAATGCACTACTTAGTTTGATATGTTTAATATAGAAATGACAAGGGTACATTACCAGATGACATCAAGGTTCCCCTAGCAGTGCTCTGACATTTCCATTTAAGTTCATAATCTAAGAGTATGAATAATTTGTTAAATCTAAACATTCGTTATTAGAATGATTTCGAAATTTGTTTAATTTCATCTTAAGATATTAAGGAATAGTGTACTCAAATTATTTGATTAATAATTCAAAGGATTACAGATCTACTTACTAGGAAACAATTGGAAATAAAAGAACTAATTAGTTTTAACATTTCATCCATAATTAAACTCTATTCCAAAAACATGCTAAGTTTAAAACTCTAATCTATATTAAATAAAACACCCCATACAATAACATTATAACTAAATAAAATTCAACAAAATATTACTATCAAGAAACCTAGACATTCTCTATAACTAATGATTTCTAACCTTCAACTCTTTACTAATACTTAAATATACCAAACACTAACTACAATTTATATATATATATAATTAAAATACAATTTACAAAAAAAATACTTTAACTAACAACTAATAATAAAAAGAATTACTTAAAAAAAAAAAAAAAAACTAATTATCTTTAACTTAAAACAAATTTATAACAACAAATTTATTTACTAAAACATACATTACTAATACTAATCAACATGTACTAACTTACCAAAACTAACTTAAAAAAAATAACAATCACTTACTTTTAAGATAATTAAATATAATATAAACCCACAACTAACCCCCTAAACTACCCTACACCCTACACCCTTAACCTGTAGGCAGTGCTTCCCTAGGCCTGCTCATGCCCACCAAGGTAAGCGTGTTGACCCAGGCGCCATGAGATGTGCACAGCCCAAGAGAGGCTTGGGGATAAAAAGGTAAGTAAACTTAGTTTTTTTTCTAAACCTTTAATATAAGAACACTTGCACTATGTCATCCTCCCCCCACCCACCATTCGCAAGTACCATCAAACAACACAAACCCCTCCACCAATAACAATTTCTAAAAAAACATTTAAAGCCATCCCAAGTTGGAAGAGGCTACACCTAGGGAGGATAAAGGGAGATTAGTTAAAAAGACACTTAGATGAGTATAGAAGTTTAGGGGAATGGGATTTAAGACAAAAAGTTTTATAGTTGGGATTTCTAGGATAGAGAAGAGTAGTTATTATATAAAGTTAAGTGGGTAGATTTTGTTAGGATATTTAGGTTATTATAAAGTATTTTATTTTTTTTGAATTTAAATTTAAAACAAAGCATCAAAAAAAAATATTCTCTATTTTCACATAAGAACAATTAATTTTGCTTGCCCATACAAAATCTAGAGAGTTTTCACTCTTTGGGGGCAATTTTTTTTTCTAAGTGTTAGAATTGCTAATGATAAAGTTTTCCAAGGGGAGAATATTTTGAGACTTATATTATTATATTTTATTTTTTTACAAGAGGGATATATTTTTTTTCCTTAATTAGTCTAATAGAACTTGTTACAACCTAGTTAAACCAAAAATTTGAATGATCCATTTTAACAACAATGCAAGATTGGTTTTAGTTTTCAAAAAAATCACGAAAATGAATCTATGATCATAATATAATTTTCATCTCAACATATATGAAAATTGAAATTTGCATAATTGAACATCATCATTTCATCTTATCCCCTTTTTTTTTACACAATCATATAACTAAAAAATATGAAAATCTCATGAGAAGCGATATTACTCAATCACTATTTTATTGACAACCTGATTCAAGGCTCTGTCAGGAAAGAACTAGGAAGAAAACTCGGCATCCTTGCCATTACAACAAAAGTTTTAAAATAAAATTTACATAGGATTTCAATCTTGAAATTTCAACATCAAATTTAAATTTCCTTCATGGCCCTTAACAAGGGACCCATATTTTCTCAAATACATCGCTTAGGTCGTGGAGGGAATGAAAACTAATCAGGTGACAAACAAACATAACAAGAAATTAAAACAGACATTCATATCCATACTAGTTTTTCACAATAGGATTCAACATTGAATCAAAACTAGGAAAAGGTGGATTTTTCCAACAAGAGATGTCAGACAACACCAAAATAGGTGCCCAATTGGGGCTATAAATCAAGAACTTCCATTCTTCCATTCTTACATGCCAAAACTCTTACGTGGTTTGTGCTGATAGGTAGGGGCCCATAACACCCCACCCTCTCTCCCTCTTCTCATCCTGAGAAGAGACTCTACACTGTTGGAGTCCAACTGAATACATTTTTTCAAATTGGCCACTTTTGCCCTATCCAAGGGTGAGTAATGCCAAAACACCCATACAAGAAAACTTTAAAATTCAAGAAAAACATGAAAGAGAAGCATTCAAGGAAACACGGTTTCAATCCTTCCCAAGCATACCCAACATACATACAATCATACCAATAAACAAAATAATAACATAAGCATGAAACAAGCATGAAACAACATGAGCAACAAGAACAAAGGAGATGAAGAACTCCTACCTTCACAAAGAGGTTATGGTATAATGAACAATTTGAGAAGAGCTTTTCCTTCCTTTCCTTCAATCTTCCAAGACTTCTCTCTAAAAGTAGAGATTGGGTAACAACAAAAACTACTCAAAAAGGGCCTCTAAATAAGATTCAAACTCAACTACCAAAAAGGGCAATAACTCCCCCCACTCACCTAAAAATTTAAAAGTTTCTAACTCAATCAAACCTAAGGTTAACCTCTAAGTAGAGTTGAGGTTATTCAACTCATGGTAACAACTTTCAATTTTTGGACTAAGGCAAAAATAGACTTTTTGAGTGACCTCAAAAGTCAACAAAAGGGGCTTAGGTGGAAAATGCCCCCAACCCATACCCATACCCTTTGGGTATAAATATTTCATGATTTAAGGCCTTAGGAATTGATTTGGGACCAAAAAAATGCTAGGAATATTTAGGACCATCTAACAACTCCAGAATGTAGATTAAGCACTAATTCGAATTAGGAGTAACTAAACTTGATTAAAAAAAAATTAGCAAAAATGACACTAATTTAGTTCAACTTAGGTCCAAAGGTTACACAGTTAACCCTAACTAGCATGTTGGAATGCATATACAATTTGAGTGTGAAGTGACACTATAAGAACACAGTTACGAAACATTAACATTTATTGATCATGAAAAGATACATTCATACATCTCACAGTAAAATTAAGAAATGAACAACAAGGTTTCCACAATGGCACATAAGGATTAGTTCCGTTCCTCCATCGGGTTTCTTAGCTAAAATATCCTGCACACTCATTGCACACATCAGTAGCCCCATAAAATCACATGCACATATGTATATACGTATCAGGAAAATTATATAAATTAAAACATACATCTTTCAAATCAATCAAGGTTTCTCTTGTCCTACTCATATTCTTAATCATTGCAATTTCATAATCAAAGTGCTAATCGTGCATTTACTTATTTCATCAACATACATGTTCATAAAGCATTAAATGACAAAATCAAATATCTAAAAAATAAACATCACACAACATGAAATAATATAATATGTTCAAGTATCTGATAACGTCTTGACATCTCGAGTCATGAGTATCAAAATAATAATAAAGTATCACTATGCTATGATGGGTCAGGGTGAGGCCTCACACACATGGTCATGTGGTTGAATTAATAAAGGGAAAAATGGTAGCAACCAAGAGATTGCTCATTTCTAAAGATTTCACATGGTCACAAGCCTTAAATGCTAATGTTAAAGTTAAGAAGCGATGGTGCAATTAGTATTCTTCATAGTTTTGTAGCATGTGAAGGACAACTAAATCAAAAGTGCATGATCATGAGACAAGGTCAAGAGATGACAAGCTTTATGTGGTCACCCATTTATGCAGTTAAGAACAAGATATAAGAAATAAGTCATGAAGCATCAACCAAGATATGATTATAGTTTTCACTCACTCACACAACTTAAGGCATTAAGAGAATGAGGAAACCATTTTTGTAGTCAAAACATGTGTAGTATAACCAAGTAGAAGATATTTTTAGTCATTATGAAAGGGGGTTCTAGACTTTTAGACAAATTTCCATAGTTGTAGTACCACTAGGGTTGGATGTTGTTGGTTCCATACTATTGAGTAGAGCTCTAGCTATGATTCCACCATCTTCTCCAACATTTCTCTCTTTTATGAACAAAAATAATGAAGTATAGAGTATAGTTCTAATTTATTGTGTGTTTCATGAGTCTTTCATGCATCTTGAATGTACTTGCTTTGAAGGAATGAATACAAAGAGTAGAAAAATATTTAGTTTCATTATGAGTCTTGTCTCTTGCCTCTATTGTTTGCAATCTTTTTTGATCTATCGACAAAGAACATAGGTCTAATTGTATCTCATGTTGAGTTGTATATCTTGATGTATTTTTCTTTTGGTTCAAATAATCAACTAAATGCTTCATATATTTTTATAGGGTTGTAGATTTCATGAGAACTATGTTTGATATGTATGAGGTTTAGTTTGAACATTGATGTCTGATTCACAAAGTGATAGGATAGATCTAATATCTTGATGTAGGAGATAGATCATTAATATCCTTCATGTATGTTGTGATTTGTGGAATATCCCATGGATAGGGAACTAATCAGCTATAAGATCAATTTAGTTTGTTGTTGTATATGGGGTTATGTTGATTTGAAATCAAATATCAATTATCCATTTTCTCTTTCTCTTTAGGAGCTCAAAGGATACCCTCACTGAACTTGTGGAGTTCATACATTTCCTAACTTGCTATTATATACCTTTGTCATTGCATAAGTATGGGAGAAATAAGAGTTTAATCTCCTTTGGATAGATTCAGATGTATGCTTTGAATTGCTACCACATGAATGAATCTATAGGTCTACTCACCTAGGTTTTGTAGAGTCTAAAGTAGAAAAATGTTCAACCTTATAGTTGGCCTAGGTTCTTCACAAACTATGTCTATCATATGAGATAGCCTCCCTTAAATAAAATTTTGTCTTGGCTACCTCGTAGTTAAAATCATTGTTAAATCAAGAGCCAACAAAATGGAAACTATTTTGGGGATCAGAGTTGCAAGGCTTTGTAAAAATAGTTTGAATCTTTGTTCTACCTTATTCATGACAACAATACTTTAAGAGTTGGATGAAAATTGTGTGCTACAACCATAGTAATTTTATCATCAATCAGTTTAGTTGGCTAATGTCTTAAAGTGTTGCTGCAAAATTTAGAGTCAACAATGATCAAATTTTTGTTCTCTTTTCCAAGTGTGTAAATCTCCAAGAGTGGTTTGATGGTTTACAAATTCTCCACAAACTGAAAGTAAGGTTCAGATTTGTCAAGTTACAAATTATTTTTAAAATCTTTCTAACAAGTTTGAGTGGTGACTCTAAATGATCTTTATACCAATTCCTAATTGATTTCATGTAAAATTTTAAAAGACTTTCAACATTTTTGTGGGAAAATTTGAAGCTTTTGATAGTAGCTCTTGGAAAAGAAAGTTATAAGTTCTTGATTAGATAGTTTTCAGTATTGTATGCATCTATTGTTTTATAAAGTTGAAGTGTTAAAAAGTAAATCACAGCAGTGATTTCATTTTCCTCATTGATGGAGGTGGTGACTTTACATGTTTTTTTATGAATGGTGTGAAGAAGTTCATGTCTACACCCATGCCAAATCAGAAAATCTAGTTGGAGCATCAACATTTGAAGATATTTTACTTTTCATGAGTTTTCTTTCATGAAAATTAAGTGATAAGAATGGTTTCCTATATTAAATTATTTTAGCACTAAGGAAAGAGGCATATATAGTTTGAAAATGGATCCAAATTTTAGATCTAAAGCTAGTTTACCAAGTTATGAAGTTGTTTGTGAAGATAATGTAAGGTTAAGAAAGGAACTACATGATCATATTATCATTTTCATAAGGACTGAAATAAGAGATTTTCCAAGTCTAAATGATGTTCAAAAATACCTAAAGTTTAAATTAATACTTATGAATCTTCATTTTTCTTTAAGACCCAAGGAGGCTTCATGACCTATTTTTTAAAGATATTTTCATTCCTAATTCAGTTAAGTGGTTAGAAAGATTGAGGTTAGAAAGGGTTATTTACATTGAAGAATCCTTAAAGAAAATTGAGAGTTATTTGATTGACAATGAATGCTATGTTGACCCTTCTGATGATGAATGTGAATGTGCTAAAAGTTATAATAAATGTGATGAGTCCATAGATAATGGTAATTTTTTTTTTAATTGTGAAGAAAAGGATTCAAGTTTTAGTGAATTAGATTATTGCAATTAGCATGAGAAAGATGGATATATAATTTAAAATTATTCATGTGACACTTCGAGTAAGAGTGAAAAAAACTCTAGTACTAGTAGGGATAACTCTTCTTGTGATGAAAATGAGTATGGTGATATACCTGGTGTTGAGGTATTTTGTAGAGAAGATGAAACATATGGTAAGGATTCTAATTTTTAATATTGTTATACTTATGATATTGTTGTTATAGGTATTTTAGATCATCCAAATTATGATCATAGCCAAGGAAAATAGACTTGTGATGAAGTTTTGCTAAATAGTGATGAAATTTTAATCCTATTGGCTCATGATTTTTATGGGTATGAGAACATTTCTAAGGATACCATCAATTTTCCCTATGTTTTTTCCCAAGATGAAGTCTTTTCCCCAAAGTTTGATGTTGAAAGTAATACAAAATCAAAATACTATTTGTCAAGTTTTGGAGGTGTATATGATTGTAGTTCAAATGCCAATAACATGACCACTTATCTGATGTGGGAAATGTTACTAAGGGGAGATCTAGTATTGATTCAAATTCTTCTTATGTTGATGATTTTGCAATAATTTTTTATTGTTCATATGATGAAAAAAGGGATGGAAGTTATGGTTTTGATTCTAAGTTTTCCTTTTGTGCTAATGTGTCTAGAGATGATAAGTTTGATAGATTTAAAATTCATTCCAATGAGTTTTTGAAAAGAGACAATGATAGTAATCAACATGTTATATGTGAACACTTTCATGATATGTTTTGTAACTTGGTGACTAACATGTTTTTTGAAGAATGTGAAGAAGTTTCAAGATATGTTAAATCTGATTGGATGATAGACAAGATTGCAAATAAGGAGAAATCAGATTTCATGTATCCATCACATCTAGTTACATAAGGTGAGTTTCAAACCCATGATATATGTGACTCCTTGAATCAAATAGAGTACAAGTCCTTTGTGTTTTCATTGGATAGAATGCAAAATTCATTCAACATAGAAGAATTTTAGTTTGATTATGAAGTCCAAGAGCATGCTGATCTATGTTTTCACAATGAGCAAGTTGTAGGGAATGATTCCAGTTTTACATGCATTATGAAAGTGAAGATGTAGAGTTGGTTTTACCAAATGAGCTAATTAAGAATGCTAGTATGATGGCCGAAACTAATGGAAGTGATATTCTCATCTTACCTCATGAAAGTGAAAGTGACAATTAGGTCTATGATAGAGGTAAGAAATTTTGTTGAATTTTCAATGGCCCAAGGACATTGTTTGTATAGTTTATAGTAGTTTTCTTGCTTTCAATAAAGTTGTTTGAGAGAAAGTTTTGTAGTGGTCTGCTTTTTCCAAACATTTGAATCCTTTTCATGCCTATAAGGGGCATGCATCCCCAAGTAGAGCTAGTGTTGGCTTTTATTTTTACCATTATAAAAATGTTGTTGAGATATGATTGAAAAGATCATTGTTGAAGAGAGGTTATTGAAAGAGGGAGATTGTTGAAGAAGACTATGTTTCAATCATTATTTTATCACTGATGTCAAACCAGTTTTTACTCGTAAGATAACTTCTTATAAGATTCAAGAACTATCACTTAGTTGATTGATGAAGAGAATTTGATCAATAAGATATAACAAAAGCACCTAGAGGAAAGGTTGAGTTATGATTATGTAATAAAGTAAAAGGATCGGTTAAGACAGTGATGATATGATGTATTGATAATCTACTTAAGGTTACAAATGTTGGCTACACTTAGAGAGTTTAGAAGAACAAGTTACACAAAGTTTTTCTACCAAGCTTGACTGAGTGGATAGTAGGTGCCAAGAAAAGTCAGTGCAAGCCAAGAAAAAAGTCAATTGGAGCCAAGTAAAAGAAAATTCTAGTGGATGTCAAGTAAGACAATTGATGTCAAGTAAAGTTAGTTGATGCCAAACATTAGTAAACTTTAGTTGATGCCGAGTAATTTTATAGTTTATGTTGATCAATATAGTATGTGCCAAGCATCAGAAGGTTGATAATGTCGAGCTTCTACATTATGTTAAAGATGAAAGATTTTTTAAATCTGAGTTGACAGGTTTTTTTTTTTGAATTTAGTGAACCAAGTAGAAGATAAGAATGATGAGCTGGTGGCACAAAATTTGAGAGAAGCCATTTTTAGGAACATTCAAGTGGATTCTAAGAGAAGTTTCTAGAAGAATATGAGATATGGGGTAAATACATTGTATCCTACCTAATCCATCTGAACTAAAATTGAACAATGAAGAATGAGTGTGTTAGAACTTGTAATCTTTCCTTGGTGTGTTTATAAACCAAGGTTAGACCTCCTTTATTTATTGTTATAATATATTAGGATATAAGCCAAGGCATCCTAATATATTTATTTTTTGTCCTTTTTCCACTACATCTTATTTTGTCCTCTAGTGGAATATGTAAGGACAAATATATATTGTAATTTGTAATTTAGATTATTCCTCCTTAAGAGGAATCTCACACTTGGCCTCACACACTTATGAATGGTGGCATTCATAGACATGGGAGTTACATTCTAACTCCTCTCTCTCATCTCTATTTAAGAGATGACCCTCCTCTCTCATTTCTAATGAGGTTTTCTTCCTCTTCTCAATTATTGCATGAGCATTTCTCTCTTGCTCTCTCTTTCTTTCTTCTTAGGCTTTTCATGCCTCATTCATAATGTCACAAGGGGTTTTCTTTGCTTCCCCCTTTCCAAATATCTTGTCTCATGGTGTTGGATCTTGAAGCTTTCTCTCTCCTATCTTAAGGTAATATCTTTTCATGCATTAACTCGCTTAGATTCTTTCCTGGTATTACTTATTTTCATATTTCTTTTTCCATTTCTAACATGGTATCAGAGCAGTTTAATCTTTATTTTGAGTGTTTGCATGAAGGTACGATTCAAAGGAGACTCTTGAGAGAGATTTCGTTAATTTTTTTTTTTTTAATCTTCTTAAGATGGAAGAAATTGAATTTTTTTGGTTTGGCTGGTTTATCGCCAAACATGATTAACTTCTGTTTGCTCTAATTTGTGCAGGTTACTTCTTATTTTCTATTAGTTTTCATCTAACCCCCTTTGGAAGGATTTCCACCAAAGGGTTTTCCTATCTAGATATCATTTTTTTTTACTCTTGTTTTGGCGACACGGTGTCCAAAACAAGGACATACCTAAGGCCAATAATAAGGTTGTCTCTACTCCCTCAAGTGCACTATTTTTTTTCCTCTGCGACTTGAGTGGTAGGATTTCCATAGCATCCTTATTCATAACTTAAAGTTTTTTATTCTACTTGTCTCCATTCATAGTCTACGGATAGGCATCATTGATGTGGATGCCACATTGTAGCATACCAAAGTAGCGATACAATTTTAATTATTCTCGATCTTTTCTCTCGTTTTCTAAGTGCAACCTTCAATATTTGGGGCATTCTTCTTTCCTCATCGGTATTTCAATTCCAAAAAAATAGCATTTATACTTGATTTTGGAAGGCTGCTTGTTTTTAGTCTGATTTGGCCTGCTCAAATTTGAGATTAATCAATATTATTAAACTTCTTCCATTTGCATTATCTTCAATGATTTACTAAATGGATTTCAACCACTAGCTTCTCCCTCTTTCTTCTGTAATAGCATTGCCTAGGGTCAGCTTGTTTTGGCTCTCGATATTTACTCTTTTCAATCAGGAGGAAGCCCGAGAGAAACTCTGCAATTATCCGCTCCTGCAAATAAAAGTCAATTCTTTACATCGCCCCTGCTCTCAGTGTCAAAAATTGTCGCTGTATGTCTCTGGTTCAAGATATGTTTGAGTAGCATATCAGAACTAGGGTCAGGATACGTCCCCAGGCAACTATGGTATTAAATTTGGATAAATCATCTTAAAAAGGATCCTATCAATCGCATATAAAAGAAGACCTATTTATATGGTAAATATAGCATTATGCATGCAGCAAAATGTGTAAAACTAAAACTAATTGAAACCTTTTAATCTTTTTTTTCACTGCAAAGCTGCAAGCTTGCATTTATAATAAGTCAATCTCTTTCTCTAATATACAATCAAGAGAAGAAGCTCACATCTGGCACCATGCACAGTATAACCAAAAACTCCAAGATAAATATGTTGGGTGCTTTCTCTAAAGCACCAAAAAAGAGCGAAGCCTTGTAAGGAAATCCTCTACTTGATATGAACCTGTAATATTTATAGTTGCTTCCCTTCAACTTGGCACATACGGTTTGAATAATGTGACACAAGGCTTAGGATCATAGAACATAATTTCTACTCCCTTCTGCAATACACATTTCAGAAATGGCAGCAGCAGTGAATAACATAGCGGCCACATTTTCCTCTTCTGCCAGAATCTCATCAAAGCCTCACTCATTATCAAAACCCAGTTTGATTTCTCATACCGTGTCGACTTTTTCTATGCCCACTGCATCGGTTTCGTGGAACCCTCAATCAAAACTGCCCTCTTCATTCAAATGCTCACTGGTAAGTCTCTACGGAGGCCCAGGGCCAAAAAATAAGGGTTTAGGCTGTGGCATAAAACACCTAAACCCTAGAAGTAAAGCCCCTCATGGCGCATTCCAGACTATTAGGGCATCAATCTTTGTTGGGGACAAGCTACCAGAAGCAACGCTATCCTTCTTTGACAATAAGGACAATCTCTAAACAATAACAGTCTCAGATTTAAACAAAGGGAAAAAGGTCATTATGTTTTCTGTTCCGGGTGCTTTCACTCCCACTTGCTCACAGAACCATCTCCCTGGATTCGTGGAGAAGGTAGATGACTTGAAAAGCAAGGGTATTGATAGCATTGTTTGCATTTCTGTTAACGATGCAATTGTAATGAAGGCTTGGAAAAAGGACGGAGCTTAGTCCCTGCAAAAGCTTAGCCTATACACTGCCACCTCGGTGGCATATTTCCTGTCAACCCCTTCGCTTCTTAATCCTAACCAATCACCTTTACTTCTCTGCATTAAATATACTGATAGCTACCCAGGCATATCTTACAATGCTGAAGATAGCACCCAAATGATGGTGAGACCTGCAGAAATGCTCTGTCAGTTACTACCAGCAAGATGACTCTCCTGCACATCACGGTATTAAATAGGTCCTTTTCATTATTTATTTTCTCTTCTTGTTATTATTGTATTTGTATTTATTCGGCCATGCCTGTTAAGCAAATCTATATTCTTTAATAGTAAGAAAATGCAGTATTTTTAAAAAAAATCTTACTAATTATTGTGATTAGATTTTGCTATTTCACATTTATCAAAAATTAATAAGAGATTTTGTCTTTATTGAAAATATTCATTCTACTTGATATATATATATATTTAGAAAGATCCTCTCAATATTGTGACTTATCATTTACATATATTTATTTAAGTATATATGGGTGCACACATATATACCCAGATAAATATATAATTTTATGACTATAATAATTCAGAAATTGATTTATACCTTCACAAAATGAATTAAGTACTCATGTTTACCCTCAATGGAGTTTTATACCTGATATACATATTTTGTTTATTTATTTTTTCATTGATCATCCTTGGATCTCTGCATTTACCTTAATTTCGATTGGATTATGGGTTATCTTACACATTTTCCTTCAAATGTATTGTGATATTTTGATGTGCACATAGTTGCACTATTATGCGTTTATAGCATCATTCTATGCCCATGTTGGCACTTTATGGTTTTATACCATTGATATACATGATTTATATGATATTTTGTTTTGAGTTACATAGGGAGCCAATTTTTTTTCAAGGATAACTATGTAGGTCCCCTCAGTATAACTGATACATAGTTTCCTTATCTGGCCCATGGAGTATACCTTCATCCTATATTGGTGTGCACTCATTTTATATGGATTTTCCCTCCATTTGGTTCTATTGGTTCCACTTTGAAAGATTAATATTTATATGGAGTTTCCCTCCAGTTGATTATATATGCTCTACTTTGAAAGATTGATATTTATGGAGTTTCCCTCTATGTTTTTCCATTTTGTTCCTCAATGAAGAGGATACTATTATTGGAGTTTTCCCTCCAAATTCAAATGATTTGATCCAATTTTGAAGGCAATATGTTGTTACACCCTCATAATCCATTCGTTTGAGTATCCTAACAAATCATGATAAAACTAATTTGATCAGCATGTCTCTATTTTACTTTATTTTCATATATTAATGTGATAATGATTTGCATACTTTATTGCTTAGATCATGAGTCATGCATGTTATGGAGGGACGCCCCCATTAACTTGCAGTGAGATGATTCATTAAGTGGACTGTCTATATCCACATGATTGATGCAATGTTGATGCACGTATCATTAGTTGGCCTTGTCTGTGGTCATTTGTGCATTAGTATAATATTCTTTTCATGAGAGCATTGATCAAGCTTTTCACTCAATTTGTCCTTGTTGACAATTTTTTGCAGCATATAATTTATCTTGATATCAGGTTATCTCCATTACTTTGTGGTAACATGTTTTATTTTCCTCTATTTCTCTATGAAAATTTTCTTATCCTTATTCAAAAGGATTTCTAATTTGAATATAAGATGAAATACTTCTTTTGGATAGTTGTCTTGTTCTCTATTTTTTTTTTCAGGTGATCCATCAAGGAACCTTCTCAATTTTTCACATATGAAGATGTGTCTATGCTTCTACTTGATCACATTAAAAGGGCTCATGTACTTCTCTTGGATCTACAAATATACCATATGGCTTGAAGACAATCGAATTACTTCATATTGAAGATTAAGTTGCAGATTTTTGTAAATTATGGGTCTAATACCCTTTGATGTAGTTTCCCCAAGTAAAGATTAAAGGGGGGTGTTAGAACTTGTAATCTTTCCTTGGTGTGTTTATAAACCAAGGTTAGACCTCCTTTGTTTATTGTTATAATATATTAGGATATAAGCCAAGGCATCCTAATATATTTCTTTTTTGTCCTTTTTCCACTACATCTTATTTTGTCCTCTAGTGGAATATGTAAGGACAAATATATATTGTAATTTGTAATTTAGATTATTCCTCCTTAAGAGGAATCTCACACTTGGCCTCACACACTTATGAATGGTGGCATTCATAGACATGGGAGTTATATTCTAACTCCTCTCTCTCATCTCTATTTAAGAGATGACCCTCTTCTCTCATTTCTAATGAGGTTTTCTTCCTCTTCTCAATTATTGTATGAGCATTGCTCTCTTGCTCTCTCTTTCTTTCTTCTTAGGCTTTTCATGCCTCATTCATAATGTCACAAGGGGTTTTCTTTGCTTTCCCCTTTCCAAATATCTTGTCTCATGGTGTTGGATCTTGAAACTTTCTCTCTCCTATCTTAAGGTAATATCTTTTCATGCATTAACTCACTTAGATTCTTTCTTGGTATTGCTTATTTTCATATTTCTTTTTCCATTTCTAACAGAGTGGAAAAAAATATCTAAGTTTGCTATTTGTAGGAATGTCTAGTCATGAAGAAAATTTTTCATATACAAGAACCTAAGGAAGAGAAGGAGTTAAGGGTTTTTCTTCATCTAGTGAGGTAAGAGAAGAGTTTTCAATGGCATGTTAAGCAAGAAGGATTAAGGAGATGAATGCTTGAAGGGTGAACAAGCTGTCAGAGCTACAAAGTGTGAAGGCCTCGTAGAATTGAGGATTAAATAGAGATTTGTAATCTGCAAGAGAAGTTGTAAGTTGTATCAGATCAAATCTCCAATGTTACTTTCTAGCAATTGTATTAGTCTAGGTAAATCCTTTGGATTAAGGTTGACCTAATAGTCATTTGTAAATCCTTTGACTAGGTGGCATTCTAAGTGAATGGCCTAAAGTCCTCTAACAAGGCTCACTCCTAATACAGTGATTGAAATCCCTTAACCAGGTCACATTTAACAGTGTGTATTGTAACTTTTAATAGGATTGGCCTTTCACAGGGCATCACTTTAGAAGAGTGAAAAGGAGTAGCATGTTACTGATGGTTTTTCTCAAATTGGATTTCCACGTAAATCATTGTGTTAAGTGTGTTGATAAATCTGTTATGTTTCATGCTTTAAATTATGCAAGTTGATTGACAGTAACCTACAAGTTTTAAGTAATTGTATAATCTTATGGATGCATCCATGGGTATGAATGTTTGATGGGTTCACTAACTTGTGAAAATTTTTACTTATACATCTAGACCTTGGATAACTAATTCACCCACTAACTTGTGAAAAGTTTTACTTATACATCTAGACCTTGGATAACTAATTCACCCCCCCTAGTTATTCTAAAGAATTCCAACAAATGTTAATAACCTATTACAAAAATCTAGTTTTAAAATTGTGCATTTAGGTTTTTTATGTATTTTGACGTAGAGTTTTCTCTAGAAAAAACCATAATCACATTTTTCCTTTAGTCTTCACTTTTTTGTCATTACCTTTTACCTAGTTGCATGAGTCCCTTTTACATTTTAAATTATGCCCTGTTGGTTAGGTTTAATCACTTCAAATTTTGGCCCCTTATCTCCTTATATTTAATTAATCACTATTTTCCCCTCTCATTCCTAAGTCTTAATATTTTCCCTAGGCCCTATGATATGTTCAAGATTAAAAGATCCAATGACTCATGTTGTATCTCATTTCTAATAGCTCCTCATAGCAAACATGCAAGATGTTCCAAAGCATTACCATTCTAGTGCTTCCTCATACTATAATGCTTTCTAAATGCGCCAAAGTCTATAACTATGTCACACTATCATGCATCACCATTCTAGTATTTTCTCACTCCACAGTGCTTTTGTGAGGCTATGAAACCCAAAATTTTGCCACATGTTTCATCTCTGGCAAAGAATTTTCACTCTTTTTATTTAAGAAAAGGGATTGAGCATGAGTCCTAAATCAATGGACCTCATTCAATAACATAATCCTTTTGAACTGTAGATGATATTCTCTTTTTATATGAAGATCTATAGCTTGTGTTGTTTTTCTCAAATAACATGGGAATCTTGAGATTTAGTGAGATGCAGACACATGACATCTTTTGGGCACCAACATTCATAGTGGGACCTAACTGATGATTGGTCTATATTTTCAAGGTATTTGAAGGGGCCCATGAATGAGAGGAAAGTGAAATGTGACATAAGAAAGATCTATGGTTCACACTCTCTCACAAGTCTATGGGCTTTATTTTGAGATAGTCGTGATGGTGCAAAACATTCAATGTAGGTAATTGAAATGATTGATTGTAATGATCCCATCTTTTGGCCTTCACGTTCTTTTAGTAGTTGACCAAGTGTGTGTGCGTTAGCCTTGTTCTACATGGTCCTGAGGGCTAACGAAGGGTTTAATGGGATCCTGGAGTGTTTTGGCCTAGTCATTTTCAGTTTGGGCCAAAATGAAGTTGATTTACTCAGTTTTAGGCATACTTACTATTTTTAGTAAGTCGGCAGGACACAGTACAGGTCAATTTTGGTGATTGGAATTCGATACTCCTCGGTGAGAGCTTTTCGATGAGCTATCACTCGCATTATTCGGAGTCCGATTGCTAATACATTTTAATGCCTGAAGTTTTATTAAAGTAACGTCTAGTTAATTGTAAAATATTAAAGTGTTACTTTAATATTTATTTTATGGTAGTGTGTACCTAAGGGAGACATAAGGGGTATTTTAATATATGTTTTATATAGTACACATCTTTTATCCCACATTGCCCATATGAGTTGAGCGGACCCTTGGAAATAGAATAAAAGGAAGCATTTGTGGCTTCATTAGGCAGGTTGAATATGAGAAAAAATTGGTGTGTGAGTTGCAACTTTGTTCTTGGCATTTGAGGACGTCTATCCTCTTTTGTAACATTCTAGACATCATTCCCTTGGGGTTTGGCCTTTGGAATTCTTTCTTATTGGCTTCATTATCAGGTAGTTTAGTTGCATTTCCGGCTACAGGCAGATTTGATATTTTGCTCATATCTTCTTCACTACTTGTCCGACGCTTATGCCACTTGGAGGGAATGGTATTATGAAGGTAGGGGACTGATTGGAGGACAAAGTATTGTAGCATCAAGTTTGTAAGCATGGGCTGGAGTATTATGACAATATTGTTGAAGTAATTAGTGAGTTGATAAATCTGCTATGTATTTGGTTTTATGAATTCTGAAAATAACATTTTATTAGCAGCAGTTCATTTCCACTTTGCATATTATTGTAGTTTATTTTTTATTTATGTTGTATGATACCAATTCCATGCACGAAACACAACAAACAAATAAACGTTTGATTTTCAGAGTTATAAGAGGTTTCAAGAAGTTGAATGCAAACTGTTTGACATAATTCCTTTCAGCAATTTGGTTTAGTTTTTTGAGACATCCAAGGGTGTCCATTACAGTGGTATCAGAGCTATAAGTCCTGCCATCCTGTGGAGATCATATTGATAGCTAGATAAAGATGTATATTAGTCCAGATCAAGATGTGATGTTCAGACAGTTATTGGGTACATTAGAGAAGGGGCAACATATGCAACAGGAGCAGAATAGGCGAATGGATATGATGTTACAACTTATGGCTAGACAGATGGGCATCAACATTGATGATTTGTATGTTGCTCCAGAGCAGAAGGTAGTCGATTTATCAAGTGGGATCGAGACACATATAGAGCCAGCCAGCTATGATGTTGGTGATGTGGGCATTTCGGCAGAGTCAGTAGAGACATGCGTGCGAAGTCAGGAGACCACATATGAAGCCTTGTCAGGGGATGATGACGTAGCAATAGTGGAATTAGGAGAATGCGAGGAGACTATCATATTAGCAGCCACTTCTATGTCAGTTGAAGCATCCAATGAGGAATTAAATGGTATAGATGCAGTGGTTGATGTATTTTCTAATAAAGCCACACATGTTAATGATTATGAGTTTTCATCAACTATAAATTCAGTTCAGTTTTCTGTTGCAGCAGTTAATGTTGTTCCTATGTCCATATATTTTGATGTGGCAACACCTATTGTTGATACAGTTAGCATGAGTACATATGGTTCACCTACAACTACATCTTTTTCAATGCATGATGGTGATAATATGCATTCCAGTCCAATATATATTATGTGGATGGATAAAGGGAAGAAGACGTTTCATAGATCTTCTATGGAGTTGCCTTATGGTGACATTCTGACTTCATCAGCACAAGTTTTGAATGCTAGGCTACAGGGGTTGGTCCTGAGGATGCGGATTTTCAGTTGGTTTAACTTCCATATGGATATCACCTATTGGGATCCAGGAGGAGGTTGGAGTCCATTATGTTACTTAATTGCTTGAGGACAAGCAATTTCAAGGAGGGTGGATTTGTAATGATCCCATCTTTTGGCCTTCACGTTCTTTTAGTAGTTGACCAAGTGTGTGTGCGTTAGCCTTGTTCTACATGGTCCTGAGGGCTAACGAAGGGTTTAATGGGATCCTGGAGTGTTTTGGCCTAGTCATTTTCAGTTTGGGCCAAAATGAAGTTGATTTACTCAATTTCAGGCATACTTACTATTTTTAGTAAGTCGGCAGGACATAGTACAAGTCAATTTTGGTGATTGGAATTCGATACTCCTCGGTGAGAGCTTTCCGATGAGCTATCACTCGCATTATTCGGAGTCTGATTGCTAATACATTTTAATGCCTGAAGTTTTATTAAAGTAACGTCTAGTTAATTGTAAAATATTAAAGTGTTACTTTAATATTTATTTTATGGTAGTGTGTACCTAAGGGAGACATAAGGGGTATTTTAATATATGTTTTATATAGTACACATCTTTTATCCCACATTGCCCATATGAGTTGAGCAGACCCTTGGAAATAGAATAAAAGGAAGCATTTGTGGCTTCATTAGGCAGGTTGAATATGAGAAGAAATTGGTGTGTGAGTTGCAACTTTGTTCTTGGCATTTGAGGACGTCTATCCTCTTTTGTAACATTCTAGACGTCATTCCCTTGGGGTTTGGCCTTTGAAATTCTTTCTTATTGGCTTCATTATTAGGTAGTTTAGTTGCATTTCCGGCTACAGGCAAATTTGATATTTTGCTCATATCTTCTTCACTACTTGTCCGACGCTTATGCCACTTGGAGGGAATGGTATTATGAAGGTAGGGGACTGATTGGAGGACAAAGTATTGTAGCAGCAAGTTTGTAAGCATGGGCTGGAGTATTATGACAATATTGTTGAAGTAATTAGTGAGTTGATAAATCTGCTATGTATTTGGTTTTATGAATTCTGAAAATAACATTTTATTAGCAGCAGTTCATTTCCACTTTGCATATTATTGTAGTTTATTTCTTGTTTATGTTGTATGATACCAATTCCATGCACAAAACACAACAAACAAATAAACGTTTGATTTCCAGAGTTATAAGAGGTTTTAAGAAGTTGAATGCAAACTGTTTGACATAATTCCTTTCAGCAATTTGGTTTAGTTTTTTGGGACATCCAAGGGTGTCCATTACATTGATCACATGGTCACAAGGTCTTAAAGGTTCCAAGAAGTATAAGATGCGGCTAGGTGACATAGTTAAGAGCTTGTGAAGTTTTGTTTGATTGCACAGCCCTGGAGTTAGAAATAATGAAATAAAGTGAAGTTTTGACTTGTCAATCAACTTTGATCACATAGCCACATGGATCAAGATTATAGTTATGTGGCTACTAGCAACCTAGGAAAGCTACGAAGTATGGCTCAAGAGATGTTAGTCACATGGTCATGCAGTTGAAGTAATAAAGGGAATAAAGGTAGTGACCAAGTGATCACTTAGTTTTAAAGGTTTCATGTGGTCACAGGCCTTAAATGTTAACATTAAAGTTAAGAAACAATGGTTTAATTAGTATTGTTCATAGTTTTGCAGCCTATGAAGCACAATTAAGTCAAAAGGGCATGATCATGCAATGGGGTCAAGAGATGAAAATGTTTATGTGGTTTCCTAGTCATGCATTTAAGAATAAGGTATAAGATATAAGTTGTGAAGCAGTGAAGCAACAACTAAGATATGAGTATAGTGGCAACTAAAGGAATGGAGAGAATAAGGAAATTATTTTTGCAGTTAGAACATGTGTAGGTTTAACCAAGTAGAAGATATTTGTATTTTTTTTTGATGTGCTTCATTTTGAACTATATTCTCATATGGGTGGTTTTGTAAGGAAACTCAAGTGTGGAAACAACTTCCTACACTATTCTCTTAAGGAAAGTATTGTAAAAATTCCTATTAAACATTACAATTTTAGATTCAATATTATGTAAATAATAATATTGCAGTCAACCATGAATATAGAAAATAGATAAAGAAAGAAAATACATAAACACAAAGATATGCCGGTGGGAAAAACCTTTCGGTAAAACAATCTCAACCCTCCAAAACATGCACAATATATTATCTTCAACACAAAGGTTACAACACACTTGTAGTGCAAGTTCTTTTAGGACACAAAAAATTGATTCACTAGAGACCAACAATATACTTTTCACTCCCCCTATCTACAAGCCTAAAAATGCTTATATAATACACTTTTCCATTTTTAGGGCAACTTCCAAAGAACAACCATATTAGGGTTTTACCATTCTCTAGAAAAGTAAGAACCCAAAATTTTTTTATAGGGTGATGCCCTGAACCCCGCATACTAGATGGAGACTCAAGTGTACAGTACTTAATGATCAATTTTCACTTGTCTTACCATCTTCACCCATTGTCAAATCTTCCAAAGATAGCTTTTACGCATCATAGGAATCCATCATAACTATTTCAGTCATGATCTCCTTACACACAATTCAAGATGCCAACACATGCAAGTGGAGTGACACATCAACATGCCAACTAGACATGTACACTCACACTTAATTAAATTATTTGCAAAAATAAATTTACAAAACAAATAATAAGAATAGGAATTATCCAAGGTTGAGACACCTTATTCTTGACATTCTCCCACTTATCAAACACCTTGTAAGAGTGACAAGAACATAACTGGAACTAACCGCTATAGGCCAAAAGGCCCATAAACTCCAAACACCATTTGAACTTCTCTATGCCTACTAGTTTTGTCAATGCATTTGCAACATTCTTTATAGTATCTACCTTCTCCAAATTTTCCTTTCCATCTTCTACCATATCTCTCACAAAGTGAAACTACACATCAATGTGCTTCATTTTGGCATGGAAAGTTGGATTCTTTGCAAGGCAAATAGCACTCTGATTATCGCAACAAATAGTAATTTGTCCTACATCAACACCAATATTACAACACAATCTCGTAAACCAAATGGCTTCTTCACAAGAATGAGTAGTAGCCATGTACTCATCTTTTGTATTGGACAAAGCAACCACAAGTTGTTTCTTACTCATCCAATTGAGGGACCCACCAAACATAGTGAACACATAAGCACTGGTGGATCTCTTGCTATCAATATCACCTAACCAATCTAAATTTACAAACCCATGGATATAAACTAAATGTAGAGGTCCAAAAGAGTTACCATGATAACAAATGGAGTAATCTAATGTACCCCTCAAATATCTGAGTACTTTCTTAACTGCATCCCAATGTACCCATCTAGGATTAGCCATAAACTAGCTCAAAACTCCCACTACTTGGGCAATGTTTGGTCTAGTATAGACCATATCATACTTAAGACTACCAACTATACTAGTATAAGATACTCTACTCATGTCCTCCACCTCACTAGGAGATTTTGGAAAATCATCTTCATATAACTTTGTTCCCATAGAAATATGAACACACAACAGTCTACAATCTTCCATGCTAAACCTTTCCAAGATAGACTTCACATACTTACTTTGACTCAACCAAAGTTTTTTGTTAGACCTATCTCTACTGATTTCCATACCCAAGATGTACCTTTCTGACCCAAGATTTTTCATCTCAAACTATGATGACAACTAAGATTTAAAATTAGAAATCATACCCTTACCCTTGCCAAATAGCAACATATCATCAACATATAATGCAACAATAAGAAGGCAATCATTCTCAACTTTCAAGTAAACACAATGATCTGATTTTGATATTACAAATCCAATTTACAACATAAAGGCATCAAACTTAAGGTATCACATCCTAAGAGATTGTTTCAAACCATACAGAGACTTCTTCAATCTGCAAATCAAAGATTCTTTACCTTTAACAATGTAGTGCTTAGGCTGTGATACATAAATATCTTCCTCTAAATCACCATGAAGGAAAGTTGTCTTCACATCCATTTTTTCTATCTCCAAATCATATGATGTAGCAAGAGATAACATAAATCTAATGGATGTCAACTTTGTAATAGGAGAAAATATTTCAACATAATCTATTCCCTCTACCTATGAATACCCCTTTGCAACCAATATAGTTGTGTACCTTTCAACACTGCCATCTACATAGAATTTCTTCTTGAACACCCATTTTCTACCAACAAGATTTCATCCTTTAGGCAAAGGTACAAGGTCCCAAGTTTTTTTTTTTATCCAATAAAGCCATCTCATCATCCATGGCCTTAATCGAGGAACCTGCATCTTTTATATCCAAAGCCTCTTTCCTAGATCTAGGCTCATTAGTGTTAGTAATCAAAGAAAAGGCACAATTGGAATCTAACATAGAATAACCAAACCTTTCATATTTCTTTCTTACTCTCACAGATCTCCTCAAGTGTTGAGGTTGAGTGTGTTCTTCCTCTTCTTCTGAACTGTCAAAGCTTTTGGAGCTTTCCTCATCACTAGACCCAACATGGTCTTTCTATTCAGTCTTCTCAATGGTAGGAGGCAACTAAACAATATCTTCCTTCTTTTCTTTTTCATCTGGTTGCAGCACAATAGAAGTAATGTTAGATCTCTAAAAATAGTAGTTTTCTATACAACACCTTACAAGTCACAGGGTCCCAAATCTTGTATCCTTTCATACCAACACCATATCCAATGAAAATACATTTGATAGCTTTTTTTTTCAACTTTGATCTTTTCTCCTTTGGAACATGTGCATAAGCTTCACAACCAAAAAATGAAGATGTCTAATTCAAGGCTTGTTACTAGACCACACCTCTATGGGTGTCTTACCAACAAAAGATGATGTAGGAGATCTCTTAACCAGATAGCAAGTAGTGGTCATAGCTTCAACCCAAAACTTTTGTTCAAGACCAGCTCCACTAAGCATACTCCTAGGCTTCTCCATCAGTGACCTATTCATTCTTTTTGTAACTCCATTTTGCTATGGGATATAAGGAGTTTCCGTATGCCTTTTGATACCTCATTCTACCATTGTTAGTTCTTACACACTTAATCTTCTTACTAGTTTGATTTTCTACAAAGGATTTAAATTCCTTGAACTGACTAAAGACTTGTGCCTTACTTTTTAGGAAATAAATCCATGTCCTACTATAATCATCTATGAAAGATACAAAAAAATATAAATTTGGAGATTGAAAGAACTTTTACAAGACCAAATACATCGGAATGAATAAGATCCAAAACATTAGAAGATTTGTGAGAACTAGAGTAAAATTGAACATGATTTTATTTACTATAGAAACAATGTTCAAAAAAGTAGAACTCAAGATTAAAATCATTTAACCCCTTAATGAGGTTCTTGTTTTTCAAGGTTCTAACACCCTTCTCAACAATGTGGCCAAATCTCATATGCCACAACATTTTCTTTTCTACAGGAAGCTTTCCTTCCAATGTGTTTGCACCCTTAGGTTAGAACCACTAACCACAGTCTTTTTTACTACTCATTTAGATGGTGGGATGAAGGGGTAGCTACTCTCTTCTTTGAAATAGAAGAACTATTACAATAAGAAATGCATGCATCAAGCTAAAATAGAGTACCTCTCCTATTACCCTTAGTAACCACCATAGCTCCTCTCATCATCTTGCATCCATCTTTAGAAAAAAAAACTTGCACAACTACATTATTTAGCATACTTATAGATAATAGGTTTTGCACCAAACTTGGGATGTGCATTACCCCATTGATCCCCTTTACTCATCCATCAGGGAATTTGATAGTGACCTATCCTTGTCCAACTATCTTTAGGTAAGAATCATCACCCACGTATGCCTTTCCACCATCAAAAGTTCCATACTTTGAGAACTAGCTTTAATGAGAGGTCATGTGGAAAGAAGCACCTGAGTCTATCAACCACACATCATTAGATGCATGTGCTACCAAGGCTACAATGAAAGTATCGCCATCTTCTTGAGATTTTTTTGAACTTGAATCTGAGACCTTCTTCTTCTTCTTTGGCTCTTTATAGTTTTTATGGAAGTGCCCAGTCTTATCATAGTTCCAGCATTTTTCTTTGGACTCTCTAAGAGTCTTTGATTTTCCACAAGATTTAGATCTACCCTTTCCAGACTTGTTATCATTTTTCTTTCCTTTGTCGTTGGATCTATCATGAACAACAAGAGCTTCCTTAGCTAAATCTAAAGACTTTCTCTATGTCTCCTTAGATAATAGTGAAGACACCACATTATCCATTCTGAAAGTGACTAAAGTACTTCCAAGAGCCATCACAAGATGGCCCCATGAATCCAGCATGGAACATAAAAGGGTCATACATCGATCTCCTCCTTTATCTTGACACCAAATGATATCAACTATGTAATCAGTAAATTAAAAGAATTTAGATGATCTATAACAGATCCTCCTTCCTCCATTCTTAAGAACACAACTTCTTCCTTAGGAACAACTTGTTCACTAGAGATTTGGCCTGATACACAGACCCAAGTCATGTTCACAAACTATTTGTGGTCTTCTCATCAAGAACATTCAAGAGAACTGAATCAGCTAGATAGATTTTAATGAGGCACTTAGCTTTTTGATCCTTAAGATCCAAATCTTCTTAAGATATTGTTGTGGGTTTCATATCAAGTGAAGTCTCCTCCCATAGATCAAGATCTTAAATCAAGTCTTCCATCTTGAGTTTCCACAACTCAGAACTACTGCCATTAAATTTCTCCACCTCCATTTTTTCTTATGATGAACTAGCCATCTCAATCTGTAAATAAGATTCATAATATTCTATACAAAACTCCCACTCAACTTGAGATTAGCTCAAAAAACCCTACCCAACAACTAGGATCAAAAGTTGATCAAGCTTGGATACCACTTGTAAGGAAACTTAGGTGTAGCAATAGCTTCATACACTAATCCCTTAAGGAAAGTATTGTGCAAATTCCTATTAAATCCTTACAATTTCAGATTTCATATTATGTAAACAATAATATTGTAGTTAACCATGACTACATAAAATAGATACAAAAATGAAATACATAAACACAAAGATATGCTAGTGGGGAAAAATCTTTCGGTAAAACAACCCCACCCCTCCAAAACCTACATAGTGTATTATCTTCAACACAAAGGTTACAACAAACTTATAGTGCAAGTTTTTTTAGGAGATGGAAGACTGATTCAGTAGCAACCAACAATACACTTTTCACTCCCCCTATCTACAAGCCTAAAAATTCTTATATAATGTGCTTTCCATTTTTAGGACAACTTCCAAAGAACAACCATATTAGGGTTTTACCATTCACTGGATGGAGACTTGAGTTTATAGTACTCAATGATCAATTGCCACTTGTCTTATTATCTTCACCCATCATCAAATCTTCCATAAATAGATCTTACACATCATAGGAATCTATTATAACCATTTCAGTCATGATCTTCTTACACACAATTTAAGATGCTAACACATGCAAGTGGAGTGACACATCAACATGCCAACCAGGCATGTACACTCACACTTAATTACATTATTTGGAAAAAAAAATTACAAAAAAAAAAAAAATGAATAGGAATTATCCAAGGTTGAGACACCTTATTCCTAACAAATTCAAATCTAGTTTGTGGTCGAATGGTGAAGTGGGTATTTGTCAAACTTGGAAAGAATCTTATTATTGTTGTTGTTTTGCCTCAAAATTTGTTTGGTGGAACTTCTAGCAGATTTTTTGACACTAGATCATATATTTTATTAGAAATGGTATTTTCCCATTATTTAGGGAGATACTTTTAGAGTTGGTTATGCATAATGATGGGATTTGATCTATTTTTCTGTTGTAGAGAGAAGAGAGAGGCCTAACTTCAACAGATAGAATATTTTCTAGTGAAAAAATGGCATCATTGGATCAATTTTGGGATATCTTCCTTCTTCTATATCTTTCTTTCTTCTCTCGTTATCATGAAATGGGGTTCAAGACTTTTGCGAAAATTTCCATAGATATGATACCATGGGGGTTGGATGTTGCTAGTTCCTAACTATTGAGTAGAGCTCTAACTATGATTCTACCATCTTTCTCCAACATTTCTCTCTTCTATGAACAAAAATGATAAAGTATAGAGTATAGGTCTGATCTATTGTATATTTTATGAGTCTTTCATGCATTTTGAATATACTTGTTTTGAAGGAATGAATACAAAGAGCAGTAAATTATTTAGTGTCATTCTGAGTCTTGTCTCTTGTCTCTGTTGTTTGCATTCTGTTTTGATATGTGGACAAAGAACATAGGTCCAATTGCATCTCATTTTGATATGTATACCTTGATGTCTTTTTCTTTTAGTCATAACTTGCTCATCCTGGTATGTATATATTGATGTGTTTTTCCTTTCACAAATGGAGTCTAGATAAACAAGTTATGACCAAAAAACCAAAGTTAGGTCAAAAAAGATTCAGAAGGGAAAAATAAAAGAATTGACACCTTGGGACTCATGCAAAAATACCTTGAGAAGTGTGTCAATTTTGTATCAAAGAGCTCCCTTGGGAAGCCTATAGGTTTTATACCAAAAATACCTTGGGAAATGTGCACAATTTGGGAAAAAAATATTTTTCTTGTAGATTCCAACTTTGTCCAAATTGAAATTTTTTTATATGGAAATAAGGGTTTTTGGGTGCTACAAATCCAATGGTTAGGTCCGTTTGGGCTCCAAGTGTACCAAAAAATGACCCGCAAATCCAATATAAAAGACCTCTAACAATGAAACCCTCTAAAAGGAAAAATATAGATCTAAAAGACAAGCCAAACTTCTCATAAATTGAACAAAGGCATGAAGAGTTGGAGCTTTGATACCATGTTTAAGTTGATGAAAGATCAATACCACAACTCCCAAGATTCACCTGACATAGAAAAAGAGATGCAAAAGCTATAGAGGTTGGATTACATAGATCCACAAATGAGACATTCTTGATGACAAAAAAGAGAGATTTCTATTATCAAAAGTGAATTAATTATTACAAAGAGATCAATCCTTATAAAAGGAAATCAAAACCCTAATAGGTAATTAACCTAAGTTGCATGATAAATTTTAATAAAAGAATTAATTATTTTATGCCCAAAGTTTAGGTTAAGTAAACTAGAGATAATAAGTGACTTAATAATTAAATCAATATGATTTAATTAATAAGTAAATATTTTATTACTCTAATAGTATCAATACAAAAAGCTCAGGCATGGAATCAAGTTTGATCTATAGCTTTTGCAAGATTTTAAGTAGGTTCATAAATGGTGACTACTCACTCATAAGTGCAATGAATCAAGGAATAATGATCTTACCCAAGATCATTCTACTGGATGAATACACTTTCCCAAAGTTGACATGGATCTTCAACATAGAATAGAAAATAAAGAGTCATTTGTATAGATGATGGAAACATTGGTGTACATTATGTGGCATTGTATCAAAGAAGTAGAGAGTAACCAACTAGAGACTTGAGAATGATGCATCCTATGAAAACTGCCATAAAGGTGATGATTTCTTAATAACACAATAATGTATGTCCCAAATCATGGAAAAATAGGCTTTGAATGTTTTCATTGAGTTCCTCTCGGTCCAATTCCAATTCTTCATCTTAATAAAGAGTGACAAGTTACCTAAAAAGATAGAAGAATCCTAAATCTTAAGCCCATGATCTCATAAGAAACATCTATTTAATTGATGGAAATATATCAAGTGTCTATAGTCACCAAAGAAATCCATAACATCAAATTTCACTTTGGGATGTAACTATGTTTGATGATGGTTGAAAGACATTAACATGAGATTGCATGTGAGTTTCTTGATGAAATTCCTAACATTCAAATTCCTCTTGATTAGATGGTGGAGATCAACCTGGGTTAGAGGCCACTCATGCAATGTAGATATCAAGGAGATTTTTTATTTATCTGATAAAAAAAGAATCCAAAGGTACCTCTACTAGAGGTAATTTGGATCTCTACAAATAACCACATAGAAGAAACATAACACCAAATACATAATCTGATACTAATTCACAATACTTGATTCATTAAACAATTGTTTACATGCAATATGCCTAGCTATAAGGCCTTTTTGGTTAGGGCCAAATACAATAGAAATTCAAAAATAGTTCTACAAGATCTATCAAGATCCAACTCCACACTAATCCCAACTAGTTGAAATCCACAGTCTAGTAGAAAACCCCAAGGAAATCTCAACTTGTGCTCACAAGCCCACTAAGCAATCTCTTGGTTTTCCCACTAGCCCTTCTCAAAATTCACTCCTACACTTCATTCTCTTCTCCAAGATGGATGACTATAGAATGACTTAGGACTCTAAAAAGAACCCTTACTTATACCTAACTAATCAATGGCTCAATCTAGCTCATTAAAAATTAAAATAAACCCTTACATTGAATGTCCAAAAGCTAGCTCATAGACAACTTGGGCACCATGGAGACCAAGAGCAAACCAAGTGTTAGAAACCACATTCGTGCATTAGCATTTCACCAAGCATAACTGAGCTCCATCATTGACTAAGCCAACTTAGGAAGCACTACTATTGATTCCTAGTGTAAACCAAGCCATAGTATACACTAAGCTCCTCCTTCACAAACTAAGTCCCTTCACTAACAAAGCAACTCAGGTAGCACTACTACAAGTTCTCATTGTAAATCAAGCTTATAGTATCTATTGAGTGCCCCAAGCATCGTCGAATGCCTTCATTAATTGAGTCACTCAATTAACACAACAACCATGAACAAATCAAAATTGACCAAGTACCACCTCTTCACAAACTGATTCCTCCAACCCCAAAGCTAGAATACCCCAACATGCAAGCATGCTAGCCAACCAAGGATTCTCTTGCATCATTATTAATTTTGGACATTGATCATCCATGTTAAAAATATGAAAATATTATGAACAAGTCAATGCCTTTCAAATAAAACTTTGTGGTGTTCTCTACCAACCATCTCCTTTGTGGGATCCTCTTTGACCACATGAAAATGATGGTTAGTAGATAGACCCAATTTATATAAGGTATATGTCTCACATGACATGACTAAGATTTGGAAGTTGAAACTAAAATGATGTATACATATCAAAAAGTGAGGTTGAGTGGATTGAAAATTTTGGATATACCATGGGTTGCAAAGTTTGGTGATCTAGGAGCATCGAGCCCCATAAAAGTGTTGGAATCTATAGCCCAGTTTTGAATGGAAAAAGTATAATCCTTAGGTAAAAGCATCATTAAAAAATAGATTCAATTAAACTTCATTATTTTCTCAATATAAAGGAACCTATTTGATGTTGCATGGTGGTGCAATTGATTTCTATAAGGCCACTAATGACATGAAGTGTGTCACACTCTAAATGTCCCCTTTTAACACCAGTGGGTGCATGCACAACAACAAAAACTATGCACACAAACTATTTAACTTAATTCTCATCAAATAACTATTTCAAAATAAGGTTGCAATGGTTTTAGTTAAATTGAACTATTGAGAGGGTGTCCCATAAACTCAAATATCAATGGTAGTGAGTTAGGAATCTTTTTCCATGTGCATGAGAAGCTTGATCTAGATTCCTTCATAATCAAAAGAGCTTCCAATGATTTTAATAAAGGTTTTTCATACCTACAGTATATCATAGTGAAAGATATCTAATTGGTTTGGAAGCAATAGAAGCTAAGGTCTAATAGGGGTTGTTAGTTGGAAGTTTCCACATATGGAACATTGAAACATAAGTGTATTGTTTATAAAATACATCATATTAAGGATCAAAACCAAAGTTATAGTGGATAAATTTTGAAAAGTTTAAATTATATGCCATGTGTCCATAGCGGATATGTGAACTTTTTAAAGGACTCAATAACATTAAATGAAGGAGGTAAAGAGAGAACTTCTATAATGAAAGAAGATGTCACTAGAAGAATCATTTATTAAAACTAATAAAATTCATCTAAAAGCATGAAGGATAAATATGCAACAAAACATCAAGTTAGGTGTTCTTTTTCAGCAATCTTAAGGCTACAAAAGGGGAATATATTTTATGAATATTATTGTAATAGGAGAATATAGAGGGATTATTTTTATTTTCTACAATCTAGTTGTAATGGCAGGGTCAAAGTAATATTGTGGTAATTGAATTATATCTTTGGAAATGAAAAGAAATATGTATACACCAAATCCTAAGGTCTAAATAGTTATTATCCTAATTGAACAAGATCTTATGGTCCTTTCTCTCCTATTTTGAATGTAGTCTTGTATTATTGTGTTTTGAAAAATAAGATTTGATTCTTTATATTTTCTTTGTAATATGAAAGTCTCAATAAGTGGTCATATGGTCATCTCTTAATCTTTTCTTTGGTATCTAGTTATAAACTTGATAATCACATTCATTTCATGTTGATGGGTGAATATTACTATGTCTTTGTGTCTCCTAGTTAAAGACATGTCAAGTTCTTCCATTTATTATAAATATGAAGAAGGGATTTGAGCCTTTGTATCAAAACTCAAAGAGAATTTTCACATACAATTACAAGTGATTCAATTGTTAGTTTAGTTTTTCTTCTTATTATGGGCATTTAAGGGTCATTAGTGAAGCTTTTTTTAGAAGACAAATATGCTTACCAACAAATACTTAGTCTCTAACCCAATTTCTATGTCATGTAATAACCCTATTATTATTTAAATATTCATTGTTAACTTTATGCCTACCCTAATTTCTACCATGATACCTACCTCTAACTCTAACCTTACTTTCAAACCGAACCCTAAACTTAACAGTAATCCTAATCATAACCCAATTTCTCAAATTTTACTACAACATAGACAAGAATAAAAGATCATAAATTATACATCAAACCTTAAAAGATGAACACTAATAATGATATAAGATAATTCCCTAACCATAACTCTAAGCTAAATCCAAAACCCTAGCACTAACTATAACCATACCCAAAACTTAACCTCAATCTTAACTATGATATAGCTTTGATCATAATCCTTACCCTAAACATCACCCTATTCTTCAACCTAACACTAATCATGTTACTATCCTTAACAAGTATATAATTGTAGACATAATCAAAACTATTATGTCAATCATAAGCTTAACCATAATAATGATGTTAACCTTAACCCTAAAATCTTACCTAATCATAATCCCAACCTTAACCTTAACCCTAACCCTAAAGCCCAAATTAAAATAATAATCCTATGAATAATCCTAAATGTATCCCTAATGATAATCATGGTTCAAATCCTAGCTTTAAATATTATCTAAACGCTAACCCTAAAGCCATCTATTATACAGGGTTTAAAAAAATATAACCATAATAAAAATCCTAAA
The DNA here is from genome assembly GCA_028749045.1 of Cupressus sempervirens. NCBI lineage: Eukaryota > Viridiplantae > Streptophyta > Pinopsida > Cupressales > Cupressaceae > Cupressus > Cupressus sempervirens. The sequence continues at coordinate 784,247,704 of CM053793.1, forward strand.
CCTAATAATAATTCCAATCATAATCATAACCCTAGGTAATCCCTAATCATAATCATAATCCTAAAATTCATAATAATCATGATAATAATCTTGAGCTTAACCATAATGAAAACCCTAAATCTAGAAAGAACTAATCCATAATACTAGATAAAAGTACAACCCTATTATTGATCTATCTAAGTTTTGTTGTCTATGAGTCTCAAACACTTAGTCATATATAAGGAAAAGTTGGTAGGTCATCACTACAATTGAGTCACTCTATATAGGCCAAGTCATGTGTTTCTAAAGACATGTAAACAATCACGTATATGCCGGGCTCTGTAGGAGCTAAGCAAGTCTTTAGTCGTTGAGTATTCCTATATAAGCCAAGTTCGGTAAATGTCAATTAAATAGATCATATAGATGCTAATTCATATAGAAGGAGACAAGTTACTTGAGACTGAGTATCAAAAGGAAGAATAGTTACAACCGAGCATCAAAGATAGTATGTGTTAAGTAATATAGTGTGAACAAAAATGTCTAAAATGGTACAAACTTTCGTGTAAACCATTTTGAACTGAGATATAAAAAAAATTTAATGATTTGAGAGTAATTGTTAAAGATTTTAACATGGATTATCAATACCTATAAAGATGGGACAACCAATTAGATGAAGAGGTAAAAAGGGAAACATCTAGATCATTGATCTTATTCTAGAAGACTACATAGATGTATTTATAAGGGCAGATCCAAACCCTATTTTTATATGGTTTGTGCATGTGAAGATAAAGGAAGAATATTTTTGTGTGAAGGAGTTAGATTTTGGAGGCTACAAGAAAAAGTTGTGAAGTGGTAGAGTTTAGCAACCTAGTGAAGTAGTAAAGGACAGAGCAAAGATATATGAGATAGAAGATTAGATCAGAGATTAGACAAAGGAGATCCATAATTAGCATTTTAAGTGTAGACCAAAGGATTAGGTACAAAACTAGTTTTGGCAAAGTCAATCAAGGTAAATCTCTTAACCAAGTAGTCCTAACAGGCCTATGTAAATATATTAACAAAGTTTGAACTTCATTGTAACTGTTAAATCCTTTAATCAAGGTAGACCTAATAGTCTTTGTAAAGATGCTAACCAGGAAGACCCATCACAAGGTATATCATTAGAAGTGATAAAATTTGTAGTCCTAATAGGCTAAAAAATTTACTACAGTAGTGAAGATTTAAGGGTGTCATCGCCATCCTAGATTTACCTTCACTTTTCAGGGTTTCTAGGTGACCAATATCTTTTTGTTATGTGTTTATATTTTCATATTGATAGATGTAATTCATAGATAGATCTATTACTATTGGACTAATCACCAACCTTCCCCTTCAGGATTTGTGACATGGATTAACTACCTCCTATGTTCTATAAGTCTAGTGCTTGTCTTAGGCAGTAACAGGTTGATCTTTTGGTGCAACAATAATTCCAGCTTGTAACAAGTTGTATTAGAGCTTGGTCACAGGTTTGAATCTATCATGCCCAAAATTTGGGGCAAAACACACACACAATTTTTTTTGAACTATGATTAAATAAGATAACATGGTTGACAGAGATTATCACAATGACTTATTAACTACGTCAAAATGACCTACTAACTGAAATGACATCTATCACTAAATTACATAACCTAGTTTAGCATTAATTTAATCATGATCAAATACTACAACCTTAAAGATTATCTAATTAGCTAGGCCCTTTCTATAAAATTGATAACATGAACGTTATTACAATTTTAATCATTTACTTTAGGCTTAATGTCATTAATTAACTTCTTTCAACTTCATTCTAATTACATTTTTAAAATTTTAATCCAAACTCTAGACTAACCTTAAAATTTTCTCCAACATACTTATAACCCTCTAATTAATTAATTTATTGTTTACCATTAAAATTGATGACTAGAATAAATTAAATAAATCAAAATTTTAATCTAAACTTTATTTGAACTATCATAAATTTAAGTCCATATTAAAATCGATCTATAAAGCTCCCAACAACATAAAACTAATTAATAAAACATTAAAATTGTTTTAATTAAAATATTCTAATTTCACATTTAAAACTGTTTAAATTCAAACTAATTTAATATTCTAACATCCAAACACTTTTTTTTTTTGTAATAAAAAAGAAAGAAAGAACTAGTCCTAATTTAAATTAAACATACATCTAAAACTAACTAAACATAAATATTAATTAGAACGAATCTTGACTAAATTAAATACTACTAAAATAAACTAACTTAAAATAAGTTCTAAAATAACATAATTTCAATACTAAACCAAAGATATATCAAAACTAAATTAAATACTAATTGCAACACTAACTTTTAACATAACTAAACCCAATACTAACATTATTCTGAACACTCTATAGAAATACTAACACATCCAATTAAAAACTAATCCTATATTAACAATTATTAACATAACTTTATTAATACTAAAATAAATATAAGCACTAACATTAATAGTACTATACCATTTAACCACACTATACTAAAACTGAACTTGAATATTAAAAAAAAAGACTTTAAATAATACAAACTAAACAAAAATGATAAACAACATTCAAAATTAAATCTAAAACTAACTTAAATCTAAAATGATCTAACTACACATGACACACTAACTAACAATCAATTACATACTAACTTAAACAACTAACACACTAATTAAACTATATATCAAATTGATTTCACAAACTATTCTAATTACTAACTATTCTTACTAACCTAATCTACAGACTAACACTTTACCTTAACCCAAACTAACTACCCACAAATCTCCCTTAACCCCCTACCTAGCTGCCCTACATCCTTCCCTCCCCTCACGTGGCTCAAGGCCCTACCTACTAGACTGACCAAGGCTTAAGGAGATGCAATCCCAAGAGATTGCCCAAGAAAAGGATGTGTTGCCTAAGCAAATAGACTATGAAAGAAGGTCTTTCCTTTTTCTTTGCCAATCTAAACACATGTACAACCGCACCCCCCACCAACTTAATTGTCATCTACAAAGTAATCACACATCTGACACAACATAGGGGCACGTAGTCCCAAGTCACCCACTTACTGGCTAGAAAGAAAACGTATGGAGAGGAGGTAAAAGTTTTGAAATCCCAAGTTAAATCAAATAAAGGCCTTAGTTGTCTTGGTGTAAATTGCATGGGTCAGATTTGACATTATTTCCCTTAACCATCACCCCAACCTCCAAAGTTGATGTGACCAGCATGGGTACAGGGTGCGCTTCCTTAGGATGGATAGCTTTGTTCTTATTTTTCTTTGAAAGTAGTTAATGCAATAAAGTTTTATTGGTAGACTAAGGTGATTCCATGCCTTTATGTTATTGTTTTATTTTATTTTATTTTATTTTTTTATTCAAAGGAAGCAAGAATATGCTCTGTTGCCTTTGGGTTAAAATTTTGCAACTCTCATACAAATTCCAGAGAGCAAATCTTCCCTTGGAGATGCCCTTTTTTTTTCTAAGTAAGAATTTTCTCATTAAGCTATAATATATTGGTGTTATGAAATTTGTGGTCTCTATCCTTGTGATAACATTGATTTCTACTAACAAGCATATTAATACAAGGAGATGTGTAAGGTTATATTTTCTTTTGTCTTTCATCCTACAATTCAAGTTTTATCAATCATCATAACAAGGTGTATGTTTCTTTTTTATTTTGAATTCAAGGAAATACATAATCTCTTGATCAAATTGATTTTTTTCATAGTGAAAATTAACAATGAAAGTGATAACTTTGTGGTCATAATATAGGATTTTGATTACATTTAATACTTAGACATCAATTTGGAAACTTCAACATACAAATTGTGTTCCATTAACATAATTGAAAACTTGAAAAATTCATAATTCGAAGACATTAACTATGATTCTATTTTCTCACATACATATGCCAAAATTTGAAATCACATGAGAGCATTGCAAGGAGAATTTCATAATCTTTTTCTTTCTCTACTATTCACCCTACTTCAAGGCTCCATTGGGAAAGAACCAGTAAGAAAACTTGATGTCTTTGCCAATACATCAAAATTCAAATACATTTTACATAATATTACAATTCAAATGAAATATCATCAAAATCCTTCACAAGTGCTCTCTTCCAAAACCTTCAAAGACCACAAGGAGAAGACAAGAGCTGACTCGGGTGAATCATCACAACATCAAGAACAATTCAAGCATGCACCCTAACCCGATTTTGCACAATAGGTCCAAACATAGAACCTAACTAGGGGGGAGGTGGATTTTTCCAATGGGAGACGTCAATCACCATTCCATAACATAGCCCTTTCGAGGCTAAAACTTCAAAAACTTTTGTTCTTCTACAAGGCCCTTTCAAGGCTAATACCACAAGGATTTTCATTCCTTTCCATATTCAAGAATTCACAATATCAAACATGGCATGTGATGACAAGTAGGGGCCCATACACCCTACCCTCTTTCCCTCCTCTCACCATGAGAGGAGACTCTACACCATTGAGGTCCAACTAAAGCCCTACCCCCATACATGGCCACTTCTCCCCTATCCAAGGGTGAGTAATGCCAAAAAAATCCCATGAAATCCCCTCAAAAACAAATCATCAAGACAAGCATAAGAATGCATCAAGAACAAACAAAAATCCCTCCAAATCCATCCCAACACTCAAGCAAGCAACAACAAGAACAACACAATACTTTATGCAAGATTCAAGCATGAAAAATCATGAAGAAACAAAAGAAAAAGAGTGAAGAACTCCTACCTTCAAAAAATGTTATGGAAAAATGGTAAGTTGAGAAGAGCTTTTCCCTTTTCTTCCTTCAATCTTCCAACTTTCCCTAAAACTAGAGATTGGGTAACAACCCCAAAACTACTCCAAAATGCCTCCAAGTATCTTCCCTTAACTCAACTAGACTTCAAGTAACTCAAGATGGAGTTTTCAATACAACTCAAGTAGATGACAATCCATTTTCGCAATCCATCAAAAATAGGGCTTTTGAGTGACCCTAAAAGTCAAACTAAGAGGCTAAGGGGGTTGAAAGTACTCCCCACCCATACCCTTACCCCTAGGGCACTTAAATTTAATGATTTTAAGCCTTAAAGACTTAATAGGAACAAATAAAAGCTAGAAAAAATAATAAAATCAAATAACAACCTTTTAAAGATAGATAATGCAAGGATAACACATTTAAACAAGGGGTTCAATTCTATCTTTCCTTTAGGTTTTCTGGCTACATGTCCTGCACACTCATTGCACACATCAATAGGTTCAAGAAATCACATGCATTATGTAATTTACATATTAGAAAAATCATATAAATTAAAACATCCATTTTTCTAATGATCAATTATTTATCTAATTCTACTCATATTTCTTACCATTAGAATTGCATAATCAAAGTGTTAGTTTTGCATTCATTTACTTCATCATCACACATATTCATAAAGCATTAAATGATGAAATCAACTATCTGAAAGTAAAGCATCACACATCATAAATATCATAATAATTTTCAGTGCATCAAATAATGTCCTGACGTATCAAGTCATGAGTATCAAAATAATAATGTATCATCGATGTTGGGATGGGTTGGGGCGAGGCCTCACAGAATCTCCTCAGGTATCAATCAGGAGGGAATTGTTGGACTAACCACTAGCCTTCCCCTTTGGGATTCATGACATGGCTTAACTTCCTCCTATATTCTATAAGTCTAGTGGTCATCTTGGTCATTAACAAGTCAATCTTTTGGTGCAATGACAACTCTAGCTTGTAACAATTACAACATTTAAAATTATGTTATTCATAATCTAGATATGAGATAGTTAATAAGCTGAATGCAGTTAGATTTTTTTGAAGGCTAAAAGTTTTAGTGATCTTGATTCACCCACACCCCCCACCCTCTCTATATTCTCAATTTCCTAATAAACTTCCAACAATTGGTATCAAAGAAAAGTTCTCTTAGAAAAACTTTAACAACTTGATAAGATCTTGGAGATGGGGGCTTACAAATTGGGAAAGATCATTGACAATCAAATGATTGAAATTCAACTCATACTATAGCAACTTGAAGTAACAATAGTGGAATTGAGGAAATCCCTAAGGACAAGAAAGGATATGACTACAACAAAATGCCACACTTTATCAAGAAGTTGATACCCAAGAATTATTTGACAATAGAAATTTGGTGTAGGAGCACCTTCATAAATCTAAGTGTTTCTATGCACTTTTTAGACTTCATAGAGGTCCTAGCAACTATTAGGATAGGTTAGGAATTAAGGTTATTCATTTGGACCCAATTGTAAGACCTAGTTCCAAGATTGGCACATTATAAGCCCTTGGTCAACTATTAGTCAAAGGAGTCAAATACCCTTACTTTTTAAAATATTTCCTTTGTAAAAAAAATTTAACAATTTTAGATCCATGTTGGATCATTTTGGTAATCTTTGATTATGATTTGATCAATTGTTGCAAAAGTTGCACATTTCTTGCAAAGTTGCTAAAGAGTTGTCAAGCAACTTTTAGCAAAAAGTTGTGAAATTGATATTTTCACTCTCCAATGATCAAATTTGATTTGAAAAATTGTTATGACTACTAGGGATGCCTACATAACCCCTTTTAGGCAAGTGGTAGGACATAACATGTACTTTTTATTTTGAATCAATAAAAGTAATACTATTTTCCTACAAATTCAATGTTGTAACAAATTGTATGGATGTTTATAGACAGGTCAAAAGGATTGAGTCACATTTTTGGATTCTTGGATGATTTAAATTTCAAATGAATTTTTTTTGAATTATTGAATCATTTCCTAACTCCATATATCTATGTTTTTACAAATATTGTCATAGTTGGTTTCTAGACTTAGGGTTTCATACAAAATTAGTCATATCATAGGATTTCACCATGGGAATCTAATGGTCTCTAGTGAAATCCAAGTATTGAATCTATATTTTAAGATGATTTTGGTTTTAGAAAATAACATATAGGAGGCAAGAAGAAATTTGATGCTCTAGGTATGCAAGACCCATGTTCATGCCCTCAATGTTGAACAACAAGTCCCATAACTCACCCTAAGAAGTTATTAGGACTTTGGATTTGGTTTATGACTTTAATTTGTGTCCCCCCTCATGATCCAATTATTAAATTAGGGTTTTGGAAAAGAGAAATTATACTTCCTTTGTAATAGGCCTAATAGGGTTAATTTCCTAGGAGAGAAAGTAAGTAAAACCTAATTTATTTATGTCTTCAATTCTTGGTGCTTGGGTATCCAAATCCATGATTAGTGTATGGGGTTATGTGGAGTTTTCTCAACTCAAGTTTTTTTTATAATATTTAAGGGCTACAAGCTTAGAGGAGGGATTGTGAATATTTTAGGAGTTGTTTGCCAGTTCACTAAAATTGATTTGAAATCAGGTTATCACCAAATCAAGATAAATTCAAGAGATGAATAGAAGACAACTTTCAAAACAACTAAAGGCCTTTTTGAATGGTTGGTCATGTCATTTGGGTTAAGTAATGCACCTAGTAAATTTATGAGACTCATGAATGAAATATTTATTAATTTCATTGGCAAATTTGTTGTTTTATATCTTGATGATATACTAATCTTTAGTCATAGTGGAGAAGAACACCTTGATCATGTAGAATGGGTTTTAAGGAGACTTCATTAGCACAAGTTTGTGATCAACTTGGAAAAGTGCATATTCATGAAGAATTTTTCATCTCACAAGGCACCCTTAAAATGGACCTTGAGAAGGTTGAAGCAATTGTCAACTGGCCTCCACCAAAGAACCAAGGTGATATGAATATTTTTCATGTTATTGTCACCTTTTATATAAAATTCATAAGGAGTTTTAGTCATTTATATAACCCTATGCTAGACACCATCAAGGCAGGCAAGAAGAAAATGTTTTCTTGGACCAAAGGAGTTCATGATACTTTCCAATACTTGAAGAACAAATTATCCCAATACCCAATCCTAGTACTCCTTAACTTTAACAAGGTGTTTACTTTTGAAATAGATGTAAGAAATTTGGCAATAGGAGTTTTCATTAGCCAAGAAGGTAAAGTTGTAGCATTTTTCTCAAAAAAACTCAATGAGGCAAAGAAAAAGGACTCAACATATGATTTAGAATAATACGCCATGGCTCAATCTCTAAAGAAGTGGAGAAATTTCCTTATTCCTAAATAATTTATAGTCTATACTAACAACCATGCTTTAAGTTTCCTTAATTCTCAGGAAAAGCTATTAGTAGAGCACCTTAAATGGATGGAACAACTATAGGCTTAGACATTCAATATAACACACAAAAAGGGAGTGTATAATAAGGTGGTTGATGCCTTTAGCAGAAGAACTAGATTGGTAGAATAAGTTCAACTCTAGAATGTGGGCATAGACTCACTAAAATACTTGTATGTAGGTGATTTAGACTTTGGACAAGCTTTTGAGGTATGATCCCAAATGGTAGGCAAATGCCATACTAATTTTTTTGATTACTTGATTTAGAATGGGCTCCTATTCAAGGGGGCTCAATTATGCATACCTACATATTCCATAAGGACAAACATTATTAAGGAAAATAATTTTGGTGGCTTGGGCGGTCACTTTGGAATAGATAAGACAATAAATATGGTAAAGAGAAGCTACTTTTGGCCAAATTTGGGTAATGATGTCAGAAAATTCATTGAAACTTGCACAATCTACCAAAAAGCAAGAAGTGTATCCACTAACCAAGGATTCTACCAACCTTTACAAATTCCCAAAAGGCCTTGGGAATCAATTTCAATGAACTTTGTAATGGGTTTTCCTAGAACAAAACAAGGGTTTGAAAATTTATTTTTCATAGTGGATAGGTTTACTAAGATGGCCCACTTTATACCCTACAAAAGAACAAATGATGCATCCCACATAGCACATCTCTTCTTCAAGGTCATGGTTAGAATTCATGGCCTACCTCTAAAAATAGTTTTAGATAGGGAAGTCAAATTTCAAGGATATTTTTGGAGGACTCTTTTCAAGAAACTTAGAACAAACTTGACCTATAGTTTTTCCTATCACAAACAAACTAATGGGAAGGTTGAAGTGGTAAATAGGTCACTAGAAAACCTCTTGAGATTCCTTACTAAACAACATTCACAAAGTGGGGATATGATTTTTCCTCAAACAAAATTTTCTTTTAATGATTCTATGAACAAATCAACTAGCAAACCACCTTTTCAAACTATCTATGGCCTTCACCCTAAAGGTCTCTTGGATTTGATAAAATTACCATCAAATTTCAAAGCCACTAAACAAGGAGAGGAACTAGAAGAGCTAGTCACCAAAATGAAAAACAAAGTAAAGGAAACTTTAGAAAAATCCACTATGAAGTATAAAGAACACATAGATAAGATGAGGAGAGAAATTCATTTCAAAATTGGAGACAAGGTATGAGCATTCATGAAAAAAAAGAGACTACCCAAGGGTAGATATAAAAAAGCTACATATGAAGATGGTTGGGCCATGCACCATCCTCAATCAAATGGATAAGAATGGCTATGAAATATATCTTCCCCCTACATTGTTGATTTCTCCAATATTCAATATTTTTTATCTCACCCCATACAAAAGTATGTTAGGATAAACAAGTGAATAGGTTCTGCATGATGAAATGGATTAAGACTATGTTACCAACCTCCCTCAAAGAAAACTAGTTGATTTGGAGGCAATACTTGAAACCAAGTTGTTGAAAAAAAAAAGACACAACAAATATATGAAACATTTGTTAATCTCATGTTGGTTTTGACATATGAGTGAAAATACACTTAAGTCATTTACAAGATAAAACTTAATTCATGTCGAACAAGTAATGTATATGGAGCATAAGTTGTCAGATAGTATATGTCAAGTATGTCAAGCGAGATATATAGTATGTGTTGAGTAACTACTAAGTGTTGAGTCACTCAAGTGTCGAGAAGATAGTTGATACCAAGTGATTTAGATGTTGAGTGATCAATGGATGTTGAGTCATTCAGAGGCTAAGTTACAACATTGAAGATACAATGGATGTCATGCATTAGAGACTTCAAGTGCCAAGTAAAATATTTTTGGACATAGTTGTTTGTAATGGCACAAACTTCTATGTAAACCTTTTTTGAGCCAACTTAAGGATTGGTTTACGATTATAAATGATAAGAACAAATCTATTTTGAGGATCCCTATGTAGTACATACAACCAATCAGTAAAAGGAATGGATTAAGTGTAAAAATGGGTGAATCACAATCATTAATTCATGTACCTATCCCTAAGTTACCTAGGTCTTCTTAAGGAAGGAAAACCCTATAAATTGTATGTGTGGAGAGATAAGTTTGCATGTGCAAAAGAGCATTCATGGTGGCCAAGGAATTGTGAATTGAGATATGTTGTAGAATCCATAAAATGAGAATAGAGGAAAGAAGTTAGAGGATATAAGTGATACATCTAATTAGAGAGGATCAAGGATACATGCAAAGAGGTGATATGTTATCTAGTAGCAAAGTGCTAACTGCATGGTCATTGTTGAGACATTCTAATAGGTGAATCAATTAAATCTCTTAACAGAGTAGTTCTAAAAGGCTGTTGTAAAACCTTTAACAAGGTTCTTAATTCATTGTAAGTTTAAGTCCTTTAATCAAGAACACTTCTAACAAGTTAAGATCTAAATATCTTGTAAGCCTTTAACAGGGCATATCTTTCATAGGCTAGATCATAGTGTATTATCAAACATTGTAACCTTTATTGGATACACTTTACAACTGTAGTAGTGAATATTTGTGGGTATCATCCCCACCTTAGTTTGACCTTCTCACTGGAGGTTTTCTGGGTAACCAAATATCTTGTGACACATATGTTTGTTGAATGTCATTTTCTTTCATGCTATGGATTAATATGTTTAGCTAGTTATTTTAGTTTACATACAAATTGTGAGATGGATGTGTGATGAAATATTTTATGGTTAAAGTTTTGAAGGATTGATTCACCCTCACTCCCCGCAACCTCAAAGTTTACTTTCCCTACTGTATTTCCAAAAATTGGTTATAGAGCCCAGTTTTTTGGAAAGGAAAGCTTTGCATCTTTGAGGAAACATCTTGAAGATAGAAGTCTATAAGTTGGAAAAGGCTATTGAAAATCAAAATATTGAAATCCAACTTTCCATACATTAGCTGAATGAAGTAAGAGATTATTTGAAGAACTCATTAAAGAGAAGGAAAGAGATAGCTATTGAAGAGAATGACATTCATTACCAAGAGATTGGCACTAGTGAATTGTTTGCAGATGGAAACTTGGGTGAATTTGATGTAGTAGTTGTAGACCTGATGGAAAAGAAACGTGCCCTAACTAAAGAGGTCAAAAATCTTAAGATGGAAAAAGAAGTCCAATTAGTGTTTCTATGTAAGGTGACCGAGTAGAAAAAGAAAGTTGAAGAAGACAAAGTCATGATTGAAGATGACAAAAGGGTACTGACCAACAAACTAGAAGAGAAGACATCAGAGGTGAATAAGATTGATCACATGCAACTGGAAACAATGAATCAAATGATGATTTCCAATCATGAATTGAATGGAAATGATATTAAGATCACAATACTAAAGTTGTAGAATGAACAACTAAGAAATGATCTAAAAAGAGAAAAAGAATTTGCTAGGAGTTTCAACAAACCTAGTGAAGAGATCAAGTAGTTTGAGAAATTGATGAGATATCCTAAATCTAACAATGATACTACTGGATTGGGTTACACCAAAACTAAAGAAGGAGAATCATCTCAAAATGGTGAACAAAGAAGCAACAAAGGTAAGAACTACAAACCTACTTGTCATGATTGTGGAAAGATAGGACATCCAACAAATGTTTACAGGAGCAATGATGCAAATTAGAACCTTGAGAAGAAATTCATGGGTAACTATCATAAGTGAAACAATCAAGGACATCAAGCACATGAATGCAAGACCAAGACATCAAGCACACAAATATTTGAAGGTTATTGCAACAACTATAAGAAATATGGACATAGATCCTATGAGTGTAGATCCAAGTCTAACTGATCATCAAACAAGGAAGCCAAGGTAAACTATACTAATAGATCCTACAATTGGGGTTACAATACAAGGTATAGTTGTCACTATTGTTAAGAGCATGAACATGTTACTAAAAATTGCATTAGAACACATTTAAAAAGTGACTACAATAGATGGTTGAGTCAAACTATATGTTTTAGTTGTTTGAAGACTGGTCACATAATCATAAATTGTCCAAGCAGTAAATTCAATAAAGGAAAAGGAAAGGTTAACATTGAAGAAGTCAAAGTGCAGATGAACAAGACATGGAAGAAAAAGCAAGATTGTAGTACATCAAGTTTAGATGGGATCACTTCATCCAATAGATCAGGTGCTCACACTACCCCCAACTAGGCAATCAAGAGGTATGTGTGGGACTAATATTTCAAAGTTCAATTATACATCAGTTCCAAGGATTCAATTATGAAAAGATCATATATGCATGAAGTAAGATGAAATGTATTGATTAGAACTCAGACAATTTCATTGTTGTTGTCGAGTGAAAGTTTAGTTGTTGCCAAGTTATCAAAAGTGATATTGTTGGGTGAGCTCACCATGGTTTTTGAGCATGAAAGAAATCACATGGAAGTTGATTGAGTCAATGTTTCTATTGGAGCTGAGCTTACAACTATGTAAGTACTAAGAATTTATTGTGAAGTTTAAATGGGTATATGGTCAATTTTTGACTCATTTGCAATCATTAAAGATTGAGGAGAGAATGAAGAGCATAAGGAGAATTGGAGAAATCAATTCAAGAATTTTCATATTGAATTCAATTGCTACTCACTGCCAAACATTAGATTTCTCAAGGTATTCATTGTGTGTCAAGCTATGCTATTTGAATTTATGAAAACCCTAGATAGTTTTTATGGTGTATAGCTCTTCTAATCATATGGTTAGTGAAGGAAAGGAAACTTTAAATGTTCAATCAATTCTTAATGAGATTTAAAAATCACATTTTCAGGCAATTTTGAACATTGCATATAAAGGAGACATGTCTAGTGTGTTATCTATGATACTACCACAAGTTTTAATGATACAAGATGTAAGGTGTTGCTACACTTGTAAGGTATGAAGTATAGGAGCCATAGAAATCAAACACTTGTATGGAAAATTGTGTGAAATTGGAATGCTAAAAGAGGAAAACAAAATTTTGGAGAGAAAAGGGTTAACTCATGCCCTAGATTTTCCTAACATTTTCAAGACAGAGTGGATAAAGATATTTTCAAATTAAAATACATGAAAATTTTGTATGGTTAGAAGGAATCCCTATCAAGATCACAAAGAGAATTCTTTTTAGAGTATTAGGGTATTCTACCATAGACAAAACAAAGACTATGAGGAGTGATGCAAAAGAGGCAATTGAAAAGAATATAGGGGTAGTATAGAATAAGAGAGGGATGACCATAGACACAATCACTAATCCCCTAATTAAATTTTTATTAAGGGTCATTGCACATAAATTCTTTCAATCTAGCAGATTGAATAGTGTACCATGTATAGTTGTGGATTTAGGCTATAAGATAGTAAAGAAGGACCATTCTTATGATCTTTCCAAGTTACTACTCCAGCAATTATCAGAAAACTTGGGAGCCATAAGAAAGGTAAAAAGTGCACAATGCAAATTTGGTTTAATACTTGTTTGTATATTTTTCTATGTGAAAAACACTTTTCCCTCATTTGGGAAAGTTGCTTGGAAGACCAACAAGTCTATTGTAGTTTAGATTGGAGAATACATAAAGAAACTTGGAGATAACTTTGAGAGTATAATGATAAGTTATTTTGAAGACTTTAAGAAGTCAATGAAATAAAGATAGAGGATACCAATATCCCTAGTAGAGAAACATTTCAATGATGTTTGTTTTCAAGTTGATGTTGATTTTATTTATGTTCAAGATATTATTCCAAGCGTGAGATGGCTTAGGCCATTTCCTTATAAAATTAATGTGGATGAGGCATCTACAACCATTAGTTCTTTACTAGCAAAGGAAATAGATAAGAGTGCTACTACATTTGGAAATTATGATATAGCCAAGTCTAAAATCACAATGGACTTAAAGACAACTTCTATGATGAGGAAGAAGAACAATATTGTGAAAAATCTCAAGGAACAATTTGATAAAGTGGTAGAAGGAGATGAAGAAGAAGAGGATAAGGAAGATAAATTTATAAGGGAAGGACATGAGGAAGGCACTATAAAATAATTAGATATAGAGGCTATAGCTGAGGAAGAGTAACAAGAAGATCAGAATGTACCAAAGGTAGATATGCCAAGTGTTAGTCCACCTCATGTGGATAAAGAGGATCAACAAATAGAAACAATAAAGATCAAGGATGTCTCTGACAAATCTACTCTAAACATCAATCCCTTAATAGAGGAGGATATGAAGAAAATATTTATTGATAACACCACCAAGGCAAAACTATGCAGTCATCCTATATTGGTGATTGTGGATGAGATTGAGAATGTAGAATTGGCATCTACAAGGGAGAAAACTCAAGAATTATCTAATGTCCCTCCTCAATCTACATAAGTGTAATATACCATGCTTATGGTAGTATATCAAAGGAGGGACACAATCTCCTCACATGTAGGCACATTGGTGCAAAATGTTTTTGTATATGCAGTTTAAATAGATGAGAAAGATGGGACACCAATCCAAATAGGTCAAGAAGCCAATACTACACCTACAACACAAGCACTAGGTGATACATAGATCATAGAAAAGGAGAAGGATAGGATTGAAGATTTAGTCTTGACTAAAAAACTAGAGGAAGTAATAGTAATTTAGACACTAGTTACCCTACCAGATACTACTAATCCTATTCCTAGTCAAGCACTTCATAGGCCTACTATAGAAGCTACACCCTTGTATTCATCAAGGCCTAGTCCTAGAACATCTAAGGTTGATGAGGTCACATATTATGGTGATATCAACTTAAATAAGGTGATTGAATTGCCAAAGTTTGATCTTACATCAATCACCATAGAGAAAATGGGCATATTGTAGGATGCTTTATCTAGAAAGAAGCACCAATAACTACTCAAAAGGGAGCATAGGCATAAACAAGCACTTCATAACATCAACGACATATTTCTTGATGCATTCATCCTACTTTCATCTAATGAAGCCAAGCCAATCATTGAGGAGTTGAAAAATATTATGGAGAAGATCAATGATGAAGACCTAGACACAAATATCAAATTGTTAGAATGGTCTGAGAAGAAGTTTCATTCCAAGGCAACTAAAAAGATATAATGTTCTATTGCACTTAGTCAAGTTGAGTTAGCAGCCAAAATTGATGGTGTGAAGAAACTATTGGAGAATATTTTCTATCTCTACACAAGTTATGTGATGTACCCCTGTTCACACAAGAAGTGTAGAGACACATTGAAAACATGGAGGGAGATTTGAAGACTACATGTAAAATAATAAAACAATCTTCTGCTCAAAGTTAGTCTCATTTTAGACAATTGTTGTCAGCACAAGGTTAGTTAGCATCATTGCAAGCTCAAGATGCCAACATTAGGGCTACACTAATCAACATGTAGTCCATGTTGACCACTCATATGTAGGTGTTACATAAGGAACTAGCCTTTGTAGAAACATCGATGAATAAATATCCCCATCATTCTACTCATGAAGGCCTAGTTAACCTTGCTGCAAAGTTAGCTATTCTAATAAAATCTTTAGAAGTAGCATGTGAAAATTGGGATGCAACACTAAAGCTCATAATAAAGTTCCATAAATCATTCTCAGAAAAACACACTATTCATGTACCACCCATCACATAAGTGTCAAAAAGAGGGAGAATGAGATGAAAGAGGAGAATGCATAAGTTTTGGGGGAGCCAAACAAAGGGGGAGTTAGTATAGAAATAGATCCAGCACAATAGTATTGCAAATTTACTTAGTAGGAGTATTCAGTCATATTCAGAAAAACACAATCAACTCAGGGGGAGTTATAAAAATTTTGAGGTATGACTGATAAGTCACAAGTTTTACAAAATTTTGAAGGTTTGAAATTTTGTATGTAAACCAAGTACTAAATGGAGATTATCTAATTTAAGCTCATAAGTTAAGGATATTCATGCATAACCAAGTAGTTTTGCCACTCATGTCAAAGGGGGAGATTGTTAATCTTAGATTGGTTTTGACATATGAGTTATAATACACTTAAGTCATTTACAAGATAGAACTTAGTTTATGCCAAACAAGTAATGTATGTCGAGCATAAGTTGTCAGATAGTATATGCTAAGCAAGATATACAGTATGTACTAAGTAACTAGTAAGTGTTGAGTCACTCAAGTGTTGAGCATATAGTTGATGTTGAGTGATATAATGCATGACAAGTCATTTGAGGTTGAGTTACAACAATGAAGATACAATGGATGTTGCACATACTAGACTTCAAGTGCTGAGTAAAATAATTTTGGACATAGTTGTTTGTAATGGAACAAACTTCTATGTAAACCATTTTTTAGCCAACTTAAGAATTTTTTATGTGATTCTAAATGATAAGAACAAATCTATATTAAGGATCCCTATGTTGTACATACAACCAATTAGTAAAAGGGATGGATTAAGTGACAAAATGAGAAATGACAAAATGGGTGAATCACAATTGTTGATTCATACCTAACCCTAAGTCACCTAGTTTTTCTAAAGGAAGGAAAGCCCTAAACATTGTATTTGTGGAGAGAGATGTTTGCATGTGAAAATAGATCATTCATGGTGGCTAAGGAATTGTGAATTGAGATACATTGCAAAACCAATTAAAGGAGAACATAAGAGATAAGTTAGAGGATAGAAGTGATACATCTGACAAAAATGGAATTAAGACAACAACATAGTTATTGAACCTTCTCATTCACCCAGCTCAAACTTAAAGCATAATTTGGTGAGCCTAACTATTGGCTTCAAGCCCCTCTTTATTCTAACTTATCATATCCTTTTTCAACACCAGTTGACTTCCAAATTGTTGCATATCTTCTACGTCGGCCACTGCTCCTAACTAAGTCTTCTGACTTAGTGCATCTACTACAACATTATGTCTATCAGGATTGTAGACCAATTTGAAATCAAAATTTGCCATGAACTCCTACCATTGAGCTTGCTTCAATGTCAGCTTGGCTTGGGTTTTGAAGTATGTAGAACTCACATTATCGATCTTGATGATAAAAGGCACACCAAGTAAGTAATGATGCCATATTTTGAGACAATGAATAATGGTTGTCATTTCCTTCTCATGTGCATGGTACATCATATGCCACTAGATGACCATTTTACATCAGGACTCCACTGACTGCAAAATTTGATGCATATTTCTACACTTTGAATGGTTCACCATACTTCAATAATGATAGAACTGGCTCACAAGTCAATTTCTCTTTGAGTAGTTCAAATGACTCTTACTACTTCTAGCCCCAATTCCATCCTCTATCTTTCTTAAGAAAATTTGTGATAGGTGTTGCAAGCCTAGAATACCCTTGTACAAAATGCCTATAGTAATTGGCCAATCCCAAGAACTGTTGCACCTCATGGACATTCTTTAAAGGTTCCCAATCCAAAATGGCTTGTAGTAACTTATTTAATTCCATTTGAATCTTACCATGTCCAACAACATGGCCCAAGAAATTTACTTCTTGCTATGCAAAACAACACTTCACTTTCTTGGTGAACAGCTAGTTGTCTCTTAGAATTGAGAACACCTTTGATAAGTGCTCTTGGTGCTCTTGCAATGATCTATTATACACTAATATGTCAACTAGGTAAACTACCACACAATGATCTAGCAAGTGTCTATAGATATCATTCATAAGAGTGCTAAAAGTGGTAGGGGCATTAGTTAGCCCAAATGTCATAATCAAAAACTCAAAGCTCTCATACCTAGTAGTTATTGTCGTATTCTCTTCATCACCATTAGCGATTCGGATTTGTTAGTAGTCTTGGTAGAAATCAAGCTTAGTAAAGTACCTGGCCTCAAGAAAATAATCAAAGATGTCTATGATCAGTAGCAAAGGATATTTATTCTTAACAGTCAACTTATTTAGAGCTTGATAGTCAATGCACAATCTTAGCAATCCGTCCTTCTTCTAAAATAGCACCAGTGCTACATAAGGAAAATGTGATGGTCTAAGGTACCCAGCCTCCACAAGATCACTTAATTGTCTCTTCAACTCAGCCATTTCTAGGCTGGAGAGATGGTAAGGAGCCCGAGTTAGTGGCCTATCATCTATCATGAGCTCAATTACATGGTCAACATGCTTTCAAGGTGGAAGTCCTACGAGTAGGGAATTAGGCATCACATTGGAAAACTAGGTAATAACATCCTTGATGGCTTTGTGATTAGTTGGATTGAAAGTTTCACCTTTGTCCCAACTACCAATGATCGCAACCAAGAACAACTCCCTCTCTTGCTTCCTTTCTACCTTCCTTAACCCAAGTGTGCTTACCCTCTTACTTGTATCATATACTAAAATTGTTGACACCATACAAGATTGAGCCGAATCCAAAACCATAATGCATCCTAGGTGAGGAGTAATCACAACAATGGCTCAGTGTAAGATATCTTGACCCAAAATCAAATCAAATTCCTACATCTTTATGGCTACAAGATTAACCAAACCTTGGGAAGAACCAACTTGCATAATAAAAAATTTAGCATCACCCTCAATCCTCCTAGCTAGACTACTAATAGCTTTCAAGCAAGTATCAGATGGGTTGATTTGCAAACCCAAACTTATTTCCCTATTTATTGCCATATAATTGTGAGATGTGCCTAAGTCAATCATGGTGAGAACTTTAAAAAATATTTATAGAATGTCTCCACATAACACAGCTCATGTTGGTCATGCTTGGTCAACTAGCTATCAAGAGCTTCTTTAAGTGTATTCATAAAATGCAAGACACCCATGTCAGGTACCTTCTCCTCAAGAATTGCTGCTACTCTTGCTCGCTCTAGAAACTCATGTGCCCAATGATCAAGTTTGTTGCAAATAAAGGAAGCCTTCCCATTTCCATCTTTTCTCTTGGTAGCCAGGGCCTACTTCTTTGACTACTGTTTTGATCCTCTTCTCATTGCAGACTTCTATTTTGGCTTAACATTGTTCTTCTTGTAAGGCAATTCACTGATCTCACCAAGATCTAAAGTTATTTCTTTGACCATGATTTTTCCATGCACTACCAAAACCCTTGGCTACATCTCCTTTGTAGTCGAGAAGTTGATCTACTACTGTGATAGCATCTGCTAAGGTTTCTACCCTTTGTTAGTGTAACTTGTCTACTGCCCAAGTTTCAAGGTTTCGCATAAACAAGTAAAACTTTTTGAAATTGTTAAGCTTTCTACATTCGAGGTCAAGAACCTAAAATGACTTCACATACTCATGAACCTTACCTATGTTCTTTAGCTCATTAAACCTAGCTCAAATTACCTAATCACTATTCCTAGGTCAAAACTGTTCTTGAAGAGTAACCTTCAAACCTTGCCAATTATTGATCTTTTGAGTTGGTCTTGCTGCTCACATGTTGCTAAGATGGGTCCTACACCAAATTTTGGTACTACCAGTAAAATATACTATGACTTGATTTAGCTGAACATCATCCAGCATATCTATGGTACTAGACAAGAACTCATACAAAAGGAAATCGTCAACCATTTTATCATCTTGATCACCATCATACTCTATAGTTAGGTTTGCTAGCTTGGTGACACTGGTGTTGCCTTGCAACATTGAACTATGCAAAGAATAGCCTTCCTTCAAGAATCGTAACTCTTGTTTGAAACCTTTCATGGTGTCCTCAATTTCTTTAGCCTTTTCGATTAGCTCAAGTTGGGAAGTCTCAATAATGTTGAGATGTTCCTCAAATTTTGTGGCCTCCAAGGTTTCAAGATGTGAATCATGATCAAGCAGCCAATCCTTAGTCTTAGGCTAACTATGGGCACTGACTTTACTAGGTTACACTTGAGCTCCATCATGATGAGTGGTATCTCCATATTTTGATTTTTTTATGGCACCAAGATGCCACTTTTCTTGGCCCTCAAAACTAGGTCAATTCACCAAAAAAATGAACAGTTATAACAAGCATGCATTCAAGAATTAGGATTATGACAATAAAATAGTTTAGGCCAACACAAATTCATCATTCATAAAAGATATCAATCACTTACAATATGTCATCCATCATGCCATGTTAGATTCTACTGATAATGCTTGCGGTCAAGTTACAGCCCCAAAAGACATTATGTCAAATTCACTGATTGAATCTTGTAATCCTATCTATCCAATGTTGCCTTAGTAAAAAAAATTAACAAACTTCAAATCAAACTATCCTAGTAAGCTAAAATTAAAACTCTACTTCTAAACACAACTCCCTCTCTCTCCTCTTGTCAAAATGGACTAGGTGTCTAGATTAAGTAGGAAGATCTAAAGTGTCTTAGAAGATCTCAGAGATCCATCTTGTTGGCTAACAAACTAGCAAGTAGAATATTAGTAATCTATGGCTACTTACTTTTGCCAATGAAAACCTTGCTTGATCACCAATCCTACCACACAAGTAGGGAAACTAAGAGTGTTTCCTCCAAATGATATCAAACCATTCGATCTCAATCTATTTGTTGAGATCTATTCACAAACCTCAGCAACCCATCAAATTTCCTTCAATCCAAGTGTGCTTTCTTATGGAGCATTTCACCTTCAAAGAAATACACTTCTATCTCAAGCTCAATAGAGGAGTGTGCTAGCTAAATCATCTCTATGCATCTATTTTTCATCCAGGAAACCCAATTTGAAATATTTGAACTCAGCTTATTCTCCCCCACTTAAACTAGGCAACATCCTGACGTCGGTGCATTCTTATTTCAAAGACTATAAGAAAGATCAAGTGTCCAATTTTACTCATGCCAAGAAGAATTCCTCCCTATGAGAAATTCCACAACTTTCTTCTCATTGTGCAGCCATAGAACTTCTAGTTTTTCCCATATCAGATCTCCTTCTCTTGCATCCTCCCAGATCACCAAGAATTCCCTTACCACTTTCTTGCCAATACCACGCACCCTTGTGCCCATAATTTCCTTCACTCAAGAAGTGGTGTTATCCAGCACATTTTTTGGCCCATGCATAGGAATGTTCTGAGCAAGATCATAAAGGTCAGCTTTATGGGGCCTTAGCTAAGAAATGTGAAATATTGGATGACCTTTAAATGTAGAGGTAGATTAAGTTTGTATACCCACTTTGACGACCACCTCATATGGCCTATCCCAATGACGCACCAAAGATGAGATGATACTAAAAGGAGCTTTAAATTGATCTAGGTTCATTCTCAATAATACTTTATTGCTAATCTTGAACTCAATTTCATGCCTTCTATGATCCACAAATTTCTTCATCCAATCACCAATAACCATGAGGTGATACCTTGTTGAATCAACTTGATTGTTCCACCTTCTAACCACATCCATTGTTGTAGCATCACTACCCTAATAAACACTTAACAAAGTATGTAGTGTTAGAGGTTACTAACCAATTGCCAACTCAAAAGTGAGTACTAGCTCGAACCACTTTTTTGCATATTATATCTGAACTAGGCAATCTCCAACAACACTAGCCAATTCTTTTAATCACCATTCACAAAATGTGTCAAGTAATCCTCTAGAAATGCATTAACCCTTTTAGTATACCCATCCATTTGAGGATGGTAACTCATGCTCATTAGCAACCAAGTTCCAAATAATTTGAACATTTGAGTCCAAAACTTAGAAGTGAACCTAGGGTCCCTATCATTGATCATGCTAATAGGTACACCCCACAACTTCACCACATTACTGAAATATAGTTGAGCCACTACCTCAATAGTAAACAAGTACATACATGTAATGAATGTTCCATACTTTTTGAATCAATCTACTATCACCATGATGATCTCAAACCCATCAACAAGAGGTAACTAGGTTATAAAGTTGATGGAAATACTCACCCAAGGTTGAATAGGAATAGGCAACAGTTGCAGAAAACCACTAGGTAATAAAGAACCAGCTTATCTTGTTGGTAAACAAGACATATCCTTACATACTACACAATATCATTCCTCATTTTTGGCCAAAAGAACTTGTGTTCTAGGAGAGTAAGTCTTCTATACTACCCCGGATGCCCTCTCTAGGCAGAATCGTGACACTCCTACAATAGTTCCTTCATCAACTCCTTCCATTTAGGAATGTATACTCTACCTTCTACAAATTATAAGATTTCATCAAAATAATTGAACCTTCTCATTTTCCTAGCTCAAACTTGGAGCATAATTTGGTGAGCCTAATTATCAGCTTCAAGCCCCTCTTTAATCTGACCTATCATATCTTTGTTCAACTCTAGTCAACTTCCAAACTACTGCATATCTTCTACTTTGGCCACTACTCCTAGCGCATCTACTACAACATTGTGTCAGTTGAGATTGTGGACCAATTCAAAATCAAACTCTACCATGAACTCCTCCCATCAAGCTTGCTTTGGTGTTAGCTTGGCTTGGGTTTTGAAGTATGTAGAACTCACATTATTAGTCTTGATGATAAAAGGCACACCAAGTAAGTAATGACACCATGTTTTGAGACAATGAATAATGGCCCCCATTTCCTTCTCATGTGTAGGGTAATTCCTCTCATGGTCATTCAATTTCCTTGACTCATATGCCACTGGATGACTATTTTGCATCAGGACTCCACTGATTGCAAAATTTGATGCATCAAGACTTTAATAATGATAGAATTAGCTCACAAGTCAATTTCTCTTTGAGTAGTTCAAACAACTCTTGATGCTTCTAGCCCCAATGCCATCCTCTATCTTTCTTAAGAAAATCTATGATAGGTGTCATAAGCCTAGAATACCCTTGTACAAAATGCCTATAGTAATTGGCTCCCAATCCAAAATGGCTTGTAGTTTATCTAATTATGGTTGAATCTTACCATGTCCAACAACATTGCCCAAGAAATTTAGTTAGTGCTATGAAAAACAACACTTCTCTTTCTTGGAAAAAAACTGGTTGTCTCTCATAATTGAGAACACCTCTAACAAGTGCTCTTGGTGCTCTTGCAATGATCTACTATACACTAATATGTCATTTAGGTAAACTACCACACAACAATCTAGCAAGTTTCTAAAGATATCATTCATAAGAGTGTTAAAAGGAAAGGGGTGTTAGTCAGCCCAAATGACATAATCAAAAACTCAAAGCTCCCAAACCTAGTAGTTATCTCCATTTTCTCTTCATCACCAAGAGTGATTCAAAGTTGATAGTAGCCTTGGTGGAGATCAAGCTTAGTGAAGTACCTCGCCTCACTGTAATCAGTGGCAAAGGATATTTATTCTTGATAGTCAATTTATTCAAAGCTCAGTAGTCAACACATAATCTTAGCAAGCCATCCTTCTTCTTTTGAAATAGCACCTCTACTGCACAAGGAGAATGTGATGGCCTGAGGTACCTAGCCCCCACAAGCTCACTTAACAGTCTCTTCAACTCAACTATTTTTGGGTTGGAGAGATGGTAATGATCTTGAGCTAATGGCCTAGCATCTATCACAAGCTCAATTACATGGTTGACATGCCTTTGAGGTGGAAGTCCTATTGGTAGGGAATTACGAATCACATCGAAGAACTTGGTAATATCATCCTTGATGGCTTTGAGATAAATTGGATCAAAGGTTTCACCTTCAACCCACCCGCCAACAATAGTATCTAAGAATAACTCCCCTACTTGCTTCCTTGCTAACTTCTTTAACCCAAGTGTGCTTACACTCTTACTCATATCATATGCTAAAATTGTTGACACCATACAAGGTCGAGCAAAATCCAAAAACATAATGGATCCTAGGTGAGGAGTGATCATAGCATTGGCTCGGCATATGAACTTTTGACCCAAAATAAGATCATATTCATGCTATGGATGAATATGTTTAACTAGCTATTTCAATTTATATACAAATTGTGAAATGGATGCGTGGTGAATGATTTTATGGTTAAAGTTTTGAAGGACTGATTCAAACCCCCCCTACTTCTCAAAGTTTACTTTCTCAGTTGTATTTCAAGTAGAATTTAGTGAAATGGAAAGGCATCCTCAACATTGATGCAACTTGGATGACAGAGGATCAAATAAAACATGGCACCTCTATTGAATAGTTAACCTCAAATGGGAACTTGAGTTTAAAAATCTAGGGAGTATGGTGCAGGAGCACCTTCATAAATCTAAGTGTTTCTATGAACTTGTTGGACTTCATGGATGTCCTTGTAACTATTAGGATAGGTTAGGAATAAAGGTTATTCATTTGGACCCAATTGTAAGACCTAATTCTATGATTGGCACATTATAAGCCCTTGGTCAACTATTGGTCAAAGGATTCAAATAAAATTAGTTTTTAGAATATTTCCTTATTTTCATTTTCTTAACATGTTTAGATCCATGTTGGACCATTTAGGTTAGCTTTGATCATTATTTAATCAATTCTTACAAAAGTTAACATATTTCTTGCAAAGTTGCTAAAAAGTTGTCAAGCAACTTTTAACAAAAAGAAGAAAAAATCATATTTTCACTCCCCAACAACCAAATTTGGTTTGACAAGTTGTTATGACCATTGAGGATGCCTACATAAGCCCCTTCAAGTATTTGGTAGGACATAATGCATACTTTTTATTTTGAATCAATAAAAATAACACTATTTTCCTGCAAATTCAATGTTGTAATAGATTGTATATACATGTACAAATAGATCATGTTTTTGGATTCTTGGATGATTTAACTTTCAAATGCATTTGGTTTTAATTATTAAATCATTTTTGAACTCCATATATCTATGTTTTTGCAAATATTGTCATAGTTTATTTCTAAACTTAGGGTTTCATACAAAATTAGTCATATCTTAGGATTTCACCATCGGAATCTAATGGCCTCTGGTGAAATCCAAGTATTGAACCTATATTTTAAGATGCTTTTGGTATTAGAAAATAACATGTAGGAGGCAGGATGAAATTTGATGTGCTAGGCATGCAAGTCCCATGTTCATGTCCTTAGCATTGAACAACAACTCCCATAACTCACTCCAGAGAATTATTAGGACTTGGGATTTAGTTTATGACCTGGACTTGTATGCCCCCTCATGATCCAATTGTTAAATTGGAGTTTTGGAAAAGAGAAAGTATACTTCCTTTTTTATTGGAGGCCAAATAAGGCTAATTGCCTAGGAGAGAAAGTAAGTAAAACCTAATTTATTTATGTCCTCAAGTCCTAATGCTTAGGTATGTTTAGTGAACCCCAAAAGGGTATGAAAATGCATGCGTAGTGTATGGGGTTATGTGGATTTTTCTCAACTCAAGTTTTTCTTACAATATTTAAGGGCTATAAACCTAGAGGATGAATTGTGAATTATGCAACTATTGGAATAAAGTTAAATAGTATGGATCTATCCATCATCCCACTTTTCTTAGGACCTTAATAGACTAGATTCCCATCCTAGAGTCACCCCTGGTCCTAATTTATGTTTTAGGGGTCTTCTGACAAAAGTTATCATTTTTCCTTGTAAGCAACTAGTGATTAGTTGTCTAGGAGAACTCGGAGCATCCTAGTGATTAGGATTACCTTGTTCACTTGGGTTGTGATAACCTTAAACTAGTCTTTTCCAACACTTGTGATATGTGTTTAAGGCATCTTGGCTTGTGGAGGAAACCTTTTATTCAGCACTTTAGTGAAGAGCATCTTGAGGGCTACTCTTGTCCTTGAAGACTTATATGTTTGGCTCCATCGCTTGCTCCATTGCATCAAAATTTCAATGAAATCAATGTACCTATTGAAGATCAATTGGAAAAGAATACTATTCTAAATGATAAAGTTAGATTAGTGAAAAAAGAACACGAAATTCCATTAGTAAGGATATATGGAGTGACCAAGCAAAATAAGAAAGTTGAAAAAGATAAAGTTGTAGCAGAGGAAGACAAAAAACAAATTGTTACTAGACTTGAAGAAAGGTTGTCTGATGTACAAAATATTACAGATACTTAGCTAGACATGATGATCAATTGATACTTGCAAATCAAGAACTATATAGAAAAGACACGGAGATAGAAAATTTGAGATCATAAAGTGATCGACATAAGATTTGAGATGAAACTTGTGGAAAGGATGAATAATCCTAGTGAAGCAATAAGATCTTTTGAAGAGTGCTAAGTGTTCCATTTGTTCTCATGAGAGATGGATTCATGTTGAATCACTACTCATGAAACATGGGTCATCAAGTTTGACTCAAAAATCACACAGTTAAATCCTGATATTCACATCACAATTTGACTAGCTGTGGAAATCATCTCCTACTTATCAATCTTTTGAAGAACTGATGAGATCACCTAGTTCATCTAGTAGCACCTATAGATTAGGGCATAGAAAGCACCATTTACTATTTACTATTTACATTTTACTTAATTTTACTTAGGTTAATGTATTATTTTATTATATTGCATTATTTTATTATTTATTTTGTGAGACACTTAGGATTTTGTGTACTTTTATGAGTTGTCATGTTGACAACATAGAAGTATGCAACTCTAATTCAGCACATGGTGTCTACAACACTGGAGTTTGCATCATTCACTAAGTTGTCATGTAGCAAACATAGTTATTCACACTCCCTTTTTAGCACATGTTGTCTACAACATAAATTTTCATGTTATGCCCTTGTAGGCTTATCCCCTCATCATCACACTTACTTTCGTGCTTAATGGAGGATAACCCATTTCTAGTGGACACATGCATGGTTGTATGACTTATCAAGTACCTGATTCTTAGGCATTCTAGATGCATCTTAGAGGACTTTATATACAAGCAATCTTAGTGTACTTTCATTACATTAAATGAATATATCATCATTTTGATCATACTCTTTCTGGTCTATAGTTGTGCTTGTGTTTGAGTTCTTTGTTCTTGGGTGAATTTTTCCTTAGAAAAATTCTTACATGGTATTAGAGCTTGGGGAATCTCTCTTCACATATTCATTCAAGACTATTGTTGCTTCAGCACCTCGACCCAAATCTGAAGTACCACAAAAATTGGGAGTGTCTAGAGCTAGAACAAACCTCACCATTGCATTTGAAACATTGATTCGGTGCAAATTGGCTATAAATTTGACTACCCTAGGCCAAATTCGATCATGAGGTTAAAAAAAATTTGCAAATTGGCACCCGGAGGCCCCCATTTTCAGCTCAAGTATGGTCATTTTGTAGATCTAATTAACTATTTTTTGGATTTGTAATTTATTTGTCTATCTTCTTTTTCAGATATTTTTTTTGAAATTTTTTAGGCTAGGCAACCCTATAGAGAAAATTCTTTTGCAGAACTGGGCAATCACGCCCTGGCGCTAAAATTTGAATATTCATTCAACTAAGCATATTCTAATCTACAAGCATCACAGTGTATTCCTGCGAGTATAGAATAAACTGGTAGTATATTCTGGCTTTATAAATTTTGTCACCACATGTATAACCGGTGGCCCAGCAAAATTTTGGTGAAGGCACCTCATACTAGTGACCTCTTTTCCTTGCTCTCTGCGGGCTATTCTTTAAAAACCTTTCAAAGGTTTCCCACATTATCAATGTGGGATTAAACATTGTGCTCACGACTATTTTTCAACAAATCTGGCATCGCGATTTCCAAACTTGGCAATGGTTTCTTTTTTCGGTCCATCTTTTAATGATTCTGGCAATGCCAACAATTCTAGCATCACCATCAAACTTTTGATGTACAAGGTTCTCTCATGATGTAAGAGATTCCTTCTGTGGTAATCTAATAACTATTCCCACCAATGCATAGAAATTCTGGTAGTGCCTTTAATAGTTTTGGCATTGTGACAAAGTTTTTGGTGCCCTATTTTTCAAACCTTCCATGTTGGACCTAGCCACCTGCCACACAGACAATGTAGTAGGCCCATCATGCCATGTGGACACTTTGCCACATCACAACCCTTGGTAGCAAGTTGTCCACCACGTAGGAACCCTATCAAATTTTTCCACACATTGATATGTAATACTTCCATACCCACATCATATGCCACATGTATTGTTTCGTATAGTATAATACGTCTTGTCAGCTACCACATCACCCTAGGGAAATTTTTTTTGCCAACCTCAACCAAACATGAGGTTAAATTTGATGGCCACTAACTATCATTTTTAGGCATTTTATAGCTATTGTGATGGTCTTTTGACCATCAAATATAAGCATGCAATTTTCTTTCTAGACCCCTCTCTAGATTGATTTTTGGTTTGGCAACTTGAATTTGTGAGACCATAACTGGTCATTCGGACTCCAAATCAAGTGTGGTTTTTTATATTTTGGGTAGAATTTCTTGAACTTTTCAATGGTGGTGTTCTTTTCTAGTTTTGGTGGAAGGATTATTCAAAAATTGCATTTTTTAGTAACTATACTTGTTTAATCCTACATTTTGCAACTTCAAACACTCCATACGAGCTCATCTAGACACTTTTTCAGGTTTCATTTTTTGTGAAAGTGCATTATTTTTTGTCTACTTTCTAGATCTATAGTCAGATTCTAGGGTTGTGTAGACAAAAATCTCACTTTCAGAATTAGGGCTTTTCTACATTATATTGCTTTGATTACTTTTTAGAATTATTGTAGATCTAAGCTACAGTGCTTAGTGACAGATTTGAGCCTCAAAAGGTAGTTGTAAAAAGAAAAATTAGAAGTCCACTTTGTATATTTTGACAAGTGGCCTACTGTACACACACTACATATAAAGTGCAACATCTTTTTTTTTTTTGGGGGGGGGGGGGGGAGGAGGTGTGGGGGATTTCTTTTGATTGAGTGAAAAGGGAGGTTGTGTTTTGTGTCTCTCTTATGTGCTCTTTTTATTTCTACATCATGGGTTCACCTAAATGTCCACTTCTAACTTCACACAATTATTCTACATGGAAAGATATTGTATGGAGTAGATTAATGGTAAAAGGTCTAAATCTTTATGTTGATGGTACAATTCCAAAACCCACTAATGCTAAAGAACTCATTGATTAGAAAATTATAGACAGTTGGGCTTTAGGAGTTATCAAGAGTTGTGTACATAGAGATCTCTTCTTCCACATTGCCAATTTCACAGAATCCAAACCTACTTGGGACAAACTTGAATCATTGTATGGTAAGGTGGATGAGGAAAAGGGATTTCAGATTGAGGACAATCTACTTCTCTTGGATCCAAAGAACTTTGACACAATTCAGGATTACATCAACAAAGCCAATGAGTATAGGGCACTACTTAAAGATTATGGAAATCCCATGAAGGATGACAAGTTGATTCATCACATCCTGAAAAGGCTACCTATAGAGTATGCCTCCTTTGTTTTGAGTTATAATACTCATAGGTTGACCATGGGAAGTTCTTAGGAAAAGCCTACATTTGATGCATTTACAGAGATGTTAATTTTTGAACAATCTCACTTGATAGATTTGGGACTTCTCACAACATCAAAGACCAAATAATTGGTGGCTAGTGATGAGCACCAATCAAGTCAAGGAGGGAGAAGTTCTAGCAACAACATGAAGAAGTAGTGGAAGCAAATATCACAATCTGAGACACAACAATCCTCCTCACAACAAGACAATTTTTCTTCCAACAAGAAGGGAAGTAATGAAAAGAAGGAAAAACTTTTTTGTGCATATTGCAAAAAGCCAAATCATGATGAGCATCATTGCAAGACTAAGAGAATTGATGAGTTGAAAAATCTACTTAGGAATATCAAATTTCAAGTGCCAAGTACTTCCAAGGATTCAACTCCAACCTCTTCAAATGGAAAAGGGCAAGCACTTATGGAAAATACAAGTTCTTCTTTAGAGTGGATTCTTGATTTAAGTGCCTCCTATCATATGGGTTCTTCAAAGGGAGACTTTTCTTCATTGAAGCAGTCATAAGTACCGCACATCTTCATGGGAGATGATACCAAAATGGAAGCTGAAGGAAGAGGACATGTGGAAATGGAAAATGTGGAATTCAAATATGTTCTCTATGTTCTAAACCTTAGCTCCAATCTCCTCTTAGTTTATCAAATCACTCACCTTGGAGATGGACATAAAGTTGAGTTCCTTCAAGGTTCAGTGATGGTGTGTAGTCTTAGAGATGATTCATTGGTTGTAGTGGGGAAAGTCAATCATGACAAGAGGCTTTATTCCTTCTCCCTCTTTGTGCCTAAGTCTCCTTCTCAAGCCTTGTTGACTCACTCTAATTCTCAAACTACATTATGGCATGAGCAGTTTGGTCATCTTGACTTCTGCTACCTTTAGCAAATTTACTTCAAACACCTGGTCAAAAGTCTACCTAACATCAAATTTTCTAAGCATGAATATTCATCATGTTTAGTGGATATGCATATTGAGGATAAGTATGATAAAGGGAAGTCTTCTAGAGCACGAGTTGTTCTCTAGTTGGTTCACATGGTTTTAGCAAGACCCTTTGCAGTGACATCAGTCAACCAAGGCCACTAAATCCTTACTTTTGTTGATGACTTTTCATGATTCACATGGGTCTACTTTCCTCATCACAAAATTAAAGTGGTTCATAAGCTTCAAGCCTTTAAGACTCATGTTGAACACAAATCAAGGAAAGGCATCAAGGTTCTAAGGATGGATAATGAAAGAAGATATGTGGACATAAGACTTAAAGACTTTTGCAAACTTGAGGGTATTGATCTTCAGAACCCACCAGCATTTAGTCCACACAAGAAAGATGTTGTAGCTATGAGGATTAGAACTCTTAAGGCAATAGCAAGTTGCATGATAGAAGCCAAGTCTCTTGATCTAGCACTTGAAGTTGAAGCCATTAGTAGTACTACTTACATACCTTATAGGTCTCCTCATAATGCCTTAGATGGAAAAACTTCTTTTAAGGCATGGTGTGGCAGAAAACCAGTTGTGAGTCACTTCAAAATCTTTGGTTGTCCAACATGGGAAAACCTATCTTCCAAGGAATATAAGGCACCAAAACCTAGGCCTTATACTTTCATTAGGTATGAAGACTGTGTTAAGGCTTACAGACTTATGGATCCAAAGACTCATGAGATTTCTGTGGAGAAGGATGTTCACTTTGAGGAAAGTTCAACCCAACTTATCCTCCAATCCTCTCCGCACTTCATACACTATGGAAACTAATAGTGACACTAGCGATAGTGCTTTAATAGATTCAGATGTGGGGTTCTATTGATAGTTGCAGCAAGAGGTCATGGCATCAGTATAGTCCACATGCATACATTGCCATAGTGATAGGTCCAGCAAAGCAAGGTACTTCTTGTCTTCTAGATCTAGCTTTAGTTGACGACTACATGGCAGACATTGCAGGTTTGATTGTGGAGTCACACACCATAGATTTGGGAGACATCCTTGATGATTCACATCTTCTCTTTGATAAAGATGATCCTTCTATAGTTGTTGTGAGGGCTCACTCTAAACCTCATGTCCATTCTCTACATGATCAATCTTTATAGGTTGATGTGAGTGTAGATCCTTATGAATAGTAGTTGTCAAAGGTCTCTTTATCAGTTGAGGAGATAGTTGGCTCCTTGGGATAGGTTCAATAGACATCCTTGCTAGATCAGCATTCATTATTTTTAGTAGTGTTGGAAGGGGTAACCATCAGAATCGACACAAGGACACTTAAGTAGGTTTCAGGGACACTATACATCTTTAGGATTGTACTTTTGCCTTTTTTTCTTCCAAAGGGGAGGAACATCATTCTACACTCATGGACTAGCTTCTTCCTTGGAGTAGCAATCACTGGTGGACATTCTTCATTGGGGGGTAGGGGGACTACCTTGTCTCTCTTCCTTTTCTTTCTTATGGGGGGAACTTTTTCCTCTTATGAGGTCTTGTTCTTCTCATTCTTCACTATTGTATATACTATATGTATATTGTAATGAGGGGGTCTTGATTATAACATCCATCCATGCATCCCTTTTCATCTCTCTTTTTGCGGGAGGGTTTTTCCCATGAGGTTTTCCTTCTTTCTCTACTTTATGAGAGATTGCATTTTCATTATGTACATGGGTACCTAACATGGCCTAGTAGTTGAGACCCATCATGCATTTCATCCTAGTTTTTGTAAGCTTAAGGGCATTCCCCTAAGTTACACTTAAGGAGGGGTGTTGGTGTAAATACGTATTTACTATTAACAGTTTACTTTACTTAGGTTGATGCATTGTTTTATTATATTGCATTATCTTATTATTAATTTTGTCAGACACTTAGGAGTTTGCATACTATTATGAGTTGTCATGTTGACAACACAAAAGTATGCAACTCTAATTTAGCACATGGTGTCTACAACACTAGAGTTTGCATCATTCACTAATTTTCATGTAGACAACATAGTTATTTGCACTCCCTTTTTATCACATGTTGTCTACAACATAAATTTGTGTCTTACACCCTTGTAGGCTTATCCCCTCATCATCGCACTTACTTTCGTGCTTAATGGAGGATAACCCATATCTGGTGGACATGTGCATGGTTGTATGACTTATCATTTAGCTAATTCTTAGGCATTCTACATGCATCTCAAAGGCCTTTATATATAGGCAATCCTAGTGTACTTTCATTACATTGAATAAATATATCATCATTTTGATCATACTCTTTCTAGTCTATAGTTGTGCTTGTATTTGAGTTCTTTGTTCTTGGGTGAATTTTTCCTTAAGAAAAATTCTTACATATATATAAACAAGAAAAACACACATATATATATTGAATAACTATTATAGATAAACACCCATATATATTGAATAAGTAATTAGATCAACATGTATAATTTTTAAATGCATGTACATGTGTATAGGTTTTTGGAAACTAAAATTCAAAAAATTGTTGTGTTGTCACTAATGTCAAATCTATTGATAAGACAATTTATTATCTGAACTAAATGTCATATTTATTTGATTGATGAAGAGGATTTGAGAAGTTCTTCATATAAAAAGTATCTAGAGGAAATATCAAGTTATGAAGAGGAAACTACAAATTGACATTTGATTAGTTATACTTTAACAAGACAAAGTGATTGTTTAAATCATGCTGATAGAGGAGAAGATAGTGATGTTCAAGTCTTGACAAGTGCAAGAAAAGATAGATCACTTATGTAGGCTTGGCCAAGCAATAGAGTAAAAGACCAAGGAATTTTAATGTACATTTCGAGTGATGCTAGTGTCAACCAAGCCACTATATGTGCCAAGAAAATCTAGTGTTGACCGAGCATCAGTATCGACTGAGTGACAAAGTTGATGTCAAGAAAGAAGTTATATAGCAACTGAGAAATTTAGTGATGATCGAGTGTCAGAACTTAGTGTTGGCCAAGGAACACCATTTTAATTATTTGAGAGGAATCATAGTTTCTAGCCGACTATGTTGAGTTCTTTGGATATGGAAAATGTGTTGAAGATAAGGATTGATGAGTTGGATCATTTAATTGTAGGAGAGGATTAAGTAAATGATCTAAGAGATAAATTTAAAGAGATGTTTCTAAAAAAGATGAGATAACCAAAAATTTGATTAGATATGTTGTATTTGATAGATTGAATCACAAACCCTAAGATCTACGGTGTTGATTAAGTTGCAAAAGATCATCATTGCATATTTAAAGAGGTACAAAGGCAAACTTTCTAATGTAGCAAGGATCTAAGGTTACCCCTACTAGAGGTAATCTAGATCTTTGCAAATAACCACATAGTGGAAACACAATAATAAGACACACAATATGATACCAATGCAACTCTTTATTTATAAAACAATTATTTACATTCAATAAGCCCAATTGTAAGGCCTTCTAAGTTAGGGACAACTACAAAAAGCAATTACAAAATAGTTATGCAAGCTCCCTCAAGGTCCAACTCACAATACTAAACCCAACTAGTCTAAATACACACTCTTGTAGAAACCTATAAGGAAGATCTAAACTTGTGCTCACAAGCCCACCAAGCAATCTCCTTGTTTCCCAAGCCTCGGCTACTAGCCCTTCTCAAAACTTGCTCCTATACTTCTTCCTCTTTTCCAAGCTAGATAATCTATTGTTACATGCCTTAAGACTCCAAAATACACCCCTGCTTATACCTAAGCCAGCCATAGGTTGGCCTATCCCATTACAAATTAAAATAAACCCTTTCATTAAATGTTTGCATAAACCACAAGTTGTTGTAGTACAAATTAAATACCCATACATAAAATAAATGCGAAAATTTGGCTCACTAACAACTCAGGCACCATAGGAACAAAGAACAAACTAAGTGTCAAAGAAAACCATGTCAAGTGTCAGTATTCCACCATACATAATCGAGATCCTTTATTGATCGAGTTGACTTAGGAAAAACTATTTCTGAGCTCCCAATGTAAACCGAGCTCCCAATATCTATCGAGTGGGCCCCAAGCATCATTGAACATCTTCATTAACTGAGACACTCAATTAACACAACCAAACCAAATTAGTATCGATTCAGCCACCCTTTGTTCTTTTCCTGAGTCCTCCAACTCTAAGGTCAATCCATACCAACATGTAGGATTGCTAGCCAACCATGGATGTTGTTGCATCAAACACCCCAGGTTTGAAAAGATGTTCTCAGTATTTGGAAGAACATCTTCTAGGATTCAGCATATAAATCCCAATTTGGTTCTTCACATACATATCCTCCAAGTCCTCAACTTGTGCATCCTTTTCCTTTCTCTTCTTCTGCTTCTTTTCATCTTTTCATCCATCCTTGGTGTGCTATAGGTCAGTTTTCCATGTTGATCTCCAACCCTCTTAGAATCTTCCAACTCAACTTGACTTCTAATACTTAGGTTCCTCCTACTAAGCTCCTCATTCAAAAAAAGGAATCAGGGAATTCTTCTTTCTACCTTTCACAATTATAAACACATTCATGACACAATCATGCACATCCATGCAATCATACTACCAAGGTGTACTAAGAAACACATAACAACTATTCATGTCCACAATATCACACAATACTTGATCCTTATACTACCCAATTTGGAAATCAATAAGGCATTGCTCCCTCACTTCCAAAAAATAGTTATCTTGCAACTAGGCAATTCTATAAGGATAAAAATGTCTTACTCTTCTCAAACCAAGTTTCTGAACCATCTCCTCAGCAAAAAGGTTGTCAATACTAATACCATCCATAATCACCTTACAGACTTTACCACCAAATATACAATGAGTCCTAAAAAACCATTCCTTTAACAAGATTCTATTGTCCTCTAACCAATCAACACTAATCAAGCCAATAAACTCTCTCCTTGATTAAGTTGACTATCATGGCCTTCAACCTCATTCTCAACATCTCTCCTACCATGAGGATATTCAAATGATCTATGCCCTACTTTACCATATCTATAGCAAGTACCTTTAAACTCACCTCTACCTATCCTTCTCTTTTGATTAATAGGTTTTGGTTCATCTTCTTAACTTGGTTTAGCTTTTGCCAAGATATTTTGCTTCTCCTTCCCTCTAGAATTACCTTGACATTTCCTCTTCAACTTATCTTCTACCTTTAGATCATACTGATAAGAATCCTCAATCAAATCAATCTTCAAAATACCAACCTCATATTTGATATTGAATCTCAAACCATTAATGTATCTAAGCTACCAACTCCTTTGACAATTCTTTATGCCCAAACTAAATAGAACTCCTTGGTATAATCTTTCATAGTCATACCTTATTGTTTCAAATTCTATAACCTTTTGAACAACTCAAGTTCATAATTAGTAGTAATAAACTCATCCTTCAATTTAGTTACCAACAACCTCCATTTAGTGATCTTTATTTCATCTTTCTCCTCTCTGTCTCTTTGCAGTTCTTTCCACCAAAGATCAGCATGTCCT
This sequence comes from Cupressus sempervirens, assembly GCA_028749045.1. Classification (NCBI taxonomy): domain Eukaryota; kingdom Viridiplantae; phylum Streptophyta; class Pinopsida; order Cupressales; family Cupressaceae; genus Cupressus; species Cupressus sempervirens. The sequence continues at coordinate 784,283,688 of CM053793.1, forward strand.
TTAAACTTAGTTTGTACCAACCTTACACTGAGTGGATCTTCAATATTCTCAAGCTTAAAGTAGTATTCCAATTCACCAATCCAATCAATCAGGTCTTTAGGAGTCAAAGTACTTAAGAAATTAGAAACATCCATCTTATGATTCAACTTTTATTAAGATCTAGGTCTAGCAAATTGACAGCCCTAGTTTCAATATGTCTCTCTACATGATTAGTTTTGTCCTCACCACTAGATCAAGTAAATTCAAAGTCTTTAGCCACTTCCTCATAACCATCTTCACTACCCACATGCCGAGGTACACCACCTATAGCACTCAAAATTTTACCAATCATGTCACTCTTCATCAATGCTATATCAAATTTGAATTATACTTTAATCTTCTCAGAGATCCTTTCTTCTACAACAACACTAATATCATAAATTTTTCTAGGGTCCAATATTATTGGAGGTATCTTACAAGATCCTTTGCAAACCCAAGGCAATAAATCTAGAAGATCAATCAGCTCCACAAGATCGACCTTCTCTTCCAACCTTCACCCAAGTCTTGGTGCAAATTGCCTCAACTTCAGCACTCGATCTACACACTTAGGAACAACTGAGCTCTAATACCACTTGATGGAGTGAGAATCTGAGGGTACCCTTATTGGAGGTAATTTGGATCCCTATAAATAACCACACAGTGGCAGTATAGCAATAAGATACACAATATGATACCAGTGCAACTCTTTATTTATAAAGCAATTGTTTAAATGCCATATGTCCAACTGTAAGGCCTTCTAGGTTAGGGCTAAATACAAACGAAAATTACAAAATACTTCTACAAGATCTCTCAAGATCCAACTCACAACACTAACCCTAGCTAGTCCAGATCCACACTCTAGTAGAAACCTCCAAGGAAGATCTAAAGTTGTGCTTGCAAGCCCACCAAGCAATCTCCTTATTTCCTAAGCCTCGGCTACTAGCCCTTCTCAAAACTCACTTCTACACTTCATCCTCTTCTCCAAGCTAGATGATCTACTATCTCATCCCTTAAGACTCCACAAAACACCCCTACTTATACCCAACTAACCCACAGGTCAACCTAGCCCATTACAAATTAAAATCAACCCTTACATTAAATGTTTCCATAAGCCACAAGTTGGTTGCAACACAAATTAAATACTCATACATTAAAAAATGTCAAAATTCGGCTCACCAACAACTCAAGCACCACAAGAACAAAGACCAAACCGGGTGTCAAAGAAAACTATGCCAAGTGTTAGCATTCCAATAGACATGACCAATTTCCTTCACTAACTAAGCTAACTTGGGAAAAACTACTATCGAGCTTCTAGTGCAAACTGAGCTCTCAATATCTAGAAAGTGCCCCAAGCATCACCAAACATCTTCATTAATCAAGTCACTTAGGTAATAAAACAACCAAACTAACTCAGTATCAACCTAGTCACCCTTCATTCTTTGACTTAGTCCTCCAACTCCAAGGTCAATCCATGCCAACATGTAGGATTTCTAGCCAACCAAGGATGCTCCTGCATCACTTTCAGTATGCTTATGTGGAAGAGAAGAAAGTAGAGAACAAGTGTGTGTTTGAAAGAGTTTCAAAGATTTGAAGCTATTATTGATGTTTTTGACTAGAAAATCTAAGTAGAAGGCTTAATTGAGTTGTGAAGAAGTGAAGGGTGATTTCTTGAAGAGTTGCCAATCTAACATTGAGATGATAATGGAGCCAAAAAATGAATATGTATGAGGAGTTGAACATAGATTTGAACATGTAAAGTTAGTTGTACTAAATAGATCAAACCTACTAGTACTTTCTAACCATTGTGAATAGTATTTAAAATCCTTTAATCAAGGTTAACCTAACAATCGTAAGGATTGAACAATCTATGTAAATCCTTTAAGCAAGTGACATTCTAATGGAATGTTTTAAATTCCTCTAACAAGGCCACTCCTAATAGGGTGATTAAATCTTTTAACAAGGTTACATTTAATAGAGTGTATTGTAACCTTTAACAGGGTTGGCTCCTAACAGGGCTCACTTCAGAAGAGTGAAAATTGGTGACATATTGCTGATGGTTTTCCCAAAATTAGGTTTTCATGTAAAATCCTAGTGTCAAATTTGTGTGGAAGTTATGTAGTGCCTCTCGTGTTTGCATTTTGTACCTTGTTTATTTTTTATTTGAGAGATACTTGATACTCTTTTTTATGTACTTTGAGATGATCTGAGGGTTGAATGTTATACTTTGATTTAGTACCATAAATGCTTTACTGCTATGTTGTTCAGTTATCATATTTGCATGTTGATGCCATTTTGAGATGACAGTAGATCTATGATGATATATGATTATCTAGTATTTGGACATATTTTTTAATTATGTTATGTGATGGATTTTATGTTATGGTTATTTACTTCATTCTTATCTCTTTATGCTTTATGCAAACATGAGTGATGTAAATGGATTAATTAGGTATTTAATGCATTATTGCTTCAGCTATGATATTATTATGCAATTGCACTTGATAGTGTATTTTAGTGTGCAGGAATCATATCCTTGGCAGTGGCACATGGAGTTAGTGATTCAACTATTTATGTTTTACCAATGTTGTCCATGTATGGTCAACGTATCCTTATTTTAATTGTTTAATTAAACCTTTCGGTGATTATTAAATCCAAACTCATCTACATTATGTGATTAGACTAGTGAGCATGTCTGTGCATTTAGAGGTTCACATTGTCACAAAAGTTGTTAAGTGATTTTCTGTGATTTTGGGTTTTTGGGCTTTAAATCTTCTCAAATTTAATTTATGGGAGCTTTTCCTTAGGTGAATTCCCATTATGAGAAATAAGTTGTTTTCATGGGTTGATTTAGAGTCTAGCTAATCTAACTGGCTATTTTCCCTAATTGACTATTCACTCAAAAAAGTGAATAAGTATTGAAAAAGGGATTTGTATTCTCACTTTTCTATTTTGCAAAATTAGAAAATTGAAGAGCTTTTATGAAATGCTCTTCTTGAAGGATTGGTTTTCTTTTCATTCTAAAAGTTATAAGCATGGGATTTTCACAAGATCAAACTTGTTGGATCCAGCTCAGGGAGACCTTGTTTTGCTATGATTTCTAGCAATTTTAGCCAACAGATTATTTTATTGTGTTGTTTTCAATTTCAACCCCTTTTTCTATCAGGTAGGACTTTCCTATTTTCTTGTTTTTGCTTTATTTCAACTTTTGTTTCTAGTAGCAGTTTGTTAGGAGGCTAAGAACTAGTGTTCCCCTCCATTGTCATTTGTTGGTTCTACCTAGTTGGTTAGATATGAACATTTTCCCTATTTTTAGGATTGGGGTTTGGGGTTTCACACCGTTATGCTGACCATTTTTGCATACTATGTCTAAATCCAAATATTATTGGATATTTGGGGTTTCTGTACCCAAGGACCAAATGGGTTTTATTTTTGAAGTTTTCCAATATTTTGGGGTTTTTACCTCATTTTGTGTGTCAACCTATTTTTTTAAGTCTTCTTGGCATGAGTTTGGTCATGGACCTGGATCATCCGTTTGGATGTTGTTCGAATATTTATTGTACTTTTATGTTGCATTGGGATGTGTATCACATCCATCCTTCTGAGTCTATTTTTGGTTGAGTGACTTTTTGCTTTGTGTTCTTGTCCAGTCCTTATGTTACAATCTTTGTGATGGTGATGTGCAACACATTAGTACATTCGTGTACATTTTTTGAGTGACTTGCAAGTCTTGATCTTCCATGGTACTTTCAAAAGTTATGATCATTTGGGTTGGGTTGGGAATTTGCATGCCTACGGGCACTCATCATTGGATGAGCTCGGATAGGGTAGGGTAGCACATGGAGGGGCTTTTATCTCACAACCTAGTGACTATTTCCCACTAGTTGGCAGAGGAAGTTTTATATAAGTGATAACTAAATTAAAATATTGGGTGGTAATAAATATAAGATAATTAAAAAATTGGGCTCATGTGCCTTCTGTTGGGAAGAGCTACCACTTGGAGTGTGCATTTCTTGTTTGGGAGTTTAGTTGCCAATACTAGCTTGGGCTTTTCGATGCTAAGTGACTCTCCATGATATTAACTCCTACTTAGTAGCCCATTGATTGTCTGACTAGGACCTGTAGTTTATGCATTGTTTATGTTTTTTATTTCAATCATATATTGTCTGGCATGTGTGTTAGCTATGGACATTTTCTTTCTACGTGTTTGTGGTTGGATCATTATCTCCATCAGCACGATGGGAGTGGCCTACAGGTTCCATGTGGTTGGGAGGCATGGCTACCTATATCACTGTTAGGGACTGGTGTATAGAGATGGTCTATTTTCCTAGTACAATCATTGATGGATGTTTTTGCTTGGTACTTTAGGTTCCAGAGTATGCTTTCTTGTGGTTTATGCTTTCATTGGAATGCTTGTATATCATATTTAGATGTTATTAGTTATTGAAGCATTTCCTTATTATGTCGATTAGCATATGATAGATAATGTTATCTGGATTTGTAGGATTATCTTATGCTTTACTTTTAGCATGTTAGATTTCCTTATGCTTATGTTATAGCATGTTTTAGTAGTGACGTCCTTATATGATAGTACCAACGATCTTATCAATAGCTTGGGATGTTATACATGGGGGATGGCTAGGGTCCACAATGGTCTTATGATGCTATTATGGTTGGGAGGAACCATGTACTTAGTTTGGTTGTATTGTTCATTGCGATATTAGTTTAGTACACTACAATGTTACCTTTTATACTTTCCCTTCAATGCTATGTTTACTTGTTAGATTAAGATTTTGGCTTTCCTTTTTTTAGTTATTGTTTGAGTGTTTATGCCTCATAATGTGGATCTAATACTCCCTGGTGTAGAGGAACTTCATTCCTTAGTTTTTTATCTTTTTGTTTTCTAGTTTTGTGTCTTGGGATCTCATGTGAAATCATCCTTTCTCATGTGAGAATGCAAGATCTCACACAGAGTGTTGGGTTTCCTTGCATGGCCTTTGGCACTTTCTCATGCAAAACTCAACAATAGTTTTGGGTATCTTGGTTGTTTGGTCAAGTACTTTCTTGATCTGTATGGTGGACATCCTTTGCATGCAAAATACTTCCTCACATGGCATGTTGTACATCTTTGCACAAAAATCTGTTAGTTTGTGGTCCTCATGCGAAAAAGGGGGCATCTCCACTAATTTTTGGGATCAATTTTTGGTGATTCTAGTACCCTTTGGGTTTACTTAATTTTCCATGCCTTAACAAATCTTAGATTCTTTGTTTTATTTTCTTTTTGGGTTTCTATTTTTTATTGTGTGTGTGTCAATTTGGGTAGTGGCATTTTGATATTCGTTGTTGTCGGGATGGTGGTTAAGTCTTCCATTGTGATCTATGTGATCCGAGTACGATGTTGTCATGTGCACTCATACTTGTTAAAAAAATCTTGGCTTGTATTTCATCCTTGTTCCAAGGATCTCCAGGTGGGGCATTACATGTTATTATGATGCTTTATTGTTTAAATGTTTACATTCTGCAAGTCTGTTATTTTTAAAAACAATGGATAGCCAGTTAATGTTGCTAATAGTTTACAGTAAAGTCTAAGCAATGGAATAATAAGATATGAAATTGTATGTTTTTTCAATTGGTACATTTGGACCGCCGATAACTAATTCAACCCCACCCTCTAAGCTATTCTAAATATTTTAACAATTGGTATCAGAGTATTGGTGCATGTAAAGAAGAGTTTTAAGGTACTCAAAGTTAAAGATCATGGTATACAAGAGAGAGGACCCAAAGTTGAACAAAGCTAACTTTTCTTCATGGAATAAGTTGATGATATTACATATAGCCAACATTAGTGATGTTGCACTGGAGTTTCTGGATAATGCATATGTAGACATTACAACAATCCCTCTGACTACCCAACAACTGAAAGAAACAAAAGAACATAATCACTCAATGTTGGAGATTGTTTTAAGCCTAAGCTATGATGAGTTTGATGACCTAAAGGAATGCACAAATTCAAAGGAAATGTAGGATAAAAATAAGACTATATATGGAGGAGATTATAATGTCTTGAGAGCCAAATTAGAAACCCTAAGAGGTAAGTTCAATGAGATGAAAATGACAAAAGGTGTGAACATAGTACAATATTGTATGAGAATCAAAGAATTTGTCAATACTATTAGAGGAGCTCATGGAAATATTGTAGATGAAATAATAATCAGCAAGATATTGAGAACTCTACTTAATATTTATGTTATTAGTGTTTCTGCAATACAAGAGCTAAGATGTACACCAAGTAATAACCTAACTCTAGAAGGAGTAATTAGTAGGCTTGCTGCTTTTGAGATGTCACATATTCATAATTACACTCCTACTACTATTGAATATTCTTTTAAATCACAATTGGTTCTTAGCAAGAAAGGAAAAAGGAAAATATGTGAAAAATGATAGTGATACTTCTAATGATGAAATTGATGAACTTGATGCAATGATAGCTAGGAGATTTGGAAGAGGCAAAGGAAAATACAAAGGTAAGCTTCCTATAATCTATTTTCATGCAACAAGGATAATCGTATTGCTACAATGAGTTCTAATTGATAAGACAAGGATGAGAGCAAGTAAAAAGGAAGAAGATATGATGAAGACTTCAAGAAAAGCAAGAACTACAAGGACAAAGAGAAGAAATCTTGTTATATTGCTAGAGAAGAAATCTTGTTATATTGATAATGAAGAAGTAGTCTATGTTTTCATGAAAGAAGATTCTTACGAAGATGAGAAAACTACTTCAATTTCTTATGTAAACAAAAGTGATAGATGGATAATTGATAGTAGTTGCTCTAATCACATGACTGATGATAAAAGTCAATTTGAGGACATTGGACCATACAAAGATGGATGTGTAAATTTTGGTAATGATATTCCATGTCTTGTAAGAGGTAAATGGAAAATTTAACTAACTGATAAAATTAAATATGTCAATATTTACTGGGTTGAAGGACTTAACTATAATTTGTTGAGTATTTCATAGTTAAACAATTCAGGTTACAAACTTGAATTCTATTACAGAAAGGCCAAAATATTTGATGATGATGGTAAACTGATTGAAAGTGGTGACCAAACAAGAGGTAAGTTGTTCTGCCTAGATTTATCTAATGAGACATGCTTTATTGCACAATATGAAGATATTTGGTTATGGCACAAAAGGTTATGTCATGTAAATTTTAACAATTTGGTTAACATTTGTAAAATGAAAAGAGTAAGAGGATTTCCTAAACTGAAGAAACTTAACAATGTTGTGTGTAAACAATGTCAATTGGGAAAAATGACAGTCTAGTTTCAAGAGAAAAATATATTCATCTAATGACATTTTGGAATTGGTTCATACCGACTTATGTGGATGTATTGGAGTTCAAAGCTACTATGGAGACAAATACATCATTTTATTTGTAGATGAATACTCTAGAATGATGATTGTGATATTTCTTAAAGAAAAATATGATGCTTTTAAGATATTTAAGTGGTTTTTGGCTATAGTTGAGAAGGAGACAGGAAAGATTTTGAAGTGCTTGAGATCTAATAGAGGTGGTGAATTCATTTCCAATGAGTTCAACATATTCTACAATGACAGAGGAATCAAAAGGCAGATGTTTGCACCTAGGAGCCCTCCTTAGAATGGAATAGCTGAAAGAAAGAATATATCAATCATGGATTGTGCTGGAACACTAATGATGGAAATAAATGTGTCATAGAAATACTGGAGAGAAGTTGTAAGTACAACTATTTATACTCTGAACAAAGTGCAAGTCAAGAAAGGTACAAATGCTACACCTTTTGAATTATGGTATGGTTATGCACCTCATGTGAAATATTTCAAAGTCTTTGGAAGAAAATGTTACATACTTAAAAGACAATAGGAATGGAAAACTTGATGCTATAAGTGATGAAGGTATATTCTTAGAATATTCTACAAAGTGTAAAGCTTATAAGCATTTGAATTCTAACATTAACAAAGTTGTGGAAAGTGCAAATGTAATAATTGATGAATTTATAGAGAAAAATGAAGTTGAATGTAAGACATAACCTAAATATTACAGTTCATTCATATATGTGAATAGAAGTGCTCCAAGCAGTCCACCTGAACAAGAAATCAAAGTTGTAGATCCTTAGCAGACTAGGAATACCGAGTTGCAATAACTAGTTGTCAAGAAATGGAATGTAGGTGTTGAGCAATATATAGACGATGTTGAGTCACAAATAGAGGAAATTGAACAATAGGAAGACAATGTCAAGCACACATAAACTAAATCTAAACCTATGTAAGGAAGAGATGATGAGTTTGAGATTATTTTTCAAAATGAATCCATTGAAGAAAAAAGAAGAAAAGAGTTTGTGTTAGCAAAATATGCCAGAAGACATCAAGCACTTGAACAAATCATTGGAGATAAAGAGTTTGGTGTTATGACAAGAAAAAGACTATGAAGTGATACATGTTTACTTTGTGAGTTTGAGCCCAAATCTATGAAATATGCTTTGGGGAATGAAGATTGGATATAAGCTATGAATGAATAAATTAAACAAATTGAAAAGAACAAAACTTGGTCTCTAGTACCCAAACCTAAAGAAAAAAATGTTATTGGAACAAAGTGAATATTCAGAAACAAGTTGAATGAGAAAGGTGAAGTTATAAGGAATAAAGCTAGATTGATATGCAAAGGATATGCATGAGAGGAAGATGTTGAATATAGGGAAAAATTTTCCCTTGTAGCAAGATTAGAAGGACACAGATCTATACTTGCATATTCTACTTATAAAGGATTCAATGTATATCAAATGGATGTCAAATCTGCATTTTTGAATGGAATACTAGAAGAAGTATAAATACAATAGCCTAAAGGGTTTATGGACCCTGACAAGAAGAACATGGTATGCAAGTTGCATAAAGCTTTATATGGTTTGAAATAAGCTCTAAGAGCATGGTATGAAAAACTTCATAATTATTTGGTAAAGATTGGTTTTACAAGGACAAATGATAACATCAATCTATATTTAAAGACTGGAAAGAACAATGAGGTATTGTTATATGAATTTTTTATGGATGATATCATATTTGGAGGAAAGCAAGCATTATGCAAAACTTTTTTTGATGAAATGAAGAAGGAATTTAAAATGTTAATGTTTGTTGAGATCAAATTCTTTGTTGGTTTACAAGTATATCAAATGAAGCAATGTATCTTCATTATACAGTTAAAACATATCAAGGAGATATTAAAAACTTTTGGGATGGAAGACATTAAACCATTGGGTACACCTATGATTACTAGACACAAACTATCTAAGAATGACAATTATGCTGATGTGAACCAGACACAATATAGATCATGATTGGAAAAATGCGAATTTTTTTTCATAGCAGACCAGATACTCCATTAGTTGTTGGGATAGTTGTTAGATTTTCAGCAAGTCCTAAGGACAATCACATGATGATATTAAAGAGTATACTAAGATATCTAAAAGGAACAGAAGTCTATGGATTATATTACAATAAGAATGATAGGTTTTAAGTAAAGGTATTTACTAATTCTGATTGGGCAAGAAATGTTGATGAAAGAAAGAGCACTCAAAGAAAGAGCACAAGTGTTGGTCAATTATTTCTAGGAAAGAGACTAGTTTCAAGACAAGCAAGAAGTAGAACTACATTTCCTAATCAACTATTGAAGCCAAGTATGTGGCAGCAACTATAAATTGTTCAGATATTATGTGGATCAAGAAATTGTTGAAAGGTATGAAGGAAGAAATTATGGATCCAATGATTATCTATTATGATAACACAAGTCCTATTAATATATCAAAGAACCATGTTATGCACACAAAGAAAAAACACATTGCTATAAAGTATTATTACTTGAGAGAGCTAGCTTAAGGCAAAGAAATGAAATTAGAATATGTGAATATAAAAGAGCAAATTGCTAACATATTCACTGAAGCTTTACCTAAGGATGCTCATGAATATCTTAGAGATAAACTAGGGGCGATTCCCCTAAATAAAGTTTCTATCAGAGAATAATTGCATCAAATGTGTTGAACAACCTATATTACACATTGATGCAGATAGTTCTACTTTGGGAGTTGGCTAAGGTAGTGGTGAAGAAGAAGAACAACATAAAAGATCAGTCATATGAAGGTGACAGATGAAGAATTGAGACCTAACATGCAATTACCTACATAATCAAGATGTATGAAGTAAATAGATAGTGTCTTTGGCATTGTTGTCAAAGAGGGAAAGATTGAATAGAAATATAATAAAGAAAGAGGGAGAGATTGATTGCACAAAATACTTGAGGAAGATATTGCAATATGGGATAGATTATCTTCAAAGAGGGAGACCATTCAAGAATGATAAATTGATTACTTAGAGGGAGTTCATTTGTACCAATTGACTTTTCTACTTTTTATGTTTTTTTACTCACGTCAATTGAATATGCTCAATAAAAAAGTTCATGACCACTAGCTCACATAAATTTTGGGGCTTAAATTTTTAAGCCCTGATGAGGGAACAACTCAAGATAAATGAATACAGTAGGAAAGGAAAATTTTATTATCTATATTAAGAAGCTATTACATATATTCAAATAACAATAGGCTTTGCTACATGTCTTATGGGCTATAATTTTATTAGATTCTAGAGAAAAACCCTTCCCACGGTACCTTCTCCCAAACTCTATTAGAAAAAAGAAAAAAAAAAAAAAAACTTTTAAACCTCAAGAATGGGCCTTAAGTAGCCTATTTTAGGTTTAGGATCAGGAATACATTTTATATTGTACCATTTGGTGGCCACCACAAAAATAGGTTGTAGAATTCAAGTTAGAAGTTGGTGCAACATTACAAGATTTTAGAAAAGGTATTCCAACTTCCTAGAGACATAACTTTTCATTTGAGACTTCAATTGACAAACTATTCACATTTTTGGAAAGTTCTCTGAGAGCACTATAGTCATTTGAGAAACTTTGCGTGCCCCCCACTTTATGGAACCTTACAAGGTTGTTTAGTGCCTCAAATTGGACTACAAAGAATTTTTAGCAGGTCTCATGGAAGCTTAAAATTATAATAGCTTTCAACTTGCAAAAACTTTTGACCTGATTTTTTTTCTAGAGCACTTGAAATCTTAATTACAATCATATCTCCAACTTACACCCCATAACTCTTGATAATTATGGATGTATAAGAAATAACCCATTTTCTACACCTGCACTTATCCTAAGGTGCACAAAAAAACTACCAAAAAACTAGAAATATGAGAGTCATAATCACTATTTGGCCCAAATGGGTATCCATAAATACAAACACATTACATAAAACTATCACTAAACATATTTTTGGGTGACAAAGGATTTCCCTTACACCATTGGATAGACTTGCATTAGACACCTAGAGTTGTTTGAAATGTGATCTAGTCACGTTTGAGCTGGATGAGGAAAACCCAAGCAATCAACCTCTACCTTAGATAACTAGGTTGAGTCTTCTATGAGTCATCCTTTCCACTTCAAAAGATAATACTCATAGTGTCTATTTGTAGTACTCCTTACGTGGTTTTCCAAGATTTCTTGAATCTCCTCCTTCTTAGAGGTAGGAATTGGCCATTGTTTAGCTATTGGTTCCTCCTCTGTACCATATTCATGATATTCTATTAAATCTACAATATTGAAAAAAAGAGAAATGTCGATTCAATCCAACAACTCCACTTCCTAAATCATGATTCTTTAAAATCTTATAGGAAACAAATTTCTTTCTTTTAGCTTGTTGTAAGTGCCCACTGGAAATTGTCCTTTTTCTCAAATACACAATAACCAAATCTCCAACTTGGAACTCCTTTATGTCTCCCCTTTTGATTTACCCTAACCTTATACTACATTTTCATCTTGATGATATTCTCACACACTTCCTCATGCAAGTTATTGACATATTTAACAAAGTTATGTGCCTCAACACTAGTTATGACTCCTTGCTCCATCTTCCTCAACTTTGGTGCAGTCCTTGGACTACTCACATACACAATTTGGAATGGTGACCTACCAACACTCTTGTTCATAGAATTATTGTAAGAGAATTATGCCTATGGTATAATCAAATCCCATTCCTTGGGCTTATCCCCTACTAAACACCTCAATAGATTACCCAGACTTTTATTCACTACTTCAATTCACCCTTCAATTTAGGGATGATGTTTAGAATTTAACTTTAACTTTGTCTTCAACTTCTTCCATAAGGTTCTCCAAAAGTACCCCACAAACTTTGTATCTCGAACTAAAACAATACTCTTTGGAAGACCATGTAACCTCACCACCTATCTAAAAAATAAATTTGCAATGTAAACAACATCATAGGTCTTGTGGAAAAGAATTAAATGAGTCTTCTTCAAAAACCTATCAACCACCACAAATATTGAATCTTTTCCTCTTTGTGTCATTGACAAACCATGAACAAAATCCATACTTATGTCTTCCCAAGGATTTGATGAAACATGCAATGGCTGATAGAGTCCAGTATTTTGACTCACTCCTTTAGCTATCTGACACACTAGACAACTCTGCCCATAAATTCTTCACATCCTGTGAAAATTGAGGCAAAAAATAATGTTCACTGATAATGGAAATTGTCTTATCTCAATCAAAGTGTCCTTTCATTCCTCCACTATGTTTATGTTAGAATGTAAAATCCACCAATATAATTGAGGGGGTGAGGGGTTTGAATTAGTTATCCAACTATTATAACAATTATCAACTATATTAATACGTAATCATATGAGAAATAAGCAACCATAACAAAATACTCATACACAATAACACCATATATGTTAACTAGGGAAACCCATGATTATAGGGAAAACCTCGGCGGGGATGGTACCCACAAAATGATGTGCTAATATAATATTCCTTGTTAGAGGATGGACCCTGTTAAGATCCAACGAAATACATTTAGTACATATCAGTTTCTATTAGGATACTTCAAATCCTTGTTAGGAGATTCCAACACTATTAGGATTTGTAGAATGTAGATGAACCAACTGTCTAAATAGGTTCAGGGGCAAGATCACTAAACTCACTGTGCAACTGATCTTTGTATTATTCCTTGTGCCACAGAATAATAGAATAAATTGTACTTGTTCTTCCTCTTCCTCTGTCTTGTCAACTAGACTTCTACTCTTGATCTTGATACTAGATCACCAACTTTGCATCCAATAATCTCTTGGATCACTTACTCACATTTACCAAATACTCTTCTCTTTCTCGCTCTATCATGATCACAATGCATACTTACAATCAAGGAAAATGCCTGCCTTTATACCGTGTCCTAAAAAAAACTCCTTGAGTCAGCCTTGAGGCTTTCCTAATTAATTATAATTGGACCACATCAAGATACTTAATTATATTACAATTACACAACATTGTCAGCTCACAGTCTTTTCAATTTTTCACACATGCGACTCTAGACCTTGTGCACTCACTAACATCATCATCAGAATGTCTTCTATCACAATTTAACTTCACATATCATGATTCTATCTCAATAAAGATAGATAATCAATCACTAGAGACTACTTCTTAGATACTTTGTATGTATATTGCTCTTTGTATATCAAGTATATCTTCTGCATATCTTCTCCTTACTTGATGCGAACTTAACCTCGTCATCACGACATAGTTTAGAATATGTCCTTAACAACGCTTGATCTAGCCATCAAACCTCTACCTATACGACCTTGTTCTCTATCTTCTACTCTATCAGTCTTCACACAATTAATGTTATGTTGACATCAATGACAAACACAATCATGACTGCAACATGTCAATCATGTTAACAATCTGAACATGCTTTGGCAATGCTTGGGATACTCCCCCAACGGGATAATATCAACATTCATGATAACAACTCCCCCTTTGGCATTGATGGCAACATAGATGAAAAAAATCTAAGTTCTAAGAATACCAACAACATTATGTTGCTATTGTTGTTGTTCTCGTCTTTTCAAATCATCTTCATCAATTAAATCTGAGCCTCACTAGAACACTACTTTATTTTATATACCTTTCTTTGGGATCGACATCAATTTTTCATATTAAACAACTCTCAACTTCTCCCCCATTCAATGTATCTTCCCATTGAAATCTTATACATAGGAGATATCAATATCTCCCCCATTCATACATAGAGATGTTTTTCATGCATATTCTCCCCCATTGACATCAATGATAAAGGCTTCATTAGGTCAATCATTTGCTCCAATTCTTCAATCAGCTCAAATGTCCAAAGAAATTGTTTTAGACCAATTACCAAGAGTCATAAATGACTCTACTCATCTCAAATATTCCCCATACAAAAAGCATCAACATTTACTCTACTCAAACGATAGTGTTATGTACCACTAGACTAATGCAACCTCTACATCATCTACTCAAGAGTAAGAAGGGGCATAACCCCAAACATACCTTTCAAGTACTCAAATGTATCTTTAGGAAGAGGCTTCATAAAGATATCTACAATCTAATCCTTTGTACTGACATACTCCAATCTGATTTCTATTTATGCAACTTTCTCTCTCAAAACATGATACTTGATATATCTTTAGTCTTAAAATGCAATACATGATTCTTAGACATACTTGTTGTACTTCTGTTATCACAATGTATGATAACAGATTTTGAAAACTCTATCCCAATATCTTTTAGCATCTTCTTCATCCACATAATTTGATTACAATTGTTTGCTACTGCCACATACTATGCTTCAACTATACTCTATGAGATGCAATCGTATTTCTTGCTTAGCCAAGAAACCAATCTTCCTCAAAGAATAAATGCTCCACCATTAGTGATCTTTCAGTCATCCATACTGCTTGCCCAATCCACATCAGTATAAGCACATAAAGTGAAATCACTTGATCTATTATACCATAATACATAATCGGGTGTAACCTTCAAATAAATGCTACATAATGAGATTCCTTAGGATCAACTTGAAATCGTACTACTATCCCAACTGCATTTGTTATATCTTGTTTGTTGTGAGTCAAATATTGCAAACCTCCAATCATTGATCTATACTTCTTCTTCTCAATGATATGTGTCTCATCTTTGCTAGATAACTTGTGACTAGTTACCATAGGTGTACCAATAGGCTTACAACTCTCCAAGCCAAATCTTTTGAACAAGTCTTTCAAATGCTTAGCTTGTGATATGAAAATACCATCATTGTTTTGTACAATCTATAAACCCAAGAAAAACTTCATCTCACCAATCATACTCATCTCAAATTCATTCTTCATTTCTTCAACAAATTTATGACATGCTTCATCATTACCTCCAAAGATTATGTCATCAAAAAATATCACAATGATCAACAAATAATTTTTAATTTCTTTCAAATATAGATTACTATCTGTCATACCTTTCACAAATTCAAGTTTTGTCAAATACTTATCCAATCTTGCATACCAGGTTCTAGGTGCTTGCTTTAGTTTATACACTGCTTTCTTCAATCTACATACCATATCATTTTCTTCTGTCAAAAGAAATCCTTCAGGCTACTCAATGTAGACATCTTCTTCAAGTTCTCCATTCAAAAAGGCTAACTTGATATTCATTTGATATACTTTAAAAAATTTATTTGTTGCATAATCCAAGAACATTCTTACTGCTTCCATTCTGACTATAGGGGAAAATGTTTATTTATAATCTATGTCTTTGTGCTATGAATATCCTTTACATACCAATCTAGCTTTGTTCCTCACAACTTCACCTAATTCATTCATCTTGTTTCCGAATACCCATTTAATTCCTATAACATTCTTGTCTTTAGGCCTGAGAACCAATTCTCATGTCTTGTTCTTCACAATTGGATCAAGTTCTTCCTTCATTGCTTAAATCCAATGATCATCCTTGGATGCCCCATTTGCGCTCTTACATTCAACTTGAGAAAACTTCAATAGTCTCTCTAAAAAATCTAGGATTATCTTCTTCCTCATCAGAATTATAATCTATCATCATTTCTTTAACTCCAAACTTTTCATCCACTTTTAGATTTGCACACACAACAATTATCTTAGTTTGTATGATTAAAACATCTATAAGCTTTTCTTTCAATGAATAACCAACAAACATACCTTCATTGCTTCTTGGATCAAACTTACCAATATCATCATCTCTTTTTATGTAACACTTCCAAAAATTCTATTCATTGAAGGTGTATGACCAAACCACAATTCATAAGGAGTCTTGTTTGTACCTTTTCTGATATGTACTCTATTCATGGTGTATATTGTTGTATTAACTGCGTCCCTTCAAATTATTTTGGATACATCATTGGACTTGTTGCCTCTGATACAAATCCGTTCCTCCTTTTTGCTACCCCATTTTGCTCATGGGTCTTAGGTGACGATAATTGTCTCTTAATTCCATTTTATTCATAAAACATGTTAAACTCTCTAGAAGTAAACTCTCCACCTCTATTTAATATCAAACATTTAATCTTTACTCCAAATTCATTCTCAACTCTATTCTTAAATATCTTGAACTTCTCCAATGCTTCAGATTTTTTCTTTAAGAAATGCTACCCACATCATTCCAGTGAAATCATCACCAAAAATCATAAAGTACGTTTCTCCATAAAAACCTCTTGTTTTGGTAGGGTCACTCAAGTCTATATGAACAATCTCCAACTTCTTTGTAGCAATGAACTTCTTGTTGGGAAAGGTAACCTTCTTCTTCTTAGCCATTATACATTCGTTGCACACAACAATAGCAAGCTTCATAATTATAGGAAAATCTTTGACTGCAAATGTACTACTAGCCTTCACAATGTTATCAAAGTTTATATGATAGAACCTTCTATGCCATAACTAACTATTATCCACTTTTGCAACCAAACAAGTCATCTTAGTAGGATTCAATTGAAACAAATTACCTCTAGATGTTGTACTGGTTCAAATCAGCTTACCATCCTTATCTTTGATAATGCGGTCTTCTTTGTGAATTTCAATTGATAACCTTTGTCAACCAACTGTCCAATGCTCAACAAGTTATGTCAAACCAACAACAAAATAAACATCATCAATGTTAGTTTTTCCATCAAGAGTAATAGATCATATCCTTGTGATATGACAAGGCACATTGTTACCAACTCTAACATTACCTCCATCATGATTTCAGAATTTAAAAAATTTGTTCATATCACCAGTCATATGATGTGAACATCCACTATCTATAATCCAATCATATTTATTTTCAACTTTATAAACTAGGGCTTTTCGTTCTCTATTTTCAATTTCATAACTTTCTTCTTTTATAGCCCCAAATCCTAGCTCATCATCACTTTCACTCTGAACTCTTTCCTCAGATTCATCATCTTCAATTGCATACAAGCAATCTCTAGGTCTTCTAGGCTTGAAATTTCTCTTATACGTTTTCTCTCTTTTAGGGCACTTAGAAGCATAATGACTAGATTCATTACAAGTCTAACATTTAAAGAACTTCTTACCATGTGGTTCTCTTCTCACAAGCAAGACTATACTTTTTTCAATCTTTCTATCTTCTTCAGATCTGGATCTGCCACTACTAGCATAGTCTCCATGGGTGCTTGCACTTTTGGATAAACAAGGACAAATACTTAATGCACTAAAAGTTGTTTCCAACTCTTGTCAATTCTCCAAACTGCCTCCAACTAGATTTTGTTGCTTCCAATATTCCAAGCAAAGTCTCCTTGGTGAAATTTTTAATGCAGGGCATCAAATTTCAATCATCTGCGCTACTCGTTTGAATGGTGATGTCAAAGTTTTCAAAATCTTCCACACAATCTCATCTTCCACTTTAGATCCTTCACAAGACTTAATTCTTGCAACAATCTAAGATATTCTACCAGTATAGATTCTAACAAATTCATCTTCCATCATTTTAGCCTCTTGAAACAAACATATCCAATTTTGTAATCTCATTCTTTTAGCATGCTTATCTCCTTCAAATGTAGATTCTAAAGATTTCCAAATTTTATGAGATGTCTCTAGTGATTAAATCTGATTGTATTCATTTTCAGGAACAGCTGACGGTAGTGCTTCTCTGGCTCGCATGTTACACAAACAAATCTCTTTCTAGTTCACTTCATTAATCAAGCTTGCCTTCTTCCACAATTGCTTTGTCACTCTTTGTGAAAAGCCAATATCCTAGACCCATACATAGCAAATGAGTCTTCATCTTTTCCTTCCAGCTGTCATAGTTAACTCCATCAAACTTAGGACTTTTTTTTCTGAAGCGACTCGTCATTGATCTCCCAAAGCTATTAAGCTTTATCTTCAAGGACCTAAGGCTATGATACCAATTGTTAGAAAGTAAAGTCCACCAATATAACTAAGAAAGGGGGGGAAGGGAGGGGTGAATCAATTATCCAACTATTATAACAATTATCAACCTTATTGATTTTTTCTAAAGATGGAGGCCAGTACCAAAACTAACATCTGTAGCAACTACAAAATGATGATTTTCCATGAAGTTCTCACCAAATTCAGTCTTAAATAGAACAAGTCAGATAGAGAAGATGCAGCACATGACTTCTGAAACCAAGGCTAGGGATGTACAACAGAAAATGTAAGATTTTCAAGTCTAAAGAACTGAGTTCAAATGCATGCAGATTGTTCAGCTTGTAAGAGATGGCTAGATCAAAACGCATGATAAAAAAATTGTTTATGACATGGAATGAATGTCCTATCCACTTTGCCTCCCATTCTTGTTTAAAAGCAAAGTCCATGATGGAAAGCCTGTCATAACCTTAGGTATTATGAATAGTTCACTTGTACAGATCAAACTAAAGCTAATGCATTAACAATTTGCTACTTTGTTACAATGCGACCAATTCCTGTGATGACAAAAACCAATTTCGCTCCTAGTTGCAAAGCTAACTTGTACAAGAGATCTTTAAAAGAATTTAACTACTTGAATATGATACAAGCATCCAAAACAAAGATAACTTGCATCAGTGGTCAACTTCTGAGAACCACTTTAAAAAGTTTCAAGTTTTCAAGAATACACAACAGTAGCTCCACAGCTTCATTTTGTTCTCAAAACATGTTCAGGCCATCTACATCATCATTTGGTACAGCAAGACCCATGTAATCAGTGTCAGCATTTAGCAAGCTAATATCCTCATAGTTCAACCAATTTGCAATGTCTTCTGCATTAGGGAGTTGCAAATGTGACAAATCTATGGGGATATTATCACCGGATGTATCATCATCAGCAATGGAATTCTGCAACACAGTCATTTCAACATTCACTTTCACCACTTTATCACTAATTTTTTCCCAATAACTTGATGCCAATGATGGTGTTTGTTCTTTAGATGGCCTGCCAAGAAGGTCATTTTCTGCAGCAGACAACCAAGTAGTTTTGTGCCTTGGTTTGAGCTTGTTTCTCATCTCACCCTTTGCATTGGCCAGATCTGGTTGACAATTCCTAGTACAGCCAGATCTGATTATGATCTCTTTGGCCTGCACCTTGCCCTCTCTGTCTCTTTTACTGCGTTTTCTTTTAGCCCCCCAAGGTAGAGTAGTCCCAACAGCTGTTGTACCCCTTAGAGTGCCACTTTTGTTAACTTCTTCAAGTAGACGTTCTATATTTTTCCCAGGTGTTGACCATGTCTCACCTTTCAGAACAGTTCGCATTGAAAAAGAAGCTGTACCTTGCCTTGTGTTACATAATTCCCAATCTCCATCCTCCAGCTTCTGCATATGTTGTACAACAATATGAGAAGATTGTTCTGGAGGGACTATAGGATCAGCTGCAAACACAACAAGGAATGAATGAATTTAATTGCTATACAAATTGACTAATTTCAGACTCAACCCGCTACCTGTGGCCATTCAAATAATACAGTTCCTGAGGCCAGGTTAACAAGACTCTGAAAGCTTTTAGTGTAAAGTAACTTTAAATCAATTATCTATTAACAAAGGACTTTATGCCATTAGTACTAAGATAACAAGCACTAAAAGAGAATATCCCCCACAAAACAGAAAGAAGTGAATAAACTCAGCACATGTATGTACAAAACCTGATGTTTTGGTATCTGAGAGAGCATGTGCACTATCAGAAAGTGAATTTACAGTGTCACCCTTGATAGCATCACCAAGTAACTTTGTATCCTTTTCCTTCAAGGATATTGTGAACATTCCTTCTTTTAAAGATGCATCTGAAAGGCACCTCCTGCCAGTTTCTTCAAACATTCTACACTCAGCTAGTGTCCCTTCAACAAAATTCTGAGTAGCTTGCTTTTTTACTTTGTTTTGTGCAATTTTACAACCACGTGAGTTGGTGCCTTGCAATCCCTGCAAAAGAAATAATTCCCTCAGATAAAAATAAAGAATGATAGTCATTTCTATGTGATACCTTTCTCTAAATATTTTATGTGCTACTAAAGGTTGAACTCTAAAGCAGTTTTATAGTTTCTCGCAGTGGAATTTCTTAGGAGGTGAGAGAATCTTGTGGTTTCTGTCCAGATTAATTTGGGCAAACCCAAACAACATTTCACAAGTTCTGCAGAATCCATAATGAATCTAATGAATTTTCATGATTTGAAAATAAACAGATTATAAATGTTTCCGTGTTCACTTGATACAAATCCTGACATTTTCCTGCTGACAATGCAAGAAACAAGTTTAATGCTACCTGAGAACCATGCAGATTGGGGTGATCTTCACATGGAAAATAAAAAAATACCCTGGAGAACGAAATCATTCACATTAAAAATTGAAAGCTGAAAGTGTCCTTTCTCAAGAGGATTCTAGGATTTCTAGTGGATACTTAACTATATGCACTTTTCCATCAGCATTTATAATTTGATGAAACATTACAACTTTTAGGAAAGCAAGAAATGAGAAAATTGATTTACTGGAAGCAATTTTGATTAAAATCACCTGTTGCTCGAGCTCATCCTTAAGCTTACAAGTCTCTGTTTTCATTTCCTCACCTCCCCTGTTTTCTAGATCTGGCTGAAAGGGGAAATGGAAGCACATTACAAGAAAATTGTGAAGGAAACAAAAAATCTTCAAGACACAATGATAGAGAAAAATTAGCCAGAAAATATACCATCAATTCTTGAAATAGTCCAATAGTTTGGAGTTCCAGTAATATTCGTTGATCTAGGTCCAACTCTTGTGATTGGATGCCATATGCATTTTCAGTATCAATTTCAATATGAGTACAATTACCACAAGGAGAATAGTCATTTGTGCAATGAAGACAGTCATCTTCTGGTCCAGCATCCAATTTTCTGTTTGTTTCGTCAGAGTTTTCCTCAACAATTAAAGCTGAAAGCAGTCTTTGATAAAGTGGAACCATCCTGTCATAAAGACAACTAGGTTTTCCAGGTGTCTTGATGTCCTCTTTAGCATTCAAATTGCTAGAAGGCTTCAAGGACTCATTATCCACAGACACATCCATATATCTTTTTTGATTACTCAAAACAATTGGACTTCCATTTGCTGGCAGCATACTATAGATAATATCAGCCTGGCAAAAGAGGAATTATTTATTTAAAGACAGCAAATATGAAATTTACATAAAAAAATATCCTCACAATAAATCAATGCTAAAATATTAAAGGCAATTCCAAACTGTCAAAATCTCTACATCTATTAAAAACGTTCAGCATGAGCCCTGGATGCTTAGTAAACAATATATAGTATATTCTACAGAAAATGAGCCATTTTGTGTGATAAACTAATTTGCCAAGGAGTCCACCTTAACTATTAATTAAAATTTAAGTATATGAAACTACTGAACTTTGTAGGACATGGTTCGTGCCAGTGCCATTAATTAAGCATCATTTATTTGTCATTTCACAGCCATTCATATTTACACGAGTTAAGCTAGTTCCTAACTGGTTTGCCTCTCTGCCCAGGAGCAGCACGGGAGTCTACAAAAGCATTATGAATCAGAACACCTGCAAGAAGTTTGAGGGCATCCTCTAAGGATTGGGTCACAACCTTTCCGTGGAAGCCAGAAATCAACTAGCCACATCAGGTGAAGTGCTATATTGAGCATGGCAATGCATATCTCAGATTTCAGACCTTGTGTAGAAGAAAGGCATTGATACCAGAAGATAAGTATCACTCCCAGGCACTCCTAATCAGCATTCTGAGGCCAAACTACTCAAAGAGAAGCCTTGGGAATAAAGCTACAGGTGCCTGTAAGATCTGAATACAGTTCAAGAGTTCTTACAAGTTACATGCAATTGGTTTATATGCTGCTATTGTAGCCTGAGATAAAGTCTGGAAAACTAATTGCCTGTTTATTGGACGTATGAAATATATCTCTGTCTAAATCCTCGATTGACTGAGTCCCTATTCTGGGCTGTAGAAAGTTATTCAAATTGTATTATGGGCAGACATCCTGAGTAAGACAAGCATATGGTATTTGAATTGTATAATGGACGAACGGTCTAAATAATACTAGCATATGTTGTTTCTTGTTATCCAAACATTGTATAGTAGTTGAGCTGGTAAAGTATATAATCTGAATATATTTGGGGAAATCATTGCTAATGAGTAATTGGTTGATCTAAAAAGCTAAAGACTGAATAAGCATGATTTCTTTTGTTTTCAAATTTAAGAAATATACTGTATATACTAGAAAACCTCTTTGCTTTATAAGCTGCTTTGTTTCATTTTGGAGACTAAAATGTCTGCTTTACTCTGAATCTCATGTATAATAAAACTGAGATATTCAATGAATGAAAGAAATGAATCACCTCTCCAGTTTGATTACCAGCAGTAGGACATATAAGAATTGCATCTTCATCCTCTACCTCTCTGACCTGCATATACCAACAAAAATGTCAACAACAAAAGATCAAACAAAGATCCAATTGAAGAAAATGATAAAATTACATAAGTTTCAAGAGTGGAATCCTTAAATATATTTATTGGCAGCAGTCATGCATGATAAAGCTGTTACCAGTTGCGTGAGAAATTCTTGGTTGTCTTGAGTAGCAGATGCAAAAAATGGTTCCATTTGCTTACAAAAGGATCCTGAGCATGCAACATCTGACACAAATACTTCTACGTCAAGCTACCAGATAGTAAAAAAAATTATTCTATGCAACTGAGATCATTTTCAGGAACCTTGGTAAACATATAAGACTATTCACCTCAAAGAAAAACTTACAGATATTAGGTCAAACTTCCTCAAAAGTTTCAATCAGGCTAACTTCATAGAAAAAAATTAGGAATCTAAACAGAAGCATCACGTGCAACTTTTATTTTTCCCTAAGAGAATGTGAATTTAGCAAAATGATGAATTATAGCAATCAGCGGTTTCACTTCAGGCCTGAGAATGTATTCATATTCAAAATTATTTCCAATTTTCTTATCGTTAATCCAGTAAGACTCAAATTCATACCACTTGCATTATTAGAAGCATTAACAGTTGCCAGGAGTTCTTCCCTATCATCCAAATCCCCTCCAAAGATCACCAGCCAGCATTAACATAATATGACAGTAGAGAACAATGTTTCTCAATTTACATAGAAAGAAAAAACTCAATTATCAAATAATAACTGCAGCATGCCTGTAAGTTTTGATAATCCATTCTTAATTGGACACCTTGGTTGGATAACTCCCTTTCGATTCAATGAAGAATTTCTGGTTGGAGATTGACTTGTCCTACTGAACAAACCGAGAAGCTGCTATCATTCATGCAAATATAATGGCCAATTCTTTAAAATTATTCTTAAGTATTTAATCATGCAAAAATTAAAATGTTCTAAATAATAAAATTACTAACCTTGCTACTTTATCAGTAACTAGCCTTGTGCTTCTTAGTTTCTTTCTAGGTGCAGGATTTTCAAGGTTTCCACTTATAGGACCATTCATTCTAAGAGAAGTGCTATCCTTCCCACTCCTTCCTGGTCTCTGGATACCGTCTCCACTCTCTGGTTCAATGACATTTTTTTCCTTAACTAAAGGCAAAAGAAATAATCCAACCTTTTGACAAACAGGTGCATTTTTCTCAATTGCATCTCCTTGTTTCTTCCTCTTGTTCTTGCACTTGTCACCAGATCCTGATTCCTCGCTCTCAGACAAAGCAGCTAAAGAAAAGATATTTCCAGTCTTTAATCTGCTGTGCTGGAAAGCATTATTGTTGGAAGAGCATCTTAGATTACTTTGGTCACTGCTTTCAGTTGAATTAGGTATTAAAGACCTCTCCAACAAATTTGGTAAATTGTCATGATTCAAAATTAGAGGCATCAAATTTGTTCTTTTTATACGTTGACGTTTTCGTGGCTTTTGTTCAGACCAGTGGATAGCAGGGGTTGATGAGAATCCTGATGACAATGATTGCTTGCAACTATTTAAGCCACCAGTGCTCTGAACTCTATTTGGATTTGAAGTCCGTTCACGGTTATCAAATATTGGAGAGGTGTGTGGAACATTTGGAGATAATTTCACAAAAGAACAACCACCCTTTCCTTTTGCAGGGTTTGCTGCATGATTTTTGTTGCAGATATTGGACCTAAATACAATAACATACAGATATTGAATGTTAAGACATTAGCAAGACAAGCTCAAAATTGAGGAAGAATTCTGAGCATTGACAGGAGAGCTAGTGAAGTGTATAGCCTTATTTCCACACTTGACCAAGATCAGATAATGTACGATAACAGAATCTAGATTCTAGATCCATCTTTAAAATTGGCAGATTCAATAACTTATGAGCCTAAGATAATTAAAAAGTAAATGTCACCATTGATATTTTCATGATGATACAAAGTATTCTTCTTTTTGTTGAGTTATTAACAGAGACTAAAAAGTCCTAAATCTTTTGACCATTTCAATGAAATTTAGTGTTAAGCAAAACATTTGTATTTAACTTTCCACTAATCAATTGAAATGGAACCTCTTTTTGAACTTAGTTTAATACATATCATCTCTGAATCAATATATATGCATAACAGTTATACAATCTGAAGAATAGGAGTGGTAGAAACTCCTTCACAAAGCAAAGGTTCCTATGCTTTTGATAAAAGTCTCATAGAAACCAAACAAATTGGATAATATCCAAATCTGATAATAGGATTCTAATCAATATTAAACCAATGGTTTTCACTCTGTGACAAAATTAGGTACAATACAGTAAATCTTTGCTGAGCACTCTGCTCCTTTTTCCCCTCTTATGTTTGAATAAATTTTTACCCCTCCTTCAGTTTATAAAACATCATCCGTTGGTTTCCCTCTATCAATGACATGAACAAAAAGTGTCAATAGTTAAAATTGAAAATGTTAACTAAACAATGTTATAATTTAAGCAACAACATTAGTCATGGGTTGATGTAAAAGTGACCTTTTTCACTTATAAAAATCTGATTTCCACTTCATCAAGATTTACCTTCAACATTTGAATTACCCAAAAGTATGGCCCAGGTGTATAATTTCCCTAATATCTCCATGTCATTCGACTAAATTTTTCAATCTTCTTCTATTTGCTAGTAATTGCATATATATACTTTTTATCCCACAAGATAATTATCTGCATTATCAATGAATAAATATTTTCTGGAGTTCTTTTCTTTGCTGTTTGTTAGTTTACATAATACAATGCTTTTATAAAGCCTTTTAGATTTTGTATAAAAAGAATTGATAAACTCTGGTAATGCAACCAGAGGCAGCAAGCATCCATGATAAGGATGTACATTATCCTCAATGCATGACCCAATTTTTGCAATACAAAGAATTCAAAATAAACATAATCAGTTTCTTCTGTAATGTTCAGAAAAGTATTAAGAGTGGTGACAACCAGTAGAGAGGATTAGCTGGGAGCCTCTGAACGTACTAGCTGAGAAAAACTAAATTACTAGAACAACATTTGTACTTCAGAGGCAGTTCAACTAATAGCCTTAAACTACTGCACAACATCATTAGATCCTAATGAAAATCTTCAATTATTATCTTTGCCGAAAATGCAATACTCAAAATCTCTGACCACATCAATATTTGTGACACTACATTATGTTGACCCATCAACATTGAATGTAAACATTTTAGAACAAGTAAACAACCATCCTGAATAATTGAGATTAAATAATGTTAATGAAAAGTCCTACCTGAAGCCATGGCTTTCACTTGACCTCGAGTGGGTCTCAGAGCTGGGCTTTTGCTGTTTACCCTGTTTATAATCTTTATCTCCATCCAGCATTCTATTTGCTTCTGACTTGACAGAAACATCTAACTTCATTCCAGAATATCTTCTGATCAATTTTGCCGTTTCCCAGCTTTCACTTCTAGCTGTCAAGGTCTTATCCTTGACTTTTGAATGAGTACTAACCTTTCTCGACCTCAATACATCTCTTTCCCTATCTATCATTATAGATGCTCTAGAAATATTGTTGGGATAGCCTGGCACCTGAGACCATTCATAAAGCATCAAGCAATAGATCAGATAATGCCTATTTTCTTTACTAGAGTTCTACTATCTAGACTAGGCAGCACATGGACCTGTTCAAAATACAATTAAGAACAATCCTAAACTATAACAAGTTCCTTGAAAGAATGTGGTATTCAACTACAGAAAATTATAAACCCAAGATATTATCTAAACACTTATCTCTCTCTTTTTTATAACTAGCAAGCAAAAGTGCTTGTCAAAAATTCCTACAGCATGGATGAAGGTACAAAAGAGAAAATTTGAAAATTTGAAAACACCAATTCAATGTTTACTGAATTTTCTCAACCTTCTTACCAAATTCTTGACCTCCTACAATCAACAGATAAAGGAAAACTAGCAAAAATTTTGAATGAGGAAAATGTTACAAAAATAGAAAATGTAATGAAACAGAGAAATGCAAGGATAAAATACTATATTTCTGGACAGGCATTTCTGATACAAACCCTAATATTCATCATGGGGATGCAAACTTGTTTATGTGGAACAGGTGCTGGTATTTCTATTTGAGACCTCTTCCTTGGCAACATTAGTTTATGATATCTATCTAGTTTGTCTATAGCTTCATCCAAAACATTTATCTTCTCTCTGCACCACAGAAGTTTCACATTAACTATGATAAAAAAATGCTGCCCAATGGTATAGACATCCAACCTTATAACATTCTGCATAGCATCTAGGACTGGAAAATTGCAATAAACACTTATACTGTTTGAAAACACTTGACATACAAAACCCATGCGAACTACAAATTTTAAGAAAAACCCTTGCTACAATGAACCGTAATGAAATGTTTTGTCTTTGGATATATTACCCCACCTTGAGAGAACTTCGAGAAAACTCCTTACTGACTTTAGCTCTTCTACTCCAAGAGAAGGAGGAGGTTCAGTCTGCACTGGACCCAATGATGGAACTTCTGCTGAGTTTTCTACTACAGCAATAGTCACCCTTTTCAGTTCTGGATGACGATAATATGTATGATTTCCCATTTGACAGTTAATCCAAAAGTAGAACTTGTGATAGAGGCAATTTTTCTCCATGTAATGACATATCCCTCAGGGAATGTTTTGATCCATCTGAGCTAGCAGAGAATATTTTAAACCTCAGATTCTTTGTCATCTTTCTCTGATATGTTCAAGATCTCAAATCCCAAAACTTAATCTATAACAGATAAATTCAGAGATCAAACACCAAGTAGCTGAAGTGTCTGACAAAAGCATTTAATTCAATCTTGTGTTCATTCAAGGAAACATCTGACTAAAGGTTTAATGTAATGTCCCCTTTTGTTATATACCTAAAATATTGCCCTAGGGCCTAAATGACAATAGCAATGACTAAATTTATCGGCAAGAGTATTTTCTTATTAAGTTACATATTAGTAATTGCATCAAGTAAGTTAATTATTTGGCATTGAATATAGCAATGAAGATTCCCACCTATAGACACACAGATTAGAGTTGCAACCCTAATAGAAACTTGAGGGAAGAAGCACCATAGAACGCTAGGAGACAATCCACCCCAATTAAACCCATGAAGTTTGAACAAGTAATTGAACTCAATGTGACGCCTTGGCCAACAAGTAACAAACTCAATCAGCGCCCACAAGGAACTAACTTGATAGGCATCCACCTTATGAGTAGGAGTTCATATCCCCACATTCCTTGTGTTTCACTTTTCTGTTTCTAATAGATTTTCTTTCTTAAATCAATGCAAAATTATTTGTGATTAAAGTAATTCAAGCAAATCATCTAGTCTTATTAGATTCCACACATGGCATGCCAAATAGTTCAGAAAAATGTATGTAGGTTATGTCTCACTACTATATATACTTACTTATATACATACATAAATATATATGTGTATCTATCTGGATTCCTGATCCTATTCAATGATTTTCTCCAAATGAAAATCTTCCTTAAATATCTGTCAAGGGGGATGAATAGATACTCCCATTACCTGTTTTCACCAAACAGGGTGTCTCCTCCAAGATAATTGAACCCTGTTTAATATGCATGTAGGTTGTATCTCACTGATGTATATATTTACTTACACGAGCGGGCACACACACACATGTATGTATGTGGATTCCTGATCCTATTCAATGCTTTCCTCCAAATGAAATTCTTCCTTAAATATCTGTCAAGGGGGATGAATAGACAACCCCGTTACCTTTTCACAAAATGTGGTGTCTCCTCCAAGATAATTGCACCCTCTTTCCTCCCCTGCCTCTTCATCTCATGTGGCTGTTGGAAACCACCCTGTTTAGTGAATTGTTAAGTTTTACAAGTGCTCCTATTATGGAATAAACTCTAAATGTAGTGATCAGCTTAGAGAATAGAGAAAAGGTGAAGTTTTATGAATAAGGCCATTTTCTTCTCATAGATGCATAACTAGCAGACAGAAGTATAAATTTTAATTATTTTATTCTCTTTTAGGGACAGTGCATGTATCATGCTGGTAGTATGTCATATTTTTCCCCTCTAATTGGTCCTAAACATTGTTTTAACCCAGGTTGGCTTTCATTCCTTTATTTGCTCAGGCTTTTAGTGCTGCAATCTATATTCACAAATCCCTAGCCTTAGATGAAACGTGGCACTTAATTAAATCTTGTCCAAATCATAATAATCAATCTGATAGATACTGATTCTTGGCACATTCGCTCGCATACTTGTCTATGCAGTGATCACATTAAATTGTGTCCCAAAGACAATACAAATGCAGTTTTAAGATAAGAAGTTATATTAAGTTTATCAAAATGTATGAAAATTCTGGTTTGGTAGGTGTCCTCAATCCTAGTACACTAGAAGATTTGATTCAAAAGGCAACAAGATTAGAAATTACATCATATGAAGACTAACCCAACACCAAAAGTCTAGCCTCGCAACTTCCCTATAGAAAAATTGGTTTGAAAAGCATTTCTACCAAGAAATGACAACAGAGAACTACAAAAAGAAAAATTGTTTCCATTGTAAGGAAAATTTGGAGCACAAGCATGTTCGTAAACAAGAACACCTTACCAATATGCACATTTAATGGCAATAACCAATGATTATAGAGCTCCACAAGTAGTTGATGTCTTCTTCAAAGAAATTTTTAGGCTACAAGGCTCCTCAAAAATATTGTCAGTGATAAAGAGTCAGTTCTTTACCTTGTTTGCATTTCCTAATGATGGATCATTGAGTATGATCCAAAACCTTGATGCTAACAAAATCCACGCAATTGAATCCAGAAGTGCATCCTCAAAGGCTATGGACTATGAAAATATAATATCTGCCATCTGAACATTGATGCTAACAAAATCCACGCAGTTGAATCCAAAAGCACATTCTCTAACAACTCTTTTGCCTAGCAGCAACCAAACTCATACCAAACAAAAGCTATCATACTCACAAACTAATGAACAACTTAGATGAAATGACTGATCAACTGTTTAATTTCTTGTAATGTTCCCTTTTGAATTGCCCTAAATCTTGCCCCCTATACTTGTAGAATATAAGACTATTGCGGGTTATACATTCTCAGACTGCTACAGTAAAGTAGATGGATTTCACTTGATTCCCTTTTCCTCTTTTGATTCTGATTTCTTCTCTTTGGATGAGTGCTGACACTGGTTGGTTTGTGCCTTTCTTCAATCAAAGTTCCTCCTTAAATTATAAATACCCTTCTCTTGTTGCTGAAGGGTTTTGTCCTTTATGGTGGCTACCTTGTGACGCAGAGCTTGGTAGACCCACAAATCTCACCGATCAATGTCACTTGGTTCAAAACTCTTCATGTTTTAAGCCTATATCCTTTCACTGGGCTTCTCTCAAACCCTCATACTCAACCACCAATTTCAATAATGTATTCCAACACCCTCTAGGGCCTTAACCAGTGTTACATGGGGAATCGCACCCCCCTCCCAAACCTCAATGCACCCATCCCCGAGACGTCCTGCACCCAGTACTCACGTACCCAAGTACCCCCACCTCCACCATTCTACAACCATCATGTTGTTAGTATGAGGACTTGGATTTCTATTTGACTTTTGTTTTTTGAATGCTACTATTGGGATGTAATTTGTTACTATGTTGAATGTTCAATGGTTCTAGTTCATGTTGCATTTTGGCTATGTTCAAGTATTTTAATTTGGTATGTTCTACCGAAACATCATTTAATAACAAGCATTTCAAGTTCTATATGTATACTATAAAACACTCCTCCCTGCCCTGTCCTTCCCTTGCCACCATCCCCTGGCCATCCCCTCACCAGCCCGAAAATAAGGCCCATTTTCCCCTTGTCTCGAAAACTTGTTCCGAAGTCCCGCCATCCCAATGTACCCCAATACTGGGGTAACATTGGCCTTAACATGTCCCATTCAACAGATTTCAGTGATCCAGAAACTTGTTCTTTCTCAACTTGGCATTAACCCTCTTATTCAGCCCAAACTAAGCCTTTATGTCCTAGTAGCTCTACCCAGACTAATTTTTCTCAGTTTTCTCAATTCCATCCCAAAACACTCAGCAATTAAATTAGAGTTCCAGACACCCTTTTGGAAGTTGTATAACATACTTCAAGGATTCATATCACTCCTTTCGATATTAGGGGAGATCCAATGCTGTTTGCACCAATTTTAGGCCTAATTAGGCCAATTTTGCGAGTAAGTACCCCTGAAACTTGTCACAAAGACCTGAAACTTGGCACAAAATCTAGTTATGACTCCAAACTAAGAATTCTGTAGGTATTTTGTACAGCCATCCTTGTTTGATGGATCAATCAGAAAACCATCCTTGTTTAAGCCCTATATCTAGGGCTTTCTCAAAATGGCATGTACCTTCACTTCCAAGACCAAACAAAGGATCCTACAGCATATCCTTAATGTCCTTATACACATTCAAACTTAAAACACTATCCTTATGTGGGCAGATGTTCCAATCCAATACCTGCTCACACCCTTCACATACTCTTCTTAAGCCTTCCTTGAGTACTTTGGTGATCACCATCCAATACTGCATCAAAGTTGTTAGCAGGAGCATATTGAAGATGTTGAAGACCCATTCCACAAGAAACGGATGATACAAAAATTGGAATGGCCTTATTCCATTGAAAAACTTACAAATTTATCAACAACTTGTATGCTGTTAAAGATCAGTCCTACAGTCTATTAAAAAATTTCATAAATGGATTCAAAATGCCATAGAAGGGACTAGGAAATGTTACCAAAAAATCTTCTAGAAGGTTCCAATGGAGCTTGTAAGAGAAACAACCAAAATGCGCTCAGAACTTGCCAAAAATCTGAGTTTTATTATTTCTTCATGAGTACAGTCCATACAACCAGATAAGAAATCCTCTCCAATCACTTCATCTGCCTTCCTTCGCATGTAATGTGACTTGTAAAGTCCAAACAAACTGGTTTGAATCAACTCTAACTTCCAAAACTTGTAAAAAACTTCAAACTAATGGTTTGGTCAACTAGCAGTTAGTTTTTTAATTAAAAATCTTGATTTTCCCTCCAAACACAATTTAATCCTTTCTAATGACTCCAAAGGCTTGTAAATGCCTTGATCCACCTAATCCTGGTTTAAAACATCTGAAACTCCTTTCTATGCCCATCCATCATCCTAATTTGTCAATTTGGACCATGTTGTCAACTAGCACCTATTGACCAATTTGGTCCTAATTGTGTGTTATTCACGACTTTATATGTTCCTGAACAATAAGGTTACTTTTGACTCCTATTGACCTATACCAACCCCTGGGATCATTCTTATGCCCAATTACATCATCTTGGATCGTATGGTCCTTATTAGGACCATTAGGATTTTACATTTACATTCATTGGTTTCATTACATCATATGCCATAACTGGCTTCAAGACTTCAAGTGGTCCATTGGACTTATCCTTTCCCTAATCAAGACTTGATGGCTTCATGGCTTTGCTTGTTTGGTTGGGTGCTCCTGCACCACCTTCTCTTCAAGAGTGATGTTTCTTCCAAACTTTTGTGTGACCCATAACTAATCGTAATTGTTGTTGAGCATATTTGATCACTAGAATTAGGAATCTGTGTTAGATAGCTTACTAAGAGCGTTGTTTCCTTTATATCAATCATTGCTTTCTAATGTATTGTTGCTATTATTTATTGTTATCCACCAAGTGGCTACTTTTGCTAATTGTCATCCTTATTATATCATTGTCTGGGCTGCCTAATCTTTGCTGGTTTAGTAGAGAAAATCGCAAAGCCTTAGAACTAAGACTATTTTCGAGGGCATTGATATCTTATTTATGGTAGGGGTTATATTAGTCCACTCTTCATGGGATTGCTTGCGCTCGAGCAATTTAAAATTTTGACAATCAAGAAGATCTACTCTTTCTCAATTAGTGTCTTCTATAGCAAGGCCTTTCTGCATAACCATATACTTAGATGAATGATATAACAGCTTCATTGAACACATACTATTGTCTAATTTCCTGTACATATTAGTTTGTCAGTGTTTTCTTTACAATTCATTTCCAGACCTACATGTTGGAAGGTGGAGTCATTATGGCGTACCTTGGTAGGATGTTATTCCAGCAGTGAAAGATAGTCTTCATAGGGTTTAATATATAGTAGTGCGAGTCATAATCACTATTTTTAATAAGTTGTCTTCAGTTAGGATTCTGCAACTAGAACTTTTTATACTAAGAGAAATCTTTTTTTCATGAACTTTTGAATGTTGTTCCAACTGTGAAATTTTCTGAAAAAATACGAAATCTTTTTTCCCATCTTCTGTCTTTTCACATAAATCTGAATACTTGTATTGTGGTTCTTCTCTATATTTTTCCTGCTCTTTTAATTTTTACAACACTAACATTGACATCAGAACAAAGTTGGATGAGAAGTTCAAGATCATATATTAAATTTTAAAGCGCATTCATTCTTATTTTGAACGTCTGCAAAGATTTCAAAGCGTCATTTCTAATGATATTGTGAAACATCTCCAATAAATTGCAGATCTATTTTAGAAAGAATGCAATTCACGTAATCGCCCCTCTTCAGAGATGCCAGTAGAGTCTCGTTTGAGTTAGTCAGCCAACATCGCTCTATCGTTCCATGAGGGCAGTCCAGGGAATAACTACTCTGTACACCTTTGTTTTTGCCTTAAATTTACTAACTTGAACAATTTTACTGCACCTTTTCCTTCTTTGAATCTTAGAAACTATTATTTTCCCTTCCAACTTGGTTTGCCGCTAAAATGTTGAGATACAAAATTGCGAGGAGAGGCATGATGTCTTGTATGCAAGGTAGCAGCTGCTTCTGAAGGTCAAAGTCGAGTAATTTGGCTCGAGCCATAGCACCTGCCAAACGCTATCTGGCTACAACACTCAGGCAAGACTTGCGACGATCCCCGCGCCCTAACCAAGAAAAAATATATCCATTTCTCTGCATTTTGCAGTCCTCGCCTGAAAGGGCAGTGTGCCCTACTGCTAATTGTGAAAATCATGCCCATATTTTTCCAAATCGCGCCCATTTTCCTGTTGTTTCCTACCCGCCTTCTCCCCTGGTAATCGAATAGTGTCGAGCGATTCTCGTGAATTTCTCTGAAAACAGTGCTAAATCCCTTGAGGCGTCGGTTTCTTAATGCTAAGTCATCTACTACAACTGACCATTTTGAGTCGTCACCTCCCATCGCTACTGCCGTTAAGTGGCTCGTGTTCATTCTACAAGGATTTCCAGGAAGATTTTGGGTCTCAAACCATTACAAGCTGCATCCGCTTAGATTTTTTAAGGAAAATTGTAAGAGTCCATAAATTTTATTTCACTTTAGAAGTTTCAGCTCCTTAGTTGAAAGAAATATTGCTAAAATTTATTTTTTGACAAAGATTGCTAAAATTTATTAGCCGATAGGCTATTATAGGTGAGACTTTCATCTAAACTTGTCCTGTCGCTTAAAACAACTAGTTGTTTTTGTTAATAGTTTGCATTGATTGTGTATATTTCAATAACTGCGATATCTTTTATTAGATCACAATTTGATTTACAAACTAGATATGTGGTTCGATTGGAACATCTTTTTCATTCGTCGCCTACCTTTTGCACTTTGAAATCATAAATCGCACTTCAGTGACATTTCGGAAGTGATTATCAGTATCATATTCGGCCTGGTGAAGGATGGGAGTGCAAGGAATTGAATGGCCCTGGTTTGCAAGAAATGGTGGGAGCTAGAGCGAGCAATGCAAATGGAGTTGTGTGTGCAGGGAAACATAAGCAATTTGTATTTGATAGCATTCTGTTTTCAGGGCATGACGACTTTGGACCTGTCGCAGATTTCACCATGGGGTTACCCTGTTTTGGATGCCTCTTCTCCTGAGAGTCAAATAATTAGGCATCTTCTGAAGCAGGCCTTTCAAGCCGTTCAGAGCATCACAATCTATGCTTGCAACGCCCAAAACATCGACATGCTTGCGCACCTCTGGCCGCGAATCCGCCATGTCAAGCTGGTGAGATGGCACCAACCCGTCAATGATCCAGGGTCTCCTCTTGGAGAGCTGTTGCCACTTCTTCTCAATTGCGAATTGCTTCAAACCTAGACCTCGCTCAGTTCTATTGCTGGACGGAGGACGTTGTCTCTGCTTTGCTCTATTCCCCTTTGTTTCTGTGTCTACCTCTCCGAATCTCTCGTCTCTCAATTTGCTCATGCTTTCTACCGACGGTTTCGAGGCCCCCAAGCTCGTTGCCATTTCAGAGGCTTGCAGAAACCTCCAAGTGTTGTACGCTGTCTGTGTCTTTGATTCGTGGTGAGCTATATTCCTTGAATTTCTCTCCTCTGTTTCTAGGTACCGGTGACCCCTGCGTCGCTCGCTTCCGTGGCACCTGAAACCCTAGAGTGAGAAAACCCTAAACAAAGTTTTTTGAAACCCTAGAGACAGAAAATTTTGGCGCAACCAAATTTGTTGCTTCTTCCGACGGTAACCTTCAAGAGACGGCAGGACATATGCGCGTGGAGCAAGGCGACAGCGGCGTAATAGAATAAACAGCCAAGCAGGTGAAGAAAAAAGAAAAAGCCGATGGGACTAAAGATTCCATTGCGATGTCTCAAGAATTTATGTTCAAAAGGGGGCCAAAAAACTCCTCTTCTGTTGCAATTAAACCTAATCGTGGTTGAGATATGAGATGTGCAGTATGCCCCCCCCTTTGCCTGACAGTTTCCCTGCACTTCGTTTTCTCTGGTCACCCTAACAT
This sequence comes from Cupressus sempervirens, assembly GCA_028749045.1. NCBI lineage: Eukaryota > Viridiplantae > Streptophyta > Pinopsida > Cupressales > Cupressaceae > Cupressus > Cupressus sempervirens. The sequence goes on from CM053793.1 coordinate 784,319,368, forward strand.
TATGATGATGCGATTACATTACAATTCTCGTACTTGCCCTTCCCCGAATTACCTTACCGGATTCCCTCTCTCTACAATGCTGGTAAATTCTCTTTCGTTTTCCCAATGCACATACGCCCAATGTGGGTAGCTTATACAATTTGTGGCCATCAAACAAAGCACATGCCTATCTTATGCACAAGAGAAGTTGTGGTGAAAATCTCAATATTCATGGACATGGCTGAAATTTTTTACAAGTACCTAGCCTATATAGCTTCCTGTACTGGTTAGAAGTTTTCCACTTTCTTGAGATGCGGTGTGAAAAAATAATATCGACAAAGTTATGAAAAAATATCGGGACTCTAGCCCAAGCCTTTATTTAATGCCCTCGTCTGTTTCAGTCTTCCTTCGATGTATAGGAAAATCTTTTTTTCACTATTGCCCAAAACACGTCGGGCTTTGCATTACAGTGGAATAAACAGAATGCGGGTAGACAGAATACCCAAGCCTGGAATTTGTAGTAGTATTGGCGCTTTTTTAACACTTTTAAGCCGAATGGAAATGAACTATATTGATAGGTTAATTATGCTCTGGTTTCACAATTTCCACTTTATTCTGTGTTTTTTGTTTCTTTTACATCAGGGTAATTTTAAGTCCAGCGACTATAGCAGCTCCGTACAACATCCTGAACTCTTTTACTTCTCTTTTGATTGAAGCAGCAATTTGGAGTTTTTCATTGGCCCATACAAGCCTCAGGCCCCCACTGATGAATATGCAATTTCTTCGCACTTTTTTTCCCAAAGATAAGATGTCCATTTCTCAAGTTCTAATGATCTAAACTGGAATAAATTTAATGTTTTCCGAGTTCTGATAAGCAGAGGAAGCCAATGGCAATGCCCATCGCAGACCAGATATGGATAGTAAATTCTGGTTTTGTGTGACTTAAATTTGAGGTTGGCACTAAAAACCTTTTATTAAATATCAGATAGTGCACGAAGAATCATAAGAGATGAGAAGATGAGGTTGAGATTCTCTCACTCTTAGACTCTTAATCAATTCTGCTAATGTCTAAAATTGCTGCACATTAATAGATTTGTATAAAACTTATAAATCTTTTTCTTATATTGTTAGATATGAACACATTATTCAATGTATATAAAATAAATTATTTTCAATATATTGGTACAATTATTTAAAAATACAATATTGACTGATTTATATTGCCAAAATATATATTCTAGGAGTCAACCCAAGATTTCATGTAACAACTCATTTCTCCCATTTGTGATGGAATTAGTAGCAGGTAGCAAAGGCAACAATCAAAATTGGGCACAACCCATATGATTAACAAACATGTAAAGGAACTAGACATGGGAGTAAAGATTATTGCAAGGATTAATGGGGTACTTGTTCATTATTTGTACAATCTAGAGCTTTCACTTGCAAAACATTGTACAATGTTTGTTTGTTAATCATGAATTGAAATGGGAAAATAAAATTGAAACACTTGATTCCATCGCCATAGGGAAGTGCCTGGCCTCCTTGGCTGCCATTCTTAAGAGAGGCACCTCCAACGCACTCTTCTATTCCACCTTGCTCTAACACTCAGTATCAAGGAAAGGCCTGAAACGATGAGTTGAATGAAGGGCTGCTAGAGCTATTGCTCTCGAAATACTCACTGCAATTGCATCAAAGCAACAAAATGAAAGCCATCAAGGCAAGGCAGTAGAAGCACAAAATAAAAATAGTTAAATAATAAAAGCTTGGACCACATATTTAGTTTGTTCTTAAATTAACTTTTCTTGCAACTTCACATTGTTAGATATTTGGGCATTCCTTTCTTAGTCCAACCTTCTATTAAGGATATATGGTTGTCAATCTTTTCTAACATTGAAGACAAACATAAAAAATGGAAAATCCAACAGTTATATCTTGTTGGAAGGGTTTAGATTGTGTAAAAAGTTTTGGCATCTCACGAAATATATTACTTCTCTACTTGGATGTTTGCCAGCTATTAGTTCAATGTGCTAGAAAATCTTTTAAGAGACTTTTTGTGGTCATAGGATTGATGCTTCAAATAATAACAATTGATATTGGTAACACAAAATGATGGGATTTGACTTTTACAACTATATCAAGAGTTAAATCACTAGATAACTCTCAAATAGAACCAACATTCTCCTTTCATCAATATGAACAAGAATGAAAAATAATCCATTACAATTATTAGGAGAAAAGAAGAATCTTGATTGCAATAACTCTCACTAGTGCTCCCTTAATATATATGAGTCTATGTGTGATACTTTATCAACTTTTTATTGGCTATGTTTATGCATTTGAATATCCTTTTTCCCCAATGAATAAAGTTGTTGTGTTACAGGCATTATGAGAAGATGTCCCTTATGGTGATGGAAATCATTTTATTTTTTAGAAATCAATTTCTTCTTATTCCAAAAACAAGCTACTCATTACCATGTAATACATATAATGTAGTAAACTTGCAACCAAAAATCTGTCTAAAAGATTCTACTATTTTCCTCAAAGATAGTTTATTTTGTGAACAAAGTACATACCAATTTAACAATCTTTTATTTTTGGTTTCCCCTTCTACAATTCTTTTCATTTTATAATACATATATATATGAATTTAAAAATAATTAAATTTAACTATTTCAAATTAAGAATAATTAATTTATTATTTAAGTTTCCTTTTATATTATATTAGATGTCTAACAAAAAAATAAATGTGAGCAATCATATTATATAGACTTACACCTTTAGTCACTATCGGCGTACCCTTGCTCCTTCAGGTGCAAGTGCTAGTTTTATGACAAAGATTATTTAGTTGTGATGTGTCAATTTTTGACAAACGGCTAAATTTTTTTCTAAATTGGTGAGACTTCTCCAGCCCCACTTCATTTTCATCTTCTATTATGGAGGAAAATATTCTAATTAATCCTAGCCCCCCAAAAAAATTCTTATGGGGATCCTCAACCTCAAAAATAGCCCTGTAGACCCCCTCACAGACTCCTACCTAAATATGAGATAGTGCATGCAACATTGCTCACTTTTTGACTATTGCAATTGGATGATGATCATTAGTTCCCCAATTTCTCTTTGTGTTGTCTCATTCAAAAAGCATTACCAAGAATATTTGCATAATTGTTGATTCTAAATTATCACATTTCAAATTGAAGTTTTGTATTCAAGATTTTTTTTGGGGTTTTCCTTTTCTTTTCTGTATCTTGTTTTACATGAAAATTGAGGAGAGTTACTTTTTGATTGTCTTTAATAAGAGTTTTAACCTTAACAAATCTTTGTGTACATTTAACAAATGAAAAGGTAAAATTTAACTTTAAAAAAAAAATTCAATATGTTTTTTCATTTTATTCATAGAAATTTTATCTCTTTGAAATCTAAGAGTCAAATGTTCAAATAGATATATTCTATTAATTCATTCATGTCTTCTAGCTCTCATCCAAATATTCTTTCTTTAGCTCAAGTTGTCATTCAAAACAATCTTAGGTCATCTACCTATCTATTCTATCAATTCATTCATGTCTTCTAGGTCTCATTTAAATATTCTTTCTTTAGCTGAAGTTGTCATTGAAAACAACCTTAGGTCATCTACCTACTTTTATTTGTTCTATTTTATTTTAAAGTATCTTATGAGATGCATCGTAGTCATTACTTCCATAGAATTAATCACCACTTTCTTAACACAATATCATAAACAAAAATTTAATTATGAACTTACTTGTGATCAAACACTTTTGTATTTTCTCAATTTGTTTCCACTTGAATTCAAAACTACTACTAACCAACAATTTACATATGTATATCCAAACTAGTAACACTAGAAGATAAAAAAGAACTTATGTCTAGCTCTCCAATATCTACTTTGAAGAGACAATTATAATTTCCATCCTTTTTTTAGTGTTCTCATTTTATAGAATCCTATAATTATGCTTGTTGTTGAATTCCACCCCAAAAGTTTTGTCCTTTGTAACTTCTTCAAGAATATTGTCTTGAAAATGCAACTTATTTTGGCTTCATTTACTTATGCGAGAGAAAATCACAATTTTGGATATTAACTTATATAAAGGCATATACTTATTCTCTTGCAACTCTTGGTATAAATTTTGCAATCATAACAAGGTGACTAACATAACATGGAAAAAAGACTATCTCAAATGAATTCCATCTCCACCTTGTGAATTTAGTCATTCCTTAAACTTATCAATAATTTTTTTTTAAAAAATAGGTATAAGGGTCATCCTTGCACCTCAACATCAGTCCTGAAACATTTAAATGTGTTTGTCAAAGATGAGTATAACCTCTTTGTAAAGTCTATGAACAACCACTTTAAGATATAAAAGAATCACAAGTTCCTCCATTCCATGTGATAGTTTACACTTAAGGACTATGTTAAAGGTCTTACAAAAGATGTTTTTTCCTTACTCCCATTTACCTTCAATTAATTGTCTTAAAGTAATGTTGTGGTCTACAATAAAGTGTTTATGCCTCAAAACTATTGTCCCTTTAATTGATTATTTTTTTGTTTCATCGTGTTTGTTTTATTCCTATCAAATTAACACATAACTTTACAAACTTGATGGAATTGTTATTGTGATTCTATATTTGGAAATATTATTGTTGCCACCACTTTTGAAAAGAGATATTGATGCCACCACTTTCCTAAAGAACATGAAATCAACATTTTCTTTCTCAACATATGTATTATGCAATTAATTATTCTTGATTGATTCTTTTAATGTGAATCATTAATTAGAAAACAAATTCTTTCTAATTTCTAATTCTATGAACTTGTTGCTAATGTTAAACTATTACTAGATTCCTAACTAAATATATAATTTACTTTCTTTATTTCACTTATTAATCAACTTTCTAATATAATTTATTAATATGAAAAATTAAACTATAAATTAAATTTATTTTAACTCTCAAATTTTTCAATTAAGATGACAATAGTGACTATAATATTTATTATTAACCAAGCTAAGGTAACAAAATTTAATTAAATTATATGCATCAAGATTACCAAAATGAAGTTAACTTGAAAGACAATTGGTAACACCTACATATGGTAGAAATTATCTCGTTCGCGTGCCTAGAAGTATGGATTTAGGTCGGAACGGCTTAAACATCACACTAATGCTTCATTCCTAGAGTAAAAGTGTTAAATAGTCAAAGTTTGACTTACTTTTCCAACCTTAATTTCTTGGTTAGTGTGTGATGTTTAAGGCTGGCCATTTAGACCTCATACCTTGCCGGGTATATAGAATTATATTATTGTCGTTAGGAGAAAATATTCTAACATAATTTAATCACATACAACTATTTATTCAATAAATCATCAAAAAGATGCGAATATCGTATCTTTCTAATGGCAGCGCTTCTTAAAAAGATTGTGCCGACCATCTATAAACCAGTTCTAACATCTTAATGATTTTCTTTGAAATTAAAGTTGCTTGAAAAGATTTCTTCTCACTTAGTAGATAAATTAGGTTCCAGATTACAGACAAAATACACACACAGGAAACAAACTCGGAAAGAAATAAAAAGCCATAATAAACTGAAAATCACAAAGCTTATGGAAACGATAAATTCGACAGCGAAGAACATGGAAAATAAATAAATAATAATAAGAAGCTTACATGTACAATGTAAACCCTAATCAACCTGCCGCTGGTAAGCTTTCTACCGACCTCTGCGCCCTGTGAAATTGCGTGCTTGCTTTCAACTCATAAACTCAATTTAAGATTATGCTGCAAAATAATTAATTCAAAATTCGTCAAATTTAGGAATGCAAGCAAAAATTACGCTGCAAAAAACTCAATTTGATATTCGCCACTGTGAAATTCAGAATACAGGCGAAAATTGTGCTTCAATTTGGTAATGGCAGGTTAAGAGGACAGCTGGATGCAACAAAGCTTTCTGAGCTGCATGCAGCGAAGATTTCTGAAGATTTGTAACGACAGTAACAGTAAGAAAGTTTCCATTTTTGGATGGATTGGATACAACATTAATCAGTGATACATCGGATGCATAGAAGTTGAAATAGACACTAACCCTAAAGCGTACCACAAGTATCCCAAATTACAAACTTCTTAAGATTTTTCAAATTTATTTTATTTTAGACACACATAGTTATCCAAATAGTTGAGTGAACTCAGAATTCTTGTGACAAAAACAATCTTTCATGAACGGATTCTTGATTTTAATTCAAAGTTTTGCTCAAAATATAATTGCATTTATTATATTTATTCAGCAACTGAATATAAATGTTTTAATCCTATCGCAAATTGCACTATCGCATACACAAAGTTAATTTCCAAGTTTTTATCCATCTGCACTGTATCCATTGAATACAAAACAATTAATCTCACAACAAAAATAACACAGAGCAAGGAAAACGAAAAAATAAGATAAAATTAAAACTACTAAATAAACTCAAGACTCAATTCATAGTTCGAAGTATGTGAATTTGAAGAAACAAAAAATAAGGATCTGGTTCTAGGGTATAAAAACAACAATCAAATATAAATCCACAGAAGCCATGCATTCATTTAAGGGATCAATAAAATTAATTTTTATGAGGGAAGAACACCAAGCAAAATGTAAAATTCATTGAGCAACGACAATTGAGTTACCTGCAGGATGCGACGAGAAAACATGAGCGTAGTTTGCAGCAAAATATTTTTTGAGGCCAAATTGCTATCTGCGTTTGATATGTAGGTTTTAAATTACGAATTGTAATATACTTTAGCGGCGATCTCAAAAAAAAAAACATCATCTAAATAATAATAATAATAATAATAATAACAATATTTTATATATAATATTGTTATTATTATTATTATTTATATTTGACTCATACATTGTAAATATATAAAGATGTTGGAACTTGTGATATGTTGAAGATAAAATATATATATTTCACTTAGACAATATATATATATATATATATATATATATATATATATATATATATATATAAAGATGTTGGAAATTGTGATATGTTGAAGATAAAAAAATACTATTAAAAATATTACTTTTCAAATTAATGATTATAACTATAAGTTTGATTTTAATTATTTTTAATAAATATATGTAATTTTTGTATATCTTTTATTTATTCATTTAATATTCTTATGAATAAAATTATTTCAATAATACTAGATAATGTTATATTTAAAATTATTCATTAGCTTATTTGTATATATCTTTATAATAGGAAATTTACTAATATATGACTAGTTTAAAAGTAATTTATGATGCTTCTAACTTCTTACTTCTTTATGAAGTATATAGATTTTCATTAATAATATGACTAGCATTTGTATTAAAAAGGGGTGCAAGAATTCATCAATAGAAACATACATTTTAGGTAGTATGTCAAGGAGATGTTTTGCTTATTGTTTATTTGATTAGCTAATGCAAGTAGAAGAGTTTGGAGTTTTTGCAAACTTAGTAGTACAAGACAACTTGAAATTTATTTTTGAGCTGATGTGGGAGATCATGAATGTTCGGGTAGTCAATAGGGTTAATGATGCCCTGTAATAATCTTATAAAATCTTATATATGCAATCAATAAAAGTAGCAACCATAAGAAGATACACGTATACAATAACATCAGATATGTTAACTAGGGAAACCCTTGATTAGAGAGAAAACGTTGGCGGACATGGTACCCACAAAATGATTCACTAATATATAAGTTCCTTGTAAGAGGATGGACTCTATTAGGAGCCAATGAATACTTTTAGTACATATCAGTCCTTATTAGGATACTTTGAATCCCTATGAGGAGATTCCAACCCTATTAGGAGTTGTGGAAGGTAGAAGAACCCACTGTCCAAACAACTTCAGGGGTAAGACCATTAAGCTCACTATCCAACTAGCCTCTGTATTATTCCTTTCTGAACAATAGAAATACCACTTATCTAAGAAACTCAAAAATTGCTTTGTCCTTTGTTTGGATTAACCACAAATATAAATAACAATTACAAGCAAATATAATTGATATCAAAAAATAATAAATCACACAGAAGAGAACACAAGAGACAAAGATTTAATGTGGCTCACCCAATACCTGGGCTACATTGACCAAATAGCGAGTCCAATATTATAATTATCTAATGATTACAACATGATTATAATTCGTAATCCCTTTGCAACCGAATAATGTAGATGTCATTTTCTAACATCTTAAAATAAACACAATGATCTAAATGACACCTACTATATCCATGCTTATGTATAAAATTGTCAAATTTCAGATACCATTGTTGAGGTGCTTACTTTAAGCCATATAAACCTTTCTGCAATCTACACACTAAAATCTCCTTACCTTTGACCTCAAATGCTTGTGGTTGTGCTAGATATATCTCTTCATCCAAATAACCATGATAAATTTTTTTTTTAACATCAAGCTACTCCAAATGCAAATCTTTAGTAGCCACAATACTTGAAATAATGTGAGTACAAGTGATTTTAACAAGAGAGAATATCTCATCCAAATCAATTCCCTTTTGTGTGCAAATCCTTTTACGACTAACCTGGCTTTAAATATTTTCTCACCTCTAGCATCTTCTTTCAACTTATAAAATCATTTATTCTGTAAAGCCCTTTTACTTGTAGATAACTTACATAAATATCAAGGCTTATTTTTCAGCAAGGAGTCCATTTCTTTTGTCATCGTAGAAATCTTAGTATCCACTTGCACAAGTTCATCATAGCATTCAAGATCACCAACATTAGTTAGTAAAATAGAGTAGAAAGAGGGAGGAAATCTTTATAGAGGTCTGCTTAGTCTTGTTGACCATTTAACATTCATTGGTGTGTGTGGTATTTGTTGTTACAATTTTTGGAGAGCACGAGGAACTGTTGGAACATATCATCCAACACTATATAATCATTTTCTTTCTTCTCATGTTGTTGCAATAGATTTTTGTACACCATTTTCTCAGTGAATATGGCATCCCTACTTCTTACAATTTTATGATTTTCAAAATTCAAAAGCCTATAACCAAAATCCTCAATGACATATCCAATAGATATACAGTTCTTTGACTTATCTTCCATCTTGGTTCTATTTTTAGAATCTATATGTGCAAATGCTTGACATTCGAAGGTTTTGAAAAAAAAATCCCACGTTCTTACCAGTCAATGCTTCCTCTAGAATGCCACAACCCAAAGGAGTACATGGACCTCTATTAATCAAATATATACAATAGTATTGATAGCCTCCTCCCACATGTTTAAGGACAATCCAACATGTAACCTCATACTCCTTGCACACTCCATTACTGTCTTGTTCATGTGTTCAACAACTCCATTTTCTTGTGGAGTCCTTGGAACAATTTTATGTCTATGAATACAATTAGTAGAGCAATATTCTTCAAATTCATAACTATAATACTCAACACCATTATCAGATATGTGACATTTTAGCCTTTTACTAGTTTCATTTTTAACCAAGTATTTCCATTTCTTAAAAGTTTGAAATACATTAGATTTTTTTCTAAGAAAATAAAACCATACTTTTCTAGTTGTATCATCAATAAATATAACATAAAAGTGAGAGCCACCAAGGGAAGATACCTGAGCTGGTCCCCATACATCTATATGCACGAGCTCTAATTTCTCATTTTTCTTTTCTTTCCCACTTTTCACAAAACTTACTCTCTTTTGTTTTCCATACACACAAATTTCATACAAATCCACATATTTAAGGGCAGCCCAACATGCAATCTCATGCTTCTTGCACACTCCATTATTGTCATGTTCATGCATTCAACCACTTCATTTTCCTATGGAGTCCTTGGAACACTTTTCCATCTATAAATACAACTAGTGGAGCAATAATCTTCAAATTCATAATTGCAATATTCACCACCATTATCAGATCCAAGACATTTTAATCTTTTAACAATCTCATTTTCAACCAAACATTTTCATTTCTTAAAATTTATAAATAAATTATATTTTTATCTTACAAAATAAACTCATATTTTTCTAGTTGCATCACCAATGAATATAACATAACAATGAGATCCACCAAACGAATACCTAAGCTTGTCCCCATACATAGAAGTGGACTCAGTGAAACCACAACAATGGTTCCCACTTTTTGGCCAACTTTGACATTGAAATAGATATTTTTCAAAATATCTTTACTTTCAAATGTGTATTACTTAAGAACCATAAAGAATTTAAGGATGATGTAAACTAGCGATTTTTAGAATTTTATGTCTAGTTTCTAACACTTTAAAAAAAAAAAATCTGAAACGATTGAAGTCTTGTATGTTATCTCCTTCGAGAAGTGGTATATAAGAAAAATAAGCATTTTTAAAGAGTGACAGTCATTTTGATGAACATAATTTTTTTTTAAAATATGATAATAATAAAATTCTTTCAAGCTTAGAATGGTCACATCAATACCTAGGCATTTTAGTTGTTTTTGTTCAATTTCCTTCAAAACTATAGATTCCATTCAATGACAAAGTGATGTTAATGATAAATTAGACATAGGTTGATTTTGACTAATATAATTTGTTTTGTATAGATCGAAATCTTTCTTTTCTTTTTTTGTGTTAGAAAGGTAACACACATACCTTGGTAAAATATATTTTTTTAAAAATCATTTTCTATTTTTCTCAAAGCTTCAAACTAAGACTTGTGAGATGGCCAAACTACATATATTCAATAAAACTACAAATAAAACATCAAAATAAATACATCGTATAATAAAATTATAGTCAATGGAAAGCTTGTTCAAACTAGAAAAAGGTGGTATATTTAGTTTTTTTAAAAGACCTATTTGGCCATTGTCTGAGCCTAAGAAGGGACTAATTTATGGTGAAAAATATAAAATTTGAAAGAAAAAAATTTAACAGCCTTTAATCGAAGAGGGCTTTAATCAAAGTCTTTGGAAGGGCTTTGAATGGAGCCCCTTCAGTCGAAACCCCTCATCCCATGGCATTAGATGCCAAAGGGGCTTTGATCGAAGCCCCCTTGGCATTTCTCGACAGGTTTTGAACCGGTGGGCGTTTGGCCCAAGGGGCTTCGTTCGAAGCCTCCTAGGGGTCTTCGTTCGAGGCCCTATCTTTCTAAGTAAAGTTTTTTCAATTTTTAGAATGTTTTATGTATACACAATATTTTTTAGAATGTATATCATATAAAATCATTATCAAATTTGTTGTTTTGAAAAAAAAATAGAAAGAAGACAAATAGAAAATATAGGATTTTTTCATTTTGAATGCAATTTGATTGTTTCGTGAAGCATTTTGAAGCCAATTTTGATTATTTTGTGAAGCATTTTGAAAGTAATTTGATAGTTTTATGAAGCATTTTGAAGGTAATTTGATAGTTTTATGAATCATTTTGAAGGAAATTTGATAGTTTTGTGAAGAGCAAAGATGGGAAAAAAGAAAGGAAGACAAAGTAAATCAACAAGAAATAGATCAGTTGATGCACAATAGAGAAATCGTGAAAGAACATTAGCAAATTATCATTGAAGGAGAGAAGGTATGTACTTGTACATTCATAATTGTCTATATTTTTTTTCTTTCTGTAAATAGTATTGTTATATCATTCATTTATGTACATGTATCCCACAAAAAAACAATTAGAAGATGAGCAAATAGATGTTGAGCAAGGTTCAGGACATGAAAATATAGTATAGGAAAATTTAGTACATGAAAATTTAGGACATGAAATAATGGAAATTGGAGAAGGGTTGAGAACAATTTCTTCTATTGAGATGGATGAACAATTAAGACTAGCTATAAGTGTAAAGAAAAATATCACACATAGAAATTTAGATCATTTAGTTGCAATGGATGTGGATAAACTGAAATCACTTGCTGATATTAAGTTGTTAAGTCTTTCAAAAAAGAGATCTTTGAATAAGATAGTAAAAGAAATTATGACAACTAAATTTGATGATTTGGAAACATCTAAGAAAGCCCAAGTACTTTCTCATGTTCTTATAGCAAAAAACTTGCAAGAACCATTGCAATTGTTGGATGAGAGACAACATCATATATATATATATATATATATATATATATATATATATATAAAATTTTGGAATGATAATACTTGTCCTTCGTCAAACATTAGAAATGTTCTTAGATGTAGGGTTAGAGATAATCATTACATGAACATCATAGAAAATATTGGTTGGATGTAACACAACATGAAATGACTCATTTTGTACTACAAATCCTAATATAAATATTAGGAAAACATTATTTAAGAGATTGAAGCCATATTATGTAAGGAGAAACAAAGTGTTTGAAAATTCTTGTTGTTGTTATCATATTAAATTTGATCTTCACTATTAGGTTTATCAAAATTTCGTAGAATATACATTTGGCTATAATAATGCTCCTCCTAGTAGATGAATTTAGTTCATTTCATCTATTTTATGTGATAAAATAGATGATCATGTTGGCTAAATTAATTGTGTTAAAGGAACATGTCACACATGTGCTAATTTGGCTCTTTTTCCTTTGACAAATGATGATATTAATGTCACCAAAATGATAAATTGAAAGTATTACAAGTATGTAAGGAATGATATTCCCTATAGGTTTATTTTTCAAATTTGATATATATTACACATAACTTAAATATTAAAATAATAATAAAAATTATTAATATGTATATACACATTAAAATATATTAACTTTTAAGTGCATGGTGTGTGCAGGTTCAGTTGTTTTGGAGGGAAAATATCTCAGGAAAATCATGTTAGTGAAACATGGAATTAACTTTGTTGATTACAAACTTGAAAATAAGGTCCTTCAGTATAGTCACCATGTTATTGCTACCTCTATTAATCTACATCTAGTTAAACATTGAAGTGGATGATGCAAGTGGAGACTAGATACCAAGGATCATGAAAGATTATTAAGTGTTCTCCAGGAGCGCATGGAACCATTAGGGACCACTTAAGATATTTCATATTTATCTTCACTTGAGATATTTAAAATGTATGTTCATTTCATGTTTAGTCCACTTATATATGCATGTGTTCATTTCAAGTTTACGATGTCTAAATGTTCATTATGTTCATTTCATGTTTACTCCACTTAATATGCATGTGTTCATTTCATGTTTGGGATTTCCAAATGTGCATGCTTTTCATTTCATGTACAACTTAGGAGTTTTAAATGTGTGTATTTATGTTCATTTCATGTTTACTCCACTTATATATACATGTACATGCATATATGTATTAATTTCATGAATACATCTAGATAAACAAATTCCTAGGACTTATGGATGCATGCACATTTCATTTTCAATTATATGTTTACTCCACTTTTATGTTTAGCCACATGCACATGTTTATTAATATTTCATGTTTAATGTCCTTGTATGTTTATGTTTCTTTCATGAAGCTAGGACTTATAAATGTTTATGTTCATTTAATGATTATATTTAAAAAAAATTATGCCTAGACTTATATATGCATGCACGTATGATATGTGTATGTTTATTTCATTTAAGTATTTAAATATAAATTATAACAAATTGAATCACCTAAATCAATCACATGTAATTAATATCTATTTACTATGTTATTGAATCAAGATGACAAATGTAATAAATCACACATGTCTAATCATAAAATACAAAGATATATATCACATGGAGCATGAAGTAGAAACATATATAAATTGTGTTATCATAAGAATCATATAAATATAGTTCATGTATCATAAATGGACCATAAACATATACATACACATGTCATTACATATATAAATATAAAATCATAAACGTGTACATGTCTCGCTCAAAAGATAAATGATAAACTAAACATATTATGCATACATCATAAACTAGAAAGTCATCCAAGCACACACAAATAAATCAAACCTCTAAGTGAGACCGATGAGCATCATGTGGTTCTGAAGTACCAATTGACCCCTACAAATTTAGTGTACACAATAATTTGTTAGACATGTACACACACACACGAAAATTAAATTAATTTAAAAGTCTAAATTTAAATTTCACTTGAGCACTATTGTGTGTCACATCCATCATATGTGTAATCCCACCAGTAGTATGTGTGATATCAACAATGTCTCTCCTCTCTCCACAATCAAATCCCCCACTAGGCGAAGTAGGATCTACTACCTATGCCTAGAAAAATATCATTCCATGTATATGCACACTTGTGTATAGAATATAACTATTATACAAAAAAATAAATTAAAAAAGAAGCACTTGTGTCTGAGGAGCAAGAGGATAATCCATGACATGAGCTACAATGTCATCAATAGAAACATCATCTCTAATCATGGCAATCCTCTATAATAATGAAGAGTGCATAGGGTTGAACAACTGAGATGAAGTGGTTTAGAGTCATTGGTATTATGACCAAATATCATCTCCATATATGATCCCACTATAGTGGCAAACTCAATCTGACTCAATTGTTGTAGTTTCTCATCTAGATTGTCTAGTCCATTAGGAGTAATAGTGACATCAACAACTCATATCTCCTCAACTAGATTTGGAGTAGATTGTAGTGCATCTGAGTGTCATGATGAGTGTTGAATGACATATGTGTTGTGTGTTATGTTGAGTGATGATCACCAAAGTCTTGTGCACCCTATTGTACATCTCTAATCCTATATGAAACCTCTTGTAAATCAACAATGTATGAATACGCCTATATATCTAAAAAATACAATGCCATATCCATATGTCTATGCTCCCCACTAAGGCCACATATATCTCCTAGAGCAAGAAGGCATGCAACTCTATAAACTTCATCACTCGACACAATAGGTGTAGTACTAGACGATGCCTCTAAAGATGATCTGGGTTGAATAGGTCTTCTCATAATATATCTACCCAGAGTGTTAGATGTCATGCTACTAGCAGAAGCTACAATATGTCCTATCATCTCAATTGCTTCCCTCTAGGAAGAAATAATAACTTTAGCCATATTAGTGGCCATCACTAGGGTCACAACTAGAGTCCTCTACCCCACTAACTATCAAGGATCATGTCGAGGTCGACCAACCAAATGGTACTCATCATGATCTACAACTTTGCCACATCCTTGACCATAATATCCTAGAAGATCTAAACAGTTGACAATGTAACCAAATGGAACTCCATGTACAACTACTGGACAAAATGTAGTGATATTTGGTCATTATTGGGATAATGACCATGTGCTATGAGAAATTGAGGGTATATCATGCATGCAATCTGAGGCACAACACATCTCATAACCTGATAGGCCTTCACCAAGGTCCGGCCCTCATAAAATGGGCAAACCATTGATAATATCCTTTGGGACCAGGGTCTGAACCTAAGCAAAGGTCATATCACCCAAGACCTCTTCTTTAAGCTTTGCAAAAATTGTATCAATAGACTATGTTGAGACTATAGTCTGTCATCTTAGTCTATGACTAAGATCTCAAAGACTCGTATAGATTTGCTCACAAATACCTCTATATAAATGATCTATAGATCTATCAATCGACTATCTGAGTCATGTCATCTCTATAGTCATAAAATTGGAATATATTATCCATATTAGGAGTACAAGGGTGAACACATGGTCCTTGTGCCTTCTCTTTTCCTATTCCCTGACCCTTAGGCTACTCATGATCCTGAGGCTACTCATGTCCTAACCCCTAATCATGAGGCTTCTCATGTCCTAGTCCCTAATCCAAGGCTTCCCATGATCTAGTCCCTGTCCCTCATCTCTATCATTTGATTCCATCTACATGGGTAATATGTGCAAATTAAATGTTAAGTAAGTCCTATTAAATGCTAATACCTATCCTATATTGTAAAACTATGAAGGTGGACTATTAGGTGTTAATAGGTTATATTAGACATGTTAATATGATATTTAAATTAAGAGGTCCTATTAGGCCCTAAGAGATCTATCCTATTAAGATACAATCGGTATATTACTTCTTAATCTATGTTTTATTGTAGGTTAATAGTCAAATTAGGTGTTAATGTGCATATTAAAATAAATTAAATGTCATCTACAAATGAACAGAGAGTGAAAGGAGAGAGAGTGAGGAGAGTGAGTGAGAAGAGAGAGATAGGAGAGAGAGTGAGAGGAGAGGGAAAGTGAGAGGAGAGAGAGTGAGAGGAGAGCTCAATAGTGAGGAGAGAGAAAGTTAGAGAAGAGAGAGTGAGGAGAGAGATAGGAGAGAGTGAGGAAAAGAGAGCAAGGAGAGAGTACATAGGAGAGAGTAGAGGAGAGAGAAATTTTGAAGAGAGAGTGAGTTTAGGGTTTAGGGCTTAGGATTTAAGGATTATGGCTTAGGGATTAGGGTTTAAGGATTAGGGTTTGGAGTTTAAGGATTAGGGTTTATGATTTATAGTTTAGGGTATAGGATTAACTATTTAGGTTTTACAATTAAAGAATTAGGGTTTAGGGCTTATGGTAATGTACAATATCAATTTAGGGTATAGGATTTACTATTTAGGGTTTAGGGTTTTATGAATAGGGTTTATGACTTAAGATTTAGGGATTAGGGATTAGGGTTTAGGGTTTAAGCTTTACTGCTTAGTGTTTATGATTTACAATTTAGGGTATAGGATTTACTATTTAGGGTTTAGGATTAGGAAACTTAGGATTGAGGTTTAAGGCTTAGGGTTTATGATGTCTGTTTAGAGTATAAAATTTATAGTTTAGGTTTTAGGGTTTATAACTTTTAGGGTATAAGATTTACTATTTTGGGTTTTGGGATTAAGGATTAGGATTTATGGCTTAGGGTTTAAGGATTACCTAGGGTTTAGGGTTTAAGGATTAGGGTTTAAGATTTATGGTTTAGGATATATGATTAACTATTTGGGGCTTACAGTTAAAGGATTAGGGTTTAGGGCTTCGATAAATGTATAATATCAGTTTAGGGTATATGACTTACTACTTAGGATTTAGAGTTTTATGATTAGGGTTTAGGGCTTAGGATTTATGATATCAGTTTAGGGTATAGGATTTATAGTTTAGGGTTTAGGGTTTATAATTTATAGTTTAGGGTATAAGATTTACTATTCTAGGTTTTTTGTTTAAGGATTAGGTTTTAAGACTTAGGGTTTAAGGATTACCTATGGTTTAGGGTTTAAGGATTAGGATTTTGGGTTTAAGGTTTAGGGTTTAGGATTTACAATTTACAATTTATTGTATAGGATTTACTATTTAAGGTTTAGGGTTTTAGGATTATGGTTTATGACTTATTGTTTAAGAATTAGAGTTCAGTGTTTCCAACTATAGTTTTAACTATGTTTTTTCAACTATAGTTTAGATAGCTATATTTTTTCAACTATAGTTAAAATAACTATGTTTTTCAACTAAAATTTGAAAATAAATATGTTTTTTCAACTATACAAGTTATATTTTTTCAATATTTTGTATGCACCTAGTAATAGATTTTTGTTTTTCATTTTCAATCAACCTAGAGTATTTCGTTTTCCATTTTTTATCTATACCTAGAGTTTTTCATTTTTTAAACCAATTATTTTTTCCAACTATAGGTTTCACTATATTTTTCCAATATTTTCTAACTATATTGTTATGTTTAAAACTGTGCAACATAAATTAAAAATACTAATTTACATAAAACTAACTAGAATTTAACATCTAAACATAAAACTAATTAAGAAACATTAAATAACTATGTATTTTCAACTAAAGTTAAAAAATAAATATGTTTTTTCAACTATACTTTATATTTTTCCAATATTTTGTAACACTTAGTACTAGATTTTCATTTTTCATTTTTGAAACCTATTATTTTTTCCACCAATAGGTTTCTCTATGGTTTTCCAATATTTTATAACTATACTATTATGTTCAAAACTACACAATATAATAAAAAATAGTAATTTACATAAAACTAACTACAATATAACATGTAAACATAAAATTAATTAGGAAACATTAAATAATTATGTTTTTCAACTAAAGTGTAAAAATAAATATGTTTTTTCAACTATACTTTATATCTTTCCAATATTTTCAAACATCTAACTTACTAGATTTTTTTTTTCATTTTCTATCAATCTAGAGTTTTTTTTGTTTTCTATCTAGACCTAGAGTTTTTCATTTTTTAAACTTATTATTTTTCCCAACTATAGGTTTGAATATATTTTTCCAATATTTGGTAACTATATTAATATGTTTAAAACTATGTAACTTAATAAAAGAATACCAATTTACATTAAACTAACTACAATTTAACATGTAAACATAAAAATAATTAAGAAACAACTAAAATTTCACTAAAAATAACTAAATTTTCATTAAAAACAAATAAAAAATCATTAAAAATAATTAAATATTCTTTCAATACAAAAATGAACAAAATACATATCAAAATGCTCAAAAGAAGTAAAAATGTAGATGGCAATGTCATTTTCAATGTCAACTTCATTGGCTTCACTCTAAGCCCTTAGGTCCACAAGCTATAATAGCAAATGAGAAATAAATTAGTGATTTGTGATTTATATTTCCAACTACTTGTAGGGCACAATTGAAGCCCTAAGCTTCAATTGAAGCCCACTATTAATGTTCCACATGGGGCTTTGATCAAGGACCATACTATCCAGGCTTCGAATGAAGCCCCAAGGGGCCATCATTTGAAGCCCAAGCTTCAATCAAAGCCCTTCAATGTGGGTGATCCCACTTTCCATTTGATTTCTTGGTAATGGAAAGTGGGAAGCATTATTGTGGCTTCACCCATCTATATGCACAAGCTCTAATTTCTTATTTATTTTTTCCTTCCCACTCTTTACAAAACTAACTCTCTTTTATTTTCCATACACACAACTTTCACAAAAATCCATATTGACACATTTTAGACTTGGGTAGTGCACAAAGTTGTGGTGCCAAAAGGGGGGTATAAGTGGACACCTTTTTCCTAAAATCCGCAAATTTTGAACTTCAACAAGAATTTGAAGATAGTTACGCTCAAAATTTTCAGATATGACAAAAAAAAAAGTTGTAGTCCTTTGAATCTAGTTTCTAAACTACTAATTTTTTTCCAAAATGGTTTAGTTTTAGGTCCTCAAAAAAGGGGGCCACAAAAAGTGGTACTTTTTATACCAAAAAAACATAGCACAGTACAAAGTGTGGCCCCCCTAAAATTTTAACTTTTTTTTTGAAATTTTTTAATCGCTCTAGTCAAAAGTTACTTAACACTATGTAGTTTATCCCAAATTTTTCGAGTAATTTTATAATGTCTATTTATTTTTTAACGAATTTTTTAACTAGACACATCCCAAAAACATGAAATATTTGTGTGTTCCCCCTAAAAATAATTGAAAACTAATCTAAAATCAAAACTTTTTTTTTTCAAAGTGTGTAGAATGGAGTCTAGTTTCTAAAAAACTAAGTTGTTACAAAATTTGATGAATGAGCTAAAATCTATAGCCCAATTAGTGCGTGGTGGTTTTTGACAAAAAATGAACATACATTCAAAAGAAATTATAGATGAAAGGCTTGAAATACTTCAAATTAAAAATAAATTATATGGTTAGATAGCTAACACAGAAACCTATAATGCTATGTAACTTGATCTTTTCGATACCCAACCACGAGAAATCTTGAAGGGGAGCACAGAAGAGAAAACTATCATTTTTTGTATGTTTGTTGGAACACATGTCTCAGGCCTGTTCATCAAATCCAAACCTTTGGGTTGGATCTCCAAGGCAAAACCAAGCCTTAGGCTTGGGTTTGATTAAGGTTTAAATAGCGTGTGTGCCCTATAGTGCACATGCGCTATTTAAACCTTAGCTCTTAATAGCGTGTGCGCACTATAGGGTGTAAGCACTATAGTGCACACACACTATTAAGATGTAAGTTGCAAAAGAGAACTAGGTTGGGGGGGGGATAGGGGAATGGCTATGTGTGTGCATGAAAGAGATAGAGAGAAAGTAGGGGATAGGAGAGGGGAAAGAGTACAAGATGGGAGAGAGAAAGTGAGAAAGAGTAGGGGTGGCAAAGAGAGTATAGGATGAGAGAGAGAGAGGAGGGGTGGAAAAGAGAGGAAGTGTGAGAGAGAGTACGAGTGGAAAAGAGAGAGTGCGGGATGGGGGAAAGAGATTTTAATTAGGGGATGGGAGAGAGAGGAAGTGTGAGAGAGAGTACAGGTTGGGAGAGAGAGATTAAGAGTAGGGGATGGAGGAGAGAGAGAGTAGGTGATGGGAGACAGAGTGGGAGAGGAAGAACTTGAGAGAGAGGAGGATGGGAGTGCATGTGTGTGAAAGAGAGAGAGTATGGAATGGGAGAGGGAGAAGACAAAGTAGCTCAAGAGAGAGTAGGGGATGGAAGAGAGAGTAGGTGATGGGAGAGGGAGTGGGAGAGGTGGAGACAGGGGGGAATAGAAATGTGTATGTGTGTGTGTGTGTGTGTGTGAGAGAGAGAGAGAGAGAGAGAGAGAGAGAGAGAGAGAGAGAGAGAGAGAGAGAAAGAGAGAGAGAGAGAGAGAGAGAGAGTGTGAAAATTTAAGAGAGACTAGAGGGTAGCAGAGAGAGAGAGAGAGTGGAGAGGGAGACAGTAAGAGTGAGTGAGAGAGAGAGTAGGCAGTGGGAGAGAAAGAGCAAGTGAGAGAAAAAGTAGGGGATGGAAGAGGAGAGAGGGGGGATGGGTGTGTG
The DNA here is from genome assembly GCA_028749045.1 of Cupressus sempervirens. Lineage (NCBI taxonomy): Eukaryota > Viridiplantae > Streptophyta > Pinopsida > Cupressales > Cupressaceae > Cupressus > Cupressus sempervirens. The sequence goes on from CM053793.1 coordinate 784,340,026, forward strand.
TGTGTCAAAGAGAGAGAGTCAAGAATGAGAGAGGGGAGAGAGAGATAGAGAGAGTAGGCAATGGTAGAGGGATGGGAGAGAGAGGGAGAGAGAGAGAGAGAGAGAGAGAGAGAGAGAGAGAGATAGTAGGCAGTGGGAGAGCGAGTGGGAGAGAGAGAGAGAGGTGGAATGGAAGCATTTAAGAGAGATAGAGTAGGGGATGGGAGAGAGTAGGCAGTGGGACAAGGACTGTGAGAGAGAGAGAGGGGGAATGGGAATGTGTATTTATTTATAAGAGAGATAGAGTAAAGGATGGGAGAGAGTATGAGAGTTTGAGAGAAAGTAGTAGGAGATGGGAGAGAGAGTGAGAGTAAGGGATGGGAGAGAGAGTGAGAGTAAGGGATGGGAGAGAGAGAGAGAGAGAGAGAGAGAGAGAGAGAGAGAGAGAGAACTTGAGAGAGATAGACAGTAGGCAGTAGGAGAGGGAGTGGGAGAGGGAGAGGGAGAGGGAGAGAAATAGGGGAGATGGGAGTGTGTGTATAGATGTAGAGAGTAGGGGATGGGAGAGAAGAAGAAGAGTGGGGGGATACGAGTGTGTGTATCTATGAAAGTGAGAGAGTAGGGGATGGGAGAGAGTGTAAAAGTGTGAAAGTAGGGGGTGGCAGAGAGAGTACGATGATGGGGGAGAGAAAGTAGGCGATGGGAGAGGAAAAGAGAGAGGGGGGATGGGAGTGTGTGTGTGTAAGAGAGATAGAGCAAGGGATGGGAGAGAGTGTGAGAGTAGGGGGTGGATGAGAGAGAGTACGATGATGGGGGAGAGAAAGTAGGCGGTGGGAGAGGGGGGATACTCTATCTTTCTTATAAATAAATACACATTCCCCCCCCCCCACCCCCTTAATGCAGATGGGGTGAGATGATAAGCAACTAAGAAAGTGGGCCAAAATCCTCCTCTAGAAAGAACCAAAAACAATGAGAGAGTTGAAGAGGTACAAACACCTATAAAGTTACAATCACTGACTTTGGATGGGGCTAATGTTCTAGAAGGGAAACTCACTTGACAAAGAAAGAGGGCACAAAAATGGAAACAACTATCACCCCATGGTGCTTTATAAAATAGTGCAAGTACAATCATCTCAAAACAACATTCATGAATCTTAAATGCAAGAGTGACACTTTATCTCAGTGCATTTGCACAAAGATACTTACAAATGATATCAAAAATGATAAGAAAGGGAAAAAAGCTAATACAAAAGATAGTACAACCCAAAACAAAAGATCCCATGCTATGAAAATGATCTTCGGACTTGGAACACCCAAGATATCCACCATAGAGCAAAAATGCCAAAAACATGATAGAAATAGAATGAGGAAAAATTTGAAAGAAATGATAGCATTTTTGAAAAGATGACAAAACTAGCTTTCCAAAAATATAACATTTTCAAAAAATGGAGATGAGATGCAAAAGATATGAATGCTAGAGTGAAAAATAGAACTTTGGACTTTAATTACAAAAAAAAGCAATAAAACTACATCAAAACATAAAAATACCTAAACTAATGTCTCTATCTCAGAACTAGCTTTCTAGCACTTCTTTTGGATAAGGAAAATACCTTCGTATGCTCAAGTTATGGCCAAAAAATTACAAGCAGGTCAAAAAGGACTAGAGTGTTGGCAGGGGTGCTAATGCAGGCTGACATCATGCTGACATCAACATTCCACTAGCTTAAAATTGATCATGGTATGCCAGACGTGGAAAAAATGCTGACATGTTTGCAAGGTTAGCTGATGTGGCAAAAGCCATGTGGCACCCCTTGCCACACGACAGCTGCAAAAAGGTGCCAACTATCACATAATTTTCCATGTAGGCATAGGTGTAGTCAAGTAGAGTAGAGTAGAGTAGGGGGTAGTGGAGCTGTAGAGGTGGTCACAGAGGCAGTGGAGACTGGAGGCACCACTGAGGTGGGTGGTAGGTTGATCAAGTAGCAATGGTCATAGAGCTCTGCTAGCTCCGGCAGTATGCAGGCCATTGAAGTGGTGTTAGGGTGGTGCATAGGTAGCATCATGGTGGCTACTAGGTAGTGCCATGGTGGCACACATGAAAAAAGTTTTCAATTTTTTTTTGAATGAAATTGTCTATATAGTTTGTACGATAGGCCAAGCTAAAATTTGTTTGCCTCCCGAAGCTCCTGTAACCAAAATGGACAAATTTTATATGGATCCTAATTGTAACGAGCCTTCTAAACTCAATGAAAACATCCATTTAGGCCCAAAGTGCTCCAAAAAAATGCTCTTCCCCTAGATTGAAGAAAAAATCACAAACAAACTAGGGTTTGTGTCTCCCAATTGTGACTTAAAAAATCTTTCAAACTAGGAAGTAGCAGGGAGGCTCTAATACCATGTAGAATTTGATGAAAACCAACTTCATAGCTCACCAAGATCACCTACATGCAAATAAGCTATCAAAAGGAAACAAAAGAAGGTAGAGGTGGAGCTTGGAAAAACATTAAACAGACTAAGAGAGAAGATTGCAAACAATGAAAATGTATTGCTATACAATATGTCTTGAAAATGAGTTATGAAATATAATGAGAGAGCCCAAATATAAAGGCCTCAAGGAAGTTTGCAAAACAAGCTGGAAAGTGCTAGAAGATAACGTTGACAACCAAGCATATGTCCACAAAAGGTGGAATATCCTCGATCAAGGTGAGGAGATAAGTATGACTTAGTAACAAACTCCCATGTTGTCAAAAACTCCTAGACTACAACTGTTAAATAAATGCATTAACCTAAGTAAACTTAAGTAAAAGAATAAATAATTAATAAATAATTATTTACTCTAATAGCTTTCTCTATCAACACATGATACTTAATGCATATATGATTTGTCTTAGAATGCAATACAATATTCTTAGATATAATCACTATACTTGTGTTATCATAGTAAATGATAACAGGTTCTTTGTTTTCAATTCTGATGTCCTTCAACATTTGCTTCATCCACATAACTTGATTACAATTATTTTCTACTGCAACATACTCTACCTCAGCAATGCTCTATGAAATGCAATCTTGCTTCTTGCTTTACCAAGAAACCAATCTTCCTCCAAAAAAGAATGCTCCACCATTGGTGCTCTTTCTATCATCCATACTACTTGCCCAATAAATATTGGTTTATGTAAAAGTTGTGAAATCACTTGATTTGTCATACCAAATTCCATAATCAGATGTCCCTTTTAGATACGTAAATATTCTCTTAACTATTACAAAATTATATTCCTTAGGATCAGCTTGAAATCTAGCTACAATCCTAAAATGACATTTTCTATATCTAATCTGGTGTGAGTCAAATATTGTAAACCTCCAATCATTGATCTATACTTCTTCTACTCTCCTATAGGTTTCTCATCTTTGCTAGATAACTTGTGACAAGTTATCATAGGTGTGCCAATAGGTTTACAACTTTCCAAACCAAACCTTTTCAAAAAATCTTTTAGATACCTAGCCTATGAAACAAATATACCATCATCATTCTGCACAATCTGCAAGCTTAGGAAAAACTTTATATCTCTTACCATGCTCATTTCAAATCCATTCTTCATCTTCTCAAAATTTTTATTACTATCTTCATCATTACCTCCAAAAATGATGTCATCAAAAAATATTACAATCATCAACAAACCATCTTCAATTTCTTTCAGATACAATTTATTGTTTGTCATACCTTTAGAAAATCCAAGCTTTGACAAGTAATTATCCAAACTCGCATACCAAGTTCTTGGTGCCTTCTTTAGACCATAAATAGATTTCTTCAATCTACATACCATGTATTTATCTTTTGATAAAGGAAATCCTTTAGGCTGCTCAATATAAACCTCTTCTTTTAATTCTCCATTTAGAAAGGCAGATTTGGCATCCATTTGATAAACCTTGAATTTCTTATTCACTACATAAGCTAGGAACATCCTTATAACTTCCATTCTTGATACAAGTGCATATTTTTCCTCATAAGCAATGCTTTCTTGATGTGAATAGCCTTTACAAATAAGTCTGGCCTTGTTTCTCACAACTTCTCCTTGCTCATTCATTTTATTCCTAAAAAATTATTTTTTTAAAATCAAATTCTTGTCTTTTGGTCTAGGAACTAACTCCCATATGTCATTCTTTATTATATGATCTAGTTCTTACTTAATTTCTTAGATGCAATGATTGTCTTTGAATACTTCATGTGCATACTTGGGTTCAACTTGAGATATTAGGAATATCTCCTCATTTACTTTGTTCCTTGTCATAATGCCTTTATCTTTACATCCAATTATCTGCCCAGGAGGGTGATTCCTTGTCATATTTCTATTAGGAGTAGAAGTTGACATCTCAATTCTTGTCTTTTCTCTAGGTTTAGAACTTTGTTATCCTCTATGCTCAAAAGTAAACACATCATTCTACAAGTCATTGTTAGTCTTAAACAAAAATTCAACATTTTGTCTAACAATTCTAGAGCTATTCTCTTCTTCATCTAAATTATAATCTACCATATTTTTCTTTGGTTCCAAACTCGTCATCAATCCTTACATTTGCGCATTCAACTATTGTCTTAGTTCTATAGTTGAAACATTTGTAAGCCTTACTTTTGAAAGAATATCCAAGAAACATACCTTCATCACTTCTTGGGTCAAACTTACCAATGCCAACATCTCTCTTAATATAACATTTTCTTCCAAATATCCTGAAATATTTGACTGATGTTGAACTGCCATACCATAGTTCATAAGATGTCTTGCCCATACATTTTTTGATTTGTACTCTATTTAGAGTATATACTGCTGTATTCACTGCTTCTCTCTAGAATGTCTTAGAAACATCGTTTTCATATAGCATCACTCTAGCTACCTTTTCTAAAGACTTATTTCTTCTTTTAGCATTCCCATTTTGCTTAGATGTTCTAGGTGTAGATAACTATCTTTTAATTCCATTTTCTTTGCAAAACATGTTAAATTCTCTAGAGATAAATTCTCCTCCTCTATCAAATCTCAAATGCTTAATCTTAACACCAAATTCATTCTCAACTATATTCTTAAATATCTTAAACTTCTCAAATGCTTTAGATTTCTCTTTAAGAAATGCTACCCACATCATTATAGTGAAATCATCAATAAAAGTCATAAAATACCTTTCACCATAGAATCCTCTTGTTCGAGAGGAACCAATCAGATCTGTGTGAATGATCTTTAGCTTCTCTATGGTAGTGAACTTCTTGCCAAGGAATGATACTTTCTTCTTCTTAGCCAAAATACATTCCTTACATACAACATTATTAGGCTTGACAATCTTAGGAAAATCTCTAACTACAAAATTGCTACTAACCTTCATAATGTTATCAAAGTTTATGTCACAAAATTTGCTACACCACAACCAACTATTATCCATTTTAGCTACCAAACATGTCATCTTAGTAGGATTCAACTAAAATACTTTACCTCTAGATCTAGTGCTAGTTCCAATCATCTCACCATCTCTATCTTTGATAGTGCAAGTCATCTCAATAAACTGCAATTGATAACCTTTGTCCACCAACATTCCAATAGTTAACAAGTTATGCTTCAATCCATCAACAAAATAGAAATCATCGGTGTTAGTTTTATAAAGAGTAATTGATCCAATTCCTATTATATGACATGCTACATTGTTACCAATTCTTACAATACCTCCATCATGATTCTTGAACTTAACAAACTTATTCATATCACCAATCATGTGATGTGAGCAACCACTATCATTTATCATATTAGACTTCTTTTCCAATTGGGTAACTAGAGATCTTTTTTCTCTAATTTCTTTATCAAGATCATCTTCCTTGATAGCCACAAATCCTACTTCATCATCACTCTCACTTTGACCTCTTTCATTTGATTCTTCATCTTCATTTGCATACAAACAATTTTTATCTCTATCTCTTCTAGGGTTAAACTTTGTTTTATACATTTTCTCTCATTTAGGACATTTAGATGTATGATGACCAAATTCATTACAAGTCCAACATTTAAAGATTTTCATACCATTTTTTTCTCCTCTCATTAGAAGGTTATTCCTTACTCAATCTTCTTTTCTTCATTAGCTCTATTGATGTCGGCAAAATCTCAATGGGTACTTGCACTCTTTATCAAATTAGGTCAAATGTTTAGGGAACTAAAGGTTGTTTTGACTCTTGCAAGTTCACCAGACTATCTTAGATCTTCTTTTTCTGATTCTAATCTTCCAAGTAATGTTTCCTTATTGAAATCCTTAGTGCAAGGTATCACCAATTGAATCATCTATGCTATTGGCTTAAATGGTGGTGTCAAACTTTTCATGATCTTCCATATGAATTCATCATCTTTCGTGGTTCCACCATGAGACAAAATACCTACAACCATTTCTAATATTGCACCAATATAACTTCTTATAGATTCATCTTCCATCATTCTAACATCCTAAAATGTGTATATCCTATTCTGTAATCTCATTCTTTTTGCATGATAATCACCTTCAAAAATAGACTCTAAATCTTTCCAAATTTCATCAGATGTTACAAGTGATTTTACCTAACTATACTCATTCTCTATAAGTGTTGTCAGTAGGGCTTCTCTTACTCTCATGTTACATTTGAATATATCTCTCTCTTCTTCACTGCAACCTTCAAGTTTTTCTTCTTCATGATTTTCTTTAAACTTTTTGTCAAGATCCAATATCTTGGACCCATGCACAAAAAATGAGTCTTCATCTTCTCCTTCCAATTGTCATAGTTGGCCCCATCAAATCTTGGACTGTCCTATTTCCCCACATCCTAAGCAAGGTAAATGGATTATTGATTAAGGTGCATCACATCATATGACATTTTCTATAGATATGGTTTCTTCTACTGAGCCTTGTAATTATCCAGATATGTTGATGGTTACATGAACATATTCTCCATTGATCTTCCAAAATTGTTAAGCTTTTCCTTGAAGGACCTGAAGCTCTGATACCAATTGTTAGAATATATAGTCTGCTGATATAATTAATAGGGGGAGGGGGGTGAATTAGTTATCCAACTAATATCAAAAAATTTAATCTTAAACAATCTTTAACCATATGAGTAATGTAAACTAAAACCACAACAAGATACTTATACACAATAGTACTACATATGTTAACTAGAGAAACCCTTGATTAGAGGGAAAACCTTGGTGGGGATGATACCCACAAGATGATGTACTAATATAAATATTCCTTGTTAGAGGATAGATCCTGTTAGGAGTCTGTTACAACATGCAATACATATGAGTCCCTGTTAGGAGACTTTGAATCCTTGTTAGGAGATTCTAACCCTGTTAGGAATTGTGCCAACCTTATTACGACTCATGGAAGACAACTAGACCCACTGCCCAAAAAAATTCAAGGGCAAGACCAATGAACCCATTATCTAAATGATCTTTGTATTATTCCTTACAGAATAATATAATTGAATTGTACTTCCTTCCTCTATCTCTATCTTTTCAACTAGATTTTTGCTCATTCAGATCTTGTAACCAAATCTCAAATTATGCATCCAATAATCCCTTGGATCACTTACACGTATTCATTAAGAACTCTACTCCATTTTGCACTTCACACTTAAAAAATGATCTCAATACACATCCTACTCCTTACAATCAAGGAAAATATCTTTCCTTTTTACCATATCTTCATAATAATTCCTTGAGTTAGCCTTGAGGCTTTCCCAATTAATTAAAATAAGATATTTCATTAAATTACAATTACAATCACACTATTAGCTCATAGTCTATACAAAACTTCTAACATGCGATACTAAGACTTGCATACTCGCTAACATCATCAACTAACAATCCTTTATAACTTCTTGATTGTACATCACTTTATTACATCTCATATGTAAAATAGATAACAAATATCAGGAAATGCTTTCCCAAAACCTTGTCTCTGAAGTACTCTCTGAAAATCAGGTACAACTTTTGTATGCCATCGAATTAGACTCTACACACTTAATTATTTCATCAAGACACTAAGTTGTACATGTCCATAATTGTGCATGACTATAAAATCAAACCATTGTCCTTACCATCAAGATCTCTATCTGCTACTCTACTAGTATTTACAAAAATAATGCTATGCTGATATCAATGACAAACACAGTCTTGAATGAAACATATCAATACTCTCCAATGCTCAGGATATTCCCCTAATGTAGTATCATCAACACTCATGCTAATAGACATTGATAGAATAATGAAGAGTTTCTAGATTGAAATGAAATATAGGTACATAATACCTCCCTTCATGTTAGAGAAGTACAAGGATGATATATGCTTCATGGTGGAGACAAACAACACATGCATAGAAGTTGTGGAACCAAGGGTTAAGTTCATAGAGAAAATGGGATATGAGATGACTACAAAGCTTATATAAGGGTATGGATAGATCATACTTCAATTTGAGAAGGACACTAAGTTCCCTAGATGGGGAACCAATGAGTATAAAATGAGAATAGTTCATTCTAAACTACACATCAAGGAAAGCAAGAAGAATGTGGAGACAGTAATTGATTCCATCCTTAAAGAATTAGGTATGACCTATATATATTTCAATGAGGTGAAGGGAATTTCACTAGAGATGAATACAAGTGGGTAGTTTGAAGTGATAGCAGTAACTCCTATTGCTATAGCAGGACCTTTAGAAGGTGTAACTATTGCACAACCATGTGTGTAGGCCCCCATTGTGCCATATGTAGTTGCACAAGTGAAACTAGAAAGGACAAGGAGTGATCATCCTAGAAGGAAGTCAGAGGTGGAATCACCTATTGTGTAGAGGAAATTAGAGAGACTATTGAAGGTTAAGTAAGAACATATATTGCCCACCAAGAAAAGGGTCAAGAAGACCTCCAACCGACTAGGAAAGAGAAGAAAGATATTGCAAGTTAGTGATTTTGAAGAATCTAAGGATGAAGCTAAAGATAGGCTAGTGGAGAAAGAAACATAGGAAGGTAGAAATCTAGTAGGAAAGAAAGCATGGGAGTGAAAGGTAGAAAACCTTAACATGAAAATTGTTGTGATATTATTATCAAGATTTAACTGTGTGATTTTGAGTCAAACTCATTGACCCATGTTTCATGATTAGTGATTCAACATGAATCCATCTCTCATGAGAATAAATGGAACACTTAACACTCATTATATCTAGGTGATGCTCATAGGGGTGAAGCATTAAGACTTCCTAGGAGGTCACCCATCCCAGTACTACTCCAACCTAAGTGCACTTAACTATAGAGTTTCCTCCATGGTTAAACCCAAATCTTGCAACCCCATGAAAGTTGTTAATGATGACAATTTTGTATAGTTGAACAAGTAATATAGTTTGTACAATAATATGTATAGAAGGAAGTTAGAGAATGCCATAGTGAGAAATATGATACTACGAAATAAGAGATTTGATAGTATACAAAGTAAGATTCTAGAAAATCTACATAATAAGTTGTTAAACAAAAAGAAATGAGTGTTAGAAGAAGACAACAATTTGAGAATAACAATGACAAAAAAGTTGTGTGAAACTAACTCAAAGGAGAAATCATATAGAATTTTGAAGGGTATTGAGCCCTTGTTAAAGAAAAAAGTAAGAAAAATTATTCTAATGGGAGGAAACTATGAGGATGTTAGGAAGGAAATAGAGGATGCAATTGTTAAATTCATGACTTAGTGCCAGAGGTGAGTGTGAAGCCCAAATATGAGAGCCCAATGTATGTACAAGTTAGTACACATTCTAGTGATGAGGAAAAAGTAGAGGAGACACAATAGGTAGTCTAACCCCCACATTATTATGGGTACTAAATCCATGTAGGTTTAAATACACAAATAATTGTGGATGCAAAGGAAAATCCTTTTGCAACATTTGGCCAAACCATTACTGGCAATATGATAGCATATACCAGCTTTGATGATGATGAAGAATAAGAGAAAAAGAAGGAAGAGACTAAGAAGAAGAGAAAGAAAGAAGAAGAGGAGAGAAAGAAGGAGGTGGAAAAGAAAAGGAAAGAGGAATATGAAAGGAAGAAGAAATAAGATGAAGAGAAAAGGAAGAAAGCCAAAGCAACAACTGAGAAAGTGGAAGAAGAGAAGAAGAAAGTTAAGGAAGAAAAGAAGATTGTAGTTAAATCCACTCCATTTGTAACTCCTATGGAAGAATCAACATCAATAATAGTATCTATGGCATTTGATGATGATGATGATCAAAAGGGATTGATAAGCTCATTGAGCAAATTATTTGAGAAGAATAAATCATTAAAGTCTTTGGAGAAGATACTGATTGAAGTATTGGATAGAATGCTGAAGATAGATACCACAAGTGTAGCTATTCTAGAATTTTAGTCAAAGGAAAAGGAATTTCTGAATACCTTTGATGAGGAATTCACAACTTTAGCTAAGGTAGCATTAGCACAAGCTTAGGCTAAACATGATGCAACACTATTTGACACAATGTGCACAAATGTGAGAAATGATTTAAAGGCACTAGATGTAAGCATCAAGGAACTCAAAAATTACATTTATGATAGAAAGAAGTTGTATGGATAGTGCAAACTATCATACAAGTACCTAATAGATTTTGATAGTCAAATAAAGGGTAAGATGAGTGAACTTGAAACAATCACTATAAAAGTGCTGCTCCCAGAGACAATATTGAAGAAAGTGGAATAGAAGTGGAGAAGATCTATAGTATGATCAATAAATTGGAATAAAATAAGGAGAAGGTAGAAAATATCTTCTCTAGTCTTAGATAAGCCTTGTCTCCTAAGATCAACATTTTGTAGAGGCAACTAGAGGAATGTTTTTCATCAAAGACTTCCTATGAAAAGTTTTCCTATAACTGACTCAAGTGCAGTTGAATTGGAATCTTATGCACTATGTGCACTACTTAGTATCTTTGATATAATGAAGGAGAACTAGAAGAAAGAAATGGATAGGCTCAAACTTGTTTATGCAAATTATTTTTCCAAAATAACAAGTCAATCAGCAACAGACCACCTAGTTTTTGACACCTTCGCTATTGATGTCAAAGGGAAATTAATATGTAAAGGAAATTTGTATGTATTTTTATATGTAAGGGGGAGAACACTTATGTATCAATTTAAGGAGTGATAAGGAATGTAATGATCCATCAAAACATGAATAAAATTATTATGTTTTGAAGGCAATTTTGTGTAGTTACTTTTATTTGTTTTTGTTATGTATGGCATCATTTTGGGACTTATCTAATTTTCCCAAAATTTTCTATAAATTTCAAAGGGGGAGAATGTTCTCAATATGCTCAAATAAATATCTTGAAATTTTTCATTTATGGTAACATGTATTCAACATTTCATTTATGCATTTAGAGTTAGAAAAATTGTCTAAGTGTTAGATAGTTTGTAGTAGCATAGAGACATATGAGATGTGTATAGATGACTCATTGAGAGTTATCTTATTCATATTTTGAGGAAAAATCTATAATAGTGTCATGATGACATGTGCCAGTGCATAGATGTGTACAAAATGTACATTGTGAGTTATGATTGAAATACCCGTATAGGTATTTGATAGAGTAGAACAAAGCATATCAAAGAATTGAGTTGTACAACTTAAGGAATTATTTTGGCAACAAAATAATTACTAAGTCATGATGAGCTGACTTTGTGGATGTTAATACATAATTTAGTTTATATTATGTCAAGTGTGTGAAGACATGAAGGCCGAATGAGCAAAGCTTTACTAATTTGTGAAGTATAAGTAGAGATCTTATCTTGCGCAAATAAGGGTGTGATCTATGCATTATCTGTGATAGATGTAAAGTCAATGAGATGATATGAAAATTATATGTGATGTATTATTAGAGAAAGTGTGAATTACAACAATCAAAAAGTATTGTATGTATATCTATTCTTGTGAAGAACTTCATTGTATAAATGCATGTTAGGGCAGTGGGCTCTTCTTGAATACATTGCATTTGATCTACCAACTCATAAAAGGATTGAAGCAAATCCTAATAGGGTTGAGGTTTCTAACAAGGCCTAGTCCTCTCACAAGGACTTGAGACACTATATGTATTTCATAGAGTCCTAAAAGGGTTAATATCCTTAACATGATTCTTTTGTTTATTGGATCATCTTGTGGGTATCATCCCCATTGGGGTTTCCCTTGTCCAGAGTTTCCCTAGTTAAACAATAATGGTCATTTTATGAGTTCCCTATATGCATGGTTATGTTTACTATTTAGTATTGTTGCTTTACATTCATATGCAAGTTATACAGTAATTAACAATATTTAGTTGTGGGCAAAAGTTTGTAGAATACTGATTCACCCCCACCTTAGTATTATCTATTTCTAACAACTCTCTCATAAATGAGATTCAATAACATCCTCCCATCCATAGGAGATATTCTTCATGTGCTCATTCTCCCCCTTTGAGATCAATGAAAAAGGCATCATTATGTCAATCTTCTACTCAATATCCTCAACCAACTTAAGTGTCCAAAGATATTATTTAGTAACAACTGCCAAGATTCCTTCATGACTTAGCTCAATCATAGATAGTCCCCCATAATTCGAAAGCATCAAAATTCACTCCAAATAAACAATAGTTCCTTGAACCACTAGACTAATGCAATCTTTGCATCATCTGCTCTAAAGTAGGTAGGGGCATAACCCTAAGTATACATCAGAAATACTTAAATGTATCCTTAGGTAAATAATTTTTAAATATATCCACAATGTACTCCTTTGTATTCACATATTCCATCCGATGTCTTTATTTGCAACTTTCTCTTTGGAAACATGATACTTAATAGATATGTACTTTGTGCAATACATGATTCTTAGAAATAATCACTATACTTATGTTATCACAATGTATGATAATAGGCTCTAAAAATTCTATTATGATATCCTTCAATATCTATTTCATTTGTATGATCTGATTACAATTTTTTGCTTCTACTACATACTCTGCTTATACTGTACTATGTGAAATATAGTCTTATTTTTTTCTTAGCCAAGAAACCAATCTTCTTCTAAGAAAAAATGTTCCACCACTTGTACTCTTTTTCTCATACATATTTTTTTCCTAATCCACCTTAGTATATACACATAGATTAAAGTCATTTGATCTATCATACTTAAATCCAAAATTAGTTGTACCTTTAAAAAATTTGAATATTCTCTTTACTATTGCATAATGTGATTTCTTAGGATCAATTTGAAATCTTGGTACTATACCAACTATATTTCTATATTTGGTCTTGTGTGATTTAGATATTATAAAAATTCAATAATGGCTGTGTACTTCTCAACTATAGGTGTTTCATCTTTGCTAGATAACTTGTGACCAATTATGATAGGTGTACCAATAGGCTTAGAACTTAAAAAGCCAAATATCCTCAACAAGTCTTTCAAATTCTTAGTTTGAAAAATGAAAATACCTTCACTATTCTATATAATTTACAAATCCAAGAAATATTTCATCTCACCAATCATGCTCATCATAAATTCCTTCTTCATTTCATCAGCAAATATTTCACTTGCTTCATCATCATTTCCAAAGATTATATCATCCAAAAAATGAAAATAATCAACAAACCAATCTCAACTTCTTTCAAATACAAGTTATTATCTACAATACCTTTAGAAAATACTAATTTTTCCAAATACTTGTCCAACCTTGCATATAAGGTTTTAGGTGCATGCTTTAGTCCATACAATGCTTTCTTCATCTTACATACCATATCTCCTTCTTTTGTCAAAGGAAATCCATTAGGATACTCAATATAGACTTCTTCTCCAAGTTTGCCATTCATGAATGCTAAATTCACATCCATTTGATACACTTTGAATTTCATATTTATTGCACAATCCAAGAACATTCTTACCACTTCAATTCTAGAAAAAAGTGCAAATATCTCTTCATACTCTACACCTTCTTGCTGTGAACATCCTTTGCATACTAGTCTAGCTTTGTTTCTCACAACTCTCCTTGTTCATTCATCTTATTTTTGAAAGCTTACTTATTTCCTATATAACTTTTTTCCTTAGGTCTAGGGACCAAATCCCATGTCTCATTCTTTACAATGTGGTTTAGTTCTTCCATCATTGCTTGAATCCAATGATTAACCTTGCATGTCTTATCTAGGCTTTTAGGTTCATCTTGGTAAATCAGACACAATTCTTCATGTACTATGTTTCTTGTCATAAATCCTTTGTCTTTTCTTCCAATAATATGATAAGAAGGATGATTCTTTTTCTAATTCTTATTTGGTGTTACTATCTCAACTCTTACTTCTAGTATAGGTTCAAATCTTGGTTCCTCTCTTTGCTCCATAGCTTGGATATAATTCTATGAATCATTGTTAGTCTCATAAAATAACTCAATATTTTCATGACTATCCTTACAAATAGATTCTTCATCAAAATTATAATCAAGCATCCTTTCTTGAACTCCAATCTTCTCATCCACTTTTACATTGTACTCTCAACAATAGTCTTATGCTTTACTTTTCAATTAATAACCAAGGAACATACCTTTGTCACTTCTTGCATCAAACTTAACAATATCATCATCTCTCTTGACATAATACTTTAATCCAAAAAAAATTAGATAATTTATTGATGGTGCACGTCCAAACCATAATTCATAAGGTTTCTTGTTTGTACCTTTTCTGATCTATATTTTATTTATTGTATACACTATTGTATTGACTTCTTATTGTTTGGTCAACTTATTACTTTAATAACAAAGAATTGGACATCAATCCTTTCACAGTAATTTCATGGTTAGAAAACATTATGAGTTTACTTAAATTAGTATATTGACTTCATTTAATTTGTCAACCTGGGAGTGTAAGCTTGAGAGGATGACTGCAAACTCTATGCTATAATTCATCTTCAAGTCATTACAACTAATGCAAAGAAATTTTTGAATGAATTCTATGATAGAAATTGAAAAAATAACTCCACTTAAAGCTTGAAACTAATGATGCAACAATAAACCTATCTATTCACCTATATTGCAGGAACAATTCATTGATTCTATTATTAATCACTGTATTGGCTTGATTTTTTAGTTGCTAGGAAACCTGTTAAAATTTATGACAAACAAGAAAAATTATGTCTAAATTCTTAGCATTTCTAAATATTTTGTTAACCCTCATGAAAAACCCCAGGTAAAACTTTGTTTTATCTTATTATGTCATTGAGGTTCATTTGAAATACAATTTCCTTTTGAAAGGAGATATATGAAAACCTTGCTATATCTTAGTATCCCTTGGTTTCAAAGCTAACGTTTTATGTATTTCATAATTTTTCTATCTTTTAAGTCACGATGTTGCAAAATCTCAATGATCACAACATCACTCCACTCTACTAACCAGCTATTTCCAAGGCAATGAAAGGGTGAAATAGTCTATTCTAACCTCAGTGTGGCTTTGCAATGGTCAATGGTAACATCAAGGTTGGAGGTGTGATTGAGCAAAACAAGAAAGAGTGTGATGAGAGACAATTATAACCTCTTTAATGCTCTATTTTAATCTATCTTATGGACTTTCCTACATACTTCTCTATCCCATTTGTAGCCCATTTCATTCCATTTTACCATTATAATGTTGCATATAGTTCAATATAATTAAGGAGTATTTAATAATGTTTTGGGATTAAAATGAAAAATTCATTGTTGATTATGTTTTACTAATCTTTACTACTGTACCATGTTGATTTGTCATTGTAGATCTTCCTATTACTTAACAAACCTCCTATCACTTGCCTGTCAGGACTGTAACTTCCTGTCACCTTCTTCACCAGAATCTACTATCTAAATGATTGTTCCCATCATTTTCCACGTAGATTTATTTGATTATCCACTTCAGCATTTTGTATATTGTCATGCATGTTTTTTGATTACCCAATTATTTCAACAACTTTGTTGAGGATTATTGAAAAGAATGCATTTATTAGCTTTAAGGAGGATCTCCAAATATTATAGTATCCTATTATTATTTGCTCTAATAGGTGGCTAGTATCCAAGATTTTGTATAGATTATTATGACATCATTTCTTATTTCTAGCCATAGTTATAACAAATTTGTTTTATTATGTGGCCAATAAATAATATTATGTAAACCAATTATTTTCAACTTGTTGGCCATGTTAAAAAATAAATTACCTATTTTAATATTATTTGTTACAAGCTGCAATAATATAAGCAACATATGTAAACATTGAATGTAATTTATTGGTATCAAATTCTTAAGAAATAAAATGATTGTGCTGATTGTTTCCATCATAGTTTTGTAAGCTTTATCTCTGTCATCTGATGGGAGGAAGGGCACCCACTCTCCAACAACTGGTAGACTATAAATAATTTATTCTAGTGTGTTTTGACATTTGTTTATTATGTTTTATATTGTTATGTTTGATAGTTTAATAATTTTTGTTAGTTAATATTATATTTCTATATTCAATGAGCGTTAATAATTTGTGTTTATTTCAATGTTGCAGATCTAGTTGATATGGCTTTCAAATTTGATTTCTATTATAATCTGTCCTAATTTTTGTATTGCAGTTCCTGTAGCATTTCTGTATTGTAGTTCATGTAGAATTTTAATCATAGAATTAGAAGAGAAAGAATTGTGTGTTAAGGAATTATTTTATCAGATTAACCATCCATATCTTGTGCATGTTTATGGTTTGTAGATAAGTTTGATTTGTATTTGAGAGTTTTTTTTCTTCAGATTATTAGATCTATTAAAACTATTATTGCCAGAAAATTATAGTTCCTATCACCATGAAGTGACAGTTCCTGTTGCTAGAATCATTTTAGTTTGTTGTAGATTTATTCTTGTGTGTTCTAGATGCATTCATAATCCCTCATCTCATAACCAACATCCCTTGATGGCATATTTCTTAGACACCTTTCACAAGCTTACACTCTTGGATTGACATGAATAGACCAAGCTAAATTTCATCATAAATTATTAATTATTTCTTAATTATTTGCCCCAGTGTTGGCCTATAATTTTGGTGTTGTTGCTGGGGAAAGGTTTCAAATGCATGTTAGTTTGCTGATTTGTGTTAGGACGAATGCTTTTGTAATTGCTAGCCTTACTTAAGTAACTAATCTTAATTTGCATTGCATAAATCATATAGATGCATTGCTTTAGAGTTTGCAAGTAGGCT
Source organism: Cupressus sempervirens (assembly GCA_028749045.1). Classification (NCBI taxonomy): domain Eukaryota; kingdom Viridiplantae; phylum Streptophyta; class Pinopsida; order Cupressales; family Cupressaceae; genus Cupressus; species Cupressus sempervirens. The sequence continues at coordinate 784,357,227 of CM053793.1, forward strand.
TAGAAATTAGATTCATTAATTGCTTTAGAAGTTAATTAAATTTTACATTATCATAAGTTGTGAGTTATAGGTAAAGACAAGCATATTTTGAAAAAAAATGTTAAAAATGATGCGTTTTCAATGTTGTTCAAGTGTATCAATTTTGGTTGAAAATTGTTTCAAAAATGTAAAATTTGAAGGCAACACAAGAGGAAAAATGTGCTTGGGTGCTACCCCAGGATTCTGCAAGGGGTGTTTCCCCTTGACCCCATTGATGGTTGTTGCCCCCAGACCCACGCCTTCAAATTTAGAAACAAAAGAAGAAATTAGTGGGGAAATCATGCTGACCAAAGGTGATATTTTTACATCCCTTTTACCTAATGAATGCAACTTAAATAATCTTAATCTTCCATTATCACACGTATGTAGGAATTCTATCGCTATGTTTGAACATGAGAAAATTATTGATGAATTCTTAGAGCAATGTAATTTTGAGGATGAAAATTTAACCATGTGTTGTTCTAATTGCTACAGGAAAGATGACCAATGCATATGCCTAGACAAAGAGCACACAATGAATGAGGTACAATATATCTACAATCCTTACCATGAGAGTGGAAGTGAACAAGTGTTCCTTGTAACTTATGAACAACTTCAAATGCCAACTCATGAAGGTCAAGGTATGCATTATGTTGATAACATGTATTGTCACTCTAATTCATTACAAAGCCAACATATTTATTCAAAATGTACTTCTCCACCTAATATGCACAACGAATGTAATCATGCATGCTCATAACAACCTGTATATCCCTCTTATATTCCACCATATCCATCCTTACCATATTCATTTCAACCATCCTTCTTATTCCCATTTACCTTATCTCCTTCACACTTCTTACCATATTCATTATCTCATTCACATCATATTCTACCCACTCCACTATATCCACCAAATGAAACTATATTGCCTCATATAACACTTCATAATAAGGTGGTTAATAGTACCTATAAACTTTCACATATCCCTTTACCATATAATGATGTGCTTGAAATTGATAAATCAACATTGGAATATATTGATGCACTCAAGGAATGGGATTTTAGTTTAATTAAATTAGAAGAACAATATTATTTATTGAAATATAATCAACTTTTTTCTTCTTTTCTACTTAGTGAATTCCAAATACCTACAAATGAGTCCATACTTCAAATTGCATCAATTTTAATTAATGGACTCATGAGTATGTGTGTTAATATCAATCATGCACTAAGTAATATTAAATCGTATGTATTCCATATCTGAAAATTTGTGTTGCGAGATCCTCCAATATCTATATTTTATTACTTTTGCACTTATACATATTGATATTTGGAGGCCTATGGTTAAAATGTGCATTCCTCACATACTTGTTGATCTAGGACCATTAATTGATTAAGCATTATGATAAGGGATTCTATGCATTAATGGCCAAAATGTTAAACCTAGATGATTATTATTCCTCATTGTCGATTCTTTTCATTGTCCTAAGATGACCAAATACACTATGGATGATTCATTTATTTAGCAAGGATCAAAGTATTACTATCTATATATTTTTCATTCTTGGTTCTTGTATATCCAACTGATCATTCATTGATTACAAATGTTGATTTCTTGATTCCTTGGATGATTTGAATTCATTATAATTTTATAGCCTATAGTTAATTTGGGAATACATCGATTGAATTAATGAAATATTTGATTTATCTATCATTCAACAAGGCTCACAAGATTCTAAAAGATGTGTTACTTTCTTCAAGTTACCTAATTTCTTTGGTTGTCCTAATGATTTCATGACCTTGTAGCATGAAGTTGAGTTGGGGGGAATCCCTCCAATCTTGTGGTTCTTGGATAATTTCAAATTAAGCTTCATTGGTTGTTTCATTGGTTCTTTAAACAAACTTCCACATGTGACATCTCCATAATTCAAGGTATGTGTTCTAGTGTTAATTAGCATTACTATTATATGAATGCAAAAGTTTATTTGTATTTATCCATTATATAAAGTATCTATTCATAGTAATAACTCTATCTATTATTTTTAAAAATAACCTACTTAATGATAGAGTTATTGAATGGATCCTATTTCTTTACTATGCTTGATATGCTTGGTTTTGAGAATATGTTTATAGGTCTCTTGTTGTGGTGTGATAATCTTCGAACCAATACCACTTAATGATGCTTCTCTACACAAGCATTGCATAACACACTATGTTAGCTTTGTTAACATTGTGTGGGCTTGCTAGCTATCTGGCACATATAAGTTGTGGTTGTGCTTTACTATTGGAGCTCACATGCATATTTTGGTTCATTACCTTGAAATGAGATTTCCTTTCTTTGGTGATTCTCACATGGAGGAAAATACACAACTTGGTCTATGAGATTCATGATCATTTTTGAGCTACACATCAAGAAAAACTTTGAAGACATTGTAGATCATCATATTCCTTCCTCGAGTTGTTATGTTCTTAAACTCTATAATCAATTTTCAAATTTAGTGGTGAGAGATACATAGATAAAAAAATGTCTCTAGTACAGTGGTTTGTGGTTCTAATTCTGATGATGTTATTCTTGATGATCATTTCAAGTTCATTATGTAATCAAGTTTCAATAGTGCCTTCTATGAGGTCATGGACAAAACTCAAACTTTGGATGGTATCATTTTTCATCATCGATGTCAAGATTTCATTTCTTTGGTCATTCTATGCAACTATTGAAAATTTGAAAAAATTGAAAAGAAAAAAAGAAAAAAAAAAGCAATAAAAGATCCAGCAATGAAAACCTTCAGGCGTTGTTTGCCAGTTAATATTTGAAAACTAGTTTTCAGTGGATGCTAATTGCAAAATAAATCCTTAATGGTGAAAACTATTTTTACAATGCTATTAAGTAGTGACTGATTGAAAATTGGCTTGCCAATAGTCACTTATTGTTATCAAAATGTGAAAAAAAAAAAATTGAAAACATAAAAAGAAAAAGAAAAAAATGCAATAATTGGTGTTCCTGGTCTTTCTACTAATCATTCTTTTTAGGAACACTTATTGGTTTGAGTGGTTCTTTCCTTTTTGGCACCTCTATCACTCACTCTTGTAGCTCTACTCCTCTTTAGTGTGATCCTCAAACCTTTGATCACTCCTAGTATGTGTTGCATGATCTATTGAAGTGTTTCAATGGATTTTGGTACCTGTTGTATGATCTCCAATGCTTCATTTTATAATGGTGACCCCATAGATTGCCCTCTTTGTCCCATGTTTTATGATTGCTTCAAGTGGTCTTCTATTTGCTACTTTTAGTTAGATGGTGGTCTTTTGCGGTGTTGCAATATAGTTTTGGGTGCCTTTCTTTGTTCATTTTTGGTTGATTCATCGCTTTTGGTGGCGACAGTTGCTGAGTTACTCCATTTTCCCACCTTGATCTCTCTACCCATGCATGTTGGTAAAACAATTGATTTTGTTTTTTTCCTTATTTTACCTCTTAACTTTATTTGTATTTCTTATTATATTCAACACTATGCAACACCCCTACATATCCTCTCCTTGATTCCCGTGGATGGTCAACCTTTAAGTTGGGGGGAGGAATGTCACCCTATTATCTTCCATCTGTCACCCTTACTAAACCCATTATATTATCCATTATATCCATCCTATAATAACCTTTGTTTAATCTCTCATCTCTCCTATTTCACCCATTTAAACTCTTCTTGTGAAAATTGAGATAAATTCTCCTATATAAAACCTTTTGAACCATGATGCTATAAAAAATGAAAAGAAATGAAAAAGAAAAGAGAAAAGAAAAATAATTTATGACATATCCCTATTGAAGAAGAAAAATAAAAAAGCTTGTCATATAAAGAAAAGAAAGAGATTTGTGTTCATCTATAAGCTATCATGGTTCAGAGTGGAGACAAATTCTAAATCCATAAATCCAAGTGCTTTTAATTCAAACTAAAGACCTCATGATCATAATGATTACATGAGGGCATGAAATAAGCTAAGTTTGGGGGAATGATGAGAGCCAATTATAACCTATTTAATTCTCTATTTTAATCTATCTCATGCACTTTCCTACATACTTCTCTGTTCCATTTGTATACCATTTTATTCCATTTTACCATTATAATGTTGCATATAGTTTAATATAATTAAGTAGTATTTAATATTTTTTTGGGATTAAAATATGGAAAATTCATTGTTGATTATGTTTTACTAATCTTTACTACCACAACATGTTGATTCATCATTATAGATCTTCCTATTATTTAACAAACCTCATGTCGCCTGTTTGTTGGGACTACAACTTCCTATCACTTTCTTGTCACCTGTCAATCGGGACTGCAACTTCCTCTCACCTTCTTCACCAGAATCTACTATCTGAACAATTTTTCCTATCATTTTCCACATAGATTTATTTGATTATTCACTTCAACATATTGTATATTGTCATGCATGTTGTTTGATTACCCAATTATTTCAACAGCTTTGTTGAGGATTATAGAAAAGAATGCATGTATTGGCTTTAAGGAGGATCTCCAAATATTATAGTATTCTATTATTATTTTCTTTAATAGGTGGTTGGTATCCAAAATTTTGTACAAATTATTATGACATCATTTCTTATTTCTAGCCACAGTTATAAAAAAATTGTTTTATTATGTGGCCAACAAATAATATTATGTAAACCAATTATTTTCAACTTGTTGGCCACATTCAAAGACAAATTACCTATTTTAATAGTAGTTGATAAATTGTAAATAATTTATTCTAGTGTGTTTTGACATTTGTTTATTATGTTTTATATTGTTATGTTTGATAGTTTAATATTTTTTGTTAGTTAATATTACATTTCTATATTCAATGAGTGTTAATAATCTATATTTATTTCAATGTTGTAGATCTAGTTGATATGGCTTTCAAATTTTATTTCTATTATAATCTCTCTAAATTTCTGTATTGTAGTTCCTATCGCATTTCTATATTGTAGTTCATGTAGAATTTTAATCACAAAATTAGAAAAGAAAGAATTGTGCATTAAGGAATTATTTTATCAGATTAACCATCCATATCTTGTGCATGTTTATGGTTTGTAGATCAGTTTGATTTGTATTTGAGAGTTTTGATTTTAGATTATTAGATCAATTGAAACTATTATTGCTAGAAAATTATAGTTCCTATCGCCAGGAAGTGATAGTTCTTGTCTCCAGAATTATTTTAGTTTGCTGCAGATTTATTCTTGTGTATTCTAGATACATTCATAATCCCTCATCTCATAACCAACATCCCTTAATGGCATATTTCTTAGACACCTTTCACAAGCTTATGCTCTCAGATTGACATGAATAGACCAAGCAGAATTTCATCATAAATTTTTAATTATTTGCCCCAGTGTTGGCCAATCAAAGTGCATGATTGCAAGTCACTCTTGACTTAAGGCTTTTTGAGTGGCAATTTTGTTATAGAAGGAAAAGATTAAGCCTAAACCATCAGTGCATGGTCATAGGTTATTAAGTACTGAACATAGCTTAAGTTGTGATCATGTGAATGAACAAAAGTAGTTAATAAAGATGTCATCGCAACTTCACAAGGGATCAAGTAAATTGTGAAGACTAAGCCATGAGGATGCAAAAAGTTATTGATGGTTAAGAATTATATGAAGGAGCATCCCTAAGTTAGGATAACCTCAGTTTAGTAGAGTGAGGCAACAAAATCTTTTAGTCACATCTTCACAAGGTTAGATGTTGGGTTAAGGTTTTAAATGGCGATAGTGCAAAGCAAAGGAAAGTAGTCAACATAAAGGCTAATCGCATAATTGTATGGTTAAGTGGCAAGGGTAATTGTGTAGTTGTCATGTGGCAAAAGTTATTTGGTAGTTAATATTTGTGCTATCACACCATCACTTGAGTTATTGATTGACTCATGGTAAAGGTAGTGAAGTGAAAAATATAATGCATCACACTATTGCAAGGTCTAACTCCAGTTACCCAATTAATGTTATGAGCAAGCAAATACAAGTTTGGAATGGTTAAGGTTAAAGACCATTGCATGTTCACAAGGGTTTGTGTAATAGTTTAAGTTCAAGTGTTGAAGCTATGAGAAGAAGATAATGGTTAATTATAATAATGGATCACATCTTCACGGTCAAAGGGTAAATATAAATAAATAATGATGTGAAGCTGTGAACAAAGGAAATGTTGTAGTTAAGAGGTATATTTCACGCACTTGCATGGCTTGTTAATATTTTAAGATATTTAGTTGCAATGTTGTGAGATATAGAAAATGTCAAAGGAAAATGCTTCGCACAAAATCACATGGTTAGAGTGCACATTTTGTCTAACATTTGTGAAGGGGAGATAAGGTAAAAATGTAAAGTAATGCATTATTGCAGGCATAAAAGGTGTTAAGTAATAAATAGTTATGAAAATGTAGAATATTAAGTAAAAGGCTCCTCACTAGATCATGGTAGTTTTGAAGTTAAAGTAAAATGTCTTATGAAGGAGAAAATAAGGACATTCATAGCATTGCAAGCCAAACTCAAGAGTTAGACAGATAGGATGTGAGCTTGCAAAATATTGGAAAGAAAACCCTAGTCACATGGTCATAGTTGGAATCAAAAGGAACATGAAAATCATGGCAAAGAAGCAGTGAGTTGTTCTGCACATCATCACAACTAGTTTTAAGGCATGAAAGTATTTTTAACAACCACATTTGAGCTGGATGTACGAAGATATGAAAAAGTGTAGATTTTGCTAGATTTTTTAGAATTGGTAGGGTTTTTCAAGGGTGCTAATATTAAATGCCATTAATGCTACACTCCCTTCATAGAAGGAAATAAAGTTTGAAAGATAAGGAAATTTTCATTACCACATTCATAATTGCCTAATTTTCCTGAGTGAATTTCAAGTTGCAGAGTGATTTCTTCTGATTTTTAGCATTCAATAAATAGAGTTAACATAATTATTTGAAAAGATGGCTCAGAGAGAAGGGGAATTAATTACACAAGTAGTAACTAAAGTCCTAGATGCACCACCAAAGGTTCCTAGCATATTTGTAGAATAATGGATATATATTCTTCCTCATTCCACTGATTCCTAGAATGGAAATTATCTTTTTTTCAAAGACCCATATGCATCATGTAAAGATGCAGAGGTTCCTGATGGGAATGGGTATAATTTTTTTTGGGTACTTTTATTACAAAAATAGAGCAATAGAGGTTCCAGTATGTAACCCTCAGGTGAGGAATTTGGGTAATTTGATTGTGCCTAAAGTGTTTATAGACATGGACCTGGTGAAAATATTAATCAAATGCTACAATACTATAAATAAGTCATTCCATAGGAGAGATAGAAGCATTTTCCTATCTTTGGAGAAAGAAACATTCATAGAGGCATTCACCTATTTTGACCTATGTCACTGCCAATTGAGATAGAGAAATTGAATGAGAATTTCAAAAATTAGGAGAGCTTGTAATGGGTAGGAATATGACCAGACATATTCCTTTAGTAAAGAAGAATGTGGAAGAAATTCCAAAGAAGAGAGATATTGAAGAGATTATGCCCTTGTAATTTTTCCAAAGATAGTTTCAAAATACTATGTTTGGAATCAATAAAGCCTTAGGGTCAGATGAAACCATGAATGCCACATGAGCACATTATATCATGGCTTTGAATATCCAAGACCCAAATCATAATGTTGGGTATGATTTTGTGGAATATATCATTGCTAGTATTCATAAGGAGATCACTGACTCTTAGCAAGGAGAATTGAAGGGTTTCAAATTCCATCACTATTACCTAATCGTGCACCTAATCCTATTCAAGAATGCTGATATATTTGATTAGAGCTTCTTCAAATCTACACAAGAATGGGGAGAAAGGCTGCCAATACAAAGATAAACAAGGGTATGGTAGATGTTTTACCCCTATTCTAATGTCATTTCTTTCTATAGTGATTTTGTTTATCCAATTTTGAAAATGATAGGGTTGTTAATTAAAAGAATCCCTAGGAGTGTTAGAAAGGTTGTTAAACCTAAAATGTGCTTTGATGTTGGAAAGCAATTGACATGTGATTGGGAAGTGTTTTCTTGTTTGAGGAATATACTATTAAAATAATCTAGGGGTGCCCTTAACTACCCCATATCCTACCCAAGTATGTCCCTGAGAGGTTAGTTTGTAGAAATATTTTGGTAATTGATTCCCTTAAATAGAGAATACTTAGGAAAAGTTATCAAGAAGGGTACCTTTCTATGTAGATCCACTAAGGCAGGAGACTTTGAAATTGGAAAAAATGCCATTGAAGAAACTAATGCATTTTTGAAAATTATAAACTACCAGGTGGGCTAGCTAGAACTTATGACCCATTCAATGTGGTTAGACATGCCTTGAAGAACATGAGGGGATACAATTTGCCTTTTGGAAAGCCTATGTTGGAAGAAGATATTATTGCTAATAGAATAAATGAGGACATCTACAAGGACAAGATGGTCAAATATAGGGATATTGACAGTTTTGAGTATGAAATGAAAAAAAAAAATCCATCATTCAAAGGTTTTATCCTAATTAAGACTATAGGTTTAGATTGGACAAATGTGTGGCAAATTTTGATGAATTAGTATCTCAGGTCCCTAAGGATATCAGGAAAAGGATTGACCCTGACTATTTAAATGATGAGATTATGGTCAAGATCCCTAATGATGAGGAGTAGCCTAAAGAAATCCAGCCTAAGGAAGATGCTCTTGAAATTTTTGAGTGGGCAGAATAGAGAAATAAAAGGAGAAAGATGGTTGAACTATCAGAAAAAGCCCAACAAAAGGCCCTCTAAATTCTGCCAAGGGGTGGTAAGTATTTTGATGATATAAGAAGAAGATTTTTTTTATCTCAAGCATCAAAAGATGAGCAAAGAGAAAAGAACTTATAGCTAGAAGCTCAAATGATAGATGGAAAAATTATTGTAGCTCGTGAGTTCACGAGTGATGATAATTTTATAAAATTTGAGGAATTGAAGATCTTTTTGTTCAAAATAAAGTAGAATGAACTATCCATTTAAATGAAGCTAGGTGATTCGGATGAAGTAGTTGTTAGACTTGTGAAAACCTACAAGAATATGATCCTACATGTGAAACCCTCACTATTGAAGAAGCCAGAGAATTGATAATAAGAAGTGGCATGATTGTCTTCCTAGGATGGGATCTCAACTCATCTTTTCTGCTGGATCAAATGAGGAGATAAGAAAGAGTAGTTTCATTTGAAGATAAAAATCAATATGGAGAAATGAGAGTGTCAGGTTTCAACCTAGATGCTTAAACAATGGCAATTCAGAGTTTATCTCTAGAGCATGATATAACTACCCATATAGAAATCAAGGAGTCCCCTAAGGAAATGTTATTTTTTGGCATGTACAATCCACCTCCAATGATTAGTTGTATGGGACGCATACTTTAGTAGAACTAATGAGGAAAAATAAGATGGATACTCTTCAAGCCTATCTGGAAAAAACATATGAAAAGTTTATCAAGACAAGAAGAAACTATGAAGAGGAAATGAAGAAAACATTTGTCTTATAGTAGAAGAATATCAAATTGGAGATGGAAGTATCATCATTGAAGAAGAATGCCATAACTAATACAAAACTCCAAGACAAAAGTGTGCAAACAAAAGGCCAAGCACTTGAAATAGGGGAGACACCAGGCCATGCAATGGATATTGATGAAGGAAATTTAGAAGCAAGCAAGGATGCAGAGACCAAAGCAATGAAGAACTCTCTAATTCATAAGATCAATGCACTAAGGACAATTTCTCAAAATGTGCATAGTAGTTACTTGGCATTAGAGAGAGCAAAATATAGATGTTCAAAAACTATTACTCTTTTATCTCCACTTTTTGGTACTTGGGGTCCTTATAAGAAATTTTTTGATAGTTTAGTCCCTCTAATACCTCAAAAGAAATACTTTCCAAAGGAAACCATTGTGAATACTAGAAAAGTTATCCATAAGGTGAAAGACTTGAATGGTTTCTTTGGTGGCAAGATGTAGCTAATCCAAAGCAAGATGAAGAAGATTGCTATAGGTACACAAATTTTGTACCTACAATCTTGGTTAATGAAGGCAAAATAAAAGATTGGGTAGAGTGGTCATCCTCTTTTGAAAACATTCTTGATCATCCCAGGTTTTTTTGCTTTCTATAATAATGAAGCAAGTCCTACTGTAGTCTATGATATGGTTGATATGCTTTATAAGATAGAGGCAAAAATGTCTAAAGTAACTACTGAGGTTAAATCCATAAAAAATGTCAAATGGACCACATGCTTAGATGAATTGGAGGCAATCATAGATTCCACTTGGCTAGATGTGGATACAGATATTACAATATGGGAATTGATTGCAGACATCAAAGCCTTTCCATTAGGTGATAGTGACTAATACAGTTAGCATGCAGTAAAAAGTTTAAAGAATAGAAGAAAAAGGCATGGATGGTGATAAGAGCTGAAGACAAACCAAATTTTCCAAAGGAGTACTTGACAAAAAATGCCACCTACCATTCTATTAATTGCATCTTAGATTTTTGGCCAAGTATAAAGAACGTTTTGTATTGTAACAGAATAGGAATATCTTTGTATTTGTTTTTGAGTAGTTTTTTGACAAGTGTCCTCCCATCTGAGGCTTGTTGCAATCCTTTCTATAAAAGGATTTCCAAGATGTGGAGTCGAGGTGTGAATTTTGTAGAATTTTAGTATTATGCTAGTTTTGCATCTAGTCTAGTAATTGTTAGTGTTAACTTTGTTACATATCTATCTTTGCAAATCTAGGAATACATTGAACATTGAAGGATCATGTTGTTTTCTCTTGAGTTATTATGATTTTACATCAATATTGTATGATTTTGAAGGAGAATAATATAAGAATAGTATTTTTCCATATCTTTTTCTCTAAATTTTATCTCCGTTGTTATGTGCTAGTTATCTTGAGATTGTATGAGCAAGGTTTATGCAATTTAATGCAACTAGGATAGATTGTATATTAGTTTTCTATTGCTTTTAATTCAAGGAATTAAGTAAATGCTTCAATAAAGTGATAGGATTTCTAGTCATATAAGAAGGATATTCATAAGAATGGGGTTTAGAGTTAATTGCTAATATAATTGATTGTAAGGCAATTAATTAGGTCAAAATTGCCAGGTAGACTCTGAATACCAATGGATAGGGCATTGATCATTTATTAAATTTCATGTTGAAGAATTCATGGAGTTGCATAAATAAAATTTTTAAAAACAAATCACTTTTATTTTCATGTACGAAGAATTCAATTGTTGGTTAGCACTTATTTGTAATAATCCCTTGTATGTAATTGTTAGCTACTGCTGTCAAGGATTATTTGTAAAATTTAGAAGATTGTGACCATTTTCTACTGTAAAGGATATAAGTGAAATAGAATGATGATCCTAATAGGAATATGTTAAAGTCAAGAACCATGAACTAGTCAAATATCCATATATCCCTCAGGTGCACCTACCTTGGTTTTGCAAAACCTAAAGAATAGACAATCCTTTTGATTCTATTGAAGTTTGATCTATATTTGACAATTTCTTAGTCAATTATAGGAGGTAGATAACCCTTAGAGCAAGATTGATCCTTAGAACCATGTATTAGGCACTTTGCTACTTGGTAGTTTTGAAACTCCAATACACTATAGGAGAAACATGATCTAACTTGCAAATAAACAAACAAGGAAATGAAATATACTCTAACAGAACAATTCATTCACCAAGTGGGCCTACTTAGATGAGTGAAAAAAAAAGACAATCAAGAAAAAATAAATAGATTTGAACTGCCCATTCTATGAATTCATTGTGAAAAAATTACACTTAAAACTAAATCACACTCAACTACTATGAAAATCAACCTATCTTCTTTTTTTTTCAAAAACTTCCCTTAAAGAAACAAAAAAAATTATTTGAAAGAAAACTATAACTATCCCTAACTCTATGATCACTCCATTAATGAGTATCATTTATAGACTCATGAAGTTTGAAATAGAATCACCATTAACCAAGAATAAATCTTCCAGGAATATAGCAGGTTGTGGATGTTGGAAATATTCAAGACTATGCTAGGTTACTGAGAGGGGAGGGGTGAATCAGTAACCTAAAAGAATTTATCAAATTCATATCTTAATTGCAATAATCTAATAACTATTTAATTCATTAAATCAGATCTAACTATATGCATGAGAAACTGAAAACATAAACATTTATTGCACATGAACACAATAATTTTGGTGACCCAGAAACCTTCCAAATAGAAAGTAAAATTGGGGTGGAGATGATACCTACAAAATTTCAATACTACAGCATAAAGTTGGCCTATTAAGGCTTACAACAATCACTTTTGATGATCCACCCTATTAGGAGCAGTCACCTTTTTAGAGGATTTACAAACATACAATGAAGTACGCACTCGGTAAAGATATTTGACAAAAGACTATTAAGTCTACCTTATTAGAGGATTTGAACTAGTTCACTTGTTAGAATTAAATAGTAGATCTCTGACTTACAACTTGATTTTTTGATAGAGATTCTTTGAAGTACTAATCACCATTATGTGACAGATATGACTCTGCTACTCCTTTGCTAGTATGGCCTTAAAATACACTTTGCTTTTGATTCACATTCACATGCTTCTTACATATTCTTCATTTTCACTTTTCATTCATGCATACATACATTCATCTATTCATATTCATACATTTTGATATGATACAATAAATTACACACACACACACACACACACACACACACACACACACACACACACACACATATCCAATTTACAAAATTACAAAGTTGGCCAATATACAAGTTAACACCAATATTACAAAGTTGGCTCAAATGTAGACTCTTAGGTTTTTAAGACTAACTTGGTGAAGTTATGATACACGATGTTCACTATAATTACTCAACATTGTCATGCATTTGGTAGAAGTAGAAGCTCGGTCCATACTAATCATCTTAGAGTAGTCTTGAACTCGGTCTGCACTGTTGACTCACTAGATACTGTATAACTTGGTAGAAACTGAATTACTCATTTACCATGACTGCACTTGGTAAACATTGATCATCACATAGCTTAGTTAACACTAGCTTCACTTCACATGAACTGCTAGCTCAATTTGAACTATGAAGCTTGGTAACCACTGAATTGCTTGGGTTGAACTGCTAAACTTCACACTACCTGATTTCACTTGGTAACCATTGGAATACTCGGTAGGAACTGTAAAGCTTGGTGGCTACTAAATTACATGGAAAACACTATAGACTATTCAATAAGCTTGGTAGCCATACAAAGTTTGAATAAGTGTTGTCACTACTAACAAACTTGACCTAATGTCAACAATCTCCCCCTTTGGCATTAGTGATAAAAACACTTATTAGCCAAAACTTATATACATCACAGTGTGATACTGATCGATATGGTATATTGTAATTGAGATTTTTCAAAATTTTTCTTTGTAAGTCTATACAATATACTTTCCTTTCCTTTGTAAGTATATGCAATACACTTTCCTTTCCTTTGCATGATTCTCCCCCATACAATATACATACTGTTTCTCCCCCTTTTTTATAATAATGCCAAATATTTATTCAAAACTTATTTACATAGAGACACCAATGTAAGAAAGAAACTCAGAATGTACTTTAAGTATGAGTGCTAAAGTCTTATCCCAATTTTCTTGCAAAACTTTGCACATATGTAGAGTATTTGTGGTTCTCAGGATAAAAGCTTAACAACTTGAGCAAAGATCAAGGACAATGGAGATATTCAAACTTGATAAGGCAATTGAAAATGAAAAGCTAGACTTAGAAATGGCCATTGCACAACTCAAGAATGTGATGATCAGTGTTTACCAAGTGCAGTCATGGTAAATGAGTAATTCAGTTTCTACCAAGTTACACAGTATATATTGAGTCACTAGTGCAGACTTAGTTTGAGACTACTCTGAGATGATTAGTATGGGCCAAGCTTCTACTTCTACCAAATGCATGACAATGCTGAGTAATGACAGTGGACGTTGTGTATCAAAACCTCACCAAGTTAGTCTTCAAAACCCAAGAGTCTCCATTTCAGTCAACTTTGTAATATTGTTGTTAACTTGTATATTGGCCAACTTTGTAATTTTGCAAATTGGATATATATATATATATATATATATATATATATGTATTGTATCATATCAAAATACATGAATATGAATAAATGAATGTATGTATGCATGAATGAAAAGTGACAATGAAGAATATGTAAGAAGCATGCGAATGTGAATCAACAACAAAGTGTGTTGTAAGGCCATATCAACAAAGGAGCAATGGAGTCATATCTATCACATAAAGGTGATTAGTACTTCAAAGAATCTCTATCAATAAATCAAGTTTTAAGTTAGAGATTTACTATTTCATTCTAATAGGTGAACTAGTTCAAATCCTCTAACAAGGGAGACTTAACAGTCTTTTGTCAAATCTCTTTATTGAGTGCATACTTCATTGTATGTTTGTAAATCCTTTAACAAGGTGGACCTAGAAATCCTAATTGCTCCTAATAGGCCAGATCATCAAAAGTGATCATTGTAAGCCTTAACAAGCCAACTTTGTGCTATAGTATTGAATTTTTGTGGGTATCATCCCCACCCTAGTTTTACTTTCTATTTGGAAGGTTTTTGAGTCGCCAAAATTATTGTGTTCATGTGCAATGAATGTTTATGTTTTCAGTTTCTCATGCATATAGTTAGATCTAATTTAATGAATTAAATGGTTATTGGATTATTGCAATTAAGATCTAAATTTAAAAAAGTCATTGAGGTTATTGATTCACCCCTCCCCTCTCAGTAACCTAGCATAGTCTTGAATATTTCCAATAGTGGAAGCTACATTCATGCATTGCTCCAACGAAAAGTATATAATGACTTGCTCCACTAGAGATGATTTAGCAATCTAGTTGGCTCTAACTTTGGCACTAAGATGTTGACTCTTGACTATCTATGGAAAGTACCTGAAAAGCACTCAATACACACACCACATTCCACATGCATATATTTATTTTATCATCAATATTAGAAAAGGTGTAAGTTCAAATTACCACTCTTGCAAATCCTATGGCTACAAGAGGAAAAATACCGATAACATAAATGAGGAAACACTTATCAGCATGCAACATCACTTATCAGCATGCAACATCACTTATACCATTTTGTCCATAGATTCAAGCAATTATAATATATTTGAACTATTCACTCTTCTACTTAATGTCTCATCATATATAGAGAATATAAATGAAAATATAAGAACATTTTCTTAAAACTATAAAGTCATGATTATTTTTGCAAGATAGCTACTTAAAACTAAGATAAAAAGATCTTAAAAAAATGACCTTTTAGGGGCCCATCATTCCCCTCAACTGAGCTATTGTTGGTCCCCAACAACCATGAAGTTTCTGATTCAGGCCCAAAGTCTCCAATCACTTGCTGTCCTCTCTCTTGGCTCGTTCTTAACATATTCAAAGTACCCATAGTTTACCTTAAGCCTTTTTCATCACCAAACTTCTATTGTCATATCATGATCCTTTACATTATCATTCATTACTAGTAGTGGTTGCAGGAGAATAGGGGGCTAATACTTTAATGGAATCCAATATTTGCATTGATTCCTTCCCAAATCAATAGACCATGGAATCCTAATAGTAGCAAGAGTTAAATTTTGAGGAGAGTGGGGTTCTCTTATCTTTAGGACATGTGGCATCTATGTCCACCTTTTCCTTGAAGCAACCATAGTCATCTCAACATCTTCAGAGAATGTCATTCCCAATCTGTAAAGGCTTGCTAACTAAGCATACTTTATTAGCTCCAATAGGGTTGCATAGAATAGAAATCCAATCCAAAAATGTCTGTCTAGAGTGTTCAACTTCTAGTCTTATGAGTAGAGGTACTATCATTTCACTATTCTTGTAAGGTGCAACTTGATATTCCATACTTATCTCATTCTGCATCCAAGACATCACTACTCTCAACTACACATCCCCTATAGACAAGAGTGAATTCCATTATGTGTCATTAGGCACTACTAAATTATGGAGATATAGTTTACACAATAGATTCTTTAAAGGAATTGAAATAGATTGGAATGCATCATAAAACTCATTTGGAGTTGCAATAGAGGGATTAAACCTTCCATAATAATAGTCAACTTAACATTTACAAGCTACTCTTTGAGAAACAACACATACACTAGTGAGGGTGATCTACATTCCATTAGTTCAAGAATCAATCATGTAACTTGTTCAATCCTCCTTTTTAAAACTTCATTCTAGTTTGAGCTCTATTTCAACTAACAGCTTTGTTAATTAATAACATGTTTCAATTTTTCTTTTTCCAGCTTCCATTGAGCTCTTTTCTATAACAACTATTGAAACAAATTAATTCCTATAGACAAAGTTGTAGATAAATTGGGTGGCGGCAATGGTTCCTAGTTAAAAATGTCTATCCATTCAGATGTCACATGAGGAATTTTGTTGACACTTTGTGGTGTGGAGCATTCTCCTTTTCTTATGACAATTATTGTCACCACATTTTCTTTCTTACTAGATTTAGCTATAACTATAGCTAGTGTATCTAACCCATCTTGATTGAGATTTTCTATTACTTCCTCAACAATTTCTTGCCTAAATTTTGGATAGTCCTTAGAAGGAAGGTCTTCTGTATCCTCACCAATATCTTTTATAATAGGGCTTTCTTCAAATTCCTCAAATTCTTCAAGCTCATTATAATCCTTATCACTATCAACATTCACATAGTTAACTCTAAGGTCAACTTTAGGTTGTCAACTTTGATTATTACACTCATTAGTAGCTATGTTTTGTTGCAATTTTTCATCCGAAGAGGAACCCTTCTCAATCTCATAAGATTCTAAGTTAACCACTAGAATATATGCTTTAGTAACCTTACTTCCCTAAAAAATCCTTGCACTTCACCTCATATGGAGGTGTAGATAGGCATGGAGGATTCTTTCATTTCCTCTTTCTTGTAGATATTTCAACAATAGGTTCTTTAGGAGGTTTTTTTGAAACTTCTCTTTTTGAAATTGTAGGGTTTTATTATCATTACTTTTATCATCAGGTTGTTGTTCTAATTTTTCTTCCTCAAGTTCAACAACTTTACCTTTTCTTTTCTCAATAATAGACCTAGTCTTAATAGATGATGGGGTCTTGGGGGCACTAATAACTATTGAGATCTGATCGAAAAGATCATTGCTGAAAGAGATTATTGAAAGAGGGAGATTGTTGAAGTAGACTATGTGTTTCAATTATTGTATTGTCATTTATGTCAAACCTACTATTTTCTGGTAAGATAATTACTTACAAGATTCAAGTATTATCACTTGGTTGATTGATGAAGAGGATTTGATCAATAAGATGTAACAATAGAACCTAGAGGAAAGGTTGAGTTATGATTATGTAATGAAGTACAAGGATTAGTTAGGAAAATTATGACATGATGAATTGATAATCTACTTGAGGTTACAAAGGTCGGTTACACTTTGAAACTTTAGAAGAACAAGTTATAGAAAGACTATCTACCAAGCTTGACCAAGTTGTTAGTAGGTGCCAAGCAAAGTTAGTGCAAGGCAATCAAAAAATCAGTTGGAGCTGAGTAAAAGAAAATTCTAGTGTATTCTGAGTAAAATAGTTGATACTGAGTAACATAGTATGTGCTGAACAGCAGTAAACTTTAGTTAATGCCAAGTGATTACATAGTTGATGCTGAACAATGCAATATGTGTCAAGCATTAGAAGGTTGATAATGTCGAGCTGGTGCATTATGTTAAAGATCAAAGATTCATCGAATCTAAGCCAACAAGTTTGTTTTCTTGATACTTATGAACCAAAAGAAAGATAAGGTTGATGAGGTGGTGGCATAGAAATTGTTTTAAACCATTTCTAGGAAAATTTAAATGGATTCTAGGAGAAGTGTCTAGAAGAAAGATGGAATATGAGGTAGATACATTGTATCCTACCTAATCCATCCAAAACCTAAAATAGACAATGGAAAATGAAAAAGTATCTTAATTTCCTATTAATGGGAATATCTAGTCATGAAGAAAATAAGGAGAGAGGGTCAGAGAAGACAAGGAAAGAACAAAGGAAAGAAGGACAATAGGAAGTCAAGGACTCTGCTTCATCGAGTGACCTAAAAGGTGACTGTATTGGCATGCTAAGCAAGAAGGCTTAAGGAGATATATGCTTGAAGGGTGAAAAAGCTATCAAAACTACAAAGTATGAAAGCCAAGAAGAATTGAGGATTAAACATTGATTTGTAATCTACAAGAGAAGTTGTAAGTTATATCAGATCAAAGCTCTACTATTACTCTCTAACAATTGTATCAATCTAGGGTAAATCCTTTAATTCAAGGTTAACCTAATAGTCATTTGAAAATCCTTTAATTGGGTGGCATTCCAAGTGAATGGCCTAAAGTCCTCTAACAAGGTTGACTTCTAATAGGGTGACTGAATTCCTTAATTGGGTTACATTTAATAGTGTGTGTTGTAACATTTAGTAGGGTTGGCATTTCACAAGGAATCAATTCAAAAGAAAAGGAGTAGCATGTTACTAGTGGTTTTTCCCAAATTGGGTTTCCAAATTAAATCATTGTGTCAAGTGTGTTGGTGAATCCTTTATGTTTCATATTTACATTTTTGCAAGTTGATTTAATTGTAACTTAGAAGTTTTAGTGATTGCATGGATGCATGCATAGATATGAATGTTTTATGGGTTCACTAAGCTAAGAGAAAAGTTTTATTTGTACATCTGGACATTGAATAACTAATTCACCCCTCTCTCAGTTATTCTAAAGAATTTCAACAATTGGTATCAAAGACATCTACTAAAGAGGACTAGTTTGAAGGTACTGGAAGCACAAAGATCAAGATGTCAAAAAGGGAAGTACCTAAGCTTAATAGAGACAACTTTCCTACATGGAAAAGTTTGATGAAGCTAACTTGTGGAGAAATAGGAGATCATGCACAATCCACCATCACAGTGGAACATGTTGATCCTATTAGAATTCCAACTACTGAAGATATGAAGAAGAAGAAAGAACACAATCTAGCGATGTTGGAAATTGCCTCTACCCTAAGCCATGTAGAATTTGATGATATCAAAGGCTATGACACTATAAAGAAAATATGGGATGCCTTGCACACTATCTATGGAGGAGAAACCAAAATTCAAAGAGGAAAATCTAAGAGTCTCAGAGGTAAGTTTAATGATATGAGAATGGAAGAAGGTGAGAATATTGCTAAATATGTTGCTAGGATAAAAGAAGTTGTTAGTGCAATAAGAGGAGCTACTAGTCATGTAATTCCCTGCCCAAAGATCCTTGGAACAAGAATTCAGTTCAAGCCAAGATATATATATTTTTTTACAAGTATGAATGCACATGAAAACATCATATAGGGATAAAAAAGATCACAATGAAAGACTTCACCACAATTTTGACAACCAACGAATCTCTGAACATCACTAACAAATTGACACCCACAAACAAAGGCCAAAAATGACCACAAACATGATGAGGGCTCAAAGAATCCACCACTCATCAATAAAATAGTAGGCTAGGGTATAAATGTAGAACATTGAAATTTGGCTTAATTTGAAATCCTGAAGTCCTAAAATTTCTTAGAATCTTTATCTTATCTAGGAGAGGTTTGAAACCTATCTAAAAATATTCATCACAATATTAAAATATATCTTAAGTATAAGTAATTTAATTTACATTAACTTAAATGATCTATTTTAAACCCCTAGGAAAGACTATTTTGAATAGGAAAGGTGTGAAATCCAATAAGGTGTCTAAAACCAACTTCCAAAACTTCCTCGACCAAGCCTAACTACTCCCTATTTCTTGTGCAAGGGAGTGCACTAGTCTCGAGTTTTGCATGTGATTTTGCATCATTGTACATGAGAAAGTGCATGGCTTCGCACGATGATTCGCTACACACTATGTGAGGAATTGCATCACTGCGCAATGACATACATTCTCGCATAAGGAAGTACATTCTCACACAAGGAATTTCCTTTCCATGCAAGAAAACACATCAGCTAAAAAATAGAGCATAAATAAAAAGCATAAAAGCATGAAAACCTCCACATTGAGGAGTACTAGATCCATATAAATCAAGGAATGAACACTCGAGTGCATAAACAACAAGGAAAGAGGAACATCTATCCATCTAAACCAAAGCAGTAAAGAATGTAATGAAAGCAACATCATAATGAACATAAGCAACATTGCAATGTATAGAAATAACATTGCAATGAACAAAAAAACTAAGTACGTAGTTCCTCCCAACCATCAATAGCATCATAAGACCATAATGGATCCTAGCCATCCCATGCACATAACATCTGAAGCCATCGACCAGATCGCTGGTACTATCGTAATAGGGACATCACTAGTAAACATGCTACAAACATAAGCATAAGGAAATGTAACATGCTAGTGGAAACATAAGATAATCTTACAAAGTAGATAACATCACCTATCACATGCTAATCATCAAAGCAAGAAAATGTATCAGTAAATAACATAATCTAACATGATCTACAAGCATTCCAATGAAAGCATAAATCATAAGAAAGTGTACTCCGAAACTTGAAGTACCAAGTGAAAACATCTAGCAACAATCACACTAGGATAAAAGACCATCTCTATACACTGGTCCCTAGTAGTGTTGTAGGTAGCTATCCCTCCCAACTACATGGAACCTTTAGGTACACACATGCCATGCTGATGGAGATAATGGTCCAACCACAAACCCATAAAAAAAACATCCATGGCTAACACTCACACCAGACAGTATAATGGCTATAACCAAGAACCTAAGACAATGCAAGGAGTATAGGTCCTGGTCAGAAACTCAATAGGCTACTAAGTAGGGGCTAACATTATGGAGAGTTTCTTGGCATAGAAAAGCCCAAGCTTGGACTTGTGTAGATTCAACTCCTCAACGGAAGGCTCTAGCACCCCACATCTTTCATTATCTTAAGTTTTATTACCAATCACACATTTTATTTAGTTATCACTTAGTTAAAACTTCCTCTACCAACCCTCTAGGCACAATGATCACCATGCTACAAGATAGAAGCCCCCTCCATATGCTACCCTGCCCTACCCATGCTCATCCTACAACAAGTGCCCATAGGCATGCATATTCCCAACCCAACCCCAATGATTATAACTTCTTGAAGTGTCACGGAAGATCAGGCCTTGCAAGTCACTCGACAAATGTAGGTGCATGTACTTGTGTGTGGTGCACAACCATCACAAAGATCATAACACAAGGATTGGATAAAAACACAATGCGAAGTAAAACAACCAACTGAAAGCAACTTAGGAGGAAAAATTCTACATGAATCTCGAAGCCAATAAAACCATACATCATGAAATCAGTCAACCAGCCTCAATCCAGGAGTATGGATTCTACATGAATCCCAATGATGCAACAAGACCAAACATCATGAACTCACTCAACCAGCCTCAATCCGGGAGTATGGATTCTACACAAACCCTAGTATCCATAAAACAACAACAAAGGTCCAAAAGAAACGATAAAACCAAGTATAAAATCACTCAACCAAACATAAAGTCAGGAGTATGGATGTGACATGCATCCCAATGCAAACACAAAACTGCAAAAAATGTCCAATTGATATCCAAAAAAATATCCAAGTCCATAACCCAACTCATGACAAGAAAACCTAATAAAAAAGGGGCACACAAAATGAGGTAAAAACCTCAAATTTTGGAAAAGTTCAAAATTAAAACCCATTTGGCCTTTGGGTAAAAAAATCCCAAAAATCTAAGAATAAATGAGTTTGGACACTGTATACAAAAATTGCTAGCATAACAATGCAAAACTACAAACCCTCATTCTGAAAAATAATGAAATGCTCATACCTAACCAACTAGGTAGAACCAACAAACAAAAACAAAGGGGAACACAAGTTCTCAACCTCTAGCCAAATGGATAACAAAAGAAAAAGTAGAAATGAAGTAGAAACAATAAAATAGGAGAGCCCTACCTTGTAGCCAAAAGGGAAAAATGGAAAACTGAGCTATAAAATAAAAAACCCTGTAGAAGTGGCTAAAAATCATGGCAATCCAAGGTATCCCTGAGCTAGATCCAACAAGCTCAACCTCATGACGATCCCATTCCCATAGCTCCCACAATGAGCAAAATAGTAAATCCTCATGAAAAGCGTTTTGGGTTTTACACTCCAACTTTCTAATTCAAAAGTGAGAAGTGAGGAATTAAATTCCTTTTTGGATACTTATTCACTTTTTGAGTGAATAATCGATTAGGGAAATAAACCAACCAACCTAGTTAAACCTTGAGTTAACCCAACAAAAATAGTCTATTCTTAGAAATATGAATTCGTCTATGGAAAAGTTGCTTAAAATTAAAATAAATCAATTAAAAAGCCTGAAAAATGAAAAAAATAGAAATTTCCTTAACAACTTTCGTAATAATGTAAAACTTTAAATGCATAGACATGCTCACTAGTCTAATCACATAATGCAAATGAGTTTGGATTTGATAATCACTGAAAGATTTAATTAACCAATTAAAATAAGGATACGTTGACCAAATAGGGATGACATTAGTAAAATATGAATAGCTAAATCCCTAACTCAATGTGCCACTACTAGGGATATAAATCCTACACACTAAACAACATGATCAGGTGCAATTGCATATAATAATGTAGCCAAAGCAGTAAATGCATTAAATTACCTAATTTAACCATTTATTTAATTATATCAAAATAATCTATTTACATCACTCACATTCCCATAAAGCATAACAACACAAGAATGAAGTAAATAACTATAGCATTAAATCCATCACATAACATAATTAGTGATATGTCCAAATACCAGATAACTAGATATCATCATAAAACACACTGTCATCTCAAAATGGCATCATCATACAATATGATCAACTGAGCAACATAGTAATCTAAAATGTATGATATTGAAATCAAGGTATAACATCTGACCCTCAAGACATCTCACATGTAAATCCTAACATAAGTAGATATCCATAGCACATAACCAATGAATCAAACATGGACAATCCATTTCTAACTATTTAAGAATTTAATAATGGTTGTTCACACAACAACAAAAAGGAACTTAAAACACATAACAAAACACTATCATAAACATGACTAACTATTGCTATAGGAACCAAGGTAACAGGTAATAGTGCATAGTGCAATCTTTGCACACATCTTAGGGTAATCACGGAACAACATCATGATACCACATTGACCTTGGTAACCAATGGTACAAACCTCAATGAATCATAAATCACATCATAATCTCAAAAATTAGTCATAAGCATAATTAAGGCAACTAATACAAAAACATAAATCAAATCACCTCTACGGTGTAGACCACTCATGGTCACAAACATGATCCCTTGTCAATGGAATATACACAAGGTTGCATCCATTATTATGACTTACAATAGTCAAATGGGAGAGGCACTACATCATCCCCCCTAAGGACTAGGCTTACTCCTAGAAACCTACAATCCAAGAATAGAAACCAAAACACATCAAGAGCCAAAAATCAAAAGCAATTAATAGGAATCACTCAACAACTCACCACAATTCAAACCCAAATCACTCCATACACAAACCATCACATCAACCCCCAAATAGGTCAACTACAAGAGAATAGGTGTCATAAAGACACATGGTCCTCCAACAAGGAACCTCCTATGTGCTAGGAAAACCCATCTAGCCATAAAGTGAATTATACAAGGTAAGGAAAAAGTCACTCTACCTCATCAACAAGTGCCCAACTATGACATGCACCTACCACATGATTGAAAAACCAAGTCAACACATTATGCACTTCCAACAAGAGTTGGAATCATGGGGAATAACCATCCCAAAATTCCTAAGAATACTATCATGTCACACATGAGCATCCTTGAATCCATGTAAACTCACCCTTTGAACAAAGTGAATGACAGTTTACTAACAAAATTACACACTCCAAAAGACTACTCACCATGGAGCATAGGAGAACAATGCCTCCCCAAGGTATAAAAGTTCAACTACTACTAGGAACTAGGGTTACAAAATCCAACTAGACAAGATATCACCTTTTCACAAGGTTGAAAAGAATTCCACAGTGGACACAACCATGTAGTATTTGTATACCAATGCATAAGATGGTAACATGTGTCCAATGATACCATGTCCCTTTGACACCATGCTAGGAATACCAAACCCAACCTATAGCTAAACTCAATCTCTAGCCTCAAGTCAATGGGCAATGAGAAAACTTGACTAAGATAATCCTCTTAAAGAAAAAAGCTAAGGGACAAAGAAACTATAGAGTAAAGGACTGAAAGGGAGTCCCTCTCAACTTCTACACTAAATCAGCCCAAGATGTGTTAGGGAACTCACAATTCCACCAACCATCAATATACTCATTTAAAAACACTAACTAAGCTAGAGGCATAACCACGCTAGCCTATTCTCACAAGAGAGAAAAGGATACAAAGATGTGCCCAAGTCAACATCCAAAAAGGAGAATCTAGAGTCATCAAAGAACTAGGTCACTCCCAAATGATAAGGCAACATCAACCTTGAGCAAGGTACACTTACAAGCTACACTTCACCTCACAAAGATGAATCAGTGCAATAGGAAACACACAAATCCAAGCACAAATCTCAAAAAATACCTTGTAGATTATGAAGACTAGATAGCTCTTCTATTACAAATGACATGAAGAGTTAAACTTCTCTAGTAGCCATAAATATGATATGTCATGATTGAATTGGCCTCTACCTAATAAAGGGTACTCGGAACATCAACCAGAAACTCCAAAAGTGTGAATGAGATGCTTGTTGTTCCCCAAGAGAAATTTTGCATTTGCACAATCTCACATGAAGTTTCTTAGCAAACTAGGTGAGAAAATGCTTGACCACTAGTTTCTCGTACAAAATTTCAAATTAGCACAAAAATTCTCTTCACTCCAGAGGCCATAACTTTCACATCCGGACTCGGATTGACTCTATTCAAAAAGAATCAGAAAGATATTAAAAAACACTACAAAAAGATGGAGCTAAGAGAGTCCTAAGGTCTAAGAGTTTGAGTAACCACTTAAGACAAACCCACATAGGCAAAAATAGCAGTCTTGGTTACCAAGACAAGCAACGAACAAAATATCCAAAACCATTTAAGAACACACATGCCTAAAACAACATAAGATGTGGAATGAAAATTAGTTCATACACTAAAACCATCATTACTTATCTTTCATAATTTCATTAATTAAACATAACATAAGCACTAATGCACAATGAAACTAAAAGGTTTTCAAAGAAAGGATTCAAGAGTCACCATAAAACAAGTACATATCTTTCAATTTTTTTCAAGAATAAAATTTTTTTTACTCATCTTTTAAACCATCCAATTACATAAAAAACTTTAAATCTATCAAAGAAACACTAGCATGTTCTCCATGATATTATCCCTTATACATACTACTAGAGGTTCAAGATAAACATGGTAGAATCACAACACACAACTGGGCAACAACTAAGACACATTCAGAATAGTCATTAGGAACCAAAACAAAAAGCCCAAATGGGGAATTTTCAATTCCAACAATACATATCAAAAAGTGCATATTTCAACAATAAGTCAAATGTGACAACTATCACAACGAGAGTGATGGATAAAATTTGATGACTATTCCCAAAGAGGAAAATACTGAAAACCAATGCTAGCCCAACAACATGAGGAAAGTACCTCTAGCCAAATAAAATAAGGCATCAATTAGATCAAATTACTTGTGATGCTTGAGGATAATCACACAAGATGGATAAATCACCATACAATGCTAAGGAATACATCATCCTAGCAACGTTAGAGAACATACTCACACACACCAAGTAGTATACCATCAGTAACCTCATGCATATGTAGACAACAATAATCTCCTTA
Organism: Cupressus sempervirens; assembly: GCA_028749045.1. Taxonomy (NCBI): domain Eukaryota; kingdom Viridiplantae; phylum Streptophyta; class Pinopsida; order Cupressales; family Cupressaceae; genus Cupressus; species Cupressus sempervirens. The sequence goes on from CM053793.1 coordinate 784,383,311, forward strand.
ATTATTTTTCCATACAATGTAACAATTAGATATCCATCAATTTAATAACATTTTCCATAAGCTTATGAAGCAATCAGATTGTAGACTTAAGTCATTAACCCAAGGATATAATGCAAAACCTACTTTACAATGGTTCATAATAAACACTTAATTCTCAATGAAAGGGACTATTTCATTACTATAAAAATATAACATAGAATCAAAAATAAGATTCATTTATTTACTAAGAATTAGGAGAAAATAGGGAAATAATGCACCTAACTCCACAAGGAGAAACAAAAGAGGCACTCAAAGCTAGCACATGGAGACCAATTAGTGGTTCCATCCAATAGGATCACACAAGCAACCAACCAAATAAGGCACATCAATTCTGTCTACAAAACTCAAAAGACTCACTTCCTTCTCCTCACACAGATCTAGTTGCATCTACTAGACAAGCAAGTCCATCCCAAGTAGATACCAAAGCAACAAAAATCATGAGCTCTTCACCAAGACACTCACACTCACACATGAAGCATCAACCACAAGGGAAACATAAATGTAGAGATCCCAATGTTTGAACATGGGCTCTAATACCAGATGTAATGCCCACTCAAAGATCCTTGGACTAAGGATTCAATTCAAGCCAAGATACATATATATTTTTACAAGTATGAATGCACATGACAACATCATACAGGGGTCACAAAGATCACAATGCAAGACTTCACCACAATCCTAACAACCAATGAATCTTTGAATGTCACTAACAAACTAACACACACAAAAAAAGGCCAACAAAAACCACACACATGATGAGGGCTCAAATAATCCACCACTCATCAATAAAACACTAGGCTAGGGTATAAATGTAGAACCCTAAAATTTGGCTAAGTCTAAAATTCTGAAGCCCTAAAATTTTCTAGAATCTTTATCTAATCTCAGAGAGGTTTGAAACCTATCTCAAAAGATTTATCACATATATTAAAATATATCTTAAGTACTTATACTTAAACAATATATTTTAAACCCCTAAGATAGACTATTTTGAATTGGAAAGGTGTGAAATCCAATAAGGTGTCCAAAAAAAACTTCCAAAACTTCCTCAGCCAAGCCTAACTACTCCAGAACTTGAAGTACTAAGTGAAAACATCTAGCAATGGTCACACTAGGAAAAAAGATTGTCTCTATACATTGGTCCCTAGTAGTGGTGTAGGTAGCTATGCCTCCCAACCATGTGGTACCCGTAGGTCCACACCTTCTATACTGATGGAGATAATGATCCAACCACAAATACACAAAAACAACATCCATGGCTAACACTCATGCCAAATAGTATGATGGTTGTAACCAAGAACATAAGACAATGCAAGGAGTATAGGTCCTAGTTAGAAACTCAATAGGCTACTAAGTAGGGGCTGAAATCATGGAGAGTTGCTTGGTATCAAAAAGCCCAAGCTTGGACATGTGCAGATTCAACTCCTCAATGGAAGGCTCTAGCACTGCACATCTTTTAATATCTTAAGTTTAATTACCAATCATACATTTTATTTAGTTATCACATAGTTAAAACTTCCTCTACCAATCCTCTAGGCACAATGATCACCAAGTTGTGGGATAGAAACCCCCTCCATATGCTACCCTACCCTACCCATGCTAATCCTATGATAAGTGTGTGTGGGCATGCATATTCCCAACCCAACCCAATTGATCATAACTTCCAGAAGTACCACAAAAGATTGGGCCTTGCAAGTAACCCAAAAAATGTATGTGCATGTACTCATGTGTGGGACACCATCATCATGAAGATCATAACACAAGGACTGGATGAGAACACAATGTAAAGTAAAACATCCAACTAAAAGCAACTTGGGAGGACGGATTCTACATGAATCCCAAAGCCAATAAAACCATACATCATGAAATCACTCAACCAACCTCAATCTAGGAGTATGGATTCTACATGAATCCCAATGATGCAACAAGACCAAATGTCATGAACTCACTCAACTAGCCTCAATCTGGGAGTATGGATTCTACATGAACCCTAGTGTCTACAAAACAACAACAAAGGTCCAAGAGAAACCATAACACCGGGTATAAAATCACTCAACCAAACAGAAAGTTAGGAGTATGGATGTGACACACATCCCAATGTAAACACAAAATTACAACAAAGGTTTGATTGATATCCAAATGGATAATCTAGGTCTACAACCCAACTCATGTAGAGAAAACTTGATAAAATAGGGGCCACACAAAATAAGGTAAAAAATCCAAATTTTGGAAAAGTTCAAAATTAAAACCCATTTGGCCTTTAGGTACAAAAACCTCAAAATCCAAAAATAAATGAGTTGGAACACCGTATGCAAAAATGGCCAACATAACAATGCAAAACCCCAAACCCTCATCCTCAAAAACCAAGAAAATGCTCATACCTGACAAATTGGGTAGAAGTAGCAAATAAAAATGGAGGGGAACACTAGTTCTCAACCTCCAACCAAATAGCTACCAAAAAAAGATGTAGAAACAAAGCATAAACAATAAAATGGGTGAGCCCTACCTTGCAGCCAAAAGGGCAAAATGAAAAACTGAGCAATAAAATAAAAGGCCCATTGAAGTGGCTAAAAATTGTGACAATCCAAGGTCTCCCTGAGTTGGATCCAACCAGCTCAACCTCATGATGATCCCATGCCTATAGCTCCCACAACGAACACAACAGTAAATCCTCATGAAGAAGATTTTGGGTTTTACTCTGCAACTTTTTAATTTGAAAGTGAGAAGTGAGGAATTAATTTTTTTTTTGGATACTTATTCACTTTTTGAGTGAAAAATTGATTAGGGCAATTAAGTAGCCAACCTAGCTAAACCCCGAATTGACCCAAATGAAAATAGGCTATTTGAAATAAGAATTCATCTATGGAAAAGCTGCCAAAAATTAAAATAAATCAATTAAAAAGCCCGAAAACCCAAAAATATATAAATTTCCTTAATAAACTTCGTAACAATATGAAACTCTAAATGCATAGACATGCTCACTAGTCTAATCACATAATGCAAATGAATTCAGATTTAATAATCACCAAAAGGTTTAATTAAACAATTAAAATAAGGATATGTCGACCAAATAGGGACAACACTGGTAAAATATGAATAGCTGAATCACTAACTCCATGTGCCACTACTAGGGATATAAATCTTGAACACTAAAAAATATGATCAAGTGCAATTGCATATAATAACATAGCTGAAGCAATAAATGCATTAAATTACCTAATTTAACTATTTATTTAATTATATCAAAATAACATATTTACATCACTTAGGTTCACATAAAGCATAACTACGTAGGAATGAAGTAAATAACCATAGCATTAAATTCATCACATAAATACTCAGTGATATGTCCAAATACTGAATAACTAGATATCATCATAAAACACAATGTCATCTCAAAATGGCATCATCATGCAATATGATCAATTGAGCAGCATAGTAATCTAAAATTTATGATACTAAAATCAAGGTATAACATCTGACTCTCAGGTCATCTCACATGTAAATCCTAACATAAGTAGATATTTGTAGCACATAACCAATGAATCCAACATGGAAAATCCATTTCTAACTATTTAAGCATTTAATAATAGTTGTTTACACAACAACAAAAAGGCACTTAAAACACATAACAAAACACTATCATAAACATGACTAACCATTACTACAAGAATCTAGTCCAAGGTAGTAGGTAATAGTACATAGTGCAATCTCTACACACATCTCAAGGTAATCACAAAATGACATCATGATACCACATTGATCTTGGTAACTATAGACACCTAAATTTGATTACACCACTTTGGTAATTTAATTTAGCCATCTCTAAGGGCATCATTAATTAAATTTTTATTTAATTAATCCTTTGCCATCCCTAGTTGATTAATTTAATTAATCATCTATAGTCTTAATTGATAAATCAAATAACCTATTATTTATCAATTAAATCCTATTCTTCTATCTAATTCCAAAAATCCCCATTTATTAAATAAATCTATTTGATAAATAAAATCCTCAAATTCAAAAACCCCTAACCTATCTCTAATCCTCTATTTGGCCTAATCCACCCCATCCACCCATACTAACCAAGCTTAGCCACTAACTCACCCAACCTCATTAATGCCATCCACTTGCACATCTCTAACATCCCTAATCTAATCCTAAACCCAAGCCTAATCCACCCCCTAATGTTGTCACATTCCCTAAGCAAGTTTAAGACTTTCCTAAACCAAACCAAAGTCTCCCCTCAAAAATCTCAACCACCAAGTCATGAGTGCTCTTACAAATCATAAAAGACTCTTACAAGCCCACTCATGACTCTTACACCCATCTTCCACACTCATTCCTCTTACATCTCTCTTACATACTCAACCCCACTCATCATGCCTTTAACCAACCCTTTACCCTACCCTCTCACAGTCATCCTCCTTGTGACAAATGTCACCTTCCCATTGGTGCTAAACAAGCACAATCCATGTGCTCCCCTTTGAGTGCATCTTAGCCCTCCTTTACCATCTCCCCATCCTTGCATCTAAGCCCTCCATCCCTCTACCCCTTGGCCTATAAATTGAATCCCCTCCCAAGCTATTTGAATAACAATCCTTGAGTAAAGTTATCATGCCCTTTTGAGAGCCAAAATCCACATCCATATCCTTATAATGCCAAATTGAGAGCTCACAAAGCTACCAATTTGCCATTATCCATCTCCATTGAAGCCATTTTGAGAATTTGAGCATACATCCCTAATCTATACATAGACCTATCTCAAAAATAAGAGAACAAGCTCATTGAGAGAGCCTATCCATGGCTCACATTCTCATTTGAGTTTGTCTTCTCTTTGTCTCTCTTATATGTTATGTTAGTTTAATGTGTAAATTCTTTCATTGAATTAGTATTCCTAGCACATTAGATTAGTGTATACATTTTGGCATGCCCGGTGGGACCCCACTATGGGTCATTTTTTTCATCCATTTTAATCTACAATTTTCTTTTACAAACTAACAATCTAACGGTTTGTTGTTGTTTGAGTTGGTGCAAGGTGTTTTTTCTTGTTTTTGTAGGTTGAAGGACACACTAAAGAGAAAGATACACCCTTTAAAATCCAAAAATAACCAAGAAAATAAAAAATTCTGGAAAAAACCTGCGCTCGTCGGTTCCCTTCGCGTAGTGTCATCTCTGCCTGTCGTCTCCACAGTTTGGCATCTCTGCCTGTCATATCTGCAAAACGTCATCTGTGCAAACTCAACCGTCATCTCTTCCATCTCAACTGTCATCTATGCAAACTCAACCGTTATCTCCATAAGCTCAATCATTGTCTGCGAAAGATAAACCGTCATCTGCACCTACACAACCGTCGTCTGCGTGAGCTCAACCGCCGTCTTCAAAAGCCCAAACTGTCATCAGTGAATTTTGGTGTCTCTGCCTATTTTTCGACAGCCTATGCCGGCAAACTCAAATTGTCATCTCTGCTTATCTTCTCTGTCGTCTCTGTTGACTAACGTCTTCGTAGTTTAGCGTCTCCATTGATTGTCGTCTCCATAGTTCAACGTCTCCGTAGATTGACGTCTCCGCCTGTGGATTATCGTGTCCGCCTGTTGTAATATTTTCTCAGATTTGTCGCCTACTTTTTGGCTATCTTGTCCAAGTCATTATCTTTGCATGCTTTCAAAACTCTAACAAATGAACCTGTATGTTTAAAAACACCAAAAAATACCAAAAAAAAAAAGAAGTATAAATCAAAATTTGACTTTTAGTGGTTTCGTAGGAAATAGACCATTCTAAGCATTTTTATGCATATCAAAAAGAACAAAAAAAGTTAATTTTTTTTTTCCCATAGTTAAGCTTTCATTTTAGAAGATTTTGGGTAACTAATCAAATTACTTTTTTATCTTATTGTAGGATGGAGCAACGAACATAATCATGTTTCTTAGGTTTTCCTTGGAATGAACTTGAATGTTTAAGCATTTTTCTTTGAATGAATGTTGTTCAAAACACACTCTTGAATGCCATGGATAAAAATAAACTTTTTATTGGAATGCATGCTTAAAACAAATGAACACAATCTTGAATGCCAAAAATTAACTAATCATTGCAATATCTCACACTTCCAATTTGGGCTTAAAACACTCTAACACTATCTTGAATGCCTAACAATCAATGAACATTGCATGGTTTTGACGCATCTCAATGACGCTCACATTTCTTACGTTGACAAATTCTTGATTTTCATTATGTTGATGATGCTGTCAAGTTGGAATGAACATTGTATGCCATAATCACAAGTGTGTTCAATCATAGCTTACAAAATCTAAATCATCAATTGGAAAAGAACTCTGCTTTTTAGCCCAAGGTCATCTAAGTTTTCTCTCCCCTTGTCATCTTTCGAGGCCATCTTGGGTGCATAAGATTAGGATCCAAAACCTTATTTTCTTTTTTTAAGAGGCCTACTTGGGGATTTCATCACCCCTTGGGACGACCTCAACTCCAGCATTCCAGCGGAGTATAAAAATTGAGAGGTGAATCGAAAGACACCTCTCTTGGGATCAAAAATTTTGTCACTCGGGCTAAGCCTCAAGGAGCTTTATACCCTTGAGAAGTGAAAGAGGAGAAGTGGGTTACCGCTCCTCTCAGCTGTGTGATATCTTTTTGGTTTCATCTATGGATTTGGGCCTCACGTACCTTGCATATATTGAGGACTCCCTAGCAAACCAAGTTTCATCCTTGTAGAAAGCTTCCTAGGATGTTGGTGTGTTTGAGGTGCTTGCTCCAAAATTTTGTCTACTTGTTTGTTCATAGCCCTTGAATGAATGTTTGCCAACTTTGGTCAAAATCCCATAAAAGCAGAAATTTCCCAGCTCAAGGCATACTTAGCATAGTCACTGCCTCATCAAAAAATCATCCAAGCTCCCTTAGTTCTTTGCTTTAGAACAATCTCAAATCCAAAGTCCATCCAAATCATCCCCCCCCAGCCAGCTAAGCAACCCAACTTCCATCTCACACCCAAGCCTTTAAAGAGTTGTTGTCACTCTGCTAGAATTTTCTATCCAATCAATCCTACCAATCAACTAATCTCACCAAGGTTATGCCTCTGACAGAGCATTGTCTAGGGTAACCCAACTTTGTCACTTGTATCCCTCATCACCTTGAGCTAAAGGTTGGGATCCACAAGTGGTCAATCTCATGTCATGCCCATAGGATCATTAGTCTATCCTTAAGTTGACACAATCTCCACCAATCCAGCACATAGGAAAGCAAAATTCTCACTTTTTGACAGCATACCCTTGAAAGTCTTCCATCCACCGAAAAGCCAAAAATCTCTAGCCAATCCTCCTTAGGTCTGTCATACAGCTTTGGCTCTCCCTAGGAAATCTTTCATCAGCCAATCCAAAATCTGAGCTTAATCCAAATCCGACCATGAGCTTTCGTGTTCATCCATATGCAAGACCCCATCCCCATCAAACTCATCGTCAAAGCATGAAGTACCAATCCTATCATGATGTGTTCAGTCGTATTGTACCAATCTTGTTGACTATGACGGGTATCTTGAGAGCCTTAGAAACATTCTACCAACCATCCCCCAAAATCCAAGAGTTATTCCAAACTATCTAGTCATGCCATCTGATATCCCAGCTTCTCCTGCATCACCCAATCAACCAAGCTTCCAATCTTCCACCCCCATCACACTAGCTATTCCTGTCAATTCACCTCCACCTCCGACACACAAGTCTCCAAGGAATCTCCCAGAGAAAATACAAGAAAAATTGCCTCCAGCAGTCGATAAGCCATGCCATCTAATCCAACCATGTGAAGTAGTCAGTAATGAAGCTTCCCCATCCATAATGTCATCTCCATCTCCCATAGCTATCATCCCCATACCATCCATCAAATTTCTTAAAATCCTCCCACTTCCCGCAAGCACCAAAATCCCACCACCTATCAAATCCCTCCAAATCCTATCCACCTCACCTCCAAGCATTTCCCAAATCTCCCATAAGGACCCTTATGCATCCATCTTCTACTCACCCATCTCCACTACTGAATCTCCCATCTATCCATCCACTGCCTTTGAAGAATCCATCTCTTCACCTCCTATCACACCATCCATCCCAATCCAATCCTATCAAGATCCTGTCCAAAAGCATGTTGACATCCCCCAAAGCATAAATGAAGATATGCTCACACCATGTCTTCCATCCATAGCGCAGTCACCATCCCCCCCATCTCCAAAACCTCAAGCCATACCTCCTCTACTGCAAGATATCTTTTCATCCCATCAGCTAAATCAAGATCCTATCCTACCATCTCCTCCACTCCATGCTTCCATCTTACCACCTATCCAAGCTATTCCACCATCTATAATCTACCCTCTTGGTTCACTTACATTCATCCATGGTGCCCTCCTCTCAGCAAAAGAATTAAGAACAATATCTCCCTTTTGCAGTACATCTGATAAAACACTTCCACCATTTTCCGCAAGCAAAAAGTATCCTTAGCTAGTTCAAATGCTCAATCGATGGCATTATCAAGGTCAAGGTTTAGGACCACAAGAGCAAGGAATCATAAAGCCTATTATTGCACAAAAGAATCTGGAATTTCATGGTCTTGGATATGTATCCAAAGGCTCACCCTCTAACAGTGTTGGTACACCACACCCCAAAACCAAGCCTATCTCCAAACCCACCATGCCAGCCTCCCATCACTCCTTCAAGAAATCTTATGTCATCCCCCCTCTACCATATTTGCAACCCAAAACAACGTACCATATCCCCCCTTCATCCACTAAATCCATTTTGGGTCCCTATGTCCCAAAATCTACCATCCTCCATCCTCCTATCAACCATCATAAAAATCCTATTCCATCCATTCCTACGCAAGATCAACAAAGGCACATATCAGGGCACATCATCCATCATCATCCCCTTACATGCTCTTCCATATCCTCTTCATCTCACAAAGCTTCTCCTAACCATCTTCCCAAAGCTTACCACAGCAATGTGAATGCCAACTTCAAAATGCATAAAGCTAAAAATCTGCATCATAGGCAATCATATGTCCATTCTAAAAGGCATACTCCGAAAAGGCAAAATCCAATCAAAGAATGCAAAACAATGCAAAAGCCTATAAAACGAAAATCCAAAACCATGTGGATCCCAAAGAAAAAAGTTGAAACCCAATGCATAATGGCATCCACCATTGCTAATCCTCCATCCAGTGACTCATGTCCCCCATCTCCTAACTCCATCTTGGGTGCCTATATCCCTAAGCGCACTTCCACAAATCCTTCATCAAGCCCTCATCTACCATCTATCCCCCATATGCTCTTTTCACACCTGTCCCAACATGTGCCAATGTTGATCTTGCAAGCATCCCCATCTCATGCTCCTTTCTAGCCCTTTCATCCCTGCATCTCCTACCATCAATCCCATCTAATCCAATCTATTGCATAAATCACACATCCGGTGTACCAACAACTAGCAACAAAATTGAGCATTCCAACAGCTAGTGAAAAATCCCAAAAAAGCCAAAAATAGCTGAAGAAAGCCAAAATCATTCTAGCTAAGTCCAAAGTCAAAAAGTCAAAAAAATAAAGAAAAATAAAGTGTCCACTGGTGAAAACTTGGCAATTCAAGCACCTTGGACAAGTACCATGATGAAAACTTGGCAAACAAGCGTCATGCATAATCTCGCCATCCCCAACTTAGCCTATCACCCTCATGCTTTTGGTCATCTCTTGACATCCAACTCCATCTTCCAATCTATCCACCTATCCTCCACCCTCCAGCTTCCATCTCACACCATCCACTTATCTCCTGCAACTTCAGCCAACCATCACAACTATCATCCATCTCCCTAGCCCCTTCAGCTTTTTCCATCCTAGCTTCAATCCTATCACATCCATCATAAGACCTCCTTCCGCATGTCATCTTCTGATTGGGGGCATTTTATTCCTTGGAGATCTTGTCTTGTCCATCCTCCCTTGTCATTGGTATCTAGCTCTAGGCTATCCTCATGCAAACCCAATGTCATCTCTTTATATCCACCATAATCCTAGCTATCTACCATCCTATCCAGCCATCTCATCTTGCTCCCCTAGCTATCCTTGGTCACAAAATCTCTCATCATCATTGGGATGCATCCTCCCCAAATCCATATCTTCTGCTATCACCCCATCCTTAGCTTTCGCATCTTGCACAGCATCGAACCATCCCACTATCCTATCATCCTGAGCTTTTGCCTACTTGTAACTATCTTGGTTAGCTTCAGGTTGTAAATATCTTGGTCTGTCAACTTGTACATCCTCTTTAGCTTAGTACCATTGTATCTATCCAGCTTTTGTGTTAGTTCATCCTTGGTCAACATCTTGCACACATCACACTCCTTGGTTAGCTATTTCAATGCATCCTTTAGCTAGATTTCTTGTCACCAAAGTGTTATCCTTCTTATTTCAGCTTGCCAGATGCATCACTCATTCAGATCCACTAGCTTAGGTGCTCTTCGATAGGTCCTTGCAGGATATAGCTTTCCTCATGTCTGATCTTGGTCCATTAGTACTTCATCCTACCCATCTCGTTGGCAAACAGTTCTCTTTTGAATTTTTGCTTTCTTTTGATTTGGGATCTTCCCTTTTGGGTCTTGAAATATCTTTTCCAAGCAATCTCCTTGTTCCCTCCTCAAGGTTGCCATGATCTTCCATATCATGGTATGCTGCAAATGGGGCAATCAAAGCGTAAGGTCTTGATCAGGTCTTTTCTTGTTTTCTTTTTTTGCTTGTGGGTTACCTAGTGTCATTTCCACGCTGCTTCCTTTGGGATTCATGTGTGATACTGGGGCAATCCTTGTGTGTTTGTTTTGAGTCAGTTTGCTAGTCCTTTAGATAGTTAGTGAAAAGGCCTTGATGTTCTTGGTAACCTTGGCAATTAACCAACAGTCCTATAGCAAATCTAGTGCTCAACTACATGGTGGTACTTCTCTTTGAAGTATCCCCCCGCTCAAAAAGCTTCAATGGAATCCCTTCATCTCCATTATCCCCCATCCATATCCTGCATCTGTTGCTCCTGCCCTAGCTTATGCATCAGTATCTCTTTGAATCACTCCTCACACTTAGCTTTAGGGATCCACAACCCTAGTCGTAGGGATCCACCAATCAAATCAATCCACCAAGCCTCATGTTTCGATATCCACAATCCTAGTCCTAGGGATCTCCAAAACCCATCTTCCACCAATCTGACTCTTTGAAATCCTGTTGCATAAGCTCTATCATCCCATCATCCATCTCCCTACCATGGATTCCTTTTATAGTGCTATGCTCCTCCATCCTCCCCCCAATCCTAAAAAGTCTTAAGCTTGCTTTACTCTTGTGCCCCTGATTTCCCTTTATCATTCTCCTGTAGTGAGAGTTTGAGCTAATTCAACCCCTTCTCTTTGCCAACCTATGTCTCAACTCGTCTTAATTTTTTATACTTTTCAAGAAGTCATCGAGCCTCATTTCTCTCCCCTCCACCTTCTTCAGGGGGCATCATCTAAGTCTAGTCTCTCCTCTTCTTATTCGAGACTGGGGCAACCTTGTTGCTAAAACATCTTCCTCGTGTCGTCTTCATTCAAACTTCTTTGAAATAGTGTTGTCTCAACACTATGTCAAAGAGGGGCAAAATGTAGACACCTAAATTTGATTACACCGCTTTGGTAATCTAATATAGCCATCTCTAAGGGCATCATTAATTAAATTTTTATTTAATTAATCCTTTGCCATCCCTAGTTGATTAATTTAATTAATAATCTATAGTCCTAATTGATAAATCAAATAACCTATTATTTATCAATTAAATCCTATTGTTCTATCTAATTACAAAAATCCCCATTTATTAAATAAATCTATTTGATAAATAAAATCCTCAAATCCAAAAACCCCTAACCTATCTCTAATCCTCTATTTGGCCTAATCCACCCCATCCACCCATACTAACCAAGCTTAGCCACTAACTTACCCAACCTCATTAATGCCATCCACTTGCACATCTCTAACATCCCTAATCTAATCCTAAACCCAAGCCTAATCCACCCCCTAATGTTGTCACATTCTCTAAGAAAGTTTAAGACTTTCCTAAACCAAACCAACGTCTCCCCTCAAAAATCTCAACCACCAAGTCATGAGTGCTCTTACAAACCATAAAAGACTCTTACAAGCCCACTCATGACTCTTACACCCATCTTCCACACTCTTCCCTCTTCCACACTCATTCCTCTTACATCTCTCTTACATACTCAACCCCACTCATCATGCCTTTAACCAACCCTTTACCCCACCCTCTCACACTCATCCTCCTTGTGACAAATGTCACCTTCCCATTGGTGCTAAACAAGCACAATCCATGTGCTCCCCTTTGAGTGCATCTTAGCCCTCCTTAACCATCTCCCCATCCTTGCATCTAGGCCCTCCATCCATCTACCCCTTGGCCTATAAATTGAATCCCCTCCCAAGCCATTTGAATAACAATCCTTGAGTAAAGTTATCATGCCCTTTTGAGAGCTAAAATCCATATCCATATCCTTATAATTCCAAATTGAGAGCTCACAAAGCTACCAATTTTCCATTACCCATCTCCATTGAAGCCATTTTGAGCATTTGAGCATACATCCCTAATCTATACATAGACCCATCTCAAAAACAAGAGAACAAGCTCATTGAGAGAGCCTATCCATGGCTCACATTCTCATTTGAGTTTGTCTTCTCTTTGTCTCTCTTATATGTTATGTTAGTTTAATGTGTAAATGCTTTCATTGAATTAGTATTTCTAGCACATTAGATTAGTGTATATAGTAACCACTAGCACAAATCTCAGTGAACCATAAATCACATCATAATCTCAAAAGTTAGTCATAAGAATAATCAAGGCAACTAATAGATAAACATAAATCAAATCACCTCTATGGTGTAGACCACTCATGGTCACAATCATGATCCCTTCTCAATGGAATATCAACAAGGTTGCATCCATCAGGATGACTTATGACAGTCAAATGGGAGAGGCACTACAGATCATATAGATGATGATACTATTTTAAGAAAAGTCTTAAAAACACTACTTCCTATTTATTGTTGGCAATATGACCAATCAATTAGATAAGGTAAGTTATATGGTTTTCATTTATGGAAATATATTCGTTTTGCAGAGTAGTCATGATTATTCATGAAGGAGAATTGTCTAAGTATTAGATAGTGTTACAACAACATGATAGATTTCATGATAGTGGAATATTCCCTTAGAATATTCCCTTATGTAGTTAACCAAAGATGTATGATGTCATATTGATGATGTATACTAGTGTGCATGTCCGTACAACCAACTAAGTTCAAGTTATGAAGGAAATAGTGATGCAGTGATGATACAATACAGAATAGAGCATGTCAGCAAAATGAGTTAAATGACTTGAATAATTTTTTAATTATTAATTCTTGATGAGCCAACTCTAAAAATGATATGTGAGCTAACTAAGGAAAATTTTACCAATATGTTTGATTTAAGGAAAGAACTTCATTTGCAAAGTTAGTGTGTAATATGTATGATAAAAAAATGCACTGCGAAGCAATGTTATGCGATTGAGATATGATGCAATTTGATATATGCACAATTATCATTTGTATGATGTACTAAAAATCAAAAGATTTGTGAAGTACAACAAGCAATTCAACTATGTGTAGTTACTAACAATTAGAATATTTGTGAAGTACAACAAGTGATCCAATATTGTATGTATAGTTATTCTCTTGAAGAACTTATTGTATAATTGCATGTTAGGGCAGTGGGCTCTTCTTGCTCACATTTGTATATGATCTATCAACTACTAATAGGGTTGAAGAAACTCCTATCAGGGTTGAGGCTTCTAATAAGGCCTAGTCTCATATAAGGGACTTGAGACACTATACATTCTTCATAGACTCCTAATAGGGTCAATATCCTTAATTAGATTCTTTATATAGTGAATCATCTTGTGGGTTCCATCCCCACTAGGGTTTTCCCTTGGCTAGAGTTTCCCTAGTTAACAAAGTATGGTGTTATGAGTTCTCTTCTTGTATGGTTGTTTATTTTTTTAGCACTATTGGTTCTCTTTCTTATGCTTGTGGGAAAGTAATTAATAAAATTCAATTGTCAGTAAAAAGATTGAAAATACTAATTCAACCCACCTCTCAATATTATCTGTTTCTAACAATTGGTATCAAAGCCTATTTATTCAAAAGAGGCTTAACAACTTGAATAAAATCCCTATGGATATGGAAAAAGTGAAGAAAAATATTGAAGAAGCACTTGAATAGATTGATCTCCTTACTGATGAAAGAGATGGCCTTAATGATGGATACAAAGATGCAAAAGCTTACATTGGTGAATCAAAAGACAAGATAGATGGCCTGAAGTAAAAAACACCTAGTAAGAAAACTAGTGATGATGATATTGAAGATTTAAAGAAAGAAAATGAGATCCTAAAACATGAGTTAAAGATATTTGAACTCAAGCTAAGTCTTAAGAAAAATGGAGGAAATAATGACTCTAAAATAAAAGCTAAAAATGTAGATCTAAGATCCTAGTTAAGAAAGGTAACATCCAATTTGGAGTCTATCAAGTTAGAGCATGCATAATTAGAAAAATACAACACTATTGTGAAATATGAGTTGGTGCAAACTAAATAGCAACTTGAAAAATTATATACCAGTAGTGAAAATATTGAAGAACAAATATATGTACAAAGACCAAGTTATGATAAGACTTGACTTGGATTCTTTCTTGGACAATCTGCCAAGAATCTATAGAACATGATACTCCTAGAGTCAAGAAGGACCTAAGAAAAATAGAGGAGACATCTAAAGACAAAGAGAATGTTACTCACTCTAAGAAAGCTAAAGAATATAATCAAGACGGGGTCAATAAAAGAAAAGAATCTCATGCCTAGTGTGATGAACTTGAACACACTAAGGACAATTACAAAGGTAAGTCTTTCAAACCTATTTCAAATTTTTATTATCATAATTGTCATGGATATAGACATTATGCAATAGATTGTAAAAAAAAAAAAATTGATAGTAATAATGCAAATAGTAGAATGCTTAGGAACACTAACCATGCAAGAAATAGAAGAAGATCTCATAGTAATGAAAATGGAGAATGAAGACAAATTTTTTGTTACAGATGCAACAATCTTGGACACATTGCAAGGAATTGCAGAGCACCTGATGACCAAAAAAATGAACAATGAAGGAATGTACCTGTATGTCAATTATGTAATAACTTTGGACACACAACAAAGTTTTATAGAATGGATAGAAGAAACTTAAACAATAATTAGAATTACAAGAGGAACAATAGAAGAAATGATGATAGTTAAAAGAAAGAAATGAAGGAGAAGATAGAAGAATTAAAGGAATCATTTGTAAAGGCAAAGGAACTAGAAAGTTCTCATATAGTTCTAGAAGATGTACCTAACAAGATAGTAAAGTCACTTATTGTTTGTGACTCCTACAATAATTAAGCACTCTCAATGGAACAGAGCATCAATTATATATAACTGATATTAGAGAAAATATCATAGGCTACATAGTTGGTAGTATATACTAGACATTGAGAGAAGTCTACAATGAAGTGCACATGTTTGATATGGTCTAGATAAGGTTATATAAGAAGAACAACCTCTCTATTATATAGAGATAGTAGACTAAACTAGTGGCAGATATGCATTTAATGCGAATTACAGGTTGTGAAAGATTTAAAGGATGTGAATTGATTTTCAAACATCATTTATTTGTACAAAATCTAAGTGCAAGATTGAAGAAAGATTTGAAGAGTTAAAGAGGTCTACAGACACACGATTTCACCAAAAACCCTAACACACAAAGTTAATGTATTTTTTGAATTTGTTGAGCATAATTTTTTAGAAATGGCAAGAGAAGAAGTTTTTAATGTGAGCAATAGACCTAGATACAATTTCAAGAAACACCCATTTGTTTCTTTTCTTGATGACCCTATTGGAGCATTTTTGCAAGTTTTAGAAAATGTTCTTCATGTTGAGGATATAAGAAGTTATATTCATTGCAAAATTGAAAGAATAGGTGATATATAAATTCATAAGGTATTGTAAAA
Source organism: Cupressus sempervirens (assembly GCA_028749045.1). Lineage (NCBI taxonomy): Eukaryota > Viridiplantae > Streptophyta > Pinopsida > Cupressales > Cupressaceae > Cupressus > Cupressus sempervirens. The sequence goes on from CM053793.1 coordinate 784,399,474, forward strand.
AATGTGCAAAAATGATTTTTCACTAAAACCAAAACATGGACACCTAGAGCAACTTAACCTAGTTAAGCATATGTTCTACATAGACTTCAAAAATCATCAATGGACAAGGATAATTCTGAGTAGAGTACATGATGATCTTCTATGGTTGGGAGATTCTATCATATGTATTGATAATGACCTAATTCACAACGTCATCAGTTTAAACAATGAAGGATGAAATCTAGTAAACATCAAGAATGTGCACAAGATAGTTGAGACAAATCTCAACACATGTTTTGACAATAGAAACATGAAAGTTAACAACATTTAGGATGATGGAGTGGGACTAATTAGCAAAATTTTGGGATACAAATGCAATCATGGATCTAGGATAGATTCATTCCCTATAGGATTTCTTCATACAACTTACTTGGCAGTAAAAGGCAAAGATGTTAATCTATGCAACATTATTCGAACATAGTTGCTAGATAATATATCAAGAATCAAGAAGTCTAGGAGTGCGGTCTTTAGGTTTTAATTCCTACTGACTCACATATTTTTCTACACAACTAAGAGATTTCTTGGTATCATAAATTGGGATGGAAGTGAGTGTGCAATGCAAACAATCACTTGTGTATACAAAGCCAGACCTGAAATAGTCAGAGATAGTGATATTGACAGAATAATGAAATCTTTCCAAGCTAAAATGAAGCAGAGGTATAAGATACCTCCTATACTAATGTCGAAATACAAGGATGAACTATGTTTCATGGTTGAAACAAATTTCACTTGTATGGAGCCTATAGTTCCTCGAGTTAAGTTTATTGAATGTATGGGTTATGAAATGTGTAAGGAATTGATTGAAGGATATGCGTAGATAATCCTATAGTCTGAAGTTGATTTTGAATGTCCTAGATGGGGGACATATACTGAGGAGATGAGTGAATTTAAAACAAGTCCGATAATTAAGGACTCCAAGAAGAAAGTGGAAAAGGTGATTGATTCTATTTTGAAGAAATTAGGAATTTCTACAAAGGAATTTGATGAGGTAAAAGGGATAGCCATGAAAATGAAGGCTAGTGATCAATCTGAGTTATTAACCCCTACACCCATTATAGTGGCTAGACCTACTGAAGAGGTCACAGTTGCCTAGAAAAGTGTGCAAGCACCTAGTATACCATATGCAACAATTGCACATCAACAAGCTCTAAAGAATCTACTGAAGATTGAGGAAGCGCTAGCACCTAGGAAGTCTACAAGGCTTGAAAAGACCAAAAACTCTCTTAAGAAGAGAGTTAAGAAGACTACAAGTGGTCCAAGCAAGAAAAGAAGAACCTTGTAGATTAGTTCTTATGAATCTGATGAAGAAACTAGTGATAGACAAGTAAAGCCAACTAATTAGGAAGCAAAGACTCTAGCTAGATGAAATGCATGGAAACCCAAGGTAGAGAATCTAAGCAAGCAAGTCATGACAATAATTTTGTGTAATTAAAGAAATACTATGATTTATACAATATTATGGATAGAAGATAGCTAGAGAATGTTGTAGTTAGGAATATGATTCTTAAAGATAAAAGGTTTGATAGTATAAGAGGTTAGATACCTGAAGATTTGTACAAAAGACTAAGAAATAGAAAAAGTAGAGTGATAGAGAAAGACAAGAAAATAAGAATTAATATGGTGAAAAAGTTATGTACTATAAATAAGGAGGAAGAGTTAACCAAAATTTTGAAAGGAATAGCACCACTATTAAGGAATAAAATGAGATCCATTCTCCTCATGGGAGGAAATTATGAAGAAGTAAATGAAGAAACTCAAAAGGCTATAGTCACATACATGTCTACTATACCAAAGAAGAGTGTGCAACCAAAAAAGGCAAGCCCTAATTCAGAATAGAGTGCATAGGCAGAGAAGGTAAGCCCTATGCCTAAAGAGTCTAAGGAAACAAGTCCTACTATAGGTAGTCCACCTCACAATTTTGAGCAACCATCTGAAAAACTTGTTCCAAGTGATTCACCACATATTGCCATTGGTAGTGAATTTATGCAAGCAGATAACACCAATGTGATAGTTGATAGAACTAAGGATCCATTTTAAGATTTTGGTGCTAGAATTATTGTTAATATTGTGGATTATAACAACTCATCTGATGAAGAAGAAGATTAGGAGCCAATGGAAGAAGATGCACCTTCTGTGAAGAAAATTGAATCTAGCATTAAAGCAACTACTTCAAGTGTGTGTGCCCTTAGCAATAGCAGTAACAACACCCTCTACACCACCTACTCAAGCAATAGTAGTCATAGAAATAGTAGTTCAGTTAGATGAAGAAGATGAAGCACAAAATCTCATATCTTCCTTGAGTAAAATTCTTGAGAAGAAGAAATTAGTCAAGTCCATTGAAAAGACTTTGACTTTAGTTCTAGAAAAAATGGAAATGATAGTAAACCTTGTTGACACAACTATAGATATTCAACAATGTGCAACAATTTTCTATAAAAATTTTGATGATGAGTTCACAACACTTACTAATGTGGCTACAATTCAAGTACAAATGGAGCATGATGGTAAACTTCTTAATACCATGTGCACAAATATAAGGAATGATATAAAAACTTTGAATGTATGCATTAAAGCATTAAGATAGAGTATAGAAGGAAAACATTCTTATGCTAAGTGTAACTTTGCATACATCCATCTCCAAAGTTTTGATGATCAAATCAAAGAAAAGGTAATTTAGCTTCAGACACTCACTGGAAACTTTGTAAAATAGAATCAAAAGTTAGATACCATTGAGCATATAATGTAGACACTTCATGACAGCATAAGGGAAACTCAAATAGGGAAAGAGAAAGTTCTGAAGAGATTCACTCTTTTGAGAGATCACTTATCCCCACAGGTAACATTGCTAGAAAATTAGTTGGAGGAATGCTTGGCAACAAAGTCCTCATATGAAAAATTCATGGCTATATATTTGAACACAATAGAGTTAGCCACATATGCATTATGTGCACTAATTAGTGTATTTGATGCACTAAAAGATAGTTGGAGGAAACACCTTGTGCAATTGAAGACTAACTTCAGCGATTAGTTTTCCTAGTTTTGATGCAGCTACCAAATTTTGACTTCTTCTTTTTTTGGCACCTTTGTCATTGATGTCAAAGGGGGAGAAATATGGACAAGTGTAATTGAAAAGGGGAAAAATAAGGAAAAGTGTAATTGATAGTTATATTTTGAAGTATAGTGGTAAGTTCTACTTTAAGATAACTTTCTAATCAGAGTTATAAGGGATGCAATCCTTTCAAAACATGAATACAATGTTTTTACTATGTTATGGTTATTTATTTTGATTGGTATGACAACATGTTTGAGACTTAACCAATTTTATCAAAATGTTGCCATCAATGCCAAAGGGGGATATTTTTGGCAATATGACCAATCAATCAGATAAGGTAAGTTATATGGTTGTCATTTATGGAAACATATTTATTTTGCAGATTAGTCATGATTATTTGTGAAGGAAAATTGTCTAATTATTAGACAGTGTTACAATAGCATGATAGATTTGATGATAGAAAAATATTCCCTTGGAATATTCTCTTTATAGTTAACCAGAGATGCATGATGTATACCAATGTGCATGTCCATGCGACCAACCGAGTTCAAGTTATGAAGGAAATAGTGATGTATTGATGATATGGTGTAGAATAGAGCATGTCAATAGAATGAGTTAAATGACTTGAATAATTCTTTAATTATTAATTCTTGATGAGCCAACTCTAAGAATGATATGTAAGTTGACTAAGGAAAAATTTACCAATATGTTTGAAATTAGTAAAGAACTTCATTTGCAAAATTAGTGTACAATATGTATGATAAAAAAAATGCTATGCAAAGTAATTTTATGTGATGTGAGATATGATGCAATTTGATATATGCACAATTATCCCTTGTATGAAGTATTGACAATCAGAAGATTTGTGAAGTACAACAAGTAATTCAGCTATGCACATTTATTGACAATCAAAAGATTTGGAAAGTACAACGATTGATCCAGTATTGTATGCATACTTATTCTCTTGAAGAACTTATTGTATAATTGCATGTTAGGGTAGTGGGCTCTTCTTGCTCACATTTGTATATGATCTACCAACTCCTAATAGGGTTGAAGAAACTCCTAATAGTGTTGAGGCTTCTAATAAGGCCTAGTCTCCTAATAGGGACTTGAGATAATAGAGCCAATATCCTTAACCAAATTCTTTATATAGTGAATCATCTTGTGGGTTTCATCCCCACTAGGGTTTTCCCTTGGCCAAGGTTTCCCTAATTAACAAAATATGGTGTTATGAGTTCTATTCTTATACGGTTGTTTATTTTGTTTAGCACTATTGGTTCTCTTTCTTATGCATGTGTGAAAGTAATTAATAAAATTTAGTTGTTGGTAAAAAGATTGAAAATAATGATTCAACCCCCTCTCAGTATTATCTATTTCTAATATTTATGTTATTAGACTTGCTACAATCCAAGAATTGAGATTTATTCTAGGCAATAATCTAAGTCTTGAAGGTCTAGTAGGTAGAATCACTACTTTTGAGCTACTAAGTTTGATAATTACAAACCAGAGAGTCTTGAATCTACTTTCAAGGCTAAGTTGTCATTTAAAGATTTTGATGAGAAGAAGTAGAAGAAGAAAAGAATGATAAAACATGTGTCTAGTAATAGTGATACAGATGAAGAAGATGTTGAACAACTAGAAGCACTACTGGCAAGAAGATTCCATAGAGGAAAAGGAAAGTTCAAAGCTAAGTTACCTATCATTTATTTCAATTGTAATAGGATTGGTTGTATTGTTACTAGATGTCTCAAGAAGAAAAAATATAGAGGAAGTGATAAATACAAAGGTAGAAGAAATAAAGATAGCAAGGACCACAAAGAAAAAGGTAAGAAGTGCTACATTGCTAAAGAGGATGATTTTGATGAACATGATGATATAGCTTATGTTGCAGTGAAGGACAAATCTAATGAAGATGAGGCAACTACACTTGTGACTTGTCTGAAGAAAAATGGTAGATGGATCATTGATAGTGGATGCTCACATCACATGATTGGAGACAAAAGTAAGTTCGTTACCCTAAATTTTTATGATAGAAATAGTGTAAGATTTGGTAATGATGCAAAATTTTTGATAAAAGGAAAGGATTCCATCAAACTCATAGATAAGATCTCATGTAACAATGCTTACTATGCTGAAGGACTAAATTATAATCTATTTAAGTGTATTACAACTAAACAATTTAGAGTGCAAGGTTGAATTTGAAAATAGGATTGCTAAAATATATTACACAAATGGGAAACTGCTTAGAAAAGGTGATCAAACTAGAATTAATCTATTCTATCTTGATATAGAGGATGCTACTTTTCTTGCTATAAACTTTGATGATGTATGGCAATGGCACAAAACGTTATGTCATGTTAATTTTGATAACTTGGTTAGTATCAGTAACATGAAGAAAGTTAGAGGTTTTCCTAAGATGAAAAAGCCTAATAATATGACATGCAAACAGTGTGAGCTAGGCGAAATGAAAAGGTCATGTTTTAAGAGAAAAACTTATACCTCTAAAGAAATACTTGAGATTGTTCATACTAACCTATGTGGACCAATTGAAGTGCAAAGCTACAAGCGAGACAAGTACATAATGTTATTTTTAGATGATCATTCTATAATGATGATAGTCATGTTTCTAAAATATAAATTTGATTCTTTTCATATGTTAAAGTGGTTCTTGGCAAGAGTTGAGAAAGAAAAAGGTAAGAGTCTAAAATGTTTGAGATCAGATAGAGGAGGAGAATTTACATCAAATGAGTTTGAAATGTTTTTTAATGATAAGGGAATCAAAAGATAGACATATACACCTAGAACCCCTCTACAAAATGGAATTACTAAAAGAAGAAATAGGTCAATAATGGGCTGTGCTAGAACACTCATGATGGAAAAGAATGTTGCTTTGAAATATTAGAGAGAAGCTATAAGCATAGTTGTCTATACCTTGAACTATGTGCACATCAAGAAAGGTACTCATTCAACACATTTTGAACTATGGTAAGGATACTCACCCAATGTAAAATACTTTAAGGTATTTGGGAGTAAATGTTACATTCTTAAAGATGTTAGAGATGGAAAACTTGATGCAAAAGGTGAAGAAGGTATATTCCTTGGCTACTCCACAAGAAGTAAAGCGTACAAGTGTTTGAATACTAACACTAACAAAATTGTGGAAATAACAATTGTGAATTTTGATGAATATAAAGAAGTACATGATGATGAACATATGAAAAAGCTAGAAGAATACAAATCATTTGTATACTTTTATGAAGGAATGCTTGCTAAATAATATACTTCAAATTAAGCTAGAAACCAACATCAAGTTTCATTGATTGCCAAGTCACATCCTTTGAATGCCAAGTTGAATTCAAGAACCAAGTTGCATTCAGATGCCAAGTTACCAAATGAAGGAGTTGCACATTCTAATTCTAGGAATAGTACACATGAAAGAGATGTTGAAATACTTGACATAGATATACATAGTGACTTTGATGGTAAAAGACAAAATGAAGAAACAAGAGTTGAGCCAAGATTGTCCAAATATGTCAAAAGACATCATCCTACTAATAAAATCATTAGAAAAAAAGATGCTAGGACAACGATAGAAAATAGATTGAGAAGTGAATCATGTTTGTTGAGCAAGAAGGAACCCAAGATAGTGAAAGGTGCATTAGAAGATGTTGACTAGTGAAAAGCCATGTAAGAGGAGATTGAACAAATAGAGAAGAAAAAAACATGGAGTCTAGTTCCTAGACTAGAAGACAAAAATGTGATTGGCACCAAGTGGGTATTTAGAAATAAGCTAGATGAAAATGGTGAAATCACAAGAAACAAAGCAAGAATAGTTTGCAAAGGATATGCACAAGAGGAAGGAATTGAATATGGAGAGACATTTACCCCTATTGCCAAATTGAAAGGAGTAAGAACTCTACTTGCTTATGTTGCATACAAAGGATTCAAAGTCTATCAGATAGATGTGAAATCTGCATTTCTTAATGGCCTACTAGAAGAAGAAGTTTACGTAGAACAACTAGAAGGATTTGTTGATGTTAACAATAATAATATGGTATGTAGATAGCAAAAAGCTCTATATGGTTTGAAACAAGCACCAAAAGCATGGTATGAGAGACTTCATAAGTATCTTGTGAAGATTGGATTTGAAAGAACTGATTATAATAGTAATTTATACATAAAGATTGAAAAAGGTAAAGGTATTCTATTATTTAAAATTTTTGTTGATGATATAATATTTGGAGGTCAAGATACTTTATGTAAGGATTTTACAAATTAGATGAAGGATGGATTTGAAATGTCAATGTTTGGAGTGATGAAATTTATTGTGGGATGGCAAGTATATTAGCTAAAATATGGTATATACATCACTCAGTCAAAGTATATCAAGGAAATATTAAAAAAATTTGGATAGGAGGATTCAAAATTGGTAAGTACACCTATGGTGATAGTAAACAAACAATCAAAGAATGATGATTCTGTTGAAGTGAATCAAACAGTGTACATGTCCATGATTGGTAAGTTGCAATATGTTGAACATAACCGACTTGATATTGCATTTTTTGTAGGGATAGTTGCAAGAGTCTTTACAAATCCCAGGGAGAATCATTTAATAGTTGTGAAAAGAATAATGAGATACGTGAAAGGAACAAAAGAATTTTGTCTATACTACAAGAAAAATAAAAAGTTTGATTTGAGAGCCTAAACTAATGTTGGCTAGGCTAGCAACATAGATGATAGAAAGAGAACTACTGGAGGAGCACTTTTCTTAGGCAAGAGACTAGTTACATGGACCTGTAAGAAACAAAGTTTTACTTCACAGTCTACTACTGAAGCTAAATATGTTGTTGCTGCTATAAGCTACATAAACATTGTATAGATCAAGAAACTACTCAAAGGAATGAAGGAAGAAATAATAGAACCAATGATACTTTATTGTGACAACACAAGTGCTATCAATATATCAAAGAATCTAGTAATGCACACTAAGATAAAGAACATTGCAATCAAGTATCATTACTTGAGAGAGCTAGTTCAAGATAAATAGGTGAAGATAGAATATGTTAACACAAAAGATAAAATTGCTAATATCTTCACAACCATTACCTACGAATGCTCATGAATATGTAAGAGGTAAAATAGTGGTGTTACCCCTATCAAAGGCTATCTAAGTAACAAGAGGAGTGCCTCGCATCAAACAAGCTAATTGCCAAATGCCACAAATTGATGTAGAGGATCTTACTTTAGGAGTTGCTTGAAGTAATCAAAATGTTGAAACTCTAAAATAGCCACAAGCAAGGTGATAGAGGGAGAATCTATAGAAACTAACAAAACCTATATCTACATGTTAAGATAAAGAGATTATATGTCTTTGGCATTATTTTCAAAGAGGGAGAAAGAGCATTAAACTGATCATTATCTAAGGGAGAAAGAGCATTAAAGTAATCATTATTAGAGGGAGTTACAAGAGAAATTATAGTGATCAGAAAGGAGAAAGTATATCAGAGGAAGATATAGAATAATGAAGAGGGACAAAAGAGGAGAACACTTAATCTACCTAGTAAGAGGGACTTACAAGAAAGAAACTTAGAGGGAGTCATAAGAAAGAATTTTGTAATCTAATTAGAAGATGGAAGTTGCTGATAGAGGGAGAAATTTTGAGAAATGTTGATACAAGTTTTATTTTTTGGTATTGTTTTACTATTTTAACCTAGTTAGATTGGTTAAGCAAAGTGTTTTACCATTTAGATGACTTTCTTGATCAGTTTGGTTTGCCATCAATGCCAAAGAGGGAGATTGTTGAGATCTAATTGAAAAGATCATTATAAAAGAGATTACTGAAAGAGGGAGATTGTTGAAGTAGACTATGGGTTTCAATCATTGTTTTTTCACTGATGTCAAACCTGCTATTTTCTAGTAAGACAATTGCTTATTAGATTCAAGTACTATCACCTAGTTGAGTAATGAAGAGGATTTTATCAATAAGATGTAACAATAGCACCTAGAGGAAAGGTTGAGTTATGATTATGTAATGAAGTACAAGGATCAGTTAAGACAATGATGACATGATGTATTGATAATCTACTTGAGGTTACAAAGGTTGGTTACACTTAGAAACTTTAGAAGAACAATTTACACCAAGACTATCTACTAAGCTTGACCAAGTTGTTAGTAGGTGCTGAGAAAAGTTAGTGCAAGCCAAGCAAAAAATTAGTTGGAGTCAAGTAAAAGAAAATTCTAGTGTGTGCTGATTAAAATAGTTAATGCCAAGTGATTTCATAATTGATGCCAAGTAATGCAGTATGTCCTGAGCATCGGTAAACTTTAGTTAATGCCAAATGATTACACACTTGATGTCAAGCAACAAAGTATGTGGTGAGCATTAGAAGGTTGATAATGTCAAGCTGCTGCATTATGTTAAAGATCAAAGATTTTCCAAATCTAAGCCAACAAGTTTATTTTCTTAAAACTTGTGAACCAGAAGAAAGATAATGTTGATGAGCTAGTGGCATAGAAATTGTTGTAAACCATTTCTAGGTGAATTCAAATGGATTCTAGGAGAAGCATCTAGAAGAAAGATGGAATATGAGGTTGATACATTGTATCCTACCTAATCCCTCCAAACCCTAAAGTTGATGATGGAAAATGGAAAAGTATCTTAATTTTCTATTTATAGGAATGTCTAGTCATGAGGCAAATAAGGAGAGAGGTTCAGAGAAGACAAGGAAAGAACATAAAAAAGAAGGAAGATAGGAAGTCAAGGACTCTGCTTCATCAAGTGACCTAAAATTTGATTGTATTGGTGTGCTAAGAAAGAAGGCTTAAGAAGATATATGCTTGAAGGGTGAACAAGCTATCAGAACTACAAAGTATGGAAGCTTTGCAGAATTGAGGACTAAATAGTGATCTATAATCTGCAAGAGAAGTTATAAGTTGTATAAGATCAAAGCTCTATTTTTAATCTCTAACAATTGTATCAATCTAGGGTAAATCCTTTGGATTAAGGTTGACCTAATAGTCATTCGAAAATCCTTTAACTGGGTGGTATTCCAAATGAATGTCCTAAAGTCCTCTAACAAGGCTCACTTCTAACAGGGTGATTGAAATTCCTTAACGGGGTTACATTTAATAGTGTGTGTTGTAACCTTTAACAGGGTTGGCCTTTCATAGGGCATCACTTTAGAAGAGTGAAAAGGAGTAGTATGTTTTTGGTGGTTTTTTCAAAATTGGGTTTCCATGTTAAATCATTGTGTCAAGTGTGTTGGTGAATCTTTTATGTTTCATGTTTACATTTTTGCAAGTTGATTTAATAGTAACCTACAAGTTTTAGTGATTGCATGGATGTATGCACAGATATGAATGTTTTATGGGTTCACTAAGTTAATAGAAAAGTCTTATTTGTATATTTTGACCTTGAAAAACTAATACACCCTTCCTCTCAGTTATTCTAAACAAGTGAACAATAGCTTCCCTATGATTTTGTTTCTTTTTACTAGAGATATAAACATAAGCTTTATATATTCTCTTCTTAGGTGGTCTAAAACTAGAGGAAGATGCTTTAGGAATATTTTTAGTTCTATGAATGACCTTAAAAAAAATAGTAGATGTATTTTCCCTTCATCCAACTCCTTGACCTCTAGGAATGACATAGATTGATCCTTTCTTGATTGTATAAAATAAGCTTGCTTCTTGACAATGTTAAATAGGAAATTAGGAATGTTTACCTGATGATAATCATGCCATAGATAAGCTAGAATCTTGAAATGTAGGGCATGTAGGTATTCGTAATGACCTTCACGAGTGAAGTATTGAATGATGAATACTATTGGTTAGATAAACTCCAACATAAATGATAGTCTAGAGGTACCTTGCTTCTTATCAATATCTAATGAAGGCTTAGAATGCACACTTAACAATGCCCTAGCCATTCATAGGAAAAAATATTTTGCTCAATTTCTCCTTCCTAAGGTAACCTAGTGACTTCGGCGACCAATTCTTCTATAAATTCAATTCTATGGCCCTTAACAATGCAAAACCATCCCATTAGGGTGCTCAAAAATTGAAGGGTAACCTCTTCGTCAAATCCCTTAAGACTGAGGTAGTAATCTAAGCATCCCCATCTTTGGAATATTTCACAATTGGCTACATCACCCAACAAAAGTATGTGATCAATTGGTTTATACCTCTCAAGACCTCCACCCATTATTTTTGAATTTTTTTTTTTGATAAGATCATGGTGTTTTCTAGAGTTCAACAATGGTGAGTTAACAAAATTTGTAATATTATGGCACCAAATAGAGGAAATGACATACTGTCATTTTGTGCTTCATAAAGGTTTTTAGTACATACAATCTCATGATATCATTCCTTACATTTAATCTCATAATTTTCACTTGTGTACAGGTCTATCACCCCAAACACATTGCCAAATATCATTAAAGGTTAAGCTCAACTTTAATGTCCTTAACTCCCTTAGTGACACAATCATATAAGGATAGCTCATCAATGTTTGATGACAAACATTACATAAGACAATAGCTTTTAAAGTTCAGATGCAATTTGAAATTAAAGAAATGAATATCCCCCCTAACTAAGTTTAGGCATGGGTCCCACCAGGATAGGAAATGCAAGAGAAATAAATTTAAACAACACAAATTTCTAAATAAAGAGTAAGTAAAATAAGTTATATGTAAAAGTATGTGGTACATACTTGGTAGGTGCTGCAAGAAAGAGTTCTAAAAAAGATCATCAGAAATCATAAAGTGATGGAATGGGGTGGAAGGATAAAAAAGAGAGAAGGTGAGATGAAATGAAAGACAAAGAAAGTACTTTCAAGAAGAAAGTATTTATTATGAAAAGCTTGAAACAATTCAAGATTTGGTAGCAGTCAAGGTAGAAGAAATAGATTGGAGGAACAAGGATATCTTTGTTATACTAAAATTGCTATAGGAACTCCTCACAACTTAATGGTTTGTTGTAGAACTTGAGGTGATGCCCATTGACAAGTAACTTTAATCGAATAGGATCAATAGTGGACAGCTAGACCGCTCCATTTGCAAATACAACAACAATTTCATATGGTCCTAACTAGCAAGTTTGAAACTTTTCTAGATTGTGTTGATACTTGGAATATTAAATAAGTGCTCAATCCCTTATGAAATTTTTTTTTTCTTTGATAAAATTATCATGTCATAGTTTCCATTGATGTTGGATGAGTTTAGTGTTGTTTGAAGAAAATTTGCACCATTCATCAAGACCATTTAAACTTAGGATTTAGTCTTGTTGTGCAATAGTGAGTTCCATACTAAGCTCCAAAGAGGTCCTTAAGGTTTTATATTCAAACTCTACAGACATGACAACAAACCTCTCATAAGTGAGTGCAAAAGGTGTAAAACCTATGTTAGATTTGAAAAGGACTAAAATGAGCTCCAAAGAAGTAAAAATTATAGTAGATTCCCATGAAGGTGTGTGGCCAAATACTTCCTACGAAGTGCTACTATTTTAATGAGAATAGCTTCCAATTCTCTATTAGTAAATTTGACTTGGCCATTAGCTTGCAGATGGTAAGATGATGATTTGCCATGCTGAATAGTGTATTCTTCCATGAGGCAACTATCAAGTTGGATGTAGATTGAGCTCCTTCATCAGATGTAAACTCACTAGAAACTCCAAACCATGTAAAATGGATTCATACAAGAACTTTGCAACATTATTATCCCTTGGGTGTTTCATGGGTTTGGCCTCTACCCATTTAGTTACATAATCAATGCAAACTAAGATATAGGATTTACCTTGTGAAGAGGGTTCGATAGAGCCTACAAAGTCCCTCCCCCATTTATCAAAGGGTGGAACAATTACTTGAGGCTATAGGGGAACTTCATCAGATTTAGTGGGTCTTCCCATTCATTAACACTTATCACATTTCTTTGTGTATCTGGTTGCATCCTTGTGTAAAGTTGGCAAATAGTACCTAGTTGTCAATATTTTAGAGGCTATCCTTTTGGCTATAAAATGACCTCCACAAGGTTCATCATGGTATGCTCTTAGCATATTGAATATGTTTCATCTTGTCTAATGCACTAATGCATGACTTGATTAGGGCCAATATAAAACATAAATCCAACAATCCAAGAATAATTAAAACCATTTTTAGAGAGTAACTTTGTTTCTTTTGCAAAGAAATGAGATAACATCTTTCCTATGGTGAGGTAATTTGCAATATCTACATACCATGGATTTTGTGCTGATAATAGGAAAAGGTGTTCATCTAAAAAACTATCATCAATGACTATAGGATAATTGAGAACATGCAACCAAGAGAGAAAGTTAGCTACCACATTACCCTTGCTAGGTTTATTGACTATGGTGATATCAAATTCTTTCATAAGTAATAACCAAAAAGCTAATCTTACTAATAATGTAGGCTTATTTATTAGATATTTTATATCAGAATGATTAGTATGAACAAATATTTCATATACAATAATGTAGTGCTTGAATTTATTCAATGCATAAATAACTGCAAGTAACTCTTTTTCAATACCTGTGTAGTTAAATTTTGCACCTTTCAAATTTTTACTGATGAAATAAATAATATGTTCATCTAGGACCACCTTTTGGCCTAACACCACACCTATAGCATAGTCTAAGGAATCTATATGGATGTGGAAAGGTATTCCCCAATTAGGTCCTCTTAAAAATGGTGCTATGGTGAGGACTTCTTTAAGCTATGAAATGTCCCTTTTCTGATTTTACATGATATTTCCAAACTTTAATTAGATCTTTAAGATCAAACAACTAATATCACAAAGATCTTCCAAATTTCTCAAGAAACCCCAAATCGGGTATGCCAGAAATTGTGCCAAAAGCTTCACAGCTTCACCAATTATTAATAAATCTGAAAGTGGAAATTTTTACAGAAATTTCAGCAGAATAACAGCCTACAAAATGACATTTCCAGATCCTTATAACCTTTACACAACAATTCTCAAATGTAGGACAAAAACTATGCTCATCGGGCTCCCGAAATTAACACAAAAATGCCCAGAAATGCCACACAACACTAATAAACTATCTCAAAAGTTTAATCACGTCCCAATAAATATATTTAGCTCTATTTTAACAGCTTAAAGTCTGAAATACAGCAGCAACCAAAACTGATATGAAATGCTCAACTGAAAACACCAAACTCATGCAAAAAACACACCCAAAAACCCACAAATCTACACTGTTCAGCACAAAGGAAAACTCTGTATGAGCATGCACATGGAATGACTTAAAACTCCCATCCTTAGCCTTCTTGGAAACTTGCAAACTCCTATTCTTGGGTCTCCTTCTCCACAGGTTTGGTAGCCTCTGAAGAATAACAAAGAATGAGCAAAAATCAAGTTCTCCTCCCCCCCAAAATGCCTCCAAACCCCTTAAAAGGGGCCATAACTGTAACTCACATCCAAGAGAGGTTAATGAAACATATTTTAATAATAATTTCATTTATTAGTCCAACAGTTTCCAAAGATTAACCTTCTTTTTTCTGAAACTTCACTTTCTTGGGTCTGCCTATCTTAGCAAAGAATTTTTTTTTAATTATTATTTGAAAAGGGGACATGACAAGCTGGAAGAAAGATGTAGCATGTGTAGAATCCTAAAAAAACTTGAAATCCTTTTTTAATAGATTATAAGGGAGTGCTGCAAGTTGACTAAAATTGTTGATGAATCATCTATAATGTCCAACGTGTCCTAGGAAACTTCAGACATCCTTCTACTTCTCTAGTTTAGGAAAGGTACTAATGAGTTCAATCTTTGTAGGATCTACTTGGATGCCCTTGGATGAAATGAAATGACCTAGCATTACTCCTTCTTCCATCATCATAATTTTTTTTTCACTATTTAGGGAAAGGTTATAGTCTTGGCATCTCTTAAGCACTATCTCTAAGTTGTCTTTTGCTTCTCCAAAATTAGTCACATAAACAATAAAATCATCCATGTAGATCTCCACATAGTTAGCAAATATATCTAAAAAGATACTTATGATAGCTCATTGGAAGCTGGCTAGGGTATTACATAGGCTAGAGGGTAAGATTGAGTAGGAAAAGGTACCCCATGGGCATGTGAAAGTTGTTTTTTCTTGATCCTTTGGAGCTATTTGTATCTGATTGTAACCACTAAAACTATCTAGAAAAGAGAAATATTTCTTGCTAGCGAGGTTGTTAAGAACTTGGCCTATAAATGGTAAGGAAAAGTGGTCTTTCTTAGTGGTTGAATTGAGCTCCCTATAATTTACACAAACTCTCCATTTTCCTCCCTTATTTGGTACAATAAATAGGGGTGAAACCCATTGGCTATTAAAGATGGGGTAGATAAAACTATCACTCAATAATTTTTGCAATTCATTTTTAACTATATCCTTTAAGATAGGGTTAAATCTCCTTTGAGGCTGTTAGATAGGTTTAAAATCAAGACATATGTAAATATTGTGAGTACAAAACATAGGGTCTAGTCCTTTAATTTCCATTTAGTCTGAAGAAAACTCTTTTTGATTTTCCTATAGTAATTGCAACATAATTTTCTAATGGCAAGGTGATAAGGCATTGCTTATATTTAGCTCTTTTTCTAGACCAACTTTCAACTTAATAATCTTATCTATCATAAATAACTAGGAAAAATGAGAAGAATCCATCTCATGAGGTAATAAGGAGTGAAGGAATTGGGATGCTTTTGAATTTTGAGGTGTTTTCAAGGGTGGTAATATGGTTTCTAGGATACATTTCACCTAAGGACATATTTGAGCTTCTACTCCATGTTCATTCATGATAATGGATGAAATGATCCCATCTTGTTCTTGAGAGGCTAAAAATGACTCCCGATCTATTATCATTAGCTGATGGATGGAATTTACGTCAGGATCTTCATCACCCAAGTCTATCTAGATTACTTGGTCATCTAACAATAGTAGTTGAGTAGGTGAGTATAGGGTCAGGTTCTTAGAATGGATACCATTGGATATTGTCATTTTACTAGACTAGCAAGCTATATAGGCATCTTTAGTGGCCAACCATGGTCATCCTAAAATTGAAGGATAGCCTCCCATGTTAGTCTTTAGGGAAAGGACATTAAAGTCTATAGGGTACTCCAAATAATTCAAGGTGACTATGATATCTTCTATCATCCCATCCGGTTTGATAGTAGAACTATCAACAAGATGAAGTATGGTTGATGTTTATTAGAGACTAATGATATGCAATTGAGATAATGCCTCCTTTTTCATAACATTTATAGATACACTTAAGTCAACTAAAGCATTTTAGACTTGCATCTCATGAATGGTGACAATAACCATAGGAATCCTAGGGTCAGAATATTTAGGTACAGTTAATTTTTCCAATATCAAATCAGATAATTATCCTTATACATGAATAGTTTTTGGATCCTATTTATTTCTTCCTAGTTGTCTGATACATGCTTCCTTGATAGTTTTAGTATAATAGGGAATTTCTTGATAGCATCAAATAATGGTATTTGGACTATCATTTGCTTGAACTGATTGAGCAAATAAATTACTATGAAATTTTTTGCAGGCCTACCTTGTTCCATTATCCTATGAGGAAATGGGGGTTCTTTGGCTATAGGAGAGGTCTATGGATTCGACACATCTGCTTGTTCAGTCAAGGAATCCTCAACTTCATTTATTATATGCTTTTAGGGTGGAGGAAGAGTAGCACCTAACCTTAAGTGGATATCAATTAAAGGAAATAACATAGCTTTACTATTGAGTTGGCTATTTGGTATTATTGGGATTGGGATTAGGCTGAATTGGTAGTTGAGCCAACTTGGGAGGAGCATTAGTGGCTATAGGAGGAGGCATTAAAGCCTACTGCTAAGGTGGGGGCATTAGATCTTGTTAAATTAGGTTAGGTATTCCAATTTTGAGGTTTATGCCAACCTTGTCGAGGTTTCTACCAACCTTGCTAAGGTTGTTTCCAATTATTATTTCCACTAAAAGTCATATTTTTCTATTAATTATTACTATTATAACCTTGAAGAAGATCTTGTGGCATACCTTATCTTTGAGCCCATTGTCTTTATGGAGTAACATTGTGAACTTCTTCATTTTCATCAATGGCTTTAAACTCAGTTTGCATTGGTTATGTCTCAAGGATCACAAAAAACTTACATCTATAGTACCTTTTATTTTCCCTACAATGTGGACAGAATTCAGCTAACAAAGCATCAACTTCATCCTTCTTCCTTCTAGATTACATGGTATCCAATTGAGTGGCTACATCATTAATGATGTCTTGTTTGAAATCTGATAGTAAACTAGATAGTTTCATCTATAATATGCCTAAATTGCCATTGGACCTATGTGGTAGATCTTTAAGGCCCCTATCGTTCTTCATAGTGGCTTTGGAATAATTCAAACATATACTTTGTATATTAGTCCAATTTTTTTGAGTGTTATCTCCTCTTGCCATCAAATCTAGAGCTTCAATACTCACATCATTTATACCTCTTAGCAAACATGTTTCTTTGATTCTTCATTTATTTGATGTTGTGTATTACATTATAGGTTGAACATGAATCATGAAACATAGTCTTCCAAGGTTTCATCATCTTTTTGGGACATTTTAAAAATGTCATCCCCTTTCAAATCTTGACCCTACAATATTCTTTATACTTTGTTAGAAACAAATTTCTCATTGTAGGCCAATCTACTATATCATTGGCACCTAGCCCCATGAACCATCTTAGAGTGGCTTCTCTTAAGGTGGATGGAAATAACTTTAGCTTGTGAGAATTAGTTGTATAGTCATAACTTTTGCAAAGGATATCAACTCAAAGAGGAAGGTTTTAGAGTCTTCAATAATTAGGCCATAGAACTTTGGAAGTAAAATAGAAGGTATGTTCTTTAAGTTTTGATTACCTTATTGATGAAAAAAGGAAATGTAGTTTGAGGCTGAGCCATTTTGGGAGGAGGAATTGGTAGTAGTTGTTTATAGAGAACAAGGGCAGGTGGATTACCTTGGTATTCAGGTTTAGCAAAGAGATCATTCAAATGCAAGGATTCATTGGAGAATGAGGGTATTCATTCTTGAGCAGCAGTGAATGGATTTTCAAAAGGTTCTTCTTTTTCATTCTCATTGTGAGGTTCTTTAAGCTTAGGATTAAAAATTTCTTCCTAAAAATTACAGGTAAGAAATCTCCCAAGGAGGTCTCTTCTTTGATGTATGCAAAATAATGCAAAATTTAAACAAACATAATGACTTCAACATTGAACTAGATTGACACCTCCTTGGAAATGCCACCAAAAATGGATGGCCAACTTATTACTTTAATAACAAAGGATTGGACATCCTTGCACAATGATTTCATGGTCAAAAAACATAATGTGTTTACTTAAAATAGTATACTAACTTCATTTAATTTGTCAACCTAGGAGCATAAGCTTGAGAGGATGACTACAAAGTCTATGCTCTAATTCTCCTTCAAGTCATTACAACTAATGAAAAGAAAATGTTGAAGGAATTCTATGCTAGCAATTAAACCAATAACTCCACTTAAAGCTTGAAAGTAATTCTACAATAGTAAATCTATCCATTCACCTATGCTACAAGAATAATTCATTAATATTATCATTAATTACTATAGGAGCAACATGAACTAACTTGCAAGAAAACAAACAAGGAAATGAAATCACTCACCAAGTGAGCCCTCTTGGACGAGTGAACAAAAAAGACAAACAAGAAAAAAATAATAGAATTGAACTACTCATTCTATTCATTCACTATGAAGAAATTACACTTGACTACTATGAAAAAATACCCATCTTCTTCTTTTACAAAAACTACCCTTAAAGTAACAACATACGTTATTTAAAAGGAAACTATAACTAATCCTTAACTCTACAATCACTCCATTAATGAGGATCATTTACAGACTCATGAAGTTTGAAATAGAATCACCATTAACCAAGAATAAATCCTACAAGAATATAGTAGGTTTCAAAAGCTATATTCATGCGCTACTCCAATAGAAAGCATATAATGACTTGGTCCACTCATAATGATTCAACAATCCAGTGATTCTTGAATATCTGTGGCAAGTATTTGGAAAGCACTCAATATGCACACCACTTCCACATGCATATATTTATTTTAACATCAATATTAGAAATGGTGTAAGTTCAAATTACATCTCTTGCAAATCCTATAACTATAGAAGGAAAATTACCCATAACATAAATGAACATTTATCAGCATGAAACATCACTTATACCATTTTGTCCATAGATTCAAGTAATTATAGCATATTTGAACTATTCATACTTCTACTTAACGTCTCATCATATGTAGAGCATATACATGAAAAAATAAGTTCATTTGCTTAAAATTATAAAGTCATGATTGTTTCTATGAGATAATTGTTTAAGAATAAGATAAAAAGATCTAAAAACAATGGTATTTTAGAGGCCCATCACTTCTCTCCAGAATGTTTTTAATAAATCATTCATAAATATCATGGCTCTTTTAGCTTTTATTACTAACCTATTTCTTCTCTCAGCTATACCATTCTACTCAGGTGTCTTAGGGGCTAATAGATTTATTTTAATCCTAGTTACTTCAACAAATATATTAAAATCATTTGAAGTAAATTATCCACCTCTATCGGATCATAAACACTTAATCCTTAATCTAGACTCATTCTCAACTCTTTTCTTAAAGAACTTAAACTTTTCAAGTGCTTCAGAACTTTCTCTAAGGAATGCTACCCACATCATCCAAGTAAAGTCATCAACAATAATCATGAAGTACCTTTCACCACAGAATCCTCTTATCTTTCTAGGACCACTCAGATATGCCTGAACAAAATCCAACTTTTCTATTATAGAAAACTTCTTGCTAGAAAAGTATATTTTCTTTTGCTTAGCCATACCACATTTCTTGCATAAAATATTAGTAGGCTCTACAATTTTAGGTAAATCCCTAACAGAAAATGTAATACTTTCTCTCACAATATTATCAAATTTTGTATGACAAAACCTTCTATGCCACAATAAACTATTATCAACTTTAGCAACCAAACATGTCATCTCTATAGGATTCAACTAAAAAATATTACCTCTGGATCTTGTGCTAGTTCCAATCATCTTACCATTCTTATCTTTGATGATACATGTCCTCTTTGAGAATTGTAATTGATATCCCTTTACAACCAACTCTCTAACACTTAGAATATTATGTTTTAGTCCATCAATAAAATAAACATCATATGTATTAGTTTTACCATCAAGAGTAATATAACCTATTCTCTTTATATGAAAAGTTGCATTGTCAAGATCTCTAACAATTCCTTCATTATAACTATTGAACTCAAAATTTTTATTCATATCACCATTCATATGATGTAAAAAAACACTATCTATGATCCAATAAACTTTTTTCTCAACTTTTGACACTAGGGTTTTTTCTTCTCTAACTTATTTTTCAAGACTTTCTTCTTTTATAGAAAAAAATTCCTAGCTCATCATCACTTTCACTTTGAATTCTTTCATTCGATACATCATCATTATTTACATACAAACATTCTCAAGGCCTTCTATATTTGAAAGTATTCTTATACTTCTTTTCTATCTTAGGAAACTTAGAAGCATAGTGACCAAATTCATGGATCTCTAATCACAAGTAGAGAAATTCCTTCTTCAATCTTTATGTCTTCTTTAGATCTTGATCTCCTACTGGTAGCATAGTCTCCACTAGGGCTTACACTCCTTGATAAGGATGTCCAAAAACTTAATTCGATAAAGACACCCTCCACTGTAGGAAAATCTCTAGACAGTTTCAAACTTATTTCTACTACTTCTAATCTCCTAGGAAGAGTATCTCTAGACAATTTCTCTGTACAAGGTATCATTTTCTCCATCATCTACAATTTTTTCTTAAATTGTGGTATCAAGGTTTTCAATATCTTCCATATGATCTCATCTTCTTTTTAAGTTCCTTCACACACCTTGATTCCTGCAACAATTTTTGTTATCCTCCCAATATAGATTCTTATATATTCATCTTCCATCATCTTAGCTTCTTGAAATAAACATATCCAATTTTTTAATCTAACCCTCTTAGCATGATTATCACCTTCAAAGGTAGATTCCAAAGCATTCCATATTTCATGAGATAATCCCAAAGACTTTACTTGACTGTACTCATTATTAGGAAGATCTAATAAAAGTGTTTCACTAGAAAGCATTTAACACATGAAAAAATATCTTTTAGCTTATGAATATTCTTTAAGTTTTCATTCCTCCACAATAGTCTTCTCATTCTTTGTAATCAACCAATATCTTGGACCCATGCACAACAAACATGTCTTCATCTTCTCTTTCTAGCTATCATAGTAAACTCCATCAAACTTAGGACTTTCATTTCTGAAATAACCCACAATTACTCTCTTTAAACTATTAAGTTTTTCCTTCAAGGACCTAATACATTGATACCAATTGTTAAAAAGTAAAGTCCAACAAGATAACTATTGTGTTATGGAGCCTAATTAGACTTAGTAGTTAATTTTCTACCTTTATTCGATGTAGTTTCCCCTAGATTATTACTATGGGGATTTGGGGGTAGTGCCCCAAAGATGAGGTCAAAGGGAAGCACCCAAGATGTGCTCCTTATTGTAGTATAGTGTGGGGTTTATGACCAATGACCCTATGGGGATTTTTAGGGGTAGCGCCTTCAAGGCCAATAATGAATTGATTATTGTAAAGATGTTGGATATTATTTTTTCTATTAGAAAACTTATTCTAGCCATAATTTTGTAAGCAAAAAAAATCTTGTCTCAAATAGCTTCAGTTTAGGTATTTCATAATGTATGATGATATTGTAAGGTCTTGTGGTGGTATTGATTTGTAAGGGATTGCAGATTGTAATTAGTAGATAATAATAATATTGGACTTGTTGTTCATGGATGTAGCCCAAGGATTGGGTGAACCATCTTAAATCTTTATGTCTTGTGTTCACTTCTATTTGATCTATTATTTTCTAATACTGGTTATATTTTTATATAATTATTATTTCTATCTATAATTGATCCTAACAAGTGGTATTAGAGCAAGGGATAATCATTTTTTCAAATCTATCCTCTATTCGCAGGTTTCATGGTTGAGTGGGAGTGATGATAGATGAGGGTAACTTGAAGGTTGATAAGTTTAATGGATATAACTTTTAGTTATGGAAGATAAAAATGGAGGACTATCTTTATTAGATGATTTATGGTGACCATTACAAGGAAAAACAAAGAAACTGACCACTATGATAGATGAGGACTGGGAAATTATGGATCAAAACATACTTGAAAGTATTCCTTTATGCTAGGCATAATTAGTGACATTTAATATTATGAAAGCTAAGATAAAATAAGAGTTGATGCAAACCTTAGCAAAACTTTATGAAAATCCCTTTGCTTCAATCAAGGTATTTATCATGAAGTGTTTATTTAATATGAATATGTTAGAAGGTGGATTTGTTGCTGATCATTTAAATGAGTTTATTATGCTTACTTGTAAGTTATCTTCTATTAATGTTAATTTTGATGAAGAAATCAAAGCTCTCTTGATTTTGTGTTGTTTGCCTCAAAGTTGGAATAACTTGGTCATGACTATGAGAAATTCTTTTTCTGGGTCTAATACCCTAAAATTTGATGATGTGATTGGTGTTATTCAGAGGAGAAAACTCATCGAAAAAGATCGGGTGGATATACATAAAGATTTTTTTTGAATGTACAAAGTAGAAATAGAATGACTGAGAGAGGAAACAATTCTAGAAATCATGGGAAATCAAGAGGAAAATCAAAGGGGAAATGGTCTTAATCAAGATGACCAAGAGATTGTTGGTACTGTGGAAGACTAGGGCACAAGAAGAAATATTATTGAACTTGAAAGAATAATGAAGGAGAAAAATAAGAAGGGAACAAGGGGGAAAATGTGGTAAGTAATAAATCTGAAGAGGATGCTTTGCTTCTTTCTTTAGAAAGTGTTGATGATTGATGTGTTTGAGATTTAGGGGCATCATTTCATGCTACTCCCCAAAAAGGCTATTTTCTAAATTATGTCCAAGGGGATCTTGGGCTTTTTTATTTGGGGGATAATGAACCCTGTCAAATTGTTGGAAAGAGAAAAATTAAGACTAAGTTGCAGAATGGGAAGAATTGGCTAGTAAAAGAGGCAATACATGTTCCAAGGATGAGTAGGAATTTAACTGCAATAGGGAAACTGGGTGATGAGGGTCGCATAATTACTTTTAATTATAAAAATTAGAATGTTTAAAAAGGTTCCCTTGAAGTAGAAAAAAGTGTGAAAGTAAGCACCTTATATCTTTGTATAGGTCATACAATTTCTTCTGCTTTAATGATTTAAGAGTAAAATGAATTTTCAAGAATAGTTGTTGTAATTGAGCAAGGAGAACAAATAGTCATTGTATATTCTGAAACAACGCTATGGCACAATAGACTTAGGCACATGAGTAAGAAAGGTATGCAATTAATTTATCCAAAGAAAGATTTACTAGGTTTGAAATGTGTTAATATGGATTTTTGTGAAAGTTGTGTGTATGGAAAACAAAAGAGAGTTAATTTTGTGAAGAGTGGGAAGGAAAAGAAAAAAGAGAAATTAGAGCTTGTGCATATATATGTATGGGGAAAAGCTTGGATATCTTCTCTTGTTGGATCTCATCATTATGTTATATTCATTGATGATGCAACTAGAAAATTTTGGGTTTATTTCCTAAGATAAAAATATGATGTATTTATAACTTTTAAGAAATGGAAATGCTTGGTTGAAAATGAGATGAGTAAAAGGTAAAAATGTCTTAGATCTAATAATGGTGGTGAGTATTATAGTTATGAATTTGAATATTATTTCTCCACTTATGGTATTTGAAGACATAAAAGTGTTCCAAGGACTCCACATGAAAATAGAGTGGTTGAATGCATGAACATGATAAGAATGGTGTGTACAAGGAGCATGAGGTTGCATGTTGGGGTTGAGGCTATCAATAGGCTATCAATACTGATGTATATTTGATCAATAGAGGTATCTCTACTCCTTCAAGATGTTGTATTCTAGAGGAAGCATGGACTGCTAATAAGGTGAGTTATTCTTTTCTCAAAAAATTTTGTTGTGAAGCTTTTGCACATATAGATTCTCAAAATAGAACTAAGATAGAAGTTAATTTAAATATATATATATATATATATATATATATATGTTGGATATGAAATTGATGAATTTAATTATAGGGTATGGGATTTTCAAAATAAAAAAAATGTAAGAAGCAGGGATACCATATTCAATGAGAAAGTATTGTACCAAAACCATTTACAACAACATGAGAAGAAAGAAAATTATTACATAGTATTGAATGATACTCAAAAGGATGATGTTCCAGTAGTCCTTCAAGCTCTACAACAATTTCAAAAAAAAATAATACACATTCTAGTGAATATTAGATGGTCAATAAGGCTAAGTAGACCTCTAAACAAAAATTTCTCCGTCTTTGTATTCTATTTTATTAACAGATGCTAGTGAACCTGAATGTTGTGATAAAGTTGTATAGGTGGATACAAAGATTCAATGGGAGTCTACAATGAGAGTAAAACTTGACTCCTTGATAAAGTATTAGACTTGGGAGTTATGTAAGTTACCTATAGGTAAATGAGCTTTACAAAATAAATGAGTTTATAGGTTGAAA
The DNA here is from genome assembly GCA_028749045.1 of Cupressus sempervirens. Taxonomy (NCBI): domain Eukaryota; kingdom Viridiplantae; phylum Streptophyta; class Pinopsida; order Cupressales; family Cupressaceae; genus Cupressus; species Cupressus sempervirens. The sequence continues at coordinate 784,424,305 of CM053793.1, forward strand.
AAAGAGGATGAAGGTGAGAAAATATTTAAATCTAGGTTATTTTAAAAAGGATTTGCACAAAAAAAGAGAATTTATTTTGATGAGATTTTTTTTGCCTATTTTTAAAATGACTTCTATTTGCACTATTGTAAGTATTATGGCTACCAAATATTTGTATTTGGAGTATCTTGATATTAAAACAACCTTTCTTCATGGTCATTTGGACAAAGATATATATATATATATATATATATATATATATATATATATGACACAATCATAGGGATTTGAGGTGAAAGGTAAAGAGAATTTAGTGAGAAGATTGAAGAAAAGTTTATATGGCTTGAAGCAAGCACCTCGAAATGGAATCTTAAATTTTATAGTTTTATGAATGAACATGGTTATACTTGATGTCATTATGACCATTGTGATTATTTTAAGAAGTTAGATGATGCCAACTATATTATTTATGCCTATATGTTAATGATATGCTTGTAGTTGGGTCTAACATGGATCACATTAAGGGGCTAAAATGATAGTTAGCACATTCATTTTCTATGAAGGATTTGGGGGCAGCAAAAAAAATCCTTGGCATGAAGATTTGTAGAGATAGAAAAGATAAAAAATTGAATTTATCTTAGGCTAATTATATTGAGAAGGTGTTTCTATATTTCTCTATGGAGAATGATAAAGCTATCTACACACCTTTACTTGGTCATTTAAAATTGACTAAGGAGATGTGTCCAAAGACACCACAAGAGGGGGCTAAGATGTCCAAGGTACCTTATGGTTCAACTATAGGAAGTTTAATGAATGCTATGGTATGTATTAGGCTAGATATTGCACATGCAATGGGAGTTGTTAGCAAGTATATAAATAATCCTAGAACTAAGCATTGGAATGCAATCAAATGGATTCTTAGATATTTGACAGGAACATCTAGTAAGTATTTACATTTTGGGGGCTCTACTATTGATTTACAAGGCTATGTCTACTTAGATTTTGTAGGGGATATTGATACCAAGTGGAGTTACTATTGGTGGGACAATAGAGTTGGATTTCTTAGTTGTGGAAGGTTAATGCATTACCCACTACAGATTCAAAGTATGTTGCTTCTATAGAGGTAACCAAGGATATGACATGGATTTAGTTCTTCATGTAAGAATTGGAGCACCTATAGAGGGATAATTATTTGTTTTTAGATAGCTAGAGTCCCATTCATCTTGCAAAGAATTTTACTCTACATTTAAAGACATAACACATATAGTTGTGGTACCATTTCATTTAGTTAATTTTGGATGATAGACAGTTAAAGATGGAGAAGATAAATACAGATGATAATCCAATAGATATGTTTACCAAGGTTGTGACAAGGGAGAATCCAAACTCCTCTTCATCTTTGGTTGGTCTTCTAGAATGAATAGAGTAAAAGAACAACATAGTCTAGGGTGGTTTGATATTCTAGTGGGAGCTACAAGTTTGGTGGTTCTATGACTAGTCTCCAAGTGAGAGGTTATTGGTGTGGAGTCTAATTAGATTCCAAGCAGGAGATTGTTGTGTTATGGAGCCTAATTAGACTTGGAGGTTAATTTCACCTCTTTATACAATGCAATTTCCCCCATATTATTACAATAGGGGTTTGGGGGTAGAACCCTCAAGATAGGGTCAAGGGTTAGCTCCTCTTGTGGGGTCTTGTGGTAGTGCTCCATATGCACTCCCTATCATAGTATAGTGTGCATTTGAGGGGCAATACCCTTGGAAGGGTTTTTGGGGGCAACAACCCTAAAGAAAAAAATGAATTGACTATTTTAAAGGCATTGACTATTATTTTTTCTACTAGATGACTTATTCTAGCCCTAATTTTGTATGTGGAAAAAGCTTGTATAAAATAGCTTAGGGTTATGGATTTCATAATGTATGATGATATTGTAGCTTCTTGTACTAATATTGAGCTATAACGAATTAAAAATTGTAATAACTAGATGATAATAATATTGGACTTGTTGTTTGTTGATGTAGCTTAGGGATTGGGTATACTGCATTAAATCTTTGTGTCTTGTGTTCTCTTTTGTGTGATTTATTGTTTTTTGATATTGGTTATATTTTCATGTAATTTTTATTTATGTTCATTGTTGATCCTAACAATAACTAAGAGGGGGGCAGGGGTGAATCAATTTTTAGATCAATACAACTTTTATCAACCTTATAAAATCTTAAACATGTGATCAATAAAAATATAAACCATAAGAAGATACACATACACATTAACACTGGATATTTTAACTAGGGTAACCCTTGATCAAGGGGAAAACCCTAGTGGGGATGGTGCCCACAAAATGATGTACTAATATATAAGTTCCTTGTAAGAGGATGGACATTGTTAGGAGCTAATGAAATACATTTAGTACATATTGGTCCCTTTTAGGAGGCTTTTAATCCCTATGTGGAGATTCCAACCTTGTTAGGAGTTGTAGAAGGTAAAAGGATCCACTATCCAAACAAATTTAGGGGAAAGACCTATAACTCATTATCCAACTGGCCTCTACATCATCACTTTCAAAATAATAGAAATATAACTAATCTCAAAAGCTCAACACTTGCTCTATCCTCTTCCACACCAAACACTTATTAGATCTTAATACTAGATCTACAAACTCACATCACAATAATCCCTCTAATTACTTACTCACATTTACTTAGTTTGCATATTACTTTCACAATCCACAAATCTTTCTACACACTACATCACAAGGAAAATAAGTTTCCTTTATACCATGTCCTCAAAACAATTAATTGAGTCAACCTTGAGGCTTTCCCAATTATAATTACAATAGGACCTTATTAATATAACATACTATAATATGTCTCTATTGGAAATAGTTCTTCAATTCTATGTTGCCATTTGATATTACAAAAATATTAGTATTGACCAAGCAGTTAAGTAAAGAAGAGCATTTAATGTTAACCAAGAATTTGGTTAATGAAGGGTATCCTTCTTGCACTATTAACCGAATTGTTAGTTATCAAAGGAGTTCTAGTATTACATGAGCATTCAATCCTAATATTAGCCGAGTGATACTATAATACAATTATCTAATAATTAACTGATTGAGGCCAACTATTTGGATTTTTAATGATTATTTGAAAGGGTATTTAAGCCAACCTTTCAAAGCTTATGATATATATGAAAGGTCAAATAGTGAGGAAAAAATGAAAAAATAAGAGAAAAAGTGAAATACATGAAAATGATGAATATGTGAGTGAAGGAAAATATAGAGTAGGAAAGTGTGGAAGATATTAGCTACAAAGAACATCTAATCAATAAGAATTCAGAGGTCAAACCAAAAAAAATATATGAACCTGTAAAGATATTTTATTCTTAAATTAGGTCAAATTATTGTTACCTTCTAACCATTGTAGTAGTGAAGAAATTTCTTAATAGAGTTGACTTAATAATCATATTGTAAATCCTTTAACAAGGTGATATTTCAAGATTGAAGTGTTTGAAAACCTCTAACTAGTCCAATCCTAATAGGGAAATCTAAATCCTCTAACAAGGTCATACTTAACAATATGTTTTGTAACCTTTAATAGGGTTGGCTCCTAACAAGGCTCACTTCAAAAGAGTGAAAAATATGGTAACTAGTTGCATGGCAGTTTTCCCAAATTGGGTTTCCACATTAAATCTTGGTGTCATTTGTGTTCATGCTATTTAATTTACGCTTTATGTTTCCAAAACTAAGTTACTAAAGGTTAAAACAAATTAATATCCATAAGATTACTTTGTTAACCGACTGACAATAATATTCCAGTTTTAATTGAGCTAGACAATATTGCATTATCTATGGAAAGTTTGATATGACATGTAGAGATAGGGAATTATTTTTGTGGTAACTAATTCACCCCTCCCCTCTTAGTTACACTCTTTATTTCCAACAATTTTCTTCATAATTATATAATACTTTTAGCTCACAATAATTACAACTTCTCACACAATTAATTGTATACTTCACACACTCAATGACATTATCAATAGCTTGTCTTCTTCCTCTATCTAACTTTACTTATCCAAATTCTATCCCTATTAGAAGATATAATCTGAACATTAGAAACCACTTCTTAGGTGTTGTTACAACAAATTGTCTTTTGTAAATCTTGCATGACTCTCATTAGTCTTTGAATTTTTGCATGTGCACACAACTATACCGAGTAGACACTATGTAGAATATTAGGTCAAGTGTGCATAACATCATATTCAATCCTCTATCCATTTAACATCAATCCCTTTTTGCTACTTTTCCAATCTTTACAACATGTTGACATCAATGATAAACATAGTCATGCAAGCAAAACACAATCATGTTGTGAATCTCTCCAATGCTCTAGTTATGCTAGGGTACTCCCACATTGGAATATCATCAACATTTATGCTAACAATTTTATGTAGGTGTCACATCGCCTTTCATGGGGGTACTCAACCAAGACTCAACCAATTCCTACTTGTAAGGACCCTCCTCGTATGTACTTATCAAATCTCCTCGTATGTACTTATCAAATATGAATCCTCTGTTAAAATTGTTATAGGAGATTGACTTAGAAATGAAGTAATGTGTTATGTTGTGAATGTCCTAAAAGAAACTAAGATTATCTGATTCATTCATGTTTTAGATACTTAGTGATTCAAGAACTACTACATCACCTCGACTGTTTAAAAATCATTTTTTACTAATGATGGTACTAAGTGTTTTCACCTAATAATGAGGATGTTGATTTTGATACCTCGATGATTAAGTTATATGCAATTCAGATGGTACCATATGCCCTATTGGTGATGTTATGATGTTTAGGTATATGGATGCCTAATGATGATTGTACTTCTGCTTAATTTGAATTAAGAAATAAGTTATGTTATATTGATTATGTGGATGTTGATGATTAAATGAGAGTAGAAATGAATTAAACAGTAAATTATATGAAAGATTCATGTTTTGATTTATGTAACCATCCAGATAAGTTTTGAATATATATGTATGTGATTTTTTTGAGCTACTGATGTGTGCAATGAGTGTGTAGGATATTTATTAGTTAGGAATCTAAAAGAGAAACAAAACTAAACCCTTTATACCAATTATGGAAACTAGGGCTAAATCTGATGAAAGATGCTAACCTTATTGTTCATATTTTATTTGTGTTGTAGTTTGAAGGAATGTATCATTCCATAGTCAGTAAATATTAATGTTTCGTAACAGTGTAAATTATAGTGTCACTTGACACTTGTAAATTGTGGATGCATTCTAGCATGATAGTTAGGGTTAATCGAGTAACCTAAAGATCTAATTCAGACTAGGTTAGTGACATTTTTGCTAATCAGTGATTAATCAAGGTTAATTACCCTAATCATGATTAGTGACTAATCTACATTTTGAAGGTTGTTAGTAAATCCTAAAATATTCCTAGCTTTTGATTACTCTCAAATTTATCCTAAAAGCCTAAAATCATGAAATCTAAGTACCCAAGGTGTGTGGGTATGGGTTGGGAGACATTTTTCACCTCCTTAGCCCCTTTTGTTGACTTTTATGGTCACTCAAAAAGTCTATTTTTTTCGTAATGCAAAAATTGAATGATTTCACCATGGGTTGAATGACCTTAACCCCACCTTGAGGTTAGGCTTAGGTTTAGTTGAGTTAGAAACCTCTAGATCTTTAGGCAAGTGGGGGAAGTTATTGCCCTTTTTAGGTGGTTGATTTTTGATCTTATTTTGAGGCTTTTTCGAGAAGTTTTGGTTGTTACCCAATCTCTAGTTTTAGAGTGAAGTTTTTGAAGATGGAAGGCAAGGGAGGAAAAGCTCTTCTCAACTTGTTCATTTTACCATAACCTTATTGTGAAGGTAGCAGTTCTTCATCTCCTTTGTTCATGTTGTTCATGTTGTTCATGTTGTTTCATGCTTGTTTCATGCTTATGTTATTGTGTTGTTCATTGGTATGCTTGTATGTATGTTGGGTATGCTTGGGAAGGATTTAAACATGTTTTCTTGAATGATTTTCCTTCATTTTTTGCTTGAATTTTGAAGTTTTCTTGTATGGGTGTTTTGCCATTACTCACCCTTGGATAGGGTAGAAGTGGCCAATTTTAGGAAAGGTCTTTAGTTGGACTCCAAGAGTGTAGAGTCTCCTCTCAGGACAAGAAGAGGGAGAGAGGGTAGGGTGTTATGGACCCCTACCTGCTAGCACAAACCACGTATGAGTTTTGGCATGTGAGAATGGAAGAATGGAAGTTCTTGAGTTGTAGTGCCAATTGGGCACCTATTTCGGTGTTGTGTCTGACATCTCCTATTGGAAAAATCCACCTTCTCCCTAGTTTTGTACCTATTGTGAAAACCTGGTATAGAAATGAATGTTAAATTTTGTCTCCTTGTTATGTTTGTTTGTCACTTAGTCAGTTTTCATTCTCTCCATGATCTTAGCGATGTATTGTAGAAAATGAAATGAATCCCTTGTTAAGGGCCATGAAGAAAATTTAAATTGATTGTTGAAATTTAGTTATGTTTGGGATTGAAATCTTGTGCAAAGTGTTTTAAACTTTTTTTGTAATGGTAACGATGTTGAGTTTTCTTCCTGGTTCTTTCTCGGTGGAGCTTTTGAATCAGGTGGTTCAATAGAAAAAGATAAATTGAGTTATATCCTTGCATATGATCTTTCTTGTAATTTTTTTATATGCATGTATTTATCAGAAAGTGAATATAGTGATGTTTTACCCTTTTCTGAGGCATTCTTACAGATTGAAATCATATGCATTTGATTAGTGTTGATCAGATAAAATGATAGAAGAATGGAATGATTGATCTTAAGTATATTTGGTGTGGATCTCCAATTCAAGATCAAGTAAAAATTAAATCAGGAATTCAGTCCTTAGATTAAGCTACTTTAGATATGATAAAATCTCTTAGTGTCCTACCTCAATTAATTAATGGATTCAATGGACACATTTTTCTTTTTGCAAGCCATATGAAGCATTAGGAGTTATAGCTCCTAGGTAATATGGTTAACTAGTTAGTATTTCAAATTACACCTAAAAAAAAAAAAATACATTAAGAGAAAACAAGACTCTCAAAACACCCACCTACAGGATGCTATATTTTTTTGGGAAAAGCTCTTAACTTGAAAAGTCTACAACAGTCATAAAGAGAAATATGTGTCTATGTGATCTTACCTTGGGTTAGTAAGTCACCTACATAAGTTTTAAAAATATTTCTTTTTAAAATAACCCTAGTTGCATATACCTTATCTACCCCTTACCCAAATAAACTTTCCCACATAAATTCTCCATGTTCCAATCAAAGCAAGGGAACCTTTATCTATTTTCTTTCAAGGATGATGTCACCCTCCACTTCTCCAAATTTGGGCGCAGGTTTAAAAGGCAAGTCAAATCTTGTATTAATGGTATTGCATAACAATTTTATCATTCTTTTTTCTTTTTTGGGCATCCTAAACCCCAATCACCTCCCCATGCGAAATCCTCCATCATATCTCGTTGCATCTTGTGCCTTGTCAGATGACACCGACCAGTCAAGTTAGCTTTCTTAGGATTGGTTAAAGCTTTTATTCTTAAGTTTTGAAAATCTCAGTATTAATGTGTAGGAGGTAACCCCTTATTTCCTCCATGCAAATTACTTTTGCCAATAGGATGAGTTGGACTGGGACCACGTACTATCCTAGGTAGGCGTGGAGACTTGGGGAAAAAATCCAAGTTTTTCATTGGCTAGTGGGGTTGTTGGGAGTTAAGGAAGTTATGATGGGTGGGTTAATAAAGTTAGATTGGGTTAGTTGTTAGGTTAGATTATTTAGTTTAGGATTTTTGTTATAGTTTTGTCTTATTTGTTAGTAGATTTTTTTTTGGGTTTTGTTTTAAATGTTAGCATTTTAATTTGGGATAGTATTAAGTTAGATGTAGGGATGTTAGTTTAAAGGTTAGTAAGATATGAAATTGGGTTAAATATGTATGAAGTTGGTGAGTGTTATGTCTAGGTTAGAAGGTTACTATTAAGATTGTAATTTAATAATTGTTTTATTAGATTTTGGTAATAGTATTTTAAATTTTAGTTAATTATATTTTTCTTATTGGCAATTACAGTTGGTTTTAATTAAATATAGTTGTTGTATAGTGTTAATAAGTTAATATTATAAATTATTTTTAAGTGTTAATTAGGAAAGTAATTGACTTATAATTGCTTTAATGATTGAATAATTTAGTGTTAGAATCAATTTTAATATTGGATAGGAATTAGAAGAGTTAGTTTACATTACGGATATTTATGTTGTTTAAATTAAGTTAGTTGAATTATTTGATTCATTTAAAGAAATAATTTAGAATCATTGTGTCAGTAATTAGTGGTTGTTAAGTTGAATTTCAGTATTAATTAAAGTTAATTGTAGAGGTTAGTTAATTTGGTTATTTTAATGTAACATTTATATTATTCTTAAATTGAAAGATAGTCTTATTATGTTTTCGATTAGTACAGGTTATAAAATTGAGATAGTCTATTAGAGTAAACTTTAAATGTTGAGTATATAAACTAGATTTAATTAGTTTGCTTTAAGGGCAAAAACTATTGTCTCAAAATATGGTAGTAATGAAGCAAATGTCAAAATCAATCTAATAATAAATGTTCAAATTGATTGGTCTACTCTTACACATTGACTTTGAACTTATAATGGAATGTAAAGTTATCCATAGGAGAGCATGTTCTATCTTACTTTATTCATGTATTTTAACTTATGTAAACAAACTTATCAAACTTGGTGAACTTAATTATTATATTTAAAAAAATAAATTGTGTGTGTTTTTGCCCTTGTTTTTGGGCATGACACTACTCAACAAAGTACCCCCCTCTAGTTTAAAACCCGCAAATGCCCCTTTTAGCCCCCCATTTGCACAATAAGGGGCTTGCAAAGCAAGAAAGGTGGCTGAAGGGGCACTCAACTAAGTTTAAAGTGTGAGTTGGTATGGGTGGTGTGGCCCTTCATCAGTGGTATTAGAGCAGGAGTTCTTGAGTGTGTGGACAGATCGCCAAACGTGAGGCAGTTTACACTAGGACCTTGAGTTGGGTGAAGTTTGTCAAGAAGTTCTTGATTGTGTAGATAGATCGACGACTATGAGGTAGTTTGCACAAGGTTCTTGTGTTGTACTAGATTTGTCTTCTAAAGACTTGATTATGGAGAAGAGAAAGAAGAAGATGACTTTTGTGATTAGATGGATTCTAAAGATTCCTCGACTTGAGAAATTTAGAGCAAGAAATCAAAATTCATTGCTAGTTGATTTGTAGAAGCAAGTGAATGAATTAGAGGTTGAGTTGTGGAAATGAAGAGCATAAAACAAGATAGTGATAATTCCTTGAATGAAGAAAAGAAAGAAGATCTAGTGGAGTATCAGACATATGGTCCAAAAGAAGAGCAAGCGAATGAAGAGGAAATCATTTGTGAACCTAAAGTTGAAGAAGATGAATGAGAAGAGGAAGAGCATAAAGATGGCAAGATTTATGAACCTGAAATAGATCAAGATGATTTGAAGATCACAACAATGGAGGAAAAGTATAGTGCCTTAGTTGGAGATCAAGAAAGTGGAGTAATTACATGCATTGTTGATGACATGAAAGAGGCAATCAAAGATGAAGATGTCAAACAGGTAAATTCTTATGAATCATGGGATGTTGTCTTTGAGGTGAGTTTGAAAGATATTGATAATGGTTTGCATCATGAGGATCCTGTTAGTCATGTGTGGTATGCAAAGGAAGATTGGTATGGTGTTGTTGGGTTTACTACAGGTGTGATTAATTCAACAAGATTGAATGAGGATGAGATTTATACTTGGACAGAGTTCATTGCAAAGGAGAAATTTCAGTAATAGACACTTGTTTCGACTAGGTGTTGGAAAAGACGAAAGAAGGAAATATATCGGCATTGGATACTTGTTCCAGCTATGTGTTGGAGGAAGAAATAAAAATAAAAATAAAAATAATTCAATAGTGCCTACTTATTTTTGTGAATCCATATTCACAAAAATTTTCCTGCCATTGGAGTCGGATGTAGGAGCATCATGCATCAGAAAAATAAAATAAAATGTGGAAGATTTGCATGTTGGTTTTCTTGTTGGTTTTCTTGTCCCTATTGAGGTGGAAGCTTGTGGTGAAGATGAAGATGGTTGTATATCTTTCTTTTGGCGTCAAAGTGTGGGACACACTTTTCTATCTACTAGGGGAGTTTGATGCCAGAGCATCTTGCATGGGAAAATTAAAATTATAAAAAAATAAAAATAAAATAAAATTGTGGAGGAGAGAGAAAGTGAGAAAAATAGAAAGAAAATAAGAAAAAATAGAAAAATAAGAAAAAAGGAGAAAAGAGGAATTTTTATTTTCAAGGTGCATAGGTGGCATAAATAGAAAAATAATAAAAATAGTTGTTATTCCATTAATCAAGGTGTGTAGGTGGCATCTTAAGAAGTTTGTGGAAAGTTCCTTAAATCATGCATTTAATATTTGTTGTGATCTACAAAAGAAATGTAATTTTCTAATTGGGCCACATGGTGGTGCTTAGTTGTATTTAGGTGGAAATTCTAGAAGGTTGTTGATATTGTAGAAGGTTGTGGATATTCTAGAATGTTGTGGATAAATCATGCATTGGGTGGTAAGTGCCTATTTAAGGAAGCCTTATGTTCATTTGTAATCAAGTTCTTCGAATGTAATCTCTTGTAAGGAAGCTCTCAAGGTGTAGTGAACAAGCTCTTTTGTTGCAAGCTCTTCTAGTTGGAAGCCCTTAGTGAGGAAGCTCTCTTATATTGTAGGAATTTAGAGTTTCTCCATTTGGAGAATAGTGTAATGAATTGTAAGTATTAATGGATGCTTTATGAAGCATTTTGTCATCTCTTTGTCTTTATCTTGTTGCATTTTTGGTTGTGAGTTGGTATGGGTGGTGTGGCCCTTCATCAAAAATAGTGACCCTCTATTTTATTATTTTATGTACTTATTTTTATTTTTTATTTTTTTATTAATATTTTTCTTTTAAAAAAATATTATTTTAATGGTTTAATACAATTAAAAGAATATTTTTTAATGAAATGTATACAAATAAATTTTAATATTTTATTGGAAAATAATTTTATTTTGTAATTTTTTATAGTTAATTTATTTTTGATTTTAAGAATTTATGTAAGTCTAAATGACACATTAGATTAAAATGGGGCTTAAATGTAAACCTTGAAACTATATAATGTATGTTAAATACTACTTAAACTTAAACCTTCAAACTATTAAACTTAATAAAATAACATAAATCTTTGAACCTTAAAACTATTAATATAAATACTTGAAAAAATTGCCAAGAAGGATGCAAGAAGATACAATAGTAGGGAGGAACAAGGGAATAGGTTTATAGAAAAAGATAGATTGTGTTGGTGTAATTAAGCATTCATTAATTAAACTTCCTTAAGCTTATTTAGGATAATGCATTGCATAATAGTTTTTGATTGAGACACTTAGGAGTTTTCACCTAAATTAAACACATGTTATAGGAGAATTCCACTCTAGGTGGTCATAGTTGTTATCTCAATCCACCTTTAGTGTACTTATCACATTATCATCCTTATCATTGCACATACTTCATTGCATAATGGAGGATGATCGACCTTTGGTGGACATGTGATTTCACCTTATATGGGTGATAGCTTATCTTCTCCTTATCATTATCTCTTATTGCCTCTCCTATATAAGGAGAGGCAATAAGCGATATCTATCAATAATAGCATTCTTTCATCTTCATGCAATTTTCTTGCCAATCTCTTGTGGAAGTTATCTTGGTCTCTCATTTTGATCTTGGGGGTCTTGTAAAGTCACCTAAAACTCTAACATGGTATCAGAGCTCTCATGGTGTGAAGACATCTTCTCCAGAAGTGTAATCTTGAATTGGCTTATTCTTGGTACAACATTGGCAATTTGGACATCACAATTTGGAGGAGATTTAAAAAGATTCATATTTTGTGACCTTCTACTACAAGTGAAAATTGGAGCTTGCTAGTGCAAATCAGAAGTTGGCATCATATAGAGAAGGTCCAAAAAACCCTAAATCAAATTTTGTTTCATCCAAATAAGACATCTGAGGCCAATTATATAGCCATTTGATCTTTGAAGGTGTGGCGGTGCAATTCAGAAAAATAATTTTAGAGGTGATTTTCTAACAATGATATCTCCCTCATATAGACTCTTTTTTTGGAGCAATTGTTTTTGTTTTGGGGTAAAATTTCACAATCTATACAGTGGTATTGGTGATTTTGGATCCTTCTATCTGAATTGTTTTGAAAATTGCAAATCCCATTTTTTGCAACTTTCAACGCTTTTTTTGGGCACATCTAGTAACATTTTCAGGTGCAACTTTTTTTGAAAGTCCATGATTTTACCTCTACTTTCTAGATCTATAATCAGATTTTAGTGATTTGGAGTGGATATATCACTTTCAGAAATAGGTCTTTTTTTGGCTATATTTGCACTTGGTGAATACTTGGATTTCAATTTTCCTAATTGAATCAATAATTTGAAGGAGTTATTAGTTTATTCAGTCATCATTTGATTTCATTGTGGATTTTTTGTAATTTGTATTACTCACTTCATATAATTATCATGAATGGAAATAAGAAATTTCTAATCAATTGATGAGTATTGGATTGCTTAGAATGATTCTTGGAAAAGATCTAGAACCAGTTATAGGTGTTGCAAAAAGAAGGAAATGGTTTGATAGAAGGGATAAAGAAGTTGGCTCTATTAGATATACCATCTCCAATGATTTGTTATATCATATTACATCCTACACACATCCTCATGATGCTTGGACAATATTGTGAGGGATCTTTGGTAAATCTCATAGAATAAGAAAATTCAAATTGGAGAATGAGCTTATAGGTCTAAATCCATGTGATTTTGATAGTATTCGAGATTTTTTTCTCTAATTTCAATTCCATGAGATTTGAGTTGTAATACCCTAACCAACACATAACCATACAACTAAAATCAATCATACAAAAGAGATTAAATCCCGAAGCATTTAAAAATAAATAAAAATAACCCTATTACAAATTATCCTTTACACAACAGATTGAGTAAAGTACTCATAATCAGCAATGTATATTACCAAAGTTATTACATCAGAGTATACGACATAACGATACTCTTATTAAAAGTATAACAGAAGCAATAAAATACATTCAAATTATTCACTGATTTTAAATATAAGCAATTAGTATTCTTCTAGGTCCGTAATCAAACATATCTCGAACCTGAAAACAAATCAGCACAACCACACACACAAAACATGGCTTAGAACACAATTAAGTCAATAAAACTTCCAGTGAACCTGCACATTAGATTTTATAATAAAACTATCATCATTAAATCCAAAAAATAGATATACTGAAAATACAATTTTCTTTTCACATTAAAATTGTAATGCAAGTACATAATTTCTTACACGCAGATATGCAAAAATAAACTCGCATAGAATATGACAAGGTAATGATCCAGTAGTCCATGGGTGTCAACATAAGAATCTACGTTCAGCCACTCATAGAACTCACTATGTCAGGTGAAACCATAATGTTCTTATCTTATTATATGATTCCCGACCCATAAAATTTTAAATGTTACCACTTGATTAAATAACTATCATAAACTTTCCCATAAGTATCTAGACTAGTGTCGAAGGGCATTCGGCATCATAATTCTATCACCACAAGTTACTCGCTTTATGACAGCCACCCAATCTAAAAGATTACACTTGCATAATCTAACATACACATAATTCAAGTTATACTAATTGGAAGAAATCATAGATTAAATTTTCCAATTCCAACTATTACACTTATCTCATTTGCTTCAATATAATAATTGAATCAGCAAACAGAAATATCATATGAAACCAAATGAAACCATATTTGTAACCTTTCATACACTTCACAACTTATGTAACCAAACAACCTTGTCCTCTTTAAACTTCACAAGCAACCAAGTTTTTGAAAACACAAATCAACTATACTCTAATTTGAATAGTAAATAATTGACTATCTCAAGATTCACAAAATATACATTTCAAATTTTAAAATGCCAAAATAAAATTATCCATGAATGCTATTACTAATTAACGTCAGAATATAAAAAAATTAAACAATTTCCATTTCCATAACTAGCCATCACAACAACCTCTTGATTATTATTATAAACTTAAATTCTAACAATCTATTCATAAAGAAATATACATATATTGATACATATAAATAAATAAATAAATAAATATATATATATATATATATATATATATATATATATATACACACATATACATATATATACGCGGTATATATATATATACATACATACATTCTTATGTATACCAACATATATATATATATAATTATAGAAAACCTTATGATTATAAAGTCAGAATTGGAATAAATGAATATTTGTTTCCATTGTTTATTTTAAAAATTTGCTAATACCAAACATCTATAATATCCTAATACAAAATCATCACCCTACTATGTTAAATTTGCGACACACACAATGTCCCTATTACCAAATTTACTCATTCCTATGCTCTGGTTTGACAAAATGCCTCTTTCTATTCCAATTGTCATCAAAACTCTAAATTACAAATATCGATAGAACTTTAACCAGTGATTTATAAATACTAAACATCATGCAAAAAAAAAGCGTCGACTAAAATTTCCATGTTATTTCTCGCGTATTAAAAATCATGATAAAATCTAAGTTGACAAACCAAATCACTAACCCTGTTATAAAAATCAGTCTGACTATTTAGTCTTATGTCCATATCTCGGTTTGTGAATATAGTACATGTTGTCTATTGTTACAAATACAAAATAACTATATAACCCAAGCTACCCAAATCCATGACTTTAGACTTAAACTAATTCCAAATCTAAACTCATCAAACTGTTGACCAATTAAAGACCCCCATTAACACATTTAAGCCTACGATTCACAGTCGCATGTTCATAGACTGCGTACTCATGATCATAACTGAGCTATATTCAACAAAAAAAAATAACGAATATAGAGATACAAAAAAACACACAGAATTCTTTGAAACCCACATTAGCTACCAATGCCAAAATTATGATACAATATCTTTAGACCCTAGTTTCTTAAAAATATTGATGATAAACAGCAGTCGGTTATTTCCTATATAACCTTCTTATCCTCTAAAACCCATGAAATCTAAAACCAAAACAAAATTTATAAACATTGAAAGATTTTTTAATGGCAACTGAAAAACAAAATGACCATCTTCAATTCTTAGTGACTTTATTGAAAAACAACCACAATATAGTCAAAACTGCATAGAATGCAACTGCCTTGAAAGGTCAAAAAACCCACTTTTACACTTTGCGAGAAACATCAATTTGCTAATATAAATCCGTTCAAAACAATAATACAATTCGCTATCACCCATATAACTTTAAAAAAAAAAAAAAAACTCATTGCAACACAAGAATAGAGCACTCTAATTTTCATACCTGATTCTGGGTTTGTATTGAATTTGACAATGAACACACCAAATTCAACATATTCACAAAACTAAGAGTCATATTTTTCACATAGCCACTACTAATTTGATAAACTTCATACAAATGAAACAAAACAAAATAATCAGATAAGAGTTAAGGAAAAGCCCCCTGCCTGAAAAGTGCGGGATGAAACACAACAAGGCTGCCAGGAGAATCCTCCAAACATGAAACCCAAGCTTCCAAAACCCTCTATACCTTGCCACAGAGAACAATAAAATCCCTGTAAAAGATGATAATGTGAACAATGCAACAACAGAACCAACAGTAACCCATAATAACAAAAGCGTAAACCTCTATAATGCTGGTTTGAAACAGAAGTCTCCATTATTGCCATCAATCTTCCCACATAAAATGCAGAGAAGCCCACTAAAATAGAGCATCCATAATGCCTTAACTAAAACCAACAATGGCGGTCTAAACTCGAGCATCAACTAGCTCGACAGCAAAAACAATCGATTAATGTTTATTACTGCAAGTATTTCCTAACCCCACTATCTGAGCCACATTCAACACTCGACAAGAGAGGTATCAGCTCGCAACCCAAAAAACTTACCCTCCATTAAAACCCACTACCACTGCCGCCATCACCAAGTCCAAAAACCCCATGTCAAGGTTTAGTTTAGGAATTGATAGACTTAGGCATAGTTAAAGATTTATATATTAACACTTTGCTAAATCCCATCGATAGGTTAGTTTAGGCACTAACCCATACTAACTTAGTATTAAGTACTAATTTATCATTAATATGTATATCAATATTAATATTAACATTTGTATCAACATTAACATTAATATTAATATTAATATTAATATTAATATTTATATCAACATTAATATTAATATTCATATTCATATTAATATTATGATTATTCCTAAGTAATAAAATATTGCCTACTAATTTATAAGTATACATAGACGTATACATATCATCTATAACTTGTATTAATATAAATACAAGCATGCCAATACTCAAAAATTACACACACACACACACACACACACACACACACATATATATATATATACTAATATATATATATACACATATATATAATTATTTATACTAATGCACTCATACTTATACAATGTTATAAATATATGTATATATATATACACACACACACACACTTATGAATTGGAAAACAATAGAATCAAGAAACTAAAAAATATATTTTAAAACCTCTATAAATACCAATCAAAAAGTACAAATCAATCATAAACAAAAATGAAACCATACTAACATTACTTAATAAAATTGATTTCTGAATCCAGATTAATTCTGATGACAACATTCTGAATATAACATAAATCTGGAAACATAAAAACATCTATTTCTAAGAATCAGATTTTGAATAACCTCTGAATTCTCAAAGAGTTCAACATAATAAAACCAGATTTAAAGTAACTTAACTAGTACGAAACCAATCAGAAAATAACTAATCATAGATTCCAAAGTATCATATGTAGAAGGTCAGGGCCATGACATGAGCTTTCTAATTGTAACATTACTAAAGATAATGAGCATTTGATATTATCTATTCTTTCCAGGCTAGGTCCTGAGTATTCAATATTTGTTTCCACATTCTATGCTACTATGGATGCTCTTGGTAGTGCATACAAAATGCCTTCTCTTGATGAATTTGTAGATCAGCTCACAAGGGAACAAGCAAAGTTAGCACACATGGATCAATTGAAGCTTTCCATGTATCAAGCAATGGTTGCAAATGGCTCCTCTCTGAAGGCTCCCAAAGGAAAGGGAAACAAACAACACAAGGGTCCTAAGCAACATGGAAAAGGTGATGAATCTCCTTCAAAACATATTATTGAATACAAGTCCTGTTCAAGAGAGGAAACATCTATAATAAGGAGAGATAAATGTGCTTATTGGAAAAATATAGGACATGCTGAGCATAATGTTTTGATAAGAAGATCGATGAACTCACTCACATTCTTCAGAAGAAAAAAGTCCAGTTTCCCTCATCAGTGTCTTCTCCTTCTTCTCAATATCAGGAAGCTTCTACATCTACATTATCATCCAAAGGTAAAGGAAAAGCATTCATTGTTTTCACACATCCTAAGCAAGGTAAATGACTTCTTGATTTAGGTGCATCACATCATATGGAATCTTCTATGGATATGTTTTCTTGTATTGAGCCTTTTACTTCTCCACCTATATTGATGGGTAATAATGCATACACAAAGGTTTATGGTAAAGGTTCTATTCCTATGGGAGAGGGTACATTTAATGATGTTGTTTAAGTTCCATCCTTGACCACTAATATCCTTTCTATTTACCAAATTACTCATGGGGCACAAAGTAAAATTGTTAAGTTCCCTCCTAATTGTGTCTATATTAGGGACATGGAGACAAGAGATGTCATAGCTATGATAGTTTTTGGTCATAAATCATGCTTGTATTCTTTTGCACATTTTATTGATAATGATGATGATATTAATAATGTATCTAACCCTTTATCAAGAGTGAATAATTCATGTGAGGAGAACATTTGACACTTGAATCATTTTGTTCTTGAGACAAGTGTTGAACTTCCTACTCCTCCACCTCTTGCTTCTTCAGACATGAGTTCTACTATTTAGCAGGATGATCTTTATGCTTCAAATCTTACAGTCTGGGATGAATTCTTGGATGCTATTTCAAATAAGTCTCATAATGTAGATTTGGTTAATACATCTAAGGGGGTTTGTTTTCGAGATAATTCTTCACCTTATTTGAAGATTCAATTTCCTAACTCTTCATGTTCTCTTATTTTTTCACATCTCATAGGTTAGCTTGGTGGTGTGATGGAATCTTTGAGCTTGCAAACACCTATTCAGTCTTCAGAGATGCATACATGGAGACCTACTTCCTCCTTCCTCACTTTTCACATGGAGTGACTTCTTCATCATTTGATGTATTTATCTCTTCCTAAGGAGAGACATGTTTCTTGTAGGAATTAGATTATGTTTTTCTTGTAGGTACTCTTCATCTATATTGGAGCTTCTTTATTATGAGGGGGATACCATGTCTCCTTATTTCCTTCCTATGTGGGGATCATTCTTTGTATATACATGATGTATGCAATTTTTGGGGGGGGTATTGAGTACTCCATCCATCCATGCATCTTGTTTTCATCTCTCTTTTTCGAGGAGGGTTTTTCCTATGAGGTTTTCTCTCTTTCTCCACTTTATGAGAGATCACATTTCATGTATTACATTGCATATTGTACATGGGTACCTAAAATGACCTAGTATTCGGGACCAATCTTGCATTATGAGTTTAAGTACATTCCCCTAAGTTGAATTTAAGGGGGGTGTTGGTGTAATTAGATATTCACTAATTAAACTTAATCTTACTTATGATAATGCATTGCATAGTAGTTTGTGATTGAGACACTTAAGAGTTTTTACCTCAATTAAACACATGGTGTAGGAGAATTCCACTCTAGGTGGTTGTAGTTGTCATCTCAATCCACTTTTAGTGTACTTATCACATTATCATCCTCATTATTGTACATACTTCATTGCATAATGGAGGATGATCCACATTTGGTGGACATGTGATTCCACTTTATGTGGGTGATAGCTTATCTTCTCCTTATCATTGTCTCTTATCACCTCTCCTATATAAGAAGGCCTATTATGTACATTTTAAATCAATCCATTGGATGTCAATCAAGTCCATTATCAATAATAGAATTCTTTCATCTTCATTCCATTTTCTTGCCAATCTCTTGTGGAAGTTATCTTGGTCCTTCATTTGATCCTAGGGGTATTTTAGAATCACCTAAAACTCTAATAGATTGAACTAATTGTGTACAATTTATGTAAGCTCTAAATATTAGCCAACAATAGTGCACTTAGTATTCCATTGGAGTTTACAACCTAATAGATAGCTCTCCATGATATTCATGATGGCCACTAGAGCACATAGACATAGGTACAACAATAAACTAAAGAAGAAGTGCTTGTGGACGTTGAACCAATGTTAGGAGGGCACTGACCCTATTATGAAATTTTGAAGCCAAACCAATAACCGAAATGTCTCAACATGCTATGACATATTTGATATCAAAATCTATTCTAAATCCTAAAATTTCCCCCATGATGAAGCGAGGCCATCCAAATACAGATGATGTTTATCCAACCTGTAATTTATAAGGGCATCTGCAAAATTATTTCCTTCCTAATAGGTGCATGAGATGCAATATGAGTGGAATTTATCCATTAATCCAAAAAACTTACCCAATAGGTTTTGAATCTTCTAGTCATAACATTTTCTAAGTTTGAGTGCAATGAGTTTTATTAAGGAAACACCTTTAACATGGAGGGTAGAGATACCAATAGAAAATTCATGTCTCAAGCTATAAAGAAGAGATAGCTCCTCTAAAATGTTATTTGTGTCATAAAGAATAGGAATTGTTGAGGCATACATGAGATTACCCATAGAGTCTCAAATTGAGTAACCAATACCAAATGCACAAGAATTGACTCAAACTGAGGCATCAAAATTGAGTTTAAAATTGGAGGCACTAGAGGTTTCCATTTGGTTTCTCTCTAGTTGAATATTTATTTTGAATTAGAGAAAGATCAACCAGGAAAGGGGAGTTTCATAGTATTCCAAAATTTAAGGAAATCATCATCCCAAGTCAAAAAATTTGAATATGGAAATTTTTCTATTTGGATATGGATCTGTACCACTTCCTAAATACCTATTTCATGTTTTGTAAGAAAATGAGAGGATGCAATTAATTATTTTATAAACAATCTCAGGCTTATTTCCCACCATAAGGAATAAACTATGACTATAGGTATCAAAATTCATAAGAAACTGATCAAAGACATTGAATAAAGAATAGGCCATTGCTGAAATTAGTCCCAACCTTTGTTTGACAAGAAAATGCTATAGTGGATTTTAGAAAGGACATGAGACCAAGAAGCTTGTGCAATTTCATAATATAGAAATAGATGGTCTATGTCCTCTGACTCTTTCTTGCATAAGATATATTTTAATTGATTAGAGATGTTTAATTTAGCCAATCTATCACTAGAGAGGACTCTATGCTTGATTGCAAACTAGGCTAGACAACCTTCTTTAGGGGGAAATGCGAGTGACCAACAAAAAATGTATGACTTCTTAATAGATAATATTTGTTGTGATTCTTTCAAAGAATTGGATCCTTCTCTTAGAGAGTATGTCCCATTATCTACTTGAGCCTAAATGATTCTATCATTGGAGTCATTTAAAAATACTAGCTACTCTATAGTACTTTGAGGAGAGTTGGCTATGAATTCCAAGGGACAGGGAGAGTTGATAAACCTTTCTATATATGACTTGAACTAAATTACACACAACTGTATCTACACAATCAATGAGCCTCTTCCCCCAAATTGGAATGATAATGTGTTGAACATGGGATAAGGTATCAATATATGTAAGAGGGGGATATCCCCCATAAATACATCCAAAACTTTACTTTCTCGCCACAATTTACTTCCCAAGTGATATATCTAGTCACTCTATACTTATGTTGAATCACAAAGTTCCACATTGCAGAGCCCATAGGAGGATTTTGAATAGTGAAAATCTTAGAACTATTAGGGGCATCAATATACTTATCTTGCATAATTTGGGCCCAAAGACACTACTACATTTGGACCCAAATTATGATGGTAGGCCATTGCAATTGTGATGGCCAACCATCACCATGTGACATAACAAAAAATTGGACCCCATTAGATGGGTATCAAACTTTTGCCATTGCAACTTGTGACGGAAAGCTCCTTTGTTGCAATTTTGATACACTAAGCCATCACAAATTAGAGAAGAAAAAGTGAAAAGGTCACTATTGTATTGTCATACTTGGGATAGTCTACCATCACAAGTATAACATCTAGAAGTTTCTCTAGGCCATTGCAATTGTGATAGTGCATGAAAGCAATGTCAAGGGTACGATAGAAATCCATTGGATTCTTCCATCACAAATGTGACAACTATTTGATGGAAATTATCTTTGGATAACACCATTCTATCATAATTATGATGACCTACTAATAAATTAAAATAAAATTGTTGCTGTGGACCACAGACCTATAATGCAAATGTCTACATTCAAGGTGAGCCCTATAGGTTTCAAACTCTTATTCACTATGGATCCAACACACGTTAATTATATCTTTAGGACTAAAATTGAAAATTATTTGAAGGTCAATGTTATGAATTGGACTTATGGACCTATAGCTCTACTCATGAGAATTAGTGTCAAATACTGGTTGATGGTATTTCTAGACATTACAGCCAAGTGTAGATACTTCAAAACAAATCTATAATTTGCACTTGGCTCATTTCATCAACTTGGCTTGTCTTGTAATAAAATTGAGGGGTTTAAATTAAAGAGAAGGTGAAAAATGTAGATTTGTGTAGATGATCAATTGAAATGTGGGAATGCATTCTTTTGTTTGGAATTATTCACAACTAACATAGAATGTAAAAATATCTAATCAAGAATCTCTAGTCAAAATTTTTGGGAATGAAAATTTTTACAAGAGTTCAAGAACCAACTCAAAGATCACAATAGAAACATATAAGTAGTCATAAAATTTTACAAGTAACATATTCAATATATTTAATCTCATTGTTTGAACCTCACAAGAAATGCCATCTTCAAGTCACTTTCACTTCATATGAATGTTTATGTGAAACGACTCAAATGTTTCTAAAAAAATGATCCAATAAATCTATTTTGTACAAATGTTGAAGTTAGTTCTTGTCATTTCTCAAAATTACTACTCTTTTCAGCATTATGTAAAATGGAATGAATGTGTTTCTATCTATGCTACCACATTTATGCTATGCATTTTATCATACAACTAACATATAGTTGATGTGAAAGTTTCAGATCTCCAAATCTTTGAGCTTTCTACTAAATAGCCTACACATTACCTATGGTTCAACATTTTTTATGGACATGTATTAAGAATACTTTGGGAAATTCAAAGATCCTAAGACCTTCTCAAAAAATATTTTATGCAAAGGTTGCACTTATTTCATTCTATGGGTAGTTGTTACTTCAAGAAATTAAATAAAATAGTTCACATGTATCCATATTGCATGTCGGTTTACCAAAGGATTCAATCGACACACTCTTTGTCTAACAAATGATTTGACCCTATACCAAAAGGATGCATTTGAGTTATTCCTAAATCTGCAAATCAAGCCTAATCTTGCTCAATCTAGGTGAAGGGAGTTAGGAGAAAAACCAAATTCCCATTCTTTAATACTATTTCATAGTTTGAAAAGAGTTTCTAAATATTTAATTTAATTTGAGGGTCATTTAGGATTTGTAGGAGAAAAAACTCAAATTCCTCATTAGGAGGGCTAATTTTATCATGAATCTTTTACCCCTTACTACAACAAATTGGATTGTGGGTTTTTTTGTGGACAAGATCCAAATATCTATAGTTACATGTTGGGTCTAACTAATATATAAACACATTCATTCTCTATGAAAAATTCTAATTTGATTATATCCTAGTTTGTTTGGTTGGAGAATTTGTAACTCTACCAAGAATTATTGGATTGTCTTGTTAGATACCTTAGGAAGGCCACTAATGATTAGACTATTGGATGATAATTAAGACCTTGTTAATAAATATTGTGTTTGGTTAGTTAAACCACAATCCCCTCTAAATCATATTGGTATCAAATCCATTATTTTTGTGATTGATTTGGTATATGTTAGTCACCATAGAATCATTATTTCTAGAAATATTAGAGGCCAACACAATTACTAACTATCAAAATGTAGTACTCTTATTTCAGTACTAATTGCTATCCTTTATTTTTAATAGATCAAGTAATGATATGATATTCATGCATTGAATTAGTCAAGAAAGGATCAAATACAATAATGTTAATACATGAAAGGGATAGGGTATATTATGCATTCTTCTTCTATGCATATCAATAACTTGAGCTTATAATAATATTGGTTAATTTTAACTAATCTAATCTAGGCCATTGTTATGATTTGATTAGTTAATAGTGAAGCCATACCATGAATAGACATGGCTCCATATTGTGGAGACATGTACTTTCATGACATGTCTCCTTCATAACATACTTATACTAATTTCTCAAAGCTAAGAGATATCCTTTCATGAAATGTCCTTTCATGACATGTTTGGTGATTTAAAACTTGATGAATAATTAGAAATCTGATCTTCAATGGGATCTCTAACATGGTATTAGAGCCTACTTAAGAAAAAGATCAGATTTATTTCAGCGAGATACCTCTTCTATGATGGCAGGTTTTGTGGAGTTTGAAATAATGGTGATTGATTTTTGTCAATACAATCTCAACTATCTCAAGAGTTTTCTACTATTTCTTGAGACAATGGCTATACTCCAAAATTAGACAATAGTGGGCAAGATCATAGAGTAACCTAGGTGTAGGAAAGATAACCATTTTAAACAATAGTTAAATTAGTTTAGTTATTGATTAACTAGGTTGATTACTTCATTATTATATGATCTAATGGTAATGTTAGTAATTATTTTGATATACATGAAAACATTATTATTATTCATTAATATATATACATACACACATGAAAATAATAATGCACTTTCTAAGAGTTTACAATTGTTCAACAAAATTAATGTTTTACAAGACAATGCACCTGAAGAATAGTTAGCTCAAAAGCAAGAACATAGTGTTGAAATAATACAAAAAGTTCTTGACATGAGAGGTCCGCAAGTGAGGGTGTTGACCAATATTTAAAACTTGAGTTCTAAAATGAAACCTACTCATGATCAAACAAATATGCTAGAGTTACAACACAATGTGAAGTTGATTTTAGACAACGTAGAGGTAGATGTTTAGAAGTTTGATAATCAAAATTTGAGACACAAGAGGAAAGGATAAGGATCATCTTTAGAAAGAGAAGGAGAAGTAGTAGGCTTTAGAAAGAGAAGGAGAAGGATTAGCTTTAGAAAGAGACTGCATGATAGAAGCAAAAGCTAGACAACATAGAGGACATTATGGGAGCCAGGAAGGTGTTGTAGTAGGTATTGTAACATTGGAATCACTTGCAAGTGTCTTTGAGAATTTACAATCCAAATATCAAATGATTATAAGAGTGTTTCAAGGTTAGGAACCACTTCAACATACTTTACATGGTTTAGAGGTAAATTCATTGTGGCAAACACTTCTAGAAGGGAATGAGCCTCATGATTATGGAATTTATACAAAAGAATAAATTGCTTCTTCATCTCCTTACACTCAAATCTTCACTAAAGTTATTCTTCAATTCCTTGCATGGATAATTATATCACCTTGGAAAACTATACTTTATCCTGCTAGCTAGGAACAACTAATTATTAATTTCATTGTACCTAATCTGATGACAACTCTACAAGAATTTCTAATCAAACCAAAAAATTAGAAACTAGATCCATTTAATTAATTATGGATAGTTTCTTTCTAAAAATATCTGCTATGATATGTTTTTGTAAAATTTATTGCAAACTCTACCCATTTTTCCTAGTTTGCATTATTTTTGTCGAGCATCTTGAGGTAAGTTAGTTAGCATAGGTTGAGTGAGGTTTATTGTTTTAATATTTTGATTATGGAATATGTATGCAGTTGGATTAATTTTTTTGTTGTGCTAAGATGTAATAAGCACCTTAAAAAAGATCTCTATAAATACATGTTCAGAAGGGGATATAAAGAGACACCTATTTGAAAGAAAATTTAACCAACATTTACATAGCCCTTGACGAAAATAGTAGAGCTAGGGCATGGAAAAAAAATCATACAGAAATGGCACACAATGACAACAAAATTGTAGAGCAAGGGCACAACATGAAAAAAAAATCATAGAGCAAGGGAACAACACAAAAATCATAGAGTAAGGCCATGACATTGAAATTGTAGAGCAAGGGCATGGCACTAAGATTGTAGAGCAAGGGCATGTCACCAAAATTAGTAGATATCATATATAAACCTAACTAGAGATGTAGGCAATCAAGTTTGACTTTTGCATATTGTAATTTGCAACAAGGATTATAAATTGTGAAATTATAAATGTTTCTTGCTTTCTCCATTAAGCATTGCATGTCATATAGAACACATAGTGCAAGTTGATTCTAAAGGACTTTTGTTTTCCAATATCACAAAAATGAAACATAGGTTCAAGTAAACATCATATTGTGATGGCCTCCTTTACTAATTTGGCCATGTTTTGAAGACAAATCTTTGACTAGACTTTAGGATCCTCTGCTTCCTCCCTGTAATATTATTCAACATATCACCACACTCAAAAGAAATATTAAGAATAGTTCATGAATCAATGTATACTTTAGAATAATCTAATATCATTTCTTTCCACTATACAAATTCTTCTTCATTTCTCCCAATTTTTAACAAAGTTATCAAATGCAATTAAACATGATTACAGATAAATAGAAACATTAGAATACCTTAGAGATGAATAATTTGAGGAAATCCCATAGTAAGTCATTCTTTCGAATACTTCATACACTAAACTAAATTTCATAAATAAATAAGTTTGACTATGGCATCCTTCTACATTGCATGAAACATGCAATCATAGGTTAATGTTAAGCTTCACTTGGTTTCAAAAATAGTTTAATGTTTTCTACTAATCAGAGCCAACCATGTGAAGGTGGAAGCTCATTTGCCTCCTCCACCCCCCCACCCCCACAACATCTAAGTTCCCCATTAACATCTAAAATTCATTCATTATATTAATAAAATATAATATTTATGAATTATCACATGATAACATTCAATAACACATTAGTTTCATTAGAACATTCACATTAACATTGAAACATAAGATTTATTAGAACATTCACATGAACATTTAGTAGAACATAAATAAAACATCTATACATAAACATCAATCATTATCTAACAAGTTACATAAGTTACAGGAATCACTTATTTTTTATTTTTTATTTTTTTTGTCCTTCCCTATATTGTTGCAGAGGCATATCTATGTCATCATTGATATTTCTTCTTACTTAGTACTCATTGTCCTTTGCAAAGGAAAGTCCTTTGCAATAAAAAATAAAAGGGTTACGTTTAAAAAATTGAGACTTTAAAGATTTTAAAGAACATTGCAGCCCTCTTTACCTTGTCCAACCACATCATCTTTCCCATCGACTTGGACCTCATCACACTCATTAGGAACAACCTCTACATCCCCTGTAACTATAATACAATATGTTTTTTTTAATCTTAACACATATTATAATTAAATTTGTATTACTACACCAAATTCAATTAAAAATGTTTTCTTGTATTAATAATTTAGAAATTAAAAATCAAATAGAAAATATATACCTTGAGTACTAGGATCCACATCTAAATCACTAGATCCATGGTGCTTGGCTGATGTATCAGGATTGGCAGGCTATAATCTAATGTAAACAATGAGTGCATTTATCAGCAATATACACATATAAATACAAGAAAAATACTGAGAAATATTAATCATTCATTTTAAAATATATAAATATATTCACTTTAAAGCTTTAAAAATATATATAATCATTGTTTCCTTACTTAAAACAAATATAATGACTTATATTTTTGGAACTTAATATCAAATATAGTAATTGCTAAAGTATTCAATTTAAAATAAAAATCAATTGGCTTATTTACCTCATTGATAGATCCAGTAGAAGAATCTTGTGCACTCATTGCTTAGAGTCATATAGCCATGATTTGATAGCCTTGTCTGTAGGCTAATTTCTTGTCCTCTTCAAAGATTTTCTTTTTAAAACTCCATGGCCTACATTTTTGCTTGGTATCATGAATTTTTTTTTTTGTAATCAATTTCATCAACGGCTAAATTGTTTAATATTTATAAACATTTACATATAATTTTTCATTTTCTTATACTTACAACTTGTGTAGTAAGTTTTGAATATCCACCCAAGCCAAGCTTGTGCTGCCCATGCTTCTATTTTCTTGCATTAGTTTCCTTTGATGTGTCAGGAAACCTAAGTGAAGTTTGAAATATGTTAGATCACATAAGTATTACGAGTAATTATTATATTATTTCATTTGTAATATTATGACATACCTTCTTTCCTTGGGTGGTACTGATTCTCCATCATCTAATGCTTTTTGAATAGTGGCATCCTGTATTAGATTCCTTCATTCTATAATGGGAATATAGGGGAGCCATTGATAACAAGAGATTTTTGTTTTCGTTTGGGTCCTATAGTTGAACCCAATAAACTTCAAATCTTGGCTCTCTTTCTCAAGGACCCTAAGTCTTTGAAAGATGTTGGGTTCAAAAAGTGATGTCATGGCATCAATGAGTTGGTCCTTTAACTCTTTTAATTGCAAATTACACCTTTTAAGAAAAGAAAAGAACTATTATATTCATAAATGAACTGAACCTACCTTTTAATTTAGTTGAAGAAATTGATCAAATTAAGGAAACATAATCTAGCAATAAAATCAAAATATGATACCCTATGTGTATGGTCAACCCAAATATACACAAACATTCATCATTAAGTTTCTCATAAAAACATTATTCCCTACAAAATAATAATGTGATTAGTAGTTATTGCAAGGGATTGCACGGGAAGTTAGTGCATTTTATTATGAGTATAAGATTGTATAGTAAAAGAAAGGATCAATCTTTAAAGTACCTAGAAGTTGGGTTACTTTTAGAGGAAGAACATCTTCATTACTAATGAGAAATTGATCACAATTCTTTAATGTTCCCTTACATCTAACACAAGAATACACAAGAATGTCGTCATCACCTCCTACATAATATGAATCTAATATTACAAAGTTCCCCCTAAGAAATAATAGTTCAAGATAAATAAACACATGAAAAATGAGAGAGAAAAAGAGGAATCAAATTACCAATAGGTAGTGCCACTGCATCAGTTTCCAAGCTTCGTATTGCCAAATTTGTAGTTGGTAGTGCCTCTTGGGCTTTGTTCCTTGTACCAAGCAACATAGTGAATAGAGGATAAATGGTAGGAGCTGAAAAATGAGATTGTTAGAGCACAATAAAACAAGATTGTTCAAGAAAAATACAAGTGTAGGATAGAACATGCAATGTACTTGAACCATCTAAAGTATCATCCTCTAGGGGATCACCCCTTAACATCCTTACCATCCTCTAAAAAAATAATAAATGTAATTTATTTAATGGCATAAATAAAAGAGTATACTATAAAAATCATTATTGAACTTTTGTAATAATTATAAACTACATTAATACTTACTAAATATGTACAAACTAGGGTCAACAACCTATTGATTTTATCTTCTTTTGCAAGAGTCTGAGGTTGAGTTAATGCCACTTCTAATAAATTTCTTCCTATATCATTAATAAATTTTTTTCAAAGCAACCATAGGATCAATGACTAAATTAAAATTAATAGTAAATTCAACTAGCTCATCATGGCACGACACCTCATCCTTATGGACTACTTTTTCCTTTCCCTTGTCCTGATTAGCACTCATTTTCAATGACAATATTATTAGATCTATGTTTAAAATCAATCCAAAATAGTATTAAAGAATAAAACATAATAAAAAATGTGCATTAACATATTTCTAGTATCTAATTTGTATAACAACAATGAGTTTTACTTGTTGGGAAGAAGAACCATCATTGTCATGTAGATCCTATGGGTGTTGATCATTTTTGTACCCCTATATTTCAAAACAAAATCATTGAGACATGTTAAAACACATTTTTTATTATTCTAAGTTGGCAATATATATATATATATATATTTAATGGTGTGTTTATCTTCATTTCTTGGAGTTGATTTTAAATGTGCGTAGTATGTACAACCTTGCCTGTGGTAGTGGCTTTGTTTGTATCTAAGGGATTCAAATTGTAATCAGTAAGAAGGTCATTGCCTCCATGTATTGATTTTATCACACATACAAATATGTGATTTCCCTCACACACCTCAAATATGCAATTGGGTGGCTTCTTAGTTGACATAGATCATGTACTATTTATAAAACCTACAATATTTCCTAATGATTTTGGCTTTCTATCAATGTATATAGCTACCATTTTACTTTTTTCTCTAACTTTTTCTTGTATATAATTTTCCATGAGTGCATACCTACACATACTTTTTTTAAAATCTAATTATCTACATCCAACTACTATAATCATAGCAAGGTCCAATAGACTCCATCAATTCAACAACCTTATTGTAAGAGACCTTTATGCCATCCATGGAAAATAGGCTCAAACCATGTAATAAGGATGGTGCTATGTGATTTATCCTCTCTCCAACACAAAAATCAATATTTATTGGAGGAAGTTCACTAGGGAGCCATTGTTTCTATAGATGTTTGTACCTAAAGGGCACATCAAAGTTTCCTTTACTCTCATCATCATAAGAACATGACCCCCCTTGAGCAAGGAAAAATTTCATGTGTTTATTGAATTTCTTTATGATATTTTGACTTGAAGTCAATCTCCTTGATTTAGACATGCTAAATGTCTCACTTTCTTCTTCCATTCCTACCTTTCCCCACTCAAGGAAGACAAATCTGACAAATACCTATTCGCTAGTACTTGGACTCTACAAAATAAGAGAGATAGGTAGAAATGAGAGAGATATTTTACAAATGGTAAAGACATTAATCTCTATGGGGTGTATTGACTTATACCTAATGATCCATGAGCCTATGGGGGATGCTCATGAAAGAGCTTTGTGTTTCTGCAATATTAAATCAATTATCTTACGTTAGCTAAAAAATTCATGATACATATACTCAAAATTACATCAAATATTAGCATCACATATGAATTATAAATAGTAAAAGGTTAGAATCCTCCTCCTCCTCCTCCTCATCATCATCATCATCATCATCATGATTAGTAGAAGCATCATTTACATTAGGAGCATCATCTACTTAATGTTTATATCTACACATATGGTTTTGAAAGAAAAATTTGGTGTAATTAATGTGTCTATTTGAAAAACTATTGGACACGTTGTACTTAATGTTTATATCTGCACATATGGTTTTGAAAGAAAAAAATGGTGTAATTAATGTGTATATCTACAAAAATATTGGACATATTCTACTTAATGTTTATATATGCACATATGGTCTTGAAAGAAAAATTTGGTGTATTTATGCCTCTTCATTTTGATTTTGTCCAAGGGAAGCCCCTCAATGGTAATAGAAAACAAGAATGCTTTTTCTAAGAGTTTACAATTGTTCGACAAAATTAATGTTTTACAAGAAAGTGCACCTAAAGAACTATTAGCTCAGAAGCAAGAACATGGTGTTGATATTAGATCTACCTTGCTAACTCCTAATGGGCTGGTCTATTATTATTTGTCCCCATCACATTCACTTTGATAGCCATGTTAGGGAGCTTTGAAGTCCTTAATCATGATCTTGGGTGCTCAAATTAATTTCCAAGACAAGCCTTTGGTCCTTATTTGATCATCATTTGAAAGGGCCTTAATGTCATCCACAACATGTCTCTCAATATGTTTAGATGTTTAGAGGTAATGTCACTCAACCCTTCACTGAAGTTATTTCTCAACATTGCTAGCTTCCATTATTGGGCCAACATATGGAGCCTTTATATCCAACTATTTGTTATAAGTTGGGGAATGCACTTCATTCTTGGCATGAAAGTGATGCTTCTCCTAAATCCTTCAACAAACCTAAATCCTTGCTTCACCTAATTGTATTGTTTCTCTATTGTTATAAATTGTAGTATAGATTTTCAATTTCTTTCTCCATATTTTTATGATACATAGAAAATCCCATATCATCTTAGAATAACACTAAGGAAAGTGGTTGCACCAAAAAATACCTTCTTAAGTACCCTTGCACAATGAAATCCTCTCATCTTGAATTAATTATTAAATATAGTGAACATGCTGATTTCAATACACTTAATCCTTTGATGTTCCACTAGATTGTACAAAATGTGAATAGCACTCTAGTTATCACATAATTAGTCACACAAGAAGATAGTTATCAAACTAGTATTATTTATTCATCATTTTATACATAATTAGTCACACAAGAAGATAGTTATCAAACTAGTATTAGTTATTCATCATTGTACACATAATTAGTCACCACAATTAAAATTAAAGTTTATTAACTCACCTACAATTGAATTTAATATATCTAATCTAAATGTATGTTCAGTAGCTCCAAAGAAAAATTGTACATTAATTTAAAAATTGTTATGACATTATAATAATTTACATAGATGGAAACAAACTTAATCTTTTCATACAAATAGATGGAAACAAATAACTTTCCTAGTTTGTATCAAAAAATAAAATTTACATGAGCAATATGTATCATTTACTGACCTTTTAATTATAGATGCACTCTAAAATCAACAATAATAATTACATACATTAATATGGAATTAGCATGTAGTCCACACCCAAAGAGGATTTATTGGCACTTCCTACAACTTCCACCAATCCATGCAAATTGGAAAAGCAATAAACCCTCACAACATTCACTTCAAACATATTGTTAGGGCTTTAAAAAAACATCTCTAGTATCAAACAAGAAGAAAAAACCTCAGGACCTATAATGGAAAATTAGTAAAGCTTCAACAAAAATGCAAGTGATAACCCATGTGATGTTCTACAAGTATTAGGAAAATGAGTGGAAGCTTGAGCACCAAAATTGAGGAAAATGAATGAAACAATTTTCAAGGACCTACATATATATATTTTTTAACAAAGTAAAAAAGTGGAATAGGAGTAATTATTCCAATTCCACCTGTTTAGATGGAATTGTGATACTCATTTTTTGGGATATAAAAGGAATATGTATTCCTATTGTATTCTTATTCCCAATTCCTAATTGCTAAACCAAAATGGAGAATTAAAGATTTTGAGAATAGACAGATGTCTATTCCAACTGTATTCCCATTGTCGAATGGACCCTAAGTAAAATTATGTGGAGGCCAATGTTATGGAATATGCATGCAGCTGGATTATTTTTGGTAAAGCTGATTGTTCATTTTATTTGTACCTAATCTAAAGATAGTTCTATTGAAATTTTTAATCAACCCAGCTAATCAACAAGTAGCCCAATTTAACTAGATTATGGCTTGTCTCTTTCTAAAAATATCTACTATGATATGTTTTTGTAAAATTTCTTGCGAACTCTACCCATTTTTTGTGGTCTACATTATTTTTGTAAAGGATCTTGAAGTAGGTCACTTAGCATGGGTTGAGTGAGTTTCATTATTTTATTATTTGGATATTGGAATATGTACCTAGTCTAATGATAGTTTTACATGAATTTGTAATCAACCTAGCTAATCAGCAACTAGACCAATTCAACTGGGCTATGGCTTTTTTCTTTCTAAAAATATCTTCTATGATATGTTTTTGTAAAATTTCTTGCAAACTCTGCCCATTTTTTGTGGTATGCAATATTTTTGTGCAGGATCTTGAGGTAAGTCACTTAGCATGAGTTGAGTGAGTTTTATTGTTTTATTATTTAAATTCTGGAATATGTATCTAATCTGATGACAGTTCTACAAGAATTTGTAATCAATTTAGCTAATCAACAACTAGACCAATTCAACTATGTTATGGCTTGTTTCTTCTAAAAATATCTACTATGATATGTTTTTGTAAAATTTCTTGTGAACTTTGCCCATTTTTCATGGTCTACATTATTTTTTTGTAGGATCTTGAGGTAAGTAACTTAGCACAGGTTGAGTGAGTTTTATTGTTTTAATATTTTGAATTTGGAATATGTACCTAATTTGATGACAGTTATATATGAATTTGTAATCAACCCAGCTAATTAGCAACTAGACCAATTCAACTAGGTTATGACTTGTTTCTTTCTAAAACTATCTTCTATGATATGTTTTTGTAAAATTTCTTGCCAACTCTTCCCATTTTTTGTGGTCTACATTATTTTTGTGTAGGATCTTGAGCTAAGCCACTTAGCATGGGTTGAGTGAGTTTTATTTTTTTATAATTTTGATTCTAGAATATGTATGTAGCCAAATCATTTTTCTATTGTGAGATAATATGTAATAAGCACCTAAAAGGGATCTATCTGACTATATAAATATATACATGTTTAGAAGGAAATATAAAGACATACATGTTTTCAAGGAAAAGAAAAAACATTTACATAAATACCTCTTCTCGCCCCTTGAAAAAAATCATAGAGAAAAGGAACTTAGATCACAAGGGCACGGCATGACAAAGAAATTATAGAGAAAGAGCATGACATGATAATGAAATCATAGAGCAAGGGCATGTCATGACAATGAAATCATAGAGCAAGGTCATGAAAATGAAATGTGGAGATCATGAGGGCACAACAACCAAATGCACCGATCACAAGGGTACAACAACCTTCACATCTCTCCACCCTCATTCAGAGCTCTCCACTTCTTTTGTGGGAAGTTCTCCACAATAAAAATAAATAGAAAGTGATTTATGTTGTCTTATTTTTGTTTATGCTTAAGTGCGACTCCACCATTGCCATTGTGATAGTGTCAGGGAGAATTAAAGAAAAATGAAAATCAATATGAATTACACTACCATTGTAAATTTTCATGTTGTAGTGAGAGCATGTAGTTGAGAATATGTTTCATAGACTAGTTTAGCACCAAAAGCTATGTTTCTCAAATGCATATCATGTAGTCTCACCCCACCCTTTAATTTTCCAAAAGACACATTCTTGATGGAAACTAAAGGAACTTTCTTTTTATTTGTCATATTCTCTCTCCATATGAGGATTAAAATAATGTGCTCCATTTTTTGAATAATTTCCTTAGGGGCTTGTAGAATTGACAATAAATAATTTAGGATTATTGAGAAGCATGTTTTAACTAGTAAGATTCTACTTGATAAGGACAACCACCTCACCTTTCATGATTCGATACAAGATTGTAGTCTATATAAGATACTTTACTAGTATTGTGATTGGTTAGATCCCATGAAGAGGGGAATTCTAAGATATGACCTAGGTAGTTGATCTTCTCTAAAGCCCATAGACTATAGGATGTTTCTTTTTGTTGAGGGACAATAGTTAAAATTAAATATAGTATATTTGGATGAATTAATCTTTTTATTTGATGCAAATTCGTAGGCATCTAAAAGACTTTTGATATTTTTAGCTTCATGGAGGGATGACTAAGAGAAAAAAGTTTTTTTATTTACAAATAAAGTATGTGTAATGGTCATTGTTGTGTTGGGAATTTATACTCCTTTTCATAAATTGATTGATTAACAATGTGTTATGGAATGAATTAAGGTTTTAACCATAGCAACAAAAAGGAAGGGGGATGACCACCTTATCATACTCCTTGAATGATATTAAAAAATCTAACTCAGCATCCATTAATTATGGTTGAAATGAGAGCAACTTTCAAGAAAACCATAACCCATTTGCACTACTTCAAATGGAAACCAAATTTTATCGGTACATTATGGAGGAAAGACTACCTAACTTATTCATATGATTTCTTCATGTCTTATACAATGATGTAAGAAGGAATATGACCACTCTTAATTGAATACAATACCTCACGAGCAACTACAGCCTCATCTCATGTTTCTTTGCTTGGGACAAATCCTCCTTGCTGAGGGGACACAAGACAAGGAATGTAACACTACAATCTCTTGAATATTGATTTAGTGATCACTTCTAGGAAAACTCAAATCTTCATACTATTAAACTGAAAAGAAAATTTAATGTATTAAACTATTTTGTATCTTAAATAAAACTTGATGTATTGAACCATTAAACCTAGAAAGTAAACTTATACCACTAAACTATTATCCCTCACATACTTCTTTTTCTACTCCCCTCTATATACTATCCATGTACCCATTTACATTATTAGATAATTCAGTCCTACTCAACCAAGTAACCCCCACTAATTTAAAATCACCAAATGCCCATTTTATTCCCTCACTAGCACAATGAGGGGCTTGTAGAGAGAGAAAGCTAGTTGTAGGTGCACTCAACTAAGCTTGAGGTAGCAACTCTCTATTTTTTATTTTTTAATAATTTTTTAGTTTTATCATTTATTTTTTAATAATTTTCTTTATAAAAAATCAATGTTTTAATACAAAATAGTTTTTCTTTTTTAAATGTATAAAAATTAAAACTTTAATAATTTATTAGCAAAAAATAATTATTTTATAATTTTATAAAGTTAATTTTAGTTTTAGTTTTTATCCTTTATAATTGATTTAATCATGTAACTTAAAATAACACATTACACTAAAGGGTAAGTGCACAAAGTTGTGGTACCAAAAATCACACAAATTTTTTCCATATCTAAGATAGTGCAATCACACTTTGGTTTTAGTGGGACAAGCCTTAGGCTTTTCAAATTCAAAAAGTAGCATGATCACACTACATAGTGTAATTGCATTGTTGAAAAAACTTATAAATAAAAAAATCTGAGAGTTGCCCCTCATTTCTCTTCATTTCTTATATATTTGGCATCTCCATTATTAGGGAAGGAGCGTGAATGCACCATTGCAAGTGATTTTCAACACCAAATTGCAAAAAAATGGCTCCACATCATTGAAAATCACAAACCAGTGGAAGTGTTATGAAACTTAACTGTTGTTTTTGCTAAGTTTTTAGTTTTTTAATGGTTTTTTATCAATTTTGATTTAGGTTTATTTTGTTTTTAAAATATTATTGTTTAATTATTAGGTAATGTATAACTACACCATCTAACCCTCATGTAAACAATCCACCACAAAATTGACCAATCCAACAAAATCCATCGCCTAACCCTCCACAAATTTAACCTAAACCCCTCAAAGTAAAGAACAACTACTTCCTCAACCTCCACCAATTAAAGAACTCTTCTTGGTAATGAAAAATAATCATTGAATGAAATTGAAAGAGGGAAAAATGAATTCAAAATAATTATTAGGAGGCTTAAGAATTCACTTCAAAATAATCTTGGTAGGGCACAATTGGCACAATACTTCAAGACCATTATGAGTCAGGTAGCATCTATTAGTAGGTTGTTAAATCTATGGCATAATAGGAGAGAAGAAAAAAATATATATTATGTTAATAAATTATCCTATGAAGATGTTAAAAATAAGAAAATTACAAAATATAATATATGTGCTTTGTTTAGAATGCCCAAAGAACAACACATCTGGAGAACTACAACTAAGAGTTTCCCCATCTATTGGTACATTAATGAAGATATTAAAAATAAGTTTTGGAGTAGATAGTCAATGGTGTTTGTGTTGATATCAAATTTTTTTGAAGTGAAGAACCTATAATGGAACAATCATTAGTTTTTCAATGATGTCAAACCTGCTACCTACTAGTGAGACAATTGCTTTTTGGTCTTAAACCTATCATTTAGTTGATTGATGAAGAGGATTTGAGAAGAGGAGATAAAAATAGCACCTAGAGAAAGGTTGAGTTATTTGGTATGTAAAAGAAGCACTAAGACTAAGTAAGACATTAATACTATAGTGTATTGTTTATATACTTAAAGTTTGAAATCAAAGATTACTCACTTAAGTTAAGATTGGAAGATAAAGTATGAAAAGTGTCTACTAAGCCTTGTTAAGCAGTTAGTGTAAGATGAACATAAATTAGTGGAAGCCAAGTGAAAAATAAGAGGTGTTAACCAAACATGAAAAATAGTACAAGCTAGGTGATTTTTAGTATATGCCAAGTAAATTTTAGTTCATGCCAAGCATTAGTAAACTTTAGTGTTCACCGAGTAAACTAGTGTTGGTTGACTGTAAGAAAAATATAGAATCCAAGTGAAACATATTGATCTCAAGTTCTAGTAAATATATTGAATCAAAGATTTGACAAATCTAAGCTGACTATTTTATTTTCTTGAATTGTGTGAAGCATGTAGAAGATAACTATGATGAGATAGTGGCATAGAATTCAAGGTAAACCATTTTGAGATAAATTCAAGGAGGATTGTAGAAGAAGTTTGTAGAGGAACCAAATGGAAAAGTGGGTAGATTCATTATATCCTATCTAACCCTAAAATGGATGATTGTGGTTAAGTGGGAAAAGATCTTAATTCTCTATTTATAGAGATAGCTAGTTAGAAGGAAATGTTTTCATGTGCAAGAACCTAAGGAAGGCAAGGATTCTAGGGTATTGCTTCATTCGGTGGCCAAATAGAAGTGACTATAGTTGGCATGCAAAGAAAGAAGGCTTAAGA
Source organism: Cupressus sempervirens (assembly GCA_028749045.1). Classification (NCBI taxonomy): domain Eukaryota; kingdom Viridiplantae; phylum Streptophyta; class Pinopsida; order Cupressales; family Cupressaceae; genus Cupressus; species Cupressus sempervirens. Next base: position 784,462,150 of record CM053793.1, read on the forward strand.
GTATGAATGCTTGAAGGGTGAATGAGCTATCAAAGTTGAAGTGTGTGAATTCCAAGTAGAATAGAGAACTAAAAAAAATATCTATAACCTACAAGTGAGATGCAATTTGTTATCAAATCAAGCCTTATTGTTACTTTCTAATCATTGTATTAGTCTAGGGTAAATCCTTTGGATTAAGGTTGACCTAACAGTCATTTGTAAATCCTTTAACTAGGTGACATTCCAATAAAATGGTCTAAATTCCTCTAACAAGGCTCACTCCTAATAGGATAATTGAAATCCTTTAACTTTTTCACATTTAATAGTGTGTATTGTAACCTTTAATAGGGTTTTCATTTTAGAGGGCGTCACTTTTGAAGAGTGAGAATTAGTAGCATGTTATTGGTGATTTTTTCCAAATTGGATTTTCATGTAATATCCTTCTATCAAATGTGTTATTGAATTGGTTATGTTTCATGTTTACATTTATGTAAAAAAAATTTGACCTAGGATAGTAACCTATAAAGTTTAAGTATTGTATGATCTAATGAATGCATGCATGACAAGGTTTTATAGATATGGGTCTACTAAGAATTGAAAAGTTTTATTTCTACATTTGGACCTTAGATAATTGATACACCCACCTCTCAATTATTCTACATAATTCGAACAATTGGTATTAGAGTGCCATAGTGCTTGAGAGGACTAGTTTGAAGGTACTAGAAGAAAAAGATCAAGATGTCAAAAAGAGAGGTACCTAATCTCAATAAGGAGAAATTCCATGCATGGAAAAGTATGATAAAGCTACATCTAGGAGTTCTTGGTGACCATGCACAATCTACCATCACCACTATGCATGTTGAACCTACTAGAATCTAACTACCAAGGATCTAAAAAAGAAGAAAGAACATAATCAAGAAATGTTGGAGATTGTCTCTTCCCTAAGTTATTCTGACTTTGATGAAATCAAGGGTCGTGATAATGCAAAGAAGATGTGGGATGCTCTTCACACTATTTATGGAGGAGAGAAAAATATTTTGAGAGCCAAATCTAAAAGTCTTAGAGGTACTTTTGATGACATGAGGATGCAAGAAGGTGAGAACATTTCCCAATACTGCTCTAGAATAAAAGATGTTGTTAATGCTATAAGAGGAGCTAATGGTAAAATTGATGATGAAACTATATTGAGAAAAGTATTTAGAACACTACTACCCATCTATGCTATTAGAGTTTCTTCCACACAAGAATTAAGATGTATACTAGGTTCTAATTTGACTCTTGAAGGTTTGGTAGGTAGGCTCACTACCTTTGGACTCTCTAATTTTAATAATTTCGAATCTAAGAATGTTGAATCTACTTTCAAAGTTAAATTATCATTAAAGGAACCTAGTGAGAAGAAGAAAAAGGTCAAATATGTTTGTAGCAATAGTGATATAGATGAGGAAGATGTAGAACAACTTGAAGCACTACTAGAAAGGAGTTTTCAAAGAGGCAAAATGAAATTTAAAGGTAAGTTACCTATCATGTGTTTTAATTACAATGAGTTTGGTCATATTGCTGCTAGAGGTCTAGAGAAGAGGAAGAATAGGAGTGGAGACAAATATAGAAGTAAAAGAGATGAGGACAACAAAGATTATGAAGATAAAGGAAAGAAGTCTCGCTACATTATAGAAGAGGAAATCAAAGATGGATTTGATGACCATGATGATGTACTGGTGTATGTTGCAATGAAGGATGATTCTAATGAGGATAAGGAAACTATGCTACTATCCTATGTGAACAATAGTGATAGATGGATCATTGATAGTGGGTGTTCACATTACATGACTGGAAATAAAAGTAAGTTCATTACACTAAATTATTATGATGGAAATAATGAAAGGTTTGGTAATGATGCACCATGTCTAATAAAAGGAAAATGATCTATCAAACTCACATAAAAGATCATGTGTGACAATCCTTATTATGTTGAAGGACTTAACTATAATTTGTTGAGTGTGTCACAACTAAATAGTTCAGGTTGAAAAGTTGAGTTTGAGAACAAGATAGAAAAAATCTATGAAACTAATGGGAAATTAATTGGGAAAGGTGATTAGACTAGAGGTAATCTATTTTGTCTTGATATGAATGATGCTAGTTGTCTTACTATAGAAGTTGATGATGTATGGTTATGGCACAAGAGGTTATGTCATGTTAACTTTGATAATTTGGTTAGTATCAGTAACATGAAAAGATTCAAAGGTTTGTCCAACTTGAAGAAACCTGACAATATAATTTGCAAACAATGTTAGTTAGGCAATATGACAAAATCTAGTTTTAAAAGTAAGACTAAGACCTCTAAAGAAATTCTTGAGATTGTTCATATTGACTTGTGTGGACCAATTGATGTGCAAAGCTACAAGGGAGACATGTACATTATCCTGTTTGTTGATGACTATTCTAGGATGATGATAGTTATATTTTTAAAATAGAAATCTAACACTTTCCAAATGCCTAAGATCTGAAAAAGGTGGAGAATTTACATCAAATGAGTTAGATATGTTCTATAATGATAGAGAAATCAAAAGACAAACATCTTTACCTAGGACCCCTCCACAAAATGGAATTTTTGAAAGAAGGAACATATCTATAATGGACTATGCTAGGATACTCATGATGGAGAAGAATGCTGCTTTGAAATACTAGAGAGTGGGTTTAAGTACAACTATCTATACCTTGAACTATGTGAAAGTCAAGAAAAGTACTTATTAAACACCATTTAAATTATGGTATGGATACTCACCCAATGTAAAATATTTTAAGGTATTTGGAAGTAAGTACTATATCCTTAAGGATTTTAGGAATGTAAATTAGATGTTAAGAGTGAATAATGTATATTCCTTGGATATTTCATAAGAAGAAAAGCTTATAAGTGTTTAAATACTAACACTAAAAAAGTTGTGGAAAGTGAAAAAGCAAAGTTTGATGAATATACAAAGGTACATGAAGGTGAACCTATGAAGGAACCTAAGTACAAATAATTTGTATAGTTTTATGAAGTTATTCATATTGAAAAAGATGTTGTAAATCAAGTTTCAATCAACAACAAGTTTTAGTGACTGTCGAGTCACATACAATAAATATCAAGTTGCATTCAAGAATTGAGCTACAGTCAGGAACTAAGTTGTAGATAGAAGCTGAGGCACATTCTAATTTTGAGATAAGTGTACATGAAAGAGATGTTGAATTACCTAATAGAGAAATAGCTATGATTCATAATTGAAGAAAGAAGAGCAAAACCAAGATTGTCAAAGTATGTCAAAAGACATCACCCTATTGATCAAATTATTGGAGATAAAGATGCTAGACCAATGAAAAGAAACATGTTGAGAAGTGACACATGTTTTTTGAGCATGCATGAGCATAAGACAATGGAAGATTCCTTAGAAAATGAGTACTAGAGTAAAGCCATGAAAGAAGAGATTGAGAAGATTGAGAAGAAAGAGACATGGACTCTAGTTCCCAGACCAGAGGACAAGAATATGATTGGAACCAAGTGGGTGTATAAAAAGAAGTTAGATGAAAATGGTGAAGTCACAAGGAATAAGACAAGATTAGTTTGCAAAGGGTATGCACAAGAAGAAGGAATAGACTATGGAGAATTATTTTCCCCTATTGCAATATTGGAAGGAGTAAGAACTATTCTTGTTTACTCTGCTTACAAAGGTTTCCAAGTTTATCAAATGGATGTGAAGTTAGCATTTCTAAATGACATATTAGAAGAAGAATTTTATATAGAACATCCACAAAGAGTTGTTGATGCTAACAACAAGAAAATGGTATGTAGACTACACAAAAATTTACATGGTTTAAAGAAAGCCCCAAGCGTATGGTATTAAAGGCTTTACAGTTATTTTGTGAAGATTGATTTTGAGAAGACTGATGATAATAATAATTTGTACTTGAAGACAAAAGGAGGTAAAGGCATTTTACTAGCTGAATTTTTTTTGCATGATATCATATTTGGATGTCTAGATACATTATGTAAAGCATTTGCAAATGAAATGAAGAAAGAATTTAAGAAGTCTATGAATGAAGAAATCAAGTTCTTTGTTGGTTTGCAAGTATATTAGATGAAGTATGGTATATAGATCACTCAGTATAAGTATGTTAAGGAAATATTGAAAACTTTTGGATTGGAAGATTCAAAACTAGTTAGCACACCTATGGTGATAGGATACAAGTTGTCAAAGAATGATGATTAAGCTAATGTGAATCAAACATTGTACAAATCTATGATTGGAAAATTGCAATATGTAGTACATAGTAGACCTAACATTGCATTATCTATTGGGATTTTCGCAAGATTCTTTGCTAATCTTAAGGAGAATCATTTGATGGTTGCTACGAAAATAATGAGATATCTGAAAGGAACAAAAGACTATGGTATCTACTATAAGAAAAATGAAATTTTTTAGTTGAGAGCATACATAGATGTTGATTGGGCTAGAAAAATTGATGACAAAAAGAGCACAAGTGGTGGATCATTTTTCTTAGGAAAGAGCTAACTCACTTGGACTAGTAAGAAACAAAATTGCATATCTCAATCTAATTTTGAGGTTGAATATGTGGCAAACATATTCAAAGGTAAATCACACAAACATTGTATGGATCAAACAACAACTCAAAGGTATGAAGGAGGAAACCATTGAACATGTGGTACTTTATTTTGATAATACAAGTGCTAAAATATATCAAAGAACCCTATGGTTCACACAAACAATAAGCACATTGCAATCAAGTATCATTACTTGAGAGAGTTAGTTCAAGACAAAGAAGTGAGGATGAAATATGTGAATAAAAAAGAGCAAATAATTGATATCTTCATAAAATCTTTACCTAAGGATATTCATGAGTATCTTAGAGGTAAACTATGGGTGATACCCGTATCAAAATCTACTTAAGAAGAATAAGTAGTGCCCTACATCAACTAAGCTAAATGTTGTATCTTATAACTTGATGTCGTGGATATTACTTTAGGAGCTGCCTAAATTAATGAAGAAGCTAAATTAGAATATTTATAGTCATATGAAAAGTGATAGAGGGAGAGTTTGGAATTTATTATATTTGCATACAAAGATATTAAGTCTTTGGCATTATTGTCAAAGAGGGAGATAGTGTACCTGATGTTTACTAAAGGGAGATATAAGCCTAAGGAAAAAAAAAAAAAAATCTACCTAGTAAGAGGGAGTGATACTCTACAAGAGGGAGCTATAAGTTAGAGGAAGAGGAATTAGTAGAGTAACTTGGCAAAGCTCACATTACCCTACATAGAGAAAGGACATACACTACACTAATAGAGGGAGAAATTTAAAAGATTTATTTTCTTTTTGGTATTGTTGTTGGTACTAGTTTGTCATTAATGCCAAAGAGGGAGATTATTGATATAAGATTATTTTGAAGTGAAGAACCTATAATAGAACAATCATTATTTTGTCAAAAATGTCAAACTTGCTACTTGCTAGTGAGATAGTTTCTTTTTTATCTAAAAGTTATCATTTAGTTGATTGATGAAGAGGATTTAGGAGAGGAGATAAAAGTAGCACTTAGAGAATAGTTGAGTTATTTGGTATGTAAAAGAAGCACTAAGACCAAGTAAGACATTGATACCATAGTGTATTATTTATCTTCTTAAAGTATAAAATGAAAGATTACTCAAGTTAAGACAAGAAGATCAAGTATGAAAAGCGTCTACTGATCCTTGCCAAGCAGTTAGTGCATGCTGAGAATAAATTAGTGGAAGTTGAGTAAAAAAAAAGAGGTGCTAAGCAAAGATGAAAAACAATGCAAGGTGAGTGATTGTTAATATATGTTGAATAAAGTTTAGTTGATGTTGAGCATCACTAAACTTTATTGTTCACTGAGTAAACTAGTGTTAGACAAGTGGAAGAATAGTATAGAAGTTGAGTGACAATATATTTATTCCAAGTGCTAGTAAATATGTTAAATCAAAGACTTGACCAATCTAAGTTGACTATTTTATTTTCTTGAATTTGTCAAGCATGTGGAAGATAACTATGATGAGCTGGTGGCATAGAATTCAAGGTAAACTATTTTGAGGCAAATTTAAGGAGGATTGTAGAAGAAGTTTCTAGAGGAACCAAACAAAAAAGTGGGTAGATTCATTGTATCCTACTTAACCCTATAATGTACATTATGGTTAAGTAGTAAAAGATCTTAATTCTATATTTATAGAGATAGCTAGTTAGAAGAAAAGGTTGTCATATGCAAGAACCTAAGAAAGATAAGGAATCTAGGGTATTGCTTCATTTACTAGTCTAATAGAAGTGACTACAATTGTCATGAAAAGAAAGAAGGCTTAAGAGTATGAATACTTGAAAGGTGAACAAGCTACTGAAGTGTGTGAATGCCAAGTAGAATGGAGGACTAAAATAGAGATCTATAATCTATAAGTGAGTTGTAATTTGTTATCAGATCAAGCCATACTATTAGTTTCCAATCATTGTACCAATCTAGAGTAAATCCTTTGGATTAAGGTTGACCTAATAGTCATTTATAAATCCTTTAACTAGGTGACATTCTAATGGAATGGCCTAAAGTCCTTAGACAAGGCTCACTCTTAATAGGGTGATTGAGATCCTTTAACCAGGTCATATTTAAAAGTGTGTATTGTAACCTTTAAGAGGGTTGGTCTTTTATAGGGTATCACTTTAGAAGAGTGAGAATTAGTAGCACGTTACTAGAGGTTTTTTCCAAATTGGGTTTCCATGTAAAATTCTTGTGTCAAATGTGTTATAGAATCTATTATGTTTGATATTTACATTTCTGCAACATTTTTTTGACCTAGGATAGTAACCTACAAAGTTTAAGTATTGTATGATCTAATCTGGATGCATGCATGATAAGTTTTTATAGATATGGGTCTATTATACATTTAACTATTTTATTTGTACATTCGGATCTTGGATAAATCATTCACCCCCCTCTTAATTATTCTAAAGAATTCCAATAGTTTGATGCCCCTCCTTGTAATAATCATAAGGTTCTAAAGTATTTCTTAAACAAATAATATTATGTTTTTATTTTTTGGGAGATCTCCTATTATTTTGATATGCTAGATTCTCAAAGTAGAGGTGGGGGATCATTATTTGAGATGTTGGAGGAACTTCATAACCCTAATGTATTCAGGGTACCTATTGGAAAGTTGTAGGTAGAACATGTTGTTGTTCCCTCTATTGTGAAGAAACATGTAGAGGCCAACATACTAGGCACTATTAGTAATTTGGCTCAAATCTTAGTTCATTGTTTCACTTCTTTTCTTGTGGAGGAGCCTTGCCAGTCTAAACGAGGTCACATATGCATGTCATGTGGATCTTTGGGCACATTTGGCACTTTTGGTAGAGAGGATGCTAATAATGGGATGATGATATATGACTTCATCAATTCCACATTTGGAATTAATACAAAAGTTAATATTAATACTTATATTTTAAACTATTTTTATCACATCACATATGTACACAATTGACTAATAAATTAGTATATCTTGATTTTATTTAAAATTTAGGGCCAAAGTGTTGCTAGCACTAGTACTAATACTTCAACATCATTTTATATCACATATATGAATCCATAGGTATTTATCAATGCATTAATTTAAATAAATACATCTATTTTAATGTAATCATATTAAAGGTTGACTCAAAACTTTTATTCATGTGCATTAGTTTTTTGGCACACCATTGATTTTCACATTGGACTTTGAGAATAGACATGATACCACTCATGTAGAGGTACATATATTTTCATGTTAATTTGATTCAATTGAACATGTTTATAAGATAAATTTATTAATAATTAACTGATTTAGCTTATTATATGGTCATATGTAGAGTTGGAGTGATCATTATGATGTTGATTTGGGGTCACCTAGCTTCAAATGACTTTATTTTTTGCTGAGGTATATACATTTACTAATGTAATTTAATTGGGATGACTATAATACATTATTTTGTACATGAATGTGATGTATAATAGACTCTCATACATGTGCAATAGGTAAATGTTACACCTTTGAGATTGATACTACACAATGAAGGACACAGTGCTATATTCATAGAGGTACCCAATTTTTTTAATTGATGGTGTGTTATTAAAAAATATCCATTCTTCATTATTGTATCCAATTGTTGTGTTGTATCATTTTCAACTATTGTTATTAGAGACTCCTCCACATCTTTATTAATCTATTGATCAAGGAGTCGATGTTGTAATTGCTAGTTACAATCCACTGACTGAGTTATGAAAGAGTTTGCATAATTTTGTTTTCTATTTATAATTTAGTTAATATTGAAATAACATATGATATTCATAAATATTATCAAGTGATAATTTTGATCATTGTTGTTGGGTCTTATTACTCCTAATTATTGGCATGACCCTAAGGTGGATGTAGAGAGGGATTTTAAACTAGTAGTAAGAAAATATTTTATTTTATGTGTTCACATATACTTTTGATTATAATAGGTTGAGTTACAAAAGATTCCAGACTAATGGACTAGCGAGCATGTTAGGAAGACCCCCTCATCTAGAACATCTCCCTCTACACGATCATGGACAACTAGGGATTTTTTTTCTTCCCCAAGTAGGAAGGAGTAGATATCTAGTGATGCAAATTTTAGGCCTATATGAAATTATTGGACTTACATTTTGTATATTGTTTTTGATGTATGCCATTTTTGACATATATTGGACATACACAAATTGAGGTATATTTGATCTATTTTTTGTATATTATATTCAATATATGACATATTGAAAATATATTTCATGTATTCCATTATTAGACATAGAATTGATGTTTTAGATTATTGATGTATGCCATTATTAGAAATTTTTGGATATTTTTGTTATGCATTTAATGATATTATTGACCTTAAAGATATGTAAGGTTGGATGTATTGGCATCTGGCTTGGATGTTGTTCTCAATCATATTAAGCTTTTACCATATGACAACAACTTTGAGTTTTTTTAATCACATTAGATTTGATGTTTGTGTTCTTGGATTAGTTGATTAGATACTAAGATTTGATGATTATGAATTATAAGTATCCTAAGTATTCTAAGTGAACTATCAATGCATCATAAAATTTAAGTATTCCCATTGAATTGTCAAATATATGAGTTATTTCATTATAGTGGATACTATTGATGTTTGGATGTTTGTTATTTACATTTTATGATGCATGTTCTGGAAAATCAATAAATTTCATAATCTATATTGTGTTAGACCTATGGGAATCTTTGTGCATTTAGAGCTCAATAGTTATCAAAGAAAAGACCTTTGTACATTTTTGGAAGCTCATATAAAATATGTGCTCTCCCAATTTTTGAGACCTAACAAAAACAAAATGGTCATTAGATCATTTAAGATTGTACTAACTATGACAATGTGGTATACATTATCATCAAATATGTTGATGTGCCAATGGAGTCTTGTTAGATCTTTTAGCATGTGACCACAAAAAAGAAAAAAGAAAAAAGAAATAATTTGTGAGAAAATAATATGGGTGTCTTATTGACACTACAAATATTAAAATATAAAATTTAGAATTTCAATATGCAAAACCACATGGGCACCTTTATTACAATAATCTATAAGAAAAAGCTATGAACTATCATCCAAAACTATCCTAGAAAATTTATGCACATTCCTTAAATAAATAATTTTACACTATCAGGGAAGTTTCTAGACATAAAACCCTAACCCTTGAGGAAGAATAACCCAAAAAATGAATAGAGAGTTAGCTCAATACAAATATGACATTTATTTTAGAAATTTTAGTTGACCAAACTTTGGAAAACCACAACTTACAAACTGTTAATCCGATTGACTACTATAACCCCATTCTTGAATCCTCAACTTTTGACTTACAAGTCTTGAATAATGAAATTTCTACTCAATCTCATTTTAGCACCCATCTAAAGCCTCTAAGGCCTTAAAAACTAACCCTATAGTTTTTGTACCAAAATTTCTCACAAAAAATCTTCAATAATATAAATACTCATGATATGGCATTGGGCCTCAATAGGAAGACTAATATATTCAAGATAAACCCACACCTCTTAAATTAGGAAAATTCGAGCTCATATGACTAAATTACTAAGTAGAAATCCTACAAAAACAATAACTTTGCATTTGGACAACCATTATTCAAGAAGAGAGAAAATATTTTTGGTTGATGCAAGATTTCTCTTACACCCAGGATGCTCTTATATTAATCACCCAAGGTAATTTCAGAAGTGACCTTACTACATCTCAGGTAGTTAAAGAAAAACCAAGATAGTCTCCTCCACTAGAAACCATTTCCATTGGACAAGATACTCTTCACATGTTCTATTATTTGTACTTTTTCCAACACAAATGCCCATTATCTCCTCAATCTCTTTCATAGATGAAGTAGTTGCTAGAATAAACCACTATGCTTCTATAACTTCTTTTCCATCATCTCAATCATTATACTCTATCAAATTTGAAATGTTAAATACTGGTGAAATATTTAGTTCAATAGGTAATTCTAATACATAGGCATTTCTAGAATCATACATTTTTGAAGTATTTTGCATGGTCTGAACTCCTTGATTTCAGCTCATTATATGTACCCACTAAAAATCTCTCCTTCCTCAAATGAAATGTAACTTCTTCTCTAGCCTAAAATTCCTTATATCTCTTTTTCACATCTCTCTTAGCCTTGTACTATGTATTCATCCTTGTAATGTGTTTCCTTACCTCCTCATGGATGTTACTCAATATTTTGTAAAATCCTTTGCTTTAGCACTAATAATCTCTCCCTTATACAACTTTCTCAATTCAGAAGCATTTATGTGACTTCTCCCATATACAATATGGAGTGGTGACTTTCTAGTACTCATGGTGATAGAATTAGTGTATGAAAATCATTCCTATGGTAAAATTAGATCCCAACCTTTTTTCTTATCTCTGACCAAGAATCTTAGCAAGATCCCCAAAATCCTATTCACAATTTTTTTCTATCCATTAATGTATGGATGATGTGATAAACCAAAATTCAAATTCATCTTCAATTTCTTCCACAATGTATGCCAAAAATACCCAAAAAATATGTTATCTTGATAAAAAAAACTATACTATTTAGTAGACCATGTAGTCTCACCACCTCTATGAAAAATAACTCTTCCATATGAACATATCACTAGCCTTGTTGTGGGGAGTGAAATGTGCCATATTGAAAACCTATCAACCATAACAAATATTGAATAATGCCCTCATTAAGTCCTTTGTAAACCAATAATGAAATCCATGATAACATCCTTCCATGACTTCTCTAGTACTAGTAATGGATGATAGAACCCCATATTTATCTTTACTCCTTTCACCATGTGACGTACTCTACACCTCTTCACAAACTTCTTGACATTTTTTTATAATTGTGTCGAATGATAATTCTCAACAATCAAAGAAATAGTTTTATCTCTACCAAAGTTCCTAGCCAATCCTCCATTATGCTTCTCCTTCATGAGATTCTCACTCATAGAATTTCTTGGTATGTACAACTAACTTCCTTTGAACAATATATCATCTTGGACTATGAAATATAACCACTTTTCCTATCATTTATAATAGGTTCTGTATGTTGGCCCACTTTTTTTCCTAATCTATTGGCAAGAGTGAGTTCTATGTTTTTAGATGAAGTCAGTGTTGTTCCCAGAAGTGTTAAGTCTAGATCTATATTACTAAAGGTTAGGTAGTCTTTATCAATTTTTTCCAATACACCTTCTCTTTCTTCATAGTCAGGTAAGTTATTATTTTTATCTTGTAATTTTTTGAGTAAGTTTAGTACCCAATTTGATAGAGATCAATTTTCACTCATTACAGATGAAGCCTACTCACTATTTATTTTCCATGCTCTTGAAAGTTCTCTAAAATTCACATGTCTTCACAAATCTAGCTCAAAACACATCAATGATTGATAAAATAAGCATTGGTAGAAAATCCCATGTTGCCTTCCCCATGGTGGGTTTTGAATACATGAAGGTGATTTTCCATGAGGACTCACTTGGCAATGTATCTAGCTCAAAAAGATTCAAAGGAAGTAGATTTTAAGGGAAATTGATGTTTGAATATGGGATTAGACTCATAAACATAATTTGGATTCATTATCACTCAAATACTCATCTTTGGTGAAAAACCTTAGTTCATCTTCTCTTCGATAGGTTTCCAACCCATAAAGATGATTTTCCACAAAATAGATAAAGGTGAAATACAAAATGTTAAGTGGCATCCAAGTGGATCCATGCACCTTAACTAAACATCTTTAATAGTTAGAAATGTAGTTATCGAAGATTCAACCAAAAATGAAGCACTGGAAAAAAAAAAGAAATTGCCTCCTCTTTAGCAAGTTTTTAGCCCATGCAGGCAACTTTATAACTATGTTCAGGAATCAGGACAATAGATATAATTTGACCCCCATACTCAATCTAGTATATGTTAGGATAATATTGGAATGAAACAAACCATTGCAGAAAGAAGATATGGTTAGGATCTCACTTGGTAGATTTTCATCAACGGAGTACCCCAAGGCCAACTTTCCAAAACTAAAAGGAAAATGAAAAAGTAAAATAATGTGTTAATGGGAAGTTCCCATTATATACAATGGAATAGTGAAAAGACTTCTAAATGTCCATTGAGATTTTTTATTTACTCTTTAATGGGTATATCCTTAAATTTCACTTGTGTAGTGCAAATTCTAATGTATAATAGATGAATCAAGTTTCTTGTATAAAAACTCACAAGCAGTTGAATGAGTTGCCATGTTTACTTGATTTCTCATTTTATTAGTATGCATAGCTTTCAAAAACTAGTGATTGTATTATCTGTTATCTTATTCATTTCACAATTCAAAATCTCACTCATAAGCTATGGCCACTAAGTTCATAGATTTTGATAGTTTGAATGGGATCAAGTCTCAACTATAGAATTTCACATACGCATCCCTCCATTTATATGATATGGTAGACTTCCAAAAGAGGGTAAAATCTAATCACATTCATCCTATCATTGAGAAGCTTTAAGGATGTGGTTTGGTTGAAGTTGTTGGTTTCCTAGTTGCAATTCAAGCCCCAGAACTCATTTATTAATGTATTTGCCATTACTATCCAGAAACCAAGTAGTATCTCATTCACATGCTAGAATGGGAGGAGTTTTATGACCTAACTATTGGTGGGGCTATTTTAGAATTCTCAACAAAGAAGATGATGTAGAGAAAGGAGATCATGTGAATATGGTTCCAGAAGGCATAGATTGATAAGAGAAAAGTCCCTAAGATGTTGTTCAGAACCAACCTCAAACTGGAGATAATTGACATTCTAGTTCTCTTTCATAGGTTGAAAGGTGAAGTAGAATCCCTACATTTTTTTGAACAATACTTCTTTTTGGTTCAAGTTATATGCTCAAATACACAATATATTGATTGGGTGCAAGAGGTAAGTGATATTATGTACAATTCTCTCCAAGAAACCAAGTTTTACAATTCATTTTATATTTCTTTATTCCTTATTTATATGTTGGCATCCTTGTAATTATAGCCTAGTCTTCCATGCCTAGATGACTTCCTTGATGATGCCAAGTCTTATGAATTTCATCCATGCATCCAGCTACATAATAGTTATGAAGATTATAAAAAATTGAATGACTCATTTATTATGAGAATTTGTAGGGAACTACAAGGGTGTCCAGAAAAGAGATTCTCCCCTAAAGTGAGGGCTGCCATCAGTTAATTTGGCTATTATTTTATTTAGTTCTCATCATTTTCTTACTTGTGTCTTGTAGCTTTTGATGGATTTCCTTTGAAGCTACCAAGATATTTGGATGGTATGGTAGTCATGGTAGAGATCATTAGAAAAGCTTTGTAGGTGAACATCCTGAGTGGAAGTCTAAAGAAGAAAGGATATGAGTTCCCTATGAAGGTTGGAGCATTCAGTTGGGACACCTAGTCTGATTTCAAGAATAAGATTAAGATTTTTGAGAAAAAGTACAATTTGGACATGTACAAGGTCTTGAGACCTATGTTTGACCCCAATGGATATGGTAAAAATGTTCCACAAATTGGGAGTATCATAAAGCATGTCAATACCATTGAAGACTACTGGGCCAAGTTTAAAGATGAATTTAAAAGTCATTATCATGCTTTAGCAATATAAGGTAAATATAGACATGGATGGAGTTAAGGATGGTGGTTAAAATATATATAGAACTACTTATTTGAACAAGTCAAGGAATACCCCTATAAGATTTGAACCATTCAAAGATGTCATAGAAGACCTAGATGTAATGATGGAAAGATTTTACAAGAGGACTGAGAAGTAGGTTGAGTGGAGCACAACATGGTAAATTAGAAGCAAAGGTGCATATGTTCAGCCCTCCCCAAATGTAGTAGCCACTTCATCTTTTCATAGTGACACATTAGGCACAATTTTGCCTCTCACTCAAGGACCTACCCAACTAGCTAGTAGATGTAATAAACCTCTTGACAACAACATCCCACTTGATAAAACTTGTCAAGATGGTTTAGTACCAATGATCAGGATAGAGGTAAAATCTAAGAAGAAGAAATAAGAAGAACTAAAAGACACTACGATTATAGTGGCTCTACCATCCCCCAGCAATCCAATCACATTTATAACTAAAACATTACTCTTACCAAGTAGCCCTCAAATACAAGTGGTTGATCTTGGATAGTAGTAGCAAAAGGTACTCCACAGATTTGGATGAAGTAGTAAAGAAAACATCTAAAGTAGAGAAGGTTTATAAAGCTCCAAAATTCATTTCCCCTAGTCTAGGAAATCCTTTGTCCTTATCATCAAAGACCTTGAATCCTATTAAGAGAAAGATGTTTAATATAGATACACTAGAGACTGCATCCAAAGTAATGATCACCAAGTCATGGCTCAAAATTACTTTAGATACAAAGAGGAAGAGGATAGAATATGGGGCTCCAAACAAAGAGACTTTGTCTCTAGCCATCCACTTTGGGTCAACATTGAGAAAAGTGAAGAAGAAAAAGACTTTGTCTATCCTCAATTGAGACCTAGTCACAAGGTACCTGACTATGAAGATTTCTAAGCCCACCAAAGATGGTAGCATTGAAGACCTAACTATAGCTGACTTCAAATTGTAGTCTTTGGATCAAGGAGAGGTCTTAGGAATGAAACCACAATGGGCTTATGGAAATTAATTAATGAAGTAATAGAGGAAGAACTTGAGGTCCTCAATCTTTCCAAAGTCAAGATGAAGGTTGAGATCCATGAGCACAACTATTTCATTAGGCAATTAGTTTCCCTAATATCAAGTATTTCAAGGGTACCACCTACAAGTGATTCTACAGCTACATATATTTAGGCCATCATCTCTAAGCTATAAGAGGACAAGTATTTTGGGAAAATCATTAGGAAGTGGAGTGAAAAACTCAAGTTTGAAGGACCTATGGTTATAGAACAATTGGGCAATGTAGTGCTAGGGCTTGAGATAGGAAAAGATAAAATCCTAGCTAACCAAGTTGCCTTATCAGCAAAAAAGAAAAAGAGTGAAGATTGCATCTCCCTCCTGTATATGGTCATTCAAATAAAGGCCAAAGCAGTAGTAGAAGACAAGACTCTATAAAAAGGAGATGAGCCTTTATTGGAATGGAAATAGAGTTTTCAATTCAATGATGAAATGATCTTGATTGTATAGGAAGGATTATAGAAGAAAAAACAAAAACTTAAGGAGGAATAAGAAAAGAATTATGAGTTCTTAAAAGGCTTACACACTGAATCCCAAATAAGTGGACAAGGGAAAGTATTAGTAGTAATTGTTGTTATGAAACATAATTTTTCCAGATACTTGGATAAATTAACAAAGAAATCTTCTAGCCATTAGGATAGAGTGTCAGACCTCCAACAACTCAGTGGATGCATACAGGTAGCAATAGAGGAAATGCAATAGTAGTTGAGTATAATCAAGGACTTGGCCAAAGAACACTCCAAGTGGCTCCTCAAATACACCAATGTCCACATCCATAGACGTGAGGAGCTCATTCCAATCATTGTCTCTTCCAAAGCCTATAAGGCAAAATTAGAGAAGGGGAGGAAAGAGAAATGATATTTCTCCTACTCTCTTTATATTGTGATTTGAAATTGTAATTGACAATTGGCTCCTTGACATTTTTAATTTTTTAGGAGATGATCTAATTCAACTACTTTTGGTCATGGTTCATCTTGGAATCCTATATGTACTCGATTGAAAAATTAATAAAAGGTTGGCTAATTTTTGGTGTGACATACTTCATATTGTAGAGACAAATTGAATGTGCTTTGTATAAATTATTTACTATTACATTGCTTGTCTTAGTTAGAAGCATCTCTTTTAGTTGAATTGAAGTAATGAACAAACATAGCTTTGTTCCCCTATTTAATATAGAAAATTGAAAATAATCCTAGTATTGCTAGAGGTTAAAAGAGATTCTTTCTAGTCTATTTCTTAATCTATTTCCTTTTAGTTTAGAGTTGAAGGCATTCTATTAGAGTATCTAATTCATATAAATAGAACTCATTACTAAATCATCAAATTTTGTGGGTTCATAAGGTGTATGAATTCACAAATTTAGTTGGTTTTAAGACCTAAATTCTAGCCTAAGTTAGTTCCTGTCTATGCCTAACTTGGTTTTCCTCTCCTATTCTCTTGTCAATAACATACCCCATTATAGAATTATGAATAAATAAATTCACTGAAAATCAAAAACTCAAGGGAGTTGTACCTATAAATTCAAAGGGAACTTAATCACTTAGTGTAGTTTCCCAACTATTGTAATAAGTCATTGTTCATAGATATTGGGTATTCGAAGAGTTAATTCAAAAAGGACAATCTATTGATGAACATATTTTTTTTGAATCTAATAGGGAGATGAACAGTCACTAGACTAGAAGAGCTATAGTATAAAGAAAGATGGTGCTACCTCATGAGGACATATTTCTTATACTCATGTAACCTTAGATTCCAAGATGACTAGGAAGATATCATCTTGTCCATTAATATATTTTTCTAGAGGTATAGGAGAAAAACAAAACATTATAGAAATACTAACCAAGTGATTGAACATGAAGAAGCTAGAGCCGAGGCATGAGAAAGATCTATTTAGAGGAGAGAACTTTGAAGAGCATAAAGGAAAGAAGAATGCGAGGCTTAGAGGTAAGATTAATTTGGAATATTGGACCAAAGTGTTAGAAATATATGATTGGCTAAGTTACTGAGAGAGGAGGGGTGAATTAGTAGCCAATAAAATTGAATCTTTATTTACTAATTAATCCTTCATGTGTATTCTGATCTAATTGTAAGCATGAAAATGTGAAAGCATTAAAACATTCATAACACTTTGACACACAATATGGTAACCCAGAAAATGATCCAAATATATAGTAAAACTGGGGTGGGGATGATACCCACAAGCTTTAGTACTTTAGTATAAAATTTTCTTGTTAAGGCTTACAATGATCACTTCTGATGATCTTCCCTATTAGGAGCAATAAGGAATATGAGATCCACCTTCTAAAAGGATTTACAAACATACAATGAAGTATGCAATTAGTAAAGAGATTTGCAAAAGACTATTAAGTCTACCTTGTGAAAGGATTTAACTATTCCACCTATTAGGATGAACTAGTGGTTGATCTTTGATTTGCAACTTGGTTTATTGAATGAGATACCTTTGAGTGTGATGGTCACCTTGTTGTGATAGATAAATATTTTTTGCTCCTTATACTATTGTATCCTTGTACTTTACACTTCTACTCTTTTGTACTTGTTACATATTTACTTATTTGGATGCGATATGATAAATTACATATATACCAATTCAATTTATAATTCATCAAAGTCAACTATAATACAAGTTTACACAAAATACACAAAGTCATCCCAACTATAGGAACTTGGGTTCTAAAGACAAATTCAGTGAGGTTCTAATACTCAACATCTACTATCAATGTTTAGCATCATCATGCACTTGGTAGACATAGAAGCTTGGTCCATATTGATCACTTCCAAGTAGTCTGAACTCGGTCTACACTGGTACATATTGTACATGTACATAGTGTGATGGTGTTTCCCCTTTCATATATATTCAATATACTTTACAATTACATACATCTTCTCCCCCTTTACAATATGTTAGATAGTTCTTCTCCCCCTTTTTGACATAAATGCCAAAGGTGTATTTTACATTGTAATACCAAAATGTGACAAGAAATTAAAATGTACCTTTAAATTAGTACCATTGTCTTGTCCCAATTTTCTTGCAACACCTAGCTTGTGTGCAATATAATCTAAACTTCTATTGATAATTCTTTCATGTGATCAACAATAGAGAAATTATTATCTACAAGTGTACCCCTTATCCTAGCTTCTTCTCTTAGCAATTCTTTTGGCATGTCAGTTAGAAATCTGATCCTTGTATAATGAGTAGAGTTATAGCTTGAGTCAAGTGAAAAATTTTGTGCACATGCCTTTAGATCTTCATCAATCTTGGAAAGTTTATCTTTGATTTCCTTGGTGAAATGGATGTATCATAGAGTTTACTGAATAGTGAAGCTACATTGTTGCAAGAGGTTTCCAATGAACCTAGAATAGTAGACAAGTCTACTTGATGTATTGCAATCTTTTATGCTACTAGCTCCAATACTTTATTTTCAAATTTATTTCCTACTCTTTGTAACAATTTCTCTTGACCATTAAAATCTTCATTTAATTTCTTGATGACTTTTTCTAATTGAGCCAAAATTGGTTGAGAAGTTTCAACCTCTATGTTGAGTACCTCTACAAGAATGTTCTTTGCATCTTCAAGCACTTGAAATTCTCTATTCCTTTCCTCTCTAAGCCTCTATTTCTTACCTTTCTTCTATAGTAGTTCTCCTACTATATGCATTTGATTAGGATTTAGATTAGAGATATTCCAATTCAAGATAACTATATCCTCATCAAGATTAATGTCTTCTTCCTTTTCTTTGCCTTTATTTAGAACTTTTGTACTTCATTGAGGCTTGGCCTCAATTGTCTTAATACTTATTATTTGCATTCTTCGAATAGAAGCAATGGTAGAAATAGAAGTACTAGTAGTAAATGTGGATATAGCACTTATTGAGGAAATACCTTGATGTTGAGTGACCAAAATTTATGGTGGAGGAAGTGTTATTTGCTTGGTAGATGAAGTGCTTGTCACTTCTGTCAATGAAGTACTGAGCTGAACAAGTGTAAAGATTGGTTGAGTGTTTGAACTTTCAATGTTTGACACAACCAACTTGGTAGTAGCTTTCTTTGAGCTTGATGTCTTCAATTTTTTACTCAAAGAATGAGGAAGTGAGGCTATTACTTCTACAACAATCTTCTCAGGGCCAGTCTCCTCAATGCTGTGAATTTTAGGGAGATTTTTGTTAGTAACTTCCTATTCATGTTTCTCATCATCTATATTGTCATAATTTGTTTCTTCTCAGCCTCTTTTTCCTCTTCCTTATCATCATCATCATCATCCTTGTCACTAACATTAACAAAAAAATCACTATGCTTATGAATATTATAGATGTTCTTCCATGTGTTGGTTGCATTCCTTACCACATGTTCAATGCCATTGATCAATATCAGAAAAGTGTTAAACTTCAAAGTAAGTTTCTCTTCATTCTTCTTCATGAATTCTTTTACTTCTTTATCACTCAAGTTCAACATGAGTTTCCTCAGGGTCTACTCATATATGTCCTTAGCAATTTTCTTTACATGCTCCCATCTTGGCTCAATTTTCTCCATTAATTCATTGGGAATCTATTGTGTAAGTTAGTCTCGAGATTATTTCCATTTTCCTAGCTTTGACATGACCATCTCTTCAACTTGTTGCTTCTCTTCTATATTTCTAATTTCATATCTCAAAGATCTAAATTTTTTTGTGCCAGCCCCCAAATCAATTTCTTTCAATCTTTCTTGAAATGTTGGTGGAGGCTTTTTGAAGATCACATCCTCTACTTCTTCACCCAACTTTAGTTTCTTTCTAGATGTCCTTCTTATAAACACTACAATAGATGTTTTTGTACATTTGGTTATAATAAACTTACCTTTCCTGTAACAACCTACCTTGTTCTATTATTTTTAATGTCTATTTCTTCCTGTAATTTTGTCAAACAATTGTCTTGCAACTAAATTTCTTATAGTTTTAGCTTGATATTGATCAATGGTTTCTCAAGATTGTTTGTGTTTCATATGAGATGCAAATAGGAGGCAACAAAGAACCATATGCAACTAATAACAATGACCATTCATTTATTTCTTGTTTCAGATTATCAAGAAATTACAACTACCATAACAATCATATATTCTCATTAAACACAATGCATCATATCAACTATAAAGTTTGATGATGGTCCATACCCATTTGCGGTTAGAGTAGTGTTAATAGTTCTAAAATTGTTACAGTAACTTGCAGCTACAATGATTTGGACTGTGATAGTAATGTGCTGCTACAGTACTATGCTACAGTGATTCAGGTTGCTACAGTAACTTGGTACTACAGTACTACGCTACAGTGATTCAGCTGCTATAGTAACTCACTGCTACGGTAATTTCTAACTGTTATAGTAACTCACTGCTATAGCGATTCCGATTGCTACAGTAACTCACTGCTACAGTGATTCTGACTGCTACAGTAACTTGTTGCTATAGTACCGTGCGACAGGAGCTTGTTGTTACCATGTTGAATCTCAAGACGATATCTTTCAATGGCATCAAGATTTCTAGCTTGAAGGGATTTTGTCCTCCAAACTATTGAGATATAATCTCTAGAATAATACCTAATTTCTTTGATATTTTCAAGCATGCTTAAAAGAAGCTCTTCCATTTCTTTTATAGTGTTCTCACAAGAGCTCCATCCTTCATTTTCTCAATGTGGGATAAAACATAACTCCCTTTATGTAACTTATGTCTCCAATGTGTTATAAAATAAAGGGGACTCTTTTAATTTAAATATTTCCCACAAACTATAGTCTATGAATTAATAAAGTTAAATATTTAAATTTAACTTTATAAAATAGCTTTATCAATGCATAACAAATCTTATCAATGATAAACAAGTCTTCTTTTCAATTTTAAATAATTACCATCGACTATCATTGCCACTGGATGTCTGCTCATGTCCAAGATGACTTACTATAAATACTAAGTATGCCCAAAGTTGCCTCAAAACCCCTCAGAAAGACCTGCAACTAAAACTATCTAGGCCAAATGGCCTCTAAGCCCCTTTAATGTCCTGGTTAGCCTATGGGACCTTGGGGAAATAGGCTAATGACAACATCATGCTATGAGAGCTAAAAAGGGGACATTACATTTCCTCTTTACTGGTTCTTCTTATGATTCCTCTTCATCTTCTGCATCATTTTCATCTATGTCATCTCCTTTTACCTTCACTCAATAGGAGAGTAAATCTATTTTGCTTCAACTTTGCTATTCTCTTCTTCCTTTTGTTTACTGTTTGAGGGTGTTTTATCTCTAATTTAATTCTAGCCTTAGCTTCTTCATATGTCCCAAAATACGTAGCCTTTAGATCAACAAGTTCATTTAAGAAAGCTTCAATAATGTCCTTGGTTTTGTCAATATTAACCTCATAACCTAGAGGTTTAACCCATACAATTCTTGGTTTTACTGCTTGTGTATGCACTTTATTACAATCAACCATAAAACAAATATCATCTTTGTAGTCTTCTACAAGTTTCTTAGGTATCCTAAAAAAAAATTTCATCTTATCCTTAAATGCATCAAAATAGTTGTCCATTATACTGACATAGTTTTCTCCCATTTCTACTATATACTCATTGATTTGGTAAAGAATAGGTAAATCTTTTCTCCATACAACTTTACCTTTTGATGGGAAGTACTTTTGTACAAAGAAAAATAAATAGGTTAAGACTTAACTAAACTTACAAGGGTTATTCTTTGAAGTTATTATGCTTTCCATATTTTTGTTGGACTAATTCAATATCAACTCACCAACATCAAATGTCATGTTGTTCTTGACCACTTTGAAAGTGAGATCCACTACTTCATAGGATACACTATTTAGATGACTAGAGCTATATATATTATGTGCAATCACATCTATTCAAAAATTTAGCTTCATATAGTTATACAACTAATCTTCATACCCCTTCCATCCCATTTGAAAAGTTTTTTCTTTTCCAATTCTATCCGACTTAGGGTTTTAGTCATTTTTGCCTTGGTTAGCATTAAAAGTCCTATGATTCAATAGATCATTTTATTTGTTATCACAATAGGTTTCTCTAACCATAACTACCCATTATGCACATGGCTAAGGATAAATCTCATCCATTTAATCTAAAAATCTCATGGCATGTGTGGAATGTGAGTCAAACCCTTTGCTTCCAGGTGTTGATGCACTAGTTTTAACACACCATTCACATACAACTTCTCCTATGACTCATCCATTTCTAGGGTTCTAATGTCTTGGATAGAACATAAAAAATGTGAAAAAATATCATTTATCAAAAGTATCTTTGGTGGAATCTAAGATTGTGCTCTAGTGGGACCAAGGGTTTTAGCAATAGCTAGATTGAGCTTCAAATTAGGTGCCTTCCATTCAATTCCTATAACCAACATCTTTGACCCTTTCTTTGTCTTGATACTAGAGGATGCCATCACTTAGTAGGGTTTGAGAAAACATGAAAAACTTCAATAATAATTCACACAAATCATTTGGATGCACTGAAATTGCTTTGCACATATAGCTCTTCAAAATTCATGGTGACAAATGAATTCAATTTCACCCTTTTAACAAATTTCACCTTTCAATCACTATAGTTGCCTAATATGATCAATTTCTCAATGAAAAATAATCTTCTACTTATTTTTAATTAAATGCTTATTAGGAACATCCATGGCTCGGTGTCAACACAATAATTTCAGTAACTCCCAATCTTGCCCAGTAGGGTCTTGTAACCTAACCTAGCTTGGTAATGTCTAGAATTCCTTCATGTGCTTAGTAATATCTTTGCATCTTGAATTTTGATATAGATCTTTAATTTTTGCTAACTGGAATTGATTTAGGATGCTTGGTTCAGAATCCTAGTTCTAGTTCTCCTTGTGAGAGATCAAGTAGAAATGCTCACCCAATTCTTGAGTGACATCTTCTTTATTGCTCAGACTTACATTCTCAAAAAAATTTCAAAATTCATTGCTATCTCATTTGTTATTTAATGTTTTCAGCCTTGGCTTTCTTTTCATCTTCAATTCTTCCAATATTCATATAGTTCTTGGCAAGATAACCAACTTTTATACAAATAAAACATCTCCTAGTGGTGTCTCTTGTCCTCATGTGATGTTTTACACAATTCATTCCAAAGTGTCCAAATTATCCACAGTAGTGATATCTACACCAAGTGTTATAGTCCCAACCAAATATAGCTTTTACAATCTGTTCCACTAGATTCAATAACTTAGTTTTGCATTCAAAATATTTGTGCCCATGCTTCTTGCATTTTTGGCTTTTGCCTTCAAATTTATATTTCTCTTTGCATTCATTTGCTCTAGGACCATGCTAATTACAATTGTAGCATTTTCCATTGAACTTAACTTTTTCATTGATCCAACATTTTTTTGATGTATGACCTATCTTATCATAGTGATTGCAAGTAGCTCTTTGATTCTTTTGAGCTTCTTGCTTGGATGATTCACCTTCTTTTGTATATCCAATTCTTGCTTTTCCTTTCTATCTATATTGGATTTTCTCATTCAATTGATTCATGCTTTCTTGAGATTCCATTATCCTTTTATTAGTTTTCTTTTCAGTGTTTAGATCATTCTACAATATTTCATTCTTTGATCTTAGATTTATGCTTTCTTCATTTACATTGATGAGCTAATTAATGAAGTCTGCCTATTGAAGGGATAGATGTTGAATTTCATTACACTTACCTTCTAAATCTTCTTTTATCTTGTTTTTCTCTTCCATGACTTTACAAAATCTTATCGACTAAATTTCTTGTTCTCTTTTCAGCTTTCTAATTTCTTCTTGAAGTGTACCATTCTTTTCTAATAGTTCTCTAATTGCTTCATTGGCTTCATCTAAATTACTTTTTGGATGAATGTCTTCAATTCTTTCTTCAATGTAGAGTTTTTTATTCATCTATACTACAAGATCTTTTCTTCTTTTTAGGATTTGAGAGAGTAGCTTCTTTCCTTTCTTGAGTTGACAATAGCCAATTCCAAATCTATATTTTCATTGTCAATAGCTATTAAACTTCTTTCCTAAGAACACAAAAATTTGATACTAATTGTTGAAAATATATGATAGATAAGTTACTGAGAGGGGAGGAGTGAATCAGTAATTAATAAAATTGAATCTTTATTTAGTAATTAATACTTCATGTGTATTATGATCTAATTGCATGCATGAAAATCAGAAAGCATTAAAACATTCATAACACTTTGACACACAATATGGTGACCCATAAACCTTCCAATAGAAAGTAAAACTAGGATGGGGATGATATCCACAAGCTTTAGTATTGCAATATAAATTTGGCCTATTAAGGCTTATAATGATCACTTCCGATGATCTACACTATTAGGAGCAATAAGGACTACTGGGTCCACCTTGTAAAAGGATTTACAAACATACAATGAAGTATGCACTTAGTAAAGAGATTTACAAAAGAATATTAAGTCTAACTTGTGAAAGGATTTAACTATTCCACCCATTAGGATTAACTAGTGGTTGATCTCTTATCTACAACTTGGTTTGTTGAATGAGAAACCTTTAAGTGTAATGATCACCTTTCTGTGATAGATAAATCTTTGCTTCTCTTTATACTACTATAGCTTCGTGCTTCACACTTTTCCTCTTGTATGCTTATTACATACTTACTTATTTAGATGTGATACAACACATTACATATATACTAATTCAATTTATAATTAATCAAAGTTAGCTACAATAAAAGTTTACACAAAATACATAAAGAACTTGGATTCTAAAGAAAAATTTGATGAATTTATGATATTTGGCATCCATTGTCAATGCTTGACATTATTATGTACTAGGTAGATGTAGAAGCTTGGTCCATACTAATCATTTCTAAGTAGTCTAAACTTGGTCTACACTAGTGACTCAGTGAATATTGTGAAACTCAGCATATAAACTGAATCACATGATTCATAGTGCATAACTTGGTCAATGCTATTACTACGAGCTCAATATAAACTGAATCACTTAGTTGACACTAGGTGGCTCAGTCAACACTAGATTCACATCACTAAAAATAAGACCTTGGTAACCAGTATAGAACTTAGTTTGAATTGAGAAACTTAGTAAACACTAAGAAACTCCATTTACACTGATAATCACCAACATGGTAGAAACCGCTTGACATAATCTAAATACTATTCCTAAAATCTGGTAGAAACTATTGAACTTGGTAGAGTCTAATTACTTGGTTAACATTGTTAACTATACAATATACTTGGTAGATACTTACTATTTGAATAAGTTTGTGTGTGTGTAACTAGTAAACAAACTTGACTGAAATGTCAACACAAATAAAATTCCTCAGAAGCACCAAAGATTAAGGTGGGCAAGACCCTATTTTTGAAAAGCTTATAGAACTTGGCTTTCCCATCCTAGAAATACCATGACAAAAGGGTGAAAAGAAGAGCAGGAGCAGACTATCTTCACCTCCTAGAAATCGATTTTTTTTCGCACACTACCTTTTGGGTATTGGCTTTAAATAGAGTAGTTACTCCTTCAGTTGTCAATTTTTTGCCATACCTTGCTAGGACAATTATGGCTACTCCCTAGGTTGTAGCAACTAGTCTGCTACACCTCACAAGATATCATCCACTCCTATCTAGTTCAAGAAAAAACTTCCCCAAATTTTCAAGTGTTGGGAATGTTAGTATTAATTAACATATTAAATCATTTTTCACAACAACTCATATCTTGGGAGTGGCACACAAAGACATAACTGTGAGACTATTTGTAGAAATTCTAATAGAAAGCACACGAAATTGGTTTTACCATTTAGACAATGCCTCAATTATATATTAGGCTATGATGAGAATGACCTTCCAAACAAGATGCAAAACTGTAGAAGATGAACACATTATTCTAGCACAATTGATTTTGATAATAAAAAAAAGCCTCTATAAGTATTAGGGATTCCCTTGGTAACTTTAACAAGATCACTAGTAGAATCCCTATTGCTAATAGACCTAATACATGTAATCTAAAAACTTCATAAGTATGATGCCACTAGATATCAACTATGATCTAAGGAGATCTCATCCCACTTAATTGGTAGACACCTAGAAGAAAGAAGTTGAACTAGAAGAGGACATGATCTCTACTAGAAAGTAGAATTGAGAATCTCAAACCAAGGAAAGTACTAGTAATATAACTTTTTCTGATGAAATGTTACAAAAATCATCAAATGAAATAATTTCTATTAAGAGGCAACTCCCTATATTTAGAAATTTAGACCAACTAAATTTCCAAAATCAACCTGGGAGGAATATCGATGGGAAAAATCCACAACTTACTAGTCCACTACAGAGATTGGCTATTGAAGCCACACCCAAAAAGGGGCATATGTGTGTCTTCCATTTAATCACAAATCAAGATAATGAAAGTTTTTCTAAGATAACTTGTATGATGTAGTTGCTATCCACTAATGAGCTAAATGCTATAGCTTCTAGTCCTAAGTCAAATTCATACTCAAATGGTGACTTTGGTAATTTATTTTTAGAATAGGAGTCAAATTTAGAAGGACCAGGTGAAATCTATGCTACTATTGATGGAAACTCATATATGATGTTGACCAAAACCCATAAAAATAAGAATCAAATTTCAATTCATCCTCTAGGTGATAATGGTGCTTCTACTTCAAGCACTAGTAATTTTGATCAAGGAGCCAAGATTCCTTAGTCAGGTAAGGAAAAGATCTCTTTTGATTTCATTTAATTATGTAAAGACCCCAGAATTCATATTTCCCCTATAGACTACTTAAAGACCCATCCCTCCATATTGAAAAGATTGGTAGATTATTGCAAGGGAGATAATATAAACCTGAATCATAATGTTACACTAAAGAATAAGGTGAGTCCTTAACATCTAACCTTTTTTATCAAGAAGAAGGTACAATTTTGGAAATCTTTCTCACTTAGAAACTTGACCCATTTTATGTGTCACTATACATAAATAGGTCCAAGCTAAGCAACTGTGTAATCAATTTGGGTTCTTTAGATAATGTGATGCCCTACCCTATGGCTAAGGCTCTAGGTCTTACTCTTACTAAAGTTCATGGTAGGTCTTACTCCATGGATGCCAAAAAAGTTTAGCTACTTAGGCAAATCAAAGATGCTCAAGTAGCATTGGCCTCCCACCCAGAAAAGAAGTTACTACTAACTATCCTAGTCATGGACATTCTAGCCAACTATGGTCTACTTATAATTAGAATCTTTTGTAGAGACCTAGGAGGAGAAATAATATTTGATGGAAGCAAGAAAGTGAAATTGGAACTTGAGGAGAAATTTGTGTTTACAATTCTAAAGTTGGATGATCCCAAAGCTCAAATCCTATACCAAGAATTAGAATTTGGTCATTACATGTTGTTCACTAAAGGTGTCATAGATGACCATTATGTCAAAGAAAATAAAAACCAAACTCCTATTGAAGAAGAAGAAATACTATTGATATGGAAATTAGAATTTTATGGGAGTTGTTTCTCATCTGGGTTAAGTGTAGGGATAGTGTTGATATCACCGGAAGAAGAACCTAAACCTATGGTGTTCAAGTTAGAATTTTGAAATATGAACAAAAAAGACAAATATGAAGTCCTATTACTTATGATCATAGATGCAAAGGAAAAAGGGATAAAGATACTAAAGACTCAGGGTGATGCAGAGCTCATTGTATGAAAAATAAAAGGGCAATACTCTATAAAAAACCATAAGTTGAAAAATTATAGGAATAAGGTTTGGGACAAGATTGAAGGGATAGATGCATTCTTAATTGAATTAATACCAAGGGAGATGAAATCTAAAGTGGATTTATGAGAAGCCTCTACCTCCTTACTAATTCCCCATCCATAATTCATAGACAAGAAGTATCAAGTAGAAATTGTGTATAGACCTTCTATTCTTGACAATATAGAACCCTAGTAAGTGTTTGAAGATTACAAAAGTTTGTAGTTATTTTTGGAAAATGCTAGAAGTTCTCATGAAGACCATTGTAATGAACCCATTCAAGAAGACCTTCACAAAAAGAGGAATGTGGATGAACCCAGTGCTACTCAACTACAAGTTAACATTATTCCTCCATACTTCATATCATTGGAAAAAAAAATTAATAGACATGATACATACATTAAGAAAAAGAGGTTGGGAAAATGTCCCACTACTGTGAAGGAATAGAGATTTGAAATATGCAAAATCCTAACATGATCAATGTCAGAAAATGTTGTACACATGAAGAAAAAAAAGCAGATAGAATGATTTTTGTAGAATATCAAGATGTATTCGCATGGAGCTAGGAGGATTTAAAAAGTTCTAGAGGTGGAAAAATGAAGCATCAAATTCTGTTGAAGTCTAATACAACTCCATTCTAACAAAAGTAGAGAAATTATAATGCAATCGTAGCCCACACCATATTTCAAGAAGTTGACAAGATACTTAAGGTGTGAATCATTTATCCTATTCATCACTCTACTTGGATAGAAAACATAGTCCCAATTAGGAAGAAGAATGAAGAGATAAGGATCTTCATGGATTTTAGAAACCTAAACCAGGCATCTTTGAAGAATAAATATGCCATAAAAAATATGGACCATCAATTAAAATGGTGGTGGGAGTTGAAATGGTGTCCATGCTAAATGGCTTCTCAGGGTACAACTAGATAGAAGTAGAAGAGAAAGACCAACACAAGATGACTTTTACCACTCCTTGTGGTACATTTGTGTATCATAAAATTTCATTTGGCCTTATTAATGATGGAGCCACTTTTCAGAGGTTTATGAATAAATCTTTCACTAACATGAAAAATAGAATCATTGTTATATACCTTAATGAAATTACTATATTCTCAAAGAAGAGGAAACATCAAATAGATGATTTGAGAAAAGTATTACAAAGATGCCAAGAACACTAAATTTCTCTAAATGCTTAAAAATCTATCTTCTGTGTAATACAAGAAAAGTTTCTTGGTCATATAGCATTGAAAGAAGGCATCATAATTAACCCTGAATGAATTGAAGCTATCTAAATACTAAGTCTCCCTATAAACAAGAAGGGAGTTAAATCATTCTTTGTGTAACGCCCCGCCAAGGGATCCAAAAGAATTAACCTAAAGTTTCACTAAGTTTGCTAAACATTTTTTTTTTAAAAGTAAGAAAGTATGACATACACATCAAACAAATAGTAGCGGAAGCAATAACATGTAATCATTGACAAACATACATTGCAAGTTACATTTCTTAAAGATCCCAAGATGTTGAGTCACGTTTAAATTTAATTAATTCTAAGTCTAACAACTAACACATACATATAAAAGAATAATCAGAAACTCCAATGTCCATAATATACATTTGTTCCGAATGCTCCTTGGCAAATTAATTCGGAATGCTCATTCATCCACTGTACATGTCACAGGGTATGAAAGGCTTAAAAGAATATACATATGTAAAGATCAAGATACAACATCCTCAAATCCATGATACAAAGTACAGTAAAAATATATGAAACTATTCACCATACATGATACATCCATACATCCATAATGATAAAACATCTATCATAAAATCTAACCATCCATCATAATAATCCAAGAACATAGTGAAGGTAAATGCCAATCACGAAATCTCCAGCCACGGTGACCACGGAACGGATCTCAATGGTAAGAGTAAAAGCACTACCACCCAACCGCGTGGAACCTAAATGGTCCACTCCCACCGCGCTGAGGAGATAGTCTCAAGTCCCAAATAGGATAACAAAACCTATAATCATAAATACTCTCTAAGTCCAGGAAATCCTATAAGTATGCTAACTCAAGGGTTCCTAAAAAAGATCAACATCTAAATCCCAGAGGTACCACAAGACACGTAGGAAACCTAATATGCAAGCGGGAAAGTGTCATCGCAAGAGTCATGTAGAAGTTACCCGAGCAATCCCTTAGGAATCCCGGGTCCCTACTGATCCTGCGGCCACTAGTATCCTCTCGTACTGACGAGGCATACTATGGAATGCAAGGTCGTAACCAAGCATCCTCTCTACCCCATCCTAGTCTGTACTAGCACTCATGGCATGGGAGAGAACATACAATTATCTTGTTAGGTTCATTTTCTCTCATTTAGTGTAAATGTTTTCACTTATTAAAAATGACTTACAATGGGTTTCTCAAGGCAGCCTCTTAGGGCTCCGACCCCCATTGCAAGCCACTTCCCGACTCTACACATAGATAACCTACCCTAGCTCATGAACTCATAAATCAAAGAATCATAATAAAACCATCTCAGTCCTATACGAGCAACTAAAAATATCATAAAAAGATAATCCACAAAATATATCAGTTCTTCATGAGCAACAGATAACATCAAATAGTAATCATGTAATCACGACAGTTCTCTATCAGCAACTGAAGGCATCAATGATAAGTCACAAAATCCAATGGTTCTCTAATGAGCAACCAGAAAGTAATACAAGTATAACTGATCGAGACTCAGAAATGGTTATCAAATATAACTGATCGAGACTCAAAAATGGTTAAGTTAGGTATTCTCAAATACATACATCTCAGCTTCACACAAGGAACTAGAAAGCAATCACAAACAGTAAACACAATCATGTCATAGAGCACTTCATCACATTACCATGGTCAGGTTAAGAAAGATCGAGACCAAATCATCAAGACATCACATTCACAAACCCCGAGCCTCTGGTAACAACCTGAACTGGTCAACGCTAAACCAACCCCAAAACATTCAAAGTACAAAGACAACATCAAAGTCTCAGAGATTGGATCTGAAAGTATATTATTTAAGTTAAGGTAAGGTTTGTGATTTAGTTTAATGTCGAATTCAAGTAACGAAGTTTTCACAACTACCCTTTTTCGAATAACCCATTTCTATAATAACTTTCATTAAATCAATATCCAAATTTATAATTTAGTCAAATAAAATTCATTAATAATTAACTTAATTAAACTAATTTTAATTAAATTAATCAATATTTATTAGATCTAATTACTTATTTTAATCCCACTACTAATTGTTAATTTATTAATATTTAAGCAAAACTATTAATAAATTAAAATCTATAACTATATCTATACAATTAATATTTATTTATTAAATATTTAAAAAGTTTAATATATTATAAAAATTGAATATATTATAATTTTTATTATTTAAAATTTTTAATTAAATAAAATTCATTTTTTTTAATAATTAAAAAAAATTATTAAAAAAATTTAAAAAAATGAAATCTCACAAACGTTTATAGCCCGTCGGCTTTGGCCGCAGGCCTGCGATCTCAGGGCCTGCGGCGGTAGGTACTCTGTACCTGCCGTCGTAGTACCTGCGACACAGGTACTGTCGGCCTGCGCCGACAGTGGGGGCAGGTACGGGGTAATTCCCTCCCCCCCACTATATTATTATATATATACTTTTTTTTATATATATATATATATATTTTTTATATATGATTTTATTTTATTCTAATACAAATAAAATAAGTTTTTATTTTAAAAAAATTAATTTTGTTTAATCTTTTTTTTTTATAAAAACAATTTCTTCCAAAGAGTAAATATGTAAAATATAAATATATATATTTATATATATATATATATATATATATATTTATTTTATTTTTTTATTTATTTATCTAGAACTTTTCAATTTCATAAAAACAAAACCCTTATCAAATTAGATCTTAATTTCTAAATCAAGAAAACAATGGTTCTAATTAATTCATCCAGTCTCCATGGATACAAAAATTATTGACGAATAATTAATAACTTCACAAGATTTGAAAGCTTAAAACTTTTATCACAGAGAATTCAGATCTACAAACCCCAGACACGAAGAAGGCAATAAGGGATAATTGCAAATTTAATGGATAAAAAAAAACACAAGACCCTACCTAATCCTGATGCTATTATGCAACCTCCAGAAAACTGTATGCGAATTCGCTCCTCTCAATAACCTTCCCCTTCAAGACTTTCTTCGTATCAGCCTTCTGAAATTTGCTTCCAAAAATTGTCTTCCTCCAAAAATTCTCGTCCAAATTCGTATCCCCAAAAATGAACCCCCAAAGTTGTGATAAGCAAATTCTCCTCAATTCAGGGCACTAATTGTGCGTTTACCCGAGAAGACTCTTTTCACAACTCAGTTAACTCAAATTAACTTTTATTATCTTTTCTAATTCTTTTGCATTCAACTTTCATGCACATTAAGTTGAATTATTAAATAACTTTATTTAAAAATTCACTTGACTTCAATTCTTAATTAATTTATTACTTTAAATCTTATGTGCACTTTTAAGAAATTAAAATAACATTATTTATTTTTATAATTTAATCTTTTAATTTAATTCTTATATTTAACTCATGTTTAGATCATGCGATCTAGAATTCTTAATAAATTAATATCTTTCAACTTTTAATTCATTTTAGAACTTAATTGATAACATATTTAATTAATTTAAATAACAATAATATTTAGCATTTATTTAAAAATGAACTCCAAATATATTATTATTAAATTAAATAAATATATCTTAAACTTTAATTTCCAACTTTAATTCTTTTATTTAATTAATTAATTAATTAATTAAATATAAAGATATCATAATAATTCCTTATTAAATTAAATCATTAATTAGTCTTTTTAATTAGACTTAATTAATAGAAAATACACCAAGGACTCATAAAGCAACATACGAAAACCCATCATAGAAAAATACATACCAAATCAAACACAAGGGTTATAATCACCAAATTACATCATTTGATGCATTCGGAGAGTACTTAACTCAGATACTTGTCCTAATTATCAATTAGGAGAATTGGCTAAAGGGTTTAGGATTTGGACTTAAGAGTTTATCTCCCCTCTCTTACCATTGAGACAGTGCGATAGGGTACGCTCATCCTGACAATTCAGGGAAGTCGATACCCGGTACCTGCAACCTGCATAAAATCCACGCATGTACAAACACAATATTCTAAGCTAAACAGGCAATGGCAGGAAGTGGTGCATCATGTAGATCCCGACTAGCAGGTGACTACGACTCCCTTCCTTAACCATATCAGAAACACCATACATAAATAAAACAGCACGCACACCATACACATGCAGTATGGGGTAAGTATCCATAAGAAACACATGGAATAATGAACCATCCAACTAATCATCATCGATAACCAAAACCATTGACTAATCATCATACATGCATGAAATATAGAGTACCAAGTAATCTCATCATATAATAAACTGAGTGTAAACATCATCTGATAATCTCTAAAATACTAATACTACTCATCAAACATAATTTGGCCTAAAAGAGTTTGGCAATCATATCATAAATGTAGCTCGAAAAATGTAAACTAGGGGCAGGCACTACATCCACCCCCCCTAGACTTAGGCTTACTCATGGAAGCCTATAAAAAAATAGGGATATAAATCTCGTAATCTAGATGCATCCTCCCATGTCGCTGAAGAGTCATCAGTAGGGTCCCATTGGACCCTTACCTGCTCTATGGTTCGACCCCTAAGGGTCAACTCCCGCTGCTCCAGAATACGAATTGGCTCCAAAGCCAGCTGCCCGTCCTCTACCTGTAATGCATTCCAATCAAGAATATGTACAACATCAGGAATATACTGTCTAAGTACTGAAACATGGAAAACATCGTGAATGCGAGCAAGGCTGGGTGGTAAAGCAAGACGATAGGCAACTGGACCAATCCTCTCAAGAATATCGAATGGTCCCACAAAGCGAGGTGCTAGCTTCGAGCCCTTTCCATAACGGATCGGACTCTTCCGTGGACGCACTCTCAAGAAAACCTTCTCTCCCATAGAAAACTGCTTATCTGACCTATGAGCATCAGCATACTTCTTCTGCCTATCCTGTGCCGTTGTCAAGTGCTCTCAGATACGCACCACCTGTTGCTCCATGTCACGAAGCATCTCTGGGCCCAACAGGATGCTATCCTCAAGGCTATCCCAACTCAAAGGTGTATGACAAGGGCGTCCATATAAGGCTTGGAAAGGTGCCATGCCAATAGAATTGTGATACCCGTTGTTGTAAGCAAACTCCACTAGGTAGAGATAGTCCTCCCAATGAGTTTGCCTATCCATCACGTACATCCTCAACATATCTTCGAGAACCTGATTCACTCTCTCTGTCTGCCCATCTGTCTCTGGGTGATATGCTGAACTGAAGTTCAACTGCGCTCCAATATCATGCTGTAGTGATGTCCAAAATGCGGAAGTGAAAACATGATCCCTATCTGAAATGATCTTTCGGGGAATACCATGTAGTCTCGCAATGTCACGCATGAAGACATTAGCTACTGAAGCTGCAGTGTAGGAAGACCTGATTGGTACAAAATGTGCCACCTTGGTCAACCGATCAATGGTGACCATAATAGCATCATGACGTCGAAGAGTCATAGGTAATCCTACTATGAAATCCATAGAGATGATGTCCCACTTCCATGAAGGAACGAGATTTGGTTGCAAAAGTCCTGCCGGATGCTGGTGTTCTACCTTGACTCTCTGACACTCAAGACATCTAGCCACAAAATCAGCAATGTCGCGCTTCATCTCGGACCAATAGAATAAACGTCGCAAATCTGCATGCATCTTCTTGACACCTGGATGTGCCGAGTAAGGTGCACGATGGGCCTCTGATAGGATCAATATGTGAAGCTCATCCAGTAGCGGCACATAGATCCTTCTTGAAAGTCTCAAAAGGCCATCTGACTCAAGGACATAGCCTAAAAACTTACCCTCCAAGGGTCTCCCTGAATTGATCTCACTGCACACCTCCAGATACCATGAATCAGTGGGGAGTGCCTGAAGTATCTGACATCTCAAATCGACACTAAGAGTCATAGATGATATCACATGTTTCCTGCGACTCAAAGCATCAGCTACGACATTCTCCTTCCCCTGGATATACTTCACCTCAAAGTCATACTCGCACAAAAACTCCATCCAACGCCTTTGCCTAGCATTCAGATTAGGCTGCGTGAATATGTACTGAAGACTACGATGATCGCTATGTAGTTCAAATCTGTGTCCCAACAAGAAATGTCTCCATCTCACTAAGGCATGAACTACTGCTGCTAACTCAAGGTCATGTGTAGGATAATTCAACTCATGATCCTTGAGTTTGCGTGACTCATATGCAATCACTCGACCATTCTGCATTAGAACTGCTCCAATACCCTCGAGGGAAGCATCTGTACACACCATGAACTCACCTTCTGGATCAGGTACTGCTAAGATCGGTGCACTGGTCAGAAGCTCTTTGAGTTTCTGAAATGCTTCTACACACTTTTCTATCCAAAGAAACTTCTTTCCTTTCCTCTGAAGGGAGGTAATAGGGTGTGCTATTCTGGAGAAGTTTTGAACAAATCTGCGATAATACCCAGCTAGACCCATGAAACTACGAATCTCCGACACAGTAGTGGGTGCAGGCCAATCTACTATTGCTTGGATCTTCGCAGGGTCTACAGAGATACCTTCGCCTGAAATAACGTGTCCCAAATATTGTATCTCTGATTGAAAGAAATCACACTTTGCCGCATTGGCATAAAGTTGATTATCTCTCAAGCACTGCAAAACTAAACTCAAATGTTCCTCATGTTCCTTTTGGGACTTAGAATATATCAGAATATCATCGAGGAACACAAGAACAAATCTATCAAGATAGGAATGGAACACCCCATTCATTAAGCACATGAAAACTGATGGAGCATTTGTCAGCCCAAAGGGTACCACTGTGAACTCATAATGCCCGTAGCGAGTTCGAAAGGCAGTCTTATGAATATCAGCCTCCTTGATGCGAAGTTGATGGTATCCTGACTTAAGATCAATCTTAGAGAACACTGTAGCTCCCTTGATCTGATCAAATAAATCATCAATCCTTGGTAAAGGATACCTGTTCTTTATTGTCACCTTATTCAGCTGTCTGTAATCGATGCAAAGGCGCAAAGAACCATCCTTCTTCTTCACAAAGAGCACTGGAGCTCCCCATGGTGATACACTAGGTTGAATACTACCCTTGGCCAAAAGTTCCTCTAACTGCAAACGCAACTCACTTAGCTCTTGAGTGGTCATACGGTAAGGAGCTCTAGAGATAGGTTCCGCTCCTGGAGTGAGCTCAATGCTAAAATCAATGTCTCTCT
The DNA here is from genome assembly GCA_028749045.1 of Cupressus sempervirens. Taxonomy (NCBI): domain Eukaryota; kingdom Viridiplantae; phylum Streptophyta; class Pinopsida; order Cupressales; family Cupressaceae; genus Cupressus; species Cupressus sempervirens. The sequence goes on from CM053793.1 coordinate 784,498,648, forward strand.
TCGGAGGCATGCCTGGAATCTCACTCGGAAAGACATCAACATACTCCTGTAAAATAGGGTTATCTAGGGTCTTCCTCGTAGAGTCTTCCTCATCAAGCTCATTTACCGAAATGGCAAATACCTGACACCCCTTACGAAAGCTTCGCTTAAGTTGCATAGCAGAGATCATCCGTAGGGATATAGGTCTCGGTATCCCCACAATCTCAACATCCTTCCCTTGGTCATCCTGACACATAATGGTCTTCTTTCTGCAGTCAATACTAGCCCTATGAGAGCCAAGCCAATCCATACCTAAGACCACATCGTAGGAGCCAAGAGGAATAACTCAAAAATTGACTGAAGTCTCGAACCCTCCTATGCTAAGTCCACACTTATGAACCACTGAATCTGTGGAAACTTTAGCACCTGAGGCTAGTTCCACTTGCCAACCATGGTCTTGCTTAACCGGCTCCAGCTTACACTTATCAACTAGAGATGGAGAAATGAAAGAATCTGTAGCACCTGAATCAAATAATACAGAGAGAGGTGTACCTCGGATAGCTCCTGTAGTCTCAACTACTGTCCCCTAATGGTCTGCCTGACGGTGATCCACCGCTGCAAATACTCTATGAGATCCACCTGTATTTCCGACTGTAGGCTCAGATGTCGCTGGCCTGGGTCCTGAATACTGAGATGCTCGCTGTGGGCAGTATGCTGCAATATGACCAATCTGTCCACATGAATAACATCCTGTGCCTCTGCCAGATCCTCTCCCTATAGGTGGTGCATTCGACCGCAGGTGGCTACCCCTGCTAGCAAAAGAATGGTTGCTCTGTGCAGGCCGAGATTGCTGATTCTGTCTATTACGTTGAGCATTGCGATTGATCCTAGAGTTGGATCCACCGCCACCACTCTGTGCCTGAGGGTAAAATCCCTTATGCTGCTGAGGTTGCTGCTGAGAATGCTGCTGAGAGTGCTGCTGAGAATACTGATTCCTCCTAGGGAAGGGAGGCTTCTTGATTCCACCGAAATTGTGGTTGCCCTTAGATCCTGCTATAGTAGGTGCTCCCACAAATCCTCCTTGCCCAAAGTTGACACTCTGCTCTACCAGGATAGCTCGATGTACCGCATCCATGAGGGTCTTAGGCTCAAATACCTTAACACCCCCAATAAAATGATTGTTCAAGCCTCGAATGAAATGTTGTGCCAACTGTGCTGGGTTGTCACTGAATCCCGAAAAAGGCATGAGCTCATAGAACTTGCGCTCATACTCTACAACAGTCATAGTGAACTATCTCAGGTTATGGAACTCATCTGCTCTATGCTGCTTCCATTCCTCTGGTAAGAATCGCTCATGAAAACTCTCCAAGAAAATCTCCCAAGTGACACTACCCATGTCAATGCCCAACTTCTTCTCCTCAATAGTCCACCAGGTGGCTCCAAATAACTCTAGATTGGTAATGGCAAACCTCGCTTTGACATTACTGTCAAAGTCCTGCATAGAAAAAATCCTGTCAAGGGCAATAAGCCACTGCTCAGCTACATACCCAGAACCTTGCCCATTAAAGGGCTTGATCTTGGACCTCTGAAGATCCTTCATCTGAGAAGATACTATGAATCTATGTCGATCCCTCTGAGGACTCCTAGATCTGCATCTATGCTCATGTCCAACCTAGTGTGCTCTATCCTGCTCAAGAACAGGAGGTAAGCGATCAATAAGGGTTCGCATCATTTGCCTCAGATCAACCTCCTCAGAGTCGGCATGTCCCTCATCGTGGTTCTCTTCCTGATGCCCACTAACATGCTCTTCCCTATTCTCTTCCTGAATGGGGCTCTCATGGATAGATTCATGAACACTAACATCTCTGCCTCGTCCACAACCTCTGCCACGGCCAAGGCTACGGCCCCTAATGGAAGATCTCATCCCAGATACCATCCTACAATAATATCCAAGACACAAGATGCTAAAATAACCATGAAACATACTACTAAAACACATAGATAAAAGACACATGTTTTGCAAACAAGATATTTTCAATTTTCAGTTTACCTATAATTTCAGTTTAAGTATAATTTCAGTTTTGAAGTTTTGAGTGTTGAAGTATGAATAAAATAGGTAACTAATAGTTTATATACAGTTTCAGTTCAACTAGCTTCAAGTTTTAGTTTAAGGTTTGCATTTTTATTCAACTAGTTAACACTAGTGGCGTTCCAATATACCCAGAGCTCCCAATGTAGAAACTTGGGCTCTGATACCAGATGTAACGCCCCGCCAAGGGATCCAAAAGAATTAACCTAAATTTTCACTAAGTTTGCTAAACATTTTTTTTTTTAAAGTAAGAAAGTATGACATACACATCAAACAAATAGTAGCGGAAGCAATAACATGTAATCATCGACAAACATACATTGCAAGTTACATTTCTTAAAGATCCCAAGACGTTGAGTCACGTTTAAATTTAATTAATTCTAAGTCTAACAACTAACACATACATATAAAAGAATAATCAGAAACTCCAATGTCCATAATATACATTTGTTCCGAATGCTCCTTGGCAAATTAATTCGGAATGCTCATTCATCCACTGTACATGTCACAGGGTATGAAAGGCTTAAAAGAATATACATATGTAAAGATCAAGATACAACATCCTCAAATCCATGATACAAAGTACAGTAAAAATATATGAAACTATTCACCATACATGATACATCCATACATCCATAATGATAAAACATCTATCATAAAATCTAACCATCCATCATAATAATCCAAGAACATAGTGAAGGTAAATGCCAATCACGAAATCTCCAGCCACGGTGACCACGGAACGGATCTCAATGGTAAGAGTAAAAGCACTACCACCCGATCGCGTGGAACCTAAATGGTCCACTCCCACCGCGCTGAGGAGATAGTCTCAAGTCCCAAATAGGATAACAAAACCTATAATCATAAATACTCTCTAAGTCCAGGAAATCCTATAAGTATGCTAACTCAAGGGTTCCTAAAAAAGATCGACATCTAAATCCCAGAGGTACCACAAGACACGTAGGAAACCTAATATGCAAGCGGGAAAGTGTCATCGCAAAAGTCATGTAGAAGTTACCCGAGCAATCCCTTAGGAATCCCGGGTCCCTACTGATCCTGCGGCCACTAGTATCCTCTCATACTGATGAGGCATACTATGGAATGCAAGGTCGTAACCAAGCGTCCTCTCTACCCCATCCTAGTCTGTACTAGCACTCATGGCATGGGAGAGAACATACAATTATCTTGTTAGGTTCATTTTCTCTCATTTAGTGTAAATGTTTTCACTTATTAAAAACGACTTACAATGGGTTTCTCAAGGCAACCTCTTAGGGCTCCGACCCCCATTGCAAGCCACTTCCCGACTCTACACATAGATAACCTACCCTAGCTCATGAACTCATAAATCAAAGAATCATAATAAAACCATCTCAGTCCTATACGAGCAACTGAAAATATCATAAAAAGATAATCCACAAAATATATCAGTTCTTCATGAGCAACAGATAACATCAAATAGTAATCATGTAATCACGACAGTTCTCTATCAGCAACTGAAGGCATCAATGATAAGTCACAAAATCCAATGGTTCTCTAATGAGCAACCAGAAAGTAATACAAGTATAACTGATCGAGACTCAGAAATGGTTATCAAATATAACTGATCGAGACTCAAAAATGGTTAAGTTAGGTATTCTCAAATACATACATCTCAGCTTCACACAAGGAACTGGAAAGCAATCACAAACAGTAAACACAATCATGTCATAGAGCACTTCATCACATTACCATGGTCAGGTTAAGAAAGATCGAGACCAAATCATCAAGACATCACATTCACAAACCCCGAGCCTCTGGTAACAACCTGAATTGGTCAACACTAAACCAACCTCAAAACATTCAAAGTACAAATACAACATCAAAGTCTTAGAGATTGGATCTGAAAGTATATTATTTAAGTTAAGGTAAGGTTTGTGATTTAGTTTAATGTCGAATTCAAGTAACGAAGTTTTCACAACTACCCTTTTTCGAATAACCCATTTCTATAATAACTTTCATTAAATCAATATCCAAATTTATAATTTAGTCAAATAAAATTCATTAATAATTAACTTAATTAAACTAATTTTAATTAAATTAATCAATATTTATTAGATCTAATTACTTATTTTAATCCCACTACTAATTGTTAATTTATTAATATTTAAGCAAAACTATTAATAAATTAAAATCTACAACTATATCTATACAATTAATATTTATTTATTAAATATTTAAAAAGTTTAATATATTATAAAAATTGAATATATTATAATTTTTATTATTTAAAATTTTTAATTAAATAAATTTTTTTTTTTTAATAATTAAAAAAAATTATAAAAAAAATTTAAAAAAATGAAATCTCACAAACGTTTATAGCCCGTCGGCTTTGGCCGCAGGCCTGCGGTCGCAGGGCCTGCGGCGGCAGGTACTCTGTACCTGCCGTCGTAGTACCTGCGATGCAGGTACTATCGGCCTGCGCCGACAGTGGGGGCGGGTACGGGGTAATTCCCTCCCCCCCACTATATTAATATATATATACTTTTTTTTTTTTTATATATATATATATTTTTTTTTTTATATATGATTTTATTTTATTCTAATACAAATAAAATAAGTTTTTATTTTAAAAAAATTAATTTTGTTTAATCTTTTTTTTTATAAAAACAATTTCTTCCAAAGGGTAAATATGTAAAATATAAATATATATATATATATATATTTTTTATTTTTTTATTTATTTATCTAGAACTTTTCAATTTCATTAAAACAAAACCCTTATCAAATTAGATCTTAATTTCTAAATCAAGAAAACAATGGTTCTAATTAATTCATCTAGTCTCCATGGATACAAAAATTATTGACGAATAATTAATAACTTCACAAGATTTGAAAGCTTAAAACTTTTATCACAGAGAATTCAGATCTACAAACCCCAGACACGAAGAAGGCAGGAAGGGATAATTGCAAATTTAATGGATAAAAAAAAACACAAGACCCTACCTGATCCTGATGCTATTATGCAACCTCCAGAAAACTGTATGCGAATTTGCTCCTCTCAATAACCTTCCCCTTCAAGACTTTCTTCGTATCAGCCTTCTGAAATTTGCTTCCAAAAATTGTCTTCCTCCAAAAATTCTCGTCCAAATTCGTATCCCCAAAAATGAACCCCCAAAGTTGTGATAAGCAAATTCTCCTCAATTCAGGGCACTAATTGTGCGTTTACCCGAGAAGACTCTTTTCACAACTCAGTTAACTCAAATTAACTTTTATTATCTTTTCTAATTCTTTTGCATTCAACTTTCATGCACATTAAGTTGAATTATTAAATAACTTTATTTAAAAATTCACTTGACTTCAATTCTTAATTAATTTATTACTTTAAATCTTATGTGCACTTTTAAGAAATTAAAATAACATTATTTATTTTTATAATTTAATCTTTTAATTTAATTCTTATATTTAACTCATGTTTAGATCATGCGATCTAGAATTCTTAATAAATTAATATCTTTCAACTTTTAATTCATTTTAGAACTTAATTGATAACATATTTAATTAATTTAAATAACAATAATATTTAGCATTTATTTAAAAATGAACTCCAAATATATTATTATTAAATTAAATAAATATATCTTAAACTTTAATTTCCAACTTTAATTCTTTTATTTAATTAATTAATTAATTAATTAAATATAAAGATATCATAATAATTCCTTATTAAATTAAATCATTAATTAGTCTTTTTAATTAGACTTAATTAATAGAAAATACACCAAGGACTCATAAAGCAACATACGAAAACCCATCATAGAAAAATACATACCAAATCAAACACAAGGGTTATAATCACCAAATTACATCATTTGATGCATTCGGAGAGTACTTAACTCAGATACTTGTCCTAATTATCAATTAGGAGAATTGGCTAAAGGGTTTAGGATTTGGACTTAAGAGTTTATCTCCCCTCTCTTACCATTGAGACAGTGCGATAGGGTACGCTCATCCTGACAATTCAGGGAAGTCGATACCCGGTACCTGCAACCTGCATAAAATCCACGCATGTACAAACACAATATTCTAAGCTAAACAGGCAATGGCAGGAAGTGGTGCATCATGTAGATCCCGACTAGCAGGTGACTACGACTCCCTTCCTTAACCATATCAGAAACACCATACATAAATAAAACAGCACGCACACCATACACATGCAGTATGGGGTAAGTATCCATAAGAAACACATGGAATAATGAACCATCCAACTAATCATCATCGATAACCAAAACCATTGACTAATCATCATACATGCATGAAATATAGAGTACCAAGTAATCTCATCATATAATAAACTGAGTGTAAACATCATCTGATAATCTCTAAAATACTAATACTACTCATCAAACATAATTTGGCCTAAAAGAGTTTGGAAATCATATCATAAATGTAGCTCAAAAAATGTAAACTAGGGGCAGGCACTACACTTTGGTCAGGTACACTTCCTCAGAAGGTTCATACCTAATTTTTCTAAAACCACTAAATGCATTATAGACTTGATGAATGGGAATTAAAGCTTCAAATGAAATGATGCTAGGAAATAAGCCTTCAAGTATATAAAGATTTCCATTATCAATGCTTCATTCCTATGTCACCCTGATTATAGACTAGACTTTATGATCTATTGTTATACTTTTGAACACACCTTGTCAACTATCCACATGCAAGATAACAAAGGAGTGCAAACCTCCATTACATTCATGAGCATACTCTTGAAGAACTATGAGCTAAAATATTCTCAAATCAAGAAGCACACTTTTGCCAAGGTAAAAGCCTTGATTTTTTTTAGATTTTATATCTTATACTCTCATTCTATAGTTCATGTACCTAATGTTACAATGAAAAGTGTGTTGACTCAACAATATGTAGGGTGTAATACTAGAGGAATAGAGGTAGCTAAGACACACGAAAATGACATTGAGATTAAACCCACAAAACTAGTAAGAGGTAATGCATTATTTAAAGCCATTGTAGAAAATGGAAATGGAAAGGAACCAAGGGGAAAAAAATTAGTTGTGGTTGTGAGTCTACAATATCCTTTGTTCAAAAATATCACATATCTCTTAACATATGGTGAGTTCCCTAAATGATTGGCAATGAAACAAAGAAGATATCCTAAATTGAAAGATACCAAGTATGTGATGTAGGATGATAGATTATACAAAAGATCCATAGACAAGACTATCCTCAAATGTGTAGACAAACAACAACAAGAGAGATTTTTGAAGACATTTCATGATGAAGCATGCAGTGAGCATTTCTCTTTCTTGGTCACAACTTTCAAAATATTGTGGCAATGTTACTCTTGGCCTAGAATGTTTAGAGACACTTACCAATGGGTGTCAAAATGTTGTGTGGAGTAAGGATAGAACTATAATCTATCAAATCAGTGATCACATACAAGATTTGGGAGAAAAAATTGATGACAAAATGGATGCATATTTTGAGAACTTCAAGGAGAAAATATAGAATAGGTATTAGATACCTCATTAAATAGTTGAGTAGTAAGCTCAAGATATTTTTTTTCTTTATTGATTGTGATAATACTCACATTCAAGAAATCATTCCTAGGACTTCATGAGTAAAACCATTGGGATATGAAGTTAATATATATGATACAAAGAATATCATAGAGGCTCTTCTGAATGAGTGTAATAACCCCAAGGCAACATTCTTTGGCACCTACGATGAAGGAAGGACCAAACTATCTCTAGAGATAGAGATTCCTAAAGTCTTGAAAAGAGGAAAGAAGAGGATGGAGATGCTAAAGAAGAAATTGAAAGTTGACACTCTCACACTCATTGAGGGTAATGATGAAGATGAAGTGTTAGAAGAACAGGGATAATAGAAGAAGAGAAAGAGCCTCCTAAAAAGAAAGAAAAAGTAATTACAAGGGCACCTTAGAAGGTTACACCCAAGAAGGTGGCTACACCTGTAATCACAACTAGTAGAAATTCCAAGAGGAAGATGAAACTTCAGGATGAAGATGACAAAGGGGAAATCACTCCTATTATCTAGCTAAAGAAGCCTCCACTATCCTTTGAGAAATAAGTAAAGAGAATAAAAGAAGGAAGTGGCATGGAAGGATTCAAATAAATCAAGTATAAATCTAGAGCTAGAAAAGAGAAACATCAGATAAAAGATTCTCTTGTAAAGAAAATGGATAAATGGAAATATGACCCAAATTAGTTAAAAGGCCAAGCCTGTGATGTCCTACTAAAGGATGTTACACAAAGATGGACAAATGTTGGGAAAATAGAAAGGGACATTAGAGAGAAAACCTTGAAGAACATTATTCCTAACCTCTCAAATGCATAAATCAAGGAGGCCTTGATGAAGCATGAGAACAAGTAGACTCCAAGATTTAAGGCTTTTCAAAATTTCACAAATAAATTTGAAGATGCTATGCAATCCACAACAAATTTGTGGAAAATAATTTTTGAGGAAGAAGGTAAAATGAAGAATGATGAAGAGTGAGAGGTATAGATTATTGAAGAGTCTTGTAGTGCCTTCCCTAGTTCGCATTTTTGCTATTGTTGCCAAACTCTTTTAGGACAGTTTTATGTTGATGATTATTAGTGACATTATTTTGAGATTATTAGATATTGTCTCAACTTTAGCTTATTATATGATGAGATTAATTGGTACTTTATATTTCATGTATGGATGATGATTATTATAGTGTTTTCAATAATTGATAATGATTAGTTAGATGATTTATTATCATATGTATTTTCTTATGGATACTTACCCCATACTTGCATGTGTATGGTGTGTATGTTTGTTTTTTTTCTGTATGGCATTTCGAATTTGGTTAAGGAAGGGAGTCATAGTCACCTGCTAGTCAGGATCTACACGATGCACCACTTCTTGCCATTGCCTATTTAGCTTAGTATATATTGTGCTTGTACATCCATGGATTTTATACAGGTTGTAGGTACCAGGTATTGACTTCCTTGAATTGTCAGGATGAGTTTACCCTATCACATTATCTCAATGGTAAGAGAGGGGAGATAAAATTCTCAAGTCCAAATCCCAACCCTTTAAGCCATTTGTCCTAATTGAAAATTAGGACAAGTATCTAAGTCAAGAACCCTCTGAATGCGTCAGATGACGTAATTCATGATATTAACCCTTTTGGTCTGATTTTGTATGTGTTTTGCTATGATGGGTTTTCGTATTTTATTTTATGAGTCTTTGGCATATGTTTCTATTAATTAAGTCTAATTAAAAGATTTAATTAATGATGTAATTAAATAAAAAATGAATATGATGTTCTAATATTTATTTTTATTTAATTAATTAGGAAATTAATTAAATTTGAAAATAAAAGTTATAAGTTTAAATTTTGGACGTGATAATATTAATTTAATTTAATAATAATATATTTAGAGTTCATTCTTAAATAAATGCTAAATAATATTATTATTTAAGTTAGTAAATATTTTATCAATTAAGTTTTGAAAATGAATTTAAAAGTGGAAAGATATTAAAATTATTAAAAGATTCTAGATTGCATGATGTGTGCATGTGATTAAAATATAAATATATTAAGATAAAACAAGAGGATTTATTAAAGTGAGTGCATGAGATTTAAAAATTAATAAATTAAATTGAAAAGAGTAAAGTGAATATTAAATTAATTAATGTGCATTATTTTAATATTTATTCACATAGGAGTATGCACGCTCTTGGGAGTTGTCATGTTGACAACACAAGAGTTTGCACTCTAATTATGCACATGTTGTCTACACTTAGGAGTTAGCACATTATTTGAGCACATGGTGTCTACAATATTCTAGAGACCTCATCATGTTTATCTTCTTATCATGGAAGTTATGTGCTTAGTTGTCATGCTTATCTCCTAGCTCCTTCTAGACACAATCTAGATGCATCTTAGAGGCCTTTATATAGAGGCTCTCCTAGTGTGTATGGACATCCTCATATGCTTCTACAAGAATTCCTAGTCACTTGGGGGGTTTAATTCTTGGAGGAATTGCGAATGTTGGAGAATGAAGAAATTTTTCGAAAGGAGAAGGTTCTGAGAGGAGGAGCTTCTCTACAATTTTCTAAGGCGTAGCAAATTAGCATCAGTGTTCAGGTAGGCACTCGTGATTATTTTGCATATTCTATTATGCTCTTTCCCTTCCTGTCTTCATCGTGTCTGTTATGTGTGTCTGAATAATTCTCTATGAATGAATCTTCAATTTTGTAATTCGAGCATGCATATTGTTTCATCCAGTTATAGGAATTAAAAATATTATTGCAATCTTCCCTTAGAAGAATCATGATTTGGAAATTGATTCGGGTTTGGGTTCGAATTAAAATAGAATCTTATTATTATGCATTAGTTTTATATAATTTAATTAAGATTAGTTAATAATAGAAGAAGTGTAATTAATTATTAGTCAATTTAAGTAAAATAAATTTTTAAATGAGGGCAAATTAAAAGAAAGGAGATATTAATAAGTGGAACTAAATAATTGCATTATTAATGAGATTGATTTTACTTAAAATCAATGAGGATTATTTTAAATAAATGATTGTCCTTGAAGTGTTTAAAGGAAATTGTAAACTAATTATTTGAAAGTTGATAAGTATTATTCTAATGTTTTGAATAATGTGAATGATTTTATCTAAAAGTCAATGGGAACTAGTTCAATGATTTAAATAAGTAAATAATTATCTTATGATTATTTTAGAGAATTGTTTTAAATAATGGAGGGATAATTCTATGTTTTATTCAAAAAAATAAATGGGTCAAGTTGTAGATTAAATGAAGAATCTTATACACTTGAAATGTACTTGAAAACAAAAATGAAAACCTAATATTTGGCTTAACCATGTGATTGCGAAAGAAAACTAAAATATGTGTTTGTATCTTGTTCTTTATGCTATCCATGTTTGTGGGTTTTAGGGTGGTCCTAGAGTGTTGACTAGTTAGGACATCTACTAGAGGCTTGGGAGATATGCGAATGTGATGACATGTTGATGTTATTTGGTCTCGATCTTTCTAAACCCAACCATGGTAATGTGATGGCATGCTCTATGAGATGTTTGTATTGCTTTCCAGTCTTCTTATGTGAAGCTGAGGTGTATGTATTTGAGATACTTAACTTAACCATTTTTGAGTCATCAATCAGTTATCCTTGGATTAATTTCTAGTCGCCATCATGGGACTGAAGTGTTGATTTATTTCTTGATGTTGTCATTTTGTGACATGTTTTGATTCAACCATTTTGGAGTCTTTGATCAGTATTATTTGCTTTGAGATGCCTTTTTGGTTGCTCGTTGAGAACCAATGGATACGGTGATTTATCATTGATATGGATATTGAGATTTATTTTGACATACTATATGGTTTCTCGATGAGGACCGATGGATATTGTGATTATCATTGATACCTTCAGTTGCTAATAGAGAACTGTTGTGGTCATGATTATCAATGGATGCTTTTTAGTTGCTCATGGAGATTTGATGTTCTTATTGTTGCTTATCTTTTGGTATTTTTCCAGTTGCTTTTATAGGACTATGGTGATTTTGTGATTTATGATTCCATGAGCCTAGGGTAGGTTATCTACTTGTAGTGTCAGGAAGTGGCTTGCAATGGGGGGGCTTGGGACCTAAGTGGCTGCCAGGGTAACTCATTGTAAGTTGTTTTAATAAGTAAAAACATTACACCTAATACTGACTTAAATAAACCTAATAAGATAATTGTTTTCTCTCGCCCATGCCTCGAGTGCTAGTACAGACTAGGATGGGAGTAGAGAGAATGCTTGGTTGCGACCTTGCATTTTGTAGTATGCCTCATCAGTATGAGAGGATACTAGTGGCCACATAGGGATCACTAGGGGGCTGGGGTCTATTGAGAGACTACCAAGGTAATTCTAGCATGATCTGTACAATGACACTTTCTTGCTTGCATAGTAGGTTTCCTACATGTCTTGTTGTGCCTCTAGGATTAGATGTCAATTTGTGATTGGAACCTTTGAGTTAGTATACTTATAGGATTCTTAGACTTAGAGAGTACTTTTGTTATGTGATTTTATATCCTATTTGGGACTTGAGATTATCTCCTCAGTGCAGTGGGAGTGGACCATTTAGGTTCCATGCGGTCGAGTGGTAGTGCTTTTCCACTCTTCCATTTGACATATGTCTGAGACACCATGGCTGATGCATTCCTTGTTGGCATCTATCTTCATTCTATTCTTGGATTATGATGATGTACATGTATCCTTATATTGATTATCAACATATGATAGATGATATTTTTTACTTATCTTATGCCTTATTTTGCATGATTAGATTTTTGATGCATATGTTGTAGCATGTTAGATTTCTTTCTACATATGATTTAGTATGTTTTAGGAGTGATGTCCCTACTATGATAATACCAATCATCTCTTCAGTGATTTGGGATGTTATGCATGGAGGGATGGCTAGGGCCCATGATGGTCTAATGATGCTATTTATGGTTGGGAGGAACCATGCATTTAGATAATTATGTGTTGTGTTTATGATTTATGGCTATTTATGGCTATCTTTTATGATGGATGTTTATATCTTCTATAATGATGTATCATGTATGGAATTTAGTTTCATTTACTTTATTGCACTTGCATCATGGATTAGAATAAAATGATGTACTTCATTTTCACACATGTATATTCTTTTAAGCCTTTCATACCTTGTGATATGTATAGTGGATGATAGAGCATTCTAAATTTAATTGCCATGAGACATTTGGAACAAATGTGTAATATGGACATTGGACTTTCTATTTATTCTTTCATGTGGATGTGGTAGTGGTTAGACTTAGTATTAATTAGATCAAATGTGAGTCAACCTCTTAAGATCTTTAAGGAATGTAACTTGTTATGAATGTTTTTAGTTGTATGTATGTTATTACTTCCGCTACTATGTGTTTGATATGAATGGTTTATCTTTCATGTTTTAAAAATAAATTTTTTTGGCAAACTTAGTAAAACTCTAGGTTAATTCTTTTGGGTCCCTTGGCGGGGCATTACAAGTCTAATACATAGATGATGATATCTACTATAATTTCTTCTCTACCCTCCACTCTAATCCAAGCCATTGCTACGTCTAGTGTATAAAAATTAGAGAAGAAGTCTTCTATCCATCCAAGTAGGAACTAAGTTTTAGACTCAATCTAATTTTGGGACATCTTTAACTGAGTAAAAACCAAAGGAGGTAGACAAGGGTAACAAAGAAGGTAAAGAAGAAAGTAAGAGTCAATTGAGTGGAGAGGTGAAGAAAGATGAAGAAAAAGGTAAAGCATTTATTTTGTCTCCTAGAGCAAAGGGTAAGGAAAAATAAAAGATCTCTAATGAGATAAAATTTGATACTAAGATTGTGATTCCAAATTGGGATTAATCTAATCTCACTGCTAATATGATGGAGATCCTTAGTGATCTATTGAGGAAAGGAGAACAGCAAAGAAAATTTAGAGCAAAAAGAGACAGAGGAAAAGTTCTTGAAGACATCAAGGACATATTTTTGGATGTATTACAAATTAAGGTAAAAAATGAGGCCCCTATTATTGAACAATTAGTAGATATTATACATAAATTCAATAAGGTTATAGATGAGCTGTGAAAACTTATCTAAAGGGTAGAGATAAAGTTTAAGAATAATTTGAATATTTTTTTGGAGAATGTAGAAAAGAAAATTGCTATTGATCAAGTGGAACTATCTATTATTATTAGAAATCTTGAAGGAGTGGTAAAGAATGTTGTTTTCTTATTTACAAAATTTTATGATACCTCAATTTTCACTAAGGAAATAAAAGACAAACTGACCAAGATTGATGGATATTTGAAGATGAGTTCTAGTTAGTTGTCACTTGACCTAAGTACCAACTCAAGTCATTTTTTAAAGGTCAAATTTTTGATAGATTTGCAGGTGGGTTATTAAAGGAGGAAGCCAAAATAAGGGCAACTATATTAGGCACCCAAAGCATTACAATTCCTCTCATGGATGTGATGCAAAAGAATTGGGCACACGTTAGTTCATGACATCATCTTCTTAGTTGCAAAACTCATGATTGAGATATTAGTTGAAATCTAGATTGAACTACACATCTTGAAGGAATTTCAGGAAAACTAGGATAAAACTGCTTTTAATTTTGAAACTACATGCTACACTCTTAATATTGTTGTATATAGGGTTATGAACAATCAAATTGTGGCTATCTTAATTAAGTCATGTTATCATTATTATATTATTATTTAGGTAGGTAAGTCTACCTAGGTGTTATGAATGGTTGTGTCTATTCAACCTAAGCATAATTAGATATATATATAGGAGATTGTGAGTCTTATTTCATCATCATATTATTAAATTTGTTCTCATTGGAGATATATCAAGGTTACCCCCTCAAAGTGGTCTTTTACTCTCAGCTATTATCAATTATTTATAGAGTATTTCATATCATTTCTTCTATTGTATAAGTTATTTTATTACAAGTGGTGTCAAAGCATGATCTTGGCACCATAGAGGCATGATTTTTTCTCACCATTGGGGCGATTTTGGAAAGAGCGTAACATTTAGATTCGAGAAAAATTTTAAAATATTTTTAAAGAGTTTTTGAAGACCATATTAAAAAAGATATGGCCCAAAATTTAGAGGAATTGGAGCAAATTTGAGAAAATTATTGTAGAATTACTATTTTTACACAATTTATTAAGATCTTCATATTGCTCACATCCTACTAAATTGGAGTATAACTTGTATTGGGTTTTTCAATACATAGTAGAGGAGCCTAAATTCAAAGCTTGGAGAGATTGAAAAATGAAAATAAGAAAGATATTTTAAAATTAGCAAAATTCTCTCTCAAGGAAGCAATTTTGCTAATTTTTTGGGATTTTTTTTAAAGTAAGGATTTCTTGGCCCTAGTAAGTTACAATAAAAATAAATAAAACAAAGAATTTGAATTTCATTTGTGTGATTTATTTCAAAGACATTGGTTTCCATCATGACAAGGCCTCTAACAAGAGGCAAAAAGAAATTTACCGCACTGAGGAAATCCTCTGGTCAAGATTGGGAAGCAATAGAGGATAGTAATCCCAATGAGGAACTTGGTAAGTACAAGGAAGAGGTTGAGAAGGATATGTTGGAACTACAAAGAGATACATTAGATATATGGAGCATGTTAAGCACCTATATGAATGAAACAAGGAAGGAGCTCTCAAGCAATCAAGGTGAAACCTTCAAGTCAACTAATAATGACACAAATTTTAATCCTACAGGATCTAGGAATTTTTTTCCAAAGGTGGATATGCACAAATTTGATGGCAAGGATCCTCTAACATGGATAAATCAAATGGAGAATTTTTTTGAAGTACATCAAATCCCATATGGAAAAAAGGTTATGATGGATTTCTTATATCTTGAACCCAATCAATTCATTTTGTATCATTAGGTTTGTACTCATAGGAGAAGAAAGGGTCTCACTATATCATGGTCAATTTTTATCAAAGAACTCCAAGCATAATATAGAAATAGTGTGATAGAAAACTTCTTTAGCCAACTTGCTAAGCTTTAATAAATAGGATTAGTTAAGGATTATATTCAAAAATTCTAAAATCTATCCTTAAGAGTGGTTACATGTAACTAATAACAAGTTAGTTTTCTAAGAAAGCACATGTAACTAATAACAAGTTAGTTTTCTCATGATATTACATTCTTCATCTTTTAAAACTTTCATCTTCTACTGTCAATTTGAAAGTAAACTTAGGTATTGTACTACTTATCTCTACTATTATAAAAAACTAAGCTTAACCTCCGAATTGGCCAAGATATTAACACAATGTACATATGATACCCTTGTTTAATCACACCAACATATTTCATAATCTGTCTCATATCTTAAAACAAATTTCCATTTTATCAAAGAATAGAAATACATCTTATTTCAAAACAATCTGTAAACGCTTATTAAAACACTTTATAATAAAATCAAGTATTGCTAAATCCAAGTGCAGTCAATGCTGAACAAAAGATAACCTACAAGGTTACTAAATATCTAAGTGTCTACTAATGTTTTACCACTGTTTAGCGATGAGATACCACCCTGTTATGACCACAATCAGCATTTAAAATACACTATCTGAATTAAATTTGAAATGCAACTCACAAATATGTAATATAACTTTCATTACATCAATGACCAAAAATGAATAAGATGCAAAATCCCAAAATAGTAAGATGCTCACAAGCTGTTCGCATAATGACCTTGGTGATACAACAACATCTTCCTATATCTATGCTCTCAAAATAATGTCTTGTTTATTTGCAACCAATTCCACAACAATAGTTATTCATAACTCTAATCTCCATCCTAAATTATCAAGAAAAATTATGCTATCACAGAGTTTCTGTTCGGAACAATTTTCCTTTTAAAACATTTGACAAATTGTCATTTCCAAAACCATTATCAATTGTTAACTAAGTTACTATTTTCAATATATAATTTAATCATATTATCGGATTCGACACACTTCTAAATAAAAATAATGGAAAAACCCTTGAATTACTCATCAATATCAGAATACAAGATAACTGTCATAAGAAATTCAGACTAGCAATGTTCAGACTGTATAACGAGCATGTATCATGTAGATATTTCAAACATTTTGTTACCCCTAAAATGCCATGCAACTAACATGAAAATTTAACATTGTTATGGTTTCACACAAACCATTTGACAAAATGCCTCTGCCTTCGACAACAAACAAGAGCCCATTTTTTTTTAAAACATTCTCAAGTCTGAGGCCGAGCCTCTCAAAATTTGTTATATATTATCAAGTAAGCTAGAGGTATGGTTCTCACAAAGCTCATACAAAAGGAAGCACAAAAACTTGCTCGAAATTAACACAATAGCCATCATGCTCACTGTTGCAACCATATGTTTCTCACAAAACTCAACTTGGTAGGAAACATATGTTTAGGGCGAAGCTAAATAAACATAAATAAGTCAACTTCCAGTCATATCTCTCCACAACTTCCACATTCAAAGGTGAATACATGCAGAACTTTGCATCACATGCAGTGCATATACTCATCTCTGAATGTAAAATTTCACAATATGCAAATCTGATAACTTTTACATTATGCAAAATGAAAGTAACATGGCATTTGCAAACAGAGAGAAAGAGTAGGGTAAGAAATTGCCCCCTACCTGAATAACTGAAGATGGAAAATTGTTCCTCAATCCAACCTGATGCCAAAACCCCAAAAATTGAATCCAACACTAGTGAGAAAACTCTACAATATCGACTCACACAATTCACAGAAGACTTCACAATGAAGTGAAGCAGAAACCCCATAAACAACAACAACCAACTACTGAGAAATAAATCCATCAAATTATACCCAATAAGCAAGTTAACCTTCCAACAAACTCCCATTAAAATGTCGATATCTCAGCACAAAACCATAGATGTAAAATCAATAGAGCAATGTGGCTCAGAAACTGGCCCGTAATCAGCAAAAACCCAACTCACATCAAGGTATGGTCGACTACAACTTTAGTGCCATAAGTTTGGTAGTTCCAAATCCACCACCATGAATATGGCTCAAACGAAATAACAATGTTACCCTCCTTCATAGAAATCGATACCCATTTAGGGTTACATCAATGCTAATTGCTTAAGAGGTCATTTAACTTTTTTTTTAAAAACAAATACAAATTTATATGCCAACCTCCACTAAGGAGTTAGACCTTTAATCATAAGAAAACACTTATATAACTATATATAAATGCAAACCATGGTTCCCTCAATTAACCATTCAATATGAGTTATGAAACGAAACCATCTTAAGGGTTAACACAATCTAAATATTTAATCCATGTTTAGTTACATATATGAAAGTACAAAGAAGGATTCTGAATAAATACAGCATATAACCATTTAAATATATCTGCAACATCAAGTCTACATACAGCATGAAATAGAATGCAGTAAAAAAAGAGTCAAAAACATAATAACATAATCGATAATCTATGCCAAATTCAATTCATAAAATCCTAAATCACATTTATTGCTAACACATAGTTTTTTCACAAAAAATATGTTCAACATTAGTCTCATGATTCAACAACAGTATTATAACCAAGTTCTATAGAAAATCAATCATAACTTCAGAATGAAATCTTAAAATAACAAAGTCCTAATTTGTAGAAAAACTCGAAGTAGTGGTCAGGCAAGACACCCCCCACCTCTAGGTTTTGACTTTCTCTTGGAAGTTAGTAAACAAGAACAGATGAGCTGCTCTCATCATTTCAGTGTCCTCCCAGGTAGCAGATGTTTCATCATCGGGGTCCCATAGGACCTTTACCTACCTTATTTCTCTCCCTCTTAAACTCATAGTTCTGCTTTGAATGATCTGCACTGGTTCCAGCATGATTTGTCCATCCATAATCTGCAAATTTTTCCAATCAAGAATGTGAGCAATATCAGGTATATACTTACACAGAACTGAAACATGAAATACATTATGAATGTGTGAAAGACTCGATGGCAAGGCAAGTTTATAGGCAACTAGTCCAACCCATTCCAAAATTTCAAACAGACCCACAAATCAAGGTGCTAACTTGGAACCCTTTCCATATCGAATTGGACTTTTACGCGGTCTTACCCAGAGAAACACTTTATCACCCACCAAGAATTGATAGTCAATTCTATGCTTATCAGCATATTTCTTCTATCTATCTTGAGCAGTAATAAGGTGTTCTCTGATCCTTTTAACTTGCTGCTCCAAATCTAGCAACATATCAGGTCCTAAAAGAGTCCTGTCCTCCAAATTATCCCAACTGAGAGGCGTCCTACAAGGTCTACCATATAATACTTGAAATGGTGCCATACCTATGGAACTATGATATCCATTATTATAAGTGAACTCTACCAAATGTAGATACTCCTCCCATTTATTCTTTCTATCCATTACGTACATCCTAAGCATGTCTTCCAGAATCTAATTGACACATTTAGTTTGTTCGTCTATCTCTGGGTGATAAGATGAACTAAAATTCAGCTGAGTACCTAACTCTCACTGCATGGATCTCCAAAGAGATGAAGTAAACACTGGATCCCTATCGGAAATAATCTTTTTAGGAATTTCATGTAACTTAACTATCTGTTCCATATATACTTTGGCAACTGTTGCTGCATTATAGGATGATCTAATTAGGATAAAGTGGGAAACCTTAGACAAACGGTCCACTACCACCATAATAGCGTCATGTCTACAAGCTGTAATATTTAATCTAGTAATAAAATCTATAGAAATGGTGTCCCATTTCCATTTTAGAACATTATGTGGTTGCAATAGTTGCTGATGTTCAACCTTAACCCACTGACACTCTAAGCATCGAGCCACAAAATCTGCTATGTCTCTTTTCATTCCAAGCCAATAATAATGCTGCTTAAGGTTAGCAAGCATTTTCTTGACACCTGGATGAGCTGAATATGGTGCTTTGTGAGCCTCTAAAATAACTAGATTTCTTAAATCACCTGAAATAGGAACATACACACTCCCTCTAAAAAGTAGTAAACCTTCAGAATTTACTGAATACCCCTAAAAATTCCCTTCTAAGATGCTGCCACTATCAATAACAGCCTTAACATCCTAAAACCAATGATCTGTAGAAAAATTCTGAAGAATCTTATCCCTAAGATCCACTGTTAAGATCAAAGAAGATAATTCATGTCGCCTTCTGCTAAGTGCATCAACAACAATGTTCTCCTTCCCTTGCACATAACTAATCCAAAAGTCATATTCACACAAGAACTCCATCCATCTTCACTACCTAGCATTGAGGTCTGGTTGTGGGAAAAGATACTGAAGGCTTTGGTGATCAATATGTAACTCAAATCGTTGACCCAAAAGAAAATGTTGCCACTTGGTCAAAGCATTCATGATTCACCTCATGACTCTTAACCTTTCTGGACTCATAAGCTATAATACATCCTTCCTACATCAACACTGCCCCTATGCCATCCAAAGATGCATCAGTGCAAACCACGAACTCCTTAGCTGAATTAGGGACTGCCAGAATGGGTGCACTGGTCAAACATTCCTTAAGTTTCTGAAATGCTACCTCACACTCCTCTATCCAGACAAATTTCTTCCCTTTTCTCTGAAGAGACATGATAGGATGCACTATTTTGGAAAAGTTTGACACAAATATACGGTAATAGCTTGCTAAGCCCATGAAACTTTGGACCTCGGACACATTCGCAGGTGCTGGCCAATCTACAATAGCCCGAATTTTGGATGGATCTATAGAAATTCCATCCCCAAAAATGATATGACCTAAGTAACAAATCTTAGACTTGAAGAATTCGCACTTCAAAGGATTGGCAAACAGTTTGTTCCTACGAAGGCACTCCAAAACTTTCTCTAAATGCTGATCATGCTCCTCTGCAGAGCAAGAATATACCAAAATATCATCTAGAAAAACCACTACGATCTTATCAAGGAAATTTCTAAGCACAATATTCATAAGGCTCATAAAAATAGAAGGTCCATTAGTTAACCCAAATGGTACTATCGTGAATTTGTAGTACCCATACCTAGTGCGAAAAGCTATCTTATGAATTTCAGCTTCTTGGATTCTAAGTTGATGATATCCAGATTTCAGATCAATCTTCGAAAAGACTCGGGTACCCTTGACTTGATAAAACAAGTCATCAATTCTAGGCAAAGGATACCTGTTCTTAATAGTGACCTTGTTTAACTATCTATAGTCTATACAAAATCTCAAGGAGCCATCTTTCTTCTTGACAAAAATTATCGGAGCACCCCAAGGTGATACACTAGGACGAATCAAATCTTTCTCCAAAAGCTCCTCCAACTGAAATTTAAGTTCAACCAACTCTTGAGCTATCATTCTGTAATGAGTCTTGGAAATTGGTTTCGTTCCTAGCACTAAATTGATCTGAAAATCAATTTCTCTTCTCGGTGGTATTCTTGAAATCTCTTCAACAAATACATCCAAAAAACTCTACAAGACTGGATGATCGTGAGAAGAACCCTTATCTATGGAATCATTTAAGTCATTTACCATTATGGAAAACAAACTACAGCCTTTTCGAGCACACTTTGCCAGTTGCTTGGCAAAAATTGTCCGCAAAGAGATGGGTCTCTTGATTCCAGCAATAACTCTAACTGATCCAACATCATCCAAACAAGTGATTCTCTTATCCTTGCAATCCAAAATAGCTTGATGTTGTTCTAACCAATCCATTCCCAAAACTATGTCATATGATCCTAAAGGTATAACCCTAAGGTTCACTGAAGTAGTAAAAGATTTCATTAGAATCTTACAATCAGGAGCAACTATATCAGTGTTCACCCTAGAACCTGACGCTAACTCCACTTGTCATCTATTCCTTGCCTTAACCACAGGAATTCCACTATATGCAACTAAAGCAGAAGAAATAAAGGAATATATAGCTCCAAAGTCAAATAAAATAGATACTTTCATACCTTGAGCATTACCCTGAACTTCAATAACTATGTTCTGATGTTCTACTTGCTTTTGATCCAGGGTAGCAAAAGCATGGTGGTTCCTGGCAGAATCACCAACTGTCACTTCAGACCTAGCTGGCTTAGGTCCAACCTTTGCCTTGTCCCAATTAGGGCACTGAGACTGGTAATGACCTATCTAACCACAATGATAACACTCAATAGATTTTTGAAATCCCATATTTTGACCAAAAAGGTTAGGAGATGGGTTATTACTTTGCACACTTTGAGGTGGTTGAGATGGTTTAGGCTGTTCTAAACCCTTGGAGTTCTTACCGAACTTTCTTTTCTTGAATTTTCCACCTGAAAATCCTGATTTTGAATTGCCTTGTGGAGGCTTTTGATTCCTACTGACATCCAGAGTAGGTGGATTCATGCTGGTTTTGTATGAAGCCCTATGATATCCAGACTTCATCTTAATCAGCTTTGCTCATTCTGAAGCTTCCTGCATAGACACAGGTCTGAAAGTTCTCACTTCCTCTTCAATCTTGGGCATAAGCCCCCTCATGAAATGCTGAATCATGGCTTTATCATTTTCTGCCTAGCCAAAAAACTTCTTAAGCTCGTAGAAACTATGTTCATAAGCTTCCACTGTAGAGCCAGACTACATAATCTGAAAGAACTCCTTTGCACGAGCCTGTCGCCAATATTCAGACATAAACATCTCCTTGAATCGCTCTACAAAGAGCTCCCAAGTAACTAAAGAGATATCAATGCCCAGCTTCTCCAACTCCTACTCCCACCACAAGGAACCAAATCCTCTCAAATGCATAACTGTCCATCTTACCTTCTCATTACTCGAGTAATGATGTAAGACAAAGCATCGGTCAATGTTCAGTAGCCAAGCTTCTGCCACTATACCATGTTCCATATCATAGAATAACGACCCTTTCATCTTGGAAAGATCCTCTAGCTGAGCTCTTGCCACTGGATCTTCCTCAACAAGAAGGTTAATACCCTACACAAGAGGTATCCACACATTTGCACCCCCACCAGGAATCTGGTTATTAGTCTCAATATTATCGAGATGTTCCAGTATTCGTTGAAGTACCATAGCTTGATCTGCTTGGTTATCTTGATTGTTTCCAACCCCAGCATTCTAATCAAACTGATCATCCCCAACATTTCCTTGGTTCCTAAGACCTCTACCATGGCCCCTGCCTCTACCTCTGCCTTTTCCAGCAAGGTTATCTTCAGGAATACTGTGACCTCAAGTTCCACTAGTGACGAGAGGCATGATAGCAACCTAAAACAATTAACTGTTAATAATGCATCGAAGATGAGAAAAACCCTAAAACCCAAGAGTCCTGGTTAATATAACCTTCGCTTTGATACCAAATGTAACACACCACAAACAAAAATAAAACTAAGCTATGAACAAACATAAAGAACCTTGGAATTTTTATTTAATCATCAAATTTAAAGATCAAGTACAAAGATTGAATCATTCTCAAAAATATAAACGTCAACATAAAAGAATATATCATCAAAATATATTTCCATAAAGATGTCTATACATAATGAGTTCAGTACAATATTAATGAACAGTATCATTCAAGATGCCTAGGTCCCACAAATGAAATTTACAAGTATCAAATTCAGTTTCATGAAGTAATTTCAACAGTTTTTCTTCACACTAGATATTCAACTTGAACACCTGAAAATAACACAAACATGCAACACAACACACAGAGGGCTCAGTACACACTGAGTTAAAAAATCCTAGTCCACCTGCATACATGGCAGAATTAACATATATATATATATATATATATATATATATATATATATATAACCTTAAAGTAGATATCTAACCACATAACATAGTGCAATTCTAATATTACTATGCAAGAAGTAACACCTTCTAAACAATGCAAAATTAAACTCGCACTAAGAATAACTAGTTAATGAACCATATATATACTGAGGTGTCATCACTATGGTACTAAGATACTGCATCTGTATATGGTAAGCCCTTAGACAACACATAATGGGGTTCTCTATAATACTCGTGAAATGATGCCATAGAGACCTACCTTGTTCTTCGTACTTAACCTTACTGGTTTAAGTCATAGGTAAGGCCAATTATCTTTTATTTATAATTAACCCTCCCAATTCATCTTAAATTATCATTGAATTTAATTAACTGAATAGAATAAATCAATATTCAACCACCTCGATATACGTTCACTACAGCTATCCTTAACATACACATCAAAAAGATATTCTAAGAATGCACATGTAACTAATAACAAGTCAGTTTTCTCATGATATTACATTCTTCATCTTTTAAAACTTTCATCTTCTACTCTCAATTTGAAAGTAAACTTAGGTTATTTTAATAATAGAAGTAATTACTACAATATTACAATCTCGTAAATATCACTAAACTACTACATCAGTTGAATGATATTTACCAGTTGTAGTACCGTACTACTTATCTCTACTATTATAACAAACTAAGCTTAACCTCCGAATTGGCCAAGATATTAATACAATGTACATATGATACGCTTGTTTCATCACACCAACATATTTCATAATCTGTCTCATATCTTAAAACAACTTTCCATTTTATCAAAGAACAGAAATACATCTTATTTCAAAACAATCTGTAAATGCTTATTAAACACTTCATAATAAAATAAAGTATTACTAAATCCAAGTGCAGTCAATGCTGAACAAAAGATAACCTACAAGGTTACTGAATATCTAAGTGTCTACTAATGTTTTACCACTGTTTAATGGTGAGATACCACCCTGTTATAACCACAATCAGCATTTAAAATACACTATCTGAATTAAATTTGAAATACGACTCACAATTATATAATATAACTTTCATTACATCAATGACCAAAAATGAATAAGATGCAAAATCCCAAAACAGTAAGATGCTCACAAGTTGTTCACATAATGACCTTGGTGATACAACAACATCTTCCTATATCTATGCTCTCAAAATAATTTCTTGTTTATTTGCAACCAATTCCACAACAACAGTTATTTATAACTCTAATCTCCATCGTAAATTATCAAGAAAAATTATACTATCACAGAGTTTCTGTTCGGAACAAGTTTCCTTTTAAAAAATTTGACAAATTGTCATTTCCAAAACCATTATCAATTGTTAACTAAGTTACTATTTTCAATATATAATTTAATCATATTATCAAATTCGACACACTTCTAAAGAAAAATAATGACAAAACCCTCGAATTACTCATCAATATCATAATACAAGATAACTGTCATAAGAAATTTGGACTAGCAATGTTCAGACTATATAACGAGCATGTATCATGTAGATATTTCAAACATTTCATTACCCATAAAATGCCATGCAATTAACATGACAATTTAACATTGTTATGGTTTCATGCAAACCATTTGACAAAATGCCTCTGCCTTCGATAGCAGACAAGAGCCCCTTTTTTTTTTTAAACATTCTCAAGTGTGAGGCCGAGCCTCTTGAAATTTTTTATATATTACCAAGTAAGCCAGAGGTATGGTTCTCACAAAGCTCATACAAAAGGGAGCACAAAAACTTGCTCAAAATTAACATAACAACTAGCATGCTCACTGTCGCAACCATATGTTTCTCACAAAACTCAACTTGGTGGGAAACATATGTTTAGGGTGAAACTAAATAAACATAAATAAGGAAACTTCCAGTCATATCTCTCCACAACTTCCACATTAAAAGGTGAATACATGCAGAACTTTGCATCGCACGTAGTGCATATACTCATCTTTGAATGTAAAATTTCACAATATGCAAATCTGATAACTTTTACATTATGCAAAATGAAAGTAACATGGCATTCGCAAACAGAGAGAAAGAGTAGGGTAAGAAATTTCCCCCTACCTGAACAATTGAAGATGGAAGATTGTTCCTCAATCCAACCTGATGCCAAAACCCCAAAAATTGAATCCAATAGCGGCGAGCAAACTTTACAATGTCAACTCACACAATTCACAGAAGACTTCACAATGGAGTGAAGCAGAAACCCCATAAACAACAACAGCCAACTACTAAGAAATAAATCCATCAAATTATACCCAATAAGCAAGTTAACCTTCCAACCAACTCCCATTAAAATGTCGATATCTCAACACAAAACCATAGATGTAAAATCAACAGAGCAATGTGGCTAAGAAACCAGCCCATAATCAGCAAAAACCTGACTCACATCAAGGTATGGCCGACTACAAATTTGGTGCCATAAGTTTGGCAGTTCCAAGTCCATTTCCATGAATATGGCTCAAACGAAATAACAATGTTAACCTCCTTCATAGCAATCAATACCCATTTAGGATTACATCAATGCTAATTGCTTAAGAGGTCATTTAACTTTTTTTTTTAAAACAAATACAAATGTATATGCCAACCTCCACTAAGGAGTTAGACCTTTAATATAACTATATATAAATGCAAACCATGGTTCCCTCAATTAACCATTCAATATGAGTTATGAAACGAAACCATCTTAAGGGTTAACATGATCTAAATATTTAATCCCTGTTTAGTTACATATATGAAAGTACAAAGAAGGATTCTAAATAAATACATCATATAACCATTTAAATATATCTGCAACATCAAGTCTACATATAGCATGAAATAGAATGTAGTAAACAAAGAGTCAAAATTATAATAACATAATCGATAATCTATCAACTTAAAATCATAGATATGCCAAATTCAATTCATAAAATCCTAAATCACATTTATTGCTAAAACATAGTTTTTTCACAGAAAATACGTTTAGCATCAGTCTCATGATTCAACAACAGTATTATAACCAAGTTCTATATAAAATCAATCATAACTTCAGAACGAAATCTTAAAATAGCAAAGTTCTAATTTGTAGAAAAACCTGAAGTAGTGGTCAGGCATGACACCTATTGTGCTGGTGCATAAGAAGGATGAAACTTGGTGCATGTGTCTAGATTATAGAGTGCTCAAAAAGTACACCATTAAAGATAACTTTCCTATTCTAGTCATTGATGATCTTCTAGATGAATTAAATGGAGCTATGTGTTTTACCAATTTAGATCTTAGATTGAGTTATCACCAAATTTGGATTAAGAAGGATGATATTTGTAAGAAAACATTTTGAACTCATGAAGGTCATATAAATTTTTGGTGATGCCATTTGGTCTTACCAATTCAACATCCACATTCCAAAGTTTGATGAATTCCATTTTTAAGAAGTTCTTGAGAAAGTTTGTGTTAGTTTTTTTAATGATATATTAATTTATAGCAAGACTTGGGAAGAAAATTTGTAGGATGTAGATCATGCATTACAATTACTCAAAGATCATCAACTCTATGCTAAGCCATCCAAGTGTTCTTTTGGTCTTAAGAAGGTGGGGTATTTGGGACACATAGTTTCACATGAAGGAGTAAAGGTGGACCCTAACAAAATTAAGGCTATCATGGAATGACCTATTCCAAAATCTATTAAGAAGTTGAGGGGTTTATTGGGATTGATAGGATAATATAGAAGATTTGTGAAGAATTATGGTCATATAGTAGCACCCCTTACAACACTATTACAGAAGGATTCTTTTCATTGGAATAAATTTGCTAATGTATCATTTGAGAAATTGAAGAAGGCTATGTGTACAACTCTAGTGCTTTCCATTCTAGACTTCAAGAAATTCATTGTGGAGTGTGATGCTTCTAGAAATGGGATAGGAGTATTTATCATGCAAGAAGGTTGACTAATTTCTTTTGAGAGTCATCAATTAAAAGGTAAAAATCAACTCAAACCTATTTATGAGAAGGAAATGTTAGCAATCCTTCATGCAGTTAAAAAATGGAGGCCTCATTTAATGGGTCGACACTTCAAGGTTAAGATAGATCATGATAGCCTAAAATATTTTTTGGAATAAAGACTATCATCAGAAGAGCAACAAAAATGGGTCACAAAGGTTTTGTGATATGACTTTGAAATTGTATACAAGAAAGGGAAGGAAAATATTGTGGTCAATGCACTTTCTAGGAAGGATGAAAAAGATGAAGCCTTATTGTGTACCCTTTCAATATTACAAGAAAATTGGTTGGTATAAGGCAAATAAGAGTGGAAAAATGATGTTGCAACAAGTAATCTCATCTAGCAAATAAAAAGTGACCCTAGTAGCTTAGATAAGTTTTGTTTAAAGGGGGATATTCTTCGGTATAAGGAGCACTTGTATCTCTAAAACTCTTAAACACAAGATTCTGAAAGAACTACATGAGTTCCAAATTGGTGGTCATTCAAGATTTTTGAAGACATATCATCGAGTCAAGCAAGATTTTTTTTGGGAAGGGCTAAACGGTGATGTTCAAAAATTTGTGGCTAAATGTTTGGTTTGTCAAAGAAATAAGGGGAAAACAATTACGAAATAGGTCTCTTGTAGCCTTTATCTATTCCTAGCCAACATTAGTAAGAGGTATCCATGGACTTCATCGTAGGGCTTCCCAAATCTAAAGGTCATAATGTCATCATGGTAGTAGTTGATCACCTCACTAAATATATATGCACATTTTATTGCATTATCACATCCTTTTATGACAAGTATAGTGGAAAAAGTTTTCTTGGAGAATATCCAAAAGCTACATGGTTCACCTAAGGTTATTGTTAGTGATCATGATCCTATCTTTATTAGTCACTTTTGGAAAGATTTATTCTCGTGTTTGGGTACTCAATTGGCTCATAGTTCTTCATACCATCCGCAATCAAATGGGAAAATTGAGGTGGCTAAATAAATTGGAAGGATATCTATGTTGTTTCACTTCAAAAAAACAATCTCAATGGGTAGATTGGCTACCTCTAATAGAATGGTGGTACAATACTTCTTTTCATAGCTCATCAAAAATGTCTCCATTTTTGGTACTTTATGGACATCATCCTCCTTCCATCACATCATCATTAAAGGTGTCACCAAGAGTTCAAGTAGTAGAGTATCACTTGCTTCATCAACAATAGGTACTTTCAAGACTCAAGCAGAATTTAGCTATGGCATAAAATTGAATGAAACAACAAGTGGATCAACATCATAGTGAAAGAAATTTTGAAGTTGGGGACTGGGTCTTCTTGAGATTGAATCCTTATAAAAAAATCTCAATGAAGCAAAAAAATAATAATAATAAGTTGTCTCCAAGATATTATGTACCATACCAAATCATGAAAAAGATTGGTAGTGTTTCCTACAAGCTCAAGCTACCACCAATAACAAAGATACATCCAATTTTTCATGTTTCTTGTTTGAAGAAGGTAATTGGGCAGAATATTCCTACTCAAATCATACTACCAAAACTTGATGAAGAAGGAAGAATAATTTTGGAACCAGAGTGCATTCTTCAAATATGCATGAAGAAGATGAGGAAAAAAACCCTAACTTAATTTCTCATCTAATGTAAGAATTTACTAGTTGAAGAGGTCACATGGGAGGATGAGGAGTTCAATCAAAAGAATCCACACTTGGTTAGCATTGAGGACAATGCCTCTTTCAAGAGAGGGGGCATGCTATGCCCTTAATATTACTATATATAGGGTTATGAATAGTCAAATTTTGGCTATTTTAATCCTTAATTAAGTCATGTTATCATTATTATATTATTATTTAGGTAGGTAGGTCAGCCTAGGTATTATGAAGGGTTGTGTCTATTCAAACTAATCATAATTAAGTATATATAGGAGATTGTGAGTCTTATTTCATCATCATATTAGGAAGTGTGTTCTCATTGGAGATATTTGGAGGTTTCCCCCTTGAAGTGGCCTTTTACTTTTAACTATTATCAAGTATAATATTTCATATAATTTCTTCTATTGTGCAAGTTATTTCATTACACTGCATAATGATTTCCTCACACATTTTGTATTACCTTATAAGTATATATTTTTGGTATTTGTAATTAAAAAATGGGGAAATCATAATATGTATATAATCAAGGGGGAAATATGTATATGAGGAAATGTATAGAGAAATATGTATATGATATAGATCAGATGATTAGTCAAACAAAAATAATTTTGAAAAATACAAATTTAGATAAGTTCTAACTAAGCTATAGTTTTGAATTCAAATTGAGTTATAGAACCAAGCACATACAAAGGGGGAGTTTGATAGAAATGTTTTCATTAAGAGAATTTTTTTATAAATAAAACTACTCAAGTGTTTTTGCCACTAATGCCAAAGGGGGAGATTATTGACCCTATGAAAACACATATTCTCAATTAGTGACACACTATTTAAGCTATCCAATAAGGTCATTTAATACTGCAATTGTCCTTTCCACCATAGAAAATATCTTAGCATAGACCAAGTAGTTGAAGGTATACTATACTAATCAAGATCATAGTATAAACTTATTCATTCAGTATTATTAGTGGGAAACAAGATTTATGTGCGAACCAAGTTTACAATGTTAGTCAAGTCCACTATGTGAACCGAGCTCCTACATCACCTGAGT
The DNA here is from genome assembly GCA_028749045.1 of Cupressus sempervirens. Taxonomy (NCBI): domain Eukaryota; kingdom Viridiplantae; phylum Streptophyta; class Pinopsida; order Cupressales; family Cupressaceae; genus Cupressus; species Cupressus sempervirens. The sequence continues at coordinate 784,528,767 of CM053793.1, forward strand.
TTCATAATGTTATTTGATCATCCAGCCCTAGTTGAGAAATAGTATCACCCAAGCTCAGTATATTGCTTGAGCATTAGTACTTGAGACAACTTAAAGGTATAGTGATTTTTATGAAGATATCTATTATGGAAGTTGACTTGATGTGAGTTTATTGATTGAGGGATATATTAATAGTATAAAGAGATGTAGAGAGAGAGAGAGAGAGAGTTGGGGATAACAAGAGGAAGAGTGGATATGAGAGAGAGTAAGTGAGAGAGAGAGAGGTACTAAGAGAGAGATGATATGATGGACAAGAAGAGAGGAAGAGAGGATATGATGGAGAGAGTGATTGATGGGGAAAAAGATGCATAAAAGAGGTAGGAAGCTCACTCAGGGGTAGGATGGAGAGGAAGAGAGTACAAGATAGGAAGAATGAGAGTACAAGATAGGATGGAGAGAGAGAGTGAGAGAGAATGCGATAGGATGGAAAGAGAAGGGTGTAGGAAGATCTATAGGGGATATGATAGAGAGGAAGAAAGGAAAATGTCTATTCACATAGTGCATATGCACTATAGTTTGATCACACTATGTGAATACAAAAAAATTAAAGCAACGTGACAATGTGACTATTATGATAGGCCCACATTCTCTATTTTGGACTCTATTTTTTATGATAGAAACATAGATTTCAAGGTGTTGAAAGTACTATAATCAACTATTTTTTACATTATTTCAACTTTTAATCAACATTGTAACATATTTGAGGTTAGTGGACTACTTTTTAAATGTATATTGTGACTAAAGAGACAAATTATATTCTAATTTGGCATGGGGGGATAATAAAGCCAACTATGCATTCTTCATGGGTGTCTAACTTGGTACCAGTTAGAAAGAAGGATGGTGACATTAGGCTTTGCGTGAATTTTAGAAACTTGAACATTGCCTCATTGAAAGACAATTGTGGGATTCCCAAAATGGAAGCCATGTTGTAGCAAGTCACTGGTTCAGAATTGATGTCAATGATGGATGGTTTCTAAGGATACAACCAAGTCCTTGTTGATGAGAAGGAATAGTCCAAGATAGCTTTCACCACTCCTTGGGGGACCTACATGTATGTAAGAATTCCCTTTGGTTTAATCAATGCAGGGGCAACATTTTAGAGGGCCATGGATGTAGCTTTTAATGAATATATTGACAAGCTTATGGTTGTATACCAAGATGACCTATCTATGTATTCAAAAAAGCTAAAGACCATTGCAAACATTTGGAAAATATTTTTATCAAGGCATTAGAATATGATGTTTCCTTAAGAAATGTCCGTTTTGGGTAAACGATGCAAAAGTTGTTGGGTCATATAGTGTCTAAAGATGAAGTAAATATTGACCCTAAGAGAGTAACAAAACCAAAGTCCAAGAATGTCAAGGGTATACAATAGTTCTTTGGACAAGTAAATTTCTTAAAGATATTTATGACAAACTTTGCTAAAATCAGAAAAACAATTTCCAAAATGCTCAAAATGGGAGCAACTATCAATTGGGAAGGTGAACCTACTATTTCTTTCCAATAAATTAAGACTACTATTATGAATGCACTAGTCCTTATAACCCCAAACTATGGAAATCCCATGCATATTTTCTCCTTTGCATCTTTACATACTATTGTTATTGTCCTATTACAAAAAAATCAAGATGGACATGAACAACCTATAGCATTTTTTAGCAAGTCTCTTTAGCCAACATAACTTAAGTATGAAATTAACTAGAAACAAGCATATGAAATTGTTAAAGTTTTCAAGGCTTTTAGGTGTTACCTAGTGGGCTTTATTGTTATTGCCTTTACACCTAGTGCAGTAGTAAAGGATACTTATTCTCAGCAAGAGGTATTTGGTAGAAGGTTTGGATGGATTGGAAAATGCAAGAATTCAATATAGATATCTAGATTACCAAATTGGTAAGAGGTCAAGGATTAGCTAAATTAATGGCCCAATCAAATCTAGATACTAATCAAATAAATACTGTAGACAAGGAGTTCAGTTCTGATACATGTAATATGGATTAATGTGACTGATATAAAGATGTAATATACTACTTACAACATATGTAGGCTCCACTTCACTTGACAGATAATCAAAGGAGGAAATAAACTTACATTTAGTTAGGTACATTATTATCAATGGTAATCTATGTTGGAGAAACATTGAAGGGATACTATTGAAATGCATTGATAAAATAGAATTTGAAAGAGTACTAAATGAGATGCATTCTATAGTATGTGGCCCCTGTGGGCATTATATGTAAAAGACTACTATCCACAAGATTATGAGAGTAGGATTTTGGTGGCCTAGTTTGTTTAAAGATGCCCAAGTCCTAGTTAGAAAATGTGATCCTTGTCAAAGATTTCCAAGAAAGCTAAATTTCTTTGGGAACACTCCATTGAAATTAGTAGAAGTATAGGAACCCTTAATTCATCAATGGGAGATGGATTTTATAGGTGAAATATCAAACAAGTCTAGTACAGGCTACTCTTGGATTGTGGTGGCAATTGATTACTTTAAAAAATGGGTGGAGGCCATTCCCACAAGAAATTCCACTAGTAAAGTGGTAAATAATTTTATACTAAATAATATCATTTCAAGTTTTGGGTGTCTTAAATAGATTGTGACTGACAATGTCATGTGTTTTAGATATGAAGAATTTATTAAATTCAGTGACAAGTATGGTATTACTAGGTCAACTTCATCACCCTATCACCCACAAGGAAATGGACAAGTTTAGTCCACAAAAAAGAGCTTGTTGAAGGTCATAAAGAGAACTTTGGAAGACAACAAGAAAGAATGGGATTCAAAATTGCACTTTTCATTCTATATTGATAGAGTGGCAATGGAGAAGGCAACAAGTGTTTCACCTTTTGACTTTTTGTATGGAATATGGGCTATAATACCTTAGAAAAACCTCATAGGCTTGTATAATTACATCCAAATGTATGATGAAAATATCATTGATGATATGAAGGAAAGGATGGATGAGTTATTTGGGCTAACTGAATCAAGAAAGGAAGCCTCTGTATGAAACAAAAAGTTGTAATTAAAGATAAATCATTTGTATAATAGAAAGGCAATGGAAATAAAGTTTGAACTAGATGATCTTATCCTAATGTGGAGTGCATAGATGGAAGATAAGGGAAAAAATGGAAAATTTGATCCTATATGGCTTGGTCCATATCTGGTTGATTCAACTTGGGGTGATGACTCATACTTCACTAATAAATTTCTAGGAATCTTTCTTGAATTGCTAGTTCATGAAAAATTCTTGAAGAAATACTTCTGTTGAAGGGATTTTATTTTCCATGAACGATAGTTAGGTTTTCATATCCTTGTAAATTTGTGAAATTTCTATGCATATGACTTTCACCTTTGTATATATGTGTATATTTCTATATAGTATTGAAGGTTTTGTCTCAAGCTATTGTGTGTGGTTTTCTTCTACCAAAAATTCTGCATTCTTGCATGGATACAAGTTATCCATCATGCCTAGATAGAGCTACTATTAGCCCTCATTTTCAAAGAGGCCTTTTATCCAAATTATATTATTAAATTGTTCTAAACCATTGTGCATTTTAGATTAGTTATTGTATGCTTTTATCCCTTGGCAAAATCCTTATTTTGGAATTTATTATCTATGCTAGAACCCTAGGGTTCCTTTGAGATTTTCATGAAAATGCTTTACCCTAGGAAAACCCTTGTTTCTAGTCCCACGCCTTTCAAATTTTAAAATTTCAAATACCTCTAAGAATAGAACTTTATGATAAAATTTATTGTTTCTAATAGGGGCTAATGTATTTTAATTTTGTGACCATGCAACTACAATTAGTCACAAGGTTGAGGCTCCTTATCAAACTATAGCAACAAAAGGTGCAACCTAGTGAAGCAAGTTTTTCCCTTTGATCGATGAGTTATAGTGGGTTGGTGGTTTAGTTTTTCCCTTACTACAACTAAGAGAAGCAGTTGAGATTTCTTTGATCTTGTAGTCATTTCAGTAATATATTATGTCAAACTTTGGAAATGACTAGGAGATTCCTTCGGTAGCATGGTCGGGCACAAGGATAACAAAATTTTATAATTGTTCATGACTATGTGATGAGGTTTAAAGGCTTTTAAACATTCTTTAATCACTAGATTGCATGAGGTTTTTTCTAACCTTAGGTTTGAATCATGAAATGAAAAATTGTGATGGATTGCAAGGTTACCAGAGTTAGATCAAGACCATGGGTTTAGGTTGCAGGGCTGCGACATGCCACCATATGGATTGAGCTTGGTGATGTGGCAGTTTGAAGTTAAAATAATGTGGCATAAAGATAGTTTATGATTGGTAAAAGGTAATAGCATGGACAACAAGCTAAATTTTTCTAGGGCCATCAAATTAAAGATAATCAAGGGTTGTCTCTTTGTCATTATAAAATTTTGAAGGTGTTTTAATATTAGAAAGATAAAAATAGGGTGAGATGTGGTGATGGCCCACTATTCAAAAGGATTGTTATTGTTTTCATGGTCGCAAGGTAAGGTAAAGAGTAAAAGTTTTTAACAGTGACTAAATGAAATGGTTAAAGAGATGCTAAAGTGCATAGTCGTGATGTTAGCTAACTAATAAGAAAAGTAGGTAGTGACCTAGTGAGGATAGTTTGAAAGGCTTGATTCCTTGGTTGTATAGTTAGTAAGTATGAAATAGAATTTGATAGCAACCATGTGATACCATTGAATTCAAATATGAATATGTTGATCACCCAATTGTGAGAGTGATGGTTTAAAATGGACAACTATGTGTGTGGTCGCAACTTCATAAAATTGTTGTGATTGCAAGGTCACTAATGTTAAGTTTAGATGTTGACATAATGTGGAAACCATGCGATCAAAGTTAAAAGGATGATAAGAAACTGTAATTGTTTGGTCACATGGTCAGTCGCTAGCAATAGAGGATAGACCATAAAGTAGCAGGAAGAAGTAAAATGTTTTGGTTGTTGGGTCATGAGCAAGAAATGTTAAGTGAGATATGATTGTTGGAAGCCTCATTATGGCTTTAGAGGTTATGTCCTATCAAAAGTTCATAAAAGAATTAAAGGGATGGCTATACATGTTGTTTCTCAACACTTTTGTAGATTTGGAGATTTCTTACACACTATGGCATTAAGAGACATAAATGTTTCTCTATTGCATTCCCTCAAACAATAAGCTGGCATAATAGATTCTTGAGTTATAGTACTTTTCATAAGCTTAGAAATAAGAGTTTGAGCGCCAAGAATTTATAGACATTTATAGTTTTCTTAGAGCTAGTATTGACAAATTGTTCTAAGATCTTGAGTTGTAGTGAACATGGCATAGGAAGAGGGAAAGATAATATCTTAGGTTTATGTGGAAGAATCTTCATAGGCCATAGAATAGGAAAAACCAAATTTGGAAACTTTGTATGTAGAGTAGGTGCATTTTCTCTCAAGGTCCTCTCATGCTCAAACTTTGAATGCCCATGTCTTTAGAGAAGTATACTCATTTTTTAGGGATGCCATTATACCTAAAACCAATAGAAATGAATTGTTGTAGCATTTTTATCAAAATAGGTATGAAAAATCACCAATTTGTAACACATGGATTAGAAATATGGAAAAATTGATAGTGCCAAAGTGATAATTGATGTTGATTTGGTGAAGGCACTAATCAAGTCTTGCAATCCGACAACCAAGGTCTTCTACAAAAAGGATATGAGCATTCATCAGAAAGAAAAATGAACAAGACCTTCAAGACTTCCAAGAGTTTCTATACTAGAACTTTCATGAGGATGCACATTCCCGAATCAAAGAAGGAAAAGGGGGAGTTACCCAAGAAGAATATTTCAGATATACCATTTTTAGGATTGTAAAGGTACTAGGAGTTGATGACACTATGAATACCCTAGGTTATAAATATATCATGGCATTGGATATCCAAGATCCAAATCATAATGTCTATTATGACTTTGTGGAATACATCATTGATAGGATGCATGAAGAAATTGAGTTAGCTTAAAAGGGAGACATCAAAAACTTTAGGTTTTTCCATTATTCACTATTGATGCAGATTATCCTTTTCAAGAATATAGAGCACATCAATCCAAATTTTATCAAGGCCACTGAGGAGAATGGAGAAACACTACCTATGCAATTATGAACTCACTTCGAGCAAAGGTTTTATCCTTATGCTAATACTATTGCTTTCTATAATGATTTTGTATTTCCAATCATGAATATGTTAATGGATATAAATGAGAGAGTACCAAAGAGGGTAAGGATGTTAATTAGACCATCTACTTGCCCAAATGAGGACATGTTCCTCAAAGATTAGACTAGTTAGAATTCTTCTAGAAAGTTCTAATGATGAATATAGAGTATCTAGGCTTTGCTATTAGGAAAGGCTCTTTTGTAGCCAAAAACACAAAGATAGATGATTTTCTTATAGGGAAGGATGACATAGAAGAGATAGATCAATGTTTATCTAAATTTAAACTTCCCTCTGCCCTAGCTAGAACCTATGATCCAAATGATTTGGTGAGGAATGCTCTCAAAAAAATGATGGAAGTATGCTCTTCCTTGTAGAAAACCAATTTTAGAAGAAGATTACATCATGATTTTCAGCAAATAGAGGTATGTAGGGAGAGGACTCAGAGTTAGAGTAAGATAATGAAGATAGAAGAATCCATGAGGGACGTACACCCATCATTCAAGGGTTTCCACCATGATGTGCCATACCTTGATAGGTATAATATGATGTAGCACAAGGCAAGAGGATCCCTAAAGGAGATTTCCTATCCCCTAGCTATATAATCACATAGTGAAAACACAACAACAAGAAGTAATAATGCAAGATCTGATACCAAATTACATTAATTTATTCATAAAATAACTATAACATGCAATGTGCCAAGTTGTAAAGCCTTCCTTGTTACAACCAAATACAAAGAAATTACAATAATATTTCTACAATATCTCTTAAGATCCAACCCAAACACTATCCCAACTATCCCAAATCTGTAACATAATAGCAATCTAGAAGAAACCACCAAGGAAATCTAAACTTGTGCTCACAAGCCCTCAAAGCAATTTCCTTGTTTTCCAAGTTATAGCTACTGCTTCTTCTCAAACTAGATCCAAGATCTAAGTGTAGAATACCTCACATTTGGTACTCTATCCATTCATTCATAACTCCATCACAATCCTACTATAAACCACCTCACATTTGGTCCTCTTTCCATAGACTTAGGAAAACTCGCCCTTCAACTACTCTTCACACTTACTCCTCCTCTGAAGAATAATTCACTCCCATGAATTAATGAATAAAAGACTCCACCAAAACCCCTAATTATACCAATATAAGCTACAAGTCAGCCTAGAACACAAATTAAATACCCATACATAAATTAAATGCCACAAGTCAACCTACAACAATAATTAAATGCCCAAAAATTGATATCCAAGCAAAATTGAGATATCTCCTAGCTCCAGTTGAATTAAAACTAGAAATTTGAACTATAGGTATTACATATGGTCCTTTACAACCCCGTAAATACACAAAGGCTGATTCCTTAAGAACTATTCATCCATCATAAAAGTCATGTAGCACATCTTGTCACACAAACTACCAGAAATTGATATTGTATGAGAATTTTCATATCGCCCAACTATAGGGCCCATTTGCCATTGCACCAAAAGCCATGACTATTAGTGAACATGGAACACCACACAATTAATCGCCTGTGGGTAGGGGAGCGCGTCGCATCACCCAACACCAACTAGTAATGAATTAGAACTTGTACCTTGGATCATAGATATTAATCTAGGCCCTCTTCAATCCATGAAGTTTGAATCCTCTAACTAATTATGGAAAATTAGTTACATGGCTCACAATAGGCACCCAAAAACTAGAAAAATATAGTTCCACTAGTAAGGTAAAAATAGCTCAAACTTCAACTCAATCCATCCAATCTCTATGCAATAATGAGGAAAGGTTCCCCAATGTATATCCAACACATCGCTAACTATTAAAATTATAACTAAACCAAAATCCAAGCTTGATGCTCCTACATCAGACTCCCCAAGTAAATAGAAATGAATGTCCCATACTTTGATGCACAAATAAAGATCTACAACCAACTTCATTTTTACCAAAGGCTTCCACTTCATCAAAGCCAATAGAAAAAATCTAAAAATCAACCATCTATACTTCATCCTCTAAAACATCAAAATAAAATACATATCAGCTACCCAATAAAAATGCTCACACCTCAGAAGAAATTGAACATAATACTTCAACAACAAGCCCTCATCCACATCAGCAACTAGTGAATCCCCACTAGTAGCAACAAAATCCACATCAATAGTAACAAACTCCACATTAGTAGCATTTTGTAGATATCCATAAACACATGCCAAACTCACAACCCCAAAAATTTCATTGCTCACAACAAGATGCTCTGCAAAACATAACTCATCACTAACAACAACTGGATCAACCATGACCAAGTTCTCTGCAATTTCCATGTCAAACCCAACCAACTAATCATGAAAATCAACCTCTATCATAGCATCAACAAGGTTAGGAATATCTTCAACAAAAACCTCTAGCTACTTTCTAGGTTTTGTATCAGACTCCACAAACTGATCAACAAAACCAACCTCTTCCACCTCAACCTCGCTATGCCATCTTCTCTCATGAAGAAGTTTTGTAACTGGCCAAATAGCTCTCTTCCAAATTGGTAGACTCCAAATACAGTAGAATAAAAATTCTTTCTTTGGTTTCTCAACTCTTTTAGAAAAGGTAGCATCCACAATAGCATCCACCTAGGCTATTGTCTCATTAATCCTCCTTTCCATTATATCATGGATATTCACAATCATTTTAGGGTACAATCCTCTTGGAGCCATCTCCTAGTATCTTTGTAAACCCTCTACAAAAAATCCTTCCTATGCTCCTTGTTAAAAGTGAATTATTTGCTAGTTAGATCACAACTTTTCACCTTGCATGAAAAATCAAGAACCACATCACAAGTCTAGGACCATGGATTTACAATCCACAAACTCTCTATGATCATGTCTGAACAAGATTAGTCTTCCATCTTCACATCCATTGATCCATTTGCAAGCCCTCTAAAATTACAAGTTAGAACCATGATCTGCCACCTCACAACCAAGAGATCTAGGACTCTAGAAAGAAAATCCACCACCAAATCAAGATCAACTCAGATCTAGTTCTCCAACCCAAGTCCTCGTGCAAACTGCCACAACTTTAGTAATTTGTCTACACACTTAGGATCAACCTTAACTCTGATACCATTTGATGCAATGCAAGTTAGGAGAATCCCCAAAGGATATGTCCTAGCCCCCAACAAATAACCAAATAGTAGAAACACAATAGAAAGAAGCAAAAATGCAACAAGAATGCAAGGTTTGATACCAAATTAAAATAATTAATTCATAAAATAACTATTACATGCAATATGTTGGGTTGAAAGGTCTTCTCAATTATAGAGAAATACAAAGAAAATATAATACTAGCTCTATAAGATCTCTCAAGACCCAACCAAAACACTATCCCAGCTAGCCCATATTTCTAACATAATAGCAATCTAGAAAAAACCACCAAGGAAATCTAAACTTGTGCTTGCAAGCCCTCTAAGAAATCTCCTTGTTTTCCAAGCCACAATTGCTCTCCACACTTACTCCTCCTCTAAAGAATAATTCACTACAATGAGTGAATGAATAAAATACTCCACCAAAACCCCTATTTATACCAATCTAAGCTATAATTTGGTCTATAACACAAATTAAATACCCATACATAAATTAAATGCCACAAGTTGGCCTGCAATAGCAATTAAATGCCCAAAAATTGATATCCAAGAAAAATCATGACATCTCCTATCCATAATTGAATTAGAACTTGAATTTTGAATCATAGGTATTAATTTAGGTCCTCTATATCCCCTAAAATTCATAAAGCTTGATTCCTTAAGAATATCTATGTATCCATTCTGAAAGTCATGTACAACAACCTATCATGCAAACTGCCAAAAATTGATATTGTAGGAGAATTGTCATATCTCCCAACTTACAATGAATTAGAACTGGTGAATTTGATTTTGGATAGTAATTTGGGCCCTCTTCAATCCCTAAAGTGGATAGTCTCTAAATCATTGTGAAAAATTAATTACATAGCTCACAATAGGCATCTAGAAACTAGAAAAACACAATTCCACCAACAAGGTGAAAACAACTCAAACTTCAACTCAATCCATCCAATCTCTATGAAATCATGAGGAAAGGTTCCCAAATGTATCTCCAACACATCCCTAACTATGAAAATCATAACTCCACCTAAATTAAAGCTTAATGCTCTTGCATCAAACTCCCTAGGTAAATAGAAAAGTATGTCCCATACTTTGATGCCCAAAGAAAGATCTACAACCAACTTCATTTTTACCAAAGGCTTCCACTTCATCAAAGCCAATAGAAAAAATTTGAAAACCAACCATCTATGCTTCATCCATTAAAACATCAAAATCAAACACATATCAGTTACCCAATCAGCATGCTCACACCCAAGAACAAACTAAATATAATGCTTTAGTAGCAAACCCTTATCCACATCAAAAACTAGTGAATCCCCACCAGTAGAAACAAAATCCACACTAGCAGTAACAAACTCCACATTGGTAGAACTATGTAGATCTCCATCAATATATGCAAAACTCACAACAATATGCTCAGCAATACACAACTCATCACCAACAATAATCAAATCATCCATGACCAAGTGATTTGCAATTTCCATGTCAAACCCAACCAACTGATTATCAAAATCAGCCTTTATCCTTGCATTAACAAGGTTAGGAATATCTTTATCAACAACCTATAGCTACTCTACATGCTCTATATTAGACTCCATAAATTGATCAATGGAACCAACCTCTTCCACCTCAATCTTGCTATGCCATCTTCTCTCATAAAAAGGTCTCTTAACTAGCCAAATAACTCTCTTCTGGATTGGTAGACTACAACTCTAGTAGTATACAACTTCTTTCTTTTTTTTCTCAACTCTTTTAGAAAAGGTAGCATCCACAATAACATCCACCTAAGCTATTTTCTCATTAATCCTCATTTCCATTATATCATGGATATTTGCAATCATCTTAGGGTCCAATCCTCTTGGAGCCATCTCCCAAGATCTTTGTAAACCCTCTGTAAAAAATCCTTCCTACACTCCTTTTGACAAGTGAATTATTTGCAAGTTAGATCACAACCTGCCACCTCACATGAATAATTAGGACCCACATCACAAGTCTAGGATCATGGATCTGCAATCCACAAAATCTTTATGATCATGTCTCAACAAAATCAGTCTTCTATCTTCGCATCCATTGATCCATCTACAATCCCTCTATAATTATGAGTCAAATCCATGATTTGCCACCTCACAACCAAGAGATCTAGGACTCTATAAAAAAAATTGACCATCATATCAATATTAACTTAGATCTACTTCTCCAACCCAAGTCTTAGTGCAAACTACCACAACTTCAGCAATCTTTCTACACACTTAGGAACAACCTTCACTTTGATATGATCTGATGTAGTACAAGGTAGGAGAATCCCCAAAGGAGATATCCTAGCCCCTAGTAAATAAAAAAATAATGGAAACATAATAGCAATAATCAAAAATGCAACAAGAATGCAAGGTTTGATACCAAATTAAAATAATTTATTCATAAAATAACTATTACATGTAATATGCCAGGCTGTAAGGCCTTCTTGGTTATGGAAAAATACAAAGAAATTAAAATAATAGTTCTACAAGACCTCTCAAGATCCAACCTAAATAGTTTCCTAGCTAGCCCAAATCTATAACATAACAATAATCTAGAAGAAACCACCAAGGAAATCCAAACTTGTGCTCACAATCCCTCAAAGCAATCTCCTTTTTTTCCAAGCCACAACTACTAGCTCTTCTCAAACTTGATCCAAGATCCAAGTGTAGACTACCTCACATTTATTACTCTATCCACTCATTCATAACTCCATCATAATCCTATTGTAAATTACCTCACATTCAGTGCTCTATCCATAGACTCAAGAAAGCTCAGCCTTCAGCTACACTCCACACTTACTCCTGTAAAGAATGATTCACTCCCATGAATGAATGAATAAAATACTTTATCACAGCCCCTACTTATATTTATATAAGCCACAAGTGGGCCTAGAACACAAATTAAATAACAATACATAAATTAAATGCCACAAGTCAGCCTACAATAGCAATTAAATGCCCAAAAATTGATATCAGAGAAAAATTGTGATATATCCTAGCTCTAATTAATTATAACTTGTGCTTTGAACCATAGTTATTAATTTAGGTCCTCTATAACCCCTTAAATGTGTAAAAGCTAATTCCTTAAGAATATCTATGCATCCATCTTGAAAGTCACGTACAACAACCTATTGTGCAAACTACCAAAAATCATTACTACAGGAGAATTGTCATATCTCCCAACTAATAATGAATTAGAATTTGTGCTTTGGATAATAGATGGTAACCTATGTTATATTTAATCATTGAAGTTTTCAACCTCTAACTCATTTTGTAAAATTAGTTACAAGGCTTGAAATGGGCACCCAAAAACCAAAAAAACATAGTTCCAGTACCAAGGTAAAAATAGCTCAAACTTCAACTCAATCCATCCAATTTCTATGTAATAATGAGGAAAGGTTCCCCAATATATCTAAAACATATCCCTAACTATGAAAATCATAACTCCATAAAAATCCAAGCTCAATGCTCTTGCATCACAATAGGTGCCTGGGCAATTTTGATGAATTGATGACACAAGTACCTATAGGGTTTAGAGATAGAGAAGAGACCCCATTTCCTTAGTAGAAGGATGTTATAATGGTGGAGATAAAGGATGATAAACTAGAGAGCTCTTCATAGGCCAAGGGAAACAAGAAGCTAAATATGATTCATATCCCTTATAAGGTTAGAGGAAAGGCATTGCAAATTATTCCTCGAGGATCAAAGTTCTTTGATACAATTATACACAATTTTCTAACAAAAAAAGTAAGTGATCATGAAAGGATCCCCAACATGACTGAATTGTAGATTCAAATGTTGGATGAGAGAATAATTTAGGTAGAGTAATGCACAAAGGATGACCAGTTTGTAAATTTCAATGAATTTAAGTCATTCCTTAATAAAGTGAAATAGAAGAAACTTGCCTTGCAGTTGCAACATGGAGATTCACCTAAGAAAATTACAATATTAGTTCAAAGGTTATAGGATTATGATCCAAATAGTGAGAATCTCACAATTGAGGAAGAAAGAACATTAGTAATGAGAAGTAGAAAGCTACTTTTTCCTAGTTGGGAACAAGAAAAATTAGTCTCTTTTAAAGAGACTAATATCACTAGTGAGCTACAGGGGGCTAGTTTTAATATAGTAAGAAAATGTGAGTATGGAGAATGGCTCTAGATGATAATAAACCAAACCTCATGGAGACAAATGATTCCCCCTAGGGAAATGTAAATTTTTGGAATGTTTCCACTCTATCTAGTGACCAAATCCACAATTTGGTGAATACAACATCATTAATGGGGAAGAGCAAGATCAATACATTGCAAGAACAATTGTATACAAATTATAGCATATCCATTGATGCTAGACAAAGATATGAAGAAGATTTAAAGAGGAATTATGTCCTAGAAAATAAGATAGCTAACATGGAGGAAGAAATAAGGAGCTTAAGGGTTGTAAATAGACCTATTATAGAGTTAAAATATCATGACACTTAAACTAAAGCTGACATTGCAGTTGTTGGAGAAGCCTAACATATGGATATTAATGAATTGGATTGTGCTAAGGAAGTGGAAATAAAGACAATTCAGAATTTCCTTATGCACAAAATTGGTGCCCTTTAGATTCTTTCACAAATTATGCACTATAGTTACATTAGCCTTGAAGGAGTTAAATACAAGTGCTCAGAAACATTAGATCTTTTATCCCCTCTATTCACAACTTGGGGGCCCTATGCTCAATTTTTTGATAATTTTTTCCCTCTGCCACCCTAGAAAAAGGATTTACCAAGATGGTAATCATTAATACTAGAAAAATGATAAATAAGGTAAGGGAGTTGCATGGGTTTTTTATAGGGAAGTTGCAATGGAATAAAGTGAAAATGAAAATTATTGCTATAGGGATATTGAATTTTATTCCTAGTATTATAGATAGTCATGGAAATTTTAAGGAATAGAAAGAATGGTCTTCTTCATTTGAATATATTTTGAGACATCCAAGGTTTTTGGCCTATTGTAATAATGAGATAGATATAAGTGTTGTCTATGATCTAATTGATTTTCTCTTTAGGATAGAATCAAAATTGAAAAAAGTCTTGAGAGATGTAAAGGCTACTACTGATTCTAAGTGGAATAAATCAATAGATGATTTGAATGTATATAGAGATGCCACTTTGACTGAGATAGACTCAGATATGGTCATATGGGAATTAATAGTAGATATTAAAGCTCTACCATCCCAGGAGGATGATTAGATAGAGACAACAAGGAGGCTACTACAAGAAGCCATGAGGAGTTGGGGGAGGACAAAATAGTTAAAGTAAACACTCTTGCCATAAATTTCATCTACTTTATAAACAATCTTTTATGTTAGACTAGATTAGAAAACAAGAAAAAATAGTCTCTTTTAAAGAGACTAATATCACTAGTGAGCTGTAGGGGGCTAGTTTTAATATACTAAGAAAATGGGAGTATGGAGCATGGCTCTAGATGATAATAAACCAACTCTCATGGAGATAAAGGAGTCCCCCTAGGGAAATGTAATTTTTTCAAATGTTTTCACTATATCCAGTGACCAAATCCACAATTTGGTGAATACTGTATTCATTAATGGGGAAGAGTAAGATCGATACATTGCAAGACAATTTGTATACAAATTATAGCATATCCATTGATGGTAGACAAAAATATGAAGAAAATTGAAAGAGGAATTATGTCCTAGAAAATAAGATAGCTAACATGGAGGAAGAAATAAGGAGCCTAAGAGTTGTGAATAGACCTTTTACAGAGTTAAAAGACCATGAAGCTTAAACTGAAGCTGACATTGCAATTGTTGGAGAAGCCTAACATATGGATATTGATGAATGGGATGGTGCTAAGGAAGTGGAAATAAAGACAATTCAGAATTTCCTTATGCACAAAATTGGTGCCCTACAAATTCTTTCAAAAATTATGCACTGTAGTTACATTAGCCTACAAGGAGTTGAATACAAGTGCTCAGAGACATTAGACCTTTTATCCCCTCTATTCACAACTCGGGGGCCCTATGCTAAATTTTTTGATAATTTGGTCCCTCTACTAACCTAGATAAAGGATTTACCAAGATGGTAATCATTAATACTAGAAAAATGATAAATAAGGTAAGGGAGTTGCATGGGTTTTTCATAGGGAAGTTGCAATTGAACAAAGGGAAAATGAAAATAATTGCTATAGAGATACCAAATTTAATTCCTTGTATTATAGATAGTAATGGAAATTTTAAGGAATATAAAGAATGGTCTTCTTCATTTGAAGATATTTTGAGACATCCAAGGTTTTTAGCCTATTGTAATAATGAGATAGATATAAGTGTTGTCTATGATATAATTGATTTTCTCTTAGGATAGAATCAAAATTGAAAAAAGTCTCAGGAGATGTAAAGGCTACTGCTAATTCTAAGTAGAATAAATCAATAGAGGATTCAAACGTAAATAGAGATGCTACTTGGCCTAAGATAGACTCAGATATGGTCATATGGGAATTAATAGAAAATATTAAAGCTCTACCATCCTAGGAGGATGATTAGATAGAGACAACAAGGAGGCTACTACAAGAAGACATGAGGAGTTGGGGGAGGAAAAAATAGTTAAACACTCTTGCCAAAAATGTCATGTACTTTGTGCACCCACTTTCCAACTACAAAGATTGTATTAATGAAATCCCTCAAAGGTTTTTTTCCTCTTTTTTTTGACTGGATAGTTTTTAGCACTTGCCCTTCCATCTAAAGCTTGTTGCAATCCTCTATATAAGGATTCCCAAGATGTGGAGTAGTGGTTAGTAGTCTATAAAATTTTCTTGTTTTATGCCTTTTTACAGACCATCCAAGCCTTGGTAAATATATGAATGTAATTAGTTTTGTATACCTAAGAATGTAGTCAATACCAAGTATAAATTTTCAAGTTTTGAGTTATACTTCGAGTTTTTATTAGTTTTATATTCATTTTTCAAAGGGAAATCGATACAAAAAGGAAATCCTATAAATTTGTATCTTCGAGTTTTTTCTCCTTCCTTATATATCTATGATCTTGAGATTAAAATGAACAAGTTTTTTTTAGTTTAATTCAATTTGAATGAATGTTGTATCTCTTATTGATTTCTATTAATTCAAAGAATTAAGTAATTTTTTTCTATGAGTGATATGGTTTAGGTTTCATTAGAAGGATATGGTAAGAATGAAACTTAGATATCACTATCGACAGATTTAATTACAAGTTAATTAAATAGGTTTGAGTTGTTGATTTTGACTCTACATAATAATGGATAACACACTAGTCATTAACTTTTAGTTGTAAGTTGATGATTCATATGGTTGTTGAACACACCAAATTTAGAGAATAAATTTACCATTTTAAGTAATGAAGAACTAAATCTGCTAGCCATTGCTTGTTTGCAATATCTTCTTAGTTATAGTTATCTACTGTGATAAGGAAGTTATTGGCGAACCATAGAAGAACATTGACCACTTTCTACTATAAGGGATAGTTTTTAAGAGAAGAATATCATAGAAGTATTCATTTCAATCCTTGAGATTTTCCCACCTTGGCCATGGAGAGCCTAAAGTGAAGGGAGTCCTAGTGATTCTACTAAAGTTGATCTAGAGCTAAGATAAACCCAACTAAATATAGGTTTTAGCTATTCCTTAGGCCTGGTCTTTGTCTTATGCACTGTGGGAATAGGTTTAAAGAAACCTAGTGTGTTCCTTGCCAATAAGAACTCCAACAAAATCAACCCATTAGAAGTAAAAGAAAAATAATGAAAATAGGTAGAGATACTCTAATGAAAGCCATCAAAAGGAGAGAAAGAGTAGAAGAGACAACAAAAAATAGTTATGGAGATTTAGTGGTAAACTATGATGGAAAGATAGAGAAATTACTAAAGCTTTAAAACCAATGATTGAAGATGTTTGGAAGAATAAAGCATGTCTTTTCCTAATCAAAGAGATGTGGTAAGAAGGAGGATTGGTTGTAAAAACCATGATCCACATGTGGAACATTTTTTGGATTCAACCAACACACAATTCTTTAAAAAAATTATTGGTATGTATCCTCAAATTAAAATTAGTCAAAGATATTTTGAAATGGGTAAACATTTTTATGTGAAGATAAATCACACATGCACAACTTGTTTTTGTAGGGTTCATATTGAATTTTTGAACCATTTTAATGTTTTTAATGCATTCTAACTTTTTATGCAAGAGTGTAATATAAATGAGCCACCTATATCTTCAAGATAATTCATTTCTACCATTATATGTGAAAGATTGATAGATAATTATTTTACAAGTTGTCATGCTTGAATGGTATATGTTTGATTTGTGGTTGTTTGCAACATTTATCAAATTTTTAACATATTTATATTACACATGCAATTGGAAATAAAATAGTAGATTTTGGAAAATGTAAGACCATGGCGTATGATCTAAAAGATAGGAAATATGGTAAAAGATGTGATTTATTGATTGAAAATATTCTATTCTATGAGTTCATGAATATATTTTGTGAAATATTTATTAATGAGTATACAAGGCATACACATAGGGTGTGATGGTTGGATTTACAATCCAAGTTATGCAAGGATACATTTACAATGGTAACCATTGTTTCATTTGTGGACTTCACAAAGAACAACACATTACAACCACAAAATGAGGTGCAATTAAATTATTATACTTCTCAATAGGTTTCCATATTTGTTCATATAAAATTCATCCATTCACTTACAAGTATAGAGGAGGACAAGAAGATATTGAGGGAGTACCAATTTTACATTAGTTTTGATCAATCACATTCTAAAAAGTCTATACATGGTTGCTTTCAACTATTTTATGGCAATTTAGCTAACATGGGCATATTACATCAACAACATGTCATTTGGTGTGACAATTGTGCATCTCAATTCAAGAATGCATAAATATCTTATTGGTTGAGCAGGATGGATAGGTTAACTAGTATCCAGTATATATGGAATTTTACAAAGGTTGGTCATGGAAAGGAGGAGAACAATGGTTGATGCACATGTGTCAAAAGATCCTTAACTTGTGAAGAATTAAAGTATAAAGACATAGAAACATTATCATATGCAAAATGTATCATCGATTGGTGTAACACTACAATGGGTCATGATAAGGAAGGTGGGTCTATTGTTTGACAATTTTTTTGGTTGATAGATAATAATAAAATTGAACCATATAAGGATCATTGTACACTAATAATATTTAGTGGATACATGCATTTAGAAACTCTAATACAAGCTTATGGCATATCCACACATAAAAAAATGGCAAGCTTTTTTTCATCATGAAAAAATGAATATTGGGATGAATGTGAGTTGACTAAATGAATGGATGAGTGGTAATTACAAGTTTTGATTCCAATTGACACATATCATTCACCATGAGCACTAGAAATCTTAGAGATGGAATCATTGATTGAATTTGACTGCTTGTCTAATCTGGTTCAATCAGGTAATATATATTAATTTAAATTTAATTTGTAACTTTGTTAATTTTAGCTAACTATTTGATAAATTTAATTAGCACTTCATGCTTCAATAATTGTAGGTCATGTATTTGTCATGCTTACACTTGAAGGCAATAAAAAATGGATAAATTTATTATTTATCTCATTGTGTGTAGGAAAAATAGTAATTGGATCACTCATTTACAAATGGTGAAGGTTTAGAATACCTTATAGGTGTAGTGGTGGTAATTGGTATATGGCTTAGATAATATGGTATGAAGAACTATAACTTGTGGTTATTTAAGGATTAGTAAATAGAGAAAAAGAATCTTTATTATTCGATCCTTGTCATAGTGTCAAATTTCTACTTGATCAAATATGACCACAAGGAAATACTTGAGACAATAAAGGGTAGATAAGATCTAGAGGTTCATTAAATTAGATGTAATTACAAAATTATGTGATTAATGATGTTTATAAATTTCATACAATATTTTTGACAAGACTAGAGGTTTTATCTCTTTACGTCTTTCCTACTGGTGCCTTAAACAAAGATAAGCTATAAATAAACATTCATATCATTAATGCATAGAGATGAATGTTATTGTGATTTTTTGATAGGCATTCAATTGAGAATTTTTTTGAAACACATTCATTGCATTGATAGGAAGATATTCCTTATGGCTTCAACATGGAAAAATACCTAATGATCTTCACTCAATGATAAAAATGGTTTGGTTTAGTAGACATGCATCAAAAAAGGTAATTGAAGAGGTTTTAGGCAGCCAAGTGTTGATTTTGTCATTAATTCCAAATTTTTACCTACTAGGACAAGCAACATAAATATAAATTAAGTACATGCAAAACTTGTCACCAAGCCCCAAAACCTTGTAAATTATTGTATTATCATCTTAATTGAAGGAATATATAATGATACATATTAGAATATCTCCATTCATTGATTTTCAAACAACCATTCAACGAATAGGTCAAGCTATTATGAAAAAACCCAATACTAGTGTATTGAAAATCCTTAGAAAATGGAACCAATCAGCATAATAAGGGAAAATAAAAGAGGAATTATTAGAATAATGTCTACAAATGGTTATAATTTTTTTCAAAACATTTTCCTTTAAAATATTTTAAAGATCAAATAGTTGCAAGAAGAAAAAATATTGTATTCTTATACATCAAAAAGTTGCTAATTGGATCATCTTTTAATCCATTTTTTGTGGGACCATTTTATCTTCTCTGTTAGGTTCAGTTGATTGGGTAAACACTAGGGGATATCTCATTTTTATCATTGATCATTAGGAATTATTTTGCATATTCCATACGTAGGTGTCTAAGAGATAAGACAAACCAAACAACAATTTTTGAAGGGCAATATCTTGGACCTTGCGATGGTTATCAAAGCTCCATAAAGTGTGAAATTAAGGTGTTTCCAAAGTATAACCGTGTGTAGCTACTTTTTATGATCATCTAAATGGTTTGGTTTTCTCAATTGATTCAAAAAATTTTAATATTTGGTAGCAAAAAAGGGAGCATCTTTCAATCCATTCATTGTGGGACCATTCCCTCAACTTCGATAGGTCTAGTTGGTTGAGTAAGTGCTAAGGGATGTCTCATTTTATTTTTGAGCATAACGAATTCTTTCACACATTCTATACATAGGTGTCCCTAAGATGCACTATCTCAAACCAAATAAAATTTTTTGAAGGATGATATCTTGGACCTCATGATAGTTATCAAAGTTTTGTGAAGTATGTAAGTAAGTTCTTCCCATGGTCTAACTATATGTAGCTCCAGTTTTTTATGGTCCATGTGATTTGGTTTTGCTGAACATGTTTTAGTTGATGCAAAATTTTGCAATCTTGCACTCTATAAATTTTCCAAATGGAGCATCTTTCAATCCATTCATCATAGAACCATTTGTTAGCTCTATTAGGTATAGTTAGCTTGGTAAATCCTAGGGGACATCTTGTTTTTCTCATTGAGAATCAAGAATTATTTTGTGTATTATGTACCTAGATGTCCCCAATATGTACTAAGTCAAACCAAAATAAGAATTTTTGAGGGTGATATCTTTGACCTTATGAAAGTTATCAAAGTTATGTGAAGTGTGCAAGGTCCTCCCAAGGTCTAAGTGCATGCAACTCCATTTTTTGATGGTCCACATGGTTTGGTTTTAGCAAGCATGTGTTATAATTCTTTAGAATAACAGAGAGGGGGGGTGAATCAGTTATTCAAGGTCCAAATGCCATAATATATTTTTTTCTGTTTTCTCTACAAATCCTTAATGGTGCATTACTGAACTTATCATGCATGCAATTTAAATATTGAAACAACTAAGAAAAGTAAACATGCATCACACCATAACACTAAGAATTTGATAACCCAGAAACCCTCCAGGAATAAGAAGGTAAATTTGGGGTTGGGATGATACCCACAAAATAACTATGTAATTGATTTTAACCACTTCTGATGGTCTACCCTGTGAAAAGCCTATCCTGTTAAAGGCTGCAATAGATTGTTAAATGTGACCTTGTTAGAGGATTTCACCAAACTGTTAGGAATGGGCTTGGTTAAAGGACTTTGGAACATTCACTTGGAATGTCACCCTGTTAAAGGATTTACAAAATGGCTATTAAACCAACCTAAGTCCATAGGTTTTATCTTAACTGTTACAATTGCTAGAAAGTAACAACAATGGCTTTGATCTATTCAAATTACAACATAACTTGCAGATTAAAGATCACACTTCAGTTCAATCCTTTGCTTGGCTTTTAATCACTTCAGTTCTATTAGCTTGTCTTCCTCTCAAGCTTTGTTTCCTTGAGTCTTCTTTACTCATCATACCAATGCAATCATATCTATGGTCATCTAGTGAAACAGAGTATTATTTTCTCTCCTTCTCCTTAGCATTTTTCTTCAGCAGTTCATGCTTTCATACTTTCTCACCACCACTCTACTGCTTCGTGACCTTATGACTTCTTAAATAGAAATCTGAAATATCTTTCTTGCTCAATTCTCCCTCTCCAATTTTAGGGTTTCAATGGATTAGGTAGGATACAATGTTTGTATCCCATATTTCTTCTTCATCTAGAAACTTTGTCTAACATCTAGTTGTATTCGCTAAAAACCTTTTTACATGGTGTTTTGTACCACTAGCTCATCACTCTTATCTTCTATCTAGTTTACAAACTTCTAGGTAACAACCTTGTCGGCTCAGATCTAGTGAATCTTCAATTTCAAAATAATGTAGCAACTTGAAATTATTGGTTTATTGATACTCATCTTGTTCTGTGTTACTCGACACTTGTATCCTGCTCGACATCTATATCTTTACTCGACACTTGATTCATGCTTGACACTTAATGTTTACTCTGCACTTGTTTTCTGCTCGGCACTTGATATTTACTTGGCACTTGTTTTCTGTTTGGCACTTTATATTTATTCTACACTTGTTTTCTCTTTGGCACTTGATATTTACTCAGCACTTATTTTCTATTCGGCACTTGATATTTACTCGGCACACTCTAAAAGTGAACTTTCTCGGCTTCAACTAAGAATATGCTCGGTAGTAACTAGCTTGCTCGGCATTCTCTTATGAACTTAGTTAGGCTGTCACAAATAACATAGCTAAACCCTTACATCTTTGATATGTTTCAGTGTGCCCACTCTCTGTGTCTTAGAGTACGTCATCAATACACTTTTTCATCAATGGCTTAGCTGATCCTTGTATTTCATTACAACATCATAACTTCAACCTTTCTCTAGGTACTCTAGTTACATCTTATTGATTGCCTCCTCCTTATCAATCAACCAATTGATAATATTTGGATCACTAAAGCAATTGTCATTCTACAAGTAGCAAGCTTGACATCAATGAAAAAACAATGATTGATAACATTCATTACCAGTTCCATTACTTTTTATGTATAATCTCTTCAGTCATTTCCAACATCTCCCTCGTGATCTTTTTCAATCATTTCCAATAGCATGTTGATGCAAAATCTTACAATCTTATGTAGGGTAAAGTTGCTAAATGGAGCATCTTTCAATCCATTCATCACGGGACCATTGCATCATATTTTTTATATATGATTGGTTAGGTAAAAGCTAGGTAATATCTAATTTCACTTACCAAGCATTAGAAATCCTTTCACATATGTTGTATCTAGGTGTCTCCAAGATGAACTAAGTTAAACCAAATAATAATTTTTGAAGGGTGATATCTTGGACCTCATAATGGTTATCAAAGTTCCATGAAGTGTGCAAGTAAGGTTTTTCCAAGGTCTAAATGTGTGTAGCTCCATTTTTTAATGGTCCATATAGTTTGGTTTTGGTGAACACATTTTAGTTGACACAAAATTTTGCAATCTTGCTTAGTAGAAAGTTTCTAAATGGAGCATCTCTACATCCATTTGTCATGGGACCATTCCATTAGCTCCATTAGGTCTAGTTGGTTTGGTGAATGCTAGGTACATCTTGTTGCTCTCTATGAGCATCAAGAATTCTTTTATGCACTTTGTACCTAGGTGTCCCTAGGATGCACTAAGTCAACCTAAACTACAATTTTTGAAGGGAGATATCTTGGACCTCATGATGATTATCAAAATTCTACAAAGTGCATAAGTAAGGTGTTCTCAAGGTCTAATTGTGTATTTCTCAATTTTTTTATGGTCCACACAGTTTGGTTTTGGAAAACACATTTTAGTTAATGCAAAAACTTACAATCTTGTCCAATAGAAAGGTTCTAAATGGAGCATCTTTCAATCCATTCATCATGGGACCATTCTATCAGCCTTACTAGGTCTATTTGTTGGAAAAATTCTAAGGGACATCTCATTTCACACACCAAGTATTGAGAACAATTTTGTTCATTCCATACCTAGGTGTCTGTGAGGCCTCACCCCGATCCATCCTAGCATCAATGATACATTATGATTTTGATACTCATGACTCGATATGTCAGAACATTATTTGATGCACTGAACATTATTATGCTATTTATGATGTGTGATGCTTTACTTTTAGATATTTGATTTCATTGTTTAATGATTTATGAACATGTATGATGATGAAGTAAATGGATGCAAAACTAACATTTTGATTATACAATTTTAACAGTCGAAAATATGAGTAGAATTAGATAAATAATTGATTATTCAAAAAAATGGATGTTTTAATTTATATGATTTTTCTAATACGTAAATTACATAATGCATGTGATTTCTTGAACCTACTGATGTGTGCAATGAGTGTGCAGGATATGTAGTTGAGAAACCTAATGGAAATACGGAACTAAAACCCCTTGTTAATTTGTGCTATCTTTGCATTGTCTTCTTTGAAGGTTGTTAATTGGTCTTAAAAAATTTCTAGCTTTTTTTTGGTTCATATCAAGTATTTAAGGCTTAAAAACATTAAATTTAAGTGCCCTAGGAGTAAGGGTATGGGTGGGGAGTACTTTCCACCCCCTTAGCCTCCTTGTTTGACTTTTAGGGTCACTCAAAAACCCTACTTTTGGTTGATTACGAAAATTGATTCTCTTCCATGTGTTGGTGACTTAAACTCCATCTTGAGTTTGCTTGAAGTCTAGTTGAGTTAAGGATCATACTCAGAGGATTTTGGAGTAGTTTTGGGGTTGTTACCCAATCTCTAGATTTGGAGAAATTTGGAAGATTGAAGGAAGAAAATGAAAAGCTCTTCTCAACCCACCATTTTTGCCATAACTCTTTTGGTGAAGGTAGGAGTTCTTCACTTCTTTGAATTGTTTTCTTCATTTGTTCATGCTTGAATCTTGCTTGAATCATGCATAAGGCATTGTGTTGTTTTTGTATTGCTTGCTTGTGTGTTGGGGTTGATTGGGAGGGATCTTGAGTTGTTCTCTTTTGATGTTATTCTCATGCTTGCTTGATGTTTTGTGTTTTGTGGGAATTTCATGGGGATTTTTTTGGCATTACTCACCCTTGGATAGGGAAGAAGTGGCCATGTACGGGGGAAGGGCCTTAGTTGGACCTCAATGGTGTAGAGTCTCCTCTCATGGTGAGAGGAGGGAAAGAGGGTAGGCTGTATGGGCCCCTACTTGTCATCACATACTTGGTTGATATTGTGAATTCTTGAATATGGAAAGGAATGAAAATCCTTGTGGAAATAGCCCCGAAAGGGCCTTGTAGAAGAATGAAATTTCTTGAAGTTTTAGCCCCAAAAGGGCTATGTTATGGTATGGTTATTGACATCTCCCATTGGGAAAATCCACCTCCCCCCTAATCAGGTCTTATGTTTGGATCTATTGTGTAAAACCGGGTTGGGGTGTATGCTTGATTTGTTCTTGATGTTCTAATGTTTCACCCCAAGTCATCTTTTGTCTTCTCCTTGTATTTCCTTGAAGCTTTGAAGGTATTGGAAGAAGGCACTTGTGAAGGATTTTGAAGAGATTTCATTTGAATTGTAATTTTATGTAAAATATATTTGAATTTTGATGTATTGGCAAAGACATCGGGTTTTCTTACTGGTTCTTTCCCGATGGAGCCTTGAACCAGGATGAATAATAGAGAAAGAAAAAGATTATGAAAATCTCCTTGAATTGCTCTTATGTGATTTTAGATTTTGCATATGCATTGTGAGAGGATGTTAATGACTTAGTTTAACTGTCAAATGGAAAGGTTATGAGAAATCTAGTGTAGTTAAAAGAATTTCCATTGGATTTAATTGATATGTTGAGTTTACCACCTTTGTGTAATATAGGAGTATCATGGAAGAGAAATTCAATGTAATGGTAATGTTGTTTGCAATGTTTTGAATACAAGTGTATAAAGGTGAAGAGTTAATTTTTCATTGTAGAGAATGAATTGCTAAGATAATGAATTTGTAATTGGCTCATGGTCTTGTTATGAATATTATTTTGAATGTTAAGATACTTGAAAATTTCTGAGCTATATACGTAAGGCATCTCCAATTTTCTAAATCCATGGATGAGAATAGTGAAATCTCTTTCATATAAGAATTCTGTCATGACTCCTTATGTGTTGTTGGTGTTGAGGCTATTGGCCAAATGGAGCAAAAAGATCATCAATTTAGCTTATCAAACATAATTTAGGATTCTCTAATGTATCATTGCAATAGATATCGTGATGCCTTAGACTATGATAGTAGAGAGAAACAAATAGAGGATATATAATTTATAAGATATAAAACATAAAGCTCATTGTAGACACACAAATTACTCTCTATATTTTATACAAAAGAAGTGGAAATAATATCTACTAATACAGACCAGTATAATAATCAGAGAATATATTGTAGTATCTTCTAAATAAAATAATAGAATACCTAATTTACAAGTAAGACATAACATAATAGAATAACCTAAAGTAAGCACCTAAGGTACAAATCACTATCATTCAAATCAAGAGTCAAAAAGAATTAATGATGAATTCCCTAAGTGAGGGTTGACCCAGCATATAGATGGGACATTTAACAATAAAATAATTAACAAAAAAACAAGTTGCTGCCTATTAAAAAGCTAGGCGACCAAGATGATGCAGGTTTTTTTAAAAAAGGCCTTGTATGGGAAGAGGGAGGATGGGGGACCCACCTCCCCATCATCCACTCCCACGCCTCCCAAGTTTGTCAAGTGCATTTAGCACTATCTAAGCCTAACATAGGTCAGGAAAATCCTTATCCCCCTGCCTCCTAAGTCGCCAACCTTGGGTGAAGGTCCCATCTTGAATGGGGCACGAGCTTTGAAGTAGGTAAGAGACTTTATAACAAAACATTTAATCTAAAACCATGATGGGATAAATTTTTCATGAGAGGAAGTCAAGGGGGTTAGTTAGCACATGGATTGAGGTGGATAGGTGTTTGGGTAAGGGGGAAGAGTAGCATATAGTGTTAAGAATAGTGCATAGTTAGTATTAATGAATGGTTAGAGATACAAATTTAGGGATGATCTTTTATGAGGTGTTTAGATAATAGAGTCACAATATTCTTGGGGTAGTTAGTATATTAAGTAGGATTTTAGTTCTAGTTTAGTGGTTAGCTACTAGGAATGTTAATAATTAAAAAGAACATTAGAAACCTTGTATGCTTTAATTTAGTTAGTTTAGTTTTGGTTAAAGGTTGTTAGTTTAGTTTAGTATTATGATGATTTTAAGTTTAAGATAGTTTAGACTTAGTTGTAATTTAAATTAGTAATAGATTTATTTAATTTTGAGATCAGTAGTCATTTTATATTATTAGAAATTAGTATAATGTTTTTATGTTAGTATAGACATTAGTATAGATGTTACCATAGATGTTAGTAAAGAGTTTTAAAAGAAAGTAGTTAGTATTCTATGTTAGTGTTAACTTAGGATAGTATTAAGTTAGTAGTGGTTTGTGTTTTGTTAATGTTATAAAGTTAATTCTAAATTAGTTTGTTTATTTTTTTGTAACCTCTTGCTATAGTTGAATCTTATTCTGTATTAATATTTAGTTTTATATTATTGTGAGTTGGTTAGATAAATCTTAATATTGGTACTTTAATAGTGGACTTAAATTTTTAATAGTTGAATAAATTTTAGTTTCACTTATAGACTTAATTGGAATAGATTCTGGTCTTCAATTTTAATTGTAATTGATAGATTAATAAATTTGAATGTTATAAGTATGTTGGAGAGAATTATAAAATAAAATGTAGATAGTACATTTGAAAATAAAGTTTACCTACACTGTATGTGTATATTAAGGTTAGTTTAGATTTTGGATTAAAGATTTAATATGTAGATAGTATGCATTGAGTAGTTAAATTTAATTGATCTTCTAGAGTTTCAACTCGTCTTAATGTTAAATTACTAAATTTGTAATGTCAATCAAGTTATTAAGTTAATAGAAGGGACTAGTTAATTAATTCATCATAAGGTTGGTGGTATATTGTTCATAGTTAAATTTTAGCTAAAACAAGAATATGTAATTAAGAGATAGATGTCATTCAGTCAGCATGTTAGTTTAAACGTATTGATTCAGTGTTGTGATAATCTAGTGTCTTCCTTAGAAGGTGATAAATTAAAGAATCATTAAAATAATTAAAGGGGTTAGGACTTTAATTAAATGGGATTAGTCTCTTAACTTCATTAGTTGATTGTCGAAGAAACATTATGTTCACCAAACTATCTCTCCTCTGTTATGTTTCAAACTGAGTTGTCACGTCTTTTTTTTATACATCGATGTCAAACTTATAACTATCTTCAAAGTAGGGTTATCAAAATTTTAAACTACTCGAACAATTAATTCTATTATAGTTAATCATCTAATATCTTTTACGAACATGTTATCTTATTTAACCATAGTTCTTAAAAAAATTAAATTGTTGTGTGTTTTGCCCCTTTTTTTTTTGAGACATGATAGTGTCCCCAAGATGCACTAAGTTGAACCAAACATCAATTTTTGAAGGGTGATATCTTGGACCTTGCGAAGGTTATTGAATTTTTGAAAAGTGCATAATTAGGGTGTTGCTAAGGTATCAATGTGTGTAGCTCCATGTTTTGATGGTCCTCATAGTTTGGCTTTGGAAAACACATTTTAATTGACACAAAGTCTTGCAATCTTTTATAATGTAAAGTTTCTAAATGGAGCATCATTTAATCCATTCATCGTAGGACCATTCTATCATCTTTGGTAGGTTTTTTGGAAAGATAAAATCTTGGGGACATTTCATTTCACTCACCGAGCATCAAGAATTCTTTCATGCATTATGTACCTAGGTGTCCCCAAGATGCACAAAGTCAAAAATCATCACTTTTAAGCTAAATTAATTATTTTCAGATTTTTTAAATCCAATTCAACACTTTCTTAGTGAAATGATATAATTTGTTAGTAAGGACTTAAGTGACTTATAATGTTTCTCAAGACTTATCAACCTGCATCTACATATTTGAATTCATGATGTGTAGAGTAAGTGCACAAAGTTGTGGACCAAAAAAATGCCACATTTTTTCTAATGTAAGGTATAGTATGATATCAAACTATTGTACTTATGGCATGATCCTAAGGCTCATTGAATAGGTAGTACTCTTGTGCTATTTAATATTAATGAATTAAGTATCATGATTGAGCTATTGAAAAGTTTTCTAATAAAAAAAACCAAGACCCATTCCTTATTTCTCTCCATGGCTTTGTGTTTTCTTTCTCTTACAAAAACCAAGGAGTGTGTGCACCTTATCACTACCCATTTTAAACCCAAATTTGCATCAAATATGGCACAATAATGTCAAAATTCTCAAACCACCCAAAGAATTATGAATTTTAACACTTGTTTTTATTACATTTTGTGTATTTTAATGATTTAAAAAAAAATTATTCGGGTTTGTTTAGTTTTTTAATAATACCATTTGTTTACTTGTCAGGTAGTGTAGAGAATCCAACACCTAATCCACCAAACCCTCCACAAGATCAACCCAAAAACCCTCAAAATGAAGAACAACCACTCCCACAACCTCCACCAATCAAAATATCTCCTCCAGGAACCCAAAAAAAATTGTTAAATGAAATTGAAAGGGGGAAAAATAAAGTTAGAAACAATTGTTAGGAGGTTAAAGGGTTGACTTTATAATAATCCTAGTAGGGCATTTTTGGCACAATCCCTTGAGGCCATTGTGGGTTAGGTCGCATCAGTTAGTGGTTAGCTAAACATATGGTTTAATAAAAGAAAAGAACAAAAAAATTATTATGTTGATAAATTTTCCTATGAAGATGTAAAAAATAAGCAGATTACCAAAAATGACATATGTGCTTTTTTTAAAAATCCTGGAAAACAAACTGCATTGATAACTACAACTAAAAGGTTTTCCATCCATTGGTGCATTCATGAATGTATTAAAAATAACTTTTTGGCTT
Organism: Cupressus sempervirens; assembly: GCA_028749045.1. Lineage (NCBI taxonomy): Eukaryota > Viridiplantae > Streptophyta > Pinopsida > Cupressales > Cupressaceae > Cupressus > Cupressus sempervirens. The sequence continues at coordinate 784,558,481 of CM053793.1, forward strand.
TATGGTGGATGGTTTTTGATACCCCTCCTTGTAAAAATCATGAGGTTCCAAGGTATTTCACGAGAAAATTGTATGTGAGTTTGTACTTGGGGAGATCTCCAATTATTTTGATATTATTCCTTCTCATGGTGGAGGTGGGGGATCATCATTTGATAGGCCAGGGGAACTCTGTGACCCTAATGTTGTTAGAGAGCATATTTTAAAGATGCAAGTGGAGCATATTACTATTCCTTCTATTATGAAGGAAAATGTAGAGGCTGACACTCTAGGCGCTATTAGAGCTTTGACTCATAGCCTCAATCATTGTGTCTCTCTTTTGGTTGTGGATAAACTCCCTCATACTAGTGGTGACTTGTGCACATCATGTGGATCTTTATGCACATTTGACACTTATAGGAGACTAGATGAAGATACTAGGATGATGACATATGACTTCCTCAATGCCACATTTGGAATTGATACATAGGTAGATATAAATAATTATATTTTGATATTTTGATCACATATCATATGCACATGAATGACATTCTTCTTATTTTACACCACTTTGATGACTCCATAGGTATGTATCAAGGTATTTATTTAAATTAATATATTTGTCTGTAATGTAATCATATCAAAGGTTAACTCAAAAATTGTATCCATCTAAATTAGTTTTGTGTTGGGACATTGAGTTTCACATTGGACATTAATTAAATAAACATAAACTGGTATCCATCTATATTACAACTTTCCAAGTCATAATATAAATTTTCTCTATAATCACAATATATATATAATCACAATTTCTCTCTTCCTATCTCATTCTTATCCCCTACTCTCTCACTCTCTCATTCTCTCCATAAACCACTCTCTCTCTCTCTCTTTATAGCCCTTCTTTGCATCTCATCCCCTACACACGCACACCCTCTCTCTCTCTCATACACATACACACATGCACTATCTCACTCTCTTCATGTACTATCCCCTCTACTTCTTCATATCCCCTACTCTCTCTCTCTCTCTCTCTCTCTCTCTCTCTCTCTCTCTCTCTCTCTCTCTCTCTCTCTCTCTCACACACACACACACACACACATCATCAATTGATATTTCACTTTCACCACCAATTACTCTCTTCCCTACTCCCTACAACCTATTTTCTCTCCCTCCTCTCCATCTCCTATTCCATACTATCTCTCTCTCTATCATTTACTCTCTCTTTCTCTCCATCAATAACTCTCTCTTTGCATCCTATCCCCTACACACACACCTCTCTCTCTCTCTCTCTCTCTCTCTCTCTCTCTCTCTCTCTCTCTCTCTCTCTCTCTCTCTCTCTCTCTCTCTCTCTCTCTATCTCTCTCTCCATTTATCCCTCTCTCACTCTATCTCATTCTCTCCATGTACTATCCCCTCTCCCTCTTCCTATTCACCTAACACACACTCTCTCCTTTTATCAATCCACCTCTCTCTCCATCTCTCCACTACTATAATGGGACCCAAATTATGATGACCACCCATTCTCCAAGAAATAGAATCATGAATTAGCTCTTATCAAATAGATGTTAGACTTTTGCTGGGAACGAAATCTCTCACAATTGTGACTAATAAAGCTATTGTAACTTGGAAGAAGTATGGGACAAGACTTCATGTTAACAACATCACAAATTTGATAGTTCTCCATCATAATTACAACGTATTAAGCATTTATTTTTTAGTCATAATGGAAATGTCATTGTGATAAATTTTCTATGAAAGTGATATTGAGTTGTCAGGACTAACTATCATAACTGTGACATTGCCTTTATTGTTCAAGTGATGGCTAGCCATCAAAACATTATGTCACACTTATGATGGCTAGTTGAATTATTAAAAAACAAATTTTTCTTGATATATTACCATTGTAGTAATTATTCATACAATCTAATGGGTATATACCATGTTTGTCAAACACATATATCTACTATGGAGCCTTTATAGCCAATTATTCTTTATAAGTTGGGGAATGTGCTTCATACCTAACATGTAAGGGATGCATTAGTATATGCAATTTTATCAACTTTGAAAACTGTATTTGATCCTAATAGATAGGAATGATTGATTGCTCATTTTATTGTACCTAATCTTATATAGTTCTACAAGAATTTGTAATCAATCCAGCTAATCAGTAACTAGACCAATTTAACTGGGTTATGGCTTGGGTATCTACTATATCCATTTATCATATGGTTGCAATCTTGGAGGAAACATCTTTTTCCAAAGTGGCAATAGGTTATGTATCATTAGCTTTGTTCAAGTCCTAGTTTTAATGAAGTAACATAGTGGGTTTTAGGGAAGAAAGGACTATTTTTCCTTGAGCTTCTTGCTAATGAGAGGATAAGAAGTCAGCTAAATGTAGCCCTTAAAATGATCAATCAAGGTGTAGAGGGTATGAATATGGAAAAACCTAGGGCTACAATAGTAAAAATTTGAGGCAATACAGTAGCAACAAGTAGTAGCAGCATTTGCTCAACAACAAGCCTCAGCTTTCATGGGGAGTGGGATTCACCTGAATAATTTCATGGGTGACCTTAGTTGATTTTGAAGGAAGTGATTCAAATGCTTAAATAAAAGCTATCGAGGATAAAAATACTTATGCTAGAGTTACAAAAAAATGTGAGGTTAATTTTAGATATGGTAGAGGCATATATTTAGAAGTTTGATCATAATTTAAGACACAAGAGAGAGTCGATGGCAATATACAAGAAGGAGAAGTAGTGGCCTTCGAAAGAGACTACACAGTAGAAAAAATAGCTAAACAACATAGAGGATATTATGGGAGCACTTAATAGAATCCAAGAAAGTGTTGTGCTAGGTACTATGAAATTGTAATCACTTGGATGTAAAACACCATCTTACAGAGAAGATCATATTTTCAAATTCAAAATTATCTAATGACTATGGTATTACAAATGAAAGACAATGGGTTCAACAAGAATATGTCTCTTGTGGTAAGTATGACATTGATTTAAAGTTGAGAAGGTCCAGGAAAAATATTTTGAGCCATACTTTATAGGATTCTTGAGATCTGTAAGAATTTTGCTAAGGGTAAAATTCACCCAAGAATTAAGAACTCAAACACAAGCACACAGTATACCAAAGAGAGAGAGAGAGAGTATGATCAGAATAACAATGTATTCAATAATTGGTTCATTAGAGTACACTAGGAGTGCCTAAATATAAAGGCCTCTGAGATACATCTAGAATGCCTCATAATCAGCATCATGATAAGTCATACAAACAAGCACATGTCCACTAGATATGGGTTATCCTCCATTAAGCACGGAAGTAAGTGTGGTGATGTGAGGATAAGCCTACAAGGGTACCACATGCAAATCAGTGTTGTAGACACCATGTGCTAAAATAGAGTTGCGTACTCTTGTGTTGTCTACATGATAACTCAAAAAGGTGTGCAAACTCCTAAGAGTCTCACAAATAAAAATAATTAAATAATGCATTAACCAAAGTAAACTTAAGTAAGTGTAAATAGTAAAGTATGTATTTACACCAACACCCCCCCTTAACTGCAACTTAGGGGAATGCCCTTAAGCTTACGAACAAGGATGAAGATGCAGAATGGGTCTTGGCTACTAGGCCATGTTAGGTACCCATGTACATAATGAAAATAAAAATCTCCCATAAAGTAGGGAAAGAGAGAAAACCTCATGGGAAAAACCCTCCCCCAAAAAGAGAGATAAGTAAGGATGCATCAATGGATGGAGTAATTAGGACCCCCCCATTATGACATGCATCCAGTATATACATAAGAGAATGAAAGAAGGAAGAGAGATAGAATAGGCTCCCCCTCCAAAAGAAGAATGCCAACAAGTGAAAGCCACTCTGATGAAGAAGCTGGTCCATGAATGCAGAAAGGTGTTCCTCCCCTTAGGAAGAAACAAAGGTAAAGGTACAGTCTGAAGATGTATGATGGTCCTAAAACCTACTCAATTATCCCTGTACTGATGCTAAAGTTCACCTCTTCCAACTGTGCTGAAAAGAATGAATGCAAATCAGACAAGGATGTTTGTTGAACCTGTTCCACTGAACCATCTGTCTCCTCAATTGACAAAGAGACCTCCATTAATTGCTATTAACAAGGATCCACAATCATGCCAACCTATGCAGATTGATCATGTAGAGAATGGACATGAGGGTCAGAGTGAGCCCTCGCAACAACTATAGAAGAATCATCATCAATAAGAAGATGTAAGTCCTCAAGTTTGTCTCCCAAGTCAAGTGAAGTTGGAGTTGGAAGACAAGATGTACCATGCTATGTTGGACCTTTCACTATTGCAATATAAGCAAGTGGACTAGATTGATGTGACCTCTCACTATAACTTTCGATAGAACCCCACATGTCTAAACCCTTTGAAGCACTATCGCTGGTGTCACTATTAGTTTCCACTGTGTATGATGTGTAGAGAGGAGTAGAGAACAAGCTGGGAGAACTTTAATCAAAGTGAACATCCTTCTCCACAAAAATTTTGTGAGTCTCTGGATCCATCAGTCTGTAAGCCTTCACATTGTCTTCATAATTGATAAAGGTACAAGGCCTAGGTGTCAATGCCTTGCAACTCTTGGAAGAAAGGTTTTCCCATGGTAGACAACCGAAGACTCAAAGGTGACTCACAACTAGTTTTCTACCGCACCATGCCTCAAAAGGAGTCTTGCCATCTAAGGCTAGATGAGGAGACCTATTAAGTATGTGAGTAGCACTGCTAATGGCTTCAACTTCTAAGATAGGATTGAGAGACTTGGCCTTAATCATGCAACTTTCCATGTTCTTGAGAGTCCTAATCCTCATAGCTACAACATCTGTCTTGTGCGGACTGAATGTTGGTGAGTTCCGAGGATCAATCCCCTCAATTCTACAAAAGTTCTTAAGTCTTTTGTCAACATATCTGTTCTCATTGTCCATCCTTAGTACCTTGATGGCTTTCCTTGATTTGTGTTCAACATGAGTCTTGAAGTCTTGAAGCTTATGAACCACTTCATTCTTATGATGAAGGAAGAAGACCCAAGTGAATCTCAAAAATTCATCAACAAATGTGAGTATGTAGCAGCCTTGGCTAACTAAAGTCACTACAAACGGTCCTGCTAATACCATGTGAACTAGTTGAAGAAAAAATGGAGCTCGAGAAGACTTCCCTTTATCATACTTCTCCTTGAGATTAATATCTACTAAACAAGATGAACATTCTCCCTTAGAAAAGTTGATATTAAGTAGACCTTTGACCATGTGTTTTGAGTAAAGTTGCTAAAGAGAGAAAAAGTCAAGGTGACCAAACTGCTCATGCCATAAGTTGATTTGTGAATTAGAGTGAGTTAACAAGGCTTGGGAAGGACTCTTAGGCACAAAGTGGGAGAAGGAGTATAACCTTTTTTCATGATTTACTTTCCCCACAGCTACCAATGAATCATCTCTAACACTTTACACCATCACTGAATCTGGAAGGAACTCAACCTTATGACCATCTCCAAGGTGAGTGATTTGGTAAATTGGTAGTAGATTGGAGGTTAGATTTGGAACATAGAGAACATATTTAAATTCCCCATCTTCTATTTCTACATGTCCTTTTCCTTCAACTTCCATCTTAGCATCATCTCCCACGAAGATGTGTGGTACCTTTGACTGCTTCAATGAAGAAAAGTCTTCCTTTGAAGAACCCATGTGGTAGGAGGCACCTGAGTCAAGTATCCATTTGAAAGAAGAATTTGTGTTTGCCAGAAGTGCTTGAACTTTACCTTTTGAAGAGGTAGGAGTAGAATCCTTGGAAGTTCCTGGCACTTGAATCTTGTTCTTCTTGAGTAGGTTTTCTAACTCATCAATTCTTTTTGTCTTGCAATGATGCTTGTCATGATTTCACTTTTTGCAGCATGCACAAAAGAGTTTGTCCTTCTTTTCATTACTTCCCTTCTTGTTTGAAGAAGAACTACCTTGTTGAGAGGAGGATTGTTGTGTCTCAAATTGTGTTTTCTGCTTCCACTGCTTCTTGTTGTTGTTGCTTTTTCCCCCTTGACTAGATTTGTGAGCATCACTAGCCACCAAGGCTTTGGTCTTAGATGACTTTAGAAGTCCAAAATCCACCAAGTGATATTTTTCAAGTCTACAAATCCATCAAAGGAAGGTTTCTAGTAAGTAGATCCCATGGTTAACCTGCGAGTATTAAAACTTGAAACAAAGTTGGCATACTCAGAAGGTAGCTTCTTTAGGATGTGATGAATCAACCTATTATCCTTCATGGGATTTTCACAATATTTTAGAAGTGCCCTATACTCATTGACTTTAATGATGTAATCCTAAATTGTGTCATAATTCTTAGGATCTAAGAGAAGTAGATCATCCTCAATCTGAAATCCCTTTTCTTCATCCACATTACCATACAACTGTTCAAGTTTATCCCAACCTTCCTTAGATTCTAAACAATTTTTAATGTGAAAGAGAAGATCGCCATGTACACAACTCCTAATTATACCTAAAGTCTGTCGGTCTTGTCTTTTCCATTCAATGAGTTCTTTAGCATCAGTAGGTTTGGTAATTATACCATCAACATATAGACTATATCCTATTTCCATTAATCTACTCCATGCAATATCTTTCCATGTAGAATAGTTGTGTGAAGTTAGAGGAGGAAATTTAAAACCCATGATGTAGAAATGAAAGAACACAAAATAGAGACACAAGAAACACAGTACACACCCCCCCTTTTCACTCAATCAAAAGACCCCCCCAAAAGAGATGCTTTTGGCACTTTATAAGTAGTGCGTTTACAATGGGGCACTTGTCAAAATGAGCAAAATGGACTTTCTAATTTTTCTTTTACAACTGCCTTATGAGGCTGAAATCTGTCACTTAAGCACTATAGAATTTTGAAAAGAATCAAAGTTTTACAATGCCAAAGAAGGCCTAATTCTAAAAGTGAGAAATTGGTTGACATAACCTTAGAATCTAACTTTAGATTTGGAAAGTAGACAAAAAAAAATCACACTTTCAAAAAAAATAGAACCTAAAAAGGTGACCAGATGTGCCCGTACGGAGCTTCTAAAGTTGCAAAATGCAGGATTATGCAAGTACAATTGCCAAAAAATGCAATTTATACAAAATCCATGAGTCAAAACAAGAAATCAACACCACCATTAAAAAATTTAAGAAATTCTACCTGATTTCAAAAAAAATTGCACCTGAATCAGAGTTCGGATGTCCGAGTTATGGGCTCGCAAAGTCAGGCTACCAAACTGAAAAGCAATCTAGAGAGGGGTCTGGAAGAGAAATTGCGAGTCTAAATTTGATGGTAAAATGGCCATGAATGCAGTTATAAAATTCCTAGGTTTTGATGTCCAGATGGGTGTCAAATTTAACCTCAGGAATTGATGATGTCAACAAAAAAAGGTGCCCAGTGCTAATGTGGTAGGTGTGTCAGTTGTCCGTACTATACAAAATGTATGAATGATGATGTGGAAAAATAGAATGAGTTCCATAGGTGACATCGCAGTCCCGTTTTTGTTGCTGATGTGGTAAGATTTTTAATGTGTCAAAGTGTCAAAGTGGGCAAGTGAAAATTTGTCGCGTGGCAGACTCTTGTTTATCTGTAGCAATCCAAATTCGACCGCATGGAGGGTCTATTGTAGTAGACGCATGTCCACCTGTCTCTACGTAGGAACATGATACCATTGTCGAGAAATATCTGTTGTCCACTAAAAATAGGAGCAGACTATGAAGGTTTTAAAAAAATGCTTGCCATGAAAAAAAAACCCTCGCTGGGAATGTCTGCAGCCAACAGGAGACACGATCATAGATGCCGGAAGTCAGTCGCCCTAAAAGATGTTCGTCGGTTGCTGGAGATCAGTCACAATGGTCGGACATCAGTCGCAAGTAGGAGGAGTAAATTGCGTCATCGGAAGATTTGAGCACGCCGGATCTCAAGTTTTTAATTGCGCTTGGGAATTAGTCCCACATGCAGCAAGCAAGTGCTTTAAGCACTGAATAAAAGATGCAAGCCTCCAATACCACAAATGAAATGTGGTCCGCTGGTGGGTCATGGACGCCCAAAAATTGATATGCCGATGGTAGGTGGGTATTCACTAGATTTAGCAAGGTTATGTCACGGATTATATATCCCAAATTTGATAAATGGGTCGCAGATAAAAATAAACCTGCAGCGAATAAATTCAAAAAATTCCACCAAATACACCAAATGACAGATCCAGGGTGTCACTGCCCGAGTCTGCTAAAAAAAATTCTCTATCGGGCCCGAAAGGGCAAAAATAATTTTTGAAAATTTGACAAAAATTCAAAGAAATAAATGATAGATCCAAAAATTAATTAATTGAATTTGTGAAAAATGACCATACATATACTGCAAATTGGGGCCTCGAGTTCTGATTTGCTAAAAAAGTTTTCCTCACAATCAACTTTGGGCCAAGATAGCCAAGTTTCTTGTTGATTTTCACTGGTTCAGCATTCTGGACATAATGGCAAGGTCAAATATGGTGCTGGACACTCCCAATTTTTGCAGCACTCTAGATTCAGGCTAAGGTGATGAAGCAAGCAAGAGGTCGCGAACAGCTTGTGATAAGAAAATCTCCAAGTTTCTCTAATACCATGTAAGAATTTTCCTAAGGGAAAAATTCACCGAGGAACTAACAACTCAAACACAAGCACACAGTAGACCAAAGAGAGAGAGAGAGTATGATCAGAATAACAATGTATTCAATAACTGGTTCATTAGAGTACACTAGGACTGCCAGAATATAAAGGCCTATGAGATTCATCTAGAATGCCTCGTAATCAGCATCATGATAAGTCATACAACCAAGCACATGTCCACCAAATATGGGTTATCCTCCATTAAGCACAAAAGTAAGTGTGGTGATGTGAGGATAAGCCTACAAGGGTGTGACACACAAATTAGTGTTGTAGACACCATGTGCTAAAATTGAGTTGTGTACTCTTGTGTTGCCTACATGACAACTCAAAAAGGTGTGCAAACTCCTAAGTGTCTCACAAATAAAAATAATTAAATAATGCAAAATAATTAAATAATGCATTAACCTAAGTAAACTTAAGTGTAAATAGTAAAGTATGTATTTACACCAACAAGATCAAATATAATTACTCTTAGGGCCTACAAATATGTGAATACACACTTATTAGAATGCTTCACAGTAAAATCATATGATGAAGCTTGGGTCTTTTGATGTTAACCCATTATTTTAGGATACCCAAAAAGAAGTTAATTTGGATAGATGTGGGCATGTCTTCTTGCTAGCCTATTACTATATTGGTATTTAGTGTAGATGGAAGCAAACTAAAAATATCTGGTTGTCAATGAAAATCTATATCCTTCTCAAATCAGTCAAATACCTTTTCCCTAGTGGCATACATATTTCAAAAGATGGTTGAAATAAAGTACAAAATGATAGTAAGTGTCAAGAAATTCTAGAATGAACTTAATCACTAAATAAAATATCATGTTCCAATTTTGCTCACAATAGTTACAAATGTCCCAATTGAATTTTTGATACCTTCCTAGTATAGATATGAAGAATAAGATTGTTTTCATGAATGAATCCAATTAATAAGAAATCAATCAATTGCCTTGAAACTTGAGGATAAAAAAAGAAATCAACCATCATACCATAAAGAATTCCTACATATTGTGGTGCTATATCCTAATTATACAACAAAGATAGAAGAATCCAAATATTCAGAAAGTGATTTTTCTAAGTAGAGAAAATCATGATATCATTATTCAAGTTTCTTTAAGCTATTGACACACATTGAATTGAAATGAAGGAACTCTGAATCAATGATAGAATAATATACTTTAGTAAGCTATAAAGACCAATTGTAATATGTTTGAAAATGAAGACATTGGTATATCAATCAAGACAAGACCTACATGTATATTTAGAAGAAAACCAACATGGCTGAATGAACTCAAACTAAGTATCATCATTAGCCATGTTGTTTTGATAGCTTGGTTTTGAGTAGCATTTAAACCAAGGAGTGCTATTCCTAGACCTATAAAATTGATTGAATTTAGATCTTTACAACAAAAATATAAGTAACACTATTTGTTATTGAAACAAAAGGTTTGTAAGTGTGACTTGTGGTCAATATCAAAAAATGTAATTAGTTCAAAATTAAAAAGAAATAAACTAATTGAGGATAAAAGCTTCTCAAGGATCAAATTTTAATTAGAACTGATCAAGCATGATTTGGTTATGGATTGCATAAAATTATAGATATTTCTATGTCCATAATAGAGAATATAATTAATTTTTAGCATGTTTTAAGAGTTCATTGATAAGGTTATGGCTTGGATAAAAATAGCAAATTCATTAGGAGGATGAAAACATAAAAAGGAGCAGTTTCATTATCTTCAATGGATAGTCCATGGATGATCATTCTTAAGGAAAAAGCTAAAAATTATTAAGTGAAATTTGAAGAAACTAGATTGCAAAATCAAGATGTTGGGATAAATGATTTCTATATTTGACACCATAAAAAATAAATATGCAAAATCATTAACCCTTGTGAATAATTATTTTTCTCAGCATAAAACATTATAATGAGAATGTGATAATAAAATTCACAAGCCTAATTCTATTAATTTTTTTAAAAAAAGCTAACTCATCCACAATTTCAAAAAGTTGATGACCATCATCTATATAGATTAGAAAAGTACCAAAAAATACATACCTCACTTCATATTTTGATGTAATCCTAGTAAACTTGTTTACATTCTAGCGAGTAAGCACAATCCATTTGTCACAATTAGCAAGCACTAGAGCAAAAAAATCTAATGTTAGAAAACTGCCATAATTAAAAAAAGATGAAGTAGGTTTTAGATTAAAATAATTGACATAAGCTCTAGAAACTTTATACACTTAACCATTTATTTTTTAGGTCATCCTTAAATTTATCTCCACATCTCCATATTGAAAAGACAAAAGGCCATAGAGGGTCCAAGCTACATAGTTCTACCAATATTACCATCTCCCCCATAGAGGAATCATCTGTCAAGTTGTAGGTACCCATCCTACTTATTAGATTCTAAATTGAGAATGCATGTGTAGCTACATTCTATATGCATGGATAATAGGAGGAGCTGAAAACTATACAACATTTACATTTATTTAATAGATCTATTATTTTTTAAAAATTATAGACCATCGTGAATTTTAGAACTCTAGTTGCTATGGACAAGAAAGCAAGCACATAGAAAGTCTTGATTTTCTTGCATGCTAAAGATATTATACTTTCCTATAATAGTAAAACTTACAATATTCATGATAACTTAAAATATCTAATTAAAAACCTCTAACAAAAATGAAAACCTGTTGCATTTTTTCAACTCCACTTGATGTCATATTCAAATGAATTGACATTACATATTGAACTATGGCCTCCTTCTACATTGCCTAAAACCAAGAGATTCACATAGTTAATTGTCATACAATCATAGGTTAATGTTGAGGTTCACTTGGTTTCAAGAATAGTTTAATATTATCTACTAATCAAGGCCAACCACATGAAGGTGGAAGCTCATTCCCCCCTCCCCCCAAACCCTAACATCAAAAATCTCCATTAAACATCTAAAATATTTTAGAAAGGATCAATCTTTAAAGTACCTAGAATTTGGGCTACTCTCAAGGTAATTCCATCTTCATTTCTCACTAGAAATCCATCACAATTCTTTAGTGTTCTTGTACATCTAACATGGGTACATCTAGGAATGCCCTCATCACCTTCTACATAAAATGAATCCAATATTATAAAATTTACCGCAATAAATAATAGTTCAAGTGAAATAAATACTTGAAAAATGATAGAGAAAAAGAGGAATCTACTTACCAATAGGTGTCTCCATTGCATCTATATCCTTGCTACATGTTGAGTGAGTTTTATTGTTTAATAATTTGGATTCTAGAATATTATGTTGCTAGATCAATAAGCACCTTAAAAATATCACTATGTATATATATACATGCATACATAGAAACACACACACATGTGTGTGTGTGTGTGTGTATATGTTTGTATACACATATATAAATATACATATGTATGTATGTGTATATGTATAGACATACATAAATATATAGAGATCACAAGGGAATGACAGTGAGATGCAGATATATAAATATCAAAAGGGCATGACAATGAAATGCAATGACCAAAAGTGAATGGTAACAAAATCCTAGATCTCCACTGATCTCTACCACTATTCATAGCTCTCCACTCTTATTAGGAGATCTCTACCCTCTTTTCCATGTAGCTCTCCATAACCAATAAAAACAAATGGGGAATGATTAATGTTGTGTATTTTTTTATAATCCATAATCCACAATCCACAAGATCTCTTTGTATACATACATACATACATACATAGACACACACATATGTGTAAGTATATATAATATACATATGTATATATTTGTATATACATGCATACATATATATACATACATATATGCATACATCCATATATGCATATATACATACATCTACATATGTAATTTTATCACAATGGAAAATTGTATTTGATCATACTAGCTGGGAACAACTAATTATTCATTTTATTGTACCTAATTTGATGACAAATCTAAAAGAATTTATAATCAAACTAGATAATCAACAAAGAGACCAATTTAATTGGTCGGTTATAGTTTGTTTCATTCTAAAAGATATCTACTATGATATGTTTTTGTAAAATTTCTTGTGAACTCTACCCATTTATCCTAGTCTACATGATTTTTATGTAGGATATTGACCAATCTTGGAAACTTTAATTTTGAAATGAAAGCTATTGAGAAAGTGATAGAAACATATGCACAAGAACATGACATCCAATTTATCCCTAAAATGGGATGCAAACATGATGGTCTTTAGGTTTATGGCTTTGGAACTATCAATATCTATCTAGATTCTATAAAACAACAAGAGTTTGCACAATATGCAGATAGATGGGTGATTATATCAGTTGGGCAGCTAGTTGAGATGCACTGTAATCAAATGAGAGAGATTTTTTGGAAATATACTAGGAGAAGGAGCGGCTTTAGAAAGAGACAACATAACAAAAATAACAACTAGACAACATAGAGGATATTATGAGACCATTGGATAGAATCTAGGAAAGTGTTGAGATAGGCACTATGACATTGGAATCACTTGCAAGTGTCTTTGAGAATTTATAGACCAAATATTGGGAGGACTAAACATTGTGCAATTTATCATGTATTGCATTTTCATTTTCTTTTCCATTGCTTATAAGAGTGTTTCAATGTTCAGAACCACTTCAACATCCTTTGTGTAGTTTAGAAGTAGTGTCGTTGTGGTTGAGGATTCTACAAGGGAATGAGGCTCATGATTATGATATTTACATAGAAGCATAACTTTCTTCTTCAATGCCTTACATTCAGCTCTTCACTAAAGTTATTCTTCCAACAATGAGAATAAATGCTACAACTCTTAAGTATTTTAGAAACATAGAGAAGATACTGATTGAAAGAATATAAAAGAAAGAAAAACAAAAAGTTAAAAAGATATTTCATTATAAAAAAATTAACTTCTATGACCAATTCAAAAAAGAATTGCCAAAGTTGTAGTGTGAAGTTGGAAATTGTGATAAAAAAGAAGACAAAATATTAAATTAAAATTGTAGAAAGTAAAGAGTAGCACAAAGAAATTATTAAAAGAAAAGGGAGAAGTAAAAATAAAACAATTCACCACTCCAATATTATGTGCACAAAATGGAAATACTAATGCTCTTTTTGTAACAGAAAATGCCCTATTTTAAAGAAAATAAATCAAAAAATTTATGCAGTGATCTCTAATTAAGTGAAATATTTCTCTCTTCATCAACTCCACACAAAATCTAAATACAAATCATAGTTTCATTTTTTTTCCCTACTACCATAGATTGCAAAAAAAAATTCATAAATTAATTAAATGAAACAAGAAAGTCTTAGCAACTCCTATTTGAAATATAGAAGGAGTAATTGAGAGAGGAGGGGTGGATCAGTTGCCACTAAAATATATCCCAGATCCCTTAGATGTCAGATAAAACTCATTGCTACTATTATTTGGTAGACACGTAGAAAATGATGTAACTCGATAAATGTAGAGTGTGATTTACTTTTAACTGATCTTAAAACATTAACAATGATTAATTTGCAAACATAAGAGAAATCATGCAAACACATGAGACACTAGGATTTAACATGGAAACCCAATATGGGAAAAACCGCCAATGTAACTAGTTACTATTTTCACTCTTCTAAAGTGAGCGTTGTTAGGAACCAACCTTGTTAGAGATTACAAAACACACTATTAGGTTGTACCTTGTTAGAGGATTTAATCACCTTGTAAGGAGTGGCCTTGCAAGAGGTCTTAAAACAATTTAATCGAACCATCACCTTTTTAGAGGATTTACGACATGCTATTAAACCAACTCTATTAAGAGATTTTGGATAACTGTTACAATGGTAAGAAAGTAACAATGAAATGACCTGATTGTGATGCAACTGAATTGCTAATTATAGATCTCTATTCTACTTCATACTTTACCCTTCTTGATCGTATTATACTTTTCTACTTCACAAGGATACCTACATATCCTTCAAGTTTTCTCTTACTCTTCTTTCACCAATAATCATTACTATAGTCAGCTAGAAAAAATACTTATATTAATTAACCTTCTTATTTCAAAACAAAAAAAAAATTCTTCATTGGCTGACCCTACTTGGTAAACACTGGTTCAGAGACAATAACTTGTGTTAACCAAAAAAAGCTTGGTTAACACTACAAACTTGCAAAATCCTTTTGGCAACTAAGTGAACTTGGTGAATATTGACTCTATCCAATTTCCTTCACTAACCATGAGAACTCGATTAACACTATTTTTGTAGAGTAATCTTCAAGAATGCTTAGTAGACAAGGAAAACTATCTTGTTGACCAAGTAAGCTTGGTAAGCATTGACTGACAACTAGTATGACATTTATGTAACATCAAAGACAATAAACAATTAGACAATTGTATCCAAAAATCTCCATCTTTGGCATTGATGGCAACACAACATGTCATAACATAATGAAATTTGAAAAATGAGACTTTCTCTAATAGAATGTTTTCTCCCTCTTAGATTTTTACAAAAACTTCTTTTCTTTGATGTAGTAATCTCTTTGTGTGAAGGAATTACATAACTTCTTTGATACTATATTTCTCTGTCAAAACAAATTTCAGATAGATATAACAATAAACTTCTCCGTCTTTGACAACACATGCCAAAGACAACACATACCAAATTAGTATCAATGTACCTTGAGTACTAATTCATAAGAAATATTTTCTTATGTTGCATCAGCTAATTTATTTTCTACTTGGTTCCTATTGATGCATCACTAAAACTTTATTTAGTGAGCTTCAGATAGGGGAATGACCCATAGCTTACCTTGTAGATATAGGAATGCATCCTTAGGTAATGGCTTGGTGAATATATCTACAATATATTCTTTTGTATGAACATATTCCAATCTGATTTCTTTATCCTACACCAATTCTCTGATAAAATGATATTTTATAGAAATGTGCTTAGTTTTGGAATGCATCACTAGGTTCTTTAATAAGTTAATTGCTCTAGTATTATCACAATACATGATAATTGGTTCTTTGATCTCAACTTTCATGCCTCCCAAAAATTGTTTAACCAAAAAATATTAGAACAATTCACTGCTGCTACAACATATTATGCTTCTATTGTAGATTAGGATGTGCAGTTTTGCTTTTTGCTTGTCCAAGATACCAACCTTTTACCAAGAAAGAATGCTCCAACACTTGTACTCTTTCTGTCATCAAGATTTCTTGCCCAATCAACATCAATGAATACCTTTAGATCTAAGTTTCCTCCAAGTTTGTACCACAAGCCATAGTCTTTAGTACCTTTCAAATATCTCAAAATTCTTTTGATTGCCATCATATGATTTTCTTTAGGTTTAGTTGGGAATCTTGCCACTATCCCAACTTCTAAAGCAATATCCAACCTTGTATTAACTACATACTATAATTTCCCAATCATTGATCTATATAAGGTCTAATCTACCTCTTTTAAATTATCATCTTTGGTAAGCTTTAGTCTAGTACACATGGGGGTTCCAACTGGTTTTGAATCTTCCATTCCAAATTTCTTGAGTATCTCTTTGATATACTTAGACTAAGTAATGTACATACCATTCTTGGTTTGTTATATCTGAAGTTCAACAAAGAATTTTATCTCACCAAACATGGACATTTCAAACTCTTTTTTCTTTTTTTCTGAAAATTCTTTGCATAGATCATCATTCCCTTTAAAGAGTGTCATCCACAAATATTTCTTCCAATTCAATCTTGTTATCTAGTCCTTCCTTGATGTACAAACTACTATTATCATTAGTTCTCTAAAAATCAATTTGTATAAGGTAGTTGTGCAACCTTTCATACCATGCTCTAGGAGCTCGTTTCAGACCATATAATGCTTTGTGTAATTTGCAAACTGTGTCCCTTTTGTTTGGATCAACAAAACCTTCTGGTTGCTCAATGTAGACTTCTTCATCATGAATACCATTCAGAAATGTAGATTTAGCATCCATCTAATATACTTTGAATCCTTTGTGAGTAGCATATGCAAGTAGAGTCCTAACACCTTCTAATCTTGCAACAAGAGAAAAAGTCTCACCATAATCAATTTCTTCTTCTTGAGAATATCTTTTACACACCAATCTTGTTTTTTTTCTTGATACTTGTCCATCTTCATTTGGCTTATTTTTGAACACCCATTTTTTTCCAATTACATATTTATCTTTAGGCCTAGGAACAAGGGTCCAAGTTTTGTTTTTCTCTATTTTCTCTATTTCTTCATTCATAGCCTCAATCCAACTTTCATTTTCCAATGCATCTTTAACATTTCTAGGTTCAAAATCAGCAACTACACATGTACCTTTTAGCTTACTTCTTGTCATAGTACCTTCTGATTTATCTTCAATAATCTGATTAGGTGCATGATGTTTTCTGACAAACTTAGCGAATACAAGTTCTTTGCCTTTTGAATTTCAACTTTTGGCTCTAGTTTCTTAAACTTAATAGGCATTGGCTTGATAGTTTTAGAATGTGACTCAGGTCCTTATTACTCAGTTTGAATTTCTTGCAACTAAGTAACTAAGGAAGACTTGAGAGTTGAAGTCTCCTTGTTGATAGAAGTGTCTAGCAATTTATCAAGTTCAATGTAAACAAATCTCTTGTAATCTTCTGGTTCCTTTTTGCTTTCTTCTTTAATCCTTTCTACAAACTCATCAATTCTCACATGTGTGCTTTCTATGATTTTATGAGTAAACAAATTCAAACATCTATATGCCTTGCTTCTACAAGAATATCCTCAAAATATACCTTCATCACCTTTCACATCAAACTTTCCTTTCTAGATTTTTTCAAGATATAACATTTACTTCCAAATGCTTTCAAGTAGCTTACATTGGGTTTATAGCCATACCATAATTCATAGGGAGTTTTATATGAGTCCTTCTTCAATTATACTCAGTTGAAAGTATGCACTATAGTGATGATAGCTTCCTTCTAGTATTTGATAGCAACATTCTTTTCAATCATTAGAGTTCTTGCACAATCCATGATAGATCTGTTTCTTCTTTCAACTATTCCATTCTACTTAGGAGTACCAGGGGCTGATGCCTATCTTTTAATTCCTCTTTCAATGCAAAAGTTATTGAATTCATTGGAGATGAATTCATCACCTCTATCAGATCTTAAGCATTTCAATCTTTTCATTGTTTCCTTTTTCTATTGTTGCTAGATACCATTTGAATTTCTCAAATGCTTCTAACTTTTCTCTAAGATACATAACAGTCATCATTCTTGAATAGTCATCAACAAAAAGAATGAATAATTTTTCTCCACTATAGCTTTCTATTCCAATGGGTCCACATAGGTTAGTATGCACAATTTCTAAGACATTTCTAGACTACTAGTTTTTGCTCTTGAAACTAGTCTTTCTCATTTTGCAAATCTGATAATTCTTGCATAAACCAACATCTAGTTTCTTCAAACTAGGAATACCTCTTACTTTTAAAAAATTTCTTATCTTGACAATATTATCAAATTTTAGATGATATAATATTTTGTTCCATAACCAACTTTCTTCCATTTGAGCAATAAAACATGAACAATCACCAAGATCAAGATAAAATAGGTTACCTCTTATTTTTTTTCTTGATACAATTAGATTGCCTTTGTCATCCAGTAGTCTTGCCTTGTCATGCATGAATTTCACCTTGAATCTAATGTTTATTAGCAATGCCACACTCAATAGATTATTCTTTAGTCCTTCAACCCAATAGGCATTGTCATATACAAGTTCTTTGGTTAATGAGATTTGGCCTTTCCCTTTTATACAATAGGGTTCATTATTTCAAAACCTTACACTACCACCATCATAGTCTTCAAAGTGTTCAAAATTTGTTTTGTCTCCAATCATATGATGTGACCATCCACTATCTATGATCCATATTTCATTTTTACTAACATGAGAGATAAGTGTCATCTTATCTTCTTCTTTATCAAATTCATCTTTTACAGTAATGTATACTATCTCATCTTCACTATTATCAAAATCTTTAGCCATAAAAAAAGTCTTCTTACCTTTGTCCTTGAATGATTTGTGATTTTTGAAATCCTTCTTGTCATTGCACTTGTGAATTTTCTTCTCATCCTTGCTTTCTTTGTTTGGGCACCTGGTAGCAATATGACCAATTTCTTCACATGAAAAATAGATTAGGGGAACTTTACCTTTGTATTTTCCTCTACCTCTAGAAGATTTCCTTGCAAGTAAAGCTTCAACAACTTCAAGATCACTATCAGAACTTTCTTCTAATTCTTCTTCACTTTCTGACTAAATGTTCTTTGTTTTCTTGCCTTTCTCCTTAAGTGAAAGTTTGGCCTCAAATGTAGATTCAATATTTTTTGAAGCTAAGACATAATTGTCATAGTTCTCTAGCTCAAAAGCTATCAATCTTCCTAGTAAGGTATCCAAAGTTACCTTTTGATTTGTCTCACACCTCTTTTCTCGAATAGTAGATACTCTGATTGCATAGATAGGAAGAAATGTTCTAAGAACTTTACTTACAATAGTTTTTTCCTTGATTTCTCCTCCATAAGCTCTAATTTCACTAACACTGGCTTTGATTCTTTCTACATATTTGGCAATATTTTCATCTTCTCTCATTCTCATCTGATCAAACTATCCTCGAAGGCTTTTTGCTTTGGCTCTCCTCACATTGTCATCACCACCATAGATTTTGTTGTGCTCAATTAAAAATTACAATAACCAATAATCATTACCATAGTCAGCTAGAAACAATACTTAAAATTATTAAACTTCTTATGTCAAAATAAAAATCTCCTTCATTGGCTGACCCTGCTTGGTAAAAATTGGTTCAGAGACAATAACCTATGTTAACCAATAAAATCTTGGTTAACATTGCAAACTTGGAAAATCCTTTGGCAACCAAGTGAATTCAGTGAATAGTGACTTTGTCTAATTTCTTTCACTAACCATGAGAACTCAGTTAACACTATTTCCATAGAGTAATCTTCAAGAATGTTTGGTAGATAAGGAAAACTATCTTGTTGACCAAGTAAGCTAAGTAAGCACTGATAGACAACTGATATGACATTTGTGTAACATCAAAGAAAACACACAATTAGACAATTGTATCCAACAACTCCTACGCATGTTGTACATGGTTTATTATACATAAAAATAGTTTGATATGCATGTGAAATCATGCATTTATTCTTGGACTCTTAACTACTTATTCAACTACAAAACTAAAAGCTACAACGTAAAACTTCACTTTAATATATGCATGAAAATTCTAAAACTACTGCTAATTATGTCATTAGAAATTTGCACGATCTTTGTGATTTAGCATAATAGTCTTAATAAAAATTACCATCAATAAAAAATTTAAAACTTGTACAGGCAAAAAATTAGCAAATAAGGGCAATAATATTTGATCCTTAATTACATCATTCAAAGAGAATTTTAGGTATGCTTCTTTTGTTAAAAATAAATAAAATGATTTTGGGTAGCATCATTGCTAAAAAGGTATTCATTTGCTCCAAGGACATTTAGTGCCTTTTCTCTTTTCTTATTGTAAGAGCCTATAATAGTCAAATGATGCCCAAGTTCCTTCTAAATATTCACACTAATTAATTTAGTAAAGAGAGTCCCTATTAGGAGACTTTGAATCCTTGTAGGAGATTCCAACCCTATTAAGAGTTGTTCTATCCCTGTTAGGAGTTGTGGTACTGTAGATGCAAGATGAGCCCACTGCCCAAACATGCACTTCCAATTACAAGAAGAGCTTACTGCCCAAACAAGTAATCAGCCTTCTAGAATATAAATATTGTAACTTCTTTCTTGACTGATCCCTAATCTTGAGTTCAATCTTGGATCACAAAAATAGCTTTACAAAACTTTGCATATGATCACTTTCATAAAAGTTTGCATATAATTGCTCAACACAACTTCTACACCTTTCATCACAAGATTTCCTTTGCATAAATACCATGCCTTTACAAAAATTACTGCTAGGTTGGCTAAGACCATAATACAGGTTTCCAACTTAGAGTAAACATCTAGGATGTCAGCCCTAATTGGTCAAGTAATTATTTTGTAAACAAAACAATTCCTTTACATTAATTTCGTTGTCTTGTTACATTGCTAAAACACAAATATCTCTCTTTTGTACAGTTTGTATTCACTTCCAAGGTTTTACACATCATCATCAACATGTATACTATCTCCATTTAACTTTTCTAGTCATCATATGACATTAGTAACAAGTTACATACAAAATAATACATTGTTGTATACCAAATTCATACGTAGACAATTTTTGAGTACCAAAAGCTAATCATCTTTATTTCCAAGGTTTCATGTAAGCATGTACATCATGTGTTTCCATAAATGACAACAATTATATATCTTCATTAGCCAATTTTTGAAAATCTCCCCCTTGTCGTTGATGGCAACACAATAGGGAAAATTGGCTAAGTATCAAAAACTTAAAATAAATAGCACATTAACATTTCATCTATTACAACTTGTCCATCTTACATATGCTACCCCTTACAATATGATTTCATAATTTATAATATTATCTTCTCTTTACCTTATTTACAATTTTCTTATGTACTTCTCCCCCTTTGACATCAATGACAAAAGTTAAAATGTCAAAAACTATCCAAAATCTGTCCATCTACTGTCAAAATCTTTGTAAACATTTGCCTTAAACTGATAGTATCTTCATGCAATCATCAAAACTTGCCTTAAGATTTCTCATGCCTTTTTTCCACATATCCTTGGCTAATTTGGTAGAGGTGAGAATTGCACATAGAGCATATGATGCAATCTCAACTGCGTTAATATTGGAGTGTAAAGAGTTAGAATAAGTGTCCTTGGCCTTGACAAATCCCTCCAATTGTTTCTCAATAATAGATATTTTTAGAGCAATAGATTCTCTAAAATATGATACTATCTTCAAAATTTGTTCCTTTTAAAGTTCTAGTTTCCTAATATCATTATGAATACTAGCCACTTGTCCTTAAAAATCATCAATTTTACTAGCAAGATGTTGTAACTAGCTAGATAGAGCCTCAAGCTAACTCATCTTTCCTCCAATCTAACTGTCAATATCCTTAGTCAACTTGTGAGATAGTGTATACTTGATGTACAATATCTTGCCATCCTATTAACACTTCCACAGTTCCTTGATACAAGTATAAGGACTTGTGAAATCATTCTTAATATTATGATAAATGGTGCTAAACAAGTTAACATCATGTGAGATCTATGCTTTCATTTATGAAACATTCAAAAAAAAATTGAATTCCTCATCAAAAGATTTTAGCATTGGTTCTACCCTCTATTCAGGACCTACCTCTATATGTTGCACTACTAGAGTACTACATAATCTATTAGTAACCTCCATCAAGGTTCTCTACAAGCTCTTCATTGTCTTGTTCTTCTAAATAAGCTTTGACAAAGATGAGATCAAGCCAGTTTGATCATCATCATTATTTGTTAGGCTAGTAAGTGAAAGCAGAGTAGATGAACTAGAATGTTTAGTGTCATATTCCCTTTGTTTCTTTTTAGCTGCCTCTTTGACTCTTCTTTCTTCTTCCTCTTTCTCTTCTCTTTCCTTTCTTTCTTTTTCTCTCTTTTCTTCCTCTTCTAATCTCTTCTTCTTATCTTCCTTTGTTTTCTTTTTCATTTCTTCTTCATCTAATATTTTCTTTTATTCCTCTACTTTTTTTTTCATCTCATCTTGAAGCAATTTCTTCTTGGCCTCTTCTATTTTTTTCTTCTCTTCTTCTAATAGCCTTTTCTCCTCTTCAGTTTGTCTCAATTATTATTTAATATCCTTGGTATGAGGTTCATTCTATTTGAAACTCTCAAATGGGTTAGTATCATCAATGTTAAATGTAACATTGGTCTAATCTATCTATATTGTCTCACCACTCACTAACACTTCTGAGGTTTTAGATGTTGGTGAAGATGTTGCCTTGGACTTTGTCATCATCTAACTTATAGCTACCATAGTTTCACTCTTTATCTTATCTTTCTCACCCACCATAAATAGAAATGGTCTTACCTTGTTTCTCAAGTAAGGTGCTAGATTTTTTAACAATCTATTGACTTCTTCTTCATCATCAACCTTGCATATTGTTCTTAACATAGACTTTTGAAGTTCTATGTCCTCTTCTTGAGCTGGTGCCTTCTTTTCAATGAGTTTTTCATAGACTTTCTAGTTTATTGTACCTTCAATATCTTTAAGTTTTAAATTATTGGCTATTATGTATCTTACAGTAGAGATATCAATTTGATCATTTTCAAAATTATTATACAAGTCATAAAATTTTTTCATCTGCACAAAGTTGCCTCCATTAGCAATAGCTGAATTTATCTTCTCTTTCTTTGGCTTTGAGGGTTTCTGAGCTTTTCTTGCTAACTACTTAGAAGTAGTTACCTTCTCTACCTATTCACCTTCTTGTTCTTCTTCTTCACTAGACTCAATAATTGTCAACAATGTCTTTTGTCTTTTTCCTAGTCTAGTGGCTTATTGCTTGACCCTTTTAGTGTTTGTGGTCACAGCTTCCACTAATCTCTCTAATTTCCTCTTTGGCTCACTTGTCTGAACATCTAATAATACTACATAAGGAATGTTGTGCTCTAAAGATGTCTCTACAATAGACACTGAAAAAATTTGCACATTTAATATACCTTGTTTCATCATCTATCTGACTACCTATGACTCATTCTCAATCATACTAGCCTCTATTAAAGCTTTCTTCCTTATTGTTTCAATCTTCTTGTGAGATTTCTTCTCCAAGGATTCTTGATGAGCTAACTGGGTAATCTCATCATAAGTTCCAAATCTATATTCAACTTGCTCTTTCTCTGATTTCAATAATAAGTCAATATATTCATCTATTGTTTCATCACTTAATTCATAACCTAAGTGATTAGGAAATGTTTCCCAAGGTTCTACTACTTGAATATAAGTAAAATCTATATCAATCATAACACAAATATCTTCTTTAAATCTATCCACAATTGCAAGTGCAATTCTAAATCTTTGTCTCATTTCATTCTAAAATGTTTTCATTATCAAGTTTCCACTATTTGATATTCTATTTATTAGATGTCATCTACATACATCTATGATTTTTTCCATTGCACACATCTCACTGGTCATAATCTCTGTGACTAGAAAATATGGAAATCTCTTAAGTATATGAAAGAGTATGTGATTCATCAATGACTAAAATCTAAACACAATGTTCTTAGTCCTTTTGATCTTTTGTAAGTTGTTAATAAGTTGTATTCTTAGAATTTCACTAAGGTTAACTTGTTCCTTCTCAACACATAACTTGTAGGTTGCATAGATGAATTTGACTAACAATTCATCAATATTTGAACTTGTACATATATAGTAGGCAATGGTTCTACTCAAGAATCTTACATCATCTTGCTTAATTTCACTTATCATTATGGCCTTTCCATTATACACTACTTTTGTGTAGCTCTCGACTTTCTTCTTAACTAGTTTATCACCTATAGGTACACTACCTTGTTTGCAAAGACTAGTTACCTCATTAATAAGGTTGGTTGAAATATCAACTACACTATATTTCATCCATAGTTTTCCATCATGTCTTCTACTTAGTATATGATCTATGTCCAATTTTTAGTAGAAATGATATTTGAACTGGTCTAGTTCCTTCAAGTGTTCAAAATTGGGTTTATAATCATATCATGATTAAATACTAATTCCATATCCTTTTTCATATACTCATTCCCAATAGATTCAAACTTACTGGTAAGATAACTTCCTATGTCTTCCAAATACACTACATTGTTCAAAGTAATGGATAATGTTGAGTTAGGGTTTCCTTCTATGGGTTTCAAGGAAACAACCTTCAATTTTATTCTCTCCTTATTCTCAACCTTGTGAACTACTGACATATCCATGATTGTATCAAATATGAACTTTAATCAAATAAATTCTACAGAGAATGATAAAATACCTTTTTCCAAAAATAGGGTTTGCTTTGAAATCACTTTGTCAAGTTGCTTCTGAGTGCTCCATGCTACTAATGTGATTGTAATGAGGTGATAATCAAGTATTGTCTCCATTTTATTCCTTCAACTTGAACTTTCAATAATTGCATTCTTTGCAAACATGAAAAACTGTCAATTACATTATGGAAAAAAATATTAGCTCAAGATTTTATTTTTTTTAATCTTCAAATGCTACCCAGGTTTTACTATAGTTTTCTCTCATCATGAAAATGCTCCACAGTACTTCACTTCATGAAATTATTTGCAAAAAAATATTTTTCATCTTTTGTTATAGAATTGGCTTTCTCTATAATGATAGTAACTTTTAATTCCTTCATAACTAGTTTAAATAAGCTCCAAATTACAAGTGAGCTTAGGTACCATCTAAAATTATCTTGATACACCTTTTCCCAACTTCACTACCCATAATTTGATCTCTAAATGAAGTTTTCAAATGTTGGTGTTGTGAACAAGTTTAATTCAACTTAATTGAATCAAATTTAATAATTCACTTTGATCTTCTTGTCTCATCATCTTCTAGCTTTTCTTTTGGGATGTATAATCCTTTTACAAATGCCTCATTGAGTTCTTCTCAAAGTTCACTAACTACATTTCTTTGTTCCTTATTGTCTTTATTAGTTCAAGAGTTTCTTTTATAGTTGCTTCTATGATTTTTGACATTTCTTCCATCAATCCTTCTATTTCTGAAGTTTCTTCCATCATTCCTTCTATCTCCAAAGTTTTATTCAATTCTACAATACTTTGCTATATGTCTAAAGTTGTTACATAACTGACATATTGGTGTTTTACTTCTAGGATTCTACTAATCATCAGGTGCATGACAATTTTCAGCTATGTATCCAAAGTTGTTGCACTTACAATACACAATCTATCTTCTTTATTCATAAGGTCTTCCTTCTCTTGATGTCCTTTCATTTGACCTTCTTCTATCTATAGGGTTAGTATTTTTGGACATTCTACTATTTCTTCTATCAATATCATATTTAGGTTTACAATCAATTGCATTATGACCCATACCATGACAATTATGACAATAAAAGTCCTTGACATGATTAAATGACCTATTTGTACAATCTCTATTCATATGACCTATTTCATTACATGAAAAACACTTACCTCTAAATTCATACCTAGTTTCCTTAAGATATTCCACTTGCTTTGATTCATCCAATATCTCAACTTCCTTGTCTTGTCCAACTTCTTTAGGTTTATTAGAAGATTGATTGTATTCAATATTAACATCATATTTATCTTTTTCTTTTAGATATGATCTAATCTTAGGTTTCTTTGTAGACATGTTAAATAAATAACAAGGACTAGTCTTATCATAAGTAGATATTTGTATTAACATTGAATCTTCAAGATTTTCTCTGCTACAATAAAGCTTATTAAGTTGTTTCCTACACTGATTTAGTTCACCTTTCACAATAGTATTTTATTTCTAAAGTTCTTCATGATATTCTTTCAATATTTCAAGCTCAGAGCAAAACTACAAGCTAGACCATAAAACTTCTGTTGGAATTACAATAGGAAAGGTGAACTGGGGGGTGAATTAGGACTTCAAAATTGAATCTATAAAAAATTTCAACATATATCCATCTTATACATTCAATGATAAAAATAAAATAATCGTGCAAAGCATATGCATCTAAACCATATAAACATGTAAGAATTCACACATATAATACCATATATGATTACCCAAAAACCCTCCAAGTGAGAAGGTAAAACTAAGATGGGGATGACACCCACAAATATTAACTACTATAGCAATAAAATATATCCAATGAAGGTTACAATGTTTTGACCATGAAACATGATCTACCTTGTGAAAGGTTTGCCCTATTAAAGGTTTGCAAAGGCTATTAGTTCTCACCTTATTAGAGGATTTCAACACCCTGTTACAAGTGTGCCATGTTAGAGGACTTTAACTTACAATTAAACAAGCACCCTATTAAAGAATTTCATACAGTCTATTAGGACTACTCTATAAAAGATTTGACTAAAATCACCTATTAAAATGTCTTAGAATAGATCCTATAGTTGGTACTAGCTTGCTTGATAATAGATCACCTCTAAATAATGTCTTCTTGATCCTTTCTCAATCAGATGCTTCAATGTTGTATCCTTTTCTCTATCCTCTATTTTTCTCTAACTAATTCTACAATTCACTCTTTCATCTAAGTCAATCTGAATGCCATGTTTATGCATGCAAAACTATTCTCTCTACTCCTTCAAATCCTTACACTCTCTCTATGAAAGCTTAGAGTTTCATCCTTCTTAAGAAGACATGGTGACTTAGGGTTAGGTATGAATCTATGGCTGAGACTCATCCATTTTTTTACTTAAACCTTCCCCTTTTCTGATTGGTTACATGTAATTGCATAGGGAATCCAAATAGAGATTCTTCCTTATCTCTAAGATATCAAAATCTAATCTTAAGTTAGCTCAAAAATAGTTTATATAGTTTTTTGTACCAATACAAACAAATATGTCAAAACTATTTCACTTGGCATTTGAAGTCTTTAATGCTTGGTATGCACTAGTCTTTATACTATGACTCAACACCTACATTTCTTGGCATCCATTATTTACTTAGCTCTTGTATCACTGAACATGGTCTATCTACTCGACACTTGAGTGACTCGACACTTACAATAGCTCAGCTCAGTCTAACATGTTGTGCTTGACATGTATTACTAGTTTGGCATGAACTAAGTAATTTTAGTATGTTGACACTCATTTGTCAAAACCAGTCTGAGATCAACAATCTCCCCCTTTGACATGAGTGTCAAAAAAACTTGAATATACATTAACATTTGTGTTTTCTCGAGCATATCATATCCATAACTTGGCTTATATAGAAAACTTCAAAATTTCTAATTGTTTAAATAACTTAGATACCTCAAATTTTGATAACTCTCCCTGAGTTAGTATGTCTATTCCATAACCAAAATTCTATACTCTCTCTGCTAATACACTTTGACTTCATGTTCTATTTTTTTGATTCTCTTTCATCTAATTTTGCTTGTTTCATTCTCTCAATTTTTTTTTTATCTCCTCCTTTATCTTATCTCCCCCATTCTTGTTATTCTACCCCTATATCTTATTCTCCCCTTGTGTATTTTCTCACCCTTTTTGACACTTATGTCAATGGGCTATACACTTATTGTGTGTTTGTCCAAAAAAGATTTATGGACATCCAATATTATTTTGAGGGCTACATCCTAATTATTACACGTGACATCCAATGACTTGACTAGGATGGCAAGCTTAGCAATAAGGTGAACTAGACTTTCTAATGTAGAAAGATTGGGATCTTTCTTTATTAAGGTCTTGGCATAGCCTAGTTCCTTTTGTAGTATTTCCATATGGAGGGTGAGGATAGCTTGAATGCTTGTTGGTATGGCCCTTATGTTGGCCTCGTCTACTATAAATTCACCTAACAAACTTTGTGTCTAATGCAATGCCCTGAAATGCTTCTCACTCTAAGCTAGATTTGATGGTAGTCTTGCACCTAATTTAGATTTCACTTTCCAAGCACAAAATGTGACTTCTGGTCTCTTGGGTGAAGAGTGTAGGATTGCATAGTTTTTTATACAATGACAATATATTCTCAAGTACCTTCTTCACATCCTTAACCTTAGTTTCCAATGCAACTTGAGTTAGTGCTATGTCACCAAATATTTTCTCATTAACCTTGTTCTAGAAATTCTTTTCTGACCATTCTAAAAGTTTTGCATTTGTATCAAGGTCTTCATTACTAATCTTCTTGACTACATCTTTCATTTTTTCTATTAGTGGTTTGGTCTCTTTAGGAGTTGGTAGATTGAATGCATCTAGAAAGATGTCCTTAATATCTTGAAGTGCTTGCTTTTTCCTATATTCTCTCCTAAGAATTTCTTGTTGCTTTTTCTTTTCTAAGGCATGTTGTAAAATTCCTATTTGTTCTAATGTCATTGTATCATAGTCATATTTTGGTATTACAATTTCTTCCTCAAGGCTTACATCTACATAATGTATTACCTTTTTCTACCTTTGATGAACTCAAGATCAACATTGAGATCTATAGTAGAATAGCATCTATGCTCAGGTTCTAAAGAGTTTTTTAGAAGGAGTTCTAGATGTTGATAAGGATACTAAAGCTTGAATGTAAATGTGTTCCTTCACCTTAGGTGTCAGTTGTATCTCTATAGACATTCTATGTTCTACTACAATGACTTGACTTGCACCTTATCCTTTTGTTGTATGTGTAGACAAATTTATCTAACCTATTTCCTTCTATCTTGTAGTGGTGTCTTTCTCTTCTTCTTTCTTCTCAATTGTATCAATCTTGGTAGATGTAGCTTCTGGTGTTAGGACCAAAGATTGTAGATTAGTAACTGAGGGGATCATGAAAGGTGGTTCTTGTGGATTCACCTTTTCCCTTGTAATATTAGTTAATGTCTTTTGTATCTCATTACAATAACCAAAATTGGATTATCACAAAGTGTAGCCTATAATGTAGACTAATATAAAATTTTCTTCAAGTCATCTATAGTCAGAGGATTGATGTTCTGAGCTTATGGATCAGAAACACCCTTGAAAATTATTATTTCAATAGTCACACTTATGACATGTGGAGGGCTAACACTCAGTAATTATGTGTCTTGCACACTCTATTCTTCTTGCTACTTAGGCTCAACTATTGCCATGTCATCATCTTCTTTATCATCATCATCATCAACCTCTAGTAGTTTAGCTTCTCCTTTTGTGACTGTGGTTAACTCATAAATGATTTTCCATATTTGTGTTGACTTCTTGACAACATCTTCACTATTATTTTTTAGAATGCTATAGGCTCTATATTTAGGTGTAAACCTAATTCCATATTTCTTTACAACTTTAGCAATTTTTCCTTTAATTAACTTAGGCATTACTTGGGCTAATATTGTCTCCCTAATTTGTCTTTCCATATTTATACAATAACGCCATTTTTTCTCAGCTAGGTCATATAAACTCTTTGGTATAGAGTTGGAAAATTCTAGTGGAGTTGTCTTGAATTTTTCCATCATGGCATATAGGGCTTCTTCCACTTGGTTCTCTCCACTTTACCCAAATTAACAAAGCTTACATGACTAAAATTTGATAGATTTGCACTGTTCTTAACATTTTCACCTAAGTTTTCAAGATCTAAGAGAGGATTGTGACTCACCACCTTAAATTGGCTATTGTCATCTGACTCGGTCTTCTCTTCATCAAAATCTAGTTGTGCCACATATTTTCTTCTAGGTCTCTTCTTCTCTTTTCCTCCGTGCACTATTTTATTGACCTTTTCTATGGCTCTTTAAGTTGTAGCATGTGTTTTGGCTCTTATTTTCAGTGCATTGTCCTTTGGATGACTTGGTTTGGTAGTTTTCTTGGTCCTTGTTAAAGGCTATGTCTTGGAATTCCTTTTCTTTGGCTTGGTAGTACTAGGTGCTTCTTCAACTTCTTCTCCCTTGGCACCTTTAGTCTCCTTTTCTTCTTTATATTCTCCTATGCTCTGTGTCAATGCTGGAGGTTCTTGTGCTTAAGTTTCTTCTTCTTGTTCTTCTTCGTCTTCCTCCTCAACATCCTCTCCAAATTTGGATTTTAGTTTCTTTACAAGCTTGTTCTCTGTCTTAATAACTGAAGTAGTTTTCAATTCCATTATGATTTTGGACTTGGCAACTTCATAGTTTCCAAAAAAAATTGTAGTCTTATCTACTTTCTTTGTGAGTAAGGTTGTGATAGCTATTGATGCTTCATCTGCATTTATCTCATAGCATAAGGGTCTCAACCATCGTACCCTTGGTATGGAAGCTTGTACAAATGTGTAGTCAACATCTATAACAAAAAAAATGTCATCATAGTATTTTTCAACTAAGCATATGGGTATTCTTAGTCTCTTCGTCATTGACTTCTTAAAGTCTTCAAAATAGCTAGTCATGATTGTTTCAAAGTTTTCTCCTAGTTGTTCATTGTACTCACCAATTTGTATTGCAACTAATCTATTAGTCTTCCATCCTACTATTCCAAATGAGGGAAATGTATTTTTTACATAAAAGAATACACAAATTAATATTGAACTAAATTTATACTATGCACTCTTGGATTTCCTAATTGCTCCAAGTTTTTCCAACAATTTTTGTAATTATAGTTCTGCTAGATCATATTATGATATTTCTTTACAATATTATAACCAACATCTACTACTATTTAGGGTACACTATTTAATCTATTGGATTGATAGAATTTATGTGATATTACCCTTACTGCAAATTTAATATGAGGATCGATGATTGTATCTATTGTCATACCTCTTTTGTTCCAGACTACTCTAGTATTCTTTTCAATCATTTCTTTGGAGTTACTTCTTAGTTTCTTAGGCTACTCTAAGGTTTGGTAGCTATTAATCCTATATATTATTCTCTTGGTGATCTTGATTGGTCCATTATCTAGCCATAAGGAACCATCATAAATTTGGCTTAGGAAATTTGTATCCATTCTATTTTTAATACATTTGAAAAATCTAGGGCTCATGTTAAACCCTTTTCTTAACAATTTTGTACTCTTCTTTTAAAACACCATTTTCACATAACCTATTGTATGCACTCTTATTTCCATGTCTCCAATGCACCTATCTTGCACTTGTAACATTTTTGCACATCCTATAACATTATTACATTTGGTAGGATCATGGACAATGTTCTAGAAAGGTCTTGTTTACATGTGATGTTAGGAATAAATTTAAACATAGGTTGTTTAACTTCATTACTCACTAATTGAATGTTTAAAACATCCTTCCCTTAAACTTTTTTCAAATTTGATGTCATTGTTTCAAACTAGGTTTTATGAGAATTTGAATTTTGTAGCTCAGCTTTTGATAATACCTTAGAAAATCTATCAAATTGTTGTGAAATCACTTGTTAGAATCTTTTGCAACTACGTTGGATGGATTTCCAGATCTCCTTCTACTCTACTTTCTCTTATTCAAATTTGGAATGATGAAATAATGAGCCAAAATTGATCATATGCTCTTTTAAAACCTTGCAATAAATGCTAAGTACTTACACAGCTATAAGTTTTGCATCAAATAATTTTAGACTCACTCTACATCCATTGATATGTCCATCACTCAACATCCATTGTGATCTCTACATCAACTACCTAGTTAGATGGCTCAGCATCTTCTAACATTCTAATCAGCACATATAGAAAAATTTTCATTTTGGCAACAACATGAAAAACTAATGATTAGTCTTGAATTTCTAACAACTTTTTTCATCTTTATTCATGCTAATGTAATATTTTCTATATTAAAATCCTTTTTGGAATGGATGTATGATGTATCTTTAGATATTAGTCCCACATATGTTTTGTTTTTCCTAATTTGATGAGGTGTGATCACCTAACCCATTGATCGCTTCTCTATTTGATGTGTAAAAAACAACTTTCTTTTTCCATATCATATTCATCTCTTCTCTAATGCCTTCAACTTTTTCCTTTCCTTTTCCTTTATCAACTTCAAAACATGGTGCCTTTGGCTTTATTGGACAATAACTACTAATATGACTACTTTTCAAACAGCTCAAACATGTAGTTTGACTAAACCATCTTTGGTAGTTACCTCTGAAATGTGTCCTAATGCAATTTTTATAAACATGTCCATATTCTTGACAGTAATGATAGCTATATTTTGTATTAAAATCCCAATTGTAGGAGTTGCCATTATTTCTTACCTTTTCTTGTTTTTTTGATGACCACATGGATGTGGATCTACATTCAATAGTTCTATGTCCATACTTCTAATAGTTGTAGCAATATCCTTCAAATATTTGTGTATGCATGGTCTTGGCTCTACATTCATGTGCCTAATGATTG
This sequence comes from Cupressus sempervirens, assembly GCA_028749045.1. Classification (NCBI taxonomy): domain Eukaryota; kingdom Viridiplantae; phylum Streptophyta; class Pinopsida; order Cupressales; family Cupressaceae; genus Cupressus; species Cupressus sempervirens. The sequence continues at coordinate 784,591,082 of CM053793.1, forward strand.
TGTCTGTTGCACTTATGAAAATTAGTCATGTTCTTAGGCTTGACATTCTAATTTATAAACTTTCTCCTACACACATTATTAGTATGTCATTTCTTACCACAATTATGACATGTAGGTTTGGAGTTCTTACCTTTGATGTTCCTTTCTTCTACACTTTTGGATGATTCTCCTTCTTCCATGCTTGTGTATCCTAGTCCTAATGTAGCATTCTTGGATTTAGGAAATCTCAATGATTGCTTAAATATTTGATGGCTTCATTTGGCTTGTTGAAACTTTTAGAAAATTCCTTTTCTCTTTTTCAGTCATTTTTTAGTTGTTCATTTTGCAACTTCAATGTTGTTATCTCAATGTCTTTGACATTCAATTCATAGTTGTCATTCATCATTTGACTTAGAGTATCCAATTTCATGTTGGAAATCTTGGTTAGCTCCATTGAATTTTCTTCCAATCTATTGTTCAAGATTCTTTTGTCTTCATCAATCATGGCTTCATCTTCCATAGCTTTCTTCCTTTGTTTAGTTACCTCACATAGTACAATGGCTTGAGATTCTTTCTCTACCTTGAGATTTCTAATTTCCTTAACTTGTACTCTATTCTTTTCCATTAGATCTACAATTGCTAAATCAAATTCATTGGATTCATCATTGGAAAATAGCTTGGTAGTGTTGATCTCTCTGTATTGTGTGTCATTTTCTATAATAAAAAAAAATTTCCTTCTCTTCAAGGACTTCTTTAATTCTTTTCTTGCTTCATCTAGTTGATGTAGAATGAGTAGTATTTCAATCCCTTGATTCTCAATAATCTTTCCTAATTTGTAGACTTCCGTATCAAGATCTTTTCTCAAAGCTACAAAGCTTCTTCCTCTAAGAACTCAATTTTGATACCAATTGTTGGAATTAGAATAGCAAAGATGAACTTCTGAAGGGTGGGGGGGGGGGTTGAATCCATAGTTCAAACTTGAATCTATAAAAATTTCACCATATATCAATCTTATCCATTCAATGATAAAACTAAAATAATCATGTAAAGCATATGCATCTAAACCATATAAATATGTATACATTCACACATATAACACCAGATATGATTACCCAAAAACCATCCAAATGAGAACATAAAACTAGGGTGGATATGACACACACAAATCTTCACTACTACAAAAATAAAATGTATCCAATGAAGGTTACAATGTTTACCATGAAACATGATCTGCCCTGTGAGAGGTCTACCCTATTAAAGGCTTACAAAGATGGTTAGGTCTCACCTTGTTAGAGGATTTAAGCACCTTGTTAAAAGTGTTCCTTGTTAGAAGACTTTAACTTACATTTAAGTAAGCACCTTATTAAAGGATTTCATATAGTCTATTAAGACTACTCTATAAAGAGATTTGATTGAAATCACTTGTTAAAATGTCTTAGCATAGATCCTGTGGTTAGCACTAGTTTGCCTAATAACAAATCACCTCTAAAAAATTTCTTCTTGATCCTTCTTGATTAGATGTCTCAATGTTGTATCCTTTTCTCTATCCTTTGTTCTTCTCTAACTAATTATGCAATTCACTTTTTATTCTAAGTCACTATGAATGCCCTATTTGCACATGCAAAGCTATTCTCTCTACTCATTTAATTCCTTATACTATCTCTATGAAAGCTTAGACTTTTGTCCTCCTTAAGAAGACTTGGTGAGTTAGGGTTAGGTATGAATCTAAAACTAAGATTCATCCATTTTTCTACTTAAACCTTCCCATTTTCTAATTGGTTGCATGTACTTGCTTAGGGAATCCAAATAAATTTTTTTCCTTATCTCTAAGATATCAAAATATAATCTTAAGTTGGATCAAAAATGGTTTATATAGATGTTTGTGCCATTACAAAAAAATATGTCAAAACTATTTCACTCAGCATCTAAAGTCTTTGATGGTTGGAGTACACTAGTCTTTATACTATGACTCAACACCTACATTACTTGGTATTCACTATTTACTTGGCTCCTATGTCACTCGGCATGGTCTATGTACTTGGCGCTTGAGTGACTTTCCACATAAGTGACTCGGCACTCACTATAGATAGGCTTGGTCTATCATATTGTGCTCAGCATGTATTACTAGTTTGGCATGAGCTAAGTAAGTAATTTAAGTGTGTTGACACTGACTTGTCAAAATTAATCTAAGATCAACAACTTCTCCTTAATATATGCATGACAAAAGACTAAAACTACTACTAATTATGTTATTGGAAATTTTTATTGTCTTCATGATTTAGCATCATAATCTTAATTAAAATTACCATCAATAAAAAATTCAAAACTTGTATAAGCAACAAATTAGCAAATAAGGGCAATAATCTTTGATCCTCAATTAGATTATTCAAAGAGAATTTTTGGATGCTTCTTTTGTTTTAAAAAAAAATGATTTTGGGTAGCATCATTGCTAAAAAGTTTTTAATTACTCCAAGGACATTTAGTGTCTCTTTTCTTTTCTCATTGTAAGAGCTTATAATAGTCAAATGATGCATAAGTTCCTTGTAGTATTCACACTAATTTCCCCAATGACCCCATGCCCAATATTTTATATTTCTTCATTGTCTTTGCATATCTAAAATGCGTAAATAGACACTACACTATAACCCCAACACATAACAAGGATATCTCCTTGTTAGAAATAGGAATTACCATAGGGGTGGGGGTGGGAGGGTGAATTAGTAATCTACAAACCTTAGTCGCCAACTAGATATTATTTGTTACTTTAAACCATACATAAAAAAGTAGTAAAGTAATGTTGAATAGTAATAGTAACCATGCACAAAGATAAATCATAATACAATATTTTTATAACTAGGGAACCCTGGCCAATAGAAAACCCTAATGGGGATGTATAAGTTCCTTCTTAGAGGATGGACCCTACTAGGAGTCAATGAGAAAATTTAGTATTTAGAGTCCAGGTGCTAGGAGATTCTAACCCTATTAGGAGTTGTACCAACCCTGTTAGGAGTTATAGTATAGTAGATGCAAGATGAGCCCAATGCCCAAACATGCACTTCCATTTACAAGAAGAGCTCACTACCCAAATAAGTAATTAGACTTCTAGAATATAGGTATTGTAACTTCTTTCTTGACTAATCTCTGATCTTTAGCTCTATCTCAAATAACAAAAATAGCTTTACAAAAGTTTGCATATAATTGTGCAACACAACTTCTACTATTTTCATCACAAGATTTCCTTTACATAAATACCATTCCTTTACAAAAATTTTGCTAGTTCAGTTAAGACCATAATGCATTTTTCCAACTTAGAGTAAACATCTAGGATGTTGGCCCTAATTGGTCAAGTAATTATTTTGTAAACAAAATAATTCCTTTCCTTTAATTTCCTTGTCCTATTACATTGCTAAAACACAAATATCTCTTATTTGTGCAGTCTATACTAACTTCCAAGGTTATACTCATCATCATAAACATGTATACTATCTCCATCTAACTTCACTAGTCATAATACAACATTAGTAACAAGTTACATAGAAAGCAATACAGTGCTATATACCAAATTCATACTTAGACAATTTTTTGAGTACCAAAAGCTAAGTATCTTTATTTCTAAGGTTTCCTGTAAGCATGTACACCATGTGTTTTCATAAATGACAACAATTATATATCTTCACCAGCCAATTGTCAGAACTCATGTTCTTGGGAATTGTTTTAGGAATGTGAACTACAAATCTCTACAATTTTGAAGAATTGTCATCACATTTACACATTGATAATCTAAGAGGCAAATTCGCTTACATTAAAACCTAGTCATGAATAGAGATAAATTTCAATCACACTAAATATTAGGAAATAAATTATAAATAATTGCAATTATAAAAAAATTCTCTTTACATTTCAATTGAGACCAACATTGTACCTTTGTAAAGAGAAATCTCCCAAGCTCAAGAGACCAATTGTAGGAGCCACAATTTTGAATGAGATCAACAATAAATGTACATCCAATACTACCTCCAACTATTTTCTAACTACATACAATTCAAATACTAAATGGTCATACAAATAATCTCTGAAAAATAAAAATATCCTTAAAACTCAATAGGTCATGTGCAACACCTTGTCTTAGTTTTAGGTATCTTTTCTACTACTGGCAAATATCAACCTAAGCAAAGGGATTAAACCTATCTAATTATTATAATTAGGTAAAATAAATCCAATGTCTTTGCTTCTTCCTAATCAAACTCAACCTCTATTAGAATAGTTTCTAACTTTTGAACTTAAGGAAGATCATTTTCTTTATATTCCCCATCTTGATCTATTGTAGGTGAATTGCTAATGGTTTTGGGTCAACAAAATTGGTAGCTTCTAAAGATATTGGGTCAAAAAAATTAGGATCTTCTTGGTCCTTCACTTTTGTATCTACATTTGTTGGTGATGCTATCCTTAATGGTAATGTTGGTTCCTTTGTTTCTAATTCAAGTGATGTGCTAATGGGTCTACAAAGAGAATGAGATTTTGGTAGTGTTTGAGCTCTTAAATGAAAGGAACATGCCTGGTAGTAATTTCATCTATGCAATATTGAGGATACATGTGAAAGACATATAGTTTGCCATGTTTGCAATAGCCTTATTTTCTATTAATTTTTCTCAAAAAAAAAATAATGCTTAGAAAAATAAGTAAAACCAATAAAAAATAAGAAATTTAAAACCAAAATTTGTCTTTACATAGAAAAATGAAAATTTAACATATGATAAGAATAATTTTAAGAAATTTTCCAAAAAAATCTATAGACTAGATTGACTTGAAAACTATAGTCTAGGGACTAACAAATAAAATTGAAATACATTGTGATAATCCCTACTCTCTCAATGTAAATAAATAAAAATGTATTGTTATTCACCAATTTGGAAAAGCATATAAAACTATTATTATGAATCATATCTTGTTTTGATTAGACTAGTTTTTATGACATGCCAATAAGATAATTATGAATCCAAGGGGGAAATTTCACTATAATGAAAATTGAAATGGTAAAAAAATTGGATATATATTCAAATTGTCAATTTTAAGGTCTCTGACATCTATTGCTAATTTGCATTAATGAATAGATTACCTTATTTCAACCATAATGTGAATGTTTTAGAATTCAACTAGGGATTGATTGAATAAGATAATTGTGGATAGGTTTAAGTATTTTACAATGAGGTTCACAAATATCTCCATTGGCAATGATTAGCTTCCCTGGCATAAAATCTATAAGTGATAGGTGAACATATATTATATTGAACATTTTTTCAATTGAATTATGTAAGTTATTTTTTCTTCAAACACCTAGTGAGATTAAATCTTATAATTCACAGTCAAGATGATCATATAGGAAAGGAATATAAATGAAATTTTGTTAGAAATATTTATCTAAGACATAATACAGTTGAAATAAGAATGAAATGACTATCAGTGAAGGAAGATTCCAAACTTGAGGTTCAATCCCCTAATTGAGTGAGAATTTATATATAAATTAATGAAGAGAAAAAGAATCATATAATAACACCACACAAAAAATAAACTATCCTAGACATATTTCAATATAATTAGACTATTAACACAATAAATAGACACTACTATAGTTTATGGAACACCAACTAACACAACCCTAAAACCTCATTTTCCCAATAATGATGAATGACAAACTAATCTTTAAAATGAAAATACAAAATAATTGATCACCTCTCTCACAATAACCTCATTCACAACTAAATACATATTTTTAAAAAATTAGTAAAGGGATCAATTTGAGTTGTACTATAAAAAAGAGGCCATGAAAAACAAGAAGTGAGATAAGGCAATTGTTTTAGTCCTTCTCTACTAGAATTCTTTTGTTAACACTCTCTTCTATACAAGAATGACACATGAAATATGGTCTATATGATTTGCACAATAATGGTGATGCATAATAGAATGAATGTCTATGATTCCATGTTAGACCACTGCTAAAGTACTATTGCATCTATTTTGGGGCTAAAGGTTGATGAGCAATAGACATTCACAATCCTAAATGAAGAAATCACACATGTTTTAGAAGTTCCACCAAACACACCTCTAGAAGAATGTATATACAAGAGACTACACGATAGAAACAATAACTAGACAACATAGAGGATATTATGGGAGTGGCACTAGATAGAATATAGGAAAGTATTGTAGAAGGTACTATGATATTGGAATCACTTGCAAGTGTCTCTGAGAATTTATAATCCAAATATTTGGAGGACTAAGAGTTGTGATATTTTACATGTATTGCATTTGCATTTTCTTATAAGAGTGTTTCAAGTATTGGCACAATATTCCTATGATGATCCCAAGTATCCATTTCTTATAAGAGTGTTTCAATTTTGGGAACCACTTCAACATCCTTTGTATGGTTTAGAGGTAATGTCATTGTGGCAGAGGCTTTTGCAAGGGAACAATCCTCATGATTATGGAATTTACATAGAAGAAGAACTTACTTCTTCAACTCCTTACACTCAACTCTTCACTAAATTATTCTTCTAGTAGTGAGAATAAATACTAAAAATTCTTGGGAGCCAAGGGAACCTAGTGTTGGAATCATGATATATTTTTCATTAGTGCAAACACTTATTCAATTTTGAATGCTTATCTAGCTTATCACGTATACCGAGCATTCAGTGGTTACCTTATAAGTTTAGCTGTGTTCAATGAGCAAAGCAAGGCAAATGAAGAACTCAGTCTTCACCAAGAAAATCAAGGTAAATGAAGAACTCATTGTTCATCGAGCAAAGCAAGGTAAATGAAGAACTCAGTGTTCACTGAGCAAAGCAAGATAAATGAAGAAGTTAGTTTCTACCAAGTGACACTATATCTACCGAGTCACCAATGGGTACCAAGTTCCAAGAAGTGTTGTGTGGCTAGTATGAACTGAGCCTCTACTTCTACTGAGTGCATGATGATTCCAAGTAATGCAGTGGATGCTGAGTATCAGAAGGTCACCGAGTTAGCTTGAGGAACTCGAGTTTTCTACTATCTAGCCAACTCAGCAATATTTTGGCCAACCTTGCAGTTGTAAATAATGGAATGGTATATATGTAATGTATGATATCATTTGTAGTATGGTATGGTGTGTGTGAAAAAGATATAAAGGAAGAGATTGATGTTCGCATGTAAAGAGGATATTGAAAATCAGCAGCAAAGTAAAAGGGATACAGCAAGGTCAACATAGGAGCAGAAAAGTTATATCTATCACATCAAGTGATCAATGCAAAAAGGACCTTATCAGAAAATAGTTGTAAGCAGAACCACTACTTCATCCTAACAGGTGAATTAGTTTATAAATCCTTTAACAGGGTAGACTTAACAGTCTTTTTTGTAAATCTCCTAACATAGTGCATACTTCACTGTATGTTTGGAAATCCTCTAACAAGGTGGATCTAGTAGTCCTTTTTGCTCCTAACAGGGCAAATCACCAGAAGTGATCATTGTAAGCCTTAAGAGGCCAACTTTATACTACAGTATTGAATTTTTGTGGGCATCATCCCCACCCCCATTTTACCTTCTATTTGGAAGGTTTCTAGGTCACCAAATCTCTATGTACATGTGCAATGAATGTTTGTTCTTTTAGTTATGCAATAGATTAGATGAATGAATGGTGAAAGGTTAAAATGTTGAATTGTATAAAAGTTTTATAAGTTACTGATTCACCCCTCCCCTCTGAGTAACCTATCTCATCCTGAATATTTCCAACACTTAGACCTATGCTATGTTTTCTAGAGACATGGGATAAGTTACTACCATCGTTAGTACTCCATAACATTTTGGATCAAATAGTGATGCCCAAATTAATAGTTGCAGTAGATACTTGGGATCCTTGTAGGGAGACTATGCCAATACATGCATGGTTACATCCTTGGCTTCCATTGTTGGGTTAGTGTATAAAGCTATTATATCCAACCATTTGTTATTAATTGGGGAATGTGCTTCATGCTTGGCATGCAAGTGATGCATCTGCATATGCAATTTTATCACCTTGGAAAACTATATTCGATCCTGCTAGTTGGGAATATGTAAGCATGCATTGAGTGAGTTTTATTGTTTTATTATTTGGATTTAGAATATGCATGAAGCAAGGGTAGAGCAAGGGAAATGGCATGAAGATCACAAGGTCATGGTGTGGCAATGTAATCGTAGAGCTAGGGCATGGCCATATATTGAATGGAGATTATTACACTACAATCAAGCTCATTTGATGCCATGGACAACAAAAAACATTTTATTAAGTTTAAGATCACATATAGGGAGGAGGATATTCAAAGTTAGTGTGAAAGAATAGGAAGACTAAATAATGGGGAAAATGCATTATAAGAAAAATACCATGGCAACAAAATGCAGAGAAAGGGAAATAAAATGTAGAGCAAGGGCATGGCTAGGCAATCATAGATCTCCATACTCCACACTCTTTTGGAACTTCTATATACCCTCATTTAGAGCTCTCCACAATCTTTTACATGTAACTCTCCATAATCAATCAAATGGGAATGATTAATGTCATTTTTATTTTGTTTATAATCATGCCAATGTTGCAATTATGATGCCAATATTGGTATTGTGATGACATTAGATATAATTGCAAAAAAAAATTAAAAATCAGCATTAATTACACCACCATCATAGATTTTCATCATAGTTTGACCCCAAATTTTGTAGTGCTCACACACGTATTCTCTCACTAATTCCTAACCTCTCTCTCTAACTTGTTACCCTTAAGTTGTATCTCTCTCAAAGTAACCCTACCCTCCCTCTCTCTCCTTCTCTCTCCCCTACTAGATATTCCCCATCCCCTCTCCATATTCATATCCCCTACTAGATCACTCTCCATCCCATCATTTCCTCTCTTTATCTTCATATATTCATGATCCTATGCTCTATCTCTTTGTTTATTAGTCAAGCTCTCTCTATATCTTATCCACTCTCTATCTTCTTATCTAGACATCCTACCTAGAATCTCTTTCTTCCTATCTCCATTCTATCCCCAAGGCTCTCTCTCTATCCTCTACCTTGATCTATGTCTCCATCCCATCCACTATCTTTTTCCATCTCTATGTCTCTTCGTCCTATCCCCTCTCTACATCTTATCCTCTCTCTCTCTCTCTCTCTCTCTCTCCCCCCCCCCCCCCCCACCCCCTCCCTCCCTCTCTTTCTCTCTCTCATAAATACATGTGCTAAATCTCTTTTTCACTCTATTTGTTCATCTCCATCATATCCTCTCTATATGTATCTTTATACTATTGATTTGATACATCTCTCTTCCTGTCACTTTCTCTACCTCCCTCCCTCTCTTTTGGCTATATAAAATGTCCTTAGAAGCATATATCCCCTATTATTTATATAGTACATATGTGATATAGCATATACACACTATAGCATATATGTGCTTCATAATACATTCAAAATCACCAAACCTAAGGCTTGGATTTTCATTGGAGATCCAACCCAAAGGTTTCATAGTTTCATACTAGTCTCAAACATGATTTCCAGCAAGAACACCAAAAATACATGTTGTTTCTTATGTGCTCTCTATCTGGTTTGACTATTCTTGAATATGGATAAAATCAAGTTACATAAAATTATAGATCTATGTATTAGCTATGCAACCTTATAATTTATTTTGAATTTATACTACTTTCAACTATAATGGTTTTTCAATGCATGTCCATTTTCTCTCTAAAACAAATGTGTAGTATTTGGGGGTTATATTTTAGCTCCTTTGTCTAATTTTGCAACAAGTTAGTTTTCTAGAAACTAGACTCCATTCTACACACCTTAACAAAAAAAATTCTTTTCGATTTGTTCTCATTGATTTGTAGGGGGAGCATATAGAAATTTCACATTTTTGGGATGTATTCCCTTACAAAATTCATAAAATATATATATATACACATTAAAGAATTGCCCAAAACTAAGGGATAAACTACATGGTGTTAGCTAACTTCTAATTGGAGCAATTAAAGAATTTACACACACACACACACACACACACCCACACACACACATTAGGGGGAACACACTTCACACTATGTTATGTTTTTACTAAAATAATAGTACCACTTTTTGTGGCCCCCTATTTTGAAGGCATTAAACTCCATCATTTTAAAAACAAATTAGTAGTTTAGAAACTAGATTTAGAGGACTACAATGTTTGTTTTAGTCATATCTCAATTTTTTTAGTGTAACTATCTTCAAATTGTCATCAATGTCCAGAAATTTCTGATTTCAAAAAAAGAGTGGAATCTTATACCCCCCTTTTGGTACCACAACTTTGTGCACTTACCCTACAATGAAAATATACTGTTTTTGATTTTAAACTCTAGAATTCTTTTCATAAATTTATATCTAACTTTTTTAAAATAAAAAATGTTAAGAATACTACTTTCGATCTCACCTAGATCATTAAAGTAGTGGCCCCATTAGTACTCTTTATAACATTCGATTATAATGTCACCTTGATTATAATTGCATATGTTAATTGCAATTTTATCACCTTATAACATGTTAGGAGTGGTTTTGTTAGAAGTCTTTAGAACATTACATTATAATGTCATAATGGTTAGAAAGTAACAACTATATTTAATATGATAAATTACAACTCACTTTGCAAATATGGATCTCCATTTAGCTCATCCTTGGTTCATTGACTGGACTTCATCACATTCTCCATATCTAGTCTTCTTGGAAACTATTCAAGTAATTACTCTTTGCAAACTTATCACTTTTTTGTGCAATTCTAGTTGTCACTTGTTCTTCAAAAAATTTCCAATCCAAAAATAAACAACCAACATTAAAAAATCTCCTATGCCTCCTTAAATAGATGAGTTTGATCTTTTTCCTCTTAAACATAATAGTATATCTTTGGGTTTGATTAGATTCATTGAATATATCGATCATTTTGTCCTAATAATCCTTCCTTGAAACTTTTAGAAACTTCTTATTGAGTTGTCACCATAGATTACTTAAAAAACTCAATTTATGAATTAGATATGCCAACTCGGCAATCCTTATCATTTAGGCATTTTGACTAGTTCAAAAATTTAACTATGTTAGCTTCAATCTCAATTCTTTTAAAAACTATTAAGTTGTTGACACTCAATCATCACTATGTACTTCATCTTGGTTATCACTTGATAGCTTAGTCACTATTAATATATCTTGTTCAACTTGCACTATCTTGTTCATCCTTCACTTTCTCTCTTAACCTTCACTACACTTAGTCACTACTTAAGTTTTCCCTTCATCTTATTGAGCCATTACCAACACTTGGCTAATACTATTTCCCCAACTATAGCTTATGTTCCTTAATCTTCTACTTCAAATTTCTCATTAACTAATAACCTATTACTCGATCAAGCATATTGTGTTACTTAACTTCTTCTCTTTCATCAAACATATCTTCCATACTACAACTCATCGTTCTTCTTAACTTCTTATAATGATCAAAGAACATATTATCTTTTCAAATACTAACTAAGAAAGTGCTCATTGTAATTCCAAATAATTACTCCACTTTATTAAAACAATCTACTAGCTCATCGTGTGAACTATCTTTGAAATCTTCTTCATTATTCCATTAATATGGCACTCTACACTATTATAAAATGTTGTATGAGTATGGTTTGGCATCAATGATAATGAAACAATTGTTCCAATTGTAGTTTCAAACAATATCCCTCTTTGGCATTGATGGAAATATCTTTAGTTACCATGAAATGTAAGAAGAATTCTCATGGTTCTCACTATCAGCTCCCTTTATGTTCTGTATTAGATCTTCATTAATATCCTTAGTTTCATTCTAATTGTCATCCATGCACTTTTGATATACTATCTATTTTCTTCATTACACTTCTCCATCAATGATACCAATTAAGATTCTTCGTTCATCTAATGAAAACTATAATAACTCCATCTTTGATATATCTCCATGATGGTAACTTACATATTTATCTTCCTCACACATTTGTAGATATTCATCTTCTCCTTCTTGATTTATATGGGAACTTGACATACTTCTCTCTCTTTGATAATAATGCCAAAAACATCATCCACTACATACATCATCCTTTTTTTCACTTTCTATATCAACTATTCTTTTAAATATCACTCCCTCTTTTATCTTTTTTCTTGATTGTATCGATTCATACAACTATTCTTATTTTCATAGTTTTAGGCAGCTCCTAAAGTGTGACCTTGTGCATCAAGGTGTAATACATTTTGATTATAAAAAATTGATGCAATGTTGCATCTCTTCTTAGTTTTCTTTAGATAGGGGAATGAACCCTAACATACCTCTTAGACTCACACGTGAATTCTTAGGTAGTTCCTTAGTGAATATATTAACTATATGTTCTTTTGTATTCCCATATTCTAGTCTTCTTTGTCTTGCATTCCCTCAAGAAATGATACTTAATTGAAATGTGCTTGGTCTTTGTGTGCATCATAGGATTCTTACATATGTTTATAGCACTTGTTTTATCACAATATATCACCACAAGTTCAATAATCTCTTCCTTCATTCCTTCCAACAAATTCTTGATCCACACAATGTTTGAATAATTAATTGCTGCTAAAACATAATAATCTATTTCTATGGATTGAGAAATACATGTTTTCTTCTTACTTGGCCATGAAATACATTTCCTTCCTAGGAAGAAGGTTCCTCCACTTGTACTCTTTCTTCCATAAATATTATCATCCCAATGAACATCTATGTAAACTTTTAGCTCAAACTTGTTATTCTCCTTATATCATAAACCATAGTCTTTTGTACCTTTTAGATATCTCAATATCCTTTTCACAATCATCATGAAATTATCCTTAAGATTACCAAAAAATATTGCAATAATGCCAACAACTAATGCAATATCAAGTCTTCTATGAACACCATATTACAAATTTCCAACCATTGACCTATACAATGTCTGATTTACTTCAAAAGATTCATCATTCTTTGAAATTTTATGTCAAGTATCCATATGTATTTTAGTTGTTCTTGAACCTTCCATTCTAGAGGTCTTTAGTATCTCCTTGATATAATTTGATCTTGTGTTTTAAGTACCTCCTATCATTTGATAGACTTGTAAACCATCAAAGAATTTAATCTCTCCAAGCATTGGCATTTTAAATTATATCTTCATCTCATTAGCAAATGCTTTTCAAAATATATCATGTCCTCCAAATATGATATTATCAACAAATATTTTAGCTAGCAATATCTTATTCTCTGATTCATTTTTCAAATATAGATTTATATTATCAATAGTTCTTGCAAAACTATTTTTTACCAAATATGTGTGTAACCTTTCATACCATGCTCCATGGGCTTGTTACGAACCATAAAATTCTTTGTTTAAACTACATATCATATTCTTCTTTATAGGAACAACAAATTCTACAAGTTGTTCAATGTAGACATAATCCTCCAAGATTCCATTCAAAAACATAGATTTGACATCCATTTGATATACCTTGGATCCTTTGTAAGAAACATATGCAAGTAATGTTCTTACTCCTTCCAACCTTGCAACTATGGAAAATGTCTCTCCATAGACAATTCCTTCATCTTATGCATATCCATTACACACTAATATTTCTTTATTCCTTATGACATCAAATTTCTCATTCACCTTGTTTTTGAATACCCACTTGGTTCCTATCACATTCTTATCATTTGGCCTTAGTACTAATGCCATGTCTTATTCTTCTCTATTTTATCAATCTCTTCATTCATTGCTTTAATCCAATATTTATTCTCCAATATATCTTTAATTATTCCATTCTCAAACTCTAGTTAGTAAACATGTATCATTCTTCAACTTTTTTCTTTTCATGACTTCAAATCTTTTTCTTCAATGATTTGATCTAGTGTGCAGTCTCTTCTCGCATATTTTTCTAAAATAGGTTTGGATCTTATTTATGCTTATGGTATTTCACTTGGTGTAGTTTTCTCAACTATTTTAGGTATCTCCTATTGTATCTCATCTTCCTCTAGTTTTTGGTCTCTTCTCTCTATGACTCAACTCATATAGCCTAATGCTTAGTAGCTTGTTGAGGCTTGAAATATCTTGTCTATTAAGGCTCGACATTTTTAGTCTATTGATTCTTAAGAATCTCTTTCTCTATTTCAAGTAAAGTACTTGGTTCTCTTTGATAAATGTATACAAAATTTCTATAATCTTCAAGTTCCATCTTCCATTCTTCTTCATTATTTCCTACAAATTCATCAACTCTAACATTTGCACTTTTTAAAATTTTGTTAGTGTTAGAGTTCAAACACTTGCATGCCTTTCTTTTAGTGGAATATCCTAAAAGTATACCTTAATGACTTTTTGCATCAAGTTTTCCTTTCCTTTCATCTTTTAGTATATTACACTTGTTTCCAAATACTTTAAAATATTTGGCATCAGGTGCACAACCATTGCATACTTCAAAAGGGGTTTAGTTTGTACCTTTCTTGACAAAAATATTGTATAAAGAAAAATACTTATAGCTTATCTCAAATACTTTTGTGAAACATTCTTTTCCTTCATCAGCGTTCTTGTAGAGTTCATGATTGATCTATTCCTTCTTTCAACTATCTCATTTGGTGGTGGATTCCTTGGTGTTGATATTTTCCTTTTGATTCAACTGTCGTTGCATAATGTATTAAGCTCCTCATATATGAATTCACATCCTTTGCCTCATCTCAAGTATTTTAGGATTTTATTGTTTCCCTTTCAACCCTAGCCAAATACTACTTCAGTATTTGAAAAGAATTAGATTTTTCTTAAAGAAACATCATAGTCAACATTCTACAAAAATCATCAACAAATAGAATAAAGTACTTATCACCATAATAACTTTCTACTCTAATAGGACTACATAATTTTGTATGAACTAACTCCAAAATATCATCAAAAAAATAGGTCTTTCTCTTCAAACTAGAGTTTGTCATTTTTTCCATTTGAAATTTTTTGTACTTGCATTATCAAATTTTATCAATCTTGGTAATCCTCTTACTCTTTCCATCATACTAATTCTTACCAAATCATCAAAGTTCACATGAAATATCCTTTTATGCCACAACCAAACATGTTCAAATTGTGCAAGTAGACTTGTATCTTCAAATAGGTCTAGATAGAACAAGTTACCTCTTGTTTACTCTCCACTTCTAATAAGTGCAATAGTAGCATCATAGACTTTTACCTTCTTATTTTGAAATTCAACTCAGTAGCATATATTGTTCAACTATACCATACTCAACAAATTATATCTCATTCCATCAACCAAATAGATATAATCACATCTGATTGTTTCATTCAATATAATAAATCCTTTATCTTTCACATAACATAGTGCATCATTTCTAAACTTGACACAACTACCATTATAATGTTTTATCTTTTGAAACTTATTTTTATCACCAATCATATGATGTGAGAAACTACTACCAATTATTCATTTATAATTCTTACTCACATGTAAGATTAAAGAAGTTTTCTCAAACTTTTCATCTTCATCAGATTCATCTTTCATTGAAGCATAAACACCTTCTTCATTATGTCCATCACAATCACTATTAGAACCATCTTCTTCAATAATATAACAATATTTGTCACCTTTTCCTTTTTAGTCTCTATTACCTTAGTTTTATATGTTGTCTCTCCTTCTTGAATATTTTTTGTCTCTTCTTTCCTATTTCTCATCTTTGTGAAGACACCTTGCAGCAATATTACCAACTTTTTTACATGTAAAATAGATTATAGGAAGTTTACCTTTATATTTTCCTTTTCCTCTTGTTAGCCTTCTTGACAATAAACAAACAACTCTCATCATAACCATTCATCACCTCCATGAATGGGACCAGACCCCCCTCCATTAACATGTACCAAGTAAGGGATTTTTGAGCACTGTGTTTAATCTTTGAAAGTTCAATATGTAGTAGGTCGCCTCCCATTTCAATATTTTTCGCAACAATACTTGCATTGTTAAGAATTCTTGGCCAAGGATGATTTTTGAAATTATAGAAACACTTATGTAGAAAAAGAAGTTGTGCAAAATAAAACCCATAAATGCCTTTAATATCATGAATACCCATGTCTTTTCTTGATCTAGTTACCACATGCCAACTACCACTACCCCTTTTCCACTATGTCTCATCATTAAAAAAAAATTGATGGCATTTGACATTTGAATTATTACTCGACATCTAGTACGAACTCATAAAAAGAGAAATAATAAAAAATACACCTGAATCGTACTTTGATTTTCTTTCCCTCTTGAACATTGCATCTTTATAATTGGGAGTACTCTTTTCATAACTTCTTGCCATCTGTCTATGGTGAGCCAACCCCATTAGTCGATTTAGCATAGAGTTCTCACCATTATCAATAAAACCATTCCACATAGACCCAATCATGGGCTTTTGTCTTTATTCATCAAAGGTATTACCAAATTTGGTAACACCCCTATCTCTCTCCAACAATGTAAACCATGCATTCTTAGACCTATCACCATCATCACATCTGCCACTGCATTCCCCTCTCGGTAAATATGTTGCAGATTATAATGCTTCGAGATCATTAATAAATATCATACTTATTCAATCACCCTTCTAATCTCCCATCCCACTTGAATATTTCCCTTCAACATATCAATGATAACCTTTGATTCTCCTTCAATAATCATGTTCTCCCATCCCACTCTAATTGTTACCTTCAAGTCCCAAAGGAGTGCCATAGCTTCTGCAACATTATTAGATGCCTTACCTAAATTACCTACATAAGCCAACAACATTCTACCATTACCATCCCTTACCATGCCCCCTCCAACCAACCCATCCCTTCTCATTGCACCATCAAAGTTTAGTTTAATCTAACTATCCTTTGGAGGCCATCATCTAATCCTTTCTCTTGCTAACTACTTTGAATTATTAACCTCCATGAATCCTTCATCAAGCTTCCATTTTCTTGTGATCCTTTGTTCACCTAGAGTAGGGAGAGATGACAACCTCTACCACTTGCAACTCTGCATGTTATCCATTATCATCTTGACAGTCAATCTAGTTACAATCTCCTCACTTCCTTCTTTATTTTTGAAGACTTTATTATTTCTCTCCTTCCAAATGCCCCAAAAAAGGTGGGGGGGTTGTCACATTCCACATTTGGAATAGAAGGGGGTGGTTGAATGACCTTTGAATATTCTCAACAAATTGTTCAACCCCTTGTTTAAAACCCACTCCACCTCCAACTCCTAGAGTAACCTTCCCTCAATATTTTTTGAAAATCTACAATCCAGGATGAGGTGGGGAATACTTTGTTCCTCCTCTTTATAGAGATAGCCTCTATTAGGTACATGGAATCCCCTTTTTCTAAGGTTGTCAATCATTAGAATCTTCCCATGCACAATGACTTGCTAGAAGATGTTGACTTTCATAATTAGATAACTAAGCTAGATCTGCTACCAATAATTATGATCAATATTCTTCTCAAATATCATCCTATAAATTGAACTAACAGAGATTCCCTAGATGAAGTAGCATTCCAAATGAAAGTATCTTCCTCAGCCAACTATGGTATTCTATATCCTTTGAGCAGCTCCTCCACCAAACTCCCCTCACCTGGATAGCCCATTAGAAATTGAATATTTCTCCACCTCCTACAAGCCCTAATATAGTACATCACCTTATTTCCCATCATATACTAGAGATAGTCCCTTAGCACACCAAACTTTGAACTGATGAGTGGCTTACCAACCAACCAGGTATCCTCCAAGAAACTCACTTGATTACTCTCACCCACCAAACATCTTACACTTTCTATAAGAAAACTTTTATTTTTTATGATATTAACCCAAATCTTGGACCCTCCAAGTAGATCATTATCCCAGAGACCATAGATGTAATTCATATTCCCCATATACTCAAAGGATTCTACACCAACCAACCTCATTCTTCACTAGTTTCCATCTAACTTTAATTAGGATAGCATTATTTAAGTTAGTAATCTTTTTTAATTCCTAAACCACCTTTAATCTTAGGTTTACACACAGACTCCCAACTCATTAGGTTCAAGTGGTTCTTTTCCTCCCCCTCGACCATAGGAAGTTTCTTTTGATTCTCTCCAATTTCCTAGCCATAGCCTTAGTGATTCTGAATAGGGAAAGGAAGTAAACAAGTATACCTTGTATGGAGGACATTAGAAGTTGGAGCTTCCCCACATTACTCAAGAGTTTACCCTTCCATTCAATTCACATCTTCTGGACAAGAATAGTATTCCAAAATTGATTACTTACCTCCTTAATAGTTAGTGGGAGCTTGAGATAAGTATCAAATAGGAAGGTTGTATTACAACCCAGAATATTAAGCACCCTACTATGAATATTAGGCTTTGTATTGAAGAAGAACACCTTGCTTTTATCTAGATTAATCTTTTGGCCAGCATTCACAACATAGATCTCTGAGACATGTTTCAAGGATCTAGATTTAGTAATCGAAGAATCTCCAATTAGGAAAGTATCATCTGTAATATTTGATGATGAACAAATCCATAGACCCTAGATATCCTGCAAGAAAATAACCTATTACACAGAAGAAAGAAAAGCAAAGAGAGAAGGGTTTTCTCAACAAACAAGAAAATTGTATTTTCTTGTGCAAAACATAATGAATGAAATTACAACCAATCAATACTTATGAAGGAGATAAAAACCTTAAAAGGGAAACCCTAAGAGGTAAATGATATTTAATTACTAATTAATTATTAAATGGAAATGCAATGTACATAAAGTGAAATCTTAAGAAGGGAGAAAATGTAATTTAATAAATTAAATTAAATTAACCTTTTTCTCTAACACCCCCCTTATGATGAGCAACAACACAACTACAAATAATGCAAGGAAATTAAAATGTAGAAAGAAAATTTGGGTCCCAGCAGCAAGGCCTAATGGGGTACCCAATCACAATCAAATCTCTTTGAAACAAAGAAATAGAGAAAACCCAATGGGAAAAACCCTACTCCAAAAAGAGATAGAAAAGGATGCACCAACGAAATATCTTAAGAGAATATCTCAAGACCATAAGTATAATGAAAACCTCCATGATAGAAGCTTGAGACTCCATATCCCCCCCACAAATGGCAGATTTCTTGGGTTCATGAACATACCAATGTGGATCCAATCTAAAGGAAACAAAGGTAGTGGACAAGGATGATAAAACCCATGTATGTAAGGTGCAGCTAGAAATCCTAGGTGATGCTCAAAGGATAAAGCATGAGAATCTTGAAATAGAATCTCCAATGGAGGTGGGATAAAAAGTGTGTTGAATCTATCATCTGAGAGGAGATTTGTGTCCTCTGATATATCCTCAACAATTGTAGCAGGTGACTCGATGATTGGAGCTACAATAGTAGCAAACATTGAAGAGTAATCATCTATGAGAGATGGAATCTGGATAGGAGATGGAGGTGTAGAAGTCACAACACTAGTCCCAAGAACAACACATAAGTTCAAGCAACCTGACTTCACCTTACTAGAATCTCATGAAAAAGGAGAGTGATTCTATGATAGTGGAGATGGTGGACCAAAATTTGAGAAGGAATATAGGTGGGAAGCATGATCAATAGTCCTTGTAGAAATAATATTGTCTATCTCATTATCTATTATGTGGACTGAATCTTGTGCAAACTCAATTGTCTTCCCTGTCCAATTGTGTGTAATCTGATAAATAGAGAGAAGGTTAGAGGAAAAATATGGAACACAAAGTACATAATGAAATGTACCATCATTGATGTCAATAGAACCTTTCCCACATACAGTCATAACAATTTTGTTCCCCATAAAAATGTATGGAGTAGGAGAAGCCTCAAAAGAAGAGTAAAAATCCTTAGAAGATGCCATATGGTGTGAAGCACTTGAATCTAGCAACCATCTAAAAGAATGAGGAATAGTAGTTGCACATGGTGCATGACCCTTTCCTATATCTTTATCATCTAATTGAAAAGATGAGATGAAGAAGATCTATGAGAAGTAGAAGGAATATCAATATTTATCTTCTAAAGGAGAGTTGTCAAATCTAAAACCTATTTTGCAGAGTCATCTAACCTCTTCTCATAACAATGTGACTCATCATGATTAGGATTATTAAAATAAGAACACTTTGATCTTTCTTGCTTTGATTTACCCCCCTTAGGAGGAGGTGCCCGTAATGAATTGTGAGTGCTAGAGTCAATTTGAGATTCTATATAATGAGATTTTTGTGTCTTCTCCTTTGTCCCTAAAGATGGTCGAGCTACCAATGTATAAGTCTGTGAGCCTGTGAGAGAATCCAACTGAGAGATCTTAGCTTTCTCTCAAGTCAAATGATCACAAAAAACCTCAAAGGATGGCATGGTAAATCTATTACCCAAAGCATCTTTGGTGGCATAAAAGGTAGAAGCAAAAATTTGAAAGTTTCCATGAAGCTTAGAAAGAATCAAATAAATGCACTCAGTGTCAGTCTTGGTCTTCCCACAACCTTGCAATAAAGATCTCTATTGATTGAACTTCATTAAGAAGTCCTAAATGAAAGGAAAAGAATTTGGTAAAAGAGAAGTAAGCTCTGCCTCAATCTGAAGTGCCCTGAACTCATTCATTGTACCAAACAAGCCATCTAGCTTGGTCCACATAGCTAGAGGGGTATTGAACCCATCAAGATGAAATTTCAGACTATTGGATAATCATAAAGAAATGAATCCTATTGCCTCATTCATCTTGTTCCTATGTTCCATGACCTCAAAAGGCCTTTGTAAAACTAATTACATTGCATCTAAACAAGACCACAACCCTTTTGACAAGAGAAGTCATGTCATTAAGGTTTTCCATGTGTGTTAGCTATGAGGATTCAGAAGTTCTAGACAAGAAGAGGTCTTGGCCATTATCTTAGAAGGTGTTGGATTGTTTTTGAAAAAAGTTCTAATTTATTAGTGTAAATAACAGATACAATAATCCAAAACACCTCCCACAATACAAAAACTAAACCTCAGCTGCTAAACTTCATATTATAATTACATATACCTTTAAAGACTACTGATGAAAAATAGGAGAGAATCTAAATAGAGCTCGAGAAGAGCTTTCTAACGCTTTTTTCAGATCGAAAAAAATAGACCTATAATGAAAAAGTTACACCTCCCAAAAGATAGAAGTCATCAATGGACTTCAAGTGCAAAAATATATACCAAAATGGAAAAAAATTCCAAAAAATATCTTCATGATTGTCTCTATCTCTGAATAAGCTTTCTGGTGCTTTTTTCAGATCCAAAAAAGACCCTTGTATGCTCAAGATATCGTGAATAAAACACTAATAGGTTTTTAGAACAAAAGAAATCAAACGCATGACAACTTGAAGGTCATCAAATTTCAGCCAAAATTGCTAATATCAACACCTGTGACCTACTGACATCAACATCTTTGCAGGTTTGTAAGTACCTACATACTTGTTGATGTACTTTATGCTCTTTGTGTTTTTGTTTATTTTTATAAAAAAAATTGAAGTTTTCTTAAGACTTAATTAAAGTTTAATAAAAACAAGTTTTTTCCTTTTTCAAAAGAAACCCACAGATTGTTTCTTATTTTTATTTTTTATTTTTTATTTTTTTTAAATATCACCTCAGGAAGCGTGCATAGGTCCGTACAACCCTATTGGGAAAATATTGTTTTGCCACATAATGCAAAGTTGTCTAAACATGACGTGCTTTATATGAAAATGTGGGTTTCGATGTCTTCTGAATCTAATCATAATGTCTGTTTGGGCTCAAAGTGCCCCTAATTTTAGAGAACCCTACTTTCAGAGAAAACAACAAAAAATCACAAGATTTGTCTCAAAACCTATGTAACTTGTGTACTTCAAACAAGAACAGGTAGTCACGGGAAAGGCTCTAATATCATGTAAGATTTGATGATGATAAAATCCATAGACCCTGGATATCCTACATGCAAATAACTTGTTACAAGGAAGAAATAAAAGTAGAGAGAGAGAGAGAGAGAGAGAGAGAGAGAGAGAGAGAGAGAGAGAGAGAGAGAGAGAGAGAGAGAGAGAGAGAGAGAGAGAATATTTTTCTCAACAAATAAGAAAATTGTATTTGCTTGTGCAAAATAGAATGAATGAAATTACAACCAATCAATCCTTAAGAAGGAGATCAAAACCCTAAAAGGAAAACCCTAAGAGGTAAATGACATTTAATAATTACTAATTAATTATTAAATGGAAATCCAAGGTACATAAAGTGAAACCCTAAAAAGGGAGGAAAGACAATTTAATAAATTAAATTAGATTAACCTTTTGCTCTAACATCATCCACAAATTTTTGTATAACCTCTGCTGAGAGGGAGGTGGCCGGTTTAATACCTTTAATCTCTCCCCTTTTTACCATCTTTAAGAATGCTCTTCCTAGCACTTCAGCAACCATGATAAATAGATAGGGAGAAATAGTGTCCCCCTGCCTGAGGCCTCTTTCCATATTAAAGTTCCCCCAGGATGAACCATTCACAAGCAACAACTAGTTCACAGTCTAAATCATAGTCTTGATGATTTTAATAACTTTGAGGTTGAAGCCAATCTTCTCCATGACTTTATACAGGAAGGACCAACTAACCCTGTCATAAGCTTTCAAAATATCTAGCTTTAAAGTCATCCCCAGGTTACCACTCTTCTCCATTGAGTGAAGCACCTCATGGGTAGCAATAGTAGCATCCAAGATTTGGCAACCCAAGAAAAACCCATTTTGAGATTCACCAATGAATTTGTAAAGTAGCAACTTCAAGTGGTTCACCAAGATCTTATAGATTTTATTGCATAAGCTAATAGGTCCAAAGTTAGAAAGAGCCACTAGGTCCTTTATTTTTGGGGCCAAAATGATAAATGTTCTATTAATTCTTTTGAGCATCCTCTAATTCCTAAAGAAATCTCTCATAGCTCTAACGATATCAACTTTTATTACATCCCAAAAGTGTTGGAAGAATGCCTAGGGGAAGCCATCAGGACCCAGAGATTTATAGGCCTTCATGGAGAAAATAGCCCTATGCACTTCTTCCTCCATGACCTGATGAGAAAGAAAAACACTCTCCTCTACCAATAACACATTAGGAATGGCGTCGATTAGCCACTTCCTGTCCTCCCTGTTGTGAACCTTATGCTCCTCCTTGTAAGAATTTTGGATGTGGCTACTCGCCTGGTTACTGATCTCCTCCATCTTAGTTAGTTTATTGTTGTGTTCATCCATCACAGATTCAATTGTATTTGTGTTTAGAACCAAATCTGTGGAAGAACATCATGTTCCTATCCCCCAACTTCAACCATAGGATTCTCGATCTTTGTTTCCAAAATAATTCCCCCCTATTTATAGTATCTTTTCACACCCTCCTACAATTTTCCTCTTCAATAACCATGTTATCTGATACCGAACCATCCCCCATCACCTTTTGAAGATTCTCCAACTCACATTCCATCTCCTTTTTTATCTTAAAAATATCTCCAAAATATCTCTTGTTTGAAGGCTTAACATTCCTTCTCACATAAATTTGCTAAGAGCCTAAACATAGCAGTACCCTCAATATTTATATTCCACCAATTCTTAATGCAATTTCTAAAATATAGATGGGACTGCCACTTTACTTCATACCTAAAAGTCTTTGGGCCCCCAAACACCTCCTCCCTCTAATTGAAAATGCTAGGGGCATGATCTGAAACATCCTAGGAAGTCCCATTAGGGTGGAAGAAATCATCCCAATCCAACTAGCCAGAACAAGGAGTCTATCAAGTTTGACTTGAAGGAGGTATTCCCCCTTCCTGTTATTTGACCAAGTTAGCTTGACACCTCTTAGCTCCAAATCCATCAAGTCATTTGCATTTATAAAATCAATGAAATCCTTCATACAATTAGTAAAATCAATTGCTCCTCCAACCTTCTCTGAGGGGTACAATGGAGAGTTGAATTCTCCCATACAAAAGGAGTTCCTAGAATGTGATAGGAAGTTAGACAAATCCTCCTAGAGCTGATATCTTCCTAGTCTTGAGTTTGGGGAATACACATTAATGATATTCCAAATCTCCTCATCCTTCTTATGCTTAGTAATAAGGTAGTACTTAGAACTATAAATTAATCTCCCTTTCCCCTCATTAGGGTTCCAAAAGGTGGTCACTCCTCTTGATGATCCCTCTACTTCACTATAACAATAACTAGCCCTTGGCCAAATATAACCCGCAATAGTATCCAAATTTTCCAAGGACATTTTAACTTCTTGAATCAGTGCAATATCTATCCTAGTATTATTCAACTATTGTTTAAGCACAAACTACTTATGAGGGCTATTCAACTGCCTCATATTCCAAGATAGGACAATAATTTCCTACCCTTGGTCATAGCCTCCAAGGTTGGTTTCTTGTTATTGGCCACCTCCCTTGCCATTTGATTCATCCTTTTGTTCTGCTTCATCGTCTTCCCCACATCTAGTTTCAACTCCTTTCCTACCTTTGGTTTCTTTACCACTCTGGTCTGTCTTCTCTAGGTTTTCCATATTCCTTCATCTATTCCCAAAGGAGTGATAGAGGCTAAAGAAGAAGCAATCTCTAAAGCCTTCAGCTTATCTTCCAAGGGGGATTCCTCACTCCAACTATGCATATGAGTCACCTCTTTATCAACCAACTTAATCCACTTCTCTTCCTTAATCTCCTTGCACCTTCTTTCCAACTCCCCACAAACCTCCTCAATCACCTTATTTTGCATGGTTTTTTTAAGAAGATCCTCAATTCCTTGAAGGAAGGGGAAAGGGTCACCTCCCTTATTGTCAACAATCTCTCCTTCCTCCATCAACCTGATGACCCTCCCACCTCCAAAGGCATTTCAATGAGCTTAAGGGGAATCTCAACCTAAAGTCCCTCCCCCTGAGAACCAATGAGCAACATATTCTTCTCCTTATTACCCCTCTCAAGAATTTCTATAATTGTAGAGTCTTTTGTTCCCCTCCCTCCAACTTCCTCTTCCACCTTCTCATTAGGTGGGACCACTACTTTTTCCCTCAACTTCTCTCCTTCAATTCCAAAAGGCTTACTATTCTTCTTATAGTCCACAAAAAAACATTGAGCAATTTTGGCAGAACAACCCCACATTCTCATAAACTATATGTTGAATCTTCTTCCCCCACTAAGAACTTAACACTATGGACTCAAGTAGTGTTGCACCAATCGCTACATTTACATTGAATCTCAAAAACATGAGCCTAGAATTATGAAGGGTGACCAAATCTGTAATAAAAAAATGCCCAAAGGAGTTCCCAATCAACTTGAGAACCCTTTCATCCCAATACTCCAGGGGGAGGCCTGGGAGTTTGACCCAAACCAAAGCCAGCTTGTTCAACTCCTTTGTCAGATACAAGGTCAAGTGCCATTTTTCCACTATAAGGCTATGTTTACCATAGTACCATGTCCCAACTAGAACCATTTCCATATCTTCTGCCACTATAAGCTTGAAGAAGAAGAGACCTATAGGCATCACCAAAATAACCACATTCCCTTTCACCATCCACTTTTGGCTCACCCATTTCCTGATCATTTCAATCGATGGGCGAAAGGCCACAAAATGTCCCACCAGACACAACCTTAGGTTATTTGACACACAATCAACCAAGCTATTCGGGATAAAAATCTCCAACCCCTCAGCTCGACTGATCACCTTGGGGGCTTCTAGGGAGTTTTGGGTCAAGATCTCCCCAACGACCACATCCTTCCATCTTGGGATCACGAGGGGTGTCACAGATTTCTCTAGAAGATCCCTAGATAACAGATTTGACCTAAATGGGTCCCCACCCAAAAACAACTCAAGATCCACCACCACTTGGGATCTCCCACTTGAGGTCAACACAAGTTGAAAGTCTAGGAAAACCTCAAGGCTCTGGCCCTCCAAAGGGGGGGCACCCCAACTCATTGAAAATCAAACACCAAAAGAACAGGAAAATTGCAGAGTGAAAAGTTGCAAAGTGAAGATATGTTATTCTAAGTGTGATATTGTTGTTTTTGTTGGTATTTGCTCAACTTAGTCAATTTCGATGAATTGATTAGTAATAATTGGTCTAGCTATGTGTCAAAGGAAGAGTTAAAGGATTTAAATGTGTCTTGTCATGGTGTGTTTCTCTTTGTATGGTGTCACATGGATTGGAAAATATTTTTAGGCTAACATGTTGGTGTTCTTTAATGTTATTTTGCACCTTTCTTTTAAGGTCAGCCTCATAGGTGGATGCAATGATTGTACTTTGATAAATTCATTTACAGATGACATGTTATAAATGTTTTGGGCTCCTTTTATCACTTCGAGTGGATGCATTGATTATTTATGCTTTGGATGATTGACTTTGTAAAAATGTTGTTTATATTTCTATGCCTGACCTAGTTGATTTTTTATGATCAAGCCTATATATATTGTGTACAAAAGGATGTGTTATTTGTGGAGTTGTGCAAGTAGTGTATAGATCTAATGCATGAAGAAAGAGTATTTCAACTATAGTCAAAGATCAAAGATTAAAGAAGAGGAAAGTTGACATAATATTTATAGAAGTTTATTAAGAGATCCTACATCACTCTTTTTCACCATTTTCTTGTACCTAATAGAAGATAATATTTCTTTTGGAAAATTGTGCAAATCAATGTTAAGCACTAAGGCAATGAGCCTTAGTTTGAAAAGTTCTACATGAGGGAGTGTTGACCTTTCATGTTAGTGTGCCTAAGAAAATATTGTAAGCAATTTTCACATAGTGAGTAGATTCTCACCATGATTTTTCTAATATTGGGTTTTCAACATAAATTTGGTGTCATGTGCATGTATGTTCATTGTTGTATCTCTAATTGATGATTATCGTCTCACACAAATTTGACATAAACTTGAGCATTTTTAGTATTTCCCCAACCTCTAGGGGTGTGCTTTCTTCTTACTTATAAAAGGGTCATCTTGATAAACTTATGTGGTATATACATGATTATTTGTGTAGTGTTGTTCTTGCATGGGCTTTAGAGATTGAAATCTATGTAACATACTTCTCCACACATAACCAATGACTTCTATAAAGGTTTGACTTCTAGTGGCTTTTGACAAACCCTTATAGAAGTCACAATTTAAGTGTGGAGAATTATGTTACATGTAACATTAATCTCTAAGATGACATGAGAATAAGTGAATGTGTGTCTGTGTGTGGGCGCAGACATGCATGCACGTGCATAAGTCCATGCATGCTCAGGTGTATGTGTGATGGTTAGGTAGAAAATAGTGTTGAGTTTTACTATAATGTGGCCCATAGGCAATTATTCCAATTCTACAAATTATATTCTAAGTACTTTTATTTTATTTTTTTACTATCTTCCTATTTTCAGCTTTCATTGTGTTTTTTACATGTTAATTCATTAGTTAATCATTTGACTCACATTCTAGAATTACACCAATCGATCCTCACCTTAACCTAACCATTATAAAATAGAAACATGTCTTAGACTTTGATGATTTCATTTATGGATGAATGTTTAAATGAGGTTTAAATAAGGTATAGTACTTCTAATACTATCCAAAGTGGGTTAGTGAACAGTTCATTGCTATGTTGAATATAATAAATTGTAAAATAAAATTATATCAACCATACATACATCGAAACTCATGTCTAAATGATATTAGTATTTCATATTTGAGAATGTTAAATGTAATATTTATTCTAATTATAACATAAATATTAAAATAATTTAATGTCTAATCATATTTGACACATTCACATTATCATACATAATAAAAAGTAATCACGAATTAGAATTTGTTTAAGCTAACGTTGTAAGAATACTAGCCCCATCAGTTGTCTCTATTTTAACAAATGTTGATATTTTATATAATTCATTGGAACATTATCAACTTATGTGAGACAAAATGATGACCCCTTACAATTTTATTATGTCCACCATTGGTATTGGAGGGCTTCTTGCCATGCAGGTATTATATATATGTTAATCAATATGCCAATGGAATTTACAGCCTAAGTTTTTTTTTTGAATCGGAGCTTCAGATTAGCTACCAACCT
Organism: Cupressus sempervirens; assembly: GCA_028749045.1. Taxonomy (NCBI): domain Eukaryota; kingdom Viridiplantae; phylum Streptophyta; class Pinopsida; order Cupressales; family Cupressaceae; genus Cupressus; species Cupressus sempervirens. The sequence continues at coordinate 784,619,180 of CM053793.1, forward strand.
ATTTAACATATTTTAGAAAACAAAGCTAACTTTCTAGAGATCAAAGGATTTTTTTGCAAATTATCCAGACCAAGTTGCTTGTGAAATATAGGTCGATTTTATATAGTCGAAGTTAACACTAGGATTTTGACATTATTTCTACACTAATTATGTATATACAATATTGTGTTTATTGTTAAGTCAAATTTTCATTAAAAAAATAGTGCATACCCCATTTTCCCTTACTGACGCATATATATGTCAATAAAATATTAAATGAATATTGCATTTATGGATAAGTTTGTTTAGAGAACATAGATATATTAAGCCTATAGAATCTATTTATATAAAACATTACATTTCATCAACATATACATGTATCAATCATATATTATAGGCCCAAAAATTTGGCTTGATGCAAGAGAGATACTGAGTGAAAAAGGATCAAAATTGCTTGACAATTTTATTCTGAACCACTACAAGTTTTATCACCTAGTTCTCTTTGGTGTGATTATAATGTGTGTACATGAATACCAGATTAATTAGAAACTGAAAGAGATGTCACACATTTTTGCAATCTAATTTTTGCATTGATGTCAATACAACACTCCACTGAGATGTCACACAAATTTACTCATGTTATTGTGTCCTTTCTAGTGGTTTGAGGTTTTAGATGGACTATTGGGTAACTATTAGAAAGCTCTTGGCCTTTCCTTTAATTGTAAACTTATTGTCTTTGGATCTATCATATAGCTTATAGCTTGTGCCAGGTATTCCTTATTTTGAGATCCTTAATTTAATTATTTTCTTTTCTAGTTTTCCATCGTCCCTATATTGTTAACTATTTGGTTCTTGTATTTTTTTTTATATTCATGTCAAGATCAGCTTTGATTATACTATTATCTATTATATAAATGATAAATTGGACAAGAGAACCTCGAGATACATCTATGGAGCTTGTTGTTCAAACATTAGCTTAATTCTAGCATTCCAAAACTATCAATTTTGGTCATTTATTCAACTTGGGAGGACTATATCCATGACATGGTACATAACAATTGCATAGCCTATTCATAAAGAAGTATAGATATTGAAATTCTAGTTTACTAAAACTTTAATTTTCCAAAGATTTCCTATAAATGAAATTTGAAATTTTTAACAAGAGGCCACATTAAAATATCTAGCAATGTTCCAATTAAATAGGTTGAATGAAACACTACACCAAACAAACTGGGTATTTTTTTTTACTAAAGCCACAAATAATCTTTACAATTTTGGGGGCGATATAGTTAGAGTGTAAGTTATTCATTTTAATAGTTCAATTCCATTTATAAAATATAGTGTGAACATGCATAACTCAAGTGTTTGTTAAAAGATATCTCCATTCAATGTAATGGGGCATAAAACTACCTCCATTTCCCCACCCTCCTCATGTTTCCCTATCTTTTTCTAAGAAGGTAGAATTTATGTCAATAAGTTAATTTAGGATATGAATTTCAATTAAATTTACACTTTATTTATTTATTTTTAAATGGGTGTTTTCCTTGGTCTAAATTCAATTGTATTTTCATAAGGCTCTAGAATAAAGAATGTTGGGTCGATTTATTTTTTTAAAAAAAATTCTTATGTGTACATTTCCATATCTCAATTTTACATAAGGTTCTATAAATAAAAATTCGTATTTATACATACCCAAGAACCCCAAACCTTCTTTAGGAAGTCTACCACATTGTTTACCAATCTATTGTTTGTGAATTAATGGTCACTAATAAGTGATAAGTTAAGACTTTGGCATAACGATCCTAATAAAAATTTCAAAACATGAAAGGAAACATTTGATCCCAACCTTATGTTTTTTTTGTGGCTACAATAGATTCTAGATCATGTTAATGGTATTAGTCTTACCTTAATCTTATATGCTAGCTTTATTCTTAGAACTTTTCTTCTGTTGTTTAACGTATGCTTGTGGGTTTTGAACTATGTTCTTACTACTTCTTGTTTGGAAGCTGAAATTTGAATGGAAGCTTTGTAACTTAGGCTATGAACATCCATCAAAAGATAACTAAAGTGGAATGTTGTAGTTACAAGCATGATAGTGGACATCTATTGAAAAAAATCCACACTTAAATTGTGGAAGTATTATTAACAGAATAATCTTCAAAAATCTAATATTAAAAATATTGTTATCTTTAATTGTATGTACAATTATAGGGAGATTGGTCGTGATTGAATTATTGGGATAAAACTACTCTTTTTTTATCTTCCTAGTCCACTTTCTCTTATGTCCCTCCCTAAGGCAGGGACTCAAGTTGTGTGTAGCTCTTGTTTTGGCTCTACTTTAAACAATTGGAGCACATCCATCCTTCACGATTGGTAGAACTTATAATTATATAGAGGAAAATAGAACTATTGAAATTTTACACCTCAAATATGGTGATCATGTTCTTATCATTATTCACTTCTCAAAAAAACACCTTCTACAAAAAATACCACATTCTAATACCAAATTTTTTTTGTATTAAAAGAAGAAGAAAAATAAGGGTGTGCACCTTTATTATAATTCCTAGAGGGCAATCATAAACAAAATTACATTTTCAGCTATGAAAAAACTAAATAGGATATCAGTTACTTAATATAAAAAGCATAAACCAACTGATAGTAATAATGATGCACTCCATAACTAGCCCCTTTGAATTAACTAAATGTTACATATATAAAGTAACCTTACTATCAACATCCACCATTAAAGTCTTAAACATAATAAAGACGTTAAAAAATTCATGTTTATCTTCCTTGCATGGCTATACCAATTTATTTTTTAAAGAATTATTAAAATTATCATAACTAGAAACCAAGATAGACCAAGGCTTCCAAAGCCATTAACGATTGAACTACCAAAAAGAAAGATTGATCAAAGAGTTAGACCTTATGTTTAGCATACTTGACTTTAATTGCATCATCTAAGTCCAAACCCCTCTGAGTAACTTGAAGATATCCTAAAGGTTAGCATCCTTTGAGTCCTTCATTGTAGTCATTTCCCCTTGTAGTAAACAAAGGGTGGTAATTGAATAATACATCACCTTGAGAGTAAACTTTGATAGCTTGAGGATCCCATTTTCGAAGCTTTTGATACCATTTCTTTTGATAGCAATTACCCCCCACACAACTCTGGAGTTGCTACGCTTGCTAGCTATAGTAGTCTTATCTTTAGTAGCACCTTTTTCCTTTGCTTCAATTGGGGAGATGGTATCAACCAAGGATTTAACTTTACTACCTACCTTGGTTTTCTACATGGCGTCCAAGGATTCATTCTTGAGGCTCTCAAGGACATGGAATGAGATACTTTAAATTGAATAGGTTTCCTTTCCAAGTAAATTTTCCTCATGGATTTTAGACTCGTTGATTTGATCCTCCTCCAAGGAGTCATTTTTTAAACTCTCTCCCTTACCCCTGAGTTTAAGATCAAGTGTAAAGTGTTGGATAACTAGAGGGTGTGGGGTGAATCATTTATCTCAAGTTCTTAAGATAATTGGTATCCTTTTAAACTTATCAAAAATAACTCGACCAAATTGATAAAAAAAAACAATTGAATTATATTATTTTACAACTTTATGCATATAAACACATCCAATCACACATTAGCATCATTATTTAATGTGGAAATCCAATTTGGGTAAAACCTACTGCAAGAATTGTCACCCACAAAGAAATTTACTTTTTTGAAGTGAGCTCAATTAAGAGCCAACCTTCTTAAGGTTACATAACACATTTTTTAAATGTGAACCTATTAGGGTATTTTCACCAAAGATCAGTTAGATCTATCACACTATTCATGAATGCTCTTACTAAAGGACTTCGTGCATTCATTAGAATGACAACTTACAAAAGGATTTACAAAAAGGATTGTTAGATCCACTTGGTTAAGAGATTTTTGGCTACAATGGTTAGAAAGTAATAGTAAAATAATTTTTGAGTATAACAATTACCTTTAACTATTCAAATCACCTTTTTGATCAATCCTCTTCTTCAAACTCTTCTTTACTTGGTTGATCAACACACTTTCCTTCACTTGATTTGCACTTTCCTTTGCTCAATATACATTTCTATTCCTTTTCATCTAGCAATAGCTACCTCCTTCTTGATCATCCCTTATATAGACATTTTTTTTTTCTTAACCACATTCATTAGGGCTACTTTGAATTTCTCTAATCTATTCGATCACATCTCATCTCATAGTCATTGAATCTGCCATTCGGTAGAATATTTTATGCATCATGCCAACTCTGATTTACCTTGGAACTTAAAATTTTCTTGGATCACAAACCTTTTCTTGAATCTCTTGCATCTAATCTTCCCTAACCAACTTCATCTATAGATTTCACTAAAAAAAAAAATTTCCTCCTTAGGATCTTCTAGACTATTCCAAATTCTCAGTTGATGTAGTCTCACAATTAATTTTAATAAAATAGTTCTTATTTACTGACTTGTTTTCTTCCTTTTCCTTCACCAAATAACCTCATCTCTTCACCAAATAACCTCATCTTCTTGTTTAACATTGTTCAGTTGATTAACAATATCTTGCTCAATAACACTTGCAAACTTTGTTTCTCAAAATTATTCTCAGTACACTTCCACCAAAAAATAACCTTTTCTTACCAACCAATATTTCCATCTTGACAACACACAATAATTATGTATCTTTTCACTTAATAACTTTCTTATGACCAATATATCTAACTTTTACATCATCTTAACACTTCGTCAAATCATGTAAAACAATCAAACCAATATTACCTTGTCAAAGACTGATTCATCAATTGCCCATCAAATCTCAACACTTAACATCACTTCTTTCTTTCATCTTCTATCTTTACTCAACCATTTATTTTCTCAACACTGCATCCTTCAAATGATTTTGCACCTTACACAAATTAGTATCCATCTTACTAAGTCAATAATCTTGGCATTAATGACAAAATAACAACAAATCCAATTCTCCTAAAGTCCGTTTAGAACTTGGTTTTCTAAACTTTTTCATCATTAGCATCATCTTGAGTATTGGTATCAATTTTACTAACAATATCCCCCTTTGGCATTGATGGCAACACATCTAAAATATACCATCTAATACTAATATTAGTAAACTTCAGCAACTCTATTCTTTCTTGGTAAAACATCTTTGCTTCTCTATTTTTTAGTCTCCCCCTCTTATTATGCTTCTCCTTCTTCATTCTTTATCTTCATTATGTGCTTCTCTCAATTGTTTCTCTCTATTATTCATTCTCTTCCCTTTCTTTGATTCACTTCATATAGTTCTCTCCATCATCATATGATCTCCACCTTTGATAATTAGACTTTATATTTCATAATCTCCTCCTTTGCCTACAAACTTCATCTTTATGCTTCACCTCCCATTTCAATAATTCTCCATTTTAGTAATTATCTCCCCCCTTGACAAAAATGCCAAAGGTATCTCCAAAATTATCTCAAAACTTAAACTAATTCACCTTCTTCTATACTTTAGACCACTCCTAAAGAGTGAATATCAACATCAACTCATAGATAGATATTTGGATAAAGCATGAATTGATGTAGCATGCATATTCTTCTAATGAACATTAGATAGGGGAATAACCCCTAGTTTACCTCTTAGGTACTCAAAATTATCCTTAGGTAATGGCTTGGTGAAGATATAATCAATCTTCTCTTTTGACTTTAGTTACTCCAACTTTACTTATTTCTCCTGACCTTGTTCTCTCAAATAGTAATACTTGAATTATCTATACTTTGTCTTAGAATAAATCATAAGGCTCTTTAAAATATTAATAGCAATGGTATTTTTATAGGTTCATTTACTTCCTCTTGTATTCCTTTTACTAACTCTTTAATCCACATAATGTTTTACCAATTAATTGTAGCATAAACATATTTAGCCTTGGCTATAGATTGTGAAATGAAACTTTACTTTTTAGTCATCCATGTCACCAATATTTCTCCTAAGAAGAAAGCTCCTCCACTTTTGATTTTTTTGTGATCCACATTACCTATCCAATCAACATTAGTATATACTTCTAGTTCAAAATCTCCATTGTTTATGTACCATAGGCCATAATCCTCAGTTCCTTTCAAAGATCTAAATATTCTCTTCACAATATTCATATGTGTCTCTTTAAGATTAGAAAATAATCTTTCCACGATACCAATAGCATGAGAATTATTAGGTCTACTATGTACCACATGTTTTAGCTTACCAATCATTGACCTATACAATGTTTCATTTATCTGGGTAGAGTTATCTTCTCTTGATAATTTTCATCTAGTTATCATCAGTTTTCCAACTAGTCTTGAGTCATCCATCAAGAAAAAAATTAGGATCTCCTTAATATAGTTTGACTATGTAATGTATATCCCATCCTTGGTCTGTTGAACTTGTAAGCCAATGAAGAATTTGATCTCACCTATCATTTTCTTCTCATATTCTATCCTCATTTCATCACCAAATTATCTACACAATAGTTAATTTCATCCAAATATGATATCATCAACAAATATTTTAGCCAAAAATACCTTATCTTTAGATTCACTTTTTAAGTACAAGTTATCATTTTGAATAGTTTTATGTTGCATTAATGACAAATTTTGTCACTAATATCAACACTTAAAATATTCTATGAATATTACTAAAGTCACAGAAGAAGAATTGTTTGGTGCAGTCAATAGTCAATGAATTGGGTTTTGCACTCATGAACATATATTCATATATTTGTATAGATATTATAGTTAATTGTGTAGAAGGACATATGAAGATATGACAGCGTTATACAATATTTTTTAGAGGTAGTTTTCACAGAGAGTTTTTGGAAATAGGGTACTTGTAAATCATTTGTATCTTTTAGTTGAGATGGAATTTGGTTAAGAGAGCTTAAAGGAATGTCAAACATATGTCCATGATGTTGAATTTTAGATAGAAAAATCAGATATGCAGTTTGAGCCAACTTATAAAGATTGTTCAGCGTATTGATTCCTACGTGCCGACTATTGCTAAAATCATTATGAGAATTGTAAATTTTAATGTAACATGTATTGTAATATCTTAGTGATGTCCTATATTATTCATTATAAATTGAGAAATTTGCAAGGTCGACTCAATAATTGTTTTAGGACTTGGTATAAAGGAAAGGTCACTTCCTCATGGATTGGTATCCAGTGTGAATGGTTGTTATGTATGTGAGCTTGAATGTGAATTTTCTATGATTAGATTAGACAGTGATGTTCAAGATGTAATGTCAGATTCAAAGGAACTATATTGGAAAAGAAGATGTTGTTAAGTCATTTCAAGACTTGGATAGATTCCCAAAGATTTTTTGGTGAAGACAGTCTAAGGCTATTTGAATAGTGGGTTCATTTTTCTTCCTTTCAACTCCCAATAGGGTTGGTATAACTCCTAACAAGTTTAGAATATTCTAACAAGGATTCAAAGTCTCTTATCATGGATTTATAGAGACCAAATGTATTTCTTTAGCTCCTAATATAGTCCATCCTTTCACAAGGAACTTTTATATTAGTACACAATCTTGTGGGAATCATTCCCACTGAGGTTTTGTAAATGGGGTTGCAAGCATAGTGGTTCTAACCATGGAGGAAACTCTATAGTTAAGTGCACTTAAGATAAAGTAATACTAGGATGGGTGACCTCCCGAGAAGTCTTGGTGCTTCACCTATGTGAGCATCGCTGAGATCTAATTAGTGCTAAGTTTTCTATTTATTCTCAAGAGAGATGGATTCATTTTGAATCATTACTCATGCTACATGGGTCAATGAGTCTGACTCAAAAACTACACAATTAAATCCTAATAGGAATATCATAATTTGACTTGTTGTGGAAATTATCTCCTACTTATCAATTGATGACCTTAAAAGGATTTCCAATGAATGGTTCATAAGGCACAATACTTGGTGAAGGTTTTTCAAATTGGGTTGCAAGCAAAGTGGGTTTGACCATGGAGGAAACTTTGTAGTTAAGTGCACTTAAGTTGGAGTAGTAATGGGATGGGTGACCTCCCGGGAAGTCCAGGCACTTCATTTCTGTGAGCATCACCTAGATCGAATGAGTACTAAGTATTCCATTTATTCTCATGAGAGATGGATTCATGTTGAATGACTACTCATGATATATGGGTCAATGAGTTTGAGTCAAAAACTACATAGATATTTTTATCAATAATGTTACTTTATGTGTCTTATTGATGATTTCACTAGAATGATGTGGGTTGCATTTCTTAGAGAGAAATCTGAAGCTTTTGCAAAATTTTGAAAAAAAAAAAAAAAGAGTTGAGAATGAATTTGGTTTATGGATTAAATGATTGAGATCAAATAGAGGTGGAGAATTTATTTCAAATGAGTTTAATAACTTTTGTGAGGATAATGGTATAAAGAGAGAACTTTCAAACCTTAAGGCTCCATAGTAGAATGAGATAGCAAAAAGAAGGAACATATCAGTAATTGGGGCAACTACACCAATGATGTTTGAGAACAATGTATCACATATATTTTGGAGAGAAGAAATTAATGCCATAGTATATATACACTATAAAAGAGTGGAAATTAGACAAGGTACTAGTAAGATACCCTATGAACTTTGGTTTGGACATACATCTACTATGTAATAATTTAGAATCTTTGGAAGTAAATACTCTATTAAGAGTGCTGGTGATGTTGAAAATTTTGAATCTAGAAGTGATGAAGGAATGTTTCTTGGATATTCATTGACAAGCAAAGAATATAAATGTTTTAATTAGAGATTGAAGACTATTGTTGAAAGCGCTAATGTGAGGGTTGATAAAAAGTTTAGTATTCAAGAAAGGATACTTGATTATGATTTTGATGGAGAGACTAATCAAAGAGCTAATGATCAAAATGTTGATCTAAAATGATTTTATGAAACTGATATTAATTTGTTGATTGAACTACATAGAGAATACTAGAGAGAACAACCAATATCTAAATTTAGAGCAGAAATCAAAATTGATCAAGTGACATCTAACAAAAATGTCGAAAAGAATCACCCTATTGAACAAATAATTGGAGGTATTAATAAAGGAGTTATGACAAGAAATAAGGTTAGTGAAGAATTGTGTTTAATATCTCAAGTTAAACCTAAGAATGTTGATGAAGCTTGTACACATTACTTTTGGATAAAATCTATGAAAGAGGAATTAGAGAAGATTGAAAAGAAAAAGACTTGGGAATTGGTTCCTCAACCTAAAGATAAGAATGTTATTGGAACTAAATGGGTATTTAGAAACAAAATGAATAAACAAGGTGAAATTGTGAGAAATAAAGCAAGATAGATTTGTAAAGGATATTTAGCCTAAGAAGGAATTGATTTTGAAGAAACCTTTGCACCTAATGCTAGATTAGAGGTGGGGAGAATGTTTTTGGCATATGCAAGTACTAAAGATCATGGAAATCTAACTGGTGTCTTTAGGAACCTAGGTCTGATGAGGAGGGATATTGATTTGATTAAGGATCAAATGCAGGATACTCAGAGGGAGTTTGAGCATCTCAATCAAACCAATAGGGAGGAGATAACTTTGGGCCAACACCTCGATAAACTTACTAATCTTATTGGTACTACTGAAAATGTTACAAATATAACGAAAAGAGTTCCACCCCTAGAGGAGACAATTAGAAATATGGACAAAATGGTGAAAGATTTGCATAAAAGGGCTGATAAGCTAGATAGAAGAGTCATGGGTATTGAGAATGCTATGAAAAAGATTGTTGAATAGAGCTGCTCAATTTTAAAGGCCGCTACTAAAAATATTAAGGTTCTTTTGGAGAAGTTGGAATAGGGTAGAAAGGACCATGGCAATAAGGAGTTGAGGGATAAGGACCTAATAAATGTACTAGGGGAAGTTCAAAGAAACCTGAGGCTTCTAAAGTTAAAATGAACATTCTTGTTGATCAAGCCATGAACCTGTTGAAGAATTTCTAGTTGTTCTTTTGTTGTCTTTCTTTGGTTTTTTTAATGTCTATGTTGTTTTCTCTTTTGTTGAGGGATCTTTAGTTCTGGTTTCTTTATTTTGGGTGTTGATGCATATTTTCATTTGGACTTTTAATGCTTATATGCTTTTCTCTTTGTAAAAGGTTTTAGGTCCTATCAAAATCAATTTTTACTTAATCAAAATAGTTAGAACTTTAAAGTTTATCAAATGGATGATAAGTCAACCTTTCTAAATGAAGAACTTTAAGAAGAAGTGTACATTAAACAACCTGATGGTTTTCCTTTGACAAATGAAAATACATGGTTTGCATATTTAAGAAGGCATTGTATGGGCTAAAACAAACACCTAGATCTTGGTACACAAGATTGGACAAATACTTGACAAAGTTTGGATTTGTGAAAGGTAACATGAATAGTATTTTTTACTAGAGAAAGAATGATGATGGTTTATTGATTGTTGTATTATTTGTGGATGAAATTATTTTTGGAGGTAATGTTGGAGTTAATAAGAAATCTTTAGAAGAAATGTAGAAAGAATTTGAGAGATGAAATACTACTTGGGATTGCAAATTATACAAAAAAAGGATGGCATTTTCATATCACAAGCTATGTATCTTAGAGAATTTTGAAGAACTTTGGTTTCAAGAATTACAAACCTATTGGAACATCTATTGTAACTAGATGTAAGTTATGTATAAAAGATGAATCCCTAAGAGAGAAATAAAAATGTATAGATCTATGATTGGTGGATTGTAGTATTTGACTCATACTAGACCAGATATAGCAATACAATTGAAATTGTAGTGAGATTTGAAGAAGATCCTAAAGAGACACACCTTGAAGAAGTAAAAAGAATTTTTAGATACTTGAAAGGAACTCTTGATTATGGTTTATGGTATGAAAAATCACATAACTTCATATTATGTATGTATAATGATGTTGATTGGGTAGGAAGTGTGGAAGACAAAAAAAAAATCTACTGGGGAAGCCTTCTTCTTAGGAGGAAGATTAGTTTCTTGGGTGAGTAAGAAATAAGCTTGCATTTCATATAGTATAGTAGGAGCAAAATATGTAATAGAAACAAATTATTATTATTAGATCATTTGGATGAAACAAATGTTGAAATATTTTGGAATTAAGTTTCTTGGGCCTATTATCATATATTTTGATAACACAAGTCTAGTGAGTATGTGAAAGAGTCAAGTATTACATTCAAAGACAAAGTACATATCAATTAATATCACTTTTTGAGAGAGAAGTTAGCCAAAAAAGAGATCAAATTGGAATATGTTAACACAAAGGAGAAGATAGAAGAAATATTTACAAAACCTTTGGCTAAGGACATATTTGAGTATTTGAAAGTTGCCCTTGGGATCATGCGCCAACCTAATTCAGAGTAGCTGATGTAGACATTGCATTAGTCTAGAATGTAGCAGAGTAGTACTTTTCTTGTTTGGACTAGATTCTTGATGCTTCTCTTATGGGGGAGTATCTATGTTTGAGTTGAGTTATTAAGGACTCTAGGTACTGGTTTTTAACAATGTTTTTGGACACTTTTTTGGTATTAATAGAGGTCCCTCTACTCCTTTGGGCTGTGGTATTCCAGAGGAAGCATGGACTGGTAAGAAGGTGAATTATTCTTTTCTCAAGACCTTCGGTTGTGAAGCTTTTGCTCATATAGACTCTGAAAATACAACCAAGCTAGAAGTGAAATCAAAGAAATGTGTCTTTGTTGGATATGGCATTAATGAATTTGGCTATAGGCTTTGGGATTTTGAAAATCATAAAATTATAAGAAGCCGGGATGTCATATTCAATGAAAAAGTGTTGTACAAAGATCTGTTGCAGCAACATGAGAAGAAAGAAGATGATTATGTAGTGTTGGATGATACTCCAAAAGCTGATGTTCCAGTCATTCCTCATGATGTGCAACAACTGCAACAACAAATACCACACACACCAGTGAATGTTAGATGATCAACAAGGCCAATTAGACCTCCACAAAGGTTTTCTCCCTCTTTGTATTCTATATTACTTACTGATGCTGGTGAACCTGAAAGTTATGATGAAGCTGTGCAGGTGGATACTAAGATTCAGTGGGAGTCTGCAATGAAAGATGAAATGGACTCTTTGCTGAAAAATAAGACATGGGATTTGTGCAAGTTGCCTGCAGGTAAAAAGGCTTTACAGAATAAGTGGGTTTACAGGTTGAAAGAAGAGGAAGGAGGTAAGAAAAGATTTAAGGCCAGGTTAGTTGTAAAAGGATTTGCACAGAAAAAGGGAATTGATTTTGATGAGATATTTTCTCCTGTTGTTAAAATAACTTCTATTTGTACTGTTTTAAGTCTTGTGGCTACTGAAGATTTTCATTTAGAGCAGATGGATGTTAAAACATCCTTTCTTCATGGTGATTTGGATGAAGAAATATATATGGCTCAGCCATAGGGTTTTGAGGTCAAAGGTAAGGAGAACTTAGTGTGCAAATTGAAGAAAAGTTTATATGGCCTGAAGCAAGCACCTCGGCAATGGTATTTGAAATTTGACAGTTTTATGCATGAGCATGGATATAATAGGTGTCATTCAGATTACTGTGTTTATTTTAAGAGGTTGGATGATGATAGCTACATTATTTTATGTCTATATGTTGATGATATGCTTATAGCTGGGTCTAACATGCATCATATTAAGGGGCTAAAATGCCAGTTAGCACATGCATTTGCTATGAAGGATTTGGGGGCAGAAAAACAAATCCTTGGTATGAATATTTGCAGAGATAGGAAGAACAGAACATTGACGCTATCTCAAGCTGATTATGTTGAGAAGGTGTTGCAACGTTTCTCTATGGAGAATGCTAAAGCTGTTAGCACACCTTTACCTGGTCATTTGAAATTGACTAAGGAGATGTGTCCCAAGACACAGGAAGAGGAGGATAAGATGTCCAAGGTACCCTATGCTTCAGCTGTAGGAAGTTTGATGTATGCTATGGTATGCACTAGGCCAGATATTGCACATGCAGTGGGAGTCGTTAGCAGGTATATGAGTCATCCAGGTTTTGAGCATTGGAATGCTGTCAAGTGGATTCTCAAATATTTGAGAGGAACATCCAATAAGTGTTTACACTTTGGGGGCTCTACTACTGATTTACAGGGCTATGTTGACTCAGATTTGGGTGGGGATATTGATACCAGGCGGAGTACTACAGGTTATGTCTTTACTATTGGTGGGGCAGTCGTGAGCTGGGTTTCTAGGCTACAGAAGATTAATGCTCTCTCCACTACAAAGGCAGAGTATGTTGCTGCTACAGGGGCAGCCAAAGAGATGATATGGCTTCAGTTCTTCTTGGAAGAATTGGGACATCCTCAGAAGGATAATTATTTGTTCACAGATAGTCAGAGTGCCATTCATCTTGCTAAGAATTTAGCTCTGCATTCTAAGACCAAACACATACAGTTGCGGTACCATTTCATTCGATCAGTTTTGGAGGATGGACAGTTAAAGCTGGAGAAGATACATACCAATGAAAATCCAGCAGATATGTTGACAAAGGTTGTCACAAGGGAGAAGCTGAACTCCTCTTCAGCTTCAGTTGGTCTTTTAGACTAAATGTGAATAAAAGAACAGCAGCGTCCCGGGTGGTTTGATCCAGTGGGAGCCCCATACGGTAGTTGTATTGCTACAGGATCAGTCTCCAAGTGGGAGATTGTTGTTTAGTGTGGAGCCTGATCATTCCCCAAGTGGGAGATTGTTAGATTGTGGTGACTGATCAGGAAAGTACTGTACATACTTCATAAATAGTGGGGTTTGGGGCATCGCCCCGAAAAAAAAAAAAATTGGAAGTAGCCGACATGGTAGCCGACATATTATGGCCGACATATGGCTGACATGTTATAACCCTAAAGCGGTTTAATACTTGTATAAAAAGGGCTTAGGGTTGGGTATTTTTTTATGTGTGGTGATACGAAATTGGTTCTTGCGGCGGTATTGAGCTGTAAGGGATTACGGATTGTAATCAGGTTGTAATCACTGGATTGTAATAAGATCGGACTTGCTGTTTGGTGGACGTAGCCCAGGGATTGGGTGAACCACGTTAAATCTTGGTGCCTTGTGTTCATTTCTGTGTGTTCTATTATTTTTGTTATTGGTTATATTTGCATGTAGTTTTTTATTTCTATTCGTGGTTTATCCTAACACTTTGAATTATTAACCTCCATGAATCCTTCATCAAGCTTCCATTTTTTGGCGATCGTCTATTCACCTAGAGTAGGGAGAGATGATGACCTCTACCACTTGCAACTCTGCATGTTATTCATTATCATCTTGACAATCAATCCAGTTATAATCTCCTCACTTCTTTCTTCATTTCTGAAGACTCAATTATTTATCTCCTTCCAAATGCCATGACAAAGATGGGGGGGATCACATTCCACATTTGGAATAGAAGGGGGTGGTTGAACGACCTTTCCCAATTCTCAGCAAATTGTTCAACCCCTTGTTAAAAACCCACTCCACCTCTAGCTCATAGAGTAACCTTCCTTGAATATTTTTCAAAAATATACAATCCAGGAAGAGGTGGGAAATATTGTATTCCTCCTCTTTGTAGAGATAGCATCTATTAGGTACTTGGAATCTCCTTTTTCTAAGGTTGTCAATCATTAGAATCTTCCCGTGCACAATGACCCACCAAAAGATGTTGAGTTTCATAATTAAATAACTGAGCTAGATCTTCTGCCAATAATTATGCTCAATATCCTTCTCAAATATCATCTTATAAGCCAAACTAATAGAAGCTCCCTAGATGAAGTAGCCTTCCAAATGAAAGTATCTTCCTAAGCCACCCCTAGTATTCTATATCCTTTGAGCGGCTCCTCCACCAGACTCCCTCACTCGGATAGCCCAGAAGCAATTGAATCTTTCTCCACCTCCTACAAGCCCCAATATAGTACATCACATTATTTCCCATTATCTACTAGAGATAGTCCCTTAGGGCACCAAACTTTGAACTGAGGAGTGGCTTGCCAACCAACCAGGTATCCTCCAAGAATCTCACTTGATTACTCTCACCCACCAACCATCTCACACTTTCTCTAAGAAGACTTTTATTTCTAATGATATTAACCCAAATCCTAGACCCACCAGGAAGATCATTATCCTAGAGACCATAGATGCAATTCATATTCCCCATTTAGTTAGCTTTGAGGATTCTACACCAACCAACCTCATTCTTCACCAGTTTCCATCTGACTTTAATAAGGAGAGCATTATTTAAGTTAGCAATCTTTTTTAATTCCTAAACCACATTTACTCTTAGGTTTACACACAGTCTCCCAACTCACTAGGTTCAAGCGGTTCTTTTCCTCCCCCTTGACCATGGGAAGTTTCTTTGGATTCTCTCCAATTTCTTAGCCATACTCTTAGTGATTCTAAACAAGGAAAGGAAGTAAACAAGTATACCTTGTAGTGAGGACATTAGACGTTGGAGCTTCCCCACATTACTCAATATTTTACCCTTCCATTCAATTAACTTCTTCTGCACAAGAATAGTATTCCAAAATCGATTACTTGCCTCCTTAATAGTTAGAAAGAGCTCAAGATAAGTATCAGGTAGGAAGGTTTTATTGTAACCCAGAATATTAAGCACCCTCCTATGAATATCAAGCTCTGTATTGAAGAAAAACACCTTGCTTTTATCTAGATTAATCTTTTGGCCAGCATTCACAACATGATGGAGGCACAACCAAAGACCAGAATTAACACATAGGAAAAGGGAAATATTATTATCAATGAAAATGCCCTAAAGGTTTACAATAGTATGATTATAGAGAAAGAAATCCTCCACCCAGTACCTTTTATCTAACTCCACTAAGGTCTGCCTTTACAATGCCAGAAATGTTCTTAAATAAGCCCCAAATGGTTTGGGGTTAGGAATACATTCTAGAATATGCTAGGTTGCATCCACTGCCAAAATAGAAGGTTCTAGAAATCACGTTAGAAGTTGGTGTAAAATTAGAAGAATCCAGAAATGGTAGTCCAACTTTTGGGAGGCATAACTTTTGAATCGTAACTCCGATTGATGAACCATTTACATTTCTAGAAAACTCTCAAAGTGCTCTAGAGCCTTGTGGACACCTTTGCTTGTCCCCCATTTTTTGGCAACATATGAGGTCATTTAGTGCCCCATATCTAACTTTTAAGTGCTCTTAGGAGGTCTCTAGGAATTGAAAATTTGTAATAACTTTCCAACCGTGAAGCCTTTGGACCTGATTCTTTTTCCATACTATTTTAAATTACAAATATAACCATCCCTCCAATTTACACCCTCTAACTCACCATAATTATGGCTCAATTACATAGTCCTACTTTTTTGGCATTTACACGTATCCCAAAGTGCTTAAAAACTCTAACCCATAACACTAATAGTGGAACTGTGAGAGTTGGAACCTTTATTTGACCCAAATGGGTATCCAGAAATGAAAACACATTAAACAAAAACTATTTCTAAGCATATTTTTGGGTCATATAAGATTGCCCTTACACCACTGGATGCTCCTACATCACGACATAGATCTCCAAGACATGTTTCTAGGATCTAGCTTCAGTAATCAAAGAATCTCCACTTAGGAAAGTATCATCTATAATATTTTATGATGAACAAATCCACAGGCCCTGGATATCTTGCATGCAAATAACCTGTTAAAAGGAAGAAAGAAAAGCAAAGAGAGAAGGGTTTTCTCAATAAACAAGAAAATTGCATTTGCTTGTGCAAAACATAATAAATGAAATTACAACCGATCAATACTTATGAAGGAGATCAAAACCTTAAAAAGGAAACCCTAAGAGGTAAATGACATTTAATAATGACTAATTAATTATTAAATGGAAATGCAATGTGCATAAAGTGAAATCTTAAGAATGGAGAAAAGGTAATTTAATAAATTAAATTAAATTAACCTTTTTCTCTAACAACCCCCTTATGATGAGGAATAATGTAACTACGAATAATGCAAGGAAATTATAGTAGAGAAAGAAAACCTGGGTCTTGGCAACAAGGCCTCATGAGGTACCCAATCACAATCAAATTTCTATCAAACAGAGAAATACAAAAAACCTAGAGGGAAAAACCCTACTCCAAAAAGAGATAGAAAAGGATGCACCAAGGAAACATCTTAAGAGAATCTCTCAAGACCATAAGTACAATGAAAACCTCCATGATAGAAGATTGAGACTCCATAGCTCCCCCAGAATGGTAGATTTCCTAGGTTGATGAGCATACCAATGTGGATCCAATCTAAAGGAATCAAAGGCAGTGGACAAGGATGATAAATCACATGTATGTAAGGTGCAGCTAGAAATCCTAGCTAATGCTCAAAGGAGAAAGTATGAGAATGTTGAAATAGAATCTCCAATGGAGGTGGGATAACAAGTGTGTTGAATCCATCATCTGAGAGGAGATGTGTGTCCTCTGATATATCCTCAACAACTGTAGTAGGTGGCTCGATGATTGGAGCTACAATAGTAGGAAACATTGAAGAGTAATCATCTGTGAGAGATGGAATCTAGATAGGAGATGGAGGTATAGAAGTCACAACAATGGTCTCAAGAACAACACATAAGTTCAACCAACCTAACTTCACCTCAGTAGACTCTCATGAAAAAGGAGAGTGGTTCTCCAATAATGGAGATGGTGGACCAAAATGTGAGAAGGAATATATGTGGGAAACATGATCAACAGTCCCTATAGCAATAATATTGTCTATCTCACTATCTCTTATGTGCATTGAATCTTGTGCAAACTCAACTTTCTTCCCTGTCTCATTGTGTGTAATCTAATAAATAGAGAGAAGGTTAGAGGAAAAATATGGAACACAAAGTACATCATGAAATGTACCATCATCGATGTCAATAGAACCTTTCCCACATACAGTCATAATAGTGTTGTTCCCCATCAAAATATTTGGAGTAGGAGAAGCCTCAAAATAAGAGAACAAATCCTTAGAAGATGCCATATAGTGTGAAGCACCTGAATCTAGTAACCATCTAAAAGAATGAGGAATAGTAGTTTCACATGGTGCATGACCCTTTCCTATATCTTTGTCATCTAACTGAAATGATGATGATGAAGAATATTTGTGAGAAGTAGAAGGAATATCAATGTTTCTCTTATGAAGGAGAGCTATCAAATCTAAAACCTATTTGGCATAGTCATCTAACCTCTTCTCATAGCAATGTGACTCATCATGATTAGGCTTATTACAATAAGAAAACTTTGGACTTTCTTGCTTTGATTGACCCCCCTTAAGAGGAGGTGGCCCTGATGAACTATGAGTGCTAGAATCAATATAAGATTCTATAGAATGAGAATTATGTGTCTTCTCCTTTGTCCCTGAACATGGTTGAGCTACCAATGTATAAGTTTGTGAGCCTATGAAAGAATCTAACTGAGAGATATTACCTTTCTCTCAAGTTAAATGATCACAAAAAACCTCAAAGGATGGCATGGTAAATCTATTACCTAAAGTATCTTTGGTGGCATAGAAGGTAGAAGAAAAATTTGAATGTTTCCACGAAGCTTAGAAAGAATCAGATAAATGTAGTCAGTGCTAGTCTTGGTCTTCCCACAACCCTACAATATAGATCTCTATTGATTGAACTTCATTAAGAAGTCCTAAATGAAAGGAATAGAATCTAGTACAAGAGAGGTAAGCTCTACCTCAATCTGAAGTGCCCTAAACTCATTCACTGTACCAAGCAAGCCCTCTAGCTTGGTCCACAGCTAGAGGGGTATTGAACCCATCAAGATGAAATTGTAGACTGTTGGATACTTGTAAAGAAATGAATCCTATTACCTCATCCATCTTGTTCCTGTGTTGCATGACCTCAAAAGGTCTCTGTAAAACTGGTTGCATTGCATCTAAACAAGACCACATCCATTTTCACCAAAGAAGTCATGTCATCAAGGCCTTCCATGTGTGTTAGTTATGAGGGGTCAGAAGTTCTAGATAAGAAGAGGTCTCGACCATTATTCTAGAAGGTGTTGGATTTTTTTTGAAAAAATTTCTGATTTATTGGTGTAAATAACAGGAACAATAAAGAAAACCACCCCCCACAATACAAAAATTGAACCCTAACAGAAAAAATTTATTTTATAATAACATATACCTTTAAGGATTACAAATGAAAAATATTAGAGAATCTCAATAGGCTCATGAAGAGCTTTCTGATGCTTTTTTTGGATCGAAAAATGGAGCTATAACGAAGAAGTTACACCCCCCAGAAGATAGAAGTCATCAATGGACTTCAAGTGCAAAAATAGGTACCAAAATGGAAAAAAATCCAAAAAATATCTTCATCATTGTCTTCGTCTCTGAATAAGCTTTTTGGTGCTTTTTTTGGATCAAAAAAAGACCCTCATATGCTCAAGATATAGCGAAAAAACACTAATAGGTTTTTAGAACAAGACGAACCAAACACGTGACAACTTGAACACCGTCAAATTTCAGCCCAAATTCCTGATATCAGCACCTACGACTACTGATATCAACATCTTTGCAAGTCTGTAAGTACTTACATACTTGCTGATGTAATTTATGCTCTTTCTGTTTTCGTATTTTTTAAAAATTTATAAAGTTTTTTAAAGACTTTATTAAAGTTTAATAAAAACAAGTCTTTTCCTTTTTCAAAAGAAACCCACAAATTGTTTCTTGATTTTTTTTTCAAATTTTTTTATTTATTATTTTTAATATCACCTCAAGAAGCATGCATAGGTTCGTACAACCCATTTGGGAAAATATTGTTTTGCCACATAATGCAAAATTGTGTAAACGGGACGTGCTTTATATGAAAATGTGGGTTTCTATGTCTTTTGAATCCAACCGTAATGTACGTTTGGGCTCAAAGTACCCCTAATTTTAGAGACCCCTATTTCAAAGAAAACAACAAAAAATCACAAGATTTGTCTGAAAAACCTATGTGCCTTCTATACTTCAAACAAAAATAGGCAGTCACGGGCAAGGCTCTGATACCGTGTAAGATTTGATGATGATAGAATCCACAGACTTTGGATATCCTAAATGTAAATGACCTGTTACAAGGAAGAAATAAAAGTAGAGAGAGAGAGAGAGAAGGGTTTTCTCAACAAACAAGAAAAATTGCATTTGCTTGTGCAAAATAGAATAAATAAAATTACAACCGATCGATCCTCATTAAGGAGATCAAAACCATAAAAGGGAAACCCGAGGAGGTAAATGGCATTTAATAATTACTAACTAATTATTAAATGGAAATGCAAGGTGCATAAAGTGAAACCTTAAGAAGGGAGAACAGGTAATTTAATAAATAAAATAAAATTAACCTTATTCTCTAACATCATCCACAAATGTTTGTATAAGCTCCACTGGGAGGGAGGTAGCTAGTTTAATACCTTTAATCTCTCCCCTTTCTGCCATCTTCAACAATGTTCTTCCTAACACTTTAGCAACCATGATAAATTGATAGGGAGAAATAGGGTCCCCCTGCTTGAGGCCTCTTTCCAAATTAAAGTTCCCCTAGGGTGAACTATTCACAAGCACCAAGTAGTTCATAGTCTCAGTCATAGTCTTGATGATTTTAATAACTTTGAGATTGAAGCCAATCTTCTCCATGACTTTATACAAGAAGGACCAACTAACCCTATCATAAACTTTCAAAATATCTAGCTTTAAAGCCATTCCCAGGTTACTACTCTTCTCCATCGAGTGAAGCACCTCATGGGTAGCAATAGTAGCATCCAAGATTTGGCAACCCGGGACAAACCCATTCTAAGATTCACCAATGAATTTGTGAAGTAGCGGCTTCAAGCAGTTCACCAAGATCTTATAGATTGTATTGCATAAGCTAATAGGTCCAAATTCAAAGAGAGCCACCAGGTTCTTTATTTTTGGTGCCAGAATGATAAATGTTCTATTAATTCTTTTGAGCATCTTCCAATTCTTGAAGAAATCTCTCGCAGCTCTAACCATATCAAGTTTTATTACATCCCATAAGTGTTGGAACAATGCCTAGGGGAAACCATTAGGACCCATAGATTTATAGGCCTTCATGGAGAAAATAGCCCTACGCACTTCTTCCTCCATGACCTAATGAGAAAGAACAACATTCTCCTCTGCCAATAACACATTAGGAATGGTGTCGATCAGCCACTTCCTGTCCTCCCTATTGTAAACCCTATGCTCCTCATTGTAAGCATTTTGGAAGTGAGTACTCACCTACTTATTGATGTCCTCCATCTTAGTCAGTTTATTGTTGTGGTCATCCATCACAGATTCAATCATATTTCTCCTTTTGTGTTAGAAGCAAACCTATGGAAGAACATCGTGTTCCTATCCCCCAACTTCAACCACAGGATTCTCGATCTTTGTTTCCAAAATAATTCCTCCCTGTTCATAGTATCTTTCCACATCCTCCTTCAATCTTCCTTGTCAATAACCATGTCATCCAAGGCCAAACCATTCCCCATCACCTTTTGAATATTCTCCAACTTACCTACCATCTCCTTTTGGTCTTAAAAATATCTTCGAAGTATCTCTTGTTCCAAGGCTTAATATTCCTTCTCACATAACTTTGTTGAGAGCCTAAACATAGTAATACCCTCAATATTTATATGCCACCAATTCTTAATGCAATTTCTAAAATCTAGGTGGCACTACCACATTATTTCATACCTAAAAGTCTTTGGGCCTCGCAACACCTCCTTCCTCCAATTGAAAATGCTAGGGGCATGATCTAAAACCATACTAGGAAGTCCCATTAGGGTGGAAGAAGTCATCCCAATCCAACCAGCCAGAACAAGGAGTCTATCAAGTTTGACTTGAAGGAGGTCTTCCCCCTTCCTGTTATTTGACCAAGTTAGCTTGACACATCTCAACTCCAAATAAATCAAGTCATTTTCATTTATAAAATTAGTCAAATCCTTCATACTATTAGTAAAATCAATCGCTCCTCCAACCTTCTATGAGGGGTACAATGGAGAGTTGAAGTCTCCCATACAAAAGGAGTTCGTGGAATGTGATAGGAAGTCAAACAATTCCTCCTAGAGCCAATATCTTCCTAGTCTCGAGTTTGGGGCATACACATTAATGATATTCTTGATCTCCTCATCCTCCTTATACTTAGTAATAAGGTAGTACTTAGAAATGTAAATAAACCTCCCTTTCCCCATATTAGGGTTCCAAAAGGTGGTCACTCCTCCTAAAGATCCCTCTGCTTCACTATAACAATAACTAGCCCTTGGCCAAATATAACTTGCAATAGTATCCAAATTCTCTAGGGACATTTTAACTTCCTGAATCAATACAATATCTATCCTAGTATTATTCAACTATTATTTAAGCACAAAATGCTTATGAGGGCTATTCAACCCCCTCATATTCCAAGATAGAACAATTATTTCCTACCCTTGGTCATAGCCTCTAGGGTTGGTTGCCTGTTACTAGCCACCTCCCTTGTCATCTACTTGGTCCTTCTGTTCTACTTCATCATCTTCCCCACATCTAGTTTCAAATCCTTTCCTACCTCTGGTTTCTTTGACACTCTGGTATGTCTTCTCTAGGTTTGCCATATTCCTTCATCTATTCCCAGAGGGGTGATAGAGGTTGAAGAAGAAGCAATCTCTGAATCTTCCAACTTGGCTTCCAGGTGGGATTCCTCACTCAAACTATGCATACGAGTCAGCTCGTTATGAACCAACTCAATCCCCTTCTCTTCCTTAATCTCCTTGCACCTTCCCTCCAACTCCCCACAAACCTCCTCAATCACCTTATTTCGCATGGTTTTTTTAGAAGATCCTCAATTCCTTGTAGGAAGGGGAAAGGGTCACCTCCCTTAATGTCAACAATCTATCCTTCCTCCATCATACTTGATGACCCTCCCACCTACAAAGGCCTTTCAAAGAGCTCATGGGGCACCTAAATCTAAAGTCCCTCCCCCTAAGAACTTGTGAGCAACCTATTCTTCTCCTCATTACCCCTCTCAAGGATCTCCAGAGTTGCAAAGTCTTTTGTTCCCCTCCCTCCAACTTCTTCTTCCACCTTCTCATTAGGTGGGACCACTACTTTCTCCCTCAACTTCTCTCCTTCAATTATAGAAGGCTTATTGTTCTTCTTATAGTTCACAAAAACATGTCCAAACGTTGAGCAATTTTGGTAGAACAACCCCGCATTCTCATAAACTATATATTGAATCTTCTTCCCCCACTCAAAACTTAACACTATGGACTCAGGTAGTGTTGCACCAATCACTATATTTACGTTGAATCTCTCAAACACCAGCCTAGACTTTTGAAGGGTGACCAAATCCGTAGCAATGAAATGCCCAAAGGAGTTCCTAGTCGACTTGAGGACCCTTGTATCCCAATACTCTAGGGGGAGGCCTGGGAGTCTAACCCAGACCAGAGCTAGCTTGTTCAACTCCTTCGTTGGATCCAAGGTCGGGTGCCATTTTGCCACTGTAAGGCTATGTTTGCCATAGTACCATGTCCTAGCCAAAACCATCGCCATATCTTTTTCCATCGTAAGCTTGAAGAAGAAGAGACCTCCAGGCATCACCGAAACAACCACGCTCCCTTTCACCATCCACTTTTGACTCACCCATTTCTTGATCATTTCAATCGATGGGCAAAAGGCCACAAAACATCCCACTAGACACAACCTTAGGTTAGCTGACACACAATCAACCAAGCTATCCAGGACAACAATCTCCAACCCCTCAACTCCATTGATCACCTTGGGGGCTTCCAAAGAGTGTTGGGTCAAGATCTCCCCAACGACCACATCCTTCCATCCTGGGGTCGCGGGGGGTGTCACAAATTTCTCTAGAAGATCCCTAGATAACATATTTGACATAATTGGGTCCCCACCCAAAAATAACTCAAGATCCACAACCACTTGGGATCTCCCACTCGAGGTCAACACAAGTTTCAGGTCTGGGAAAACCCTAAGGCTCTGGCCCTCCAGAGGTGGGCCACCTTAGCTCATTGAAAATCAAACACCAAAAGAGCAAGAAAGTTGTAGAGCAAAAAGTTGCAAAGTGAAAATATGTTATTCTAAGTGTGATATTGTTGTTTTTGTTGGTATTTGCTCAACTTAGTCAATTTTGATGAATTGATTAGCAATAATTGGTCTAGATATGTGTCAAGGGAAGAGTTAAAGGATTTAAATGTGTCTTGTCATGGTGTGTTTCTCTTTGTATGGTGTCACATGGATTGGAAAACATTTTTGGGCTAACATGTTGGTGTTCTTTAATGTTATTTTGCATGTTTATTTTAAGGTAACATACTTCTCCACACATAACCAATGACTTCTCTAAAGTTTTGACTTCTATTGGCTTTTGAGAAACCCTTATAGAAGTCACAGTTTAAGAGTGGAGAATTATGTTACGTAACATTAATCTCTAAGATGATGTGAGAATAAGTGACTGTGTGTGTGTGCGCGCGCATGCACATGCATGCATGCTCGAGTGTGTGTGTGTGTGTGTGATGGTTAAGAAGAAAATAGTGTTGAGTGTTACTATAATGTGCCTCATAGGCAATTCTTCCAATTCTACATATTATGTTCTAAGTATTTTTATTTGTTTTTCACTCTCTTCCTATTTTCAACTTTCATTGTGTTTTTTACATGTTAATTCATTAGTTAATCATTTGACCCACATTCTACAATTACACCAATCAATCCTCACCTTAACCTAAACATTGTAAAATATAAACATGTTTTAGACTTTGATGAATTCATTTATGGATGAATGTTTAAATGAGGTATAATACTTCTAATACTATCCAAAGTGGGTTGGTGAATAGTTCATTACTATGTCGAATATAAGAATTGTAAAATCAAATTATATCAACCATACATACATTGAAACTCATGTCTAAATGATATTAGTATTTCATATTTTAGAATGTTAAATGTAATATTTAATCTAATTATAACATAAATATACAAATAATTTAATGTCTAATCATATTTGACACATTCACATTATTATACATAATAAAAAGTAATCACGAATTAAAAATTAAACAAGAGACACCATGCATCAAAGTTCCTCCCAAATAGTGGTAATTGAAATAATAAATGAGGGGAAAGGAGGGAAGATAACAATAGAAATGAAGATAGCAATTGTCATATATATAGTAAAAATATAAATAAAATGTATTTAGACTTGAATGTATAACATTTGTTGCCTGAAGATTTCAAAAATAAAATATTGTCAAATATAATAAAGTATAATTATAAATGATCAAATATTATGAAATAGTATAATCTTAGAACAAATTAATATACATATACATATGTTTATAATTTTTTGTGTGTAAAAAAATCATAGAAATTAATTTTTGCCCCTTACAAAGTTAGTATTGGCTAATAGAATTCAAGAAAAATAAGATTTATATAAATATAAACTATAGAACTCTTTTTAATACTAGATCGATTTTTTCTATATATAAAATATATAGTTATCCCACTTAACCTATTCTTAATTGTCATGGATCATGGTTTCTTTTGGATTGGCCAACAAATGGCAATTATTATTTTTTAGGGTTGAAATGTGTACGAAAGAATTATTGTAAAGGAGGTAAGCTTTTTCTCCTCTTTTGGGGTTCACAACGCCCGACACTATGACCGGGTCTGAAGGCGTGTTTTGCGTTTTAATTTCCTTCAAATGTGGCGGAATTTGGTGTAATTTCACCCAAGACTTTCTTTAATTTGTCCAACCTTTTGTTTGCATGCTGACTTCAACAATATGATACATTTAGGGTAAGTCATCATTATCATTATCATTGCTCGTCATATGATTTTTCAATGACAGTTAAAAAAATTTCTTGCCTTTCATTTTACGTTTTAAGGAAAAAATCAATTGTCAACTTTTTGAATTTTAAGATAATTTAAAAGATCATTTTAAATTTAAATATTTTATTAATGAGAATAATAAATATTAATTAATAATATGTGCAAAATTCTTAATGAATAACTTAAAATTATAAATTTGTAATATATACAAAAATCTCAAATAAAAAAGTTTCTAAATTAGTAATATAAAAATACATAAAAATAAGTTTTTAAAATTCATTATATTCTTATTTCAACAAAGATTCTGAATTAATATAAATATACAATCATCAAAATAGAAACATATAAAAAATAAAATAATACATATTTATCATGCATATATATTAGACATATTATAACATATTTTTGTATATTATTAAATAAAATACTAAGTTGCATATAACAAGTATTGACGGTTTACTAAATAATTTATTTGTCATATTGACGGTTCTCTAAAATTTTAGCCTATTAATTCATATGGTCATACAATTTTTTAGCCTGTCATATACGGTTAAAAAGTGCAAAAACAACCAATACAACCATCAAATTCCAGACCTGCTCTG
Source organism: Cupressus sempervirens (assembly GCA_028749045.1). Classification (NCBI taxonomy): domain Eukaryota; kingdom Viridiplantae; phylum Streptophyta; class Pinopsida; order Cupressales; family Cupressaceae; genus Cupressus; species Cupressus sempervirens. The sequence continues at coordinate 784,645,585 of CM053793.1, forward strand.
TTGTTGGTTTCATTATTCTTGTTTTTTTAAGCACATGGCTTTGTTTTCTTCATGTTCGTTGAGATTTTATTTTCATTTCTACATTTTGTGGTGTGAGCTTTTTGTATCTATTGTTTTGATTTTGAAGTTGATATATGAGATAGTATTAAAAGGACATTTTTAATATTAATTTTTTTTAATGGATAATGAAATGATAGATGGGAAAAGTTCATCTCGAAGTTTATGAAAGTAAAATCTTAACAATCATATAGTATATAAGACAAAAAGTAAATTATTGTATTTGTAGTAGTCTATATTATTGCAATCACATGTTATTAATATATTTGATTTCCACCAATTATTAATATCTTTGATTTCCACCAATTATTAATCTTTTTATGTATTTTTTATTTTTATTGTAATTTCTCAATTTTTCTAAATTATATATGTGATTTTTTAAATATTTTAAATCAAGCAATATTCTAGGATGCATGTATATAAATATATGTAAAGTTCTTTTTTCCCTAAAATCATGTAGTTTTTTTCTTAAAACAAAAATTAACACACTTAGAATATAGATTTTAGATAGCTTAAGGTAAATATCCAATCTTTAGATTTTAGGTTAATAATATGGAAATTATTCTAAAATTATATAATTTTTCCTTATTGATATTAATACTAATATTGACGCTATATTAATCAAATTTGAATAAAAATTGACACACTAAGAATATAGATTTTTATATAGCTTAAATGACTTTAAAATATCCAATCTTTAGATATGTTCTATAACTAAATCCTATACTATTTTGTTCTTTTATAAAAATTCTGTTTAAAATGGTCTATCACTTAGTGCTTTGTAATGTGAGATCCTATATATTTAACAATATATAACCTATCAAATATTGAAGAAAAATACAACCTCTATTCTCCTTCTATTTGTTAAATTTATGTAATAATTTTATAAACTTGAAATTTTTTCCACTTATTGCTTCCCTTTTTGTTTCTTAATATACTGCTTTGTAAAGAATCGGGTGGTATATAATGGAGTGGATGTTAGGGTTTATTAATCCTCCACATGATAATCATATGACAATATTATCAAATTATAGCAAGGTGGTGTGCCTATAGATTTTGGAGAATAGTCATGGTCTATTGTCATCTGGGCTCACTAGTTTTTTGCAGAAACTTTGCGTCTATAATCTATGGTAGAAAGTAGTCTCAACAATTTAGAGAATGGTTCATGTGTATATGATAGTCTAGGACCCACAATGACACTGATATGAAGGAGACTTGAATTGATTTGGGCTGCTCTTAGAGTTTGTACCGAATTTTAAATTTGTTGGAGGCTTATACAATTTTAGTTCTTTTTTTTAGTTAGTTTTAAATTTTGTAGTGTAAGATGTTCATATCTGTAATAGATCCCCTAGTGCATATATTTAGTTGTGGTTATATTAATTGATTTAACTTCAGATGGTTTGATCTTGCCATAATAAAGTTTAGGTAATTCTCATCGGTTCCCTGATGACAATTTGAGAAAATGCATGGGAGGATTATTTGGGTTTTTTCCTTTTCCTTCTAGATGGATTTAATGTGACATAGGCATGATATAGATCTATGTGATCTTTTATCATTTGTAGATTTCATCTTAGGATGTTCTAACTATGTTAATGTTTCAAGATGTATATAGTTTTATGATTTGAGACAGGTATATGCAGTTCGTTTATGGAATTGGTATTGGCTTCTTAGAATGAGAAATGGCTACAGATCTATGTATTCAAAGCTTATACATCATGGGGAATGCCCCTGTATTTCTATAATTATGTTTAGACTAGGGTATGCCCCTTTTAAATTGTAATAATATAGGACGTATGTCCCCGGCAAGACTGGAGGTTTGCTTCCCCGTTCTTTCCTACCAATGCTTTTTTGAACGAGGGGATGCTATGTACCTAATCTTTTGATTTAATAAAATTTAATCAAGGCCTTGGTTGTTTACCTATTTTTTTAATAAAAAAATTCAACTTATGACACATACAAGCCACTACGTAGCACTTGTTAATAATTATGAGTTAATTTTTGAATTCCAACATAAAAAAGAGAGGATCTATTAAGCTTGAAATTAAGTTACAAAAAATAGAGAATTTGTTTTCTTCTCATGTTTTGATGTGATTGTTAAGGTTTCAATTTCATAGATTTAAAGGTGTAAACTTTTTCCATCAACCATTTTGTAATACAAAATTTTAATGCAAAATTTTATATATATATATATATATATATCACTTTTTAAAAAAGGGGATTTATTCTTTATGTTTGTGAGTTAATTTGGAGGTTTACCTATGTGAATATATCGATGGATGTCTGTTTATTTATGGTTATGTGTATGTTTGTTGACATGTGTAAGTGGTAATATTATGTTTATGGATATCAATGGTGTTGGGACTTGATCATTTGCTCAGTGTTTCTTTTCTTAGCTACTAAATGGATCTATAGATTGACAACTATTTTAGGAGAAACAAAGAAGCTTCTCTATATTGGATTGATTGTGTGTAATGTTTAGTACTTATTACAACAAGATATTAATTTAACTTAGAGTTGTGATAAAAGCATATAGTAGAACTTTTTAATATGAAAATAATTAAAATAAAAGTATTTAGTTGATCTTAATGATTGATAGATAGTTGTTGCATATTTTTTATCATGAATTTTAACCATATGTCAAAATTATAACTACACATATGTATTGGACATATGAAGTATGAATTATTTTTCCCTCTAGAAGTCAAAATATGCTCTAATCTCTATCTCATAAGAAATCAAGTGCACCTTGGTTGTTTTTTAAATACTATAATATAGCAACATGTTGCATAAATAAGTTTTAAGTTTGCATGTAATGAGGAATAGAAGAGGGGGAAATAGTTGACTTCCAAACTTGATGATTTGAATTTTAGGTTTATATTTATAAATGGATTAATGACATGGTTATGTTATTTTTGTTAGAAAAATCTACAATGTAGAATTATGTTGGCAAAGAAGTAAACACTAAATATGCATATATATGTGGAAACCCTTATAAAGTTTTACCAAGAAAGATCATGTGTAAAAATATCATGTATTATATATCTTTTGAATTTTCATGATTACAAAAGCCTTTAAAAAGTGTCCAAAAATATGATTTCACCTAGTATTTAACATCTAAGTTGTAGAGTCCTCATCGAAGACAACATTCCAAAAATAAATAGTATGATTTGTGTTACAAAATGTCATATATATGTTTTTGAATTAAAAGCAACCAAAACTAGGGGTGGCCCATAAACAGTCACACTAGTGAACTACCAACAGATTACCAACTATCAGAACTACCTCCTACGACTTTAAAAACAAAAACATAGTTCAAAAAGTTAACCAAAAGAGTATCATCAGGCATAACATACATATTGCATGTATTAGAACTGAAAGAGCTACAAAAATATAAAAAATAAAGGCATAAAAGCCTTAAACCCAACCAAGTCCCACAACTAGTAGAAGAGCAACAAGAAAAACATGAAAAACTAGAAGGAGAGAGTCGTTAAGGCTTCTTAGCCTCCTTCCTCCCCAGGAGGATATTAGCCCAATCTTCTGTAAGGAAGTCAAACAACATTTTGGAGTTTTTCTTTGGTAGATCACTCTCCAGATCTTTAAGTAGGTGAATTGTGGTAGTAGTTGCATGTGTCACTTTGACAATAAACTTTTTCAAAAGGCACATTCTTTCTTCCAGTGCATAAATTCTTTCCAACACCTCATTGCCAATTGTCTTCTTGATTTCCATGCTGACCTCATGCTTATCGCAAGGATAGTTGTCTGCTTGCACCATAGTATCATCCTACACAATCTAAGGGTTAGCGTTGTCCTTGGAGGAAACCCTAACAAGGGAGGAAATCATAATCGAGGAGGGCACTTTCTCCATAGTTTCAGGAAATTGGTCCTAAGTTAAATCCACACACTCCAACCCAATGGTGGTCGAAACATGCGTCATCTCCTTCTTCTCCTTAATCCCTTCTCCCAAACCAAATCGAGAGGAATTTGAACCGTCCTCTTCCTCCTCCTCCATTATCTCCTCACCAAAATTGGCCACCTTATCCTTCATCATGCATTTAGGATGACCCATATCCTCCAAATCCAACTCGTCCTCTTGAGAGGCCCTAGCTTTCAGCTTCCTTTTGGTGTTAGATTTTGCAATCCTCTCGACCTCCTCCTACCCCCTCTCCCCTCGTCCTTTGACTCCTTTGGTTCCTTCTCTTTCCCTCTCCCTTTTTTCCTAAGAGGTGGGCTCAACTCCACAAGGGACCCGCTAGGTGAAGGCTGAGAGGTGGGGGCTCTGGGAGTCGTAATACTAAGGGGGCCCGTAATATATGTTGAAACACTAGAAATGGCATATATCTATTAGAGTAAAGAATTAATCTAATTACAATGATTAAATTATCTTTGCTCCCTTCTTAAGATTTCCCTTTATGCGCTTGCATTGCTATTTAATAATTAGTTATTAAGTGCATTTTACCTCTTAGGGTTTCCCTTTTAGGTTTTAGGACCTCCTTCTATAAGCATTGATCTCTTGTAGTTTTTACTCATTCTTTTAATCTGATAAACATATTCTTGCATATTTTCAAAGCCAAACTATTGTCTTATCTTGTCTTTTCTTCTCTTTGATATGTTCTTTCATGCAAGTGTGCTACGGGATCTGTGAATTTATATTGCTCAAATCCTACATGGTATCAAAGCCAACTTGTTTGGGTTTTTTGAAGCTACTAGAAGAACAAGGGTCTAAGTGGATCAAAACTATGATTATTAAGGTTTTTTATTGCAATAGGGGGGTCACCAATTTTTGGTGCACTTTGAGCTAAAATAAAACTTTTCGTTGAACTTGTAGCATCCAAAAGCCCCTTTTTTCATATAAGGCACGTCGAATTTGGACCATCTGAGGCAACAAAAAAAAAACCCTTAGATCAGGCACACTTCTCAATGCAGTGATTTATTTTTTATCTAAAAAATTTCCTTGTAAGAGGTTGGACTCTATTAGGAGCCAATAAAATACATTTAGTACATATCAATCCCTATTAGAAAACTTTAAAACCTTATGAGGAGATTCCAACCCTTGTAGGAGTTGTGCCAACCCTGTTAGGATTTCTCCCAACCCTGTCAAGAGTTGTGGAAGGCAGAAGGACCCATTGTCAAGATAGCTTCAGAGGCAAGACCATCGAACTCATTGTCTAATTGGTCTCTATATTATTCCTTTCAAAAAAATACCAAAATATCAACTATCCACTAGTACTCTCTACCAAACATAATCTCTTCGCTCAATTATTGCACCTTTGTTGCACCAAATACTTATTAGATCTCAATACCAGATCCACAAAATTTCATCACACGAATCCCTTAGATCACTTACTCACATATAATTTACACTTACAATTCACTTTCTTACTTTAATACATTTCTTGCATACATCCTTAATCACATGGAAAACAAGTTTCCTTTATACTAAGTCGTGAAAATAATTAATTAAGTCGGCCTTGAGGCTTTCCCAATTTACAATTACAAGCCCCATCTAAAAAAATATTTGAGACCTCTTCTTGTCTAGAACTTCTAATCCCACATAATTTTCACACATGGAAACCCCTAACGACACGACTTCTCAATTCAGAAGGGTTGTGGTCTTGTTTAGATGCAGTGCAACAAGTATTATAGAGACCTTTTGAAGTCATGCACTACATGAACAAGATGGATGAGGCTAATAGTTTGATTGCTTTATAGGTTCTAAATAGTTTTTAGTTTCATCTTGATGGATGTAATACCCCTTGAGAGATGTGGGCTAAGTTTGAGAACTTATTTGGTACTTGTTGTCACTTAGGTTTGCACCCTTGTCCAAAGCCTATGCATGAGGACAACCTAGTGAAACATGGAAACAACCTCCAAGCTGTGGGACTTGAACTGTGAGGTTGAGTCTCCGGAGAAGGCCAGCTTCCTCTTACTATCAGGATGTACCTAACTACTCTTGAAGAGGAAAAGGGAGAAGGAGAGCATGAAACAAAATCTACCTAATCTTATCTAAAGAGGTGATGCACCAAAATAGAGTGTTCAGACCAATCTCTGCTCATATATGCACTATTGAACTAGAATGAAACTAAGGATATACAAATTCAAACTTGCTTTAATCTAATAATCCCATGTAGATTAGAAGACCAAGATGAATGACACAAGGAAAGAGAGATTCACTTATATTATCATTCATAGGCCAAGGAGATACAGTCATGCAGATCATAGATCTCTACAAAACACTAGTAAGAGGCAAAGAATTCTTGCACTTTCATACCAATGGCTGAAGTAGATAAGATAGAAAATCATGTAGTTCAGAGGCACAGGGGAATTTACACTGAGAATCTGCAGAGTGATAACAGAGAAAACAGAGAAAGGTCGACGACCCCTACAAAATTTACAAAAACTGCCTTTATAGCTCAGGCATAACTGAGATTTCCTCCAACTATAATTACTTCACAACAACCAACCATTAAGTCCTCCAGAGAACAATCATGGAGAAAATCTGATGTGGATACAGATCCAGATGCAATGATATCTGACCCTCTGTGTCAAATAATGCCTTAAGAAGATAGAAATGGCACCATTAAGCCACTCTGACCAGGTAGATGGATTGGATTGAGGGGTAGAGTGTTTCTCTTTGTCTTGCATTCATTCTAGGTTAGTTGGGATTGATCATGAAGATCAAATCGCATAAAAAATCTCGGTATCCCCTGTTCCTAGTTCACGAACCAGCATGGTCAGCAGGTCAACATAACTCTGACACCAGAATGAGCAACATGGACCAATGATCTCTTTTCTTTATGCCACCTTGTGGGTCTCCCCGAATTTGACCAGATATTCAAACTGATTGCGCCACCTTGTAAACCCTGACCACGATGGTTACATTAACTGTCGATCGCATCTAACCGTTACTACCTCCATCGGACCCACTAGGACACATGTCACCGAGGTGCTATGTCGCTATGCGTATCCTCTAAGAAATTTCCCATAGCGATATAGTGCCCACCGTGGATATAGACTGATCTGACGATCATAAAGACTCGTCGTATTTCTGAATGTATTACCAATCTGGAGTCCAAAATCCTATGCATTCAATTGTTTTCTATATTGGGAATTGAAAGAGTAGAATAAGTGATATGAAATGTGTCTAAAAAGCTCCCAATCTACTTTTGAAAGTCAAAAATATGTTTTCACTACTTTGTGTGTGTTATAATTGATGTACTGATTTGCATTATTCTTTGTTTACCAAAATAGTTTTGATTTCATTCTAGTGGTGGTTGGTAATTTCCATCATTGAAAGCATAGTCAAATTATGGCTAATCACTAGTTATAGTTATCTGTAAATAAGTTTTAATGGTTATGCCAAAATGAAGGGAAGAACTGGATTTGGAAATCTTGATTCGAAGTACTTTGATCAGATCATGGAAGTGTATATTTTTAGTTGAGATCTATTGGTCACAAGTGCACTCTGATTATATTGTGCATGATTGATAAGTACAACTATACTACACTGTTCCTATATGTAATTGATTTTTGCCTATTGTACATTGAAATAGTTCATGACTATTGATTTGAATGCAAATTTGAGAGAGCCAGTCAGTTCCAGGAAACTTTACAATGTAGATCTTTACTAACATTTAAGTATACTATAAGTTGATCTCTTGCGATTGTAAAGGCTTTTGGTCTTTTTCAAAAGTTCCCCAAAGGATACAAAAATTGTTTTGTAATTGGAACCTTTAAACTTCTAAATCAAGTAACGAAAAAATGAGATTGACTATTTTTTGTCTTTTTATCCATTGTGTAATTTTGTATGAAGTATTTGGTTTTCTTGATTATCTAGCATGCACCACAAATTTTTTTAATGAATTAATGTCTTTGCTAAGCTTGCTGATAATTTTTACTGAATGAATGTTTCATGTTACAAGACTATATTATTGAGGAGGTATCAAATGATGGTACTTCTGATTCTCTAGCTCCAGCTAAATCAAGTTCTAAAAACTCAAAAAAGGCAAATGGTCCTGATGCTATAGCTATAAGTCTTACATTCAAAATCAACAACAAGGTTTCATACAAAATAGTACTAAAAGGTGTGTGTCTTTTTGGGGTTCAAGTTTCAAACTGCAAGTGCAAATATTTGTATATTAAATTAGCACCTTCTATACTCAAATGGTTGTTGATCTTTGTTTCATGGCTTTCTATTCCAGCACATAGTGTAATTGTGCTGAAAGTAGAAAGTATAGTAGATAAAATAGAGTGGGTTAGCAAAATTAGGAACCTTATTCAACCTTCAAAAGGCATATCAACAGAAGGACCAGTATTATTTTTGTCTTGATCTTATCCATTATTGTATACTAGGTGTGTTTTTTTGGTAGAAGGGTGGTACTGCAACTATGTTTCTTTTTCTCTGCTTCATTTTACTAAACATTCCCTATCAACAAAATATTGATTGTGTTTCAATAATAAAATGTATGAGGTTATGTGAAGACATTGCCTATTATCCACATAAATTGTTTGAGAAGCACATGAAGTTTTGACAACTCATGCACCCTTGCCTCCTCAACTAGTTTTATTTTCAAGTAACAGGTAACATAATTTCTCTCATTCTCATTGTGCTTTATATCCATGGTAGAGGTGTATTTTAGTAGTTGAGCACAAATTGGATGCAGCATAAATGCTTTGTCTTTTATTCTAGACAAAGTGGGCTGCATGATGGCAACTCACATTGGTTCCTATAAGGGCACTAACTCTGTCTTCACAAAAAATTACAGGATATCCAAATTTAAGAAAGGATACAAATTTAGAAAGGAAAAATTGTGTTGTTTTCATGAATAAAAGAAAAGCCTATGATTCAATGTGGTAGTAATTGGTGAACATTATCTTCAGCAATTAGTAGCTGATAGTTGTTATTTAACTCACTTCTATTTTATCTTTTCCTTTAAAAAGTAACCTACTTTGTTTTATGTATAGACCTAATCTATGACCTATTTTTCCTTCAAACTACCATTTCAGACAACCTAAGATCCAGTTTTAAGTGTAGCACTGGAGTATTCCATATTAAAATCTCATATTGTTTTAAAGTGTAGTGGTTCTACCACTATATATGGTTGCCTTCCTTTGTTAATCTATCATGACCTTTTTTTTTGTAAGAAAGGCATGAAACTTCTCTTGACAATCACTACTTTCCAGCACAGAAACTTTGTAGCGATCCTTGGATATATTTAAAATCCTATGGAAAAAAGATGAATCATATCTTAAAAAACTTGCTCCTTCCACAGAAAAAGCTACTTTTGAATTGTAGATATCAAACAAGTTATTAACAAGCTCCTACCATTCTCAGCATCATGGAACTCATAAAAAAGTAAGTTCTATGGAATAGCATATGCGGAGTAATATGTCCTACAGTAACAGAGTAGGCAATGCCCAGTCACCAAATAGCCTAAAATTTTATGCAAAAATGTGATACACCTAAGAAGCATCAACTCAAGCTCTCTAATATGCTAGTATCTTTTATTTCATTATCAAGAAAATTAATAGAGCACATATTATATTTATTTAGTTTTTTGGGTATTTGACAGCTTATAGCTTTTGTAAAACTCTGTTTGAAACTTTGTGTGAATGATTAATAGAAGATTCTCTCTTTCAGATGGAAGATAGAAACATACCATATGCCCATAAGGATTTCTTATAAGTGAGTCCCAAATCCTTAGAACATCAGGGAATCTAAACTCTTGTGTGAAAAGTAGAGTAATCCACCTGAATGCATAAAATTGAGGGTTAACATACACAATACAAGCAAGAAGAAGCACTAATATGTTTCGATCTTTGAGTTATCTTTATTAGTTGATGAATTAATCAAATTACTCATTGCTATTAGGATTAGTCAAGGCATGTTTTTGTTAGCACCTAAGTAACTTTCACCTTGTGGCATCTCTTTGAGGCATTTTGCAAATAATTAACATACATTGTCTATAAATCCACATTTTACAAACATCTAGGCCTTCTAGAAATCATAGGATCATTTTAGTTACATTTGAAAACATTAATCAATGAAAACCATATGTGTAGATATAAACATTAATCACAACATGTCCAATTGATTTGCAGATATATTTTCCTGTGAAGAAAGACCACGCCTGACAATATGAACGTTGAACAAAATAATGAGACAATGGCTGCATTGTGGGCTCAATTTTGAAGAAAACCTAATAAATGTTATTGTCCTTGCAAAAAGTGTAAAGGATTAAAGACTCGAAGAATTCTAATCACAACAGCCTAGAGTCATTGTACGAAACATGGTCATGTTGAAGGGGGCCACAATTTTTGTCCATTGTTGAATGTAGATTTCCTACTGGAGGAACATGGAGGTGTGAATATCCAAGCTAAGGATAACACTCTCATGGAAGAAGATGATAATGTGCCAGAGGACATGATTGAAGAAGATGGTATTGGGGCAGGTGATGAAGAGGCTCGCAATGATGGTACTAGCAAATCTAATAATGATGATGAAAATGGTCTTGATATACCTTTAAGTGAGTACAAAGTAGAAATCTCTAGTTGTTGGGCTTCATCAGCATTTAAGAAACCATAAGGGTTCAGCAAATCAGCAAAACCTAGGAGTTATATATAGAAACTTGCATTATGGAGGTAATAGATGCTTATGCGAAGAGTTACATTTTATCTTGGAGGCAATTCTCTTGAGTTGGACTATAAGAGTTCTTGCCATGGTATTTTGGGACATTGTTTCACTTTGTTGTAATGTCTTAATGGCTTTTGGGTTTCCTTGAGTATATATATTGAAGGCTCGAGCTGAAGGCATCATTATTATTTTATGTGGGGTTCCATTGTTGATCATCTTTCATTTTGCCAGCTGTCTCTACTACTTAATCAAGTTTATTCTTCAGAACCTCTAAGGCTTCTTCCAGGAGTCTCTCCCTCTGTTATGTCACTTCTTTTTCCAATTCAGCCTTGGTCACCATGATGTTTTCTCCTACTGATTCACCTTCAAACTCAAACATACACAATGCCTAATCCCAAACCTCTAACTAGCTATGATACCAATTTGATGAAATTAAATCCAATCTTTTGAGTTAGGCCACTATGCCCAAACTGACCAGTGGCTTCTACTGAGCCTATAGGGTTGCTTCCTGACCCTGCTCCCAAGAGGATATCCCCCAACTATCCCCTTCCTTGGGATCTATTCACACCAATTGTCTATATCAACTTCTATCACCCAAAACTTGAAATGAAGGCATTTCCCCTCTACTAGACAAAACTTGGTACAAACCCCAATGCAACATCTAGGACTACTGTATGGTCCCCAACATGACATTTCCAAACTCCTCTAAGCATCCCAAGTCACCACTCACAAGGCCACTTCATGAAACTCTATTTCTTGCTTATGTGACCTAGTAGGTCTAGAGCCCCAATTAGGCCTCCTGTTGAGGTTTTTGGGCTTTCTTTCTAAAAACTTCCAAAAAAACCTATCAAACAACCAATGGATTTTGATACCCTTTTCTCCATTCTAAAAAATTCAAAAAGCTACAGTACCCCAATTTGTTCGTACAACACTTTACTATAATCAAGTCTAAAAATGAGGTTTCAAGAGTGTGCATCAACATTGAAGGGTTTGGTTTTTCACCCCTCAAAACTTCTCTTCTCACACATAGCTTCACCAAAAATTTCTCCTCCTAGTAGGGTGGTAACCTAGACCCCTTCAATTCAACATGATCTCAAATCATGCACTTCTTCAGTCTATTGGTCCTTAGCCAGTTACACTTCATCTGCCTAGGGCCTCAATGAAACCTCCTCATACCTGCACTTAAAAATTTGAACAAAACATAAATAAAAATCCCTATGTGTCTAGTATCCATTTTTACAAATTATTTACATGGTCTACCATGTGGAACAAGAACTATATGCAAGTTCTACGCCCAACCCTTTCCAAAACAACTGACTGGCAAAAACAAGAAGATCTTCTAAAACAAAGAAAAACTTCACTCCAACACCTCAAATTGCAAACTTTGATTCAAATTTTATTGTTTTAACTAATCACAAGGTGCATTTGGCTCTGTCAATTCATGATCAAGGAAAGAAAGCCATGTTTGCTTGAAATCTGTTATCAAATTGCTCCTAAACATGTCACAGTCTGTGCAACTGACTCCTCCCAACCTATCCTCGGGATTGAAAAGGTAGTTTCTCCCCTTTCACATGTGTTTATGTCATTTTTAATTCTTTCCTAACACTTAGGTTATACGTTTTGCGGCTTGCCATTAAACACAAAGTTGTCATGACAACTTTTTCAGTTTTTTCCCTATGTTGGTTTTAAGACCTAAAACACCCCTAACACCTTGAGGAAAGTTATATTATTGTTAAATAAGACTATTTCACTCACTTCCATGACTTTTTTCCACCTTTGACCAATCTTTGACCAAGTTGGTCTACATAGGCAACTTTAGCTTAAATGCTCAAAAACACTCTAAATGACCTTGCTATCTTTACTAACCAATGAAACCACTAAAGACTACTGACCCAACACACATGGGGTTGTATTCTAGACCTTAAGTCTTAGTGGTTTACTAAAACCACCTACAAGCTAAAATTGGGCAAACTAACTAGGTGCTCTTGCACCAGTTTGCATTCTTGAAGCCAAGTTAGGCATATGTTTTATTCATGGGCGCTATAATTTTTGGGCTATAGGTTCAATTTGAAGAGATTGTTAACATGCAGAAATGCTTATATCTCCTAGCTACAAAGAAATTCTTTTGCTTGGGAGGTCATTGGTCCTACTGTTACTCTAGGTAAGTACACTTAATGGTTAAAACTTAATTTTGATGGTAAGTGTCTGGATGTAGTTGAGCAAAATGTCTAAAGTGTACTTGCAGTTCTTTTTTTAATAACTATATCAAAGATTCAAAAGTTCAGTCTTTCCAACAATTTTTAGAGTTGTTTATCTATAGGATTTTTGTAGAAACTTGATTGAAAGGAAAAGTTTTCTGTCATGAGTATTTTGTAAAGAAAATTCATCTTATTCTTAGGATTTTTTTGTTTTGTTTTGGTATTAGATTACCTTTGTATTTTCTAATTATCATACGGACTCAATTTGCTAGGTTGTTTGCTTCCTAGGTTACCTTTATATTTTTTGAGTTTAGATGCTTTTGGCTGTATTCTATCAACATAATGTTCATTGTAGATATTATTATATATTCTTTCTTTCATCATTTTTAGTGAAGCATGGATGCCAAGCCATGTCTATTCCTTTGTTAGTGTGGATTGGCTTCAACATTTCTAAATGTGTTATCATGCTCTTGTTTGGAACACAAGAAAGATTTTTCCTTAATGTCTAGTAGTTGCAGCACGTTGTCTTTTGTCACCTTTTTCATGGGTCAAGTGAAGATTAATCTGCTGAGTGAGTCTAGAATATGGCAGCAGAGGGTAAGCCATTTGTGAAATACCATTGGCTTTCAACTAGTTTTTTGACATCAATGCCGGTGCGAAGTAAAAACCACAAAATTTTAGTGCAAAGTAATTCCTATACATTGCATAATTACTGCCTCTCACTTTTGGGTCATATAGGTGATGTGCTTTCTACAAGGCACATTGTGTCAAGTTCAAGAACCCTCATCTGCTCAATATCTACATCTGTAATAGAACCTTTCTCAGGGAGTTTGGGATTGTATTTTGATGCTCAAGAGAACAACTACTCTGATAGCTCTAATGGTCGTCTATTCAATATCATTGTCAATGATAGCTGGAAGGTTGATTCATTCCTATCTAGGCCAGAAAAAGTTGATGCCATGGAGTTGTTTGGGGTTCACTTTATAGGAGGTGACAGATCATATCTGATTTCAAGTTTAGATGATCATACAGCCAAGGTGCTCTTTACAAATTCCTTCCTGGTTGACATTTGTTACTTTTTTTATGGATCTTTTTGAATAATAGTCCACTACTCATTTTATTTGGTGTACTTGTATTAGGTGTGGGATTACCAGACAAAAAGTTGTATCCAGACTCTTGACGGACATACCCATAATGTATCAACAGTTTGCTTTCATCCTAAACTTCCTATCATTATCATTGGTTTTGAAGATGGTACTGTACACATTCAAAATTCAACAACCTACAAGCAAGTTTATTGAATTATTTTTTTCACTGGATTTTTTAAAGCACAATGTAATTTTGCATATCATTTTATTTTATAGTCATCAAATCATTTGTAATAATAAGGGTCAATACAAATTTACTAGATGATTATTATATACCCATTTTTTTTGTATGGGGCCTACATTATGTAAATTATTTTTTTCTTTGTTGAAGGTCTATTTACATCCCATTTTGACTGCTATGTCCTATTTTTGCAATTGCTTCCTAAACACAAGGCTTGCTTCTTGAGTAAATCCCTCTAAAATTTTAGACAATAGTCATCCCTATTCATTTAAATAATTTGCATCATTTGAGTTAACAATTGATTCAACTACTACTACCTTATAACAAGTCTTTCAAAATTTGTTGCATATTATTGTCTTCATGAGAATATCTTTTATCATACATGATTCATTCTTCCACCTGTCTCTCGACTGGAAAATGTGCAATAGGAACTCCTTATGGGTTTCTTCGAGGATTAAAATTTATTCTTGGATTCTTTGAGGATTAAAATTTATTCTTGGATAATACCTATTTTTCTATTCAACATGATGCATGAACTTGTTCAACTACCCCAAAAACTAGTAGGATTGTGGCTGTAATACCACTGTAATATGCTTACCTTTCAATTTCCAACAGATCTGGATTTTTTTAACTTGAAAGTGTTTTATCAAGTAGTTGATGTATGGTCTCCTTCTTGAACTTAGTCAACCACTGATTCCCGTTAGCCTACTCATGGGTTTCTATAGGCTAGTTGGTAGTGGTTAGGGGACCTCTAGCTTTCTTGGAGAGCTCAATACCAGTTTTTACTACTTCCGACAGAGGTGTAGTAATCAGTTGATGTTGTTGTTATTGGTGACACACTTTGTAGCATTTTTTGGCATTTTGGGTGGTTCTTAGAGGACACAACTATTTTAAGCAATTCTCCAATTTAGTGTCTGATATCGCTATTCAACATCTATATTTCCTTGGAATGATTAGAATCAGATTTCCTTTCTGCAATATGATCATGGGGATTATTTTAATTATTAAAAAAGTTATAAAGTAATATTATATTATTTACTTCAATGTTTTAATTTTAATAAACTGATGTTACATCCCACCAAGTTGGATGCCTAGGGGAAAAAGGGACTTGGACATAATTTGTTTTATAATTGTAAAGACATTTCAACGGAAATGAATAAACATTTTAAGTCATATTGTTCTTTTAGAATATTCTAGAATTTGTTTACTAATAATATTGTCAAATTTATGGTCACTTCAGCATTTGTTGTTTTGAATCTTTTTTTTTTTGTAGATTCCAAATTTGCTACTTCACAGGATCTTCCCCAATGTGAATTATTCTTTGTGGATTGATGGGAAGCTTCAGCTTGTGGCTCATCTAATTCAAATTCTTGAAAGTTAAGTTTCCATAGTTTGTTTCTGATTGCTTTTGCTCCAATTGTATTCCTAATTATGTATTTCATTATATCCTCCATAATGAGACAATTGATCAATTAAACAGTTTTATATATATTATCTATTATGCATAAGTATCATAATGGAAAGAATAACAACATATAAATAAATATGAGCAATAATATGTTAACTACTTACTAGATAACAAGTCAGCAAGATCAAAGTTCCATGCATTATGCATCATATCAAATACTTGAGCACTATATAAGTCTGCTAACTAGTTTCACCAACTGGGAACTAAAAGTCTCTCCCTTGATTGATTGCCTTAGTTCTTTTCTTTGATGTTGTGACGTGATTTGGTTAATATTTGAATGATTGATATTAGACTGATTGAATTGATGTATGAACTGATTGTTGTTCTATTTGCTTGATTCCCAATTGATGTTTGATGGATGATTGAATTATTTTCTTTGATTTGATAATTTGTTGTATGCTTATTATTGCTCAATCATATGTTGATTGATGTCCTCTTGATTATTTATATTTATTGATACAACTTCTCCTGATTTGTGTATCATCTTGTTACATAGTAATCATGGACCATCATTGGATATACATATGATCATTGATCAATTATCACTTGGTTTTTGGTCTTGATAGTAGCTATCATACTTATCAGCATTTGGGAACCAAAATACCCATTACAGATTCCTCATTTGCTATTTTGTATCACTCCATATTGATTTATTAAGTGGTTCATTAACCAAATCACTTCTTCTCATGATGTTGATGTGTATTGACTGCTCTTCAACTTCTTCCATGTATGATGCAGATTGATATCTTAGCTATTGGTGAAAATAGATCTAAATTACGATTTATCCATAGTTGTGATTCTCTAATATGAGTACTTTCCTTCATCTAGGAATGATTGGTCAAAACTAGATGTCATGCTGAGGATCCTTTGCCATTTGATCATGGATAATCTTGTGATGGTTATTGCTTTACAGTTTACATGATGACTAGTTTGAAGATGTCATGCTGACTGTCCTTTGGAATGGTTTATCCATACAACATAGAGTGTCTAATGCTGACGAAAGCTTATGTATGAACTACTTGAGCTCCTCCTTTCCTCTTGTTGGCAGTTGTAATGATTTTTATGCATCCATAAACAAAATCCACATCAACCTCTGATTAAAGACAACACAATTTATAGTTTAGAAACTATCATGTGTATGCCTATTGTTTGATGAAGATAAATATTGACTTAATTCCTTTATTTTTTCATCTCCTATGTTGCATCTTCTCAGTGTGAAAATAGAGGTTGTGATGTGTTTGACTATTTGTCATCTAGCAGTGCTAATGTATGTAACTTGATATCTTTCTGTTTTGATTTGTTTAATTTTGTAACAATATTAACTAGTTCCTGTTGTATTCATATTGGTGGATGTTCTTACTCATCTTTGTATTCAAGTCATGGCATGGGTGGTGGATACTTACGTGGAAATGGCTCATCCTATTATTAAACTGTAAGTATAATTGTTAGATTTTCTACTGTAAAATTTTAGTCTCTGATAGTGAAGTCTAATCTTTTGTTTGTGAGAGCTTACTGGGGTTTGAGTAGTAGACTACAGAGTTGTCTTAGTATGATGTCTCCTTAACACATCTCTATGGCATACAGATATGTGACCATTAGGTTGTCATAGGCTGGAATAGAATTAGGCTCTGAGAGGCATAACTTAATTTTTTAAAGACATCATTCTTTTTATATGAGAAGAGGCTCTTGTAGCTTGAGGTGGCTGAATGAGAATCAAACTGCAGAAATATTATACAAGCTGCTAGTTCGTAAGAATCTTAGAATCCTAAAAACCTTAGTAAGTACATTATTGAAACTTGGACAAAATTGGTCCATTACAACCAACTATTTATTCAATTTTTAAACCTTTCTATGAAGTGTTTATGCCTGACATGTCTCAATTCAACTTGTGAGCAGAGATTAATCTTTTATCAGCTAATTGTGAATGAATGAAGTTTGTAAGATATTGGTCTATCACCAAGTTTAGCTAGGAGTATTTCATTTTAGGATGTTCAAATTGACTTTGATGACCATTAAGGTTCATTTGTATCAAACAAAAGACATATGAATAGGTTTTTGAGGTATAGTTGTATAAATTGTAAAATTTGCACATTGTTCCTAAAGTAACTTTATAATATGTTAAGATTGACTTAGTCTTATTGTCCTCTAAACAGCAACAAAACCATAATATGATTACCATTGAGATGAGGTCATATACATTTTAGCATTTCAATAGTTTATTCATGTGTTTGATATGGAAGTTGGTGTTGCAGCTACTCTATATCCAAATGTTGGATATTCTCAGTCTAATATATTTATTGCTTTGGCTCACCCAGGATGCAGTTCAGCAGCCCTCTTTAATCAGGACCTCTTAGAGTCGACATGCTTGATTTTTTTAAGTTGTCCACCTGGTAATGAAGATTTGATTAGTAGTGTTTCAAGGTACTATTCTTCTTGTGTGTGTGTAATGGTTCACAATTTCATGATTCTGTAATCTACCTATTTGGCCTAACTTTTTTGGATTCTAAAATAGTATTTTTGCTCCAATAGTATGGACAAACAAATTGTGTCATCAGTATTCTGAAGCCTGTGTGCAAGTCTACAAAGAGATGGGTGTCAAGGTTATAGATTCATTACTACACTCAGGAATGGGCTCATCTTCAATCTTTAGAAGATTGAATATGAGCCCATTCCCTACTGTGGTAATGAATCTCAAAGCTCCTTCAGCCTGAGCATATCATGTCCTTCAGATGATCTTATTGAAGCTACTTCAACATTGTATCCTTCATACTTTAGAAAAATTTACGTGATATGATTGTGAATGTTTTTCTAGAGATAAGTTTTACTCAATAAATTGTGAAGCGCATGGAATCTTCTATGATTAATCCAAACAAACACATATGCCCCTTTATAAGTTTTTTTTTTTTTGAGTATATATAATATATTTCTTGATAGTGTCTTTGGTTAATGTGCAGTATCAAGACTTGGATTCTGGTATTTCTTTTGCAATTGCAATGAAGGATTGTATATTACTTGCAGCTTGTGGAGTAGATGAGATTCTTTCTCAGAGTCCTAAATTTCCAACTGATATCTTCACTTCATGTCTCACAACACCTATTAAAATTGCATGATGATGGTATTATCTTATTCTCATACCTCTAATCATCTCATTCTTTTTACACATGATTGGGAAACTACAATTTGTGATGCACTAATAGCTAGCTCCTTTGATGGGTACGGCAACTGAACATATTAGGGAGTGAATTAATAGCATGGTTTCTCATACAAAATCAATTTAATATAGAGTTTTGGTAATTACTTTTTATCTATCTTTTATCTTAAACTATTCTTATTTCCCTCAAATGTGTGTCACAATGGATATAGTGTTTACATGTATCATAATATTGAAACAATTCTCTGAGGTAGGGAAAAGTTGTTTACTATACACAAATAGCTCACTTCTAATGGAATGGAACTTAAAAACATTGGGATACTAAAATTAGTGATCCTTTTATTCCCGTCACGTGAAATTTTTGGTTTTTGCAATGTATGTTACTAGTTTTGGATTTATGTTTGCTAAACATGATTACATCTTTATCTAACAGGACATAAAGAATTACCAAAATGCTTGTCACCCATCCTTGTACAATGCTAATGATTCTTAGTTGGAGTAGTTCCAAGATAAGTCACTTCTTGGGAAGTCTTGATGCTTACCCCTTAGAGCATTGCCTGAATTGAAAAGTGACAAGTGGACCATTCATGCCCATGAGAAGGTTTTCCATGATCCGCATTTGATGAATTATGGGTCAACAACTTTGATTCAAAAAACTATGCAATTGAATCCTGCTACAGCATAATGTAAAAATTAGCAATTATGGTGTTGCCCATACTAAAACACTAGAAAAACCAAAAATAAAGACTAAAAGACTACGAAGCAATGAGCTAAAAGATATGTGTGAAGGAAGCTAAATAGATATGCCTATTCCAACAGCTTTAAAAAATCAGTGTGCAGCAGAAGTAGATTCAACTCCAAAGACAAGTCTATTTTATCTAATTCTGGCATGCAGCTTTAGGAGAACAGCAACTGAGTACCTCATATGTTCAAGACATGAAAATAACTCTTTTTATCATATGTTTTATCTTTTGGTGGGCCCTATCAGACATGGACTACCTTCATACAATGTACATGAGTTGTCTCAATCATATGACTAATTATATATTCTTCATATTAGTTACTATTGATGTTTTTCAGGCATTCTATAAAATAGTTCACATGCCTTGTGTATGATATGACATTTTGCATGCATCCTACACTCTCTCTCATCTTGCTGATATGGATTACACAAAGTGATCTGAAACCATGATGCTAAAAAACACACAATCAAATCCAAAATGAACTTGCACTACAAATGGATTGTGGAAATCTGATATTGGTAAAATTGCATGCATGTCTACCAAGACAATCACAACTTTAACATATATTTTTCCTAGTAGACATGCATGCAAAATTAACAATATCAAATTTCCACAATCCATTTGTAGTGCAAGCTCATTTTGAATTTGACTATGTGTTTTTCAGCGTCATAATTTAATATCACTCTCTGTAAACCATCATCAACTGGATGAGAGAGTGCAGGATGCATGCAAATTCTCATATCATATGCAAGGCATGTGAACTATTTTATAGAATGCCTAAAAAAAAAATTACACCCAGGCGTTGGTAGAAATTTCTACCTTCATTGGTCAAAATTTCTACCTTCAATGGTCGAAATTTTTTACCTTCATTGGTCAAAATTTCTACCTTCAATGGTCAACATTTTTTACCTTCATTGGTTTAAATTTCCACCTTCAATGGTCAACATTTTTTACCTTCATTGGTCGAAATTTCCACCTTTCTTGGTCAATATTTTCTACCTACATTGGTCGAAATTTCTACCTTTTTTGGTCAAAATTTCCACCTTTCTTGGCCAATATTTTCTACCTACATTGGTCAAATTTTCTACGTTTATTGGTCAAAAATTTCTTCATTATTTGGTTGAAATTTGACCAATTCCTAACAGAACATGCACAATGGTCATGGAGGTTTTTCGACCAAAGTATTGGTTGAATTTTTGACCAAACATAAGTTGGTCAAAATTTCAACCAAAAAATTTTCGACCAATGGGTTGGTTGACTTTGGTTGAATTTTGGTCGAAAAGTGCGTCAAAATTTTGACCAATAATGGTCAAAAAATGGTCTTAGATGTACTAGTGAAGGGTCTTAAAAGAGCAGGAGGAGATGGGAAGATATGTGGTGGAACACTTGAGTAAAGCTTTCAATAAAGACAATTTTGTAGGGAACACAGTTATTAGAAGAAGCTTGATTAATTCAGTTCCACGGACACTTGGTGTGGAGGAGAATAACCAGATACTTGGCAATATCACTGAGGAGGAGGTGAAAAGTGCAGTATTTTCTATGAAAGTTTATAAGGCTCCAGGCCCAAATGGATTTCCTTCAGTGTTTTTCCAGCATTTCTAGGAGGTTGTTAAATCAGAATTGATTTGGGCCACTAGGGATTTTTTCATAATAGGAAAGATGCTAAGGAGGATCAATAAAACCTTTATTGCTTTAGTTCCTAAAATCCCTACTCCTTTGAGCTTGCTTGACTTTAGACCTATAAGCTTATGTAATACTATTTATAAGATCTTTGCCTAAGTCTTGGTGAACAAAATTAAGACTTTCTTGGAAAAAATTATTGGTAGCCCTCAGAAAGTATTTGTCCTAGGAAGATAGATATTGGATGTAGTTATAACCACACATGAGGTTATTCATTCTATGGAGAAAAACAGAAAACCAAGGATGGCATTTAAATTGGATATTTCCAAAGCTTATGATAAGGTCAATTGGGACTTCCTTTAGGATGTGCTGCAAAGAGTGGGATTTAATAATAAGATTATAAACTTGATCATGATGATGATTGGCTCAGTGCAATATTTTGTCTTGCTTAATGGTTCCCCCTAGGGCAACTTTGCTACAGAGAAAGGGTTAAGACAAGGTGATCCACTTTCCCCTTACCTCTTTATAATGGTTGCTGAAGTCTTAGGGAGTTCATTCCATAAACTAGTGAGTACAGGTCGTGTCAAAGGGGTTAAACTTGCTACTACTACTGAAATTGAGGTCATTCAGCAGTTTGTTGATGACACTTTCCTATTTGAAGAATCTTCAATAATGGAGGTAGAAGCTTGGAAGATGATATTACATAATTATGAAGAAAGTTCAGGACAGCGAGTGAATTAGCACAAGAGTAAGATTTATTTCTTTCATACTGAAGCCTCATTACAAAGGAGGATAAGGAAAATTTTGGAATGCCAATTTGCTAGCCTTCCGGATACTTATCTTGGATTACCACTTACTACTAAGGAAGTGACTAATGACTTATGGAATATGATAGTGGAGAGAATTTAGCAAAAGCTTGCAAGGTGGAAAGGGAAGATATTAAGCAATGCTAGAAAATTACAATTGCTCTTTGTTGCTCTTCATGAAATCCCTATTTACTTCTTATCCATTTTCAAAATTAATCAAATTATGGTGGAGAAAATTGAGAGACTACAAGGGAATTTCCTTTGGTCAGGGACAAAGGAGAAAAAAAATTTGAGCTTAGTTAATTGGGAGGAGGTGTGTAAACCAAAGAATAAGGGGTGGGGGGGTGTTGGGTGTAAGAAGGCTTTAGGACCTTAACAAAGCTCTCCTTACAAAAGTTGGCTAGAGACTGGCTAAAGAGAATATGGATTTGGGCTATATCATGAAAGCTAAATATTTGTCTAATACCTCCTTTAAGTGGAATCTATTTAGAAATGATCTTCTAGGAGGTTCAAAAATTTGGCAGAATATTGTTAAAAATAGAGGTAAGAGAAGGTTTGAGGTGGATTGTGGGGAATGGGTTCAATAACAAATTTTGGGAAGATAAGTGGATGGTTGGGAAACCACTGGTCTTTAGTAAATTTAGAAGATTAATGGAATTGCTTAATGAAGATGTGAGGGAAAAAGTTGGAGACTATATTGATCAGGGGAGGAGGCGGAAGAAGCTTTATAAGGAAGATTACTCCCAAGAGGATATTCTTCTCCTTAAGGAATTGGAAAAGTTGATAAAGGAACAGAGACTCCCCTTACTACCTCAGGAGGACACTATGGCTTGGGACCTAACTCCAAGTGGTAACTTCATTGTCAAATCAGCATACACATTCATGTTTGTTAAGGACCCCTGCCCAACATTGTGGCATAAGGTATGGATTATTGACCTTATTCATAAAATTAATTTCTTTTGGTGGAGGGCTCAGCATGGTAAAATCTTAACTTTGGACAACTTGAAAAGAAGGGGTTTTTATATAACAAATCATTGTTGTCTTTGTAAAGAAAAGGAAGAAAGTATCTCCCACCTCTTCTTAGAATGCCAGTATGCTTTAGGGAATTGGACTAAGGTCTAGGAAATATTTGGATTGGATTGGGTTATGAAAGATAATCTGGGATAGTTTGTGGAGAATTGGTGTTGTCCATTTTATCACCCTAGATTAATTTTTCTATGGAAAATTGTTCCACCATATGTTTGTTGGCACGTATGGAAAGAAAGAAATAATAGATTATTTAGGGAGGAGATTATACTGGAGGAAGTCATTTTTGGAATTATGGACAAATTGTTGAAGGAAAATTTAAGAGTGGCTAAATGTAAAATGCCAAAGGAGGAACCAGTTAGACATGAAGGCTTAGTTGTTGAAAGATGGGGTTGTCATGAGGATTTTTTCCTCTTTGATAACTCAAAAATGATAATGAAATAATAGATGAGATGGAGACCCCCCACCCTAATGCATTATAAATTGAACTTTGATGGTGCTGCTAAAGGAGGTTTAGGAGCAGTGGGAGGAGTGTTGCAGGACAGGAATGGTGATGTGTTGGTGGTGTATGCAGGAAAGGTGGGAAATGGAAGCAATAATTTGGCTAAGGCCATGGCACTATTATGGGGCCTTTAGCTAACTAGATAAATGCAAATTAAGGATCTAACCATTGAGGGGGACTCCAAGTTAATCATTGGCTTGCTTAACGGAGTGGCTAGACCGGGCTAGAATATTCAAAACACCATTATGGACATCAAGCAAGTCTTGAATGGAATTAAAAGTGTCCACCTATAGCACATCTACAGGGAAGGTAATAAGGTGGTAGATGCAATGGCTACCATGGGATTCAATACTATGACTATCACGTGCTGGAGGAATTGGGTTGATCTCAACAAAGATATCAAGTCGTTGATAATCAAGGAAAGAGGCAAGAATAATATATGATGATGACTATAAATTTTTTAAGTAGGGCCAAATTTGGCAACATGATGATAATGTTTGCTAAATTTAATAATGGATTTTTAGAAATAAAAGGAATACATTTCCATAAAAATGGTAATTGGAGTGATTACAAATTAAGAGAGATGTCATTTCACAATTATGGTAACCCATTGCAAGTTTCAAATTACTTCCCAATTGGAAGTATGAAAGATATCATTAATCAGGCTATCCAAAAATGTTGGGGTGTGAAAATTATGATTTTATACATTGATGAATCCCATAATTATCTTGCATATAATTTTGGAGCTTTTCAAGCACAGGTCTGCAAATTTTTTTTGCTTGTTGTTAAAGGGTTTAAGGTAGAGAGTAGTTGCAGAGAGTTTGTAATTGGGAAAGTTCAGATGCATATTACTGAAGAAGGGGAACAAAAAATTGGTGAATTAGAGATGAATGGGGACTTGAATAGGCTAGAAACTATAAAAATGGAGAATTTTAAAGATAGGATGGCCACCTGGGTTCTTCTGAAGGAAGGGGGTTTTTTGCCCTACATGCAGTCGATGGCAGGGTACGACGAGAACTGTGAGCTCCAGTTTGTTAATGGATGGAATGATAGAAAGGTCACCATTAATGGAATCACCTTCCAAGTCACTGAGGAAGTGATTTCCATGGTGACTGGCCTCTCAATAAAAGGGAAAAAATAGAGAAAGGTTACCAAAATTTGTGATGAGGCTAGTATGAATAGCTTCGTTGCAAAAAATGAGGAGCCGATTCATTACCGAAGAGGATTTAAAAGAGACAAGCTACCCACCCCTTGGGATGATGTGTACCTAGTCCTAATGAGGTATTTGATGCTGGAGGGTAGGTTTGGTGTCTTCTATTACTATCATTTCCCTTTGTTAAATCATTTTAGGAATAGGGATTTCATTTCTATCCCTTTTTATCTTCTGCATTCTCTTGAGGATATGGTTGTTCATGTTAGAGAAAAAAGGAGTAAAGGTTTAAATTTTACCATAATTCATCAAGGTTTAATCTTTTGCCTCCATCATTTTCATCTTGCCCTATGGCCCCCTAGGGTGGTGGTGGTGGATAACTAGTGCCACCATCAGAATTCACCTCTAAGCTCTAGTACAAGCACTAAAATTCACACCCCCCGACCCTCCCCTAGTAGGGAAAATAAGAAAAAGAAAAAATCTGATATAACAGTGGAACAAAAGGGAACCAAGAAGATAAAAATTGAAAAATTGGTTGAGGTTGATAGAGAGGACTCAGAGGAGGAGATTGTGGGTAAGGCTAGGAGGACATCTGGTAGGCTTGCACAATCTTAGGCTAGGTGCAAACAGAAATCCATCAGAAATCCGGTTGAGGAGGTTAAGGAAGATAGTTCTATAAATAATAATGAAGGAAGGGAGGAGGAAGATATTTCCAACTCCAAAAAGGATGATGGAAAGGAGCAGGGAGACAAAATTTTTAATTTGAGGGATAATTCAATGGATAATACTCAGACCCAGGCATCTGCTGGTAATGATGTGAATATGAAGATCACCCATGTGTCTGCCAATTTTTCCATCAAACCTATTACATTTTGTGAAGAGAGTAGCAAGATGGACATCTCCCCCATAACTATTTCCTCCCCAATTAAGGATAATTCTAAGGTTTCCTCTAACCCAAGGGTTTTGCAAGATGATATCTAGGTCAAGAAAGCCAAGGAGGAAGCACTAAAGGTGGAAGCCAAGACTAAAGAAGGGATTGAGGTGCTGCAAGATCGGTAAGCTAATCTGGAAAGGTGGGTTAAAACTTTGCAGGAAGGGTTTCTTACCTTCTCCAAATTTGGCCTCAAAATCACACATGTTGGGGCTACCACCCTCTAGTTGCTGACACATGTATGGAATGGAGGACCACAAGTGTCTCTTCAAGTTCCTTGCAGATGACTAGGCCCAGATCCTGTTGGATGCAAAAGGGAAGGGGAAAAAAGATTGTTATGTTTCTTAGTTTACTAGGATCCTTGGATCCTAGACTTGTTATGTCTTACTATTGGTTAAGGTTTTACTTGTATACAACTGTTATTAAGACTCGAGTTGGCCTGGTATGCCAATTTTGGTTATGTTGAACTTTTGTAGTTTGCTAGCTATCTCTGTTTGGTTTTAGCTTAGTTGCTCTTAAACTCTATTGGTCTTTTTTTTTTCTTTTTTCTTTTTTGCAAACATTTGGAACTATGTTGATTTTTAGTTAGTTTTTTGTCTGTTGGTAATGTGTTGGTTACTATTTTTTTGCTTGTATGAGCCAACCCCCTCATTTTGGTTGCTTTTAATTTAAAAAACAACTGATCCAATTCTCCTAAAGTCCATTTAGTACTCGGTTTTCTAACCTTTTTAATCATTAGCATTATCTATCAATTTTAGTAACAATATCCCCCTTTGGCATTGATGGTAACACATCTAAAATATACCATCTAATACTAATATTAGTAAACTTTAGCAACTCTATTATTCCTTGGTAAAACCTCTTTGCTTCTTTATTTTTTAGTCTCCCCCTCTTATTATGCTTTTCCTTCTTCATTCTTTATCTACATTATGTGCTTCTCTCAATTGTTTCTCTCTATTATTCATTCTCTTCCCTTTATTTGATTCACTTCATATAGTTCTCTCCGTCATCATATGATCTCCACCTTTGATAATTAGACTATATATTTCATAATCTCCTCCTTTATCTACAAACTTCATCTTTATGCTTCACCTCCCATTTCAATAATTCTCCATTTCAGGAATTCTCTCCCCCTTTGACAAAAATGCCAAAGATATATCCAAAAGTATCTGAAAACTTAAACTAATTCACCTTCTTCAAGAAACTTTAGACTGCTCCTAAAGAGTGAATATCAACATCAACTCATAGATAGATATTTGGATAAAGCATGAATTGATGCAGCATGCATATTCTTCTAATGAACATTAGATACAGGAATAACCCCTAGTTTACCTCTTAGGTACTCAAAATTATCCTTAGGTAATGGCTTGGTGAAGATATAATCAATCTTCTCTTTTGACTTTATTTACTCCAACTTTACTTATTTCTCCCAACCTTGTTCTCTCAAATAGTGATACTTGAATTATCCTTACTTTGTCTTAGAATAAATCATAAGGCTCTTTAAAATATTAATAGCAATGGTATTTTTATAGGTTCATTTACTTCCTCTTGTATTCCTTTTAATAACTATTTAATCCACATAATGTTTTACCAATTAATTGTAGCATAAACATATTTAGCCTCAGTTGTAGATTATGAAATCAAACTTTACTTTTTAGTCATCCATGTCACCAATATTTCTCCTAAGAAGAAAGCTCCTCCACTTGTGCTTTTTTTCTCATCCACACTACCTTCCCAATCAACATTAGTATATACTTCTAGTTCAAAATCTCCATTATTTATGTACCATAGTCCATAATCCTCAGTTCCTTTCAAAGATCTAAATATTCTCTTCACAATAGTCATATGTGTCTCTTTAAGATTAGAAAAGAATCTTTCCACTATACCAATAGCATGAGAATTATTAGGTCTACTATGTACCACATGTTGTAGCTTACCAATCATTGACCTATACAATGTTTCATTTATCTCAATAGAGTTATCTTCTCTTGATAATTTGCATTCAGTTATCATCGGTTTTCCAACTAGTCTTGAGTCATCCATCACAAAAAAATTAGGATCTCCTTAATATAGTTTGACTATGTAATGTATATCCCGTCCTTGGTCTATTGAACTTGTAAGCCAATGAAGAATTTGATCTCACCCATCATTTTCTTCTCATATTCTATCCTCATTTCATCACCAAATTATCTACACAATAGTTAATTTCATCCAAATATGATATCATCAACAACTATTTTAGCCAATAATACCTTATCTTGAGATCCACTTTTTAAGTAAAAGTTATCATTTTCACTAGTTTTATGTTGCATTAATGAATTTTTTTGTCATTGATGTCAACATATACAATATTCTATGAATATTACTAGAGTTACAGAGGAAGAATTGTTTGGTGCAATCAATAGCCAATGAATTGGGTTTTTCACTCATGAACATATATTCATATATGTGTATAGATATTATAGTTAATTGTGTAGAAGGACATATGAAGATATGACAAGGTTATACGATATTTTATAGAGGTAGTTTTCACAGAGAGTTTTTGAAAATAGGGTACTTGTAAATCGTTTGTATCTTTTAGTTGAGATGGAATTTGGTTAAGAGAGCTTAAAGTAATGTGAGAGACATGTTCAGGATGTTGAATTTTAGATCAAAAAATCAGATATGCAGTTTGAGCCAACTTATAAAGTTTTTTAGCGTATTGATTCATATGTGTTGACTATTGCTAAAATCATTATGAGAAGTTGAAATTTTAATGTAATGTGTATTGTAATATCTTAATGATGTCCTATATTATTCATTGTAAATTAAGAAATCTGCAAGGCTGACTCAATAATTGTTCTAGGACTTGATATAAAGGAAAGGTCACTTCCTCATGGATTGGTATCCAGTGCGAATGGTTGTTATATATGTGAGCTTGAATGTGAATTTTATTTGATTAGAGTAGAGAGTGATGTTGAGGATGTAATGTGAGATTCAAAGGAACTATATTGGAAAAGACAATGTTGTTAAGTCAATTCAAGACTTACATAGATTCCCAAAGATTTTTTGGTGAAGGTAGTCTGAGGCTATTTGAACAGTGGGTTCAGTTGTCCTCCTTTCAACTCCCAATAGGGTTGGTACAACTCCTAACAAGTTTGGAATATTCTAACAAGGATTCAAAGTCTCCTATCATGGATTTATAGATATTGAATGTATTTCATTAGCTCCTAATAGAGTCCATCCTTTCACAAGGAACTTTAATATTAGGACACAATCTTTTGGGCATCATTCCCACTGAGGCTTTGTAAATGGGGTTGCAAGCATAGTGGTTCTAACCATGGAGGAAACTCTGTAGTTAATCACGCTTAAGATAAAGTAATACTAGGATGGGTGACTTCTCATGACCTCCTGAAAAGTCTTCGTGCTTCACCTATGTGAGCATCACCTAGATCCAATGAGTGCTAAGTTTTGCATTTATTCTCAAGAGAGATGGATTAATTTTGAATCATTACTTGTGCTACAAGGGTCAATGAGTCTAACTCAAAAACTACACAGTTAAATCCTAATAGCAATATCATAATTTGACTTGTTGTGGAAATTATCTCCTACTTATCAATTGATGACCTTAAAAGGATTTCCAATGAATGGTTCATAAGGCACAACACATGGTGAAGGTTTTTCAAATTGGGTTGCAAGAAAAGTGGGTTTACCCATGGAAGAAATTTTTTTGTTAAGTGCACTCAAACTAGAGTAGTAATGGGATGGGTGACTTCCTGGGAAGTCTCAGTGCTTCATCTCTATGAGCATCACCTAGATCCAATGAGTACTAACTGTTCCATTTATTCTCATGAGAGATGGATTCATGTTGAATGACTACTCATGATACATAGGTCAATGACTTTGTCTAAAAAACTACATAGATTTTTTATCAATAAAGGTATTTTATGTGTCTTATTGATGATTTCACTAGAATGATGTGGGTTGCATTTCTTAGAGAGAAATTTGAAGCTTTTGCAAAATTTTGAAAAAAAAAAGAATAGAGTTGAGAATGAATTTGGTTTATCAATTAAATGATTGAGATAAAATAGAGATGGAGAATTTATTTCAAATGAGTTTAACAACTTTTATGAGGATAATGGTATAAAGAGACAACTTTCAACCCCTAAGGCTCCATAGTAGAATGAGATAGCAAAAAGAAGGAACATATCTTTTGGAGAGAAGCAATTAATGCCATAGTATACACTATGAAAGAGTGCAGATTATACAAGGTACTAGTAAGATACCCTATGAACTTTGGTTTGGACATACATCTACTATGCAATAATTTAGAATCTTTGGAAGTAAATTCTCTATTAAGAGGGATGGTGATGTTGAAAATTTTGATTCTAGAAGTGATGAAGGAATTCTTCTTGGATATTCATTGACAAGCAAAGAATATAAATGTTTTAATTAGAGATTGAAGACTATTGTTGAAAGCACTAATGTGAAGGTTGATAAAAAGTTTAGTATTCAAGAAAGGATACTTGATTATGATTTTGATTGAGAGACTAATCAAAGAGCTAATGATCAGAATGTTGATCTAGAATGATTTTATGAAACTAATATTGATTTGTTCATTTAATTGCATAGAGAATACTAGAGAGAAGAACCAATATCTAAATCTAGAGTAGAAATCAAAATTGATCAAGTGACACCTAACAAAAATGTGGCAAAGAATCACCCTGTTGAACAAATAATTGGACATATTAATAAACGAGTTATGAAAAGAAATAAGGTTAGTGAAGAATTGTATTTAATACCTCAAGTTAAACCTAAGAATGTTGATGAAGCTTGTACATATATGAATTTTGGATAAAAGCTATGAAAGAGGAATTAGAGAAGATTGAAAAGAAAAAGACTTGGGAATTGGTTCCTCAACCTAAAGATAAGAATGTTATTGGAACTAAATGGGTATTTAGAAACAAAATGAATAAACAAGGTGAAATTGTGAGAAATAAAGCAAGATAGATTTGTATATGATATTTAGCATAAGAAGGAATTGATTTTGAAGAAATCTTTGCACCTAATGCTAGATTAGAGGTGGCAAGAATTTTTTTGGCATATGCAGGTACGAAAGATCATTGGATTGTAACTAGTGTGTTCAGGAACCCAGGTCTGATGAGGAGGGATATTGATTTGATTAAGGATCAAATGCAAGATATTCAGAGGGAGTTTGAGCATCTCAATCAAACCAATAGGGGGGAAAGAACTTTGGGCCAACACCTGGATAGACTTACTGATCTTATTGGTACTGCTGAAGATGTTACAAATATAATGAAAAGAGTTCCACCCCTATAGGAGACAATCAAAAATATTGACAAAATGGTGAAAGATTTGCATAAAGGGGCTGATAAGCTAGATAGAAGAGTCATGGGTATTTAGAATGGTATGAAAAAGATTCTTGAACATAGCTACTCAATTTTAAAGGCCATTGCTAAAATTATTAAGGTTCTTTTGGAGAAGTTGGAACAGGGTAGAAAGGACCATGGCAATAAGGAGCTGAGGGACAAGGACCTAGTAAACATACTAGGGGAAGTTCAAAGAAACCCAAGGCTTCTAAAGTTAAAATGAACATTTTGGTTGACCAAGCCATGAACCTGTTGAAGAATTTCTAATTTTTCTTTTGTTGTCTTTCTTTGGTTTTTTTAATGTCTATGTTGTTTGCCCGTTTGTTGAGGGATCTTTAGTTCTAGTTTCTTTAGTGTGGTTGTTGATGCATAGTTTCAATTGGACTTTTAATTCTTATATTCTTTTCTCTTTGTAAAATGTTTCAAGTCCTATCAAAACCTATTTTTACTTAATCAAAATAGTTAGAATTTCAAATTTTATCAAATGGATGATATGTCAACCTTTTTTAATGAAGAACTTTAAGACGAATTGTACATTAAACAACCTGATGGTTTTCCTTTAACAAATCAAAATACATGGTTTGCAAATTTAGGAAGGCATTGTATAGGCTAAAACAAACACTTAGATCATGGTACACAAAATTGGACAAATACTTGACAAAGTTGGGATTTGTGAAAGATAACATGAATAGTAATTTTTACCGAAGAAAGAATGAAGATGGTTTATTGATTGTTGTATTATTTGTGGATGACATTATTTTTAGAGGTAATTATGAAGTTAATAAGAAATATTTAGAAGAAATGTAGAAAGAATTTGAGAGATGAAATACTAGTTGGGAATTCAAGTTATACAAAAAGGGATGGCATTTTCATATCACAAGCTATGTTTCTTAGAGAATTGTTGAAGAGCTTTGGTTTCGAGAATTACAAACCTATTGGAACATCTATCATAACTAGATGTAAGTTATCTATACAAGATGAATCCTTAGGATAGAACAAAAAAAGTATAGATCTATGATTGGTGGATTGCAGTATTTGACTCATACTAGACCAGATATAGCTAATACAATTGAAATTGTGGTGAGATTTCAAGAAGATTTCAAAAAGATACACCTTGAAAAAGTAAAAAGAATTTTTAGATACTTCAAAGGAACTCTTGATTATGGTTTATGGTATGACAGATCACATAACTTCATATTATGTATGTATAATGATGTTGATTGGGTAGGAAGTGTGGAAGACAAAAAAAAATCTAGTGGGGAAGCCTTCTTCTTAAGAGGAAGATTAGTTTCTTGGGTGAATAAGAAATAGGCTTGCATTTCATATGGTACAGTAGGAGCAAAATATGTAATAGAAACAAATAATTATAATTAGATTATTCAGATGAAACAAATGTTGAAAGATGTTGGAATTAAGTTTCTTGGGCCTATTATCATATATTTTGATAACACAAGTATAGTGAGTATGTGAAAGAGTCAAGTATTACGTTCAAAGACAAAGTAAATATCTATTAATATCACTTTTTAAGAGAGAAGTTAGCCAAAAAAGAGATCAAATTGGAATATGTTAGCACAAAGGAAAAGATAGAAGAAATATTTACTAAACCTTTGGCTAAGGACATATTTGAGTATTTTAAAGCTACTTGGGATCATGCACCAACCTAATTCAGAGTAGTTGATGTAGACATTGCATCAGTCTAGAATGTAGCATAGGAGTATTTTTCTTGTTTGGACTAGATTCTTGATGCTTCTGTTATGGGGGAGTATCTATGTTTGAGTTGAGCCATTAAGGACTCTAGGTATTGGTATTTAACAATGTTTTTGGACACTTTTTTGTGAGATTTTATAGATTATTTTGGAAATGATTGAACTTAGAAGATTGACATAATGATACATTTGTCATTGATGCCAAGGGGGCTAGAAGGACACATGAAAACATCCTTATGGGAGAGAGTAGCACATGAAAAACATTAATTTTATATATTCTTTATGGGCAATAATTATAGATGTAAATATGTATTGATGTCATTTTGGAGATAATTTTATGCATGGGGGAGATTAACACCTTGCATATGGATGTTGGTGATTGGATGAACTGTCTAAGATTGGGATATATGTTTACATTCATTGGTAGTTGAATGGGGGAATAAAGGCAGAAGAGGAAGAAATATATTTAGTATTCATTGTACTTATATGTTTTTCATCTATATTTCCATCAATGCCAAAGGGGGATATTCTTAACATGAATGTTGATGGTATTTTTATGCAAGAGTTTGTTAGCATTGTTGAAGATATGATTGATTGATTATGTGTTGCATTCATGAAAGAGTGTGTCATTGATGTCAACATATACACTATTCTATGAAGATTTCCAGAGTTACAGAGGAAGAATTGTTTGGCACAATAAACGCTCAACAAATTGGGTTTTACGATCATGAACATATACCCAAATATGTGTCTAGATGGTATTTTTAATTGCATAGAAGGAAATATGTAGATATGAGAGAGTTATGTGATGTTTTTTGGAGGTAGCTTTCAAATAGAGTTGATGGAATGAGAGTACTCGTAAATCAACTATATCTTTTACCTAAGATAAAATTTGATTAAGTGATCTTACAAAAATGTCAAAGACATGTTTAGGATGTTGATTTTTAGATAGCAAAATTAAATATGCAGTTTGAGCTAACTTATGAAGTTTGTTTAGCGTGTTGGCTCATGTGAGCTGACTATTGCTAAAATCATTATGAGAAATGTAAATCGTAATGTGATGTGTATTGTGATATCTTAATAATTTCATAGATTATTCATTGTGAATTGAGAAAGCCTCAAGACCAACTCAATACATTTTTTAGGACTTGGTATAAAGGAAAGGTCATTTCTTTGTGGATTAGTATCCATTATGGATGGTTGTTATATGTAAGATTGAATGCAAATTATATTTGGTAATAGAAGAGAATGATGTTAATGATGTACTGAGAGATTTGAATGAACTGTATTAACAAAGTGGTTGTTGTTTAGCCAATTTAGAACTTGGATAGATTATCCTAAAGATTGTTTTGTAAAGAAAGTCTCAGGCTCTTTTTTGAACTGTGGGTTCATTTTTCCTCCTTTAAACTCCTAATAGGGTTGGCATAGCTCATAATAGGATTGGAATTGTCTAAAAAAAATTAAAGTTTCCTAACAGGGACTTATACATCTTAAATGTATTTCATTGGCTCCTAATAGATTCCATCCTTTCACAAGGAACTTTTATATTAGAACATCATCTTGTTGGCATCATTCACATCGAGGTTTTCCCTCTAATCAAGGGTTTCCCTAGTTAACATACCTTGTGTTATTGTGCATGATTATCTTTCTATGGTTATTAAATCTATAGTTTACATGTTTTATAATTAATAAGATATTGAAATTTTTTTTAAATGCATAATGATTCACCCCCGTCCCCCCCCCCCCCCCCCCAACAGTTGTATTGGTGGACTTTATTTTCTATCAAGAAAACCATGTGCCAACTTACCAAGGACAATTTCCTTTTGTCTTTAGTACCTTCCAAAAAAAAGGTTATTTTATCTTCTCTAGTTTGTTTACCATAATGCTTGCAATTTTGAACAATGATAAGAAGTAGGCAAGTATGTCTTGGACCAAATATTTTACAATTTGGAGTTTTGCAGCATAACTGGGAAGATTTCCTTTCCATCCCATGAGATTATTTTTGGTATTTTCTAAGATAGTGTTCCATAAATAATATTTCACATCTTTGATAGTGAGGGGGAGCCCCAGATAAGAAAACAATAAGGTAGTAGATTGACAACCCAAAATTTCATTACCTTGGTTTGAATATCCATGGCCGTATTAAAGAAGATGATTTTGCTTTTTAAGAAATTGATAAATTGACCACAGGACTCAACATAATTGTCCAACAAGTTTTTCCATTTGCTAGCTTCCACCATCAAATATTCCCCAAAGAAAAGGGTGTTATCCATAAACTATTAGATGACCGAGGGAGGCAAAGTGGAGGTTGGTTTAGTACCTTTGATTCTCTAATACACGAGGCCTTGCATATGTGTGCACAAAAATTTAGACACTAGAATGAAAAGGTAGGGGGATAGGGGGTCTCTCTATTAGAGACATTTTTTTGAGGAGAAAAAGTTCCCTCGAGTAACTATTGACAATAACAAAATAATTGATTGTTTTGATACATTCCTTAACAATAGTGATGAATTTATGTTGAAGCCCAATCTAACAATAAAAAATATGTATAAAAAGGACCAATTGACTTTAGTGTAGGCCTTATAAATATCAAGTTTGAGAGCCATACCTATTTTATTTCTCATGTTCATGGAGTGAGTAAATTCTTAGGTAGAGATAGAAACATCAAATATTTGACACCCCAAAAAAAACCCTTTTTGGTTTTCACTAATAATCTTGTTTGAAAGTTACTTAACTCTATTGACCATTATTTTGGAGAGAATCTTGTATAAGGTCGTGCATAGGCTGATGGGCATAAAATGTTGCATAGAGGTAAGGTTATGTGTTTGGACACAAGCACAATGAAGGTTTTGATATGTTGACCCAAGATTTTTCTTGTATGAAAGAAGTCTCTTGCAACCCTAGTAATATCCAACCTAATAATGTCCCAAATCTCCTAGAAGAAAGCTGGGGGAAGCCATCCAGTCCTAGATCTTTCTAGTTATCCATAAAAAATATAGCCTTTTTTACTTCCTCCTTAGAAACATGAGAGAGGAGGTTAGCATTATCTTCCCCATTGATCACATTGTGGAGGTGGTGTTAGTCTCAAAATGGTTTTGACATTTGAGTGTCAACACACTTAACCATTTTCTACATTGGAGCTGAGCACACTATGTATGCCAAGCCACAACATGAGCTAAGTCAAGAAATCCAATAGGTTTCAAGTGATCTTCAAGTGTTGAGTAGACTTCAGGTTCTGAGTGAAGATCAAGTGCTGAATGATTTTAGGTGCTGAGCATGATACAAGTGCCGAGTGATATATGAGTGTCGAGTCATAAACAATGCTGAGCAATACAAAAATTCAATAGGAGCTGAGTAAGCCAGTTTGTTACATGTGTCGAGCATCTGGGATCAGTAAGTGTCGAGTAACACAGAATACACATATGAGTCTGTAACTTTACAAATGCAGATGTAAACCATTTTCATGGCCGACATATGATGAATCTCAAAGGATTAAATAATAAGATCAAATCTTTTGTATTTCCTATGCAATCTATATGCATCCAATAAGAAAAATGGAGAATGCATGCAACCAATAATAAAAGCGCATGGAATGAGCAGGAAATAGAGATTCAATATGGATCATAGATCCACAACTAACCCTAAGTCTTCAAATGTCTTTATAAGGAAGACTAAAACTCATTGTATATGAGAATGGATGAAGGTGTGTAAGGGAAACTATTTTCAGAGTGAAGAATATCAGATCTCAGAGGATCAAGATCAGAGAAAGCAAATCAAGTGCCTATATTTAGCAATCAAAGGATTGTACGCTATCAAGTTTATTACACCTAATACTCTCTAGAAATTGTATTAGAAAGGAAACCCTATGGTGATAGGTTAGCTTAACAGCTATTTTGTAGATCCTTTAATAGGTGATTAAATCCTTTAATAGGGTAACACTTCATGTAAAGTGTTTATAAATCCTTTAACCAAGTCACTATTGATAAAGTGTAAAGCCTTTAATAGGGCAGGCCTTTAATAGGGTAGATCATCAGAAGTGGTCAAACATTATTGTTTTAGTAATTTTGTGGGTATCATCCCCACCTCAATTTTACATTCTTATTCCTGGAGGGTTTCTAGGTTACCAAAATTTCTAGTGTTATGTGGTGATGCACATGTGTTTTTCATAATTGCTTAATGTTGATATGCATGTATGTACATTTCAATATTATGTTATTAAGGATTTGAGAAAAATAGGTTAAAAGCTAGTACTTCTAATTCACCCCCCCTCTCAGAAGCATTCTTTGCATTAAGATATTTCAACAATTGGTATTAGAGCTGCAAGTTTCTCACAAGAAGAAGTCTAACAGCTTGGAGAAAAAGGTCTAAATATGGAAGTCTTCAAACTTGGAAAGATTATTGACAATCAAGTGATTGATGTGCAACTGTCTCTACACAAAGTAGAGGAAGCAAGGGAGGAACTGAGAAATCCTTGAAAAGAAGAAAGGATATAGCCATAGCTGAAAATGATACAAACTACAAGGAGATAGATACTAGAAAACTACTTTCCAATGGAGACACTAAAGATTTTGATGCAGCAATAGCAGAACTGATGTAGAAAAACAAAGTTCAAGCAGAACAGATAAGATCTCTCAAGATGGAACATGAATCACAAGCCATAATGTTATGTGAAATCACTGAACAAAATAAAAGAGCAGTTGAGGATAAAGTCATGATGGAAGATGAAAAAAGAAATCTTGCAAACAGACTTGAAGAAAAATGTACTGAATTAACAAGGATGTCAAACATGCAGATGGATACACTTACCCAAATGATGAACCTTCATCATGAACTCAATATGAAAGATATTGAGATATCTACTCTGAAGATGCTGAATGAACAAATGGTGAATGAATTGAATAGAGAAAAGGAGGTAGCAAAGAATCTAAACAAGTCAAGTGAAGCCATCAACTACTTTGAACAATTGATGAAATTTCCAAGATCAGCCCATTATACATCAGGACTTGGATACAACAGCACTGAAGTAGGAGAATCATCAAAGAGTGTTGAGCAAAGAAGTGATAAAGGTAAGGATTCAAAACCCATTTTTCATTACTGTAATAAAAGGGGACATACTACTAATATTTGCAGGAGTAGAAGATTCAATTAGCTAAACACATCCAAGAGCAAGAGTTACTGTCATAAGTGCAACATACAAGGACATGTGACACAAGATTGCAAATCCAAAGTCACAAGGACACAAAGATTTGATGGACATTGTCATAATTGTAAGAAGTATGGACATAGAGCATTTGAATGCAGATCAAAGTCTATGTGGGCATCAAATCAACCAGCAAAAATAAAAGGAAATGAAAGTCAGTACCATTGGGATTACAACACCAAGTATAGTTGTCATTATTGTCAAGAATATGGACATATACCCCAGAACTGCATAAGAACACATTTCAAAGGGAACTATAAAAGATGGTTGAACCAAACCACATATTTCAATTGCTTAAAAATTGGTCATATCAGTAGAAACTGTCCTACAAGGTCCAAAGCACCAAACACTGAATCCAACAAAGAAAATAAGGGCAAAGAAAAGATTGATGTCAAGAAAATAAGAAGACAAATGAATAAGACTTGGAAGAAGAAAGATGAGTGTGGCACATCAAGTGGAGGCATCACTTCATCCAATGTGTCAAGTGATCACACTTTATCAAACTAAGCATAAAATAAGTTAATGGGACTGATATACAAAGTTACATCATACATCAGTCCCAAGATAAAGAAGTACTGAAAAGTAGAAATAAGCATGAAACAAGATGCCGGACAAAAAATTTTAAATTGTGATGCCGAATTGTCTTTGAATGCTAAGTAAAACTCCAATACATGTCGATTTCCTAACAATGACTGAGTCGATAGCTGATGTTGAGTTGAGTAACTCCTATGGAAGTTGAGTAATGTCAAAAATCCTTCAGAAGCTAAGTTGGTAGTTGAACATTTAATACGATGGAAATAGGGTATATTATCATGATTTCAATCATTCTTCCTCATCGTGATCAAGAAACAAAGAAGAGAAAGAGAGCAGAGCGACTTCATAACAGTGAATCCAGCATTCCAAGAAAATTGCAACCTCCTACAACGCATTTTCATTGATCTTGAGGTATTTTTCATTTGTGCCAAGCTACGCAGTTTCATATTTCTATGAAAAGAAACCCTAGTTTTCATAAATGACTTTGAGTTCTAAGACAACCCAGGAAAAAGAATTGTTTGAAGTCTAATTAGTATCTAATGAGGTTAGGCAGCATAATTTTCACCCTATCCCTAAAGTAGCATAGAAAAAGAATCCCATCAGAGCCCTTTCTTGCATACCCCCAAATGTTGTTATGGTTCAAAATGTAAGGAGATGTTATAATTGCAAGATAGGAGACATGGAAATAAGAGAATCCTATGTGAAGTTGTGCGTCAATGGAGTCTTGAAAGATGAACACAAAATTGCTGAAAAGAAGGGTTTAACATGAGTTTTGAGTTTTCCTACCGTATTTAAAATAGAATGGATCAGACTTGTGTTGAGTAGAATTCATGATGGAAGTCTATGGTTAGAAGATGTCCCTGTCAAAATCACAAAAACAATCATTCATAGGGTAACTGGATATCCTACCCTAGATCGGTTCAAGACCTTGAGAAGTGAATCCAAGGAGGTTATAGAAAAGAACACAGATGCTCAGTGGAACAAAAGAGGAATGACAATTCACACCATTTAGGATCCTCTAGTTGAGTTTGTTGTTAGAGTTATTGCCCAAAAATTCCACCAATCTAGTAGACTCAACAGTGTGCCATGTATTGATGTAGATGTAGGCTACAAACTGGTGAAAAAGGATCATACTTATGATCTTGCAGAACTGCAACTACAACAAATTAATGAAAATCTAGTAGCCCTAAGAAGGACAAAGGGTGCTCAATGCAAATTTGGAGCAATTGTAGTTTGTATATTCTTTTATGTTTAGAATGAATTTCCCTCTTTTGGAAAAGTTACATGGAGAAGTGATAGAACTATTATATCTCAAATTAATGAATATATAGAACAAATGGGAGACAATTTTGATACCCTGATGACAAGCTATTTTGAGGATTTTAAGAAATCCATTAAGCAAAAGGTGAGAATACTAGTTTCCTTAGTGGAAAAACATATTAATGATATATGCTTCTTAGTTGATATTGACTTCACCTATATCCAAGCAGCAATTCCAAGGGTGAGATGGCTAAGGCCATTTGGTTATGAGATCAACATAGATGAAGCATCTGCAGCAATAACTGCATTGTTGGCAAAAGATATAGATAAGAGTGCCCCACACTTTGGCACTTATGATGTGGTAAGGTCAAAGATAAATATGGAATTAAAAACTGCCTCCACATTGAAAAAGAAAGATAAATTGATGAAGAAAATTAAGAAGAAATTTGGTGAAGGAATAGAGGCTAAAGCTGAAGAAGAAGATGATGATGACAATGATGATGATGAGGATGAACAAGAACAAGGCCCAATGGAATTAAATCAAGGCCTAGGTTAAGACAAGGAGGAAGGTGTTGAGGAAGAAGAAGCCAAGGAAGCACCAACCCAAGCCGAGCCAAAGAAGAGAAAGGCAACAGAACAACCTCCAACTCAGCCCAAACCAAAGAAAACTGCCATTCCATCACCACAAAATCCAACAACCAGAGCTGCAATGAGGGCCTCCACACAAAAAGCTAAAGAGGAAGCTACAAAGAAGAAAAAAATCAAGAAGACATAGGAAGAGCCAAGGAAAAGAAGAAAATATGTGGCTCAACCTGATAGTAATGAAGAAGATCAATCTGAAAAGGTAATCCATTTTTCAGTTGATACATTATGTAAAAAGATTGTAAATGGAGACTTAAGCAACATAAATAAAGTTGATTTCAATAATTTCACTAAAGATGAACAAAATAAAATAGAAGAATTAGTTTATGGAATGATGGCACAGTTCAAGTATACTCCTCTTGAACTAGATGGACAATTGCCAAATGAACTGTCTAAAATTGTAGAAGACAGATGGCATTTTTGTTTGAAAATGGAGAAGGAGATGAGAGAATCAACCCTAGCAGGCATACTGCCTAATTTGACTAAGAAGAAAATAGAGAAAGTAGTCAAAAGGCATAATACTAGGTTTACACCTAAGTACATGGCATTCTTCATTCTCCAAAATAGAATGGAAGAAACTATACAAAGAACAACAAAATCATGGAAGAACTTGTACAAAAAGATTGAAGATTTTCTTGAAGAAGAATACAAGGAAGAAGCTACTACTCCACCAGGAAGAAAGAAGAAAAAGGAGAGAAGAGAAGATAGAAGTAGAGCAAGGTAGAGAAGAAAAGAAGGAAGAAGAAAAGAAACAAGAAGAAGAGAAGAAGGAAGAAGAAAAGAAAGAAATAAAGGAGGAGACACAAAAGCAAGATGAAACAGAAATAGCTAGCAAGAGTAGCAACAAGACCAGAGTGTGCAAGACACACAATTACCACCTTCTAGCCCTCCTCATGTACCCATCACACCTATAGAAACTGTAATAGTACAAGATATTCTTGACACTTCTTCTCAGAACATCAATCCATTAACTACAGAGGATCTCAAAAGAATCCTTGACCAATCCATGCAACAAGAAAGATTATGTGCAGATCCTATATTGGTCAGTATGGATGAATTACAAAAACTAGTAGAAAACACAGTTAGAGATAAGGTGAATCCACAAGAACCACCTTCCTTCATCTCTATAGCTACTAGTGGTCAACTTCAAATGCCAACAGTTGTTTCATCAGGCATAGTTGACACAAAAATACAAAAGTCGAGTGCAGTAGTAGACAAAGAAGTAAAACAAATAGGATAGACTATTACATCTGATCCTACAGCACAAACTCAAGGTGCACTTCCTAAAATTACAATAATTGATCAAGGTAGACAACAGGAGGAGAAAATAGAGGAAACCCCTAAAGAGAAAGAGGCAATACAAACATTGATAAATTTTCCTACGTCAGGGACTCCTTCACAAAAGCCATTACAAATATCAGCACCAGTATCAAGCTCTAAAAAAGTTGCAAGGGTACTTCACTATGGAGACCCTGAACTAGATGAGGAAATAGTCATACCAAGTTATGACTCAAAAACAATAAACATTGATCAAATCAATGAGGTGCAAGAAGCATTAAACAAAAGAAATAGGCAAGAGATACTCAAGAAGGAGTATCAACAAAAACAAACTTTACATGAAATTAAAGACATATTTATGGATGCCTTCAGTATTCAGTCACTAGATGAGTCCAAGCATATCATGGAACAATTATTAGATATTGTTAACCAGGTGACAAATGCAGACCAAGAGACAAATGCAAAACTTATGGAATGGTCTAAAAGAAAACTTCAAGGGAAAGTTAATGAGAAAATATCTAGTGAAATAGCACTTTCACAGATTGAATTGGAAAAGGTCATAGACAAAGTGAAAAAGGTACTTGAGAATATACTCTCATTGTACAAAAAGTTGTGTGACTTTTCATACTTCACACAAGAGACAAGCCAAAAGATAATAAGCATGAAAAGGAATTTGAATATTTCAATCATGCAGCTACCCAAAGATCTAGCTCAAAGTGAGAAGTATTTTTCTCAAACGCTTCACACTCAGAAAGAAATAGTTGTATTAACAGCAGAAGAGGCCACCATCAAGGTAAAATTGATACAGCTTCAATTCTCCATTACCCCACATTTAGAAGTACTCCATAAAGAGCAGTTCTATGCTAAAGTTGTTCTCAAGAAAGATCTTAATCTTTCTACTTCAGAAGGACTTATTCACCTTGCTGTAGAGACTACCATCTAGCACAAGTCATTGGAAATTGCTTTGCATAATTGGAATGCAGCTCTCAAGATGATTATGGAGGTAAACAACACATTTTTGGCAAAATATGGTCTTAACCCTTAAAACCCTTTGACATAAGTGTCAAAAAGGGGGAGACAAGATGAAAAGGGGGAGACAAGATGAGATGGGGAAGACAAGATAAAAGGGGAAGTTAACAAGGGGAGACAAGATAAAAAGGGGAGCATGATATACAGCATAAATTTTTGGTTACCAAGATAGCACAGATAATGGCACAATCAACTCAAGGGGAGTTACAACAATTTTGAGGTATATATTGTATATTACAAAAGTTTGATCAAGGTTTTAAAACTTGAATGTACTCATAAGGTCAGTTAAGTGTTTTTGTCACTCATGTCAAAGGGGGAGATTGTTAGTCTCAAAATGGTTTTGACATTTGAGTGTCAACACACTTAACCATTTTCTACATTGGAGCCGAGCACACTATGTATGTCGAGCCACAACATGAACCAAGTCAGGAAATCTAATAGGTGCTGAGTGATCTTCAGGTGCTGAGTAGACTTCAGGTGCCGAGTGAAGATCAGGTGCCAAGTGAAGATCAAGTGCCGAATGACTTTAGGTGTCGAGCATGATACAAGTGTTGAGTGATATTTGAGTGTCGAGTCACAGATTATGTTGAGCAATATAGAAATGCAACAGGAGCTGAGTAAGCCAGTTTGTTACATGTGTCGAGCATCTGGGATCAGTAAGTGCCGAGTAACACAGAATACACATATGAGTATGTAACTTTACAAATGTAGATGTAAACCATTTTCATGGTCGACATATGATGAATCTCGAAGGATTAAATAATAAGATCAAATCTTTTGTATTTCCTATTCAATCTACATGCAACCAATAAGAAAAATGGAGAAGGTATGCAACCAATAATAAAAGTGCATGGAATGAGCAAGAAACAGAGATTCAATATGGATCGTAGATCCACATCTAACCCTAAGTCTTCGAATGTCTTTATAAGGAAGACTAAAACTCATTGTATATTATAATGGATGAAGGTGTGTAAGGGAAACTATTTTCAGAGTGAAGAATAGCAGATCTCAGAGGATCAAGATCAGAGAAAGCAGATCAAGTGCCTGTATTCAGAAATCAAAGGATTGTAAGCTATCAGGTTTATTACACCTAATACTCTCTAGCAATTGTATTAGAAAGGAAACCCTATGGTGATAGGTTAGCTTAACAACTATTTTGTAGATCCTTTAATAGGTGATTAAATCCTTTAACAAGGTAACACTTCATGTAAAGTGTTTATAAATCCTTTAACCAGGTCACTATTGATAAAGTGTAAAGCCTTTAACAAGGCAGATCATCAGAAGTGGTCAAACATTATTGTTGCAGTAATTTTGTTGGTATTAACC
This sequence comes from Cupressus sempervirens, assembly GCA_028749045.1. Lineage (NCBI taxonomy): Eukaryota > Viridiplantae > Streptophyta > Pinopsida > Cupressales > Cupressaceae > Cupressus > Cupressus sempervirens. Next base: position 784,689,540 of record CM053793.1, read on the forward strand.
CCACCCTAGTTTTACCTTCTTATTCCTAGTGGGTTTCTGGGTTACCAAAACTTCTAGTGTTATGTGGTGATGCACATGTGTTTTTCATAATTGCTTAATGTTGATATGCATGCATGTAGATTTCAATATTATGTTATTAAGGATTTGAGAAAAATAGGTTAAAAGCTAGTACTTCTGATTCACCCCCCCTCTCAGAAGCATTCTTTCCATTAAGATATTTCAACAGGTAGTTGATGAGAGGGTCCTACAACTCAAATTGCCACCCTCATTAGCAAAGTAAAGGTTCTTGAAGTAATTAGTAGCAATGGGGTCAATGATATTTTTATCCTCAATAAGCAACCCCACCTCATTTTGGAGAGAATCAATGGTATTCCTTCTTCTATAGATAGTAGCAAATTTGTTGAAGAAGGCAGTGTTTTAGTCCCCCTTGTGAACCCATTGTAACTAGTAACATAATTGTTTTGAGTAGATTTATTCATTAGCCATGAATTGCTTCCATTTATTTCTACAATTTTCTTCCTTGTCTTGCACATCCATTGATAGATTACCATTAGACAACTATGTTTGAAGGTCTTCCAAGGTGTTGGTGAGGACCTTCTTCTAAGAGAATATATCCCCAAAGTTAGATTTACTCCCCCCCTACTCCATCTTAGCAATAGATTTGTACATGGTTGATCATATAGTTGGCATTTCCCACCAGTTTTTGATTGTATCTCTAAAAGTTAGATGTGAGGTGTACATGATCTCATATCAAAAGGGGGTTAGAACATGATGAGAGTCCAACCATTTAAACAAAAGAAGGTTATAATTTGAGAACATAGAGGGGATTTCACATGATGACAATCCCTCTAGAGACCACATAGGATTTAGAGTAGATATATTGGGTCCCCAACCACATAGTACTTGTAATCACCCAAAAATGGTCATCTAGACCATTAGCTACCTTTCTAGAATTTTTGCTAAATTTATTAATTGCTTATTCTTGATCAAATCACCAAAAATATAGTTATTTGATTATCAATGGTTTGATCACTTTATCCTTTGTCCTTATTTAATTAAAAGAAACTTGCTCCCCTTTTATTAAAAAAAATTCCCCACCTCCCACTTATCCTAAAGTTTGCACTCATAAAGAATTTTCCCCATTTTTAAAAAATGAGAAAAGGGATTTTTGTCTCATGTGAGGGACACAAAATTCAACTCTTGATTATGATTGGTTGAATGCTTGTGCACATGGATCATGCAACTTTCATCCTCCACCCTTGATTAGATCCCTCTTTTTCTTTTGTCTCTATTCTTCATCTATCTTTCAAAGGGAGAGCTCTCTCTTCATTCATAATCTCATGTTTTTATGCTAATGTTATGGTGTAGGATTTTAGGTAGTCTTGGGAGATTTGAAGATCTTGTGACACCATTACATCCATACTTGCATTAGCTTAGTTTCTTTTCATGCTTTAGATTAACTCATCTAGCTTAAGTAGGAGGATTTGTAACACTTTATGCTTGTTAGTTTAGATCTCATTTGACACTCTCTTAGCTTAGTTTTTCATTTGCATAACATTGCATGTTGGTTCTTAGACACTATCATTGTTTCTCTTATCTTCAAATTCCCATTTCATGGTGCACCTTAAAAGGGGTTTAATATCTAAGCTTTTTTGAGAACCACAACACTTTCATTTGCACCTCTTGCACGTCATGGATAGGGAGCTCTAAGTTTCCATTCAAGGTCCCTAAGTTATTGGATCCCTTGCATACAAGGTCTTATAGAAGTATACCCTTTTGAGTGTACATTTTTTGCACCCCAGTAGGGTTGCACAACCTTTTCTAGCTCTTGTTCTTGCATTTTCATTATTTTCTTTATTGTTGTTTGGCTATTTTATTTTTGCAGACATAATTATCACGTGTTACTTTTCCAAAATCATATGATACTTTATCCTATAGTTGTGTGATACTTTTCTAGTATCTTATGTTACTTTATCCTATAGTTGTGTGATACTTTACTAGTGATTATGTCGCATGACTATTCTGTAAAGTATCACACACAGTTACATAGACTATTGCACTAAGAGATTATATCACCTGGTTATAATGGTAAGTAGCATATGATACTTGTGCAGTTAGAAGTATCACTCTATCTCGTTTAACAAGATATTTAAATTTTTAGTTAATATTTTATTTCTAGAAGTTTTCTATTTTTAGATTTAGGTTTTCAAATAGTCTAACTAGTGGCTTTGTAGGGTATATTTTAAATTTTCTAACCATTTGATGCCCTAACCTTATTGTTTTGTAGGGGTTTCTCACTTTCTTGCTAAAAATGATTGTCAAAGATAAAATTTACAAAAGGGCTACCAGCATTTGTTGCAAGGCTACCCAAGAAAAGCAAACAAACAAACAAAAATTTTTTCGATGTGTTTTCTTTCATTTTCAAGTGTGGCATGATACTAGTTGTTTCTTTTCATAAGGTACATAAAATTGGCAAGTAGGGGCTCATTCTTGGTAGGAAAGTATGCTCTTCACCTTCTAGATGAATTATAATTCTTGACCCTTCATTGAATCACTAAAGTGATTGGGTTACTCCACTTTTAGTGGTTTTAATTAACTCTTTTCTATGTATTTGGGGGAAGCATCAAGGAATAGGAGAGTATGATCTTCACCTTCTAAGATATCCATTTTGTTCTAATCTCCAAGTGAGATTCATACCTTTAGAGGGCCTGCTATTATAGAAAGATATCAATAGGAACAACCCAAAGTGGGAACAAGAAAACCCATCTAACCCAACGCATTATAATCACAAACCACTTGACAAAAGAAAAAGCCTTGGGGGGTGTAACACTTGTCTTCATCCAGGGGGAGTACTTGTGGGATTGGGACAATGAGAAAATCACTAGGTAGGATTGCTTAAGATACTTTTGTGGCCATGAGGTCTATTACTTATCATATGATAAGGTATCCTAGTATTAGGTGCAAGAGGGCTATTGCAAATGCAACCCTTACTATACACTTTAAGATTTAGAGGCCACCCTTATTAGCTGCTCAATATCCTAGTGCAAGGATCGATCCTAGTGGACTACCTAAATCATCCCAAGATGTTAAACTCACCATATATGTCCCTTTGGTTATTTTAATAATACTTCCATGATAAAACCAATATATATTATGGGCAACCACTTTATGTGATGTGAGCGGGCAACAAGCATGGGCCAAGGTATTGAGTAATGAACAATGACCTTTAGGTAGATATTATTTGGTATGTTATCATTTTGTGCTAGACCCATCAAAATTATTTGAGCACACACATGATGGTAGCATTCATAGGATTTTTATTTTGAAAACCTCACAAGTGTTTGTATTAACAAAGTTGTTTTTTCCCTTGCTTAATTGCTTGAAGACATGTGTTTTTGTCACTATTTTCTTTCAAAACATCACACTTGAAGCTAAATATAAGAAAAACACTTTTTTGTAATTGTTATTTTGCTCAAACATGCAAAAATTGAGTCAAAAAGTGTTGCAGTGCCAGATCAAAAAAATGTTATAGGAACTAATAGGGTTAAGTGTGCTATAGGAAGTTAATGTAATGTTTTATCTGTGCTTTCAATTTTAATGTTTTAATAAAGTCCTATGTGTGGTGCCATAAATGGAGTAGTAATTCGATGAACTCTCTAGCTAGAGCACTTAGGACAATGTGTGTTTATTTTTAGTTGAGTCAATTTTCTTTAAATTAGAGTTTTGTGTATTCAATAATGAAACCAACTAAGCATTAGACAACTATAGAAATTTGACAACAATTTTGGATTCCCCATGATTTGAAAACAAATTTTAATTTTTGGTTGTTGACATTTCATATCCCAGATGGAAAGAAAGAAAAGGTAGGGAAAAGAAAGCCAATTTTAGAATGTAATACGGAGGGATTGAATATAGAGGAGGAATAGACAGTATGAAGTTTTTGTGATTTTTGATGATTTTGAGTTGGATGTGTGATTTTTGTTTTTTTTTCTAGAATTTGAGAGTCTACATTTTCAGAATACACTGATATTATAACCCACGCATAGCAATACGTAATTTGGTTTCTTTTAAATCTCATCTAAGTTTTTGGGTTTTGGATTTTCATTACAAAGTAGTCCATTGACTGAATTGGTGAATGTAATTATATGTTGTTTTGATGGTTGTGATATTCCATGGGTGTCTTTTAGACTCTCTGTGGTCTATTTTTTGAGATTGCAGAGGAGCTATGTGTTATATGTTTTCTTTGTTTTTCTCTATTTTCCTTGTTCATTTTGTTTTTTCTTATACCTATAGACACCTAAAAACCTTTAGAAAATAAAGTATTTTTATTTTCTGAAAAAGTCCTGATGACATCATCATTTATTAATTAATTAATTATTTTATTTATTTATTTATTTTTATGCCATTAAATCCCTTTATCTTAATTAAAAATATTTAATTAAGGAATCCCTCCCAAAAATGTTTAAATCTTATTTAAAAATTATTTCCTTATTTATTAATTATTTAATTAATAAATTGACCAAAAAATCCAAAATAAATAAAAAATTTATTTTTTGCCCAAAACTTGGCCAATTTCCTTAAGACCACTAACCTCTTCCAAAATCTTCTAATCCTTCTTTAATTTTGATTAAAGGCTAATCCCATCATTTCCTACCCCTAATCCCAACTCAAAATATTTAATTAAGATTAAATATTAATCCTCATGTTTATTAAAAAAAATTTAATAAATATCTCCTCAACCCAAACCCTTGAAATAAATAAAACTTTATTTATTTCCTAAAAATCTAGTTTATCCTCATCCTAAGAAGTTCTAGACTCTTCTAGAAAGTCTTCATCCTCATCCTAGGAAATTCTAGACTATTCTAGAAAGTCTTTATCCTCATCCAAAGTCTAGACTCTTCTAGAAGATGTCTTTAAACCTAATCCTAATCCCCTCCTAACCTTGTCACATTCTCTAAACATGGGTTAAGACTTACTAACCCAAGCCAAAGTTAACAAATATCTCCTCCTTCACCCACCCTCATTAAATGCCATCCACTTGCCTATCCCTAAGCTAATCCTAAACCATCCTAATCCATCCTCTAATCATTTGCACAATCCTAATCAAGCTTAAAACCCTCCTAATCAAGCCCAAGTCTAAATTGCTCTCATCTACCTCAAAATATCTCAACCATAAAACTTTATGAAGCCCACTAGGCCATAAATGACTCTTCCAAGCCCTTTTATTGCTCTTGCAAGCCATTATGAGGGTCTTTATAAAGATTTTATCCCTTGAGCCTCCTTTGTTGACTCATCCTTCCCCTTTCTTCCATCCTCTCACCCTGTGACATGTTTCACTCCCTGATTGGCTGTAAGGAAGCACAATCCATGTGCTCTCCTCTCATGCAATCTAAGCCTTTCATAAGCTTTTTCCCATCCTTGCATCCTAGCCCTTGATCCCTCAAGCCTCTTGCCTATAAATTGCATCCTTCCCCTTTGAAAAATAACACAATCCATGAAGTAAATTCATAATGCCATTTTGAGAAGCCATTTTACATCAAAACCATACACTCACACCCAAATTCCAACTCCATTTGAAGCCCTTTTTGAAGCATAAAGCTTGAGCATACATCCTATCTATTTAGACAAAGCTACTCAATAAGAGAGCTTCTCATTGAGAGAGCCCATTAATGGCTCATATTCTCAATTGAGAGCTCATCTTAGTCTATCTTGAAGTTTATGAATTTTGTTTAGTTTTTAGAAGCTTTATTTAAATTTGGTTTCTATTAGCATACTAACATTGCTCATATACATTTTGGCATACCCGGTGGGACCCCACATGGGTCATCTTCATTAGCTTTTTTAGTCAAGTTTTGTATGTCATTTGCTAATTTTGGCTAATTTTGCTTGTTTTTGTGATTGGTAAGATTGTATAAATTGGTTTTGTAGGTCCACATGAGCATGAAGAAGACAAAGGAACTCATAGTCTATCTCATAGTATTTGTAAATTTTTCAAGCTTATAGGTGGACAAAGCACTTGGAATTCTTCTTCCTCTTCTTGTCTATATTCTTCTTATTCCATCTACTTCTTCTTCTTCTTCTTGTGGGAGATCTTGGCCATTTTTTTTTAAGGAAGAAAAATCATACACACTTCTTTTTAGTGCTTAAAATGAACCCCCAAATCATACTTAAATCCATTAAAAAATTAAAAAATTGCAAAAAAGAAAACATGTTTTAACAAGTGAAACTAAACCAATCCAATCATTTGCATCCTTTCAACATCAAGTTTTTAGATGCATTCATGCAAAGTTAGGAACACTTAATTTTTGGGAATTTAAAAAGAACTTCAAGTTTCCATTTTAAAAGGTTCAAAATCAACACTAAGTGCACACTAAAATCTGAATCAAACTCAAAGCATCAATCAAGGATAAAATGAACCTCATTTGAAAATATTTTAAAGTTCTTTTAAAAATCTCATGAAAACTAAGAGTCCTAAATGGTTGCCAAAAATTGTCCTAAAAGCTTTGTTATTTGTTCCAAACAAATGTCTTGTTGCAAAATCTTGAATGTTTCTTAGGTTTTTCATGCATCAAAACAATCTAGGAATATCATTTTTGGGCTTAAAATATGAAAACTAGAACACAAAATATTGAATGAAGACCAAAGTCCAAAGAGTCATTTTCACTTTTGAGTCCAAAAAAATTTTGAATGATCTAAGGTTAAAACAAAGCACTTCAAAGTTCTCAAAACAACACACAAAATCTCAATCTTGAATGCTCAAAGGAAAAAATTTGAATTTTAATCACTTGTCTTTGAATGCATGTTGCTAAAATCACTCTTAAGTGCCATGGATTAAAATCAATTTTTTTTTTTTTATGAATGCATGATTAAAACAACAAATCCAATCTTGAATGCCATAGATCAAATAATCATCTTTTGGGGCATAAAAAGAATCCACATTTTTGAAATCTTCTAAGTTATAAAAACTAATAAAGACGCTTTGAGTAAGTTTGTAGTTGGACTCACCCTCTTTAATCACCCATCAATTTAACCATTGGTTGCAATCTCAGCACCATCTATGGGGATGGGTTTACCTAAGAGGGTGTTAAGTGCTCCATAAAGATCAAACTCCACTCACTTGGGTCTTTAGTGGTTTTTCTAAGTTAGAAAATTCCTTAAATGCGCATTAATCTCGCTCACACTTCATTTGGGCATAAAAATTGGACAAATCTTGACGTGGAGGGCCTCCGGGCACGCGCTTGGCAATCGAGTGTCACACATCTTTGTTTTGGGCTTAAAACAAACTCACACTCAATCTTGAATGCCTAACAATCAATGAACATTGCATGGTTTGGACGCATTTTCAATGACACTCACATTTCTTATGTTACGATCTCTCGACTTTCATTATGCTGACGATGCTGTCAAATTGGAATGAACATTGTATGCCATAATCACAAGTGTCTTCAATCATAGCTTACAAAATCTAAATCATCAATTGGAATAAACGCGTGTCTTTTGAAGCCCAAGATCATGTATGTGGTCTTGTTTTACACTTTTTAGGAGGTCTGCTTGGGGATTTCATCACCCCTTGGGATGACCTCAACTCTAGCATTCCGACGAAGTATAAAAATTGGGAGGTGAATCCAAAGACACCTCTCTTGGAATCAAGATTTTGTCACTCGAGCTAAGCTTCAAGGAACTTTATACCCTTGAGAAGTGAAAGAGGAGAAGTGGGTTACTGCTCCTCTCGACTGTGTGACATCTTTTTGGTTTCATCTACAGATTTGGGCCTCACGTACCTTGTGTATATCAAAGACTGCCTAGCTATAACAAATTTCATCCTTGTAGAAAGCTTCCTAGGATGTTGGTGTGTTTGACGTGCTTGCTCCAAAATTTTGTCTGCTTGTTTGTTCATAGTTTTTGAATGAATGTTTGCCAACTTTGGTCAAAATCCCAAAAAAGCAGAAATCTCCTAGCCCAAGGCATACTTAGCGTAGTCACTGCCTCATCAAAAAATCATCCAAGCTCCCCCGCTGCAACCGAATCTATCTAGTTCCTTGCTTTAGAACAATCCCAAATCAAAAGTCTCTCCAAATCATCCCCCCCAGCCAGCTAGCAACCCAATCCAAAATCACACCCAAGCCTTTAGAGAGTTGTTGTCATTCTGCTAGAATTTTCTATCCAATCAATCCGACCAATCCACCAGCCTCACCAAGGTTATCCCTTTGACAGAGCTTTGTTTAGGGTAATCTAGCTTTGTCACTTGTTATCCCTCATCACCTTGAGCTAAAGGTTGGGATCCACAAGTGGTTAATCTCATGTCATGCCCATAGGATCATTAGTCTATCCTTAAGTTGACACAATCTCCACCAATCCAGTGCATAAGAAAGCAAAACTCTCACTTTTTGACAGCATGCCCTTGAAGTCTTCCATCCACAGGAAAGCCAAAAATCTCCAGCCAATCCTCCTTAGGTCTATCATACAGCTTTGACTCTCCCTAGGAAATCCTTTATCATCCAATCCAAAATCTGCGCTTAATCCAAATCCAACCATGAGCTTTCGTGTTCATCCATATGCAAGACCCCATCCCCATCTGACTCATCATAAAAACATGAAATCCCAAACCTATCATGATGTGTTCGGTCATATTGTCCTTGCTCCCACCACCTCCTATTCCAATGATGATGAAAATCTTTTTGACTATGATAGGTATATTGAAAGCCTTAGAAACATTCCCCCAAACATCCCACAAAATCCATGCATTCTTCCAAACTATCTAGTCATGCCATCTGATATCCCAGCTTCTCCTCCATCACCCAATCAACCAAGCTTCCAATCTTCCACCCCCATCACACTATCTATTCCTGTTAATCCACCTCCACCTCCAACACACGAGTCTCCAAGGAATCTCCTAGAGGAAATACAAGAAAAGTTGCCTCTAACAGTCGATAAGCCATGTCATCTAATCCAACCATGTGAAGTAGTCAGTAATGAAGCTTCCCCATCTATAATATCACCTCCATCTCCCATAGCTATCATCCCCATACCACCCATCAAATCGCTCCAAATCCCATCCACATCTCCTCCTCCAAGCATTATCCGAATCCCATATAATGAACCTCATGCATCCACTCCCATCCATTCTTGTCAAGATCTTGTCCAAAAGCATGTTGAAATATCCTCTGATAGAACAACAGATCTCGCCATCCCACTTATTCCCCTACATGATCCACTTTTACCATCCCCTCCATATCTAAATCCTACCATCTTACTTACTCCATCTCAAGAACCCTTTCCCTTAGCCTACCCAACTCAAGATCATATCCTCCCATCTCCTCTGCTTCATGATCATACATCTCCCATAATCCATGATGATAGATCCATCAAAAAAGAACTAATTATCATATCCGAAGCTCCAACTCCTTCAGCTAGTAATGGAGTCACATCTTGTGTTCCAAATAATGAACATCATATTGAAAAAAGAAATGAAAATGTATTTCTAGATGTTGGCATCCCCGCTATTCCTACATGGTCCCAAGTCCTTCCATCTCCACCCCAAAGTTCCCATCCATCTTATTCCGCATCTATTTTGGGCCCTCATCCTACTCCTTATCTCCAACCCTCCATTTTGGGTCCATATATCCCTTATCTAAATCCCACACCCTTTCCATCCATTTTGGGTCCTTACATACCTAATATGAATCCTTTATCCCCTCCATCTATTTTGGGACCTACACCTTCCCCGTTTCCATCTATTTTGGGCCCATATCCTTCCTTCCCTCCATCCATTTTGGGAAATTATATCCATCCATATCCTATGTTCCAATCTATCCTTCCATCCCCTCAAATCCACCAGCTAGATCATCAAAGGCACTCACCCTTGAATCCCTTCCAACCTTTAAACCCTATCACTCCATCAATTATCCCTCCATCTCCTCCCTGCTCTTGTTCCCATCCCATGGCTAATAGAAGCATATTGGATGCCAAGATACAAAAGCATAAATCCAAAAATCCACAAAAATCCAAGTCTCAACATGTCCCTTCTAAAATACATGTTCCAAACAAGAAAAATTTAATCCCAATCAAAGAAAAAGTCAAGAGGCCACAAAAGCCCCAGCTAAAAAAGTCAAAAATCATGTGGATACCCAAGATGCTCATAAAAGAAATGCATCTCAAAGAAAAATCTCAACTAGCATCCATTCATGCTACTCAAAAAGCCTCATCCATCCATCCTTCATCCAAATCCCCATATAAGCATCCTTCATCCCCCCAATCCACTTTTAGTCCATATGCTTCTTATCCTAAATTTCCCATCCTCCATCTTCCAACTCTACTTTTAGTCCTTATCTTTCTCTTCCTCCATTTTCTCCTCAACCTCACTCAGAACCATCTTTCCCACTACTTTAGCACCTCTCAAGGTGTGTGCCAATGATGATCTTTCCATTTTCCTCATCCATTTACCCACAAGCCTTATGTCTTCGCATCCATTATCTATCAAACTCCCACCCACCATTCCACTTGTTCAATCCAATCCTTTTTCATCCATCCTACCAACATCTATAAGACAAAAATAGCTGAAGAAAGCCAAAATCATTCCAGCTAAGTCAAAAGTCAAAAAGTCAAAAAAAAAAAGAGAAAAAGAAAAATAAAGCGTCCACTGGTGAAAACTTGGCAATTCAAGCGCCTTGGACAAGTAACATGATGAAAACTTGGCAAACAAGCATCATGTGTAGTCCTGCCATCCCTAGCTTAGCCTATCACCCTCATGCTTTTGGTCATCTCTTGACATCCAACTCCATCTTCCAATCTATCCACCTATCCTCCACCCTCCATCTTCCATCTCACACCATCCACTTATCTCCTGCAGCTTCAGCCAACCATCCCAACTATCATCCATCTCCCTAGCCCCTTCATCTTTTTCCATCCTAGCTTCAATCCTATCACATCCATCATAAGACCTCCTTCCACATGTTATCTTCTGATTGGGAGCACTATATTCCTTGGAGATCTTGTCTTGTCCATCCTCCCTTCTCATTGGTATCTAGCTCTAGGCTATCCTCATGCAAACCCAATGTCATCTCTTTATATCCATCATAATCCTAGCTATCTACCATCCTATCTAGCCATCTCATCCTACTCCTCTAGCTATCCTTGGTCACAAAATCTCTTATCATCATTGGATACATCCTGCCAAATCCATATCTTTCACTATCACCCCACCCTTAGCTTTCGTATCTTGCACAACATCAAACCATCCCGCTATCCTCTCATCCTGAGCTTTTTATCCATTTGTATCATACCTATCATTGGTCTGTTAGCTTGTACCATATCTTGATTCGCCCGCTTGTAAATATCTTGGTCCATCAGCTTGTACATTCTCTTTAGCTTAGTACCATTGTATCTATCCAGCGTTCGTGTCAGTTCATCCTTGATCAGCATCTTGCACCCATCGCACATCTTGGTTAGCTATTCCAATGCATCATTTCACTAGATTTCCTTTCACCAAAGTGTTATCTTTCTTATTTCAGCTTGCCAGATGCATCACTCATCCAAATCCACCAGCTTAGGTGCTCTCCGATAGGTCATTGCAGGATATAGCTTTCCTCATGTCTGATCTTGGTTCGTTAGTACCTCATCCTACCCATCTCGTTGACAAACGGTTCTCTTTTGGATTTTTGCTTTCTTTTGATTTGGACTCTTCCCTGTTGGGTCTTGAAATATCTTTTCCAAGCAATCTCCTTGTTCCCTCCTCAAGGTTGCCACGATCTTCCATATCATGGTATACTGCGAATGGGGCAATCAGAGCGTAAGGTCTTGATCATGTCTTTTGCTTGTTTTCTTTTCTGCTTATGGGTTACCCAGTGTCATTTCCACACTACTTCCTATGGGATTCATGTGTGATACTGGTAAAATCCTTGCGTGTTTGTTTTGAGTTAGTTCGTCAGTCCTCTGGATAGTTGGTGAAAAGGCCTTGATGTTCTTGGTAACCTTGGCAATTAACCAACAGTCCTATAGCAAATCTAGTGCTCAACTACATGGTGGTACCTCTCTTTGAAGTATCCCCCCACTCAAAAAGCTTCAATGGTTTCCCTTCATCTCCATTATTCCCCATCCATATCTAGCATCTGTCTCTCCTACCCAGGTTGTGCAACTGTATCTCTCAGAATCAATCATCACTCTTAGCTTTAGGGATCCACAATCCTAGTCTTAGGGATCCACCAATCCAAATCAATCCACCAAGCCTCATCTTTTGAGATCCACAATCCTAGTCCTAGGGATCTCCGAAACACATCTTCCACCAATCTGACTCTTTGAAATCCTGTTGCATCAACTTTTTTAATCCCCTCATCCATCTCCCCATCCTGGATTCCTTTTATAGCGCTCTGCTCCTTCATCCTCTGCAATCCCTAAGATCTTAAGCTTGCTTCCTCTTGTGCCTCTGATTCTCCCTTTATCATTCTCCCGTAGTGAGAGTTTGAGCTAGCTAAACCTCTTCTCTTAAGCCAATCTGAGTCTTCTTTCTCATCTCGAATTCTCGTACTTTTCAAGAAGCCATCGAGCCTCGCTTTCTCTCCCCGCCGCCTTCTTGAGGGGGCATCTCACAGTCCATTCTCTCCTCTTCTGCTCTAGCCTTGGGCATCTTATTTTCTTATCTTTGATGCCATGCCACTTGCGGCATCACATCAAAGAGGGGCAAAATGTAGACACCTAAAAACCTTTAGAAAATAAAGTATTTTTATTTTCTGAAAAAGTCTTGATGACATCATCATTTATTAATTAATTAATTATTTTATTTATTTATTTATTTTTATGCCATTAAATCCCTTTATCTTAATTAAAAATATTTAATTAAGGAATCCCTCCCAAAAATGTTTAAATCTTATTTAAACATTATTCCCTTATTTATTAATTATTTAATTAATAAATTGACCAAAAAACCCAAAATAAATAAATAAATTATTTTTTGCCCAAAACTTGGCCAATTTCCTTAAGACCACTAGCCTCTTCCAAAATCTTCTAATCCTTCTTTAATTTCGATTAAAGGCTAATCCCATCATTTCCTACCCCTAATCCCAACTCAAAATATTTAATTAAGATTAAATATTAATCCTCATGTTTATTAAAAAAGTTTTAATAAATATCTCCTCAACCCAAACCCTTGAAATAAATAAAACTTTATTTATTTCCTAAAAATCTAATTTATCCCCATCCTAAGAAGTTCTAGACTCTTCTAGAAAGTCTTCATCCTCATCCTAGGAAATTCTAGACTATTCTAGAAAGTCTTTATCCTCATCCAAAGTCTAGACTCTTCTAGAAGATGTCTTTAAACCTAATCCTAATCCCCTCCTAACCTTGTCACATTCTCTAAACATGGGTTAAGACTTACTAACCCAAGCCAAAGTTAACAAATATCTCCTCCTTCACCCACCCTCATTAAATGCCATCCACTTGCCTATCCCTAAGCTAATCCTAAACCATCCTAATCCATCCTCTAATCATTTGCACAATCCTAAGCAAGCTTAAAACCCTCCTAATCAAGCCCAAGTCGAAATTGTTCTCATCTCCCTCAAAATATCTCAACCATAAAACTTTATGAAGCCCACTAGGCCATAAATGACTCTTCCAAGCCCTTTTATTGCTCTTACAAGCCATTATGAGGGTATTTATGAAGATTTTATCCCTTGAGCCTCCTTTGTTGACTCATCCTTTCCCTTTCTTCCATCCTCTCACCCTGTGACATGCGTCACTCCCTGATTGGCTGTAAGGAAGCACAATCCATGTGCTCTCCTCTCATGCAATCTAAGCCTTCCATAAGCTTTTTCCCATCCTTGCATCCTAGCCCTTGATCCCTCAAGCCTCTTGCCTATAAATTGGATCCTTCCCCTTTGCAAAATAACACAATCCATGAAGTAAAGTCATAATGCCATTTTGAGAAGCCATTTTACATCAAAACCATACACTCACACCCAAATTCCAACTAGATGTTCCCTCAAATATCTAAGAATCCATTTGACTACATTCCAATGCTCGATTCTTGGATGACTCATATACCTACTAATAATTCCCATTGCATGTGCAATATCTAGCCTCATACATATCATATCATATATCAAACATCTTATAGATGAAGAATAGGGTACCTTAGACATCTTATACTCCTCTTCTTATGTCTTTGGACACATCTCCTTAATCAATTTCGAATGACCAAGTAACGGTGTGCTAACAGCTTTAGCATTCTCCATAGAGAACCGTTGCAGCACCTTCTCAATATAATTAGCCTAAGATAATGTCAATTTTGTGTTCTTCCTATCTCTATAAAATTTCATGCAAAGAATTTGTTTTTCTACCCCCAAATCCTTCATAGCAAATAAATGTGCTAACTATTGTTTTAACCCCTTAATATGATCCATGTTAGATCTAGCTACAAGAATATCATCAACATATAAAATTAAAATAATATAGTTATCCAACCTCTTAAAATAAACACAATGATATGAATGACACCTACTATATCCATGCTCATGCATAAAACTATCAAATTTCAGATACAATTGTCGAGGTGCTTGCTTCAAACCATATAAACTTTCCTGCAATCTGCACATTAAGTTCTTCTTACCTTTGACCTCAAATACATGTGGTTGTACCATATATATTTCTTTATCCAAATCACCATGAAGAAAAGTTATTTTAACATCAAGATACTTTAAATGCAAATCTTCAGTGACCACAATACTTAAAACAATATGAATAGAAGTCATTTTAACAACATGAGAGAAAATCTCATAAAAATCAATGCCCTTTTTCAATACAAATCCTTTTACAACTAACCTAGCTTTAAATATTTTCTTACCTTTTCCCTCTTCTTTCAACCTATAAACCCATTTATTTTATAAAGCCCTTTTACCTACAAGCAACTTACATAAATCCCAAGTCTTATTTTTCAGCAAGGAGTCCATTTCTTCTACCATTGTAGACTCCCACTAAATCTTAGTATCCACCTGCATAGCTTTGTCATAACATTCAGGTTCGCCAACATCAGTTAGTAAAATAGAGTACAAAGAGGGAGAAGATATTTCTAGAGATCTACTTAGCCTTGTTGACCATCTAACATTTACTATGGTGTGTGATATTCGTTGTTGCAGTTATTGTAGAGCATGAAGGATTACTGAAACATCTTCATCTTGAGTATCATCCAACACTACATAATCATTTTCTTTCTTGTCATGTTGTTGCAATAGATCTTTATACAATACTTTATCATTGAATATGACATCCCTACTTCTTAAAAGCTTAAAATTTTATAATTTTCAAAATTCCAAAGCCTATAACCAAACTCATCAATTCCAAATCCACCAAATATACATTTCTTTGACTTAGCTTCCAGCTTGGTTCTATTTTCAAAATCTATATATGCAAGTTCTCCACAACCAAAGGTTTTGAGAAAAAAATAACTCACCTTCTTTATACCAATGCATGCTTCTTCTAGAATACCACAACCCAAAGGAGTAGAGGGACCTCTATTAATCAAATCTATAGTAGTATTGATAGCCACAACTCATATGTTTAAGGGCAACCCAATATGTATTCTCATGTTCCTTACACACTCCATTATTTTCCTATTCATGTGTTGAACCACTCCATTTTCCTATGGAGTCATTGGAACAAGTTTTTGTTAACCAATACCATTAGTGGAACAATAATCTTCAAATTAGTGACTTCAATATTCACCACCATTATCATATCTAAGACATTTTAATCTCTTACCAATCTCATTTTCAACCAAGAATTTCTATTTCTTAAAAGTTTGAAATACATTGGATTTCTATCTAGGGAAATAAATCCATATTTTTCTAGTTGCATCATCAATAATTATAACATAATAATGAGAGCCACCATGGGAAGATACCTAAGCTGGTCCCCATACATCTATATGCGCAAGTTCTAATTTCTCATTTGTCTTTTCCTTCCCACTCTTCACAAAACTCGCACTCTTTATTTTCCATACACATTGCTTTCATAGAATTCCATATTGACACATTTTAGACCTATTAAAAATTTCATAAAATGAAGTAATTTCATACCTTTCTCACTCATGTACCCAAGTCTAGTGTGCCATAGCATTGTATTAGAATCTACAGTAATTGTTTGTTCTCTCTGCTCAACTGTAGCAACTGTTCCTAAACATTCATTTTTCTCTAAAATAATTAAACTAGAAGAAACAATATGACTTGTACAAAGATATAAGGTTCCTACTTTCACACATTTTTCTACTACATGGGAACCTTTTGAAACCTTCCAATTTTTATCATTAAAAGTAACTATGCAACCCTCATCACCGAGTTGTCCTGCTAAAACTAAATTCCTACTCAGTCTTGGAACATGTCTTACCTCATGTAGTAGCCAATGATTCTCATTCTACAACTTAATCTTAACTTTTCCCTTTCTAACAATTTGATAGGGTTCATTATCTGCCAAATAAACAAGCTCAAAATCCCATTGGACATAATCAATAAGATAACCTCTATGAGTTGTAGTATGAAATGAAGCCCCATAATCTAAAACCCAAGAATTGTCAACACTTTCTAAAGAAAGAAGTAAAGCATCCTCTTCAAATTTTTTATTTACCACATTTTCCTCCTTGTTCCCTTTTGGTTTATCTCCTTCATTATTCTTTCAAGTCCAGCAATTTTTCTTCCTATGCCTTACTTTCCCATAGTACCAACAATCTTTGGATCCTTTAGATTGAGACCTCTTCCCCTTTGATTTTCCATGATTTCCAGAATTACTTCCTCTCTTGCTCATTCTTCCTTTTCTTTGTGTGTTCAAAGCACTTCCTGAATTAGATCTACATGAGGTTTTCCTACAAGTTTCCTCAGTCAGAATAATAGCAATCACATCATCAAACTTTAGGGTATTAGATCCAAAAATAGAATTACTCACAACCATCACCAAGTCATTCCAACTTTTAGGAAAAGAACGCAAAATTAAGAGAGCCCTAATTTCTTCATCAAAATTAACATTCACAAAAAATAATCGACTATTAATAGCATTAAATTCATTTAAATGATTTGCAACATATCCACCTTCTTCCATCTTCATATTAAATAAATACTTCATGAGAAATACCTTATTTGAAGTAGAAGGCTTTTCATACTCTTTTCTATGGTTTAAACTTCATTGATGGTGCCAGGCATAATCCAATTCTTCCAAGTGCCTTTCTATCTAAAATCTCACAGTCCTCTTCTATCATAGTTCCATGTTTCTTGGCTTTTCCTTCCAATGGCTTCCATAAATCCTTCTGATAAAGATAGTCCTCCATTTTCATTTTACATCACTAAAAGTTATGCCCATTAAACTTCTCAACCTTTAGCTTACCCATTTTTTCCATCATTCCCACTCAACCATGAGACTTTCCTACAAAGGATAACTAAAAAAAACAACCTTTCTTTGATACCACTTGTTAGGATTAAACACAAATAGAAATAACAATTACATGTAACTATAACCAATATTAGAAAATAATAAATCACACAGACGAGAACACAAGACACCAAGATTTAATGTAGTTCATCCAATCCCTAGGCTACATCCACCTAACAACAAGTCCAATATTATTACTATCTAGTTATTACAAACTGATTATAATCTATAATCCCTTACATCTCAATACCACTTCAATAAGCAATTATCACATCACACCTAATGAAATCCCTAACCCTAAGCCATTTTATACAAGTATTTTTATTAATTTAGGTTTAAAATTAGTGACAACATATTGGCCCAAAAATATAGATAAAATAGCCCCCAAATTTATTTTTGAGGAATTATGGAGTATGTATAGTACTTCTATGATTAGTCATCACAAACTAACACTTACTAGGTTCTATTGTATCCTTGGTCTATAATATGCATGTTTGGTTATGTCTTAGGCTAAAGAGATAATCTTGACTTCTTGGGTGCAAACTTAACATCATGGATTGTTCACTTGTCAAACTCAATTATACTACTTTATTGGATTTTTGCTATTGGGCTTCTAGCCCCACTCTCAACTTGAGTCACTAGTATTGTTAGTTGCTTGGACACTTTTGACAAGCTTTCCTCTTTGATACATTTTTTTGATAAGTAAACGTCCTGACTTTATAAGTTTTAATTCCAAGTAATTTGTGACATCTTTCTAAGATAAGACTTGCTATTACATTTTGGTGACAACTAGGTTGCAATTGGGTCAAGGAAATCATCCCTCATTCTTCTTTGAACAATTGGCTTCTCCTAAATGTCCACATAGGCAAAACTCTGACAACCAACCTATATTTGACCAAGAGGAAGGATACAAGTCCACTACTTAGCATGATCCTATAATCCACTTTGGTAGCTCTTTCAATACACCTTTAGACACTTCTAGAGTTGAAAATAGTGTATCTCTTACCATGAATCAAGAAGAGAAAATTCATCTCTTGGATGTGTATTTTCATATTAGGAGAGAAGACACTGAAAAGGTCGCTCAAGATGAACAAGATATATTAGAGAAAGAAATACTTGAACAAGGTAGGTGTGTAGCTTCTAGGGTGACTTCTCACCTATATGCAGAAAATAAAGCTCACAACAATCAACACTCAAGGCTTTGAACATGAGAACCAAAATGACAATGTTTCTTTTAGCAATCCTTTTGCAAACCAAACACACTTTAGCAACAATGGAAATAATTCCTAGATCTTGTGTTGATGTATTTATATCACTACCTAGACACCCACAACCTTCATATCATAAAAGTGAAGTAGACAACGAGGTTACTAGTGAAGATCTCATGAAATTCCAACAAGACGAGCATCATCAAAATCTCATGCTCAAGACATTGGAAAAAAATGGTGAACCATACTTTTAATACATGGTGAGTAGAGGTTGGAAGATACCTCATGACTTTGTTGTTCAACAAATTATTCAAAATAGAGAACCAACTAGAGAGCGATCCTAGAAAGGAAAATCCAAGATATGATAAATCTAGTTATGCAAATACAAATGGAAAAAGAAAAGCCTAAGACCTCCTTTGTTGAAACCATATGTGCTCTTCCCTTTGATAAAATTCTCTACATGATACCATTTCCTAAGGATATAGAGGTTCCCAAATATGATAAATATGGTGGAAATGGTGACCCTAATGATAATGTTAGTGTTGATTTATGGAGGTGTAGACTAGATACTGAGATTGGGGGTGAATTAGAATCTGCAACACATTTTACTTTTCATGAATTCATCCACATCTAATAATGACCTGTGCATGTAAAACTATAAATGTAAAATTGTTGTAACATGTAAATTAGTTCAATCACATGCATGAAAGTGAAAACACATAACACAATATTTGTTACCAAGAAATCCTCCAAGGTGAAGGTAAAACTTTGGTGGGGATAACACCCAAATCTTCAGTATTATAGTAATAAAGTTAACTAGTTAAAGCTACAATGTTTGACCATAACATATGATCTACCCTTTGAGGAGTTTTTCCTGTTAAAGACTTAAGAAACTATTAGGTTTCACCTTGTTAAAGGATTTGACACTTACAACTAAGTAAGGACTATATTAGGAGATTTAGAAAGATCTGTTAAGACTACTCTATTAAGAAATTTACCCTAATTCAAGTATGTTAAAATTGACTTAGTACCTGACTCTCAGTTTTCTCTGGAAGATGATTTTTCTTCTCCTCCTTACTAACTAATCCTCTCCTCTAACCTGATAACACTTGTCTTTCCCTTTGACTTTCACTTCTTATGAATAGGTTACTTTTTCTATTAGATAATAATAGAACCCTTGAATGAATTTTGATCTTCTCAATCCTTCATTTTATAATGCTCCATGTTCTCACATATACTCTTCTCTTCTCCAACCATATGATCTAGGTTAATATCATCACTATTTAAACATTTCCATGAAGAGTTTTCTAGATGGTTATATGTTTTGCCCCTCTATCCTGATTGTTGAACATACACAAAGGTATATGTGATCCATATCATGTAAATTTTTTGTAACAACCTCTTCAAAACTTAAATAAACCTTCCAAGTCCATTTGATAATTATTTTACTTAAAACTTTGTTCCATTCCTGACTTTTATGTAAACTCTCTATTGCTTAGTCTTTATTGTTTTTGTTGCTTACCATTATTGTTGTTCAACATTTGTTAACCTTGTGATTCTCAGCATATATTGTGCTCGACACATACTATATCACTCAATGCTCATATACTTGGAATTTACTCAGTTGTTGATAACTTTCTTGGTCGTTGATGAGCTCAGTACATATAGAAAATTACTCTATGACCATAAACTTACTTGGCTTCTATAAAATTGCTTGGTACATACTATCTTATGCGCATGAATCATCTTATATAGAGTAGCTCGATCATAGTGATGACCATCTGACTTGTCCTTGTAAATGACTAAGTGTTTGACACTAATAGACAACAATAGTTAGAGATACCAACAATCTAGCCCTTTGACATTAGTGGAAAAAACACTTTGTCATATTTACACTTTTCATATCAATACAATCTGATAAAAATGATCTCTCCCCCTAAGTCTTATGACTTACGAATAATGAATAATAAATTCATTACAGCCTTTATACTATACATGTATACATTTCTTATTTCTTTCATCAATACACTCCCTCTTCCATATGCATTTCACCCTTGTATACATTTCCCCCTTTTTTTGAGCATTATATGTCACTGTTGTTGGGGGTGAAAGAGTTGAAGTAATCCATATGTTTCAATGAATTCCTTGTGAACATTGGTAATCATGGTTAGTGTATGATTCCATGTGTTTCTAGTTGCCTCCAAAATTTGATTATGCAGTTGTATTCTTGCAGCTAAATCAATTAAACTCTCAACCACTAATAAATTATGATCTTATGTGATAAGATCTTGGGTTGTTTTCAGTTCTGTATGCACGATCTCCAAATGAGGTATCATCATTGCCTAAATTGAGTTAATTTTGATCTCATGGTGTTGTTAGCTTCCTAAAGCTCATCCATTGTGCCTTGAGCATTCAGTACAGTATTGTAATGATCAATGCTAGATCCTACTATTTGTGAAATAACATTGTTGGATGCCTTCATCTCAACCTAAGTCATATCTATTTATGCGTGAATATATTCTATAAACCTTGGCACATCTGACAAAATTGTGTACATATGTTGTACTCCCTATATAAGTTCCATCATTACTTGTTCTCTTTCTTGCAATAGCACTTTCTAGTCAGCTATAGTTATGAAAACTTTGTCTACAACCTTGGTTTCAATTCTTTTTGCTGACCAATCCTTTAGCTTCTCATTAGGTTCAAAATTTTCAGTATTCAATTCATCAATTATGCTGACAAGGTTGTCAATGATGGGTATCTCTTCATCTAAATTTTGTATGTCAAAAGTATTACCAAAAATATGCTACATATTTTAATGCATGTTGTTGCTTTAGCCCTCTTCTTAGCTCTTCTTATCTCTTTTTCTTCTTCAAAATTTCTTGTCAAAAAATGTTTTGTTGTAAGGTGAGATTTGCTAGATCAAATTTTGGCATCTCAATTATTTCATCCAAACTAACCTAAATATCTACTGAAATATCTTTTATTTCTTTCCTCCTCTTTTTCAATGAAGGGGTATTGGTTCTTGGCACTTCCTTAGGAGTAGGTGAGGGGGTGTCACCACTCGATCTTACTTGTGCATCCATGCTCGAGATATTAGAAATCATACTTTGTTCAACCTTACTTGATTCTTTATTTTCCTTAATCTAGGGTGCTAAAACAATCTTATCATTTTTATTAGTTTCTCTATCTTCACCATCTCCTTTTTCATTTGTAGGCCTTAACTACTTGGCTTCTAGAGTTTCAGGGGTGTCAACATATATAGGAGACATGTTTCCTTTTGGACTTGGCACACTTGAGCTTTCTTTACTACTATTTTCATCATCAATATTTGCAGTCTCTACCTTCTTTGTACTTAGCCCAAAAATTCTCTTCCACAACAACTCACTTTTCTTTTGTACAACTTCCTCTTTATTTATCAATATAAAAAATGTTCTAAATTTTGGGATAAGTCTATTCATGTACTTCTCCAAAAATTGTGTCCTTTTCTTGTGATAGATCAAGTATAACTCTGACTAATTCATCAATTCTTATCTATTTTTCTACATCCTATGTCTGCCATCATCTTCTCTTTAGTCTTTCAAAGAGATCTTGAGGTATATGTGTATCCATTTCATTGGGATCTATCTTGAAATTTGACATCATTGCTATCATAACTTCTTCAATTCAAGTCTTGTCATCATTATCTAGTGTGTCATGTTTCACAAATTTAAAACTAGATAATATTGGAGAATTTTTACATTTGAACATACCTCATCAATAGACTTATGTTTCCTTTGAGATGGTCCTCTAACCAATATCCTTCTTCTAGTTTGAGGTTCACTTGGCTTATTTTGTGGTGGAGGTATCACTTCCTTCTTCCTCTTTGTTCTTTGATCAGCTTCTTCTACTTCATCTTCCTCATAACCATTGTCTTGTTCTTCATCTTCAATAGGACCTTCTATTATTTTTAATGGTTCTTTTCCCTTGACTAGGGTTCCTAGTTTATCTTCAAGGTCTGCAATCATTTTCTTTCTCTTCTTCTCCTTGGAAGCTATCTTGAAGTTCACTATTATTCTTGTTTTGGCTTCTTCATATCTTCCAAAACATTCAACCTCAAAATTGATTTCTTCTTTTAATAGTGCATCAATGTTTGCACTTACAACATCACTATCTATTTCATATTCAAAACTTTGTAATTATGCCTTCATTGGCTTAACTACTTGTAAAAATGTGTTATCTGTATCAACAAGGAAACATATCTTAGTGTAATATTTTGTGACTAGTTCCTCTAGAACTATCATTCTCCTTTTCATTCTTTGCTTGAATTCATCAAGCTATGTATTCATTTCATTTTCAAAATTTTCTCCCAATTGAGTGGTAAACTCATTGACTTTCCTTGTCACTATTATCTTGTTACCATACAACATTACATATACCAAGAAAATACTTCTAGATATAAAAGAGTATACAAACAATTAAGGAACCAAACTTACACATTAAATTCTTTGTCTTTCTTATTAATGATGGATTTTCTACTAGTTGTAATATTTGTAGATTGAAAAGATCATACTTGTGATCTTTCATCACAATCTTCCATGCTTGTTCCAGAAGCATACATGACACACTATTCAATTTGATTGATTAATTAAATTTGTAAGTAAAAAATCTCACTAAAAATTCTATGAGTGGATCATAAATTCTTGTAATGGACAGACCACATCCATTCCACTCAGCTCCTGTATTCGCCTCAAGCATCACATGGTTTTATTTTTATCTAGGGTTGGATAACCTGTAATCCTATGTACTATTGTCTTTATGATCTCTACTAGTCCATTTTGTAACCAGTACTTCATATCATGAACTCTACTCAAAATAACTTTGATCCATTTGATTCTAAAATTCCTTGAAAATTCTAGGGCTCGAGTTAACCCTTTCCTCTCAACAATCTGAAACTCATCCTTCAAAGTTCCTTCATTACACAGCTTCTCATAAGCTTCCCTGATTAAATAATCTCTCACTTCTCCAATTTTGTATATATAACAATTTGTAACATCATGAATCATAATGACTTTAGCTGGCATCAAGGATAACACACACATTGAGTCTCCTTTTACAAGAATCTTTGGAATAGCACAAAATTTAGGTGGAGGACGTGCATCACCCTTCACCAGTTGAACTTTACTAACCTTTTGACTAATTCTAGTGGTAATGAAGTTTCCATGATCATAACTAGGGTTTGATGTTCTTTCTTTTCTAGATACTCGGAACTCATTCAAACTTCTTAATCAAAGTGCTCCTTTAAATATTTGTTTGTTGCTGAAATTGCTCTAAGCTTTTCAAAAATCTAGATACAAGATATGAAGTAATGTATTCAAAAAAAAATTATATACCTCCTCTTTTGAATGATTAGGTTCACCATTAATGTTGTGTCCTTCGTTGAGTGGAAGCTAGTTGTCTTGGTTGTTACTAGCATAATAGCTTGGACTCTTCAATAACATTTGGTCTATGTTACAATGCTCAATCAACATAGATAGTTTTACTAATACTTGGAAACCTTTCACAAAATTTGTTCTTATGCATCTTATATATGCAGATATGAACTTTTAGCACATATTTATGCAAGGAATTGATGTATTCAATATTTCATTTAGGTATACGGTTCCATATACATACCTCTTTTTCTTAGTTAGAGATGACATGATCACCTTCTCCATTGGCTTGGGAGACCTTGGCTCCATTAGCTCCACTATTTCCATATTTTATTTTCTTTTTCCATTTCTAGTTCATTTCATTCCTCACTTGCTCAATGTCCACTTTTCCTTTTCCTTTATCCTTTGTTTGATTTTCAGAATGCACTTGAGTTGAGTAATTCTTGCTTTGATGTCCAAACATGTGTTACTTGTAACATGTATTGGTATATGCATAATTCCTATTCCTTTGATTTGACCAGTAGGGTTTTTTCTATTATCTGCATTCAAATGATCTATGTCCATATTTTTGATAGTTGTAGCACTATCCTTCAAATCTAGGTGTAGTAGATGTATTTCTCAATTTTGACCTACACCAATAAACTTAGGTTTAGAATTTTGCATACC
The DNA here is from genome assembly GCA_028749045.1 of Cupressus sempervirens. Lineage (NCBI taxonomy): Eukaryota > Viridiplantae > Streptophyta > Pinopsida > Cupressales > Cupressaceae > Cupressus > Cupressus sempervirens. The sequence continues at coordinate 784,714,228 of CM053793.1, forward strand.
ATGTTTTCTTTGACATATATTTGTAGTATGACCAATTTTTCCACAATGATAGTATGTTAATTGTCTTTTGGCTTTGCTTTTCTCATTTCTCCATTCCTAGATGATTCTCCTTTCTCAATGCAAGAATGTCCTAGCCCATTAGAACAACTTGATGAATTCATAAGCTCTTCAAAGTACTTCATTGTTTCCTTTGGTTTGTTAAATTTCTGCATAGATTCCTTCTCATTTTTTAGTTCATTCTTCAGTATCTCATTGTGTGTTTTCAGATTTGAAATATCCACATCCTTGTGATTCAGTTTTTGATTAACAAACATTATTTGATTCATTAGATCCATTTGTGTATTTGTGAGCTTTTTGACATCTGATATCCTTTCTTCAAGTCTAGTATCCATTACCCTTTTTCCTTCTTCTACCATAGTCTTGTCTTCTTCAACTTTCTTTCTTTGATCAGTCACTTCACATAGTCTCACTAATTGGATTTCACGTTCTCTTTTTAGTGCCCTTATCTCTTCATTGAGGAGTTTGTTCCTTTCATGTAGTTTAACAAATGCTTTGTCATTAGGATTGATTGGTTCAAATAGTCCTCTAGTTTCAACTTCTTCATAAGAGTATTTCTTTATCTAGATGGAAATTTCCTTTCTTCTTTTTAGGGAATCCTTTAGATCTTTTCTTTCCTTCTCAAGTTTCTATAGTTTGAGTTATATGTCAATCATCTAATTGTCAATTGTTTTTTTCTAGTTTGAAAGCCTCCATCTTCCAAGATCTAATCTCCAAGACTTTGAGTTTCTTGCAAAGAATAAGTTCTTTGGTACCAATTGTTGATTTATGGAGGTGTAAACTAGAAACTTGGGGGGGTGAATTATAATCTAGAACACTTTTACTTTTCACTAAGTTATCCACGTCTAATAATAACTTGTGCATGTAAAACTATAAATGTAAACTTGTTGTAACATGTAAATCAATTCAATTACATACATGAAAGTAATAACACATAACACAATATTTGTTGCCTAGAAACCCTCCAAGCTGAAGGTAAAGTTGGGGTGGGGATGACACCCACAAATCTTCACTACTGTAGTAATAAAGCTAACTAGTTAAGGTTACAATGTTTGACCATAACATATGATCTATCCTGTAAGGAGTCTATCATATTAAAGACTTAAGAAACTATTAGGTTTCACCTTGTTAAAGGATTTAACACTTAAAATTAAGGACTCTGTTAGGAGATTGACAAAGATTTGTTAAGACCACTCTATTAAGAGATTTACCTTGATTCACGTTAAAACTAACTTAGTACATGACTCTCAATTTTCTCTGCAAGCTGATTTTGAGTCTCCTCCTTACTAATTGATCCTCTCCTCTAATCTGATAACACTTGTCTTTCCCTTTCACTTTCCCTGCTTATGAATAGGTCACTTTCTTTGTTAAATGATAATAGAACCCTTGAATGACTTACGATCTTCTCAAACCTTCATTATATAATGCTTCATGTTTGCACATATACTAGTCTCTTCTTCGACCATATGACCTAGGTTAAGATCATCACCATTTAAAGATTTCCATGAAGATTTTGCTAGATGTTTCTATTTTTTGCCTCTTCATCATGATTGTTGAAAATAAACATAGGGATATGCGATCCACATCATGTAAATGTTCTGTAACAACCTCTTCATAACTTAAATAAACCTTCCAAGTTGGACTAATAATCATTTTTCCTTAAACTTTGTTCCATTCCTAAATTTTTTGTAAACTCTGCATTGCTTGGCCTTTACTATTTCTATTGCTCAACCTTTATTAACCTTGTAATGCTTGGCATATATTGTGCTTAGCACATACTATATCACTCGATGCTCATATACTTGGAATTTACTTTTTCTCTGATGAGCTTGATACATATAGAAAATTACTCTATGATGATACACTTACTCAACTTCAATAGAACTACTTGGTACATACTATCTCATGTACATGGCTCAGCCTATATAGAGTAGCTCAGTCGCAGCAATGTCTATCTCACTTTACCTTGTAAATGAGTAAATGGTTGATAGCAATAGAAAATAATGGCTAGAGATACCAATAGTTATACAATTTTATGCACTTAGTATGGACTTTGTGCAATAAGACACATACCTTATGAGGCTGTTTCCAAGGAGTTCAAGTAGACAAGTTATGGAATGGTCCACCAAGATCTCACCACCTCTCAGGTCTTTTGATAAAATTACACAATATTTTATTCAACATTATTCTTACAACATTCAACACCCCATTACCATGTTATACCTTTGCGACATTAATAAAAATCAAGTGAAATCTTTTATTTCCTACCTACAAAGATGGAGAACTACATGTTAGATACCCATGACAAACTCTTGAGAATGAAGAGATTGAAATCTTTGTCAACACTCTTTTCCTTGAACTATATTATGATCTTATAAAAAAATCTTCACTACCTTCAATGATATGCTTGAAAGTTCTTATCGCATTGAGGACATTTCTATTAAGAAGGGTGACATAGTGTTGAATAACAATTAAAATGGCAATGAGAATGGAAAAGATAAGAATAAATATGTTGTCAATGATGAAGTTGTGGATGTTGATAATGCAAAAGATCTCACTTTTCACTTTTCCAATATTATATATGCCTCTAAACAACAAGAAGTGATACGATCTAGTTATTACAACAAATCACAATCTCATGAAAAATCAAAAAAGCCTTCTAGACCTAGGCACACTTGTTGGTGTTTTAAAATGTTATGTTTCAAAAACCCAATGATGAGAACAAAATACATCCAGGGGTAGCTACTTCCTTTCTACAACATACCCATTAAGACACCAAGGCCAACTATAAGGCTATACTCCTACTTCTACTTCAGGCTCTACAAGACCTGGGCAGGTGAACCTTAGATTCTTCATATGGTACCAGTATCAAAGCATATAACTAAATCTATATAGCAGATAAAAATCCCCTAAATCTTCTATTCTTATGCAAACAACATAGACATGAAATTTCTAGTAACATGACCTATGAACTAGACAAGCTAAGTAAGGGTAACTCTTTTTAGCTCTTCAAACAAAAGGGAAAAGGATTTGATTATAAATTGGTTTCAGCATAACCAAGAAATAAACAACAAAACACATTGATCCTATAGCTAATCAGTGCCTTATCTATTGGGCAATTCCACAAATCACTATCACACATCTTTGGAAATCATTGATACATTTCATATATTAGGACATCTAGATCTATCCATTCACCTTATGAATTAGACATTTGCATCTTTTTGAATCTCATACTCAACCTATCCCTTCATGAAATATACAACCCCATTATGGTAAATCAAGCATTTACATGACTCCCTGAATCATAAGCAAAACATACCACAGCGTACAACCTTAAAACAAATTGTAATTGGACTTGTGCTCTTTTTTCACAAATCAAAAAAGATTACTAACATCACAAACAAGAGACAAGATTCAGACTAAAGATGAAACTAGTTGTTGCACTTTTATTCATTTCCTTGAGAAAAATACATAAAGGATGCAGGAAATTGAACCATAAAACTGCTAATTAATAGACTAGAACTATCTGTATTCTCATTAATTATTGTTCATTAAATGAGAGAAATGTTGAAGAATGGTTGGAAATCCAACTAAGAACTTGCTCAAAGAACTTAGGAACCATCCCTAGATAAAGAAAGAAAAGAGAAAGATATAGGAGTGAAAATAAATCTTGGATCTAATCTAGAAGTGGCACATGTCCACTTGAATCTAAATCCCCTGGTGCTGCAAAGCCTCTCTCTTCTCTCTACAACTAAAATCTGAGAGGAATCTCATCATTGAGCTTTAATTAACTCAAAATATCTTCTCCAACTAATGAGAAACCCTATTCTGATAAAGACATTAGGTATGCATTTGAAATGCCGATAAAATCTTCACTAAACTAATTTATAGGTGAAAAACATCACCAATTGCATTTTTACTAACTTTTGCACACACCTAGTTCACCATTTTGCCAAAAACCAAGTCTGAATTACCCTAACAGAATGTGGTTGAAAAATAGGCACTTGGGACAAAACTCTAAATATCTCAAATATAATGCTTCCTATGCAAAAACAAACTACAAATCTAGAAATTTCATTCTAAGAGTTTTTCATCAATATATGATATTCCTATACCCTCTTATTGGAAATGTTTAGAAGATCAATTTGAAAATCATGCTCCTAAATGGTTCATAGGACTATATTTTATTCAAATATTTAATTTGGCCAATAGTAAAAACTTTATAATATAATTTTTTTATTTAAATGACCCTATACATGTTTTCAAAAGCAAAATAAAAAATATTATTTTTTTCACTTCGAAAATTTCCCTCTCATTTTTCATCTAGGTCAACCTACTTTGATTGGTCATCCTTTTCTCCATTACTGCCACCTGGGTGCCACATGGCACCCTCTGAGTGGACCTCCATGTATGGTGACTATCACATCATCTTCCTTCTAGAAACCCTACCATGTCATTGCCATGTGGCATCACCTAATTCATCAAAATGTTATCATCACCACCCAAGCCCACTACCACATGGTGGCATGGCACTTCCTTGCATTCGTTATCTTCCTTGCATCTTCAATTTATGGGAAAGCACCAGCCATAAGATCTACCACATGTCAACATCTGGTGAGTCACTCCTAGAATTTTCCACATCAACATTAACCGCATGGGGCACAATGCTTCCTCACTTTCATTAACCAGTGTGGATCTTTGAGTTCTAGGGAAGTGAAAACCGTTGAATCCTACCACATGTCAGCATCTTGAGTGTCGATCTTGCAACTGCCACATAATCTTTCCTCATTTTCAATGCCACTTGTTGTGTTATGATTTGTCCATCTGGGGCCATGTGTTTCTTTTTCATTCATCTAGTTATCTACCACATTTGCATCCTCAATCTATGTGCCTATTCAAAATTATCCTTCTGGTCACCAAGCTGGCTGGCTAGGCCCATGCATGAGGTATTGGCTCCAAAAGCCTTTGTTTCTTTAAGACTCTTTAATATCTTATTCTTGTGTATATAAATATAAAATATTTTCCCCCCACTATCAATATGGGATAACCCAAAGCACTAGTATTTGACCTTTTACAAAATACAATTTGAATGAAGCATCAATGTCCATTTTTCCACCAGTCAATGGTAGCATTGGGCTTGGAAACTAGGACAATGGTGAATTATAGTTTGAAAAACCCATTTAAAACACTTGTTTCATGTCATTAAACAAATTTTTTTCCACACATCTACAATGATGATCCTCTTTTACACATAAAACACTGCCAAAATGGAATAGTAGGAAGATTACAATCCCTACATCAAACTTCTTCACTCACTGCGTCAAACTTTATCACAATCCCTTAAAGGTCCCTCTTACAACCTAAACTAAATCATCCTTGTGATTGGAAAAGAAATAGCATTATACTTGATTCTTAGATCATTGGAAAGTGGGGCATTCATCAAAACACACCTCACACCTAATAGTTTTCCATTGCTTCGAAGCTTGGAGCTTCATCCTCTACATTCTACAAATGTCTGAGAAGAAAAAAATTGAGTAGAAGCCTCCAAAAAACATTAATAACCTTTTTGTGTGGTAATATCTCCACTTTTGTTTTACATCTCTCTTCAACCACAAGTTAAAAGAAGAGTGGGAGTGCACATTCTATAGTTTGCCCATGCACTCCCAAATGAAAACTTCTAACCGCGGCATGCTTTCATCCTTTAGGAGACATATAACCATATGAGAAAATCCATAGGAGACATATAAGAGAAAATCCTTATTTCATACAAGAGAATCCATAAGAAAACCCTACTTGCAAACAAAAATAACCATTGAGAAATTCCTTCAACAATCAATGTAACAAACACTGGTTGAATCATTGGCCATAATAATTGACACAATTGTCCCAAATTCACTGATAGCTTGAATTGTTGCCTCAAATTCTAGCACCAAAACCTTTGCAACTTTTATTTTCAAATTGCATTTTCCATTTGTTAATTAGCAACCTCAAAAAAAAAATACAAGGCTCCTCCCTCACACGGTGTCAATCACTCAAACTAAGGTCTTTAAAATGTAAAATGTTCAGTACCTTCCTTGAACAATCATTTCTTATTAAGATTCACATGATTCATTTGATCTATAAATCTTGGCATTCATACTAAGATAATATGGCAGTTAGAATATCTTAGTAATACTTGAAAATCCTATATTCCCCAATCCATATCTCAGCCATCAGATGATATTAGTTGGGCCCCAAATTGGGTCTGACTATAAAAAAAAATTATTTTTAAACAACTAAAACTTTAAATTGATATTTTAATCACCTAATACTGAATTGATCCCAATTTAATCATTTGAAAAGCATTTTACTACTTATCTACAAACTGAGATTTTCTTACAGGAAGGCCTCTAGGCTGACTTTAAAAACTAACCAAAACACCAGATAGAGCTTTGAAAATTGATATATTGATTCTCTGCTCCACATTATTGTATCCTATTAGATCTCATATCATGACAATATTTGGGTCAAAATATGTTGACTATCAAAGTTGCCTTCTCCGAACTGCCTACAAACAAAATTTAAGAAACCCATAAAATGTGTTTGGTTTTGGCTTTCAAAATAGGTTAAACTGATACTTGGGGGCATGAAAACTAGGGTGTTAGTTAATTGTCATGTGGAGAGTATAAATATTTGATTTAGGCTCAAGAAGAATAATTGGACGCATTTGGCAGAGGGTTGAAGTTGGGTACTTGGATTTGTAGAAGTGGGAATACTGGTAGAAAAGTGATTTTCACAAACGGAATGGACCTAGCCAAGTGTGTAGATAGATTCATCAAGATTTGAAAATGGGTACACTTAAATTATTTTTAGATTAGAACACATTGGTACAATCCATTTGGTCTCATCTATCATGGATTTGGAGTTGTGATGCCTCAAACAAGGGTATTGATCAATCTACACCTTAAGACACTAGTAAAACTTTGTAAATTGTATTTGGAGTCGCATTTGAAAACTAGTCAAACAGTTCATCATTGACTCAAATGTGGTATATAGAAATTATCTAACCTATAAAATACAATGCAAAAGGAATTCTCTCATTTCATTCAACTTGGTCAAAGTTATAACTAGTCAGGTAAGGCTTCCCAAAATTTTGACAAATATACATCAGCATGACAACAATAAACAACTAGCTTTGAGGGATTCAAAACATATTGAAATGACTTGAAAAATGAAACATAGGTTCTTTGATATGCATAATAAATACTTCCAAAGTTAAGATTCATGAGACATAACCAGGTACAAGATATTCAAATGCAAACTAGGCTTCTTGTCATTGTTTGACACTTCAGCAAAAAATTCAAATCTGAACATTACTCAAAATGAAACTTCACATAATGACTCAGAATAAAAATTTATCATTATAGGATGCATGAATATATTGAATGTAAATCTTTAGAAACATTAAACACTTCATAGACCTCAAAAGGATAGCCAGGTACGCATGCATTAAATGTGCTTGTAGTGGCTCAATTTTTAGAACAATACTCAAAATCAAGGTTTCAATTTTGAGTCCCAAAAACACATATACTCTAATGGTTGAATCATATGATGTGGTCTTGAATACTTTTCTTTCCATCAAACTTGTTACATTTCCTAACAATTCATGACCTTATGACCCACCTTTTTAACCTACTTGGTGGAGGGACGATCATTTCTGCAATTATCATAGAAATAAGTGTCGCAACATTGATAATTATTTTAAACTTAATGATGTAATATCAAACTTCATTGATGAATGGAAAATTGTCACTAATAGAATGGTTAATAATTCAGATCACAAGTCTTTTAGACGGTCTTTTCCTGAGTATGAACAAGGAGAGACATCCAATTCTAACAAGAAAGGCAACGATGTAAAGATTAATTACACTTATGTCAATACCAACAATGTTATCAACATGCTTGAGACCCTTGAGGATAATTTTTACATGATGGGTCTCAAATTTGATGAGGAAACTAATTAGGAAATAGATGATGAAAGGCCTAAGGTAGTCTTGAGAATGTGTGACCCCTTTCCATACTTTGATGACTCTAGACCTAGGGTTTCACTCAAGATGGTGGATCTCTCTTCTTCTCATGGTGAGACACTAAACATTGTTACTAGGGGGTAGTCTAAGGTTGTCCTTAAGGTGGCTAATGGCTTTAAACAAAATTCCTCTTCTAAGAAACCTACTACTTCCTTTATGTCCACTTATGATCTTGTGAGTTAGTTGCAATGAACTCCTGCTCAGGTATATATCTTTGAGTTTCTAGAGTTATCTCCTTGGCATAAGGAGATCCTAGAAAAAGTGATTTGCATAACTATTGTTCCCATGAATATTGACACATATAAGTTTCAAGTTGTGGTGAACCATATTTCCTCACTACATTACCTTATGTTCTCTGAAGAGAATGATAGAGCATCAAGTCATCCTTATAATCTTTCCCTACACATTAAAGTTCAAATTCATCATACCCGAGTAAAATGAGTATTGATAGACAATGGTACAAGGCTAAATAGTTGAGGCTATCTAAATTTTTTTTTGACTCTAGGCACAAAGCCACCCTAAAATCTTATGATGATGACAAACAATCTTCTAAAGGTCTTATTGTGTTACCCATTCAAGTTGGCCTTGTGGAGAAGGATGTGGTATTTCAAGTGCTTGATATTCCCCTCTCATATAACCTTTTATTAGGAAGACCATGGATTCATGATTAAGGATAGTTGAGGCTATCTAAATTTTCTATTGACTCTAGATGCAAAACCACCCTAAAATCTTATGATGATGATGAACAATCTTTTAAAGGTCTTGTTGTGTTACCCATTCAAGTTGGTCTTGTGGAGAAGGATGTGGTATTTCAAGTGCTTGATATTCCACTCTCATATAACCTTTTCTTAGGAATACGATGGATTCACGATTAAGGAGAAACCTCTCCTAAGAAAAATATGTAAATGTTGGTGAATTCAACATTTAATGTGCAGGAAAAATTTCTAATCGAGGGTGATTTTTTTGTTCAAGAGAGGGGAGAAAATTATTTTCTATTGGCAAATTTTACTTAGTATCAAAATTTAATAATAATTGTATCAAATTTTTTTTAAATGGCACGCAAATAAATGTAAGAAAATTAATTATTTCACATGGCACAAAATATTAATATAGTTGGCTAATTTGTCGATTGCTATAGAGAGATTATTTAACTTTTTGGTGAATTTACAGAGTCACAAGGGGGGGGGGGGGGGGGGGGCATGGTCCATATGCCAAGTGTGCACTATACAATGTACTTGTAATCTTCCAATCTATTAAGATTCAATTAATAATATGTCCTTTTTTGTTTCCATCTTGGCCATCATCACTTTGCATGTTATCTTTGCTATGGTGAAAGGAATTAATATGGACCTTCAATGTAAGATATATCAACAACCTCGAATCTATTTTGGGCCTAATTTTAAATGTTATAACATAAATTCTAATTCTTCCCAAAATCAAGACACATGTCCCAAATCCCAAAATATAAAATAGTTGGCTAAACGAGGGTAGTTGGAGACATGCATCGGTAAAATGGTAGGCAATGCTTGGCCCTAAGGAAAAAAATTGTTTATTCTAAGGGAAAAATAACTTTTTCCAATAAGAAAACATCAAGTAAAACCTGGCAACATTTTTAAAACAATTGTTTCCTAAATGTAAATTACATTGGCAATTTAACTAGGATTTGGGACCAATTATGTGTAAACTAATGGGCGATTAATCGAGCTTTGGAGCCAAGTTATTTAATATCTTTGCTATGTGGTTGACCCCATATATAGGTCTTATTCACAAAATTATGATTCCTTAAAGTGATGTAATCATCAATTGGCAAATATTCTCCACTAAAAAAATAACTATTCACGATATGCAAGTCGTGCCATCAACTTATCATCAATGCATAAAATTTCCCTTCAATGGTTCTGAGATCATGATTTTGGGGGATAACTCTATGTATATTAATGCACTCACTATTTTTGAGTCATTAGTGCCACACAATAGACCTACTAGTGATATTAGACTCTCTCTTGTTGAGTGCAAGAATAAGATGAAGATGATGAATATTGGTGTTGGGGAATACACCTTGGACTCTATTGTTGTACTGCCAATTTCTCCCATCTTATGGGAAACCATCTATTGACATGAAGCCACCTCTTTAGCTATGACCATCTATGTCACATTTGTTCAGTCTTTAGATCCATTAGAAGACAAAAAGGAAGACTAAGCTATGACAAATTGGATATATAGGAAAGAAGATATAGTTGATGAAGTCATACTTGCTACACCTATCTCTCCCAAGAGATATGGAAAAGGTTATCAATTTATTAGGAACATAGGTTACGCTAGAAATGGACCTTTGAGTGATAATAAGCATGCCCTTATTGAACCTATGAGTCACACAAAAGGTCACAAAAGCAAAGATACATTGGGTCTAGGCTATGGCATTGAAAGAAATTTTCCTATCTATGATGAAGAACCTCCCATAGCTAATGATTCAGATGATGAGGTTCAACCCATGACTACTATTAGTCCTAAATATTTTGATCCATCTACTTCCATTCTTTGGGGAGATGAATTGTTTCCTAATGATAACAATACTGAATCTTCCACGTCTAGACAACCTAAATTTGATGTGTTATATATCGAAGATCCTAACAAAGAAAGAGTTAGAAGGGACATTTCTCATATTGTGGCATGTAATCCAAGTACTAATTCAAATGAATATTAATGGGATTTCCCTTTTTGACATATCTTGTGAAGTGGGAGTTGATGTGGTACATGTTTATATTGATTAAACCAACATAGTTAATGAGCCTTTCATAGGTTCTGATGAATTAGACTCCCAACTTCCTTTAGTGGATCATATTGGTGCTCCTAGAATTAATTCCAATTTTGATTCCTTTGGATATTTTCTTATAGAATTTGACTCTCCTTTTACCAAAGATAATTCCTTATGCATTAATAACCTTAAAGCTTCCTTATCAATGGCACTCGTACACCAAATTTTCATACAAAATCAAAGAACTAAGCTTCCATATTTCCAAAATGACTATAAGATCACTTGCTATCTAAACACTTTCAAACCAACAATCTTTTCCACTAGAAAACTAGGTATTAGTATGAATGAGTTAGACATCAAGTATCTTAGTCATAAATTAAAGAGAAAAATGAAAAAATGAAGCTCAGATGGTAAAAACCAATTTTTGTCAGTGTCTGAGCCTTAAAATAGTAAAAATAAAGATGTATCTAAGGGTGAAAACCTCTTCGAGGCACCTAAAGATGAGGTACTTGCTAGTATACTAAGTTATTTCTAAGACAAGTCATTAGTTTTGATTGAGCCTACACATACCATCAATCTTGGTACTGAAGAATCTTCTCAGATTATGCATTCAAGGATCAATCCCTATCAACTGAAGAAAAGGCACAATTCACTCAATTCTTCAAAGAAAAGAAAATCAAATTTTCTTGGACATATGTTGATATGTCTGGCCTTGGTACAAATCTTATTATGCATCATCTCTCTATAGCTCTTAGTGTTAAACTTGCCAAACAAAAATTAAGGAAGATGCATCCACATGTGGCCTTGCTTGTGAAAGATGAGTTATAAAAAATTTGAGCACAAAATTCATCAAAGGTATTGATTATGCTGAATGGATCTCCAACATTGTCCCTATTTCTAAACATGACAAATCCATTTGAGTTTGTATTGATTTCTAAGATCTTAACAAAGTATTCCCATAGGATGACTTTCCACTCCCAAATATTGACAAAATAGTGGATATGATCGTGGGTTATTAAATTTACTCTCTCATGGATGGTTTCCTAGGTTGTAATAAGATAAAACAACTTTTACATGTGTTAGGGGTACCTTCCATTGGAATGTCATGCCTTTCGGTCTTAAGAATGTGGGTGCTACTTATCAAAGGGCTATAACTACAAATTTCCATGACATGATGCACAAGAATATGGAATATTACGTTGATGACATCTTTTCTAAATCCAAGAAAAGAAGCACTCACCTTGTTCACTTGAGTTTGATATTGGATCATTGGAATAATTTCTACTTAGATTTAATTCCAAGAAGTGTGTTTTCAATGTCACATCTAGAAAACTCTTAGGCTACATCATATCAACTCAAGGCATTGAAGTTGATCCCAAAAAGGTGTAAGAAATCATGAAGATGCCACCTCCTAGGAATATCAATAAATTAAGGAGTCTACAAGGACAATTTTTTTTATCTATTAGGAGGTTCATCTCTCAGTTGGTTGATAGGTCCCAAACATTTGACAAGAATTTGTATAAGGGATCCACATGTGTATGAGAAAGGACTATGAGAAGAGTCTAGCTCAAATAAAACATTACTTGGCTAAATCGCCTATCCTCATGCTTCCTATTCCTGGGAAGTCCTTGATACTATACATCTCAGCTATGAACATTTCTCTAGGGATTTTCTAGTCAAACATTAGTTTCTTATGAGATCAACTAGAAAAATATTGAGAATATTTGTCTAGCTATAGTATTTTCATTACAAAAGCTTTGTCACTACATGCTTGTGCATACTACACAACTAGTTACCAAGATTGATCCTCTAAAATAGCTTTTTAAGTAAAGTTACACTTACAAGAATACTAGCTAAATGGATCATGATTCTATCTAAATTTGACATTCAATATGTCGAACATAAAGCTATCAAAGGGAAAGTCATTGTTGATCAAATCACTAATTTTCCACTCCAAGAGAATGCTCCCATGCGTATAGATTTTCTAGATTCATCCATCACATATGTCACATAAAGAACTTGTAAAATATTCTATGATGGGCCTCACAACCAAAATGGGGTTGGTGCTAGTATCTTGTTCATTAAACCTCATGGATATACAAGTTATAAGTCTTACAAGTTGCTATTTCCTTGCACCAACAATATAGCTAAATACGAGGCCCTTACTAATGGTATCAAGCTAGCTATTGAATGGAGAATTACTGAATTGGATATTTATAGAGATTCTCAACTTGTTCTAAATCAAATCAATAATTATTATCAAACCAAAGATGACAAGTTTGTGCCATACAAGAATTTGATTGATTCTTTAAGAAATTATTTCACTTTTGTCACATTTCACCAAATTCCTAGGGTGGAGAACAAGGCTACAGATGCTATGGCTACCTTGGCATCTATTCTACAATTACAAGAACATGAGTGTCACTTTAAATTCTCAGTGGAAGAGCTATGCTATCCTTCTTATGATTCCCTTGACAACTAAGTCATTTGCATTGTTGGTCATGATTCCTCTCATTATGCCACCATTTATTCTTACCTTTGTGATCACTTTATTTCTAAAAATCTCACTCATAATGAAAAATGTCAACTCATCCACAATGCCTCCCTGTGTACCCTCATCTTAGGTAACGTGTATAGGAAGGGTTTAGATAGAACGCTTCTTAGGTTTCTAGAAATGGATTAGTCCACAAGAGAACTAGCTAAAGTTCACGATGATATTTTTGGGTCTCACTCTAATGGCCTTGTGCTTGCTCGAAAGCTACTTAGGGCTACTTATTATTGGCCTACCATGCAAGAAAATATCGTATTATATGCAAAATGTTGTAAGAAATATTAGCTACATGGAAACCTAATTCATGCTCCTAGACATGAGTTAATTCTATCCATCTCACTTTGGCCTTTTCAATAATGGGCATTTGATCTAGTTGGAAAGATCCACCCTATTTCCTCAAGTGGGCACAAGTCTGTTATTATAGCTACATAATATTTTACAAAATGGGTTAAAGTTATGCCTCTTTTTGATCTACTGGGAAGCATGCTTATTTATTTATTTTGAATCACATAATTTTCCATTATGGCATTCCCTCCTCCATAGTTACTGATAATGGGGGATAATTCAAAAAAAGGACCTTAGGCAACTTTGTAAGAAGTTCAAGATCAAACAACATTGGTACTCTATTTATCATCCTGAAGGGAATGATCAAGCTGAAGCATAAATAAGACATTATTAAAAATCTTACATAGGACTGTATACAAGTCAAGGAGAGATTAGGATCTACAAATTAATCCTGCATTATGGGCTTATCAAACTAGCATATGCACTCCCACTAGAGCTACCCTATTTTCTCTCATTTATGGTTATGAAGTTGTTATCCCACTTGAGGTTGAGATTCCATCCTTACGAGTCTCCTTGAAAAGGTTGATCAATGATAAAGATTATAGGACCATGAGAATACATGAATTTGATGTCCTGGATGAACGTCGTAAGGCCACTTTTGATCACATGAGAGCTTAGAAAAATTGTATGTCTACAAGCTATAATAAGAAAGTTCATTCTAGATCATTTCAAGTTGGAGATCTTGTTCTTAGAGAGAACCTAAAATATTAGTGAAATGGAGAAAAAAAAGGGGAAGTTAGAACCTAATTGGATGGGTCCCTATATTGTCATTGTTGCATTTGGACATGGTGGATATCAGCTATCTACACTAGAGGGAGAACAACTCCCTGAACCCATCAACATACTTCACCTCAAGAAGTTCTATGCCTATTACTTGTTTCTCATCTTTGTATATATTTTATGATCCTAAAAAAATCCTAAAAAGTGGAAAATGTCCTAAAAATTTATCATCTTAGTGAAAACCAAATAATAAGTGCTTTGATGTATCATAAAATAAATTCAAATATCTCAAAAATACAAAAAATTAATAAAGAGTCCTTAAAAAAAAAAATTTAAAGTGTCAAGTGGTGAAAACCTGAAAACAAGCGCTACTTGAGACCCTTGAACCTATGTTTATCAGTCTTGTTTTGTGCTCATGAACCTATTCATCTCATTTTTCTTTATCTTTCTTAGCTTGGAACTAACTCTTGTCTAGGCCTAGGGGCCACAAATTTCTTATCTTATCAGTCTCTCCTTATGCATTGGTGTTTCTTTGGAATCTCTCTCAAATAGTATTTTTCAACACTTCCTCTTGACATTGAGTGTTTTTCAACACTTATCAGATACTTTAGTTATAATCTAGGATGTTGTGGTGTTTCTTGCTAGCCAACTCGAGTCCTACAGAGACATTCATATGAATTCCACACATGCACTTAAAAACTATAATTGACTCATTGTCTTTATTTCTCTTTGTGTGTTGTCTATGATGATTTCTTTTTTGATTGTTCTCTCCCTAATAGTCTCTCAATGATTTCATGGACTAGAGAACTAGGGGCATATGTGGCATTTTTTCTCTTGATTTCTTCTTGTGGGTATACCTTGTTGACCTTAAGTGTTGTGTTTATTCATGCTTTTCCTACTTGACATTTAGGACCTACCATGTATCATCCTTGTCTATTTTTTGCAAGATTGTACTCAAGGGTTATTCCTGGCACTTGTGCTTTGATACAAGTGCAATCTTGCTACACTAAACTTAGGGAATCTAATTGCACTAGTCATCTTGACCTATATGTATTTGATGGATAGGTTGGGTTCCCACATACCTATCTAATATAGATCATATTCATATCCTCATAGTTATACTAGTGATGATTTTATGATCTTTCGATGTGCCTAACAAGGCTCAATGATGAAAACTATGGCCTACTTATGCAACCCTTGCAATTGCACCTTTTCATACTTGCTTTCATTCTAGGGTTCATTCTAGTTTAGCTTTTGCATTTTTCATGATGAGAGAGCTCTATCTTTATCTTTCATGAATGTGTCAACTAACTGCATTCACCTCCTTTTGGTTCCTCTTGATCATGTCCTCCACTCTTTGTCGGTCTTAGAAACTTTATGCTTCTCTAATTCCTATCATCACAAGGGGTTAATCTTCTCATCACATCTAATCTATCCAAGTGCTAAATTTTCAAATCTTGAGTCTATATCATAACATGAGAGCTAAACATATGAGATAGATATATCCATACATCCATGAGCATATAAACATAAAGAAGAACATATGTAAACATGAGCATACTATAGACACTTAAAATTGTCTTAAACACTATATTAATTGATTTAATATCACCCTTGACACTATAATTAATTAATTATATCTATTCAATGTGTGATATTAGACCTTCATCCTTAAGAAAACTTATCATAGTTGTACTCTCTAACTTGGGATCATTTCCATCGCCGTGTATTGAGTCATCTATTGTATATATTGTTCCAACTTGGGATCATTTGTCCATCTCCAAGTAGAAGAGGGTGTCATAATTTAAATCCAACATCCCATTTTTTACAATATCATAAGGTCTTTATCTACCTCAAGTTTATCTCAAACCTTCATTGAATATCAAATCAAATCAAAACAAAGTCCAAAATTGCTCCTAGTCCTAAGGTCACATTTCATACATCATCAAATATTTCATTACTCCTCATATAAGTTCATGAATAAGAACTGGCTTAACCAAATGGTTTAAGATCTTCAAAGGCAATATGGAGTTATACCTCCCATTCAACCTACATACTAAATCAATCTTCAAAACTACATGTCCAATCTTAATCCATCTCACATTTATTATACTTCCTCCACCTCTAACCTGGGAAACCCACCTCATTATCATTCATCCACATATGATTCTATTCATAGATCACATAATTCCTTGAACATAAATTTCATTGCCAAAAAAATTGAAGAACTCAAGAATTATGTCCTTAGCCTACAAAATGGGGGTCAAAAGCAAAAATCTACCTGCCAAAACATGTGTCCTCCTCCCCCATATTTCCAAGTCCATAATCCTCATGTCCCATCCAACCCAAATCCTCTATGTAATTCTCCATGCTTTGATTTAAATTTCCAAAACCATCATCCCAATCCCCTACCCATGCCTCAACCTCCACACAATATTAATACTCTAGAATCACATCATCCCCACCTTGTAATAGTTTTATCTCACTAGAAACCATGTCTAAATACAAAACTAAAAATAAAGTGATCCAATCACCCAAAGTCATACACACAATGCCATCTCAAGAATTTGTTCCAAATCATGCCATTATGGATTCCTCCTCTTCTTTAGATCCAAGAAATTCCCATATCCCTCAAAATTCATTTATTCCTCTTGATCCATCTCCTGATCCCCTTCCCAATCAAGATCAAGACATGACCTCTATTTCACCCATTATTGATTCCCCTCTATCTCAAGAGTTAACCTTCATTTATCCTCCACTTCATGAAGATTTTCCTTGCACTTCATCCACTAATACTCCTCCATCTCAAGAGTTAACCTCCATTTATCCTCCACTTCATGAAGATTTTCCTTTCACTTCATCCACTAATACTCCTCCATGTCAAGATAAAATCACTCCATCTCATGGTTCCATACCCTCCACTCTATTATATGTTTTTGTTCGATCTCATGATCTGATCATTCCACCACATAATCCTCTTATAAGTCAAGATCAAAGTACCCCTTAATTTGAATTTCATGATCCCATTCCATCTCAAGATCCTATTATCTCTCATAATCCCCCTCATGATCCTAATCCTCTACATGATCCTATCACACCAATCCAATTCACTCATGAACCCCCTATACATGGACTCACATCTTGTATTGAAAATGATAAGTATCAACCCATTGAAGAAATAACATCTCAAGATGATTGTACACCTTCCATTCTTCCCAATAAAAATTTTATCCATCCAAGCCTAAATTTTCCCATCATCCATATTCCAAGTCCATTTTGGGCCCTTATATCCATATTCCCATTCCTTCCTTATTTCCATCCATTTTGGGTCCTTACATACATCTATCCACCATATCCAATTATTCCACTTCATCACCTTATACTCCTAATAAAGATCAACAAAGGCACACATCTTTGAATTCCATCCAATGTTCACCCTCCATAATTTCATCTACCGTCTATCCATACCATTTATCTTCATGCACCCATACCATAGCGAAAGGAAGAAAATTGGATGTCAAAGATAAAGTGAATAAAGCCAAATATCTACAAAAATTCAAGGATCAACATGTCACCTCTAAAAGATATGTTCCAGAAAAGAAAAATATGATCCAAAAGAAACGAAAAATCAAAAGGCCAAAAAGGCTCAAAATGAAACACTCAAAAACTAAGTGGATTCCAAAGCTACTTGATGAAGTAATGAATCTGAAAGAGAGATTCAAAATGGCATCCAATTTTGCTAATCCAAAGGCTTCCTTCATCCATAAATCCTCAAAGATTTCATTTTCCAAATCCATTTTGGGTCCTTATATACCCAAATCCACCATTCTAAATCCATCATCTCCTTCACCCATTTTGGGTCCCTATATCCCAAAATTCAAACTTTCTCCTACATATCCTCTGAAATTTCATCTTGTCCATTGCCCTTTAAGGTGTGTGCCAATGACAATCTTTCCACCTCTTTCATCCACTAATGCATGAGTCTTCCAACCTAGCATCCATCAATCATGCCTTCCTCCCAACAACTCCACCCCCTTAATCCAAACTTTTTCATAAGTCCTTGACCTCCATTTAGCAACCCATTTCATCCTTGTTTTCACCATCCTACCAACATCTATGAGAAAATAGTAAAAAATTCCTTGAAAATAACAAATAAAGAGAAATAAATATCAAGGGATACCATCCATGTATCTAGATGCTTGATTCCTCCCTTTGTATTCAATGTCTTCTAATTCCACTTATCCATCCATTCACTTTTCCTCTTCCACTTGCACTCTACACCGGGGGCAAGCTCAATCCATACCACATTGCCTTATATATTTTCCATACTTCCATCTATCATTAATCATCCTTTTCCATCTTTGATATTGACTATCATTTCCTTTCATTTATCCATCTACACCTTTCATATCCCTTTCTCATTGTCCACACATTATCCTACATACTCCCACCATCCTTTCACATATTTGATCTTGACATCAGATCTATATTGTGTATCTCATAGTCCTTGGCATTTTCCTTTCCTCTATCCTCCATCCATACTCCTACATACTTCCATACTTATTTCATATGTCCTTGGTCTTGGTTATTCTATCCATTGCATGCCCCACATTTCATCCATACTCTTCATATCATTATCCCTATTTCATACCCTCACTCCCATATCCCTTATTCATTCCACTTTTAGGCCTATGATCATGATAAATACTAGAGGCACAACAAGAAATTTTTTATACATGCTTTGGAAATACACATGCCTTTGCACCATCTTTCCATGTTCATGCATCCTTTCCCACCATATTTCCTATCCTTGGTATGGGGAATTTTTTCAACTCCTTTGAAACATGGTCCTTGGCTCCCCATTGTCTGATACCATATCCTTTGGTCCCCAATATTATTTCACCTTTCACTTCATCGATTTACCATTCCTTGGTTCTCCCTTGTCATTGGTTATAATCTATTCCACCTTCCATCAACTTTTACTTCTTCCAATTCATGCAATCAATTCATTTATCCTCTAACCTTATCGTATTCCCTTCTTCCAATCATTTCATAAAAATCAATTTCCATCCTAAATATCTTTTTTTCTAACCCAAGCTTATCACAATCATTCTAAAAATTCAATAATGTTCTTTTTTCATCCATAATCTTGTCCAAATTCTTCTATTCATCATCTAATCTCATGACACTAAGCTTCAACCCATCAAAGTGGGCTTATCAAAATAGTGATTGCAAACAAAACTTACACAAATTCACAATGAGACTAAATGATTTGAGAACATTGTTCCTTTCGCACAATTGTCAACGAACAATCACAAACATTTCAATACAATTCAATCGAACAATCACTTTTCACCTTACAAGATGCATTCTTCCTACATAGGCTTAACAAATTCACCATCAGAATAAAGTTCATGGAAAGAACTGTGGACTAAATTACTACTTGATCATAAGGTATTCTGTTGATTTTATCTTTGTGTGTTAGTGATAGCCTCCCCAAGTTATGCCTTGATCTACAATATCTTGGTATCATTTGAATGGCTTAACCTAATTGCATGGGTCATTTTGTCATATGATCTTCTTTCATGATTCTTTAGCACATCTATGTCAGTTTCGAGTTATCATTATGCATTTCTCATTGGGGGTGGTAGATTAGTACACTTTCCACCAAGACCCCTAAAAAGACTTTGGGTGTACCCAAACCTCTCTAGTGTGTATCTGTCATTTGTTCCATCATAGGTACGAAATCTACATTATGTTTTAAGCATCTAGTCTATGCAAAGGAACCTTTCCATCTATACTACTATAGCATTTGATGCATAACTCCTCTTGCAATATCAAACTATGGTGTGCTATCCCATATGAACACAACTGAATCCCATGCATTCATGTAGTTAGGATGCCTTTATATTAATCATTATCCAATTCATCGACTTCATTCCAATCTTACCAACAAGTCATGCAAGGTCATCTTTTAAGCCTTTTTATTTCCCTTTTCCTTCTCGTGTCTATTTTTGAGAAAATAGGGCAAAATATATTCCTTTTAAACCCCATTTCCTCGAGGGGACACCCTTCTCCATTGTTATTGCTATGGCATGACTCTTGTGATTGCTCTCCCTGCTGGGGCAACCTGTATTTTCTTTTCTTTGATGTAATGTCACCTTGACATTACATCAAAGAGGGGCATAATATAGACAATTAAAATTATCCTAAACACTATATTAATTGATTTAATATCGCCCTTGATACTATAACTAATTATTTATTAATTAATTATATTTGTCATTTTCCTCTACTTATTTAATTAAATAGGTTCACTTTCCTAATGTATTTAAATTTAATTTGAATACTTCCCCCTAATGTGCTAAATTTATTTTATGCATAGTACTCCATAAGTCCCCTTTTAAATAAATTCTAAATTATTTAATTTCTCTCCACTTTATTAAATCTATAATCCTATGATTAAATTAAATCCTATTTGATTTAATTCTAATCTACCTAAAGTCTAGCCTACCAACCATCACTCTCTTCCTTCTAAACCTACCCACTAGTTAATCCCACTTTATTATCCTAAATACCCTCTTAAACACCTTTTAGCCCCTAAGTGGTTGCTCACACGTGTGAGCAACTCAAGACCAAGAAGCCCCCCTTCAATAATTCCTCCAAAAAGCTCGTTACACCTTTGTCCCCCCATTCCTTTCCCTAAGGTTTCTCACACATGTGTGAGCACACCTTGAGTCATCTTAATCATAAAAGACTTATGTTGACTTTTGGATGGCTTGTCCTTTAGCCTATGTGTCTCCCTTGTGGAATCTATGTGGATGCCACATAGATGCCACCTCCTCAAGGTCTCCCTCAAGCCTATAAATAGAGCCCTTGTCTTAAGAATTTTTTATCTCCTCCATTTCATTGTTATCATTCTAGTGTAGTGGTAGAGCTTTCTTAAATATTTTTGTTCTTAGAACCAACCTTTGGTAGTTCTTAGTATGCATTGTTTCAATTCCTAGTTTCTTGCACATTTTCATGGTAGCATAGAATTTTTAGTTTACTTCATTCTATCCCATTTCCACATTCACATCCTTTAGAGTCCTTTGAAGTTGGCTTACTCATAGCCATTTCTTGAAGGTACTCTATTTACATTTTAGTATAGATTCATATTTTCATTCTTACATTCATTCAAACAGTTTTAAAGGGATTCAATCATAGTTGTGTTTGAGGAGAGCACATCCACATCCCTCATTATTGAGCACACCAACAAGGCCTCTTGTGGGCACCCTTGTTGAGTTTTTCTAAGGTTGCAATGGAATTCTTGTCTTTTGGTTGCATTAGTTTTAAAATTCAAGTAGAATTAGTCATATTTCAATATACTTAAATCTTTGACATACATGTACAACTAATTTTTTTCTTGTTTACATGTGCTCCTGACAGGTTAGGTTTTCACACATACATATACACATCAATGTCACATGAAAACATAAAAACAAGTGTTGAAACATATACAAACATCCATTATGCACAAGAAAGTGACAAGTACACAATGCTATAATTGAATCCAAAATTGCATATGTGTGTGTGTGTGTGTGTGTGTGTGTGTGTGTGTGTGTGTGTGTGTCTATGTCTGTCTCTCTCTCTCTCTCTCTCTCTGTGTGTTTGTGTGTGTGTGTGTGTGTGTGTGTGTGTGTGTGTGTGTGTGTGTGTGTGTGTGTGTGTGTGTGTGTGTGTGTGTGTGTGTCATGATAAATCTGTACAAGTATAATGTGAGATCAAAATCTAGATAAATGTATCTCAAAATGGTACATCAAAACTATCACAAGGATGTCCAACCTATGCTACACCCAAACCTTAGGTCTAATTGCCTCCCTCCTATGTAGGGTGTTCCTATGGAGGTGGTGCATGTGTCCTATCTGGTGGCTACATTGCTCCCACTGACCTCCCTTCCCTCTCAAAATAGTTTGGTAATCCCTATCTAAGAGGCACACCAACTCTATAAGTTGCATAATAGTAGGTTTCTCTAGCTCCATGGCACTCTGCCTCTCTCTCTCTCTCTCTCTCTCTCTCTCTCTCTCTCTCTCTCTCTCTCTCTCTCTCTCTCTCTCTCTCTCTCTGTGTGTGTGTGTGTGTGTGTGTATTGCAAGAATTCTCATCTATGAGTTGTTGGTTTTGCACAATGATGATTGTTTGTGCCTACTGCAACTCTGACTCTAGTCCTTTGATCCTCTAATCCCTAAGATCATCTCCCTTGACTAGTCCAGGTGGCTCTAGCTACTACTTCTATTGGTGTCTCTCCCTTTGCATCTGAGGTCATTTGGAAAACCTCTCCTCCTTTGTTGGCTCTGCTCCCTCCTCATCATCTTCCTTCTATACCCTACTCCATGATCTCATCCAACTATTGGATGGACCCCCATAACCACTCCCTCCCTCCCTCCATCTTTGTCTCCCCCATCTCCTTTGTCTCTCCCATTCAAAAAAAAATGAAATATAGTGAAAATTGGGTAAATATATGCAAATAGGGTTTCATGTATTCTGTTGCAAATTTTTTAGTAGAAAAACCCTAAATTTGTTAGCCCATGCCCTAGGTTATTTTAAGATTTTAAGTTATCTTTTATAACTTAAGATTATGTTAAATATTTTAACCATGTTATTCACCTAGTTAAAACATTTTATCCTATGGTTGACACTTTACCATTTCCTAAGTCTTATACTCGAGTGGGGAGTCATAAGTCATTATAGGAATATTTCTTATTCTTCCCCAAACACCCAACTAAGTGCTGAACATAGAATCGTAAAGGTTATTATCTAAGTATCTCGACCTTACAATTAGGCTTTGAGTGTATCAACGTAAGCTTGTCCTTATAAAGGATAAAATGTTTCCCAATCTTATGTTCCAAGGGATGAGTGTAGGGTTATAAGTCAAAATCCTTATGTCTAAAAGTGAGTCCTGATAATACGAATGAAGCAAAAGTGAAAATGTGTAAGTTGTGTTGCAAGAGTCATCCAATGATATGGCTAAGATTTGTGCATAAATGTGTAAAGGAATATTTTACATAGGGAAATCAAGTCTTTTGATGCTACAATAAAAGGTAAAGCATGAGACCGTAAGGTTCATTTTAAGGCTTTTTGAAACTATGTTTGAAGTGAAGCATAATATTGGAAGATCATTTTCACAGAGGACAGAAATAGTTTTGATGCTACAATAAGATGATACCAACCACCAGCGTAAGTTCACAACTTCAAGGAGGATGTAATAGTTAGGGTCTCTGACTATACGATAGACTATGGAATGTAAGATCAGAGGGCTATGGTTTTCAAAGTCATGAGGTTATGATGAAAATTAAAATTCAATGGAGCATAAGATTGAAACCCTAGTAGGAAAAATATGTGTAAAGTGACTTCGCTAAATTAAAAAAGGACAAGGTTTCTAGCCAATCAGAAAATTTGGCATAAAATAAAAAAATGCTTAGTTGACTATTAGTGTCACCAAAATTCTGAAGTGACACTCATACTATAAATTTTGAATCCTCCTCCATGCATATATTTAATAGAGTAAAGGATGTTGATGAAGCATGCTCATACATAAAGACATTCTCTATGGTAGAGAAAAGTCCTAGTTACAAAAGTTAGAGAAATCGTTGAGTTACAAAGTGTTCAAGCTATCAAACTACTAAAATGTTTCTTGTGAGTTTCAAGGTTGAAGATCTATTTGCAAAAAATATGTCTAAGACTGGAGGTGATTAAGGGAAATCCAAGGACATGGAGGTGGTCTAAACATCAACATCAAAGACAAGTAAAACTAGACAAAGAAATCTAAATAAATATGCAGAAGAATGGGTTCAACTCTTACTTGGGTTATCAAATGTTATCTTAGCAAATGACCATGATTTCAAGGATCCATATATATGTATTGGAGAGATTCCATATGCCCAGACACAAATGGGTATGATATTTTCATATTCTTCTACAATAATAGATTCAATAAGCTGCCAACCTCAAAACCATGGTGAAGAAATTTGGCAAAACTCATATTCTCAAAGGTATATGTGGATGCATTTTACTGAAGGCTCTTATAGCATCATATAACCCTACAATGAAATCCTTTCATAATTAGGATAGGAGTGTTTTGTGTACATTAGACCATGCTTCTTTCATTGAATATTTTGGGCATGAAGGCCAAATGAGTGTAGAGATTAACATTTGGGATCTTTAGGAGAAATTTGAAAGAAATGTCAAGTTTTATACTAAGAAAGTGATGATCCACCATATCCCATATGATCTCAAATCAGTCGAAGATATACCAAAGAGGTTGGATAAGATGCTCCCAATAAATAAGTATTGTAATTATCTGTAGAATACAATCTATAGCTTACATAAGGCACTTGGGACTAATGGTTTGTATGTGGTATATGGAGGACCTTACCTCGTGGCTCTGAAAACCTATTCACATATGTTGAGTGTGATTATGTGAAATATATCATTGAAAAAATGCAAGAATAGATTAGAGGTGCCTAGAGAATATCTATACAAGAATATTGGCTACTTTAGCACAAACTTCATAAATCAGACTTCATATCTTGATGGAGATCTTCCAGTGCAACTTTGGACCCAGGTATGGGATAAAAATTACCCTTATTCAAGTTTTGTGTCATTTTTAAATAATTTTAGTTATATTGTTATGAGAATGTTAGGTGCCCAACAAGATAGGATTCCTAGGATTTTAAAGAAATTGTTGAGGCCTGCCTTGTTAAAAGATGATGTTAAACTAGGTCATAAATGGGGATGCATTTTTGTTTCAAAATATTTTAGTTATGAGACTTTGTGCTTTCTCTCAACCCCTGTAGTTGGTATATGGTTGATGGGACCCATGGCTCTAGCCTGGCCTATAGATAGCATATCAAGAAGCCCTAAAAGGGTTGGTAAAGTGCTATATTTAGGCCATTCTAGGGTGGGGGAAGGAAAAAAACCCCCGCCCAATTCAAGTTTGAATCCTGTGTGATCGAATGCAATAGGCATAGAGCGAACGCAACTCCTGATGATGGCTGGTGCAACTTGGTCTAAGGATAGTTCTATGCCAGTCTCACATATTGCCAAGATATATACCTACTTGACTAGGAATAATTGAATTCTTGTGGCAACTCATCATGATGGATAGGGAATATCTAGGCCCTAAGTTGCACAAAAGAAACCTTTCTATGTAGATGTTTTAAGATTCGTGATTTTACAATTCAAAAGGAAGCCATCGACCAAATTCATGAATTTTTTGAGACATTATAATTTATATTATGCTCCATATAGAATATATGACCTTGAGAATGTAGTTAGGAGTGCCTTAAAGGAAATAAGAAATTACACTCTCCCTAACACCAAATAATTTCCCTAGGAGGACATAATTAGAAATAATTTGATTGAAAGTGATGTAGAGGAGATATTGAGAAAATATGAATATATTCAAAGGGTAGAGAGAAAGTTGAAGAAGAGTGCCCCTGATTTCAAGGGTTTTTTCTTAGAAATTGCCTATCCTTTTAGGTTGGAGAATTTATTACAAAATTATTATCACATTATATCTCAAATGACACAAGACTAATTAACAGAGTAAACCTAGACTCTCTCGAGCTAGATGTAGTTCTAGAAGAAACAGATGATCAACTTGAGACATCTGCTTGGATAGAAAAAGGCAACAAGAGGCAGAAAATTGTTCATAGGGATGAGAAAATTAAGGAGAGGACATTGTAGCTAATTTCTAGTAGAGGCCAATATTTTGTTGATATGAGTCACAATTTCATACAAGAAAGAGTAAAGGTAGCTAAAACTTCCTTGACAAACTTACAATTTACTGTTGCAAGGATGGATGATAGGATCATTCAAGCAGAGAAATTATTGGAGGATGATGAATTCATCAAATCAAAAGAATTCAAAAGCTTCTTATACAAGGTTAAGAAAAGTAAGTTGACACTCACATGGAAACCAAGGGAGTTAGAGGAGAAAACCAAATAACTCATTGAAAAACTATTGACATATGACCGTGACAGTGAAACAATAATAGTGAGTGAGGCAAGAGACCTCATATAAATAAGTGGAATGCTACTTGTTCTTGGATGAGACTTGGGAACAACATTTGTGCTAGATCAAATCAGGAGGTAGGAAAACTCAATTTCCTATGAATAATTTGGTGCACAAGGTCTACAAAGAGGCTGTAGTTTCAACTTGATAATATGACATCAACTATGTGGAGGCTTGATCCTAAAAATAATAAGCCCTGATTGATGGATGTACAAGATACAACTCAAGAAAGTGTAGTAATATAGACACTAGACTCAACTACTGGTAGTGAGATCTCAAGAGCTTTCAAGGACTTCTCTTTCATGATTAAGGCCAGGGTTGAACAAATTGAAGATTAACTTGCTAAAGCATTCATAGAATAAATTGACACTAGAAAGTTATATGTAGAGGAGCTCAAGAAGAGTTGTGAGCTAGAACAGTGGATAAAAGAGTTGGAAGACAAAACACAAGAGTTAGAAAATGAAATTATCACTTTGAAGGAGAAGCTCAAAGCTATGGAGGAAAGTCAAATTGAAATGAGAGTTGAAGAATTAGAAAGAACAAATGAGAAAGTTGTAATGCCCCACTCAGAGATCCTTGGAACAAGGATAGATAAAAGCCAAAACATTTTTTTTAAATTAATAAGCATGGATTCAAACAACATCAACATGTAATCAATCAAAAGATCACAATGGAAGACTTAACCAAGCAATCTAGACATCCAATGAAACTCCAAGTGTCACTACTTACCAACATGACCAAAACCAACTATGAAAGTTTAATAGTTATAAAACCTAGAATCTTCAATCTATCAAAGCCTAGGAAGGTGTACAACCCTAAAGGGTACTCAAAACACCTAAAAATGTTTCATTAAAATAAGCAGAATTACCCCCTATTTTTTGTGTGAGGAAATGCAACTCTACAGGTTCATGTGAGGAAGTGCCTCATTGTGCATGAGGAAGAACCTCACTATGCATGAGAAACTACTTTCTCGTGCAAGAGAATGCACTTCCCATGCAAGGGAATGCCAAAACTAGTCAGCAAACTCTTTGCAAATGAGACCAAGGCTCATGTGAGAGAATTCTCGGCCTCATGCAAGAGAGTACAATCTCGTGCGAGCATTCACCATACTCTACATGAAAGAAGGGTTTTTCCACATGAGAGAATTCATTCTTGCATGAGGAATCCCCTCTTTGACACAAGGTTTGACATTAGCAAAAAGGAAAAGAAAAGCTAAAAATATAAAGTAGAATAATTCCTCCACACTAGGCAGTACCGAATCCACAAGTATTAAGGCTCAAACACTCGAATGAATGTAAAATAGCTAAGCATGCTAGAAAGGAAAAATATATTGGAAATATAAGGTAGGCTAGGTTACTGAGAGGGGAGGGGTGAATTGGGAACCAATAAAACTTTAAACTCAATTCACCAATGAATCCTTCATATATTATTTTGATCTAATTGCATGCATGAAAGAATGAAAGAAATAATATTCATTACACTTTGACACAAGATATGGTGACCCAAAAACCTTCCAAATAGAAAGTAAAACGGGGGTGGGGATGATACCCACAAGCTTTAGTACTACTATATAAAGTTGGCTTGTTAAGGCATACAATTGACCACTTCTAGTGATCTTCCCTGTTAGGAGCAATAAGGACTATTAGGTCCACCTTGTTAAAGGATTTACATACATACAATCAAGTATGCACTCTATTAGGAGATTTAGCAAAAAGCTATTAAGTCCACCTGGTTAAAAGATTTGACTGATGCACCTATTAGGATGAATCGGTGGTTGATCTCTAATCTATGATTTGTTGAATCAGATTCCTTGAATTGCAATGATCACCTTA
Source organism: Cupressus sempervirens (assembly GCA_028749045.1). NCBI lineage: Eukaryota > Viridiplantae > Streptophyta > Pinopsida > Cupressales > Cupressaceae > Cupressus > Cupressus sempervirens. The sequence goes on from CM053793.1 coordinate 784,742,611, forward strand.
CTATGACAGATAAGTCTTTATTATACCATATACTTCTTGTAGCATTCTTCAATTTACACTCATTTTCTTCTCAATTCTTCACATACTTTCTACTTATTATGTTTGGATATGATACAATGTATTACATACATATCAATCTAATTAATTACCATCTAGAGTCAACTACAATACCAAATTCATCATAATTCACAAAGTTGGTCCATTGTTGTAACTTGGGTTCTAAAGACAAACTTGGTGATGTTCTAACACTCTACAAACACTATCAACACTTGGCAGACTCTAGCATTCAGTTGACATTGAAGCTTGGTCAATAGTGATCACTTTGAGTAGCACAAACTTGGTTAGCATAGTATGGCTCGGTGAACACTGAGAAACTTAGTATATACTAAATCACTCAGTTGACACTACATGATTCAATCAACACTGGATTCTCTTCATTAACACTACAAGCTTGGTAGACACTGATATACTTGGTTAACACTATAGAGCTTAATTAACACTAAGATCTTCATCACTTCTATTGGTAAGCTCAGTAGACTCTGCTACGCTTGGTAAATACTGTAAACTATCTCAAATACTTGGTAGATACTATGAAGCTTGGTATGGATTGCAATCTGAATATTTAGCTCAGTAGCAACTGAAACACTTGGTTAACACTACTAGATGAATGATAAGCTTAGTAGCAACTATAGAGCTTGGTAGTAATGAAACCAATTGACTAAGTTGTATGTCACTAATGGATAGATTGACCTTAATGTCAACAGAATCAACCAACTAATCATATAATCCATAGAATATAATAATCATGTGAAAAATAACATCGTAGTAACATACATGAGCATAAACCAACTATCTCTATAAACCCAAATAACATAAATCACATGGAAACATACTCCAGAAGAAATGGAGAACCATGTGAGCATCCAACTTTGGAACTGAACATGGAGAAAGGCCAACTTTGTACGTCGATCCCCAACAATGATAAAGGTAGCTACGCCTTCCAGCCATGTGAAACCCATAGGCCCACTCTCACCATGCTGATGGAGATAGTGATCCAAACTCAAACACACATAAGACAATCATCCATGGCTAACACTTACACCAAATAGTACATTTGACTGACCAAGATCATGAGACAATGCAATACAATAGATCATGGTCAAATGCTCTATGGCTCTACTATGTAGGGACTCTGGTGGAGAGTAGGTTGCTTGGGACTCCCAAGCACAAAATCGTTATAGATCGTTCCCCTCAGGAGGCCAACGTGTTGGGTCCCTAACTAAACCATGTAGACAATGTGGTATTTTCATATCTTATTTAATTACCCATGAATTTATTTAATTGTCACTTAATTAGAAACTTCTTCACATACACCTCAACGAGAACATGACCTAGGGTTATGAGAGAAGCCTCTCCATCGACATACCCTACATACCCATGCTCATCACATGATGAGTGCTCATAGGCAATGCAATTTCCCAACCCAACCCTAATGAACATAAGTCAATCGAAAAGCAATCGAGAGCTTGAGTCTCACAAGACCGACAAGTGCACATTCACGTGCTCATGTGTGAGCACACCAACTACATGATGATCATAGTAATAAGGGCTAGATGAGAAACATATAAAATAGATCACTCAACTAGCCTATATTCGAGAGTACAGATTCAACATGAATCTTAATGCAACAAAATAATACATCAAGGGTCAGATAGATATCCCTACAAATAATCTAGACCCACAACCAACTTCCATGCCAAGAAAACTCAAGAAAACTAGGCAGCATGTAAATCAAGGTGAAAACCAAAAATGACATAAACCTCAAAAATAAAACCCATTATGTCACTGGGTATAAAAGTCACAAATATCAAATAAAATCTAGGTTCAAAGTATGTATGCAAAAGTGGCCAACATAATGACACGAAACCCCACGTGCTCATACTTGCCCAGCAGGATAGAGCTAGCATGCAGAAATGGAGGGGAACACTATTTCTCTACCTCCCAATGTCTTACTACCAAAATAAGACCCCAAAACACAGTAAAAATAATAAAACATGAGAGCCCTACCTCACAACCAAAAGGCTTGACATAGGAATGTGTGCAATAAAATAATCACCTTGCGATCACCATCCAAAATCCTAGCAAACGAAGGTCTCCCCAAGCTCGATCCAATGAGCTCAACCTTGCGACGATCCCATGCCCATAGCTTCTACAAAAAATAGAATAGTAAATCCTTCTACAACAAATAGAATAGTAAATTCTTCAAAGAGGATTTTGAAATTTGCTCTCCAAAATCCTATTTCACAAGTGAGAAGTGAGGAAAGAATTCTCTTTTTGGATATATATTCAGTTTTAAAAGTGGAATATAATATTAGGAAATCAATTGGCTCACTTAAATAACCCCTTTTTAACCCAAACAAAATCAGGCAATTCCAATTAAATGGAATTCAACTATGGCAAATTTTCCAGGAATTAAAATAATTAAATCAAATATAAAATTTCAACTTAACTATTAAATCATAAAATTCCTTAATAACTTTCGTGACAATGTGAACCTCTAAATGCATAGACACACTCACAAGCCTAATCACCTAATGCAAATGAGTCCAGATTTATTAAATCACTAGAGGGTTTAATTAATCAATTAAATAGGATACGTCAACCATATAGGGAAAACATTGGTTAGGTAAGAACAACCAAATCACTAACTCCATGTGTCACTATCAGGGTTATAAATCCTACATACTAAACAACACAATAAAGTGTAATTAAATATAGTAATATAGCCAAAGTGATAAATACATTAAATAATATTAAATAATCTATTTAAATCACTCACTACATCATGAAACATCTCAAAGAAAGAATGAAGTAAATAGTCGTAGCATCAAATCAAAGTATCTAAAATCCAATAAGTCCATCATATAATCACAAATAGAGTATATGTCTGAATGAAAAATAACCATATATCATCATAAAGCACCATGTCACATCAATAAGCATCATCATGTAGATATGATCAAATGGATTAGCATAGCATCTAACATCTATGATACTGGTAAATCAAAATATGGTATCTAACCATCAAGTCATCTCGAATGTCCTCAAACATGAGTATCAAGTTATCTCTCGAAACAAAACATAGCAAGGTACATAATGCAAACACAGGAGGCACTACACAAGTTACTCCCATGATTGAAGACAAGGTGGTTGGGACTGACCATGCAGCTATTGCAATGGAGATTGAAGCTCTAAGTTAGAATAATTAACTAAAGGTGGATGCACTGGGAATTATATATCATAGGTTAGAGGTATTGAAAAGGATATCCCAACAAGTTCACAATATTTTTGTCTCCTTGAAAAGCGTAGAATATGTGTGCAATGAAGCTCTGACGTAGCTCTCCCCTTTTTTTAGTCAATAGGGCCCATACATCCAACTCTTTGATAGGTTAATTATTTTGATGGCTAAAAAGCCAAAACTCCTTGGAAACATCTTTACAATTAAAGAGGCTTTAGAAATGGTGAAATAATTGATTGGTTTCTTTACAAGAAAGTCACGGTTAATCCAAGGTAAAGTGAAGATAATGAATGAAGATATTCATATTTGTATTCCCCACATTGTTGATAATGAAAATAAGTTGAAGGTTTGAAAAGAGTGCTCAATATCCTTTGATCACATCATGCCATTGGAAAACGTTACAATAGTCTTTGATGGGGATGTTGATGACAACTTATTTTATGATCTAATTGATTCTTTGTTCAAAATAGAAGTGGATATGAATAGGTTTGTAACATAATCAAAGGTCATCATGGATGTCAAATGGAACAAAATTGTAAATGACCTAGAAGTTGTTAGAGGTATTGAGTGACCAAATAAAAGTGAAGTTTATGTCTGGGAAGCATTTGGTGACATCAAGGCATTGCCCACAGGAAGTAGTTAGAAGATAGTTGATGAAGACATATAAAGACAGAATAGAGGAAGGATATGAATCATATCAGGGTATCTTTGTTAGCATTAATTATGATGGTATTCCTTTGGAGGAGTATCCTAAGCATTGGAGAGCATATGGTAGCATTGACATGTTTCATTCATGACCGTGTTTATCATTAATGTCAACATTGCAGTAATTTGTGAAGATTGGTTGAGTAGAAGTTAGAGATTGTGGTTATATGGACATATATTTGATGTTCAGGTGAAGCAGAGTTAAGGACATCTTCTACACTATGTCCTAATGATGAGATTAAGTGCATGTGACAAAATTTGAAGACATACGAAAGTTATAAGTCATTTACATAGAGTAGTACAGAAACAAAATACCTAAAATATAGTTTCTAATGATCATATTATATCTTCTAACAAAAATATAATACGGAGATGCAAAGTTAGATAGTGATAACGACAGTCTGATGATGACATCAGCAAGTGTGCAAGTCTTGGAGTCACATGTGTGAGAAGTTGTATAAACTGTGAGCCAAAAGTACTATTGTAATTATGAAATAATTAATTATCTTATTGTGGTCCTATTATTATTAATTGGGAAAGCCTCAAGGCTGACTCAAGAAATTTGTTTGAGGAATTAGTATAAAGGAAAGTTTTTTCCTTTTTTTAGAAGAAAAGTGTGTAATCTAAAGTGATCAAGGAGGTACAAACAAGAGTAGAGTATTTGGTAAATGTGATTACGTGATCCAATGGAGTATTGGATGTGAATTTTGTGATCTAGTATTGAGATCAGAAGAGACAAAAGATCAGTTGATAGGATAGAGGAAGAGGAAGGAGAAGTTCAGTTTAATTCTATTATTCTACAAGGAATAGTACAGAGATCATTGGAACAATGAGTTCATTAGTCTTGCCCTTGAAGCTATTTGGATAGTGGGTCCATCTACATCCTATGAGTCTTAACAAGGGTGGCACAACTCCTAACAAGGTTGGAATCTCCTAATAGGGATTCAAAGTCTCCTAACAAGGGCTGATATGTACTTATTATATTTCATAGACTCCTAACAAGGTCTACCCTCTTACATGAAACTTTTACATTAGTACATCATCTTGTGGGTGTCGTCTTCACCAGGGCTTTCCCTTTGATGAAGTGTTTCCCTAGTTAACATATATGGTGTTATTGTGCATGAGTATCTTGTTATAGTTTCTAATTATATTTCTCATATGGTTAAAGATTTAATAAGGTTGATAATTGTGATAATAATTAAATAACTGATTCACCCCCCCAGCTATATTAGTGGACTATATATTCTAAAAATCTTACCTTTGCATTTACATGTTGCAGATACACCTGCACTACAAACAAAGACTGTACTTGAACATGAAGATGTTAACTGTCAAATTTAAAGCTACTTCCCAAATCAATCTAGCTGTGGAGAATATTTGTAAAATGGTCTTTTGTCTTCTCTGTAACTTATTTTTGAGTTATGTAATGACATATGTCTTCCCACGTCTAAAGCTTGTTGCAATCCTTATTCTATAAAAAGATTTCCAAGATTGGGAAGAAGGTTATCAATTCCAACTATGTGATGAATATTATCATTTGAGTTGGTCCAATATTTTGTGTTAAGTCTTAATAAAGTGTTTAAACTTTTTTTCTTTGGAAGTGTTGGAGTTAATGAAAAGATGGCTTTATTCTCACATTTTTCCAAAAGACTCATATCATAGATATGTATAGTTCTCAAGAGGATTAATACAAGGAATGTTGCAAAGTATTTGTGTATGGAAATTCTGTCTCCATTTCCATGCTTTTATGATTTTGAGAATGAATGAACAAGTTTTAGCTTATTCAAATGCAATTTAAATTAGTTATATATAATTTCATTGTTGCTTTTAATTCAAGGAATTAAGTAAATGCTTCTTTGGAATGATAGGAACATTTGAGGTATGACAGGGATATTCTAAGTAGAGAATTTGGGGATCAATAGTTGATACATTTAATTGCAATCCAATTAAATAAATTTATCAATATTGGTTGATATGAATCTATTGTGGCAATGGATTAAGGCACTGATCATTTAGTTGAAGAATCAAGCAAAATAGTCTTGGCTTTGTATAGATTAAATTTTACAAATCAAAATCATTAAATATTGCTATTAGAATGGGATATAAAGTTGGTCATCACTTGCTGCAATAATGTTTAAAGTTTATTATTGGTTATTATTTACTTGTCATTGAAATTGCGATTTCAATAAGTTTCAAGAACAAAATTTTCTATAGGGGATTTGAGAGATAAGGTATTATTCATAACTTATCAAATCCTTAGGTTGAGCTACCTTGGTTTAGCAGAGCCTAAAGAATAGAAAGCATAAGTGCTTTGTTAAGTTGGTCCAGAATCAAATAGGATGTACCAAGCATGGGAAGTAGCTAAACCCTAGGTATTATGTCATTTTTTATTCCCTAATAATAATTTTAAATCTATTAAATCAAAAACCAACATATTGTATGATACTTTGCATAATAGGCATGTGATACTTTATGCTCATGCGATACTTTGCATGGTATCATGTGATACATGGGTAGGGCTCATACAAAAAATCTTATAACATGAGAGCGATAGAATATCAATAACTTAAGTATTGTAGGATAGAGTTCATAATTGTCATGCAATACCTTTTAAACTATCGCATGACATTTTGATCAAAACTTATAAAACCCTAGAAAAACATGGAAATTTTTCTCAAAATGACTCACAAAATGCTCAAGATGTCGAGTGTTTATCTCATGCAAGATATACTATTAGTTAGTGTCAAAACACTAAGTCATAATGAAAAGACAGTTGCAACCAAGTTAGTAACTTATTTAGTATTAAATGAGCTCATAGAGGATTCAAGAAAATAAGTTAACCTTGCAGAAAGATGCAGTAGTGGAAATTGAGTTGACAATTCACACCAAGTTCTAGTGTCAACCGAGTTGACTCTATCTACCAAGCTCCAATGTGGACCGAGTTAGAAGAGTAGTGTTGTTCCAAGGTAATAATCAAGATGGTAGAATAGTGCAAGCCAAGTTAGAAGTGTTATCAGTGTGAACCATGCACCCAACATATACCACGTGCCAAAGCTAGCCAAGGAGATAGTGGTGACCGAGTGTTTCCAATATTGCCCAAGTATGACATTGACCCGAGTTACTGCACTAAGCCGACTTGGTCATTGTTTTTGGAACAATTCATATTGTATCCAACCTATGTAACAAATATTTGGATGTATATAAGTATGAGATATTTTTTAAATCCAAAGTGTAGTATTATTCATTGTAACATCATTCAACCATTAGCGAATGTGGAAGGGCAGATTGTCTAGAAGGCTACAAGCATGACAAGGAAATGAAGAGACTCATCTATTGCAATCATGTGATAAGTTTATTTCAAAGGATCTTCATCAGCAATCACAGTTGTATTTCAAAAATCAATCCTCTGATTCATCCTAACAGGTGCATAAGTCCCAAATCCTTTAACCGAGTGGACCTAATAGTCCTTTGCAAAAACTCCTAACAGAGTACATACTTAAGTGTATTGTATAAATCCTTTCACAAGGTGGACCTAATAGTTATTATTACTCCTAATAGGGTAAGATCATTAGAAGTGATCATTTGTATGCCTTAACCAACCAACTCTATTACTGTAGTAGTGAAGCATTGTGGGTGTCATCCCCACCCTAGTTTTACCTTCTACTTGGAGGGTTTTTGGGTTACCAAATATTGTGTTATGGTGTTGTTACTTTAATACTTTAATGTTTCATGCATGCAAGTAGATTAGACAAATATAACAAAGTGGTTCAAGAGAAGAAGTTTAAGTGGTTCTTAATTCACCTCCCACTCTAAGTGACCTAGTTTGCATTGCATTTCCAACAATTGGTATCAGAGCTACGTTCTCTTATCAGAAGAAGAAGAAAAGAATTAGCAACACAAATGCATGACAATATCTACATAGAAGAGAAAATTGAAGATATTTTCAAAGAAGGAAACTCAAATGAAGTAGATGTAACTATTGAAGATCTACTTGGAAGGAACCTTATTCTTCAAGAAGTCAAAAAATTAAAAAGGGAACAAGAGATTCACTCAATCAGGACATGTAAAGTCATGAAACAAAAGAACCAAGCTGAAAATGACAAAAATATGGTAGAAGAAGATAGAAGACTACTTAAAACTAGGTTAGAAGAAAAAGACAGTGAAATCCACTAGCTTTCACTACATCAAGTAGACTTGGTAAATTAGTTGAACAATTCAAATCAAGAAATTATCCATCTGAGGACATAAAATGAAAGACTCGTGAATGATCTTAGAGAAGAAAAAGAAGCCAATGGAAGAATGATGAATTCACAAGAAAGCATGAATTAGTTAGTTGAGGTATCCCAAAAAAAACAAAAAGGTAAAGTAGGATTGGGCTACACTAAACAAGGAGAGTCATCACAACAAGGAGCTCAAAATAATAGAAGACCTATATGCAATCATTGTGGAAAAATAGGGCATACTTCAAACAAGTATTGGAGCAATGGAAAGCCAAAGTTTAATGGCAAATGTTATAGTTGTAACAAGCATGGGCATAGAGTAGGTGAATGCATAGAGAAGAACAAATTTAAAATAAAATGTTTCTCATGCAAAAAATAGGGTCATAAATCTTCAAATTAGTTGGGATTACAACACTTGGTGCAGATGTTATTAATGTGGAGAGTTTGGGCACATTGGACCAAACTGCATGAAGACTCACCTCAAAAAAAGAGATCCTACCAAAAAATGTTATGTATGCAAAGAATTTGGTCATCTAGCAAAGAATTGCATGAATAGAGGAAAATTTGAAGAAGGAAAGAAAGCAATGACTAACATAATCAAAAGTCAAATGAAGCAAAAATGGGTAAAGAAGTCTCTAGAGAATTCAAGTGAAATCAATGAGCCCATTAACACCTAAGACAATGGATTGGGTGACTCAATATACATAAATATGCAAGGAGATCATTGGAGTTGTGATAAAATTCATATTCTACATCAGCTCTAATCATCCAAGCAAGATAGTCCAAATCAACATATCAGATGCACTTGGACATATGATAGACTAAGACTAGACTAAGATATTAGTTCTAACTCTGTTGTTAGACCTAACTAAGTAGGGGTAGACTTGACTAAGTCACAGACTCAACCAAGCGTGGAAAGACTATACTAACCGAGCTTCAAGACCAAACTGAGTATCTTTTACCTACCTAGGAATGAAGCATTAAATGAAGCCCTAAATTCAAAAATATGATAAAAGGTAAAGATCAAAGATTTGTTTTCACTATGATTTAAAATTCTCTTCGAGCTCGACATTTCCTAAGCCTTCCAAAGAAATTTTAGTGAATATGATTCAAAGTCATCATCATGAAATTCTTCCTTCATCAAGCAATATGACAATGTCTTCCAGTTCAAAGGTCAATAAAGGTTTAGAGATGTTGGTAAAGAGTTTGGATTGCACTCCTCCAAAATTCTAGCTCTATCCAACAATTGTAGAGGAAAAGGATTCTATAGGTGCTCACTCTTCCATTCCTCCAAAGGTACTATTCATCTACATTATCAAATCATTTTATCATTATTTTATCCAAGAGCTATGTAATCTCGAGCTTGATTAGGTCTATACAACTTTGTGTTAATACGATGTGTTAAAACCATATCACAAGCATATGGAGGTCAAGGGGTTGACTAACATCATCCAAATGCCTAGGAAATTTTAGATAAAGTGGACCAGGCTTATACTAAGTCAAGTTCATGATATCTCATTTTGGTTGGAATAGACCTACCCTATCACTAAGAAGATGATTCACATGATAATATGGTGTCCTATGACTAAGAAAGCCAAGACTATGAAAAACCTAGGTTGAGTATAACTAACAAAGATAACCCTAATTGAATGGGATGGCAGAGGCATGAAGCTAAACAATGTGATAGACATGGAAATCAAGTTTGGCATCCATGTCATTGCTCAAAAAATCTATAACTCAGGTCATGCCAACAATGTGTGATGCGAGGTAGTGGATCTAGCATACATGATTGTAAAGAAGAACCTATTCTTTGACCTTGTTGAGCTTTAGTACTCCCAACTAAGAAAGAACATGAAGAGCATTCGAGCCTTAAAGAATAATCCATGTAAGTTCGATTCAATCTTAGTATGTGTTGGTGTTTCACAACATCACTATTTAAAATATCCCAATGAGAACAAGATACATCTAGGGGTAGCTACTTCCCATCTAAAACATACCCTTTTAGACACTGGGGCCAACTGTAAGCCCAAACCCTTCTTCTACTTCAGGCTCTGCAAAACCTAGGTGGGTGTACCGTAGATTCATTCATATCATACTAGTGCTAAAACATACACTTGAATCTAAAAAAGTAGATAATAGCCTTAATCTTCTAGCACTTATGCAAATATCATAGACATGAAATAACTAATAACATGACCTAAGAACCTGACAAGCCAAGTGAGGGTAACACTTTTTAGCTCTTCAACATGAAAGGGAAAAGATTTTGATTAATGATGTCGAATATCAGCACAACCCGAATATAGAACAACAAACACATGCAATATCCTAGTTGATCAGTCCCTTATCCATTGGGCATGAGCTAACTCAAAACATACACATGGATACCTGAGATATACTCATATATTATGATATCTGATCTATCCATTCACCTTGTAAATAGACATATGTCTTCATAAAAACTCTCATACTTATTGTAATATCCTCCTAGTAAAACTTGCAACCTTGTCAAGGTAACTAAGCATTTACTTGGCTCTTTGTTCCAATAGCAACCCTATCCAAACAAACAACCTTAAGGGATTGCAAATGAGTTTAAGCTCTTTGTTCTTAAACGTGAAATGTTGTAGACAACAGAGGAAGGAGATGAGAATCAGAATGAAACTAAGAAAGTGAAACTTTTTATTAATCTCCTTGAAACTAATACATCAAATATATGCAAGACTCAAAGTATACACAACAAACAATTGTATAATCTATTGCTTACAAGAAACTACAATACTATTATTCATAACAAAGAAATATGCTAAAGAAATGGTGGAAATACAGTTCTAGATCCAACCTTGTGGCATTATATACAAATTACAACCAACATGGTATCACGACAATGAAAAATATCAAAAACTAGAACCCTTACAATGAGAGAGAAAGAGAAAGATATAGGAAGGAAGAAGATACTAGATCTAATCTAGAAATGACATGTTTCCACTTGAATCTTCATCCCATGTTGTTGCAAATAATCTCTCTTCTCTCTACAATCAAAATCAAAAAGGAATCTCATCATTGTATCTCAACATTCTCAAAATATCTCCTCTAACTAATTAAAAATCCTTGTTCTGGTAAAATATCAGGTATACATCTAAAATGCTAATAAAATATTTCATTACATTGATCTAGAGGTGAGAAAATTTGTCCCTAACTAAATCCATATTACCTTTGGCATTCACCCAATACACTACTTTGCCAAAAATTAGATCTAAACTGCCTTAATTGAATGAGGTTGAAAAATAGGCACCTAGTACAAAACCTTGAATAACTTGAAAACATGGCTTCCTATGTAAAAAAATCCTCAAATACAAAATTTCACTCTCTCCTGGTTCCAACGATATATGATAGTCCCATATCCACTTATTAGGAATGTCTAGAATCTTCATTTGAAAATCAAGTCCCTAGTATAAGTCACAGGTCTACATTTGTTTTCAAATACTCTTTGCAAAATTTTAATTATTTTCCAAAGTCAAAACTATAGCATATAAATTTTTTGATTTAAAATACTTGTACATGCTTTCAAAAGGAGTAATAATAAAATAGTAATTTCTCTAAACTTTTGAATTTTCCCTCTTAGCTTCCATTCGGGACAATCTGGTGTGATCGAGTTGTGACATGTGTTACACTCTGATTCACTAGGTTCTGCTTTGTCACCTATTTTTTCATTGCCTCCACCACCCACCACCCCATTGGTTTGTAGACTACCACATTTGATTGACCCATTGCTACGTGGTGGCCCCTGATTGGGTCACCATATCACTATCCTTAACTAGCATGCATCTTTCCTTAGCGACGTAGTGCCAACCATTGATCATGTGCCACATGAAAAAATCATGTGTGTTTGTCCTGCAACTGCCATCTCATCCTACCTACTATGTGTCACTTCCTGATTGTATCGCTATGTCACATGACACCTCAACACTTTTCCACATCATCACAACATAGCAACATCACAACATGTGGCACCTCCATCCACATCACCGCCTTGTCATCCATTGCCACACCATCAAATCCAAGGCACCGGCCCCACCATGTTGTAGCTTGTTGCTATGTTGCTATCACTGTCAACAACCACCACATTGCTAGTGACATAGAAACATTGTACCATGTGTCATTCTTTGCCATGTCATCACCTTGATAAATGTGTCAAGATTGATCTCATCCACCATGTGTCACTGCAATTTGTCCATGCATTGCCAATTGTTTGCTTCTGATTTGTCCATATCTCCACATGTATGCCACATCATCATCTAGTTTGTCCCACTTGGTCAAAATTTCTTCATGTTTCTCTTCAGTTGGTCATGGGCCTCGCAAAAGCTTTGTGGCTTTCCAAAAGAACCATGTCATCAAGATATTTAACAAAGTATGCATTGGAGTATTTAAAAAACCTACTAAAGCACTTCACACCCAATGTGGGATTAAACCTATGGGCATTTCTTCATTACCATTTCCTTTTGCACACATTGCAAACATTTTTGGGCCCCATTTATCTATAGATCCTTATCATCTCATGAGAATAAACCATACTTTGCCACACATTTTCTAAATTTGAGATAATCCCTAGCAAATGGACCCCCAAACATTTATTTTGGCAATGTCCTCCTCCCCTTGGTCTGTCGTGAAGTTAGATTGGTGAAATTGGGTTATGTTCATCAAACATTTGTGTGTGACTTCCTTCCTATAACTTAGAAAAATACGGCTCCATCCTCTCAGCAGTAGCATCTACGAACAAACTTCCCTTTCTAATTGTTGTACCTTCATATCTCATCACATGACTGGCAATAGATTAAGGAATTCACACAATCAAAGGAAATAATGGGTATATGGACGACAAAATTTTGAATGGCCTGCTATGGATTTGGATTCATCAAACCAATTTACACCATTTCTCCTTTACCTTTTCAAACTTGAAACCTAGTTCTTTATTTGTCTATTTTACTCAAGATTTCACAAACTGCACTGTAGTTGTGTCCTTGCAAAGCTTCTTTGACACTGTTTGAGTGCCTGCTCTTAGCATTAGCAATAACAGTTGCATCACTAATTTGTTGGATCTCCTTTAACACAATGGGTTATGAAGCAAATAAAATGATGTCCTACTCCCTACCATCCACAGCTAATTAGCTCCATGTGGACAAGTATCTATCTCCAACCGCCCATGTTTGAGCAAGCAGACAAGGTCTAGTAGGTTGGAGAGATGCCCCTATGAAAGGATTTTCTTTGCCTCATTATGTCTTTGTACAATCCAAATCGATGCAAATTTCTATTATAATGTGCTTGTTGACTGCCCATATTCATTTTTATGCATCATTTTGACTCCTTTCCAAATCATCAACTTGCATACATAATTCTTTATTCCCTTTAAAAATGTTTCTCCTTTCATACCCTCATAACAATGTAAAAAAAATTGCAACAAAGAATATAACTATTTCCATATAACCCATAATAGATCTGAAATAAATACAGAATTAAAATCCACATGCAAGATAATAGACAACATACACACAAAAATGTGACACAAAATGTACCCTGAGAAACTCTTGTTGAGAGAAAAACCTAGCCTCCAAAAGCATCCATCACCACATATTATTCAACAAAAACACCATTACAATACAATCATGAAAGCCTTCAAATCCATAGCCACAACCGAGCAATCCATCTGAACAAGCATGAATCCACACATCCCATGTCATGTTTCCAACCTTCACAAATGCTCCCTTGGCTAACCTATCAAGCCTTGTCTTGCTTGACTCTCACTTTGCCTCTCATTTTTCTCTCACAACAACTAACCTTACGGCTATTTATATAATAGCAAGTCCCCCAAAACCATCAAGTGGCATTACATAAATCATGTGCTACCTAACCCATTGAGCCCACATTTAATATTAGAATTTTAATTCTTTTTCCCAATATTAAATAATTACATAAAATATTATCACAATTTTACAATATAACTCATCGAGTATATCCCATGGGAATCTGTACATGTTGCACGTTCATCTAGATGCAATATTACATAATAAAATAAAATAATACAATATAAAAATATTATGCAATGTGTGCAACACCCATTATTTCAACAATCTCCCACTTGTTGTATACATTGCATAGGGTCAATCTATAGCCAGATAAATGAACAAGGGAACAATCCTCCTAGCACATCTACCATCACGGATCAAAGTACATGAAGTGCTCCATCCTGGTACCCACAACAAAATCAAAGTATCCAACATATCAAACATGAATGGTCTCACCTCCTATTATGTCACTGCCACCAAACATACATTGAAGCCATCCAAAGAGAAATCCACCCAACCTGTCACATTAGAAGATCATAAAATCTTGTACCAATTAAAATTCCAAGCACAAAAAACCTGATCCAAAGGTAATCACATGTATCCGTAGTTGTCAAAATATCCATAGCTAAAATAATACCCATAGCAAGTGCCAAACCCATTCAACTATCCATAACTCCAAATGTATACCAAGTGAATCTCACATCATCAACATATCCAATTTGTAACCTACAATCACAAGCCTCAAGAGCAATACTTACCACATATATACCAAGAAGCTCCCACTGTAAACCATAATGTCAAATCTATTGTTATAATTAATAATCTTTCTTTGATTGTATTTATTTATTTATTGGGATAAACCAAGGTATCCCTTATGTATTATTTATTTTTCCTCTAGTCCACATGTAAAAGACATGTCATTCTTGTCCTATTGTCCACTTGTGAGGACAACTCATTTTTTTATTTCCTTTAATAAAAAAAAATAGATATTTCTCCTTAAGAGGAACTTGACACTTTGCACACACCTTTTATGAATGTGGCATTCATAAAAATGGAAGTTACACATGCAAAGACATGCAACTCCTTTCTCATCTCTTTAAAAAAGGTGCTTCTGTCTCTCATTTTCATCTAGTCTCCATTATTCACATCAAGTTTTTAATGCTATTGTAAATGAGCTATTTTGCTGTATTTCTTCTCTCTCTCTCTCTCTCATTCTTAGGCTTTTGCCTCATTCATAATACTCACAAGGGGTTTTCTTTGCTTTCCCCTTATCAAATCCTTGTCTCTTGTGTTGCTTCCTCTTTGGTATTGCTCCATTGATCTTGTATCATTTGTATGGTAAAACTCTTCTTGCTCTCTTGGATTAAATCTATTATTTTATGCTATTTTATTTTATTATATTTTATCATTTCAATCACTTTTTCTTACATGGTATCAGAGCTACTAATCCTTGTTTTGAGCTTGTGTGAAGGGTTCATTAGAAGAGCTTAATATTGTGAAGATCTTAAAGTTTGAAATATTGAAAGTCTTATCTTATTCTTTTATAGATTTTCTTCTTTCTTATTCATTCTAACCCTCTTTGGAAGGCTTGCTGCCAAAGAGTTCTTCATTTTTTATTTTTTCTAACCTCCTTTGGAAGGCTTGCTGCCAAAGGATTCTTTATTTTTAATTTTTTTTATTATATCTAACCCTATTTCTGTTGCAGGCTTTTTGAGTTTTTAAAATTCAAGTTTTTTTTCTATTTTTGTTTTAGAAAGAAAAGTATAGCAGTTCGTATTTTTCTTATATCTCATAATCTATGATCTGGGTTTGGTTGAAATTTTAACAGCA
This sequence comes from Cupressus sempervirens, assembly GCA_028749045.1. Classification (NCBI taxonomy): domain Eukaryota; kingdom Viridiplantae; phylum Streptophyta; class Pinopsida; order Cupressales; family Cupressaceae; genus Cupressus; species Cupressus sempervirens. Next base: position 784,758,501 of record CM053793.1, read on the forward strand.
TTTAGAAAATATAAAAATATAAAAACTCTTTAAATTTCATTTGTATCAGAATAGTATTGCAAAAGTTATTATACTATATGTGTAGTATTATTTGTTTTTCAAGTTTTAAGACAGCAGTTCGTATTTTTATGATATCTCTCAATCCGTGATCTGGGTTTGGCTAAAATTTGAACAGCATTTAGAAAATATAAAAATAAAAAACCTTTTAAATTTTATTAAAAATAGAGTTAAATTAAAAAATTTATCGCTCTTTGTGTGTAACGCATTTTTTTTTTTCAATTTTTCAATTTTTTATTTTTCCTGTTTCTTTAATCTAACCAGTGGTTTTGCAAGGAACATTTTAGTTTTTAATTTTGACTTTCTACATCTCTTAATAATTATTTAACATTCTTGTGGATAATAAGTCTCACTTTTTTATTTCAAATCTATTATTTAAATTTTAAACGTAATTTTTAAATCATGTCGACTTTAATTCCAAAAATCAAGTTAAATAACTCAAACTATCATGCTTGGAAAACTCATCTTTCGTTTATATTTTATTTTAAGCATATTTTAGATGTTGCTACTGACCCTTCTATAGTTCCTGGTGCCTCAGCTACACAAGATGAAAAAAATGCATGGAATACTAAAAATGAGGAAGCCCTTAGCCTCATTGGTATATCTTTTAACCCAGATTTATATGTTCTAATTTCTAATTGCACTAATGCCCATGAAGCTTGGGATATTTTAAAGCAAATGTATGACAGGCCATCTGAATCATGCAAGATTCAATTGCAAGACAATTTGGAAGACTTAAGGTATATTGATTTCAAATTCATGGATGAATTTTTACTTAAATTTGATTATATTAAAAGTCAACTAATTGGATTAGGTGTTACTCTCACTGATATTAGATTAATTAACATTATTTTAAAGAAATGTCTTCTTAGACAATTTTAACAATTTATTACTAATGTTCATTCTCAACTTGCTATTCCTACTTTGTCTACTCAATTAACTTATAGTATTTTTCAAAATTTGTTACGTCAAGAGAAAGCTAAGTTGTTACAATTTGGTACTCTTAGATCTAATGAACATGCTTTTGTGTCTAAAAGTCAAAATCAGAATTTCAAGTCTTCTAATAATGATTCTCCCAATACTTATAATAATGATAATCACAATAATCATCCAAACACTCATCGTAATAATACTCATTCTAATCAATCTAATAAAAAACTCCACTGTACTTATTGTGGGAAAGATGGTCATGTAACTAATAATTATTTAAAAAAATAAAAAGATAAGCAACCTATCAATAACAATAATCAAAACTCTCATCCATCTCGTCATGCTTTTACTATTAGTTACAATGTTCCTAAAAATTTAGAATGGATTATTGATACTGGTGCATCTCAACGTGTTACTTTTCATAAAGAAGTGTTTGATTCTTTAAAACTCGATCCTTCTAATATTTCAATTCAATTAGCTGATAATCAGAGTTGCAAAGTTGAAGGATTTGGTAATGTTAGTATTCCAAATAAAAAATTACATGATGTCCTTTATGTTCTTGAGTTGAAATACAATCTTCTTTCTGTTGTAAAATTATGTCAAAATTACAAAGTTGAGTTTCATAGGGACATGTGCTCTGTTATTGATCTTGACACTAATGAAGTTGTTGCTAATGCTAATTTAGATGATGATAACGTATTTAAATTTTCTGGGTTCACCTCTTCTAGACTCTCTTTGCACAAAGATATTGCTTTTAATATGGAGCATGAAAGGCTCACTCATTTCAAAAATGAGCATATCTTATCTAATATGGTTGACAATTTACCTCCTATTGCTCCATCTAAGATTGCATGCACTAGGTGCATGAGTGAAAAAATACAAAATACCAAAGATTTTCCAGCTTATAATCCTATTACTAACAAAGTGCAAATAGCACGAAATATTTGTATTGTAGAAAAAAATATGCATGATGTCTCTAATGCTCAAAATGAACAAGTTCATGAAAGTAGAATTGTGTTAGTGGAAGACCAACCTCCTTCTCTAAACCATACTCCTCATGTATCTACCTTTATTCCCCCTATTCTTTCCTACAATGGTAATGGTAATGATGCATTTATAGATCATGGTAATAATGCTAATATTGATAATGGTAATAATGCTAATGTTGAAACAAATGATGCATTCATACATCATGACTCTTCCTCTAGTGATAAATTTGTTAAGAGAAAAAATAAATGATTTCAAAAAGTACTTAGTAAAAGAGATCAATTTTTAGAATGGGTGGACTTCAACCTAGGAGGATTAATTACTGCAAATATTGTTTGATGTTAATAATTCTCTTTCATCATCTTTGGCATTTCTCTTTATTATGTTGCCTAAAAATTATGTTCTATATATGATCTTAATTCTATTTGCATGATTTCATACCATGATAATTTAGGTATATTTATTCATGTTTATATATCAGAGCCCACATATATATCCTGATAAATATACAAATTATTGTGTCTCTTGTGACTTATCAAATATGAGTGCATTCTTTATTTCACATAAGTAAATTTATTTTATTTATTTTTCTTATTCTTTGAGATTATGAGTTATTATACACTATTGCCTTCAACATTTATTTTGTTCTACTGATTGGCATATAAGTGCAGTTTATGCTTTTTTAACATCATTCTATTGCCATATTGGCACTTTATGATTAATATCATTTATTATTGGAGTTTCCTTCCAATTTTAGTTAATTTGACCCATCTTAAAGACATTTTACTCTTATTTAAAGGCAGTCAATTGTTAAAACTCATACTTGTTTCCTTTGACATCTTTGAAAATATGTCATATAATGTTATGTATATTTATTGCTTAAATCATGAGTCATGCAGGTTATGGATTGATCACCCATTAACTTGCAATAAAATGACTTATTAGTGGACTGTCTATATCCACGTGATTAAAGCATTGTTGATGTTGGATTCATTAGCTAGCCTTTTCTATGATCTTTTCTTGAAAGTTTTGATAACATATTTGTTCTTTGCAAGATATGATTTAACTTGATTTTTTTGCGGTACCAAGTTACACTTATATTTACTCTATGAGAATTTACTTATACATAAAAAGTTTCTAACTTAAATATAAGATGAAATTATCCTTGTGGATAGTTGCCTTTGTTTCTATGTTTCAGGTAATCCATCAAGGCACATACAAGATATCATTATTCATTGTACAGATCCTATGCCACATGAATCCACTTGAAGATGTAATACACTTGAAGAATTATCCACTTCTCTTGGCTCTCCAATGATGTACCCATGATAATAAGAGATCTCTTGCACAATGAAGATATTTCAAAAAATCAAGTTGTATTATTGTAAATTGGTTTTGACAACATCTCCCCAAATAAAGATGAAAAGGGGATGTTAGAATTAATAATCTTTCATTGATTGTATTTATTTATTTATTGGGATAAATCAAGGTATCCCTTATGTATTATTTATTTGTCCTCTAGTCCACATGTAAAGGACATGTCATTCTTGTCCTATTGTCCACTTGTGAGGACAACTCATTTTTGTATTTCTTTTAATAAAGAAAATAGATATTCCTCCTTAAGAGGAACTTGACACTTTGCACACACCTTTTATGAATGTGGCATTCATAGAAATGAGAGTTACACATGCAAAGACATGCAAATTCTTTCTCATCTCTTTAAAAGAGGTGCTTCTCTCTTTCATTTTTATGTAGTCTCCATTATTCACATCAAATTTTTGATGCTATTGTAAATGAGCTATTTTGCTCCATTTCTTCTCTCTCTCTCTCTCATTCTTAGGCTTTTGCCTCATTCATAATACTCACAAGGGGTTTTCCTTGCTTTTTCCTTATCAAATCCTTGTCTCTTTGGTATTGCTCCATTGATCTTGTATCATTTGTATGGTAAAACTCTTCTTCCTCTCTTGGATTAAATTTATTATTTCATGCTATTTTATTTTATTATATTTTATCATTTCAATCACTTTTTTTTACATCTATAACCAATCCACTCACAACATCTCAAAGAAGTGAATCCATGTAGTCTCAAGGACATTCACAATACATAAACTAATAACTTATAAGAACAACTCCCATAACAAGTCTCCAACAGTCTTCCAAGCTCTCTAATACCAACAAAAGAAAGAGATAAAGGAATAACCGTGTCATCTCTCACATGACATACATGATCACAAACCAGTGATCACAATCTCTAACCAATCTCAAATCCAATGTAAGAAAAAATGAACATCCAAGAAGATAACCAAGACCAAAGAGAAACCATGCAAATCATAGCTTGTATCATGTCCTTCTACACACACCTCTAGATGTAAACTGTGCAAGTATGATCTCCTTTAGAAAACCCCAACAAGAAGCCTCAACAACACCCAAACCATACCATATAACTAATCATGGATGTAAGCCTCTCACAAGAAGATCAAACTCATAAACCATTCCTAAACCAAAGAATATGCCCAATATAAAACCATCTCCCAACCTTAACCATCATAACAACATATGCAAATGGAGATAATCAATGCTAAACCATCTCTCAAATGAGCCCTCTAGAACTAACTCATGTACCATAGCTCAAGATCCATTTCCATGAAAGACAAGAATAAATACAATACACTTGAGAAAAAATAATGGGTTATACCTCTCAAGAAGCAAACCGCCGAGTAGACCAAGAGTGGGGAATGAGAATTCTCATCAAGATACCCAAGTCTCCAAAAAAGACTCATCTAAGAACAATCTCCTCTCAAGTTCATATCAGGTGACTACCCCTTAGACTTCTTATTGAAGCCGTCAACTGTCCCAACAAATAATTCTCTAATCCAAGAGAAATCAACATCACCGCCATCTCTAAGTATCCATGAGCACCTATAACCAATCAATCCATGCCAACTCCAAATGCAACATAGCAATATCAAGAAGTATCCAACTTATGATCAATGTACTCAATACCAAGAAACTAAACCAAAATCAATGTCAAAGTTTCAACCATGGCCTTAGGAACATAAACATGACAACATGATCTTACCATCTCAATCAAAGAGATAAAATGCTACATATAATCATACTATAACATGTCAAAACTCTAAACACGTATCAAGAGCATATCATGACATAATAATGAAATCATTCTCACACCAAGGATAACATGTCAAATGAAAGAATAAACCACACCTTTACCAAGAACCTTTTGAGTCCTCAAGATGCAACCATTTCCACACACCATGAAGAAAACCATCTCCACATACCATGAAGAACCATCTCCACACACCATGAAGAACCATCTCTACACACTGTGAAGATAAGTAAGAACCCCATGAGTTCTCAAGATCTAAGCATCTTCACACACCATGAAGATAACCAAGTGTACCATGCAAATGTCAAAAATGCTTCTGCAGTAACAAGATCTAAGACAAACTTCCAACATCTATAAACACTCAATAAATGTATTCGTGCCAACAACTCCCACTCAATTGTGGTACCAAATCACCCATGGCATCATAAAATCCATCTCCTATGTGAAGATCCTCTAGGTGTACACTTATACAACCAAAGTGTCAATACCAAGTGAAACCAAGATATAAACCAAGAACTAATCCTACACTGTCACCCCATCACTGTCACAAGCTCCCACTAAACTATGTATCCAAGCTATCCATGACATCATGATGAAAAATTTATCCTCTAACCATGAGAATCAACCAAGGCATCATATTAGCAAAGAACTCAAAGTACACATCATGAGCTCCTCAAAAGAAACTAAAAAACCACGATCCTCAACCAAGAAGATATACCACCATAACCAAATTATGAATTCAAGCCAATGAACATTAAGGATGTACCTATATAAACAATAATGTTATGCCAAAATCTATGACACCATGATCACATCCATGAACTGAGCATTTGACTCTCAATGTGTCCAACTTGTCAGTATAAAATAGTCAACCACAATCCTCCACCATGACTGTACCTAGTAACACAATCTCATCCTTATACATGAAGAAAAAATCAACAAATTATATGAATTAGATCATAGACAACACAAATTCAAGCTATCAATTTGAATATGCATCAATAATGAAATATTAATGGGCAAAGACAACCCATAACCAAGCCATAAATGCAACTTGTAAGTATAGACCACTTACAACACTACACAAATTGTAGACCCAACAAGTCATCATACATATCCAAACCAAACACTGATAACCATATCATCATGAGACCAATCTAAAATATGAACTGAGTATACAATGAGATCAAATCTTAAATCTCCAAAAATACAATGTCATAAACTCACAATTTTACCATAGTCAATATATACCATGAACTATTTATATCAATATATCATCCAATAAAACCATGTCATATCTACACCAAATCTAAACCAATGTGTAGAGCTTTCTATTGATTATTCGAAGTTCAAAATTTGACTTCATATGCCCAATTTATGCCCTAATTTGTGCTCAAAATAAACAACATCTAACTTTTGGGCTCTTAAAACTTTAAAAAATTTCAAAATCATAGAATCAAACCTCCATTAAGTTATAGTTCTCTGAATTAACTTTCCAACACCTATAAGAAGTCTAAAATTTGATATTCTGAGAGAAAGTTATGGCCATTTTACTAAGACAGTCTTTTTACTATTTTCACTACAATTTTTTTTTGTGACAAAAATTTTGACGAGATTAATTTGACGACCATCATGGGCTGAAACTAAAAAAATCTTTCATTTCCTCTGAACATGGCCAAACTAGGGCATATTATGTATGAATTTATGGAAACATTGACCCGGATCCAATGGTGAGGTATGTTTTTATCCAAGAGGTCATTTATGCAAGCTCCCACCTAAAACCCTCATTTGAATGAAACATCCAAAAGATCCATTTTGATCAATAATTTTACATGCCCAAAATCTATCAACATCTCATCATAACACCAAACCCAAAACTCTCAAATCTGTAATAAACAACTCATATATCTTGCTCTTTCTTTTATCCTCTCATGCATTCTCATTAATTCAATCTAGGGTTACAATAATAAAACCATAGCTCTGATACCACTTGTAAAAAAACTTACAACAAAGAATATAACCATTTCCACATAACCCATAATAGATCTGAAATAAATATGAAATTAAAATCTACATACAAGAGAATAGAAAACATACCCACAAAAATGTGACACAAGATATACCCTGAAAAACCCTCATTAAGGGAAAACCTCAACCTCAAAAAGCATCCAGCACCATGTATTATTCAACAAAAAAACTATTATAATACAAACATAGAAGCCTTCAAAGCCATAGCTACAACTAAACAATCCATGTGAACAAACATAAATCCATACATCCCATGTCATGCTTCCAACCTTCACAAATGCTCCCTTTGCTAACCTATCAAGCATTGTCTCGCTCGACTCTCACTTTTTGCCTTTTTTTTTCCTCTCATGGCAACTAATCTTGTGGCTACTTATATAGTAGCAAGTCCTACAAAACCATCAAGTGGTATTACATAAACCATGTGCTACCTAACCCATTGACCCCACATTTAATATTAGAATTTTAATTCTTTTCCCCAATGTTAAATAATTACATAAAATATTATCACAATGTTACAATACAACTCATCAAGTATATCTCATGGGAATCTTTACATGTTGCACATCCATTTAAATGCAACATTACATAATAAAATAAAATAATATAATATAACAATATTATGCAATGTGTGCAACACCCATTATCTCAACAAATGATATCTCCTAAAGGTAAAAACTCCATCTTATCTTTGCTTAGGAGCTGACAGTCAACAATTCTTACTTGATCAACTCCATTCTATATGATACGCCTATCAATTGATACACTTGCATCGAGAAACAATCTAGAATTAATACACTTGTATCATTGTTTTGAATGACATTGTGAAAACTCGGTGAGCATTCCAGACAATTTTAGCAATTTATGTTGTTTGACAAAATTAAATTTAAACAATTGCACATGGTTGGTATTGCTAGAAAGTTTCAAAAATCTCACCTCCATGCAAGTGTTGACATTGGCAACTTGTGATGAGCTCTCACATCTATCTCAAAAGTTTGGCCAGCTAAAATATCAAAAGTATGTGGACATAAGTGGATGCAGGGATTAGAGAGTCTTCCTAGTGATTTTGAATGCTTGAGCTTATTAATTTCAATGAAGGCTTCATGTTAATTATATCCTCCAACCATGTCAATTTAGCATTTGCACTGTCACTTGCAACCACATTATTTCTCTCAATGTCACTATTGATTCTTTCCTCACATACATTTGTCTTCTTGTTGTTCCCTTGTAGCTAGCATATTGATTTACCCGTTCAATCCCATCTTTCATTTCCACCTTCCAAGCTTTGTTTGCTCGATGGAATTAGTCGGCCCCCAAGTGGGTTCGACAAAAAAAATCTTGAACTGAAACACCTGAACTGTCAAATTGATCGAATGAACTTACTTCACTGACTGAAATCAATTTGCATCACTGATTCAACCTTTACAACTCATTTTTTACCTCTCCTACAAACTAAGATTCCCCGCTAGGATGACCTCTAAGTCAGCTTTAACATTCACCAAAACACTTGACCAGGTCATGTAATCTGACTTGCTCACTTTTTACTCCACATTCTCTTGCCCTGTCAAATCTCATATCATGATGACTTCAAGGTCAAAAGATATTGACCGTCAAAGTTGCCTTCCCAGTGTTGGTGTTTGAAAACGCTGGAGGGTTTTCAATTATCCCACTGAGAAAGTGACATATCTAGGGGCAGCTAACTCCCATTTTCAACATGCCATTTCTAACAACAGGCCAACTATAAGGCATGACCCTTCTTCTACTTCAGGCTCTGCTAAACCTAGGCAGGTGGACATATAGATTCAAATGATACCGTACCAGTGCAAAACATATCCTGAATCTATTTATTGTAGATGAAAACCCCTTATTTCTCCTAAAGACTTATGAAATGACATTGACTTATAGTAGCTAGGTGCAGATCTATGGATCTCAGAAGTTGAGTGAGGGTTCAACTTTTATGCCCACTTCATGAACAATTGAATTTATTTGAAAGAAAGATTTTGTGCAAATGCCATTCATATCAGCTTGCATCTGATTTAGTGATCAGTGCTTTATCCATTGGGACATAGAGTCATTACCAGCAGGATGACTTAACTTGCTTCCATTAAAATCAAGTTTATCAACTAAAATTCCCTAATCCCATTCTTATGCAATATCCCCTTCATACACCCAGAAACACTATCAGAACTATGAAGCATTTACTTAACTCCTTGAGTCAAAAGCAACAAAAATCTGATACACATTTCATCCAAAATTTCTTAAACCAAATGAACATTATCCATTCAATTACAAAGTAAATGACACGTGAAGAATCAGGAGACAGAATTAGAAAACTCAGATAAATCATATAAATCCCCTTTTGTATTTATCCTTGGAAAGATTAAATATAGTATCTTGCATCAAATACCCATTATCTCAAAAATACAACACATGAAAATGAAATGCACATCTGCACAGGGTGGATGTGTGGCCTTCACTACTAGAGCTCAGCTCAAAGTCAGGAAGTAAAACCATCTACAATCCTAGTTTCAATAGTAGAACTGGAACCCTGCTGGTATTACCTAGAGCAAACTGCCAACAACTTACAATGAAAGAGAGAAAGAAAGATATAGAGGAAGAAAGAACTCCCAGATCTGTTCTATGTCTGACATCTATCCACTTGAAATTCCCTCCTTTGCAATCAAAAGACTCTCTCTAATCTCTCTCCCCTTTGATTTGATCTTTGTTCTCATCAATTCTTGCAACTGATTTGCAAATGTCTGTTACCTGAATGATGAAAACTTGCCGAGTCACCAAAATATCTGAAAACCTCAGGAAATGCTGGGCAAAATTTGAGTTTTACTAAGTAAATCTGATCAAAGTGAACTCCAACTGTATTCTTACCAAGCTTTACTGATCTTCTAACTGGATTTTCAGTTTTTACCCATTCCATTGAGAAGGCCCCAAATTTTACGTTGTTGGTTATAACTCAAACCAGGAAGCAACTGTGCAAAAACAAATTCCATAATAAAATTTTTTGTCTTCTCATGATTTCGATGATATATAATATCACATATCTAGCCTTCCAGAAACCCACTGAAACTCAGTTTGAAAAACACCCTCCTTGGTAGAAAACCAGGTCTGTTTGCAACTTCTTTTGATTTTAAATTTTTGAAAAATTTAAAATTTTCCTAAACTTCAAACTTTACATTTAAGCCCTTTTAAATTTAAAATGAATTTGCACGTATCCTTTTGAAAACAATTTTAAAATAAAAATTTTAAAACCATTTTATTTTTTCCACCCCCTTCAAATTTGTGGTCAACTAAATTTGACTAGCTGCCACGTGTTCGCATTTGATTGGCTAAGCATTCTGCATCATCTACCACATCAATGCCATTGTGACCCGCGCCATGTGGAACTTGCCCGCTTTCTCGCATTATTTATCTTCCTTGCATCTTCTTTTTGCGAGAATGCGAGCACCACAGGATCTGCCACATGGCAGCATCCTGCGCATCTGCCTTGGACCTGCTTGTCTGCACCATCTCATCGTGTCTGGGTCCCGTGCTGCCACATGGCACAATCTCACTTTCTCGCTTTATTTAATCTGGGTGCAACTTACTTTTGTGAGGAAGCAGGGACGGTCGATCTTTGACACTTGGCATCATCTCATGAGTTTGTTTCTCAACTTGCCACATCACAACTTGCCACATCAGCGTACATGTACCTTGGTTCAAAATTATGCTTTGGACAAGCTGACATCATTCCTTTTTGGTCGGCTACAAGGGGTGGGCCCATCACGCGAGCGCTGCCTTTCAAGAGGCGGTGTCCTTAAGACATAATAACATTCGAGTGTCTTTGGTTTTAAAGATTTAAAACTTTTCCCATATCACCAACGTGGGATAAAAGGGCTTAACTCTTTTTACCTCTTCACTATGCTCTATTTCACTTCTTTAATGCATGGATCTCTTCTTAGTGTTGCAGCTATTTGTGACCTTGCTTTATAGGCGTGAAGGCTTGTTCTCCTACGAGGTCCTTCTTTGTAATGGCATCTTCCTCCTTTGACTTCTTTGCCTGCGGCTTTTTATTTACTGTTGCTGTGGTGACTAATCTTAAAACTGCGGCTTATTTCATTAACAAAAAATGGCAAAATTTTCCTATGTTTAACTGCCACTAACTTGCATGTCTTCTTCATTGGTTGTCTGTAGGTTTCCTTTCAAGTTTCATGCGTGGCATCCTTTTTATGCTCGGTTTCTCTGTTATCAGCATCTCCTTCAAGTTTATCTTATATTTTGTCTGCTCTATACATTGCTATTATGTGGCCTCCTTTCTTCATGCCTCCCTTGCTATGCTCACATGGCCTGAGTTTGCTTTGTCTGCCACATTCAAATCCTTCCTTGAAGTGGAGATAGCGTGAGCTACCCACCTACACAGATTCATTCTCTAACTTGCCTTTCAGGCTATGAATTCCATCTGAGATGGATGCCCATTCTAAATGTGGAGCTTTTTAAGATGGGGCTTTGCTATGTTCATTGTACTCTGTAATTTCTTTCTCTGCCCACGTGAGGCTCCTCCCACGTGATGGGACAATGTTAAATCATGTTGTGAGGTTCAACTTGTTGTATGTCTTGCAGCTTCTTTTGACTAGCATGTCTTGTCTTTAAGTGTGGGTGATCTCAGTCTGCCCTCTCCTTTTCAAAAACATGAATACTCTGCCCCTGCTGCCATACACAGACGTCTCCTCTCCGGTTTAGCTTGGACTGCCCTTGCTATTCGCAGCTCATTCCCAGTATGCCGCCTATAGCAACATGTGCCTGCCTGGCGTCTTTTCTTTGCATTAATGTTGTCATATATTTGAGGCTTCCTTCCACTATGGATAGCATTTAAATATCATATGAATGGAGACATAAGAATGCACCATATTGATTGAGCTCTATGTATTGAGGAAAGTTACATGAACAAAAAAAATCCGGACAACACTAGCAAGGAACCCAATTACAAAGGCCCATAGACTCCTGTCTATAATCACTAGGATAATCATATTTCTATAATTTCCAAAGTCCAGAGAAATGTCCATATATTTTGGGATCCATTTGATGAACAAACATACTTAGTCCATGTACAATTTTATCAATCTAATGTAATTAGTCAGACCCCAAAGTGGGTTTGGCTAAAAAAAATTTTGTTTCCAGACAACTGATATGCAAACTACTCCATTGACATCCTTGAATTTACTGGAAACAAATTTGATCATTGATTGATCACTTAAAACTCATTTTATAACATTTCTGCATCATTGTGAAATTTGTGTCAGGAGGCTTGTTGCCTGCCTTTAAAAACTAATTTAAACATCTGATAGAGCTCAAAAACTTAGGATCTATTATCTCTCTAACATCTTCAACAGCCCTACCAGATCTCGTTGCATGATGACATCGGGGTTAAAAGATATCGACCTCTAAAGTTACCTCCTTTAAATCACCTGCAGATAAACATGTTAGAAAGCATAAAATTGTGTTGGTTTTCGCCCTGAAAATTGGGCAAATGGTCACTTGAGGTTCTAAAAATTGGGGCATTGGTAGATTTTCATGAGGAGAATATGATTCTATGAAATGGGCTCATGACGAATCACAGGGCGTATTTGGAAAGCGTGCAAAGTTGGCTACCTAAATTTGCAAAACAAGAAACACTGACAAGAAAACATTTTTTCGAAATGGAATTGACCTAGAAAAGTGTGCAGATGGATTCATCATGACTTAAAAACTGGCACACTTGAAGTATTTTTAGAGGACAACACAATGGTACAATCCATTTGATCTCACTTATCATGGATTTGGAATTATGACATCACAAACCGGGGTACTGACAAATCTACAAATGCTAACACCAATAAAAGATAGAAATTGTGTTTGAAATCGCATTTGAAAACTGATCAAACGGATTTTCCATAAGCTAAAACTTGAAATATAACAAGTCTCTGACATCTACAATGCAACGCAAAAGGAATTTTAGCATTCGGGTCAACTGGTCAAAAGTTATAACATGTCAAACAGGGCCTCCCAGAATTCAAAATTGATTGCAAAAGCACGAAAACAGTAACTGACCAAATTTGAGGGATTCAAAACCTAGTCAAATGGATTCAACATGACTCAAAATCTGAAACATAGGTTCTCAGGTATGGACACTATGCACCCCCAAAGCAGCAAGTCACAAAACATTTTTGGGTGCGAGATATTCAATCGCAAACATGGCCTCCTGTCGTTGTTTGACAACTTCACAAAGTGGCTCAGAATGCCAGTTTAACTTCATGGAACAGGTAGACGCACTAAATGGAAGGTGTTAGAAACATTAAACACCTCTTAGGCCTCAAACTGATAGTTAGGTACACATGCACTTAAAAGCGTTGATAGGACCAAATTTTCTCAATGGTGCTCAAAATTGACCATGCAATTTTTAGCGCCAACACTCAGAACTGCCTGCAAGCAAACATGTCAAAAAACCATAAAATGCATTCGGCTTTAGCTTTGAAAACAAGTCAAACTGACACTTGGGGGCACAAAAACTGGGGCATTGGTTCACTCTCATAAGGAGAGTATAAATCTGTGATTAAGGATCATGAAAAATAATTGAGCGAATTTGGCAAGCAGTCAAAATGGGCTACTTGGATTTGCTGAACTGGGAATAGTGGCAAAAAAGTGATTTTCACAAACATAATGGACTTGGGAAAGTGTGCAGACGGATTCATCAAAACTTGCAAACCAGCACACTTTGAGAATTTTTATAGTAGAACATGGTGGTATAATCCATTCAATCTCACCTATCATGGATTCAAAGTTATGACATCTCAAACTGGGGTACCGATCAATCTGTATTTCTTGACACTAGTGAAACTTCACAAATTACATTCAGAATCATGATTGAAAACTGATCAAACACATTTATCATAAGCTCAAATCTGAAACATAAAAAGTGTCTAACCCCTAGAGTGCAATACAAAAGGAATTTACTCATTTTGATCAACTGGGTCAAAGTTATAACTGGTCAAACAAGGCCTCCCAAAATTATGAACAATTTACATCAACATGAAAACAGTAAACAACCGACTTTGAGGGATTCAAAACCTAACCAAAGCATGTCAAAAAGACTTGAAATATGAAACATAGGTTCTCTAATATGCTTATTAAACACTCCCAAAGAGGTGAATCATGAAACATTTCTAGGCGCAAGATATTTAATTGCAAACTAGGCTACCTGTCATTTGACACTTGGGAAAAAATGTAGATTTGGGCATTGCTCAAAACGAAACTTCACGGAATGACTCAGAATGACAATTTATCAATACAAGATGCATGAATATGATGAATGCAAGGTGTTAAAAACATTAAACACCTTTTAGGCCTCAAAATGACAGTCGGGTATACATGCATTAAATGCACTTATATGGGCTCAAAATGACTCAAAAGTTTGAAATGGTAATCAAATCAGGGATGCAATTTTGAGTCCCATCAATATGTTTATTCTTTTATGTTTAGAAATTATTTCCTTCCAAAGGAAATGTTGTTTGGAAGAAAGACACCTGTGTTCTATATCAAATCAATGAATTAATAAGTGCAATGGGTGAGAAATACGATGGCATCATGGATGCTTACTTTGACAATTTCAAAGAAAAGATGAAAAGTAGGCTTAGGATCCCTAAGCAACTTGTCAAAGACTATGAACATGATATATGCTTCCTAGTTGACTATGACAGAGTCCACATACAGGCAGTCAAACCTAAGACAACGTGGATTAAACCTCTATCATATGAGGTGAATATTGATGAAACAAAGAAGGATATTAGAGAGAAGACTTTAAAAATCTCATGCCTAATCTCTTTGGCAAAGAAATCAAGCAGACAATGTCTAAACATGTAGATAAACATACTCCTAGATTTAAAGCTTTCCAAATTTTGTCAAATAAAATAGAATATATTGTGCAATCCACAAAAAAAACATGGAAGAACATTTTTGAAATCAAAGAAGAAGGAGATCTTCTAGAGGTTCAAAAAATTAAGGAATTTGATGCTAAGAAGATTGCAAAAAAAGTCATGACATCACTTCCCTCTACTCTAAATAAGGCAACAATTGTGCAACAATTAATTGAGTTGAATCCAGTTCAACTTGTTGTGGTTTCACAACACATGCCCCATTTCTCTTAGAAATGGGGACCCCTTAGTAATTTTTTGTCTTGTAGGCCCCTAGTATAGAGCCTGGGCCATTTTGGGACTCCTCCTAGAGTTTGGATCCATCCTTTATCTCTAATTAAGGAGAATTTGGTGTCAAAATTGGGAAAAATTGAGTGATTAAGGGTCATTTGTGATCAAAAGGTGCACTAGTGCACCTAGCACACATGCGCACCCATTTAGGGTGTGCAAGTGTGCTAAATGCACTAAGTACACACTTTTCACCTTTGGAGATGTGCACATGTGTAGGTAGGCACCTCCAAAGGGTGCACACTCTACTTGAGCATATATACACCTGGGTAGACCCTTGCCTCTCTTCATTATTCTCGGTGCTCCCACTTCGGCCACACCTCTACACCCTCCAAAGGTGTGCCACTAACCTACAAAACAACAAACACAAGATACCAAAGGTGCACACATTCACACTTGTCCAAGGTGCGCATGTGTGAACCTTTGTCCATACAAAGAACTTAAAACTCAGAAATCTTATGGAACCTATGCTTCAAGGTGTGCACATGCCCACCTTTTTGCATTAGAAATAAGCAAATTACCTAAGAGAATGGTGTGTATATGTGCATCTTGTCAAGGTGCGCATCTGCACACCACTTTTTATCTTTCATAAGAAAACTTAAGGTAATAATGAGGGTGTGCATGAATAAAGCTTTGAAGACCAAGGCCACCCCCTAGCACTTGCACTACACATATGTGCATGTGCACACCCCATCAAGGTGTGTACCTACATAACTGCACATAATATGTCCAAATAAGGGTCATACAAGGCACCTAGCACACCTTTAAGGGTGTGCAAGGTGCATTGTTTTGCATATTAGGAATTAAAAGGGGGATTGAAGCTGGTTTTTCCCCATTTTGTATCTTAGGCTAGGTTTTCTAACAATTAGGGTTTGTGTTTAGGTTTAATGGCCACTCTTTGGACTAATGTTTTATTCTTATATGCAAATAAAATGACATCCTCATCATCCTCGCTCGTAGAAAAGATGGCTCCCAAACCAGTAGTGTTCAAATACTAAGGTGTGCCAAAGAAATCCTACTTCCAAGATGAACATGCAAAAATTAGAGACACTAAACTTAGACATATTGATTAGAATGCATTCCTCACCATATACAATAATCCTAAAGAAAGATTCACAATGGTATCAACCATGATCAAGTCTGAGCTGGTAAATGTAGCATCACATCCAACTTATGTGCAATCCTCTAAGTTGCTAATGACCTTGGTAGAACATTATGTACCTGAAGAAAAGGTTGTCAAGTCTATCACAGGGGAGTTAGTTATGGACCACAAACCTAGGAATATTGAGAAGGTGTTTCATCTCCCAAGGGCCAATCAATATGTAAAGATGACCTATGACTGAGCACACAAATGGTATGGGGAGAGCGAAAAGCAAGTCAAAGGAATAATTCAATCTTCCTTCCTAATAGGTAGAACTCTAGTAGGTCATAGAATGGGGAAGGTAGATATGACATGAGGGTACATGCGGGATGATATTGGCTACATAATTTTACTTTTGAGTAGAGCCATGGGACTCCCTATAGTGGGACATCTTAAGATTTGGATGGTGCATTTCACAGAGACCATCAGGACAACAAAAATTCCAATGGATTGGGCTACTATCCTCAGTGAGAATTTACATGAGAAGCTAGTAGGAGTCAAGACCGTCCACATGTTCTATATGACATCATATTTAGTGTACGTATTGGTAGCAAGGACAATTGACTACCCAAGAATTTACAAAAGGGAAAGCATGCAAGATGCAAATGCTTGGCCCTATGTGGTGTATCCTTAATTGGTGAAGAAGAAGCTCTTAGATCAGAGCAAGGAATATATGATAGTGAATGACAATTTCATATTTGCAACCGAACGACCTATAGAGGGTGATTGTGCTAAAATAATATCAGTAAAGGCAATAACAAGGAGCATAGAAATTGGTGCCTACTACATTAAACTCAAAACATTCACATACCTAAGGGTATCAAGAGAAATGGTGAACCTAAAGAAGCTCTTGAGGTATCCATCTAACAGGCTCATTTTGTTGGAGATCGCCAAGCAACTCACATCTACAAGTGAGGAAACAACACAAGAAGACATGGGTGTGGTCAATCATCATAAGTGCCTTTGACGTCAAGCAAAAGTGGGATATAATGACCTTTGATTCATAATGGGATCTATATCTCTTGGAAGACTACAACTCCCCTTGCACATAATTTGATAATATTGGAAGGATGTGGTATTTGGTAGGAAAGTAGTTTGTACAAAAGGATGCACTAGAGGATTACTAGATGAATGCCATAGATGATTACAATATTAGATTTAGAGACTATTGTAGGATGACTCTATATTTAGCAAAAAAGGTGCTTAAGATGAAGATTCCCCTCAAGGTTGTCAAAAAAGATACAAAAGATGCCTTAGATCCACTATACAATATGGACAAGATATATGACAACCCTATAATGAATGTAGAAATTGACCGAGATGAGAATGTAGATATCAACAATAGAGCCCAACACATTGTCCAATTGACAAGAGAATGGATCAAGAAACCATTCAAACTTAATCCAGTTCCATAGGATGTTCCTCTACAAGTGATAACTGACCCAACTAAGGGTAAAGGTACAAAAGTCATAGTACCAACCTTCCCTGCTCAATCCCTAGTGAGGGTGGAAATAGCACATCAACATGAGAGGGAGGTTGAGTACTTTAGGGCAGATAAAGGGAAGAATAAGAGGAAAAGAATGGCAAAGGGTAGTGAATAAAGAGATCAAGCCCAACCATCTCAACAACTACAACAGGGTCATTGTAAGAATTTTCCTCAGGGAAAAATTCACCCGAGACCAAGGAACTCAAGCACAAGCACAATAGTAGACCAAAGAGAGTATGATCAAAATATGATATAATATTCATTCAATATGTATGTAAGTACACTAGGAGTGCCTACACATATCCACCAGATATGGGTTATCCTCCATTAAGCACAAAAGTAAGTGCAATAATGAGAGGATAAGCCCACAATAGTGTAGCATGCAAAATTATGTTGTCGACACCATGTGCTAAATTAGGAGTGTGAATAATTGTGTTGTCTACATGACAACTTGGTTAATTATGCAAACTCTAGTGTTGTAGACACCATGTGTTGAATTAGAGTTTCTTACTCCAGTGTTGTCAACATGACAACTCATAAGAGTACGCAAACTCCTAAGTTTTTCACCAAATAAATAATAAAATAATGCAAGAAGAGTCTCAAGATGAACAGGCAACCCAAGTCTAGGAGACTAAGCAAGTGCCTCCTCCAGGAGAAGAATAAGAGCTAGAAGAAGAATAGAGGGTGCCACCAAAAGGGAAAGAAAAGGAAGAAGCCTCCCCCCTCAACTCCTAAGAAGGCTAGGGTCCAGTTCATTGTGAGGGAGCCATGGAGAAGAAAAAAATTGAAGAAAAAATTACTCCTCCCCCATAGGTGCTTGAAACCATTCCTAAGGCTGAAGAAGAAGAAGAGGAGGACCAACATGATAATGTTCCCTTGAGTCAAAGGACTTGATCAGCTAGGGTCTTAGAAGAGGAAGGAGAAGGAGTTCCACTCTAACACCACCATCTGGTCCAATATAACTTGTTCATATTATAACTTTTGAGGATGAGCAACAACGGTGAATCACGGATATGGAGGATTGATGGACTAATGTCTTTAACCTCTCATTTTTTGATTTCATTCCTATTGGCACTGAGATGGTGGGGAGAAGATGAGGGATACTCCTAAGAGTCAACCCCTAGGTGAGGACTGGAATAAAAAACCACCTTTGCCTTAAGGACCCTTTGGCTTACCTTCACCAACATCTTAGGATCTGTCATTTATGGACAAAAGGGTTTGTGACACTACTTCCTCCATGTATTGAAGTAGAAGAACAAGTAGTAGAGGAAGATGAAGAGCCCCAAAAAAATGTCATCTGATGAAGTATCAGAGGAGGGTCAAATACTAGAGGAACCTCAGCAAACTCCTCATGATACAGAGGCTAGGACCCTAGCTACAGTAAACACAGAGACTCCAAGTATATATCTTTCTCAAAAGGAGAAGACGCTAGTTTAGTATCCATACCAAAGAACATATGTTTCAGATTTTGAGTCATTTCAACATGTTTTAACTAGGTTTTGAATCCCTCAAAGTTGGTTGTTTATTGTTATCGTGTTGATGCAAATTATTCAAAATTCAAGGAGGCCCTGTTTGACTTGTTATAACTTTGACCCATTTGATCAAAATGAGAAAATTCCTTTTTCATGCATTCTAGAGGTCAAAGACTTGCTATGTTTCAATTTTGAGCGTATGATGAATCTGTTTGATAAGTTTTTGAACGTGATTCCAAAAGCAATTTGTAAAGTTTTACTGGTTTCATAAGTGCAGATTGGTCAATACCCCTATTTAGGATGTCATAACTCTAAATCCATGATAGGTACGATTGAATGGATTGTACCATTTCATTCTACTTTGAAAATTCTTTAAGTGTGCTAGTTTGTAAGTCTTGATGAATCCGTCTACACACTTTCCCAAGTCCATTCTGTTTGCAAAAACTACTTTTTTGCCATTGTTCTAGTTCTGAAAATCCAAGTAGCCTACTTTGATCGCTTGCCAAATGTGTCTTGTTATTTTTCATGATCCCTAATCACATATTTATACCGTCCTCATGACAGTGAACCAATTCCTTGATTTTTGTTTTCCCAAGTCTTAGTTTGCCCTATTTTCAAAGCCAAATCCGAATGCATTTTATGGTTTTCTAACTTGTTTGCTTGCAACCAATTTTGAGAAGGCAACTTTGACAATCAATATCTTTTGACTAAGAATTTGTCATGAGACGAGATTTGGCAGGGTGCAAAAATGTGGAATAGAGAAATCAGTGGATCTATTTTTAGAACTCGGTCAAGTGTTTTGGTTAGTTTTTAAAGTCAGTCAAAGGACCTCCTGGCACAAAATTGATATTTTGCAAAATGAGTTTTAAAATTGTTTCCAATGGTTGAATTTGTTTCAAATTAGTATTAGGCAATCAATGGATCAATTTGAAGGATCAGGTGTTTGAAAATGAGTTTTTTTTTAGTCGAACCCACTTTGGGACCCGACTAATTTCATCAAATTGACAAGGTGTTAAAATAGGAAATGATATGAGGTCCAAGATTGATTGTGATTTGATAAATCTATTATGTTTGTGAAATATTTTTAAAATTCAATAGATATACTAGTTGTACATGTAATAAAAAGGAGAGAATCGAGTGCACCAAAGATTCAAAGACCTATTGAGTTTCATTGGTAAGCTCTATACCAGTGTTGAAATAACACCTCAATGAAGAAGGGATGAATCCATTTGGATGGAGAAAAGGGTAAATGTTTAATATGGAGAAAATATATTGTCACAACTGCTTACATATATCTCATGTATTCAGAATAGCAGATATAGTGGAAGGACGACTCACCTTTTGTGAGGTGGTTACTTTCATAAGATAATGTAGGTTTTATAACCGATAGAAGGTCGAAGCTCAACATGCTTAAGGAGATGTTTAGCTCCACAATGTAAAGAGAAGAATGCAAACTTGTGACATCTACTATGTCTTGCATCAACAAGACATTCTCAAATTTACAGTGATGAAACAAGACAGAATAGGGAGGTCCCCTGACTCTTGCCGCTAAGTTATATTTTTGGCACTCCTTTGTTGATAATGTTTTAAATTTTAAATTAGAGGAAGGGAATTATGGTAGAACTCCATGATAGGTGAAGTCTTATTTGGATGTTTGGAAAAGAATGTGAAAAGCCATAGTCAGCCTTCTCTAGCATCAAGTATGAAAGCAATACATAATCAATTCATTAGCATTGGGTGCCACTAGCATTCGCCTCAGCCACAAGTTATGAAAGGGATCACATTATGATCGGCGACATGAGAGAGAGTCCATACAGAATACATGTTGTTGGTTCTATAGGGGGAAGGAAATCATTAGATTCTGAGCCACCCACAATCCACAACAACCAGCGGCAGAGTAGATGTAAAGATGGGAGACGTGAGATGGGGATAGTGTTATGCATGGCAACCACACTTGAATTGAGGAGGCACTACTAAAGAGGGAACATGTCATATAAATATGGTGTTTGAAGGTATGGTTACCCCAAGTATCAATCCCTAAGCTAGCAATGATAAATTATTATAGTGAATTAAGCACAAAATCTATTGACCAAATTTTATTCTCTCCCCATAATGAGAAGTACATAGCCTTTTTCATATGGTAGTAGGTAGAAGCCTGGACAAAGATATGTTGAGCACAATTATAGGCATGGGAAAGGTATGCCTAGTGGGATGATGAGATAGAGGAGCTAAATACTCTCTACTTAACAGAGCTAACTCAAATACATGTATTTGCTCAATCCATCAGAGATCTCTTTGAGGATATTTTGGCTCATTAGAATGGGCCTCCACTTTTGAGTTGGAGAAAATTGGTTTTGGATGTGAGATACATGTGCACAAAGTAGTGTGCATTTGTGGATTTAGCAACCCCTCAGCTAGTGTACATCATGCTAGATTTGCATTCTCAAAGACCAGAGCTTTTTTATTACATGAAAATGGAAATAGGTAACAAGTACATCTTTGAAATTAGGTGATGGATATAAGCATGAGATGAGCACAAATGTGTTGTTTGAGGGAAATGACCTATTGAACAATCTTTGTATGTTCTCTTGGTTCAATTTAGTATTTTTCTCCAACCATATGTGAAAATGGTAGAATCTTTTGCAAAGCCAAAGTCATTGCTAGCATGAGACACCTGTTGTCAACTCCAGAAAAGGGAGAACTGGACTGGTGTTCGAATATTCTTTGTATGCGTAAAGTTTTATGAAGAGATTATTGCTCATTTAGTCCCACATAGACACTGTAGAAGCTTTTTATTTTGTTTAAATAACAAAGTGCTAACCTATTAAGTGTCTTAAAGACACAAACTTTTGAAGCCAAAACATTGGCATGAGGGGCCCACCTACGGCTAGTTTGGAAAGGGAAACAAATTTTGATAGAAAATAATGACATCATAATGATTGGACTTGTATGGACCAACTAAGAGGAGACAAGTGGCATCCAGAAGAACAAATCTAGTAGTGACATGTGGAAAAGGACCCTGGATGTGGTTAGCACCATGCTAAGGTGTCATGTGACAAAGCAACTGATGACATGGTAGGCTAACATGGTGCAGTGACAAGGTGATGACATGGTGCTACCAACCGGATGCTGACATGGATTGAGGTGCCATGTGTCACAATGTCACTATGTCATGATGGCATGGCACAATGCTAACTAGGATAGTGACATGGCAACCAATGATGTGGTAGGATGACATGGCTTCCATGTGGAAAAATAGAGGATCAACGAGGCAGTGACATGTAGCACCCAGGTGGCAGGTGTTAGATGAGTATGCAACATACAGACCAATTAGAGCTTGACGCGTGTCAAGGTTGGTCAAACCAGTTTAACCCAGATGAAAGGAGGGAAAAATCAAACTAGCATAAAATAATAATAATTTATTATTCTCCCCTTTCTTCTAAACGTGCAGTAGATTTTTAAATACATTTTGATTTAAATCTATAGTTTAAACTTTAGAAAATGTTTTCTATTTGCTCAAATGCATTTTCAAAGCAATGACAGGAGCCTGAAAGTCAAATTGAGATTCTGGGCATTTCTGGTAAGCAAGTATTAGCAATATTATATATCATCAAAACCAGGAGAGAACAAACTTTCCATTTCTAGATTTTTTTTTGGACAGGAGGTCAAGTTATGCAAAGGATTTATCTCAAGTGCCCAATATTCAGTTTCATTCAGTTAGGGTAGTTCAAATTTGATTTCCAGTGAAATGGTGAACTGAGTGAATGTAAAAGGCAATAAAAATGTAGTTATGGGAAAATCTTGTCACATCCAAATTAGTTGAATCAAGGTATTATCAATATTTCATGATGCATTTTAGATATTTTGGTAACATAATGGTTTTCATCATTGAGGAAGAGATATTTCGGGTTTGTTATAGAATAATGATGGAAATCATATTAGATTTCATGGGTAGAAAGATGAGAGATGTTTTACAACAACAAGGAATGAAGATTCAAGTGGACACATGTCACTTCCAGATCAGATTCATGATTCCATTCTTCTTCTATATCTTTCTCTTTCTCATCCATTGTAAGGGTTGGCAAGTTTTCACAGTGAGACCATAGGGTTGGTTCCAATTTGTCTATGAGACCACATTGTTGGATCCAGAGCTGTGATTCCACCATATTCTTTATCAATTTCCTTGTAATGAACAACAAGAAATAAGAATATAGATAGTTTTGATTTGTTAGGTAGCTTTACATTTCAATTTCATGCATCTTATTGTATTTGTTTCAAAGAAATGAATGAAAATGCAGTAGCAAGTTAATCTTCATTCTAATATCTATCTCTCATTCATGTTGTTTGTGATCTTCTGTTTGTTAACAAAGAGTATGAAACTCAGTTGCAATATGTTGGTTGTATATGTTGATTTATTTTGGTTATGACTCAAGGAGTTATGTAAATGCTTGATTTATCATCATAGGATTGCGGATCTCATGAAGGGATAGGTCGAGTATGAGGTTCAAAAAGATGCAGATGTCTGGTTCAGAAGGTGAATAGATAGATGAAGAAGTCCTGATGTATGGGATATGTCAATGACTTTTAGGGATGTGTGTTAGGGGTTTGTGAGATTTCCCAATAGAAAAGGCATTGATCAGCTACAAGATCATAGTTTCATGTCATTTTTTGCTAAAATCAACATTATTAATCAAATATCTTTCCCTTTAATGTTGAAGGAACTGAAAAGGATGCCCTCACTTAGCTTATCAATTTCTTTGGTCATGTTATTAGCTATTCCATGTTTGAGATCTATGCATTAAGTGTTAGAAGATTAAGGGTTTTATCTACTTTATTAGATTCAAGTGTATGTTTTAGCACTCATACCATATAAGTAAATCTGAGGTCCACCTGCCTAGGTTTTGCAGAGCTTGAAGTAGAAGAAGGGTCTAGCCTTATAGTTGGCCCAATGTCTAAAAGGGTATGTTGAAGATGGCACGTAGATGCCCCTAGATGTATCTTGTTCTCATTAGGGTAATTTGAAATAGTGATGTTTCAAAACACCAACAGTGTCCTACAATACAAACCTCCTCTTCATCCAAATATATGTCTCCAATGAGCACTACACTAGCTTGGTTGAAGAGGGAGGTTATGGTTCGACAAAAGAGGCAGCTAAATGTAACTATAGATGAGGGAATGGAAGAGTTAGTCAAAGCTCTCAAGAAGCCTGAGACACCTATGGGTGATGTGTGACCATTGTCCTTCATAATGAAGAACAAGACTAGGATTTTCTTGCACATATTACCATCCCTCTTTCAAATTTTGACATCGAAGATCTAACTCCTAGTGATTACCAAATCAAGGAGGTCTTTTTAGGGAAGTCCATAGTAGATACTACCAGAGTTTTGATTACTACGACTATGAAAGAGGTTTTCAAGAATATGGATAGGAATGAGTCAGTTGGTAATATTGAGAAATAGAATGAGATTATGAGAGGTTATCTGCATAGAATAGTGGGTCTGATAGACCCAAATCATGCATATATTACTCTTGTTGCAATATTAGAGAGGGAAGAAAAGGGAACAACACAAATAGATTCATTTTTAGGAGCATGTCAACAATGGCATGAAAATTTTGAAAATAAGGGCATACAAATAATACAGGGAAATTTGAACCTGCTGCATTATGTTCAATCAATCATGGATAAACTGGTGTCTATAGTGAACCAGGATTTTGGGGTAATGGACGAGGTACATACCTAGTTGGAAGACCTGCAAATTTTGACAACAATAAAGGGTCAAAGGTATCATACACTCATGGAAGTGTATATAGTGGAAGAGCTTGATAAGCTCAAAGATTGGATTAAGAAGATAGTTGTCGACAATAAGGTCATGGAAGGACTTCATGAAGATATTTAGAAGTTGAAGGACCAAACTCAAGAGTAGATTTTGGAAGCAGAGAAGTACTAAGATGTTGCTGCCCTTGAAATTTTTGAAGATGAGTTGAAAATAACACTCAAGTCAGTGCAATCAATTGTTGAACAATTCTGAAGAAATTTCAAGGATGCCTTGTCTGATGAAGATATTAGGCAAGCATTTAAAACTGGAGAGGTATTATTGGAACTAGGCACTAAATTGGAGGATTTTATGGAGACCCATATGGAAGTCAATAACTACTAACAAACAATTAAAGATAAGTATAAAGCATTGGATTTTTCTTAAGATTCCCAAGTAGTGGAGATTATAGAGAAATTCAAGAGCAAACATCCAGACATCACTCTAGTATAAAGGGGTACAAAACCCAGAAGCTAGAAATTTAGTTTTGACACTTGGAAATTTTTTGGATGTGCTATTCATAGATGTGCATAGACAATTTTGAAGAAGTAATAGTGCGTTGACAATTAACTACCAGTTGCTAATTTAGAGCTTTCCATGCACCAGAAACACATTTTGATGGTAGTTCAACTCCCAGAAACATCCAAAGAAGGTCAAGCTTCTATTTTTAGAGCTTCTAGTGACTCTTAGATCCTCTTGCAACTTCCTTCTTATCTAATTCTTGTTTCTCTATTTTAAGACATGTAAAGGCTCATGCACCCATTAATTGATATAAACAAGGGTGGAGACCTACTTAGCACCTTTTAGAGAGTTAGTTTGTATATAATTAGGTTTTTTTTCTTAGTTTTAAGCATATGTTTGCATTCTAAGAGCTCTCACTCTCAACACAAATTGAGGACACATATTGAGGAGATGACTTCTTATAAATACATGGATGTAATATTTACTCTAGGTCATTATTTTGATGAAATAATAAATGCTATTGGTGCTTTCATTCTGAGTGTAGTTATTCTTGCCAGAGTGTGTTATTTTTGTGAATTCTTGTTCATGATAATAATGGAGCCAATGATTTTTTTGTTTTGATGTGATTACGTGATATTTTAGTTATGGTGTTTGCCATGTGTTGACGAATTCTACTAAAGTATCGAGTTGGAGAAGAGAACACCCTATTGTTCCTACATAGCTTCTTGTCTCACATGAGTGCACTTTCTATGGCCTTGTGATTCAATGAGAAGTGAAAAATCTTTCAGTTTTTATTAAGTTCCCATCGACGATTGCATCATTGGATTTGTGTAAGAACTGCTCCTATTATCATTGGTTCCCTACCTGATATTTTCAATGATTTAACTCGTAGACATGTTGTTATCGTGGTTTATGTCAATTAGGAATTTCCCTTTCAAGTTATTTTCTTTAATCTCTTGTTACCTTATCTTAGTTATTTTCTTTGGTACCACTTGGTAAAATTAGGAATTCATATAGTTGCATTGATAAACTTGCATTCATCATAAAACAAAAAATACCAAAAAAATAAAAAAATTGCGGTTACTTTTCATTATAGTAGATTAAACATCTCATCTGAATTGGTTCAGACCAACAAAGGCCTCCCTATGAACAAATACATTTAACTTTAATTGAGTAGATTCTAGTAGGTAGCAAGATTGCTCAAAATCTTGGAGTTGATCCCAAATTAGCTTTTCAAGAGAGGAGTTCAAAAGGATTCCTATAGTTAAGCATCATGCAAAATAATAGCTCAATACAACCTAGTAGTGAAGTGAAGATTGTCACACTTCATCAAGCTCTGTCACAAAGAAACCAAGGAACTAGTCCCATCAATCTCGACCAAGCAACAAGCTCCATTAGTCTCAACTGAGCATCAAGCTCTCTTTGTCTCGACCAAACAACAACAAAAATAACAACAAAAACATTTGGTTGACAAAGGAAAATCTATCATTCCTTTTCCAACATCCAAAAGCAAGGGCAAAAAGAACATAGTTGATAGCATTAATCTTTATGAGGAGATTCTAATCCCAAATTAGGACCAATAGAATCTATCAGTTGAGGAAATGGACATTTTGGGAGAGCTATGGAAGAAAAGGGCAAAGCAAAGAATGCTAAGAGCTAAAAGAGATAGGAGCCAATTCTTGGAAGACATCAAAGAAATATTCATAGGTGCTCTATCTATAGAGGTAAATGAAAAAGTTCCCATCATTGATCAATTAATTGATATTGTGCACAAGTTGAATAAGAATACTAATGGGTAGGAAAAACTTCTCATGAAATCCAAGAGAAGGTTTGAGAATAAATTGCTAGAAAATGTAGAACAAAAGATAGCAATTGATCAAGTAGAACTATCTACTTTGATAGCTTCATTAGAAAATGTTGTAAATAATGTTGTATCTTTATTTGTAAAGCTGAGTGATTCCACTAAGTTTACCCAGAAAATAAAGGAAAAACTAGCCAAGATTGACAAGGACTTAGAAGATAGTGCAAATCTATTGGCACTTAATGCAAGCTCCAGTTCCAATAATTTCACAAAATCCAAATTCTTGATAGATTTACAAGAAGAATTGTTAAGGGAAAAAGGCCAGAAAAAGGGGAAACATTGATTGACATTCAAGGTATATTACTTCTCCACATGGACATTATGTAGAAAAGGATGGATCGTGCAAGGACACAAATATGTCAGTTGCAGATCATATGTATGAGTTATCAACAAAGATTCATATTGATATGCATATTTTGAAGATACTACGAGATAATTGTGATAAGGCTCTATCTATGGTTTTGAAGGTACACCATGATTTTCTTTCTCATTTTGGCATAACCTTATAAATATTTTGACATTTGTAACAAAAACAAGGGGACATAAAGTGTATAAAGGGGGAAAACATATAGAGGAAGCATCTGTACATATTTGTATACATGTAAGGAGAAAATATGTACAACAATATGAAAGGTATGTAAAAAGCAAAAAGACACAATTTTTTTCTAAAAAACCAAAACAAAGTTTTTAGTTCATACTGAGTTGCAGAGTCTTCAGTGCAAATCGAGCTACCAAATCAAGCATATTCTAAGGGGAGTTTGATTGAAGAAGGTTTATAGATCTTATGTATGATAAACATGTTTTTCACTAATGCCAAAGGGGGAGATTGTTAATCTCATGCAAGATATATTGTCAGTTAGTGTCAAAAAACTTAGTCATGATGAAAAGACAATTACAATTGAGTCACTAGTACGTAGTGTTAACCGAGCTCACAAAGGATTCAAGAAAACAAGTTAACCTTGCAAAAAGTTATAATGTCAAAGTTGCAGTGACAACTAAGTTGATAGTTCACACTGAGCTCTAGTGTCAACCGAGTTGATTGTGCCTACCAAGCTCTAATGTGAATCGAGTTAGCAGAGCAGTCTTGTTCCAAGGTAATAATCAAGATGGTAGAACAATAAAAGCTGAGTCAGAAGTGTCTACAGAGTGATCATTGTGAACCGTGCACCTATCATCTACCGAGTGCCAGAGCTAGCCAAGGACACAATGGTGATCGAGTGTTTCTAGTATCGCTCGACTAAGACATTGACCTAAGTTACTGCATTGAGCTAACTTGTTGATTGTTTTTGGAACTATTCATACTGTAGCCGACCTATTTAACAACTATTTGGATGGATATAAGTATGAGATATTTTGTCTATCCAAAGTACAATATTAATCATTGTATCATCATTCAAGCATTAATGAATATGGAAGGGAAGATTGTATAGAAGGCTACAAGCATCACAAGGAAAGCAAGAGACTCATCTATCACAATTAGGTGATCAGTTTACTTCAAAGGATCTTCATCAAAAATCACAATTAAATTTCAAAGATCAACCCATTGATTCATCCTAATAGGTGTATCAGTCCCAAATATTTTAACCGGGTGGACCTAACAGCCATTTGCAGAAACTCCTAACAGAGTATATACTTAACTGTATTGTATAAATCCTTTCACAAGGTGGACCTAACAATCCTTATTACTCCTAACATGGTAAGATCAACATAAGTGATAATTTGTAAGCCTTAACCAACCAACTTTATCATTGCAGTAGTGAGTATTGTAGGTGTCATCCCTACCCTAGTTTTACCTTCTACTTGGAGGGTTTCTGGGTTACCAAATATTGTGTTATAGTGTTGTTACTTTAATGCTTTAATGTTTCATGCATGCAAGTAGATTACACAAATATAACAAAGTGGTTCAAGAGAAGAAGTTTAAGTGGTTCCTGATTCACCCCCCCCAGTCACCTAGTTTGCATTACATTTCCAATAGTCGAGTACTCACTAGTGGTCCGTACTGTGAAGGCTAGTTGTGTAACTGATTGTGCTTGAATCAGTGTCTTTGGGTTAGAACTTCTCCCTAGGCCATCACACACACACACTCTCTCTCTCTCTCTCTCTATGTGTGTGTGTGTGTGTGTGTGCATGTTCAAGAGCTCTCAAAACCAAATAAGACAAATAATTTGAAAATGAGCCCTTTGGCCCCTTGTATAACCCTTTGACCCAATTTTTGAACTCCTCATATTTGTGCGAAATTTGCATCATTGTCTAATACTGACATTCTGGATCCATTTTCGAGATTGAAATCAAAACCCAAGTTCATCTTAATGGTCAAATTTGTATTTTAAAATTCTTTCTTCTTATATGTAGTTGGCTGTCCTTTTTGAGGCTTAGTTTGAGTCTTGTTGGGGCATCTTCATTTATTCATTTCTTCATCATTTCTACCCTCTTCCACTCTTTTCATTCATTCCATTTCCTTTTGTTTCATCTATTCTTCTTATTATGACCTAATTCTTATGCTTTACCTTTTCAGTCAAATTTAGTCAAACTAGGGCATATCTTCACACTTAGTGGTCACTCTTTGATTTTAATTGCTTGTGTGTTATTATGGACCTTACTTTATCTCGATTTGATCATATCTAGCTCATTTCTACATTTCCTCTATCTCATTTTAATTTTGATCCCAAGGGGGTAGGAATATTCTATCATTGTTGCAAATTGCTTTCCTATGGCTATCTTTTGCTTGGGACCATATGCTTGACTTTTACATTTACTCTTGATTGGTCTACTTGCTTTAACATATTAGTGCTCATCTCGAGTATTGATGTTGTCTATCTCTCTCATAATGTTCAGTACTACCACTAACAAGCTATGCATTTAGGATTTTCTATCTCTTTCTGTGCTTTGTTTCTCATAATTAGTTTATGCTATCTGCTTGGCTTCTTCATTCTTTGACTTAATCTGTTCCCAAATCAACCACACATTAGTCAAAGAGGGACAAATGTAATCACCCAAAATGGTCATCTAGACTATTAGCCCTCTTTCTAGCATTTTTGCTTAATTTAACAATTACTTATTCTTGATCAAATAAAAAAAAATCTATTTTTTTGATTATACCTATAGTTTGACCACTTTATCCCAAGTCCTTATTTAATTAAAAGGAACTTGCTCCCTTTTTATTAAATAAAAGTCCCCACTTCCCACTTATCTTAAAGTTTGCATGCATAAAGCATTTTCCTCATTTAAAAAACAAAAGAAAAGGTTTTTTTATCTCATGTGAGGGACACAAAAGTCAAGCCTCGATCATGATTGGTTGAAATGCTTGTGCACATGGATCATGCAGCTTTCATCCTCCACCCTTGATTAGATCCCTCTTGTCCTTTGATCTCTATCATCCGTCTATCTTTAAACGGGAGATCTCTCTCCTCATTCATGACCTCACTTTTTTATGATAATGTTATGCTGTAGGATTTTAGGTACTCTTGGGAGCTTTGAAGAGCTCGTGACATCATTGCATCCATACTTGCATTCCATGGTAGCATTCTAGCATACTTGCATTAGCTTAGTTTCTTTTCATGCTTTAGATTAGCTCATCTAGCTTAAGTAGGAGGATTTGTAACACTTTATGCTTGTTAGTTTAGCTTGGATTTGGCATTCTCTTAGCTTAGTTTTGCGTTTGCATAGCATTGCATATTTTCTTGGACACTAGCATTGTTGCTCTTGTCTTGAAATCTCCCATTTCATGGTGCACCTTGCAAGGGGTTGTATATCTAAGCTCATTTGACAGCCACAACAATTTCATTTGTGCCTCTTACACATCAGGGATAGGGAGCTCTAAGTCGCCATTCAAGGTCCCTAAGCTATTGGATCCCTTGGATAGAAGGTCTTAGAGAAGTGTACCCTTTTGAGTATACAATATTCACCATAGTAGCAAAATTATAAGACATTTTAACTTCTTGGAGGAGCAAGATATCGAGTTTACATTAAAAAATATATTGTCTAATAGCATTTTTTTTTTTGGTTGTTTAGGCCCATCATGTTCTAGGAGAGGAAAACCATTTCTTACCTTTTTTATTAGCGTCTAAGGTAAGCTACCTTTTAGTAACAATCTCCCTTAAAATGACCTTCTATCTTCTGATTCTCATAGAGAGACTACCTCTTGGTATTTCCAAATCCACATCCAACTTTTTAATTTAATTTTTTTTCTTATGGGTTTGCCATTCCTTATTAGTGTCCTTAGATTTCTTAATGTCAAAAGCCATCTGTAACTATTGTAAGACTGAAGTATCCTGGGGGAGCCCATTTTCTTGGGGGCTAAGGGTCATCTCTCTTGAGATTTCTTCAATGGTAACTTGGTTTGTAGTGGGGCAACCACCTTGTTAGTTGTGGTCTCACTTAAGAAAGTGACAGTAGGATTGTCCAAGTTCTCAATAGAATCAAGAATGGCCTCCTTGGGAGGTTGGTGAATCTCTCCCTCCTCTAACCCTTGATCCCTAATATGCAGGATCTAGTATCATTAGAAACCTTGGTGGGGTTGGCCTCCCCATTTAGGGATGGATTGCTATTAGAGTACTCTCCCGGGGTGATTTGGACAACCCCAGGGGAGGTTGTTTTCGCCCTGTCCTTTGGCTTAATAGAGAGATTGCATTTTCTGGTAGCATTAGTGTGGCCTCTAGCTTAGCACTATTGGTAGTACATGTAGCATTTTCATGGGCTAGTGCTTGGATGCGCTTGCCAAATACTTGACTTGAGGATCAAAAAATTAGGCAATGTCTTATTAATAGCCACATTGACACAAAATCTAGCGAATACTCAACGAGGCTTGGAAAGGGTAACAAATCCATTGCAACATAATTTCCAAACGAGTCATCGATCCAACAAAAAATATGATCATCCCAGAACTTGAGAGGGAGAGCGAACAATCTAACCCACTCCAAGGCACACTGGTAAGCTCAACTATAGGGTCAAAACTAGGTTTCGACTTAGAATGTTTGAGAACATGTTTGCCCAAAACACATGAGCTAGAGAGAATGAGGGAGAGATCCTCTGAAGCTGTGAAAATGAAAAGGAAGAGACATCTAGGCGTTGCTGAGGTAGCAACACTACCCTTGAGCTTCCAATGAGAAGATACCATATTCCTAACCATGTTGATTGAGGGTCTAAAGTTGACAAGCCTTCCTTCCAAGGTAGGTTTCAAATCAGCCATGGTTCCCGTTGACAATTTTTTTAGGGAGGGCGATTTCAGTTCCCTCATCCATTGATATATTATCAACCATCAAAGATTCAAGCATATTCTTGGGCCCCCCATGAGCACATCTTTCTAGCCAACTTGGAGGAGGTTGTCAGAAACTGTTTAGAGGCATTGTTAGGTCCAACAACCGGAGCAGATATTGCCTTGGTGATCATGATATGGGGCTCCACATCGATAATGGGAATTGCAGGAGGAACAAAAGACTTTGGCCTTAGGAGGGGGGTCCTCTCGAGAAGCAACCATAGAATTAAAAAAATTGAAAGATGGGAAAAAGTGCGCACAGTTGTAAAGTCCGAATCAACCTATGTTTTATATTCCATTATTTGTTAATATCTACCATATTAAGTCATTCTCCCAAAATTAACATAAACCTAAATTAAAATGATGTGCATGGTTTCACTATTACAATCTTTTACACTCTAATTTATATAAATTTCAAAAGAGCACGGAACAAAATTCTCATTCCCCAAATTGAATGTTGAAAATGATGTGGCCAAAAGAATGTCATATGTGACAAAACTAAAATTTGAAGTTGAAGCCTAAAAATAATGCTCACACAACTTCATTGAAATTTGAAAATGATGTGTCAAAAAGAACTATCATACATCTGAATGATCCCCGAATAACTAGGATGCAACCAATTGTTGCTGTTATTTGTACATTGAATTTAGTGTCCAAAGGTGTAAAGCACTGTATTTCCCCATTGGAATCATTTCTATCTAAAACCGCGAAGATTTTGAATTTACCGCTAGAACTCTAATGGCTATTTTCGTGGAACGGGAATTCAAGTAGCACCGCATTTTAGTCCCTGCGAGAATGACACTTTTTCTGGCGCGGTCGTTTAAAAAACAGTTTAAATCCTCTGATGAAACCCTACTTTGCAAATAAACCCGTAGTGCCGCGCCAAGCAAAACGAGACCTTAGTTGTCATCATGCAAAACCCTAGTTCCGCAAATAACTCCTAGAAGTATTCTCCTAAAGAAACATGCTGATAAAATATCTCCTACTTTTCTCGGTACGAACAAGCAGGGAATACCCATTTCAAAAAATATAAATTTCATCTCCACTACATTTGATTAAAACCATATGAAATTTGTTCATTCTCCCTAATCTGGGAAGTCATGCACCGTCGTATGGGTACTTGACTCTTGCTCTCGGTCAACTGGTGTTCCATTTTATGATGACTACAATTCGGTGTAGTTTATCTCCGAGAAATTGCATTCATAAGACAGCAAGACATATGTCTTCATGCTTGATTTTCAATATCAGGGTTGAAAACAATGTTGAATCTTCTATAGCTGAGGCAAAATCATTCATGTTTAGGAGTCACCATTGTATCTCTTGTTGGGTTTATATAGATCCGCCCAATACACTCTAGTTCATACATTTGTTCTTCTGTAATGGATCTCATGAAGGTCTCTGTTTTTCTTGTGCTTTTGTTCTGCCTCTGCCACAGCAATGGCGCTGTTACCAAGGATTTTGAGCAGTATCAGCGAACATCCGGTAATGGTTCATTGGCAATGGAGAATGAAGTGAAGGCTGCAGCGCAATGTAACTTGTTCAGGGGATTATGGGTGCATGATGATTCCTATCCTCTTTATGAGGCTGCCCAGTGCCCTTACATTGATTTGAAGTTTGACTGTATAAAAAATGGGAGGCCAGATTCTGACTATCAAAAATGGAGATGGCAGCCATATGGATGTTCCATGCCCAGGTAAACAAAAATAGCAATGAACCTTTTTTTGTTTTTTTTTAAAGCTTTTGAAGCTTTTGGGTTTTGGGGAAGATTTTCTCTCAGGGAGGCTTATATGATGACTGATTCAGGTTGATTGGAAAATAGATATATCATATTCTGTCAACATATGGAGGGCATTCTTTTGGGCCATTTCATAATGACATTATTTAAATGCACTCTCCATGATAGTATGTCTTATGGTAAAAGTTGTTCACACGGTTAAATCCAGATGCTATTAAGACATGGCAATATTTATCTAGGGTTACGGCATAGCAGTCCCATCTGAAGATGAGATTTGAATATTGAATCATAACATAATCCATAGTCCCATTTGATATCCTTAATATGATCTATTGGTGTTTTTTCTGTTTCAGATTCAATGCGAGGGATATGCTGGAAAGACTGAGAGGAAAGAGATTAATGTTTGTTGGGGACTCAACAAGCCGAAACCAATGGCAATCCATGGTCTGCCTACTGAGCACAGTGATTCCAAACGGCAAGAGATCTTTCACTGATGGATTTCCACTTAAAACATTCAAAGCCCTGGTAAACTTTTGTTTATTTGCCCGTGTCTTGTGCCTGAAAGTTTGTTAGGTATTTATTGCAGGTCTAAAATTCCATTCGTCTTCTCGTGTTGCAGGACTATGAGGCTTCCATACAATATTTCTGGGCCCCATTTCTGGTTGATTTCAATACCAATCAACAGGGGAAAAAAATTCTACATCTGGATTCCATCGAAAAGAATGGAGCATACTGGAAAGGAGTGGATATTTTGGTCTTTGAGTCCTCACATTGGTGGACTCATAACGGCTCCGATCAGGCGTAAGGAACCCAGGATTATAAAATTAGTGATTTAAGGATTACATAGTAGATATTTGTTGTTATATATATATGTTTTAGGTAAGATTGTGTTTGAGTTTTATATTCATGTTAAATTCACACGAGTATGTATTTAATATTATGGGTTGTAGAAATCCGTTGTCCTAAAAAATATTTATTAGTTTTGAAATTTCTGCAATAGACATGCCCAGTTCTTATTTCTAGGAATTTTTACAGGTTATAAGACTTGCATTACCATTACTCTGCCGTGAGAAATTTGTTATTACGATTTTCCCATCAATAAAAAATGCTAAGGAAAGTATCTGTGTTATTGTTGAACAGATGGGACTTGATTCAGATACGAAATCGATTGTTCAGTGTCATGGATCCATTGAAGGGTTACAAGAGAGGTCTGAACACTTGGGCAACTTGGGTATCTGAAAATATTGATCCAAAAAAATCCACCGTCTTCACTCGTACCATGTCGCCCCAGCATTACAGGTACTATTATTCACATGAATTGTTACCTGACGAGATTTAACAGGTCTGTCAGCGAGTTTTTCATTAAATGTATTGTCATTGTAGCTTTTCAATGCAAAATTGTACATACCTGCATATGCATGAACTTTTTGTTCTTTAGAGTTTACAGTGGGGTAACATGCAAGAGTTTACAGTGGGTAACATGCAAAATTTGGTACCTAGGTGAATTAATTGCTTCGGTTAGGGGAAGAGGTCTAGTAGTCTTTAAGGGTTCAAGGGTTCAACGGATAGATATTTCAACTGATCACATAAGATGTACTGGTAGTTAATCTTTTTCAGTTTTTTTGGCTGGTGATTGATCCATTTGTGCACCACAATTGGGGGCTGGGGCATTTCAAAACTACTGGAATATTTTACCACAAGCACTAGTGTTTTTTGGTGAGCAACTATTGGGGGGTGAACATAAGGGTATCAGCGGAGTGTTTTTCGACTACTTTTGTACTACACGGGCCTCTACATAGAGATCCGTAAATGCCCAAATACTGAAAAGATCCGTAAATACGCAAATACCAAAACCCTAGCTTTAAGCTCGAGTCACCTACATAATTCAATTTACAGTTTAAGAAATCTAGATGTACAAAGTTAACCTAAGAAACTACTGAATCTCTTCCCTATTCAATTGATGTTTTTGAGCGAGATACTTTTTCTTTGGGTTTAATGGGATAAACCATCCTATTAAGTCTGCATTGACCTCATTTGTGCTATTACATTAGAGTCTATTTGAATTTTATTTCTTTAGAGAGGAGTAAACAAGGTTGTTTATTGAGTGTCATGTATAATGCAGTCCAGAAAAATCAAAGAATTGTTACAAGCAGTTGGCGCCGTTCAAGCAAATTGGAGATCTGCCAGCAATACCTCCTCAGGTTCCGATGCTGGAATATGTTCTGATGAAGAAGAAGGCTCATATTAATCTCCAGTACATCATAAAGCTATCGGGTTACAGGGTAGATGCACATCCTTCAGTTTACACTTCGGAACTCACTCAACAGCAGCTGAAAAATCCAGAGGCTAATTCAGACTGTAGCCATTGGTGCTTACCTGGTCTCCCTGACACCTGGAATGAACTCTTGTATGCATCCCTTGTACACCCTGCTTAAATCTGCCAAGACTTTTTGACTTTTGTCTGAGATATTGTGGGTTTCTCATGGGGGTCAATGAGTTGTTACGCACTTGGTATTATTGTATGGGTATAAAGGTTGCCGTGCTAATGGGGCAGTGTATTTTGTATTTTTCTAGGTGGGGTTAACGTTTTTTTTTTCCAAGCGGAAGATGAAGTGTAAGAGTTTCTGTGTAGGATTTTGTTTATATTAATGTTTTGGATCATGCTTTATGATTCATTATCAGGAGGAGAGAGTTGTGGGGAAAAATGTACTGATTTTATCCTATTGCATTCAAATAAATTTTGATTCTGCGTTCAAAGACTATATTCTCTAAGAATAAAATTATATAGTAACAATTAATATTTTAATTAGATTTAATATATTGAATTTGGTATCTTGTGATTGGAGAAATTTGAAATATCTTCTTTTTGACAAGATCTTTTGAAAAGTTAATTAATTTAATTGTTTTATATAGATTATTTTAAAAAAGATATAATATACTAATTATGATAAACAATAGATTAAAAAAACAGATCAAAAAATTTGTAATAAAATGCAATGGAATGGGGGGGATTAGATCCTAAAATGTTCCATGTGGCTATCCAAAATTTCAACATTTGTTCTTAATGATATGCATGTTTTGTAATTGCAATTAATAAAAAACATCGTTAAAAAATCATTGCATTTTTGATGTTTTGAAAAAAAAACAGATGACTTATGATGTGTTTTGTAGGGTGAATAGGTATTGAAATGTTGAAGGCCACATTTTAATATTAATGAAAATAAAAATTCTAGATTTTATTTTTCTATTTCTTATTCTCATATTGTTTTATTAAATAGATTTAGTGGGGCTAATAATGATGGTATCATGGTGTATTGCAAAATCTAACATGATATTATAGTCATTAGGTTTTGATTTTGGTTGGAACATATTGGGAAGATAATTATTGGTGAGCTAGAGAATGAGGATGTATATAATGTCACCTTTTGCTAGTTATTCACTATATTTGTGGTAGTAATGTGTGCATAAATAAGTAACTTTTGGATTGAAGTGTCATGTGAGGTACATTTACATTCTTTTACAAATAGGATGTAGTTATGAAACAGATTGTTTGTCTTCATAAGTGGTGGTGGTGTGTTTGTTTTGAAAAATGGATAGGACACAGGGTGTAATATGAGACAATGTCTATGCTGGCATGAAAATGGTGTTTTACTGCTTGTAAAAATTAAATTAAAAATCATTTAAAAATTGTTTTATAAATTTAAATTTAATTAAAAATTGCCGTTTTGATGCTGGCATAGACATTGCTGTCATGTGAGGTGCATTGCCATTACTTTTTCAAATAGGACATATTCAAGGAGATGATTAAAGCTGCAAACATTTCCTTTTTCTAGCTTGTGAAGTTGTGTACTTGTATTATCAAGTGATATATACTTATACTAAGTATGACTTGATTGTTTGAACTAGTCACATTGTGTACATGATGCATGGAACAATTATATCATTTTGTATATATGGGAAAGGAAAAGAAAGGAAAGGTGGTTTTATAGTCCACGACACTATGCCATAGTTTTTGGGTTTACATATGGTGACAGTGATATGGGACTACCTCGTACTCTTTTTCGAGAGGCGCTTGGCGCTACAAACAAGGCGTACATACCCTACCCCCCAGTGGGATTTGAACTTGTGACCTCTCTTTCAAGAGTACAAGTTCTCCACCACTAGGGATGTAAGTGAACTTTGTATATATGTGGCATATACTTAGGCTAGTCTATATAATTGCAATGTGGGTATAAGCTATAGTTGCTTTGTGTAGTTGGGGCATGTTTGAGATAATCTTCAACTGTATCTGTGATATGTAAGAGATATTCACTTACATGAGTGTGATACAAGAGTTGATGTTATACATGTTATGCATAAAGGATCTTTGCTTGAGCCAATCTTATGAGAACATTTTATGTTTGAATGATATGGTGTCCTTGTGCAATGTGGTATGTGTTTGTGCATTGATGTTGTCATAGAACCAACATTTGCTATTGGTCTTTGCAATAAAATCAGTTTGAAAATATGAGCTAAATAAATAGTTGCAATTTAAATTTTAGTTCAAAAATTTCATTGTAGATGTGAGCATGTCGATTTTTCATTCAAAGTTTATAAACTATGGTGTTAGTATATTCTCATTTGACATGGTATATTTAAGTTAAAAGTTTTTTGAGTAAAAAATTAATTCCTTAGTCATAAATCAGAATTTTCTTGCTTTTCTACCAAATAATTTTCTATTTTTCCTTTCATTCATTTTGTACTCTTTTCTTTTGAATGTATCAAATCTTTACTTACTATTTGTAGAAGGTGTCTTGTTAAACTGTTAGATTTGAGAGGTCTTGTCATGTTGTAAAGTTGAACATATAGAACTTTACATTCCTCCCAAAAAGATATAAATAAAGACATTAAATAAGAACTTTTTCACGACTTTAAAAGTTTAACAATGCAACAAGTATAATTGAAAAAGTTATAAAAATTCATTCAACTGTCTGGAGCTTAGCCATTCCAATTAGATGATGCTGATTAAGCCCCACGCAAAATGTACCAAATATTCTAGAAAAGTATTAAAAAAATCTTCTTTTTTTTTTCTAGATTTTCAAAAAATAATGATTTTTTTTCAATTTTTTTTTGCTGTTTTCGACTACAAAATAGACGGATTATGAAGAACAAATGCTAACAGTCTATTGTATTTTCTATTTTTTAAAAATTTGATAGCTTAACAGCATCCAAATTAAATCAGAAATACTCAACCAATTAAATTAATAATTTTGCCTTATTTTTAGAGAGTTCAACATGATGTTGAGCCCTGACGGTGACATTGAAAATTGAGTGTGAATGCATATGTTTTACTGACTTCTCCTGACTAGCAATTTTCAAGGAGAGAGAATAAAATGCATGTGAAAGGAAAAGAGTTTCCACATTATCTATCGTTCTCACCCACGGGTGAAGGAGGAGTTTGAAGTAGAACAAAATATAAATTAATATATTAATGGGTGTAACTGCAGAGATGTACGCAGGGCACCGTCGTGGTAGTACGCATGCTCCCTCCAAATCTTCATTCGATCTATACACTGGCCCTTTCTATACACTTTTAACTTCTTGTGGGAGAGATAATGGTTTTATAGTTATTTTTAGTTTGTAAAGTATTTGTTTTTTTAAAACAATAATGAAATGATATTTAGTCTATTGATGAAGTTTTATATATATACAATTGTTAAAAGTCAGATTTTTAGTTTGGTGATAAAGTTAGAATGATTTATAATTATTATTTTAATTAAAAGTAGGATTTCAAAATTTATAGGTTGTCTCACTTTTAAAAAGGCGAGTTCAATTTTTTTAAATTTAAATTTTATTGTTCAAATTTTCATTCATACATTTTTGATGTGTATTAAATATTATTAAATAATTAAAATGATTAGGGACAATTCAAATTCTTGTTAGCCTATTGTACTTAAAAGCTTATATTGAGTTGTTGTTCTTGTGGGTTTACAATACATAATTTGTCAATAAAATAAAATAAAATTTAACCATAGAAGTAAGAATTGAAAGGATCACATATTTGGGTTAATTGTATATATATTCTTCAATTATAGACATGACAATTGATACTAGTGTCAAATAAAATGGTCTATTTTGAAATAGAATGTTCTATTTATTTATAAGGGAGTAACATATAATGTGAAATGCTAATCTACTAATTCTATGGGTTCGAATATCACCCAACATTGGAGTTCAATGATAGAAACACGCTATGTGCTATGTGATTTTCTCCAAAAGAGCATAAAGTTGTAAAATAATATTTCTAGAAATAAAACTAGAGATACAAATAAAAGATATCATAATTCTTTGATTTAAAGGAATGCTAATAAAGAATATTTATCAAAAACACTCTTAAAAATGAAGAGTGATTATATACATTAAAGTTTTATTAAAAGTGATCTTTTCAAAATGGTGGGATGGTTTGGAAATGACCCCTTAAAAGAATGAAGTCATTAGGTGAGACTCGAAAAGGGTAAGGAGATAACTCATGGAAGAAGAAGGACCCAACTTGGTGGGCTATGAGGCATTTGGAGAAGTGGCATACAATGGAGGTCCAATTTTGCATGTCAAATTCAGAGTACATTATACACTTGAGAATGTCCTGACTAGGGCTATGACATTTATGCCACAAAGGCAAGTTGAGTCCTAAATAGAAACCGGTTACCTTTGGGGTGCTATATCTCTAAAGGACCCAAGATCGCTCAAATTTTCTTAGAGTGGGAATTGACCATTAAGATTAAGATAACTATTTGGAAACCTTGGTGTTATTAAATTTGAAGAAGGTTTTACATATGATTGATGATAATATGGTTAAATTATGTGACTATGTTATTAATTTCATTATGTTAACAATTATCTTTATAATTCTTGTTAAAGAAATATTTAATATGGTAGTTACTTTGTCCATATTTAATTAAAAATTGATTACAACTTATTATTAGTTTTAACATTAATATATAATCTACTAATTCTACTGCAATTATTTATTTGAATCTTGGAGAAAAGTGTTAGTACATTTGGGATTAGGGCCTAATGACCAAACCTTCCTATCTTTGCAAATTGTCTTATATTTTAAAATTACATATGAAACTACCTCTACTATGCTCCTTCTATACGTATAACATTGATACCTCTAATTTTTGGTAAGAAAAAACTTGATTTCATAAGACCCAGGTTCTAATTTTATTATGTGATTTGTGCATTTAAATAATTGAAGATTCTAAATAATAATTTTGTACTGTATTCTAAAATTGATAAAATTAACATTTCTTTCAAAATATCCTATCTAGGGGAGAGCATCCAATACTTGAATGCATTCCAATAGTTGTGATAGGAGTTGTTGACTTGATACCTACACTTATTGACTCAATGCCCAAAATTTTTGACAACATTGTACCAATACTTGTGACTTTAAAGTTGTTAGTACAATGTTGACTACCCAAAATTGAATAAAATGTACCCTTAGTTATAAAAGTTAACCAATGATGTGATGCCACATCAACTGTTCACCTATGGGTACCCTTTATGCACGGTCGTTACTCTCACTTTTTATTTAGGCTGTTTTGGACAACTTGGCAAAAAGCATGCTGATGTGGCATCATAATGGGTGATGTGCATTTGAAACCTTAGTTATAAGTAGGTGACTCACCAAGTAAGCTACTATCAAAAAATGAGAGCGATTTGAAATTTTTACATAAGATTTTGATAAGCACAAAATTAAGGTGTTCAAGTACTGGGTCCTCTCCCCTATATTTAGACTCAAAATATCATAAGATTTGCTTAGTAATAGAGTTAAAAATTATAATTCCTCCCACTTAAAATCTCTATCATCACATACACACAAGATGGTAATTGACATCTTTTTGGGAAACTACAATTGGAACAATTGTTATGGTAAGACATTTGCTAACAATGTAGAGTGCCATATCAGATGATTGATTAAGAGATTTTCAAAGAGAGATAACAAGGTGATCTAGTGGAGATGTTGACTAAAGAGGAGTAAGTATGATGGAATTATAATGGGCACTTGATTAGTTAATATTTGACAAGATAATGCGTTGTTTGATCACTATATGAAGTATGGAAGAGATAAGCAAAACACAAGTGTGACCTAGTAACTTATGGTCAATGAAGAAGTTGAAGAAGAAGATTAAGGATCTTAAGAGATAGCCGAGCAAAATAGTATTAGCCGAGTGATGGTAATGGCTGAGCAAAATGAAGAGAAAACTATAGTAGTGACTAAGCGTAAGTGTAAGTCGAGTGAGATAGAAAAATAAAGACTAAGCTACCCAGTGATGACTGAGTGTTGACATTTTAAAAATTTGTAAAAGAATCAAGATTGGAGGCCGACACAGTTGAATTTATGAATTGGTCAAAATGCGTGAAAGATAACGATTGATGAGCTAGCATATTTAATGCATGAATTGGGTTTTTTAATTGATCTAAGGTGAGGATTTAATGTAAAGTTTCCAGAAGTTTCAAGAAAGAAGAAGAAGGGCAAAATAATGGATAGATTCAATGAATATGATCAAACCCTAAGATCTATGGTTATGTTTAAGAGGAAAAATATCAAAGCTACCTATTTAAGGAGGTACAAGAGATGTTTTAGGTTTTTGATTAGAAAATTAGTGAAGGACAAGTGAAGAAAAGAGTTGGTGAGGAAAAGTGAGAAGTCAGTGGAAAAGTGATTGAGTGCAGAGTTTCCAAGCATATTAGGGATGGAGAACGCGATGAAGTTTAGTCAATGAACCAAGAATGAGCTGAGTGGAGATCTAAATTTGCAAAGTGAGTTCTATTTTATCAGATCAAACATAGCTATTTCTTTCTAACCATTGTGGCAGTAAAATCCTTTAATCAAGGTTGAGCTAACAGTCATATTATAAATCTTTTAATCAAGGTGACATTCTAATGGAATGATCTAAAGACCTCTAACAAGGCCACTCTTAATAGGGTGATTAAATCCTTTATCAGGATCACACCTAATAGTGTATTTTGTAACCTTTAAGAGGGTTGGCTCTTAATTGAGCTCACTCCAAGAGAGTGAAAAGTGGTAGCATGTTACTTGGTGTATATTCCCAAATTCGATTTCCATGTTAAATCCTAGTGTCATACATGCATGAA
The DNA here is from genome assembly GCA_028749045.1 of Cupressus sempervirens. Taxonomy (NCBI): domain Eukaryota; kingdom Viridiplantae; phylum Streptophyta; class Pinopsida; order Cupressales; family Cupressaceae; genus Cupressus; species Cupressus sempervirens. Next base: position 784,802,217 of record CM053793.1, read on the forward strand.
TTATGTTTTCATGTTTCATGTTATTTGACATATACTAAAAAAAGAGCTAAGTGTTGGATGAATGAGTTGAACTACTAATGAATTTTTTTATTGGTCGAGTGGATTTATGAGTTTGAATAAGTTTTTTGAAGTTGTTAAAAGTTGAATTGATACATTTGGACTCTGGGATAACTAATTCAACCCCCCTCTCAATAATTCTATCATTCTAACAATTGGTATCAGAGCCTAGTTGCTTGTAAGAAAAGTTTGAAGGGACTTAAGCTAAAGATCAAGTTGTACAAGAGAGAGGTATCCAAGCTAAATAAATAGAATTTCCTAGCATGACAATGTTCGATGAGATTGCATCTATTTGGAGTTGGAGATTCTACACTATACTATTTGGACAATGAATACATTGAAGTACCGAGACCTGTGACAATTGAGCAAATCAAAGAAAAGAAAGAGCACAATCAAATGATGATAGATCTGACATCTTCCCTGAGTTATGCTGAATTTGATGATGTAAAGGATTGTAATATAACAAAGAAAATGTGGGATAAGTTAGCACAAATTCATGGAGGAGACAAAAATGTGTAGAGGACTAAAGTTAAGATTTTGAGAGGCAAGTTTGATGACATGAGAACAAAAGAAGGAGAAATTGTTGCTTAGTATTGTGGTTGAACCAAAGAAGTGGTTAATGCAATTAGAGATGCTAGAGTAGACATATTTGATGAGATTGTGACAAGAAAGGTATTGAGGACTTTACTTCCTATCTATGCAATTAAAGTATCTGCAATACAAGAACTGAGGTGTACACTTGGTAATGATTTGACCTTGGATAGTCTACTTAGTAGACTCACCGCATTTGAATTGTCAAATTTTGATAATTACACACCTTCTAGTGTTGAATGTGATTTAAAGTCACAACTAACCCTTGATGGATCTAAAAGAGGAAAAAACAAAGAGTAAGCCTCTAGACAGTGATGATGAATTAGATGATAACCTTGACGTTAAAGTCGAGTTTCCATTACACCAAAAGACTGATCTTTCAATGCTTGATACAATCACTCATTTTATAGTACACATGAGGCAATTAAGCCCTTGTCACAAATCCCAAGAGGAGTGCTAAATAAATTTACAACAATCTCCCCCTCAACATTACTCGAGGGTTTGAGGAATCAAACCTGTGACCAAGATTTGATACCACTTGTTAGAGTGTGGTTGTTGTTGCACCAAAAGAAAAATATTTCAATGCTTGATACAAACACTCAACTTATAGTACATACAAGGTAGCTAAGCCCTTATCATGAATCCTAAGGGGAGCATTGAAAAAATTTCCATTACTTGATGATCTAGAAGCATTATTGGCATGGAGACTAGCAAGAGGAAAAGATAAATACAAAGCTAAACTTCTTATAATCTATTTTACATGTAACAAAGTTGGTCATATTGCTACAAGGTGTCCTAACACAGATGAAAAAGAGGAAAGGAAAGACAATAAACACAGAGGAAGGAGAGACAATAGAGACTATCGAGGTAATAAATCTTGTTAAATTGTCGAAGAAGATGGTTCTGATAGTGATTCTGAAGAACACGATTAAGAAGTTATTTATATTACAATGAAAGATGAATCTAATGAAGATGAAAAGTTTGAGAAAACTGCATTAATTTTATATGTGAGTAAGAATGAAAAATGGATAATTGATAGTGGTTCCTCACATCATGTGATTGGTAATACAAGTAAGTTTGAAAAGCTAGAACACTATAATGGTAGTTGTGTTTGTTGGAATTATTTAGAATAACTAAGAAGTGGGGGGGTGGGGGTGGGTGTGAATCAGTTATCCAAGGTCCAAATGTGTAAACAAAACTTTTCACAGCTTAGTGAACCCATTTCCATAAAACCTTATTATGCATGCATCCATTAAATCATACAATACTTAAACTTTGCAGATTACTGTCCTCGGTCAACAAAACTTTGCAAAAATATAATAGATTCAATAACACATTTGACAAAAGGATTTTAAGCGAAAACCCAATTTGGAAAAAATCATTAGTAACATGCTACTAATTCTCACTCTTCTGAAGTGATGCCCTGTGAAAGGCCAACCTTGTTAAAGGTTACAATACATACTGTTAAATGTGACCTGGTTAGAGGATTTTAATCACTCTGTTAGGAGTGAGCCTTGCTAGAGGACTTTAGATCATTCACTTGGAATGTCACCCGGTTAAAGAATTTATAAATGATTGTTAGGTCAACCTTTATCCAAAGGGTTTACCCTAGACTGATAGAATGATTAGAAAGTAACAATAAGGCTTGATTTGATAACAAATTACAACTCACTTGTAGATTACAGATCTCTATTTCAATCCTCCATTTTGCTTTACTTTCACACACTTTAGCTCTGATAGCTTGTTCACCCTTCAAGCATTCATACTCTTAAGCCTTCTTGCTTTGCATGCAAATTGCGGTCTCTTCTGTTCGACCACTGAATGAAGCAAGTATCCTAGACTCCTTGTCTTCCTTAGGTTCTTGCACATAAAAACCTTTTCTTTTGACCAACTCTCTCTATAAATAGAGATTTAAGATCTTTTTCCATTCACCCTCAATCATCCATTTTAAGGTTAGGTAGGATTAGGTAGGATACAATGAATCTACCCACTTTTCCATTTGGTTCCTCTAGAAAATTCTTCTTTAATTCTCTTTTAATTTGCCACAAAATGATTTACCTTGAATTTTGTGCCACTAGCTCATCATAGTTATCTTCCACACTCTTCACACAATTCAATAATTTTTTTTTTTTTTGGCTCAAATTCATCAAATCTATGATTTAACATGAATACTGGCACTCAACATCAATATGCTATCACTCGACTTTGATGTGGCATCATAATGGGTGATGTGCACTTGAAACCTTAGTTATAAGTAGGTGACTCGCCAAGTAAGCTACTATCACAAAATGAGAGCGATTTTAAATTTTTACATAAGATTTTGATAAGCGCAAAACTAGGGTGTTCAAGTATTGGGTCCTCTCCCCTATATTTAGACTCAAAATATCATAAGATTTGCTTAGTAATAGAGTTAAAAATTATAATTCCCCCCACTTAAAATCTCTATCATCACACACACACAAGATGGTAATTGACGTCTTTTTGGGAAACTACAATTGGAACAATTGTTATGGTAAGACATTTGCTAACAATGTAGAGTGCCATATCAGATGATTGATTAAGAGGTTTTCAAAAGAGAGATAACAAGGTGATCCAGTGGAGATGTTGACTAAAGAGGAGTAAGTATGATGAAATTATAATGGGCACTTGATTAGTTAATATTTGACAAGATAATGCATTGTTTGATCACTATATGAAGTATGGAAGAGATAAGAAAAACACAAGTTTGACCTAGTAACTTGTGGTCAATGAAGAAGTTGAAGAAGAAGATTAAGGATCTTAAGAGATAGCCGAGCAAAATAGTATTAGCCGAGTGATGGTTATGGCTGAGCGAAATGAAGAGAAATCTGTAGTAGTAACTACGCATAAGTGTAAGTCGAGTGAGATAGAAAAATAAAGACTACGCTACCCAATGATGACCAAGTGTTGACATTTTAACAATTTGTAAAAGAATCAAGATTGGAGGCCGGCATAGTTGAATTTATGAATTGGTCAAAATGCATGAAAGATAACGATTGATGAGCTAGCATATTTAATGCATGAATTGGGTTTGTTAATTGATCTAAGGAGAGTATTTAATGTAAAGTTTCCAGAAGTTTCAAGAAAGAAGAAGAAGGAAAAAATGATGGATAGATTCAATGAATATTATCAAAATCTAAGATCGATGGTTATGTTTAAGAGGAAAAATATCAAAGCTACCTATTTAAGGAGGTACAAGACATGTTTTAGGTTGTTGATTGGAAAATTAGTGAAGGACAAGTGAAGAAAAGAGTTGGTGAGGAAAAGTGAGAAGTTAGTGGAAGAGTGATTGATTGCAGAGTTTCCAAGCATATTAGGGATGGAGAATGTGATGAAGTTTAGTCAATGAACTAGGAATGAGCTGAGTGGAGATCTAAATTTGCAAAGTGAGTTCTATTTTATCAGATCAAACATAGCTATTTCTTTCTAACCATTGTGGTAGTAAAATCCTTTAATCAAGGTTGAGCTAACAGTCATATTATAAATCTTTTAATCAAGGTGACATTCTAATGGAATGATCTAAAGACCTCTAACAAGGCCACTCTTAATAGGGTGATTAAATCCTTTATCAGGATCACACCTAATAGTGTATTTTGTAACCTTTAAGAGGGTTGGCTCTTAATTGAGCTCACTCCAAGAGAGTGAAAAATGGTAGCATGTTACTTGGTGTTCATTCCCAAAATGGATTTCCATGTTAAATCCTAGTGTCATACATGCATGAATTATGTTTTCATGTTCCATGTTATTTATTTTTGTTATTTGACATATACTAAACAAAGAGCTAAGTGTTAGATGAATAAGTTGGACTACTAATGAATTTTTTTATTGGTCAAGTGGATTTATGAGTTTGAATAAGTTGTTTGAAGTTGTTAAAAGTTGAATTGATACATTTGGACTCTGAGATAACTAATTCACCCCCCCTCTCAATAATTCTATCATTCTAACAATTGGTATCAGAGCCTAGTTGCTTGTAAGAAAAGTTTGAAGGGACTTAAGCTAAAGATCAAGTTCTACAAGAGAGAGGTATCCAAGCTAAATAAATAGAATTTCCCAGCATGACAATGTTCGATGAGATTGCATCTATCTAGAGTTGGAGATTTGATGCAGGAGCAGCTAGAGGTATAAGGGAAATCTTGTGTCACCCAAAAAATGTACTTAGAATTAGTTTCTGTTTCATGTGTTTTCATTTTTGGACACCCATTTGGGTCAAATAAAGGGTCCAACTCTCATAGTTCAACTATCAGTGTGCTAGAAAATCTTGAAAAAATAGGAGCATGCAATTTGGCCATCATTTTGGTGACCTAGAAGGTGTGAATTGGCTAGATGAATATAATTGTGATTTAGAGCATTCCAAAAAAAGAATCAGGTCAAAAGGCTCCACGGTTTGAAAGTTATTGCAATTTTTTGGGTTTTGGAGACCTCCTAAGAATGCTTCAAAGTCAGGTTAGGGGCATTAAATGACCTCAAAAAGTTCCAAAAAATGGGGGATGAGCGGGCTATAGAGCACTTCAATAGTTTTTTGAAAATGTAAATAGTTCGTCAATCGAAGCTACGGTTCAAAAGTTATGCCTCCCAAAAGTTCGGTTACCGTTTCTGGATTCTTCTAGATTTGCACCGACTTCTAACACAGCTTCTGGAACCTTCTATTTGGTCGGTGGATGCCTACTAGCACTTTCTAGAATGTACTCCTAGTCCTTAACCCTCCGAGGTCTATTTAAGGAGATTTTTGGCATTGTAAAAGGCAGTTCGGAGTGGAGTTTGAGAGGAGTTACTGACAGGAGAAATTATCTCCATATTTATGCTATTGTAAGCCCTTAGGGCATGTTTTGAAGTTTATTTTCTCTTTACTATTTGTACTAGCTTATTTTCTCAGTGAATATAATTTCCCCCTTTTTTTTATGTCCATTTTGTTCTTGGGTTGTGTCCCCATCAAGTGGTATTAGAGCTGGTTTTCCTGAGTGTGTAGACAGAGCGCCGACTGTGAGGCAGTTTGCACCAGGATTGTGTGGTTGTGGGATCGAGTTAGAAGATGCCTCCATGAAGAGAGCATGGAGGAAGGGCCAAAACTATTAATCCTAAGGAGGTTAGAGCCCTCCAAAGGTAGGTGCAGGCATTGCAAGAGGAGCTCCATAGAGGAGCAAATGTTGCCGCAAGTGACAACAGTAAGGATGACAATGAAGAAGAAGTAATGTAACCAAAAGCGGAATTTGATGGGGAAGTTTTGAATCATGCAGAGGAAAGGCTTTTTAGGGCCATTACTAAGTTTGGGAAAAGACCTAAAATTGAAGTGGGTGTATTTTTAGGAAATCTGAAACCAGATGAGTTGATCGATTGGATCAATGAACTGGAAGAATACTTTGAGTATGAGGATATAAGGGACCCAGATAGGGTTAAGTTTGCAAAGGCCAAAGTGAAAGGCCATGCCAAAATTTGGTGGCAATAGGTTCAATTGGAAAGAAACAGAAGAGGAAAGGAGAAGATCACAAGATGGGATCGCATGGTGGACAAATTGAAGAAGCAGTTCATTCCTGTGGACTACGAGCTTGATTTGTTTAAGAAGATGCATGGGATAAAGCAAGCAGGAAGATCAGTCCAAGAATATACAGAGGAATTTTACCAACTCTTGATTAGAGCGGGGCATGCAGAAGCAAATAAGGAGAAGGTTGCTCGTTATATTAGTGGGTTGTGACCTAGCATCCAGGAGGAATTAAGTCTGGTAAGAATGACCAGCGTTGAAGAGGCATACCAGTTTTCCCTACGAGTTGAAGAGAAGCTAAATAAAAGGTTTGAAGGAAGACAAAGAAGGCGCGGTCAAGGAGGAAGGGGAAGCGTTAAGTCATCTGGAGGCCACAATGAAACCCAAAAGAAAAATTAAGATGAGGGTACTAGCAGGAACCAAAGGAATGAGGGTTTCAACTGCTCCCGTGATGAAGACTTTGGAAATCAGAGAGGAAGAGGTAGAGGACGTGGACAAGGAAGAGGAGGCTTCTGTGGTACCTATTTCCATTGCAATGAAGAAGGTCATCGTGCCTTTGAATGCCCTCAATGACAAGGAAGGATAGATAGGAGAGCTGAGGGCCAAGCTAGGGTTGCTCATGTGGATGAGGATGCACAATCATCACATTCAGAGGATGCAAAAAGAGGAGAGACCTTGGTAAATGAAAGAGTCCTACTAAGTGGTGAGATTGAAGTAGGACAGCGGAGGAGTTTGTTCTGTACCAGATGCAAGTGTGAGGATAAATGTTGTGACGTGATCATTGATGGTGGTAGCACTGATAACTTGGTATCAGAAGAGATGGTCTCTAAGCTAAAGCTCAAGAGGGAGAAACATCCCCAGCCCTATCAGATTGCTTGGGTAAAAGATGATCATAAGGTCCTAGTAAGTGAACAATGTTTAGTAAAATTCAAAATTGGGAGTTACCATGACGAAGTTCTCTGTGATGTTATTTCGATGGATGTTTGCCATCTATTGTTGGGTAGACCATGGTAGTTTGATAGACATGCAGTGTATGATGGACATGCAAACACATACTCTCTGACAAAGGATGGAGTTTGCCACAAATTGAAGCCCATGAAAAAGGAAGGTGAAAAGGTATGTAGCAATGCTAGGATTTGTCTTGTTGATGGAAGGAAGTTTTTAGATGGCATGAAACATCAACATATGTGCTATGCTTTGATTCCTAGGAAAGATAAAAAAGGTAGTAGTGAAATACCACTTGAAGTTTCAGATTTACTAGGGGAGTTTGGAGATATTATCTCTGATAATGTTCCAGATGGATTGCCACCAATAAGGCAAATCAGTCATCAGATAGATATGATTCCAGGAGCTAGTTTTCCTAACAAGGCTACTCACAAGATGACTCCTATTGAAACAGAGGAGCTAAATAGATAGGTTCACGAGCTGTTGAGGAAGGGCTTGATTCGAGAGAGCTTGAGTCCATGTGCAGTACCTGCACTACTTGCACCAAAGAAGGATGGAGATTGGAGGATGTGTACAGATTCTCGAGCTATAAATAGGATAACCATCAAGTACCAGTTTCCTTTGCCAAGGATGGATGACCTTATGGACTGCTTGAGTGGAGCTCAATACTTCACAAAGATAGATTTGAAGAGTGGTTATCATCAAATATGGATTCGAGAAGGAGATGAGTGGAAAATAGCCTTCAAGACCAAGGAGGGTCTTTATGAGTGGTGAGTCATGCATTTTGGATTGACAAACGCCCCAAGCACCTTCATGCGACTCATGAATGAGGTACTTAAGAAGTTCTTGGGAAAATTTGTTATTGTCTATTTGGATGATATTTTAATTTTCAGCAAGATTTTGGAAGAACATTTACTGCATATTCGTAGTGTCCTTGAAAGGCTAATGGAAGAGAAACTATTAATTAATCTGAAGAAATGTGTCTTTGCAAAAAGGGAGTTAGTCTATTTGGGGTTTGTTATATCACCTGAAGGTCTCAAAATGGATCCAGAGAAGGTAAAAGCCATCTTGGAATGGCCTACTCCAAGGTCTGCTACTGAGGTAAGATCATTTCATGGTCTGGTTAGTTTTTATAGGAATTTTATTAAGAATTTTAGTGGCATATGTGCGCCCCTAACTAATAGAATAAGAGGGGATAGAAAAGAGTTCAAATGGACTGTAGCAGCTGCGAGAAGTTTTGAATTGCTAAAGAAGAAGGTAACAGAACAGCCTATGTTGGCACTTCCAGATTTTAGAAAGGTTTTCCAGGTAGATTGTGATGTCAGTGGCAGTGCTATTGGGGCTGTATTAAGCCAAGAAGGTAAGCCTATTGCATATTTTAGTGAAAAATTGAATGATGCAAAGAAGAAGTATTCTGTTTATGATCAAGAGTTCTATGCAATAGTTCAGGCCTTAAAGAAATGGAGGCATTATTTATTGCCAAAGGAATTTGTTTTGTATACTGATCATCAGGCATTATACTACCTAAATAGCCAAGGTAAATTGAATCAGAGGCATATGAAGTGGGTAGAGTTCTTGCAGAGTTATACATTTGTGTTGAAGCATAGAAGTGGAAAATCTAACAGGGTTGCAGATGCACTAAGTAGGAGACAATTGTTGCCTACAGTAATGCAGGTTGAAGTAGTTGGGTTTGATGAACTCAAGAATTTGTACCCCAAGGATCCTGATTTTGCTGAAGCATGGAAAGCTTGTAAAGAACCTGTTGTTGTAGATAGAACCAAGTGGTTAGACTATTTGATTCAGGATGGCATCTTGTTCAAGGGTAGTCAATTATGCATACCAAGAAGTTCCATGAGGGAAAATCTGATTAAGGAGAAACATAGTGGAGGGATGACAGGACATTTTGGTTGAGATAAGACCATTGCCATTCTTAGAGAACATTATTTTTGGCCTCAAATTTCATAGGATGTGAAGAAGTTTGTACAGAGTTGAAGAAGTTTGTACAGAGTTGCCAGGTTTGTCAAGTTGCCAAGGGGTTTAGTCACAATACTGGCCTATATCAGCCATTGCCTGTTCCATCAAGGCCATGGGAGGACATAAGTATGAATTTTGTTCTTGGATTGCCAAGGACACAAAGGGGTAATGAATCAGTATTCGTGGTGGTTGATAGGTTCTCCAAAATGGCACATTTCATTCCATGCCACAAAACTCATGATGCTGTCCATATTGCAGACTTGTTTTTCAAAGAGGTGGTAAGACTACATGGTCTTCCAAGGAGCATAGTTTATGATAGAGATGCTAAATTTGTGGGGTATTTTTGGAGGACATTGTGGAAAAAGTTAAGAATTGACTTGAAATTCAGTTCCACGCATCATCGACAAACTGATGGCCAAACAGAAGTGGTAAATAGAAGTCTGGGCAATTTGCTGAGATGTTTAGTTGGGGATAAGCCCAAGGGATGGGATTTGATTCTACCACAGGCAGAGTTTGCTTATAATAACTCTATAAATAGGAGTACTGGAAAATCACCATTCCAAATTTTATATGGGAGTAGCCCAAGGACTGCACCAGAGCTGAGGAAGATAGAACAAGGGGAGAGGACAAGTGCTGAAGCTGAGGAATTTACTGAACATATCAAGCGTCTACATGAGGAGGTTCAAGCACACATTACCAAGATGAATCAAGAGTATAAAGCTAGGGCTGATCAAAGGAGAAGACATAAGGAATTCCAAGTAGGAGATTTAGTCATGGTGCACTTACGAAAAGAAAGATTTCCAGCCGGTACTTACAACAAGCTGAAAATGAAGAAATTTGGCCCCTACAAATTTTTGAAGAAACATGACTCAGGAAATGCATATGAAGTAGAGCTGCTAGATGGTATTCACATTTCTCCCATTTTCAACATTGCAAATTTAACAGAGTATCATGATGATGATGCAGATGAGGAGCTTGGGTTAGAGCCATGTTCGATTCCTGCTTCTAAGAAGGAGGAGATAGAAGACATTCTAGATCATCGTGTGGGTAGGAGTACCAGAAATAGGCAGTATGAAGAGTATTTGGTGAAGTGGAAAGGACAGTCGATCGAGGACTCAACTTGGATTTCAGCAGCTGAGGTTTCCCATTTGGGATTTCCTCTACCATTCATAAAGTGACAAGGTCACTTTTCAATCTACCCTGGGTGTCTGATGCAGGAGCATCCAGAGGTATAAGGGCAATCCTGTGTCACCCAAAAAATGTACTTAGACTTAGTTTCTGTTTCATGTGTTTTCATTTTTGGACACCCATTTGGGTCAAATAAAAGTTCCAACTCTCACAGTTCAACTATTAGTGTGCTAGAAAATCTTGAAAAAATAGGAGCATGCAATTTGGCCATCATTTTGGTGACCTAGAAGGTGTGAATTGGCCAGATGAATATAATTGTGATTTAGAGCATTCCAGAAAAAGAATCAAGTCAAAAGGCCCCACGGTTTGAAAGTTATTGCAGTTTTTCGAGTTTTGGAGACCTCCTAAGAATGCTTCAAAGTCAGGTTAGGGGCATTAAATGACATCGAAAAGGGCCAAAAAATGGGGGATGAGTAGGATATAGAGCGCTTTGAGAGCTTTTCAAAAATGTAAACGGTTCGTCAATCAGAGCTACGGTTCAAAAGTTATGCCTCCCGAAAGTTTGGTTACCGTTTTTGGATTCTTCTAGATTTGCACCGACTTCTAACGCAGCTTCTGGAACCTTCTATTTGGTCGGTGGATGCCTACTAGCACTTTCTAGAATGTACTCCTAGTCCTTAACCCTCCGAGGTCTATTTAAGGAGATTTCTGGCATTGTAAAAGGCAGTTCGGAGTGGAGTTTGAGAGGAGGTACTGACAGGAGAAATTATCTCCATATTTATGTTATTGTAAGCCCTTAGGGCATGTTTTGAAGTTTATTTTCTTTGTACTGTTTGTACTAGCTTATTTTCTCAGTGAATATAATTTCCCCTTTTCTGTTGTGTCTATTTTGTTCTTGGGTTGTGTCCCCATCAAGATTCTACACTGTACTATTTAGACAATGAATACATTGAAGTACCTAGACCCATGACAATTGAGCAAATCAAAGAAAAGAAAGAGCACAATCAAATGATGATAGATCTAACATCTTCCCTGAGTTATGTTGAATTTGATGATGTAAATGATTGTAATATAACAAAGAAAATGTGGGATAAGTTAGCACAAATTCATGGAGGAGACAAAAATGTGTTGAGGGCTAAAGTTAAGATTTTGAGAGGCAAGTTTGATGACATGAGAACAAAAGAAGGAGAAATTGTTGCTTAGTATTGTGGTTGAATCAAAGAAGTGGTTAATGCAATTAGAGATGCTAGAGTAGACATATTTGATGAGACTGTGATAAGAAAGGTATTGAGGACTTTACTTCCTATCTATGCAATTAGAGTATCTGCAATACAATAACTAAGGTGTACACTTGGCAATGATTTGACCTTGGATAGTCTACTTGCGAGACTCACTGCATTTGAATTGTCAAATTTTGATAATTACACACCTTCTAGTGTTGAATGTGATTTCAAGTCACAACTAACCCTTGATGGATCTAAAAGAGAAAAATTCAAAGAGTAAGCCTCTAGACAGTGACGATGAATTAGATGATAACCTTGATGTTAGAGTCGAGTTTCCATTAAACCAAATGACTAATCTTTCAATGCCTGATACAATCACTCATTTTATAGTACACATGAGGCAATTAAGCCCTTGTCATGAATCCTAAGGGGAGTGCTAAACAAATTTATAACAATCTCCCCCTCAACATTACTCGAGGGTTTGAGGAATCAAACCTGTGACCAAGATCTGATACCACTTGTTAGGGTGTGGTTGTTGTTGCACCAAAAGAAAAATATTTCAATGCTTGATAAAAACACTCAACTTATAGTACATACGAGGTAGCTAATCCCTTATCATGAATCCTGAGGGGAGCATTGAAAAAAATTCCATTACTTGATGATCTAGAAGCATAATTGGCATGGAGACTAGCAAGAGGAAAAGATAAATACAAAGCTAAACTTCCTATAATCTATTTTACATGTAACAAAGTTGGTCACATTGCTACAAGGTGTCCTAACATAGATGAAAAGGAGGAAAGGAAAGACAATAAACAAAGAGGAAGGAGAGACAATAGAGACTATCGAGGTAATAAATCTTGTTAGATTGCTGAAGAAGATTGTTTTGATAGTGATTCTGAAGAACACGATTAAGAAGTTATTTATATTACCATGAAAGATGAATTTAATGAAGATGAAAAGTTTGAGAAAACTGCCTTAATTTTATGTGTGAGTAAGAATGAAAAATGGATAATTGATAGTGGTTTCTCACATCATGTGATTGGTAATACAAGTAAGTTTGAAAAGCTAGAACCCTATAATGGTAGTTGTGTTTGTTGGAATTATTTAGAATAACTAAGAAGCCAAGGGTGGGGGCGGGTGTGAATTAGTTATCCAAGGTCCAAATGTATAAACAAAACTTTTCACAGCTTAGTGAACCCATTTCCATAAAACCTTATTATACATGCATCCATTAAATCATACAATACTTAAACTTTGCAAATTACTGTCCTCGGTCAACAAAACTTTACAAAAATATAATAGATTCAATAACACATTTGACAAAAGGATTTTAATTGAAAATCCAATTTGGGAAAAACCACTAGTAACATGCTACTAATTCTCACTCTTATGAAGTGATGTCCTGTGAAAGGCTAACCTTGTTAAAGGTTAGAATACATACTATTAAATGTGACTTGGTTAGAGGATTTTAATCACTTTGTTAGGAGTGAGCCTTATTAGAGGACTTTAGATCATTCACTTGGAATGTCACCCGGTTAAAGGATTTATAAATGATTGTTAGGTCAACCTTTATCCAAAGGGTTTACCCTAGATTGATACAATGATTAGAAAGTAACAATAAGGCTTGATTTGATAACAAATTACAACTCACTTGTAGATTACAGATCTCTATTTCAATCCTCCATTTTGCTTGACTTTCACACACTTTAGCTCTGATAGCTTGTTCACCCTTCAAGCATTCATACTCTTAAGTCTTCTTTCTTTGCATGCAAATTGTGGTCTCTTCTGTTCGACCACTGAATGAAGCAAGTATCCTAGACTCCTTGTCTTCCTTAGGTTCTTGCACATGACAACCTTTTCTTTTGACCAAATCTCTCTATAAATAGAGATTTAAGATCTTTTTCCATTCACCCTCAATCATCCATTTTAGGGTTAGGTAGGATTAGGTAGGATACAATGAATCTACCCACTTTTCCATTTGGTTCCTCTAGAAACTTCTTCTTTAATTCTCTTTTAATTTGCCACAAAATGATTTACCTTGAATTTTGTGCCACTAGCTCATCATAGTTATCTTCCACACTCTTCACACAATTCAAGAAAAAAAAATTCGGCTCAAATTCATCAAATCTATGATTTAACATGAATACTGGCACTCAACATCAATATGCTATCACTCGACTTTGATACTGTTCTTCCACTCGTCTTCCACTAGTTAACTCGAGAAACACTCAAGTTTATTGGTGCTCGACATCAACTAAAATTTACTCAGCTTACACTAAGTTCACTCGACATACATTGAATCTTCACTTTACTCAGCTCCAACTGATTTTCTGCTCAGCTTGCACTAACTTTGCTTGGCACCTACTGTCCACTCGATCAAGCTTGGCAAACTCAATTCTTCTTACTTGTTCTTCTAGACTTAATTACTGTATCCAACCTTTGCAACCTTAAGTAGATAAACAATACACTATATCATCACTGTCTTAATTGATCTTTGTACTCCTTTTTCATACCATAACTCAACCTTTCCTCGAGGTGCTCTTAATATCTCACTTGATCAAATCCTCTCCATTAACTAAAAAATGATAGTACTCACATCATCTAAGAAGTTGTCTTATCAACAAGTAGTAGGTCTGACATTAGTGACAAAATAATGATTATTCCATTATAGGTTCTTCACTTCAAAATAATCTCATATCAGTAGTTTTAAGTTTGGAAGTGATGCACCATGTTATGTGAAAGGTAAAGGATATATTGCATTGAATGACAAGATCGGATTTGATAATGCATATTGGGTTGATGGATTGAAATATAATCTATTGAGTGTGGTACAATTGAACAGTTCAGGTTACCAAGTTGAATTCCAAAGCAAGAAGGAAAAAATATATGATGCTACTGGTGAACTGATTGGAAGTGAAGAGTAAACAAGAGGTAACTTATCTAGACCTATCTAAAGATACATGTCCATTTGTACAATTTGAATATTTTTGCTTATGTCATATGAGGCTATGTCATGTGAACTTTGATAATTTGGTAAGCATTAGTAAAATAGAAAGAGTAAGAGGATTACCAAGATTGAGAAAAAATGATAAAGTGATGTGCAAACAATGTCAAAAGGGAAAAATAAAAAAGTCTAGTTTCAAGAGAAAGACCTATTCTTATGATGATATTTTGGAGTCGGTTCCTATTGATTTATGTGGTCCTATTGGAGTGCAAAGTTATTATGGTGACAAGTACTTTATCATATTTTTTGATGATTTCTCTAGAATGATGACTTTGATGATTCTTAAAGAAAAATCTAATGCTTTTCAAATGTTTAAGTGGTATTTGGCTAGAGTTGAAGAGGAAACAAGTAAAATTCTAAAATTCTTGAGATTAGATAGTGGAGGAGAATTAATATCTGAGGAGTTTAATACATTCTACAATGACAAAGGAATCAAGAGATAAATGTTAGCACCAAGGACTCCACCAAAAAATGGGATAACTGAAAGAGGAAATAGATCAATCATGGACTATGCATTAGTACAAATGAGGGAGAAGAATATTTCATAGAAGTATTGGAGAGAAGCTGTAAGTACTGTTGTTTATACATTGAACCGATTTCAAGTCAAGAAAGGTACAAACAAAACCCATTTTTGAATTGTGGTATGGCTATGCACCTAATGTTAAATATTTAAAAGCATTTGGAAGGATGTGTTATATATTGAAATATGTGAGTAAAGGAAAACTTTATGTAAAGAGTGATGAAGGTATATTCTTAGGATATTCCACTAAAAGCAATGAATACAAGTGTTTGAATTCTAACACAAGCAAAATTGTGGAAAGTGAAAATATTAGAGTTGATGAATTTATAGAAAAGAATGAAGAAGAATGTAAGAAGAAACTTGAAGATTATAGAAATTTTGCATACACTTATGAAGGAGAACCTATTACCTTACATGAGCTTGAGAAAGAGATTTCCAAGCATCAACAAATTGGCACTGTTGACCAACAACAAACAAGCTCTATTGAGTGTCAAAAAATTGTCAAGCATTAGGTAGTAGGAGCTGAGTTAGAGAGAGAGGAGACCAAACACCAGACATATGAAGTTGAGTTACAACAAGAAACACACAGAGTAGATGAGAAAATTGAACCAAGTGAATTACCACAAGAAGAAAGAAGATTTGAACCTGTCTTAACAAAATATGTGAGAAGACGCCATACACTAGATCAAATAATTCGAGACAAAGATTCATGGCTTATGATAAGAAACAAATTGGAGAATGATACTTTTTTACTATGTGAGTTTGAACTTACAATATTTAAAGATTAATTGAAGGATAACGATTGGATTAGAGAAATGAATGCGGAGATTGATCAAATAGAGAAGAACAAGACATGGACATTGGTGCCAAGGCCAAAGGATAAGAATGTGATTAGAACTAAGTGGGTATTTAGAAACAAGTTGAATGAGAAAGGTGAAGTCACAAGGAACAAAGAAAGATTGGCTTGTAAGGGATATGCACAAGAAGAACAAATTGACTATGGAGAGACATTTTCCCCAATTGTAAGGTTGGAAGGAGTAAGAAGATTACTTGTAGATACTTCTTACAAAGGTTTCAAGGTATATCAAGTGTATGTGAAATCCACATTTCTGAATGGAATCTTGGAAGCATAAATCTACATTGAACAACTTGAAGGATTTGTTGACCCTAGCAAGAAGAACATGGTATGTAAGTTGCACAAAGCATTGCATGGTTTGAAATAAGCTCCTAGATAATGGTATGAAAGGTTACAAACATATTTGGTGAAAATTAGTTTTGCAAGAACTAATGGCAATGAAAATTTGTACTTGAAAAGTGAATATGAGAATAAGATATTACTACCTAAAATATTGTTGATGATATCATATTTGGAGGACATGATTTGTTGTGAAAATCATTTTCTAATGAGATGGAGAAAGAATTTGAGATGTCAATGTTTGGAGAGATTAAATTCTCTATTGGTTTGGAAGTTTACCAAATGAAAGGAGACATATACATTACATAATCAAAGTATATCAAGGAGATATTGAGGACCTTTGTAATGGAAGATTGAAGACCAACTCGAACACCTATGGCTACTAGACATAAACTTTCAAAGAATGATGATTTTGATAAAGTAAGTCAAACATTGTATAGGTCAATGATTGAAAAATTACAATATGTTATTTAGAGCATACCTAACATTGCATTAGTTGTTAGTATTGTTGCAAGATTTTTTGCTAATCCTAAGGAGAATCACATGAAGGCCGTGAAAAGGATATTGAGATATCTAAAGTTACAAAAGATGATGGTTTATGATATACGAAGAATGACAAGTTTGAGATAATAGTGTACACAAATGCTGATTGGGTTGGAAACATTGATGACCTAAAGAGTACAAGTGGAGGCCCTTTCTTTCTAGGAAATAGATTTATTTTGTGGACAAGTAAGAAGCAAAATTTTATTTCTCAATCAACAACAAAAGCTGAATATGTTGCAATAGTAGTCATTTTTTCAAATATTGTGTGGATCAAGCAATTGTTGAAATGTGTGAAGGAAGAGATAACTAAACTTGTGGTGGTATGTTGTGATGACACAAGTGCTATAAACATATCCAAAAATCCTATGGTGCACACAAAGACCAAGCACATTGCAATTAAGTATCATTACTTGAGGGAATTGGTGCAAGCCAAAGAAGCTAGAGTATGTGAATACCAAGGAATAAATAGCTGAAATATTCACAAAGGCTTTACCTAAAAATGCATATGTGTATCTAAGAGGTAAATTAGGGGTCATTCCCCTATTTGAAGAAAACTAAGAGATGCAACATTGCATCAATTATTATGATCAGAATATTTTATAGAGTGATGTAGGAGGTCACACTTTAAGAGCTTCCTAAAGTTGGGAAAAGAAGGACATAAGCACAATTTGATAAGGCTGCAAGCAGGAAGATAGTGATGAAAGAGAAAGTGATATTTTAAAGATTAGTTATTATAGTGACAAAGATAGAGATGTGTACATGATATGTATAGTGGATGATGTATTTGGAATTTTTGTTAAAGAGGGAGAATAAATCAAGTTACCATCCAATACAAGTTGTAAATCAAGAGGGAGAACTGTAAAGAAGAAATGAAGATAGTATGGATGTGAATCAAAATGAAACTAAGGACATTAATGAAGATATGATATAGAACATATAGGGAGATGATATAATAGTTTTTAACATTGTATAGTAACTAAAGGTGTTTCTATTAATGCCAAAAAGGGAGAATGTTGGAAACTACAATAGAACAATTGTTATGTTGTCATTGATATCAAACCTTATAGATAAGTCATTTTCTAATAGTGTAGAGTGCCATATTAGATGATTGATGAAGAGGATTTGAAAATAGAGATAGCAAGGTGACCAAGTAGAGATGTTGAGTAAACAAGAGTAAGTATGATCAAATTACAATGGGCACTTGATTAGTTAATATTTAATTAGATAATGTGATGTTTGATCATTGTATGAAGTATGGAAGAGATGAGAAAAACACAAGTTTGACCTAGTAACTTATGGTCAATAAAGAAGTTAAAGCCAAAGATTAAAGAACTTAACGGATAGTCGAGCAAAGTAGTATTGTTTGACTGATGGTAATGATCAAGAGAAGTGAAGAGAAAATTATAGTAGCGATCAAGTGCAAGTGTAATCCAATCAAGACAAAGAAGTGGTGACTGAGCTACCCAATGATGATTGAGTTGAAGAACATAGTGATGATCAAGTGTCAACAATTTAACAATTTGTAAAAGAACCAAGATTTGAGGTTGATGTAGTCGAATATTTGAATTGGTCAAAATGTGTAAAAGATAAGGATTGATGAGTTGAAATATTTAATGCTTGAACTGGGTCTGTTAAGTGATATGAGGTGAGGATATAATGTGAAGTTTGCATAATTTTCAAGAAATAAGAAAAAGGAAAAAAATAATGGACAGATTCAATGAATCTGATCAAACCCTAAGATTTATGGTTATGTTTAAGTAAAAAAAAGATCAAAGCTTCCTATTTAAGGAGATGCAAGAGATGTTTTATGGTCATTGATTAGAAAATTTGTGAAGGAAAAGTGAAGAAAAGAGTTGGTTATGAAAAGTGAGAAGTTATTCAAAGAGTGATTACTTGAAGAGTTTCCAACTATATTAAAGATGGAGAGTGTCATGAAGTCTAGTCAATGAACTAGGAATGAGATGAATGAAGATATGAATTTGCAAAGTGATTTGTATTCTACTAGATCAAACCTAGTTGTTACACTAACTATTTTGGTAGTAGAATCCTTAAATCAATGTTGACCTAATAGTCATATTGTAAATCCTATAATCAAGGTGATATTCTAATGGAATGATTTAAAGATGTCTAATAAGGCCATTCCTCATAGGGTGATTAAATCCTTTAAAAGGGTCACACATAACAATGTGTTTTGCAACCTTCAACATGGTTGGCTCTTAATTGAGCTCAATTCAGAAGAGTGAAAAGTGGTAGCATGTTACTTGGTGTTTTTTTCTCAAATTGGGTTTCCACATTAAATCCTAGTGTTATACATGTCTAATTGATGTTTTCATGTTTCCTGCTATTTACTATTATTTATTTCTATTGTTCAACATATACTAAACAAAGAACTAAGCATTGGATGAATAAGTTGGATTACTGATGATTTTTTATATTGGTTGAGTGTATTTATGAGTTTGAATAAGTTGTTTGAAGTTGTTAAAAAATTAAATTGATACATTTGGACCTAAGAATAACTAATTCATCCCCCTCTTAGTTATTCTAATCATTCTAATAGTCTCGTTATAGAAAATGATGAACTATGACCACTCACATTTCTTAGTATCCAAAAGTTTGTAGAAAAGTAAATAATTGTGCAACGACATTAAAAGAACATGAACATTCTAGAACATAACTAATTAAAAAAAATTAAAGTCAAGGAAATTAAGTCAATTTTAACTATTTAACACTTTGAACCTAAAATTATTGTGTGATGTTTACAGTTAGAGAGAATAACATAATACAAAAAGTTGAGAGCTTCAAAATTAGAAATCAAATATCTAAAATATTAAAACATACATTACCATGTTCTTGTTCTAAATATGTACGTATTCACATTTTTTTCCCATAATACAGACTCAAATTATGTGGGGATACCTTGGTGTGAAGTTGGTTTTGTTGTGTATTAACCTCTATTAAGAATCGTATTGATCTAGTCTAGTAATATATTAATAGTTTCATTTTATCAAATGTCACACACTTAGGAAATACTTAATCCTTGCTGTACTCATGATCATTTAGAATTGACTTGGTAGTAACTCCACATATGTCTAAATAAAGAGATTGTACCTTAGCTTTGGTCCATACCACCCCCAACTTGAGATCCTAATGCAATTCAATTCAACTTTGAGTCTCCATCTATAACAAAGCTTTATCAATTGTCTCGCAGTTGTAAACTATTCTATTGATAAAACTAAGAGCTCTAAATTCTAAGGTTTTATTTGCTCCATGTTTCAAGTCTACGCATTCTAGCGAATCAATTTTTTTTAATGTATTGAGATGTAACTAGTCATGTCTTCTCAGTACCTTGTAAGCCTAAAAAAGTAAGATTTTAAAAAAAATTCTCCTCACATGCACCATTTATTAGCAAGTTGAGATCCTTGAACTAATCCATTTCTTTGATATTTCACTCCTTAACAAGCATAAACTGCATGTCAAAGAGATTGCCAATTTGAGACATATGGTCAGCAGAAATTTATGGATTACTACTAAAAATCATCAATTAGGAACTAAGAATTCAAGTTTTCATGTATTGAATTGTGATTATAATTACAAATTGTAGTAGATTTAATTATATGTATGCTACAACATTAGTGATGAATGGATGCATTTTATAACCTATATGATTGATCAAGTTATTCCTATTTCATGTGATCAGATTCTATCTATACCATATTCTTACATGGAAGATCTAGTGATCTTCAAAACTATTTTGAATAGATCATTTTGAGTAACCTGTGTTTTATTGAGGTGATAAACAATCCACACAATTACATTAAATGATTAGATTTTCTTCATCACATGTAGTCTTTGATCTAAAAGTATACTTACATAATAATTCAATAGTTGATATAGATTTGCTAATAGTGTAATAATTTTCATAGGACACATGATACTATCTAGTTGGTCAAGCTAGTGTATACATTAGCATTGGTGGACCTAAAACCTACGAGTTTAGGGATCAGTTTTAAAAAGATTACATTGTTAAGTGAATAAACTATTGCGTAATTATATAAATTCTTTTAGTATGAGACATGGGACATGAATGTACAAGTTTCACTTATAAGTAATTTGGGAATACATGTACAAGTTTCACTTATAAGTAATTTAATCACGTTATAGTTACTATTGAATGATTATAATAGTGGGTGCTTGAAAACAAGCTTATATTTCTACTTAGGAAATATCTTATTATAAAAAATATCTCCAAAATAATACTTAGTGTATAGTAATTTTTAGTATGAAATTTGCATAGCCATATTATCACTCAATTGGTCCATTTTGAATGGTTTTTTTATTGTTTCCAAACTAGCATTTGTATTTTTTAGCATAAGCTACCTTTTGAGTACATATTCTATAACTCCTAGGATCAATTCCATAACTATAAAAATAAGATATCTAAACGTGTTTTTAATTATGTTAAGAGGAAACATGGAACATGTTGAACAACTTATAGAGGGAGAGATGACCTTAAATTTTTAATTTATTAATATGTTTACATCAATATTGTTAAATCAAAAGAGAAATTCAATTATCCTTGCTACTTAAAATAATTGTTAAAAACACCAATCTATGAAGTGATTTTTGAGTAGTCACAAAGAATTATTATTTTCTTTTAAGATGTTGACAATGCATAGATAAGTGGTGACTTCATGGGCTATGAGACATTTGGAGGAGCATACAATGTGTGTCCAACTTGGGTATAATATACACCTAGGAATGCCCTTACTCTAGGGTTGTGCTATTTATGCCACGAAGGCATGTTTCAAGTTATAAGTAAATATCAATTATCTCTAGGGTGCGACAGCCATAAAGGACCCAAGATCACTGAAATCTTCCTAGAGTGGGAATTTACCATTTCAAGTGTTCAAGATTAAGATAAGTATTTGGAAACCTTGATGCTATTAATTTTGGAGAAGGTTTTATTTGTAATTGGTAATAATATAGCTGAATTATGTAGGCATTATCAATTTCACTATGTTAACAATTGTCTATATAATTTACGTGTGTGCACCAAGATGGTCTACAAAAGTGAGGGTATAAGTAGACACGTTTTTTCTGAGATCAGGTAAGATTGATCTTGGAAGACCCATTTGAGGGTCATGCACTCAAAATGTGTAAAACATGAAAAATTATAGTACTTTGAATCTAGTTTCTAAACTATTAAGGTTTTTTTAAAAATGGATAAGATTAAGAGGGTCAAACCTCGCGCACAAAAAAAACTATTCTAATGTTTTGATGAAAATATAACATAGGTATTTTCATGTGCTCAATTAAATATATGGTTATATTTAGTGAAGAACCCTTTGGTAGGATGATAGGTAAGAGTGAGATCTAGAAGTTATATTTTTTCATAATTGTTTGACGAGTATTTTTTTCTTTATGATTTTTTGAAGTGACTGTTGTATGCACCCTAAAATGGTTGCCTAGACTATGGGCCCAAATTCTTCAATTTATCAATTTCCCGAATCAATGCATCACAATATTTTGTTGAATCAATTCAAATCATTTTCCTTGATCAAATTGCAATTAAGTTAATTATTTCAATATTTCCTAAGGTTTGATCATTTCCTCAACAATCTTATTTAATTAAAAGAAAATTTCTCTATTAATTAAAAGTTTAATCTTATTTAATTAAAACCTTTCTTTTTACTAAATGTCTAATCTTATTTAATTAAAAGAAAATCTCTTTTTAATTAAATAGTTTTATCTTATTTAATTAAAATCTTTCTTTTTAATAAATAATCTAATCTTATTTAATTAAAAGAAAACATCCATTTGAATAAATAAAATAATCTTATTTAATTAAAAGAAAATATCTCTTTTAATTAAATAGTGTTATCTTATTTAATTAAAAACTTTCTTTTTATTAAATAATCTTATTGTATTTAATTAAAAGCAAACATTTTTTAAATAAATAAAATAATCTTATTTAATTAAAAAATCTCTCTTTTAATTAAATAGTTTTATCTTATTTAATTATAATCTCCCTTTTAATTAAATAATCTTATCTTATTTGATTACAAGAAAATTCCTCTTTTAATTAAATAAATAAATCCCCACTTAAAGCTCTCTATTTGATGAAAAAAGGAAATAAATCAAATAAATAAAATAAAGATTCCTTTTTTTTTTCTTTTTCCATTGGTGAGCTTTTTCCTCTTACTTGTCTTTTTAGGGATTTATCCCACATTGCTCTTGTGAGAAGCCTCCCACCTCCACACTTTCCTTTATAAAGAGCCCTCTCCTCATTTGGATAGATGTCAATTGCTATAGGATTATTATGTTGCAAGTTTAGAGAGCGATTTTGGAGAAGGAGTTTGAGCCTTAGATTTTGGACATTGGAGCTTAATTGAAACTTCTCTCTTCTTGTCTTCTTCTTTCATGCATCCATGACTTCCACCATCATGCTTCATCCTTGCATTTTCATATTAGCTTAGAGTCATATTTGCTTTCATAGATTATATTTCTTTTATTGCATTGCTTTGCATTGTTATCATTTAGAATAGCTTGTATTTTCATTTACATGCATATTTTAATCTTTGAATCTCTCGTTTTATGGTGTACATGCATGGGCGCAAGCTAGGTTAACTGAGGGCCTCCATTACAAACCCTTGCACTCCATGAATAAAGAGCTATGAGTTGCCATTTGAGACTTCATTCTTGAGAAATCTTGGATATAATGACTCATGTGTGTCAACATTTTAGCACACATTTTTTCAACTTTATCAATCTTTGTTCCACTTGGGACAACCTTGTCTTTGTCAAGACAAAATTGTTATAAATAATTTTATTCTTTGTCCGAACGTGTTCCTAAGTTGACCACACATCTGTGTTGTTTTGTGATCCCAAATTGACCTCATACTTCAACTACATTCTTTGATTACATGTGTTCCTAAAATGATCACACATTAGTCAAAGAGGGTCAAATGTGTGCACTCTAAAATGGTCATCTAGACTATGGGCCCCTTCTTCAATTTATCAATTTCCTAAACCAATGCATCACAACATTTTGTGAATCAATTCAAATAATTTTCTTTGATCAAATTGCATTTAATTCAATTATTTCAATATTTCCTAAGGTTTGACCATTTCATGAATAATCTTATTTAATTAAAAGAAAAAATCCTTTTAAATAAATAATATAATCTTATTTAATTAAAAGAAAATTTCTCTTTTAATTAAATAGTTTTATCTTATTTAATTAAAATCTTTTTTTATTAAATAATCTCATCTTATTTAATTAAAAGAAAACATCCTTTAAATAAATTAAAAAATCTTATTTAATTAAAAGAAAATCTCTCTTTTAACTAAATAGTTTTATCTTATTTAATTAAAATCTTTCTCTTGAAGGATAGATGGCTCACAAAGGCTAGGAAATGCACTAAGATCCATGCAGTCCTATTAGCCATTCTGACTTACCCACTCTTGTGCCTTCCTCTTTCTAAGCAGAATCTTAAAAAATTTGAATCCAAGATGAGAAATTTTCTATGGAACGATCAAGATGATGATAATAAATAGGCTCTCATCAAGTGGGAGAACATTTGTAAACCTAAAGTATTAGGAGGCTTAAGGATTAAAAACCTAGAGTTGCAAAATGAAGCCCTAGGAGCAAAGCTCATTTGGCGCCTATACCATGAAAGTAACCGTAAATGGGCTAAAATTCTCTATAATAAATATCTAATTGCAGATGATCTACTTTCGATCTTTAGAATTATATCCCCTATTAAAGGTTTAGAATGTTGGAACTTTATGATCAAATGTCGTAATTTGACTTGTAAATTCCTAACATGGAATGTTGGGTTGGGTGATGAGGCCCTATTCTAGGAAGACTCCTGGGATGACAAACCCCCACTTTCTTCCTACAATGTTCCTCTGACACTTAAAAATAGATTAACTGATTTGTGGGGTAACAAAGTCAGGGATTATAAAACTCTAATGGATTCAGAAGGCTCTCTAGTATGGAAATGGAAATCTCTCAGAGGTTTAGGTTTTGATAATGAATTAGTTAATTACTTCGAGAAGATTTTGGAGAATAGGGAACTTAAGCAGTCGAACAAAAGAGATACTTTAATTTGGGTGACATCTAATGATGGGAAATATAATGTCAAAAGTGGTTATAGGGCCATTCTAGAAGCTCATAGACCAAAATCAATGGATATCCCATTAAAGCTTTGTTGGGATTTTGCTTGCCTACCAAAAGCTTGTTTCTTTCTATGGCTAGCTATACAAAATAGGATTCTATGTATGGACAAATTAAACATCCTTGGCATTCAGGACCCCTCTAAATGTGCTCTTTGTCAACAAAGCATTGAAAACATGGATCATCTTTTGTATCTCTGCCCTTACTCCCAAAGTTGTTGGGAGTGGCTCAAGTAGATGTTGGGATGGTCTTCCCCCTTCCCAAAATATTTGATTGATTTGCTTTTGGGATAGCCTCAAATATTATTAAGGGTGTTTATAGTAAACTTTGGAATATCTCATCTTCTATCTTGATCTGGGAAAATTGGAAGGAAAGGAATTGCCATATTTTTTGCAATTTGGAACTCAAACCTAAAGTTCTTATTTCCAAAATAGAAGCTAGTATTGTAAAAACAATCAAATCACATTTAAGGAACTCGCAACTAGAGGAAGGCTCATTCTCAAATTGGGATGGCCTAATGAAGAAACTCTGGCCTAATTTGATTAATCCACCCTTATATTATTCAAAGGTCAATAGAGAAGCTAAGAATAATTGAATATGGGAGCCACCACCTATTGGTTGGGTCAAACTAAATTTTGATGGAGTAGCTCAAGGTAATCCAAGTATAGCAAGTATTTGATGCATAATTTACAGTGAGGATGGGCTTTGGATTTCCAAGAAAGCAATGTCAATTCATCCTACCTCTAACAATCTAGCAGAACTTGAGGCTCTTTGTCAAGGGATCAAGTTATGTCATAAGCTTAACCTAACTAAAGTCATCATCGAAGGTGATTCTCAAATTATTGTTAATGCTATTAGAAATAGTTCAACTCCTAATGGGGTCCTTAACTCTCATCTAGAAGTGGTCCTCTCCCTAATCGATAAGCTAGATGATTATAGGATCTGTCATATTTATAGGGAAGGCAATCAAATTGCAGATCAATTAGCAACTGCGGGGGCAAATGGGGTTAACTCTCTATTATTAAACAATGATTTCTCTCTTTCAATTTAATTTTACAATTATCCTTTATTTTATTTAATTTCTTTCTTTGCTTGAATAGTAGTTTCCAAGTTTGATTTTTCCTTTGTGTCACTTCACACGCGTCTAGCTTGATCTATCACATATCGCTCCTAAATCTTATGATCTCTAAATAGGATCACCTTCGAATTAACATATATGCATTATTTATATAAGATGAATGGAATTGGTACTTTTCTCATCATTCCTGCATCAGCTGCATATTTCAGCTTGCTCGAAGCTTCTTGTAATCATGCCTTCCATCATGGTATCTCATGAGCTTTGGTACTTCACATTTAATTGAAAATTGTTGTCCCGCTTTTACGATTTGGAGGCTATAGTTTACATGATCAAGTCCAAAAGTTTCCTTGTGTTATTTAGGGGTGTTATCTTTTGGGTCTTTCATTTTCATTTCCACCGCTTAGTATGGAGTCCAATGTTGTTCTTTTCCATGCCTCCGAGAAGAGCACTATGGCCTTCTATGGGATAGTGAAACTAGAGAGATGGAATAGGATTTTATACGTGGTGGATGACATGACTTGACTTGCAATTTAAAAATCTCTAGGTGAGGGAGTGTTTGACTAACAATATACTTGGAGAACAAACAATGACATTATCGAGTCATTTATTGGCTGCCTAGTAAGAGCCAAAGTGGGAGCAGATGACATTGTAAGGATTTGTTGTGACCTGTTTGTCCCTTCCTGGAGAAAGGGATTAGAACAAGCGGTATATAGTATAGATAGTAAATTCAGGATTCCCTTCCCTGAAAAGTACATGAATCTTCCTTTGGGCTTCCTAGATTTGGACACCGCTCCTCGTCACCAATCCCTAGTCATCCGAGAGAACATAGCATTCTATCGTGAATGGCCTAAAATGGAGGCCAGTTTGCAATTTCTCCTTCATTGGAGGGAAATAATAGTGGAAGAAAATGTGGAGTGGCTCACCAATTACCTTTGCCTCTTTAATGCCTACATTGAGCTGGGAGTGACATTCAACAATTTAGATGATTTGGATTTCTACACCCCAAATGCAGAAAAGACAAGTAGAGGGAAATCTGACTTTGAGTTCCCCCACAATTACCATGTGGAGCAGCTCAGTGATATCATGGATGTGATCATGGTTCTCTAGAAGGAAGGCATAGGTCCAACTTTAAATTATCAGCTTCTATGAGTCAGAAATAGTAACTTAGGGTTCCATGGTTATGCATATATAGCGGTTTTGTTAGTACTCTTAAAGATACTCTATTTTAGACTCTCAACTTTTTATACATGTATAATTTCTATTAAGTACTATTTTAATCTCCAAGACTTATCTATTTTGATAATGTGGACAATTTGGAATCTATATATAATATATGGTATTTGACTATGATCTATTGAATTTTTTGTATTATGCTTATCTCAAGGGTTTGGTTCTTACCTTCATGTTCCTAATGAGGGTTACTTGCTTAGATAGTTCCTTTTCGGCTGCGATTAGGATTTAGTGTTTAAGCATTATTTTAGGGTTTGATTCATGTCATATTTTGGGATGCCTTTTGTTTTGGTCTGCTAATGTAGCATTGTTATGGCTTCTACATATGATAAATGTATGTGAATTTCATCATTATGTTGAAACACTTAAATCCTAAAAAATATGTAAATTAAATTTCATAAATACTCTGTTTATTTATAACTTGGTTATATAGCTCTTGTTTGAGAATTTGGAATTTTGTTTGGGGCTAGTTATGGATTGATATTACCATAGAGGAGGATTTTACAGTATCCTGGTAGGCAGTTTAGTTTTTTTTTTTTTACTCTATCAAATTCGTATATGGCATTCCTTCTTTAGGAAATCTCTCTAGTCTTTTCGATAAGGATACATAGGGTATCATTACAGATTGGAATTATTTAAGTTACTTTGATATATTGGGATAAATGGAATGGTTTTGCCAAGCCGGATTGGTAATTTCTTAAGTTTGAAGGTTGTTAGTTATGATTAACCAACTAGTTTGTGATATTTTCCTATTTCAAATGCTTTGATAAAGTTTTTACAGTTTTCATTCCATAATGATTTCATTTGATTTAAAGTTATGGTGCTTGGTATTATGTTAGGCCAATTTTGTTTTATAAATATACAAGATTTAGCTTTGTGTCTATAAGATCTTGATGTTCGGTGTACCATGCTAATCAGGATTGTTAATAATTGGCATGGCTTTGTTTATTTGCTTATGATTTGTGGGCTTGGCTTGGTCACATGGAGTGGGCCTCATATCTCAGCCCCATTTGTGAGCCTATCCTTCGAGTTTATTTTTTGCCAAGTGTCTAGTAATGTTTTCCACCTTAGTTATTTAACTTCATTTTGGTTCCAATGGTATTATTCATTTAGTTATAGTACTCTTTTAGTAGCCATTTCTCATTGTTTTCTAGGGTGATTTTAAATTTCCTTATTCTATTGCAAAATTACCGGCTTGTTTATACTAACCTGATGTTATCAAGATTGGTATCCTTACCTCTTAGATCTATTGGGCTGAATGTTTTTTGCTTATAACTACTAACCTTTGAGTGATTAGCTTGCTAGATGGTAATATTTTGCAAGGACAAATCGTCAACCAGTAGACGCTCCAATACTGGCAAAGAGTTCGCTTGATATTAAACAGATGTAATTATCTGGGGTATGCCCCTCTTTATTGTATATAAAATAATATATAAGAGCACACTAGGGTATGCCCCTTTTAACATGTAAAAATATAGGACCTTTGTCTCGAGCAAGAATGGAGGTTTTCTTCTCTGTTCTTTCCTACCAGTACCCATTTGAATGGAGATAAGATTTGTACTTTATTTCATTTTAATTAATAAAATACATCAAGGCCTTGGCTGTTTATCGATAAAAAAAAAATCTTTCTCTTGAAACATCCTTTTAAATAAATAAAATAATCTTATTTAATTAAAATAAAATCTCTCTTTAATTAAATAGTTTTATATTATTTAATTAAAATATTTCTTTTTATTAAATAATCTTATCTTATTTAATTAAAAGAAAACATCCTTTTAAATAAATAAAATAATCTTATTTAATTAAAAGAAAAATTTCTCTTTTAATTAAATAGTTTTATTTTATTTAATTAAAATCTCCACTTTAATTAAATAATCTTATCATATTAATTAAAATAAAATCCCTCTTTTAATTAAATAAATAAATCCCCACTTAAAACTCTCTTTTTTAGGAAAAAAAAAATTCAAAAAATTCAAATAAATATTCCTTTTCTTGCACATATCTCTAAGTGGTGAACTTTTTCCTCTTACTTGTCTTTTTAGGGGTTTATCCACATCGCTCTTGTGAGAAGCTTTCAACCTCCACACTTTCCTTTATAAGAAGCCCTCTCTTTCTCATTTGGATAGATGTTAGTTGCTATAGTATTGTTATGCTATAGGTTTGGAGAGCGATTTTGGAGAAGGAGTTTGAGCCTTAGAGTTTGGACATTAGAGCTTCATTGAAACTTCTCTCTTCTTGTCTTCTTCTCTCATACATCCATCACTTTCATCATCATGCTTCATCCTTGCATTTTCATATTAGCTTAGAGTCATATTTGCTTTCATAGTTTAATCTTGCATTGTTATTTCCTGTCATAGATTAGATTTCCTTTCTTGCATTGCTTTGCATTGTTATCATTTAGATTAGCTTGCATCTTCATTTGGATGTATATTTTGACGTTTGAATCTCTCATTTTATGGTGTACTTACATGGGCACAAACTAGGTTAAACTGAGGGCCTCCATTACAAACACTTGCACTCCATGAATATGGAGGTATGAGTCTCTATTTGAGACCTCATTCTTGAAAAATATTGGATATAATGAATCATAGAAGTTTGTCAACATTTTAGCACACAACTCAATCTTGAAATTTTGGTATCTCTTCTTGCACTAGACATACTTTGCATCAAAATAATCTAAAGTCAACACTTTTTAAAAAAAAAGTGCAAGAATTAGGTGTAGAACAATAATATGTAATTTATTTTCTATTTGTTTAAGTAGATCAAAATTTATTAAAAAAATGGTAGACATATGTCTGAGAGGACTGTCAATACAACGATATAGACAAATTAACTCCACAATGATTATCTTGTCCAAATATTATTAAAAGTATATGGTTAGAAATGTAAGAAAATGTGTGAGATTTTGTTGGTAATTTTAGAGATATCCACTTCACCATTTGTAAACCTAATGAAGTCAAAGACAAGAATTTATCTTAGAAGATGAAAAAATGTCTAAAGCAACAAAAATGGAGGGAAAACATCAACCCAAGCCTTTTAGTAGTTTAACTAGCCTATTACCAAGCCTAAACATGATTATTCTATTTTTGTTAACAAAATATGATTATGCTATGCTTTGTATGACTAAACTGTCATACTAGACATAACATTACTGTGTTATGTTTTATACAACTATACTAGCAAGAACACAATCATGTTATGTTTATGTAAAAGTAAAGTCAATTGTTCAAAGGCCTGATAGGCCTAATCAGGCCCATTTAATGAAGAAAATACCCAAAAATGGATTGATTTCATCAAATAAATGATTGGATCAACTAAGGAACTATAAACAATTTCTAAATTTTGAGTTTCATGCTTTATGTGACACATTAGAACCATCACATTTTTTAATCACTTCATCATTTGATTCAAAATATTGCAAGAGTAATAAGAAAAAAACTGTAAGGAAAATATGTGTATTACCAAAGACTTCCCAAATCCCACCACAAAAGGAGTGTGGTGGAGGGACAATGCACAATGGGTTTAATACAAAGATTCAAATGCAAATCCTATCAAGGAAATTTTAGCTTCTAGAACTCAAACTGTGGATCTTGGAATCATTTAGTTTGTTGTTCATCCAAATGATGACCCCTATAGGACATACCTAATTGCAATGCAACAATACAATGTAAAGTCAGGATATAAGAGAGAGAGATTCTTGTGATTGAATCAAAAGATAAATCATTTTCTAAAGAAATGACAAAGACTTCCTATGAAATTTGAGGTACATTGATTCATTTTACTCAACTTTCTCTTTGATTTTTATCATGTAGGAAAATTTAGTTATGGGTTTTTGTGTTTATGTTTAGAATAAGCGGAAGAGGGGCTTGAAATTGATCCAAGTGTGCATTACCATGAAAAACAAAGAAAACCAAAACAATATTATTCTCAAATGGCTAGATAGATTATAGGATCTCTTGCTAAGATTGAAGAAAAATTGATATTTGACATTGATAGCCAATTTAGTGTAGATCTAGAAATAATGAAACATGTTGATAAGTGCTCTGATAAATTGATGGATATAATTATGGAGCTCCCCCCCCTCCCCCCATCCTCCTAATTTGAAATAGGATCTAGATAAAATTTTCCATGATAGTCTAGTAGTTGGAGGTGTTAATTCATCACAAGCTTTCCATAATAGTTTGGTATTTGGTGGTGTCATCTTCATTATAACTTTTCCATGAAAGTCTAGTAGTTTCATGTGCCATCTTCATTACAAGTTGTCCATGAATAGTCTAGTATTTGGAGGTTCCATCTTCATCAAAAAATTTTCATGGTAGTCTAGTAGTTGGGGGTACCATCTTCATCACAAGTTTTCCATGACAGTTAAGTAGTTGGAGGAGCCATCTTCATCACAAGTTTTCCATGATAGTCTAGTAGTTGGAGGTGCCATATTCATCATATTTTTTCCATGATACTCTAGTAGTTGGAGGTGCTATCTTCATAACAAGTTTTCCATGACATCGTAGTGTTGATATAAGATTGTTTTGGAGTGAAGAACCTGTAATAGAACAATCATTATTTTGTCAATGATGTCAAACCTGCTATTTCCTAGTGAGACAATTTCTTTTTGGTCCAAAATATATCATATAGTTGATTGATGAAGAGGATTTGAAAAGAGGAGATAACAATAGCACCTAGAGAAAGGTTGAGTTATTTGGTATGTGAAAGAAGTACTAAGACCAAGTAAGACATTAATACTATAGTCTATTATTTATCTACTTAAAGTTTGAAATAAAAGATTACTCAAGTTAAGACTGGATGAAGATTAAGTATGAAAAATGTTTGCAAAGCCTTGCCAAGAATTTAGTGCTTGCTGAACAAAAATCAATGGAAGCCAAGTGAAAAGAAAGAGGTGCAAAAAAAAGATGAAAAATAGTACAAGGTAAGTGATTGTTAGTATATGCCAAGTAAAGTTTAGTTAATGCTGAGCATCAGTAGAATTTAGTGTTTACCAAGTGAACTAGTGTTGGTTGAGTGAAAGAACAATATAGATGATGAGTGGAAATATATTGATGCCAAGTGCCAATAAATGTGTTAAATCAAAGATTTGACAAATTTGATCCAACTATATTGTTTTCTTGAATTGTGTGAAGCATGTGGAAGATAACTATGATGAGTTAGTGGCACAAAATTTAAGGTAAACCATTTTGAGGCGAATTCAAAGAAGATTGTAGAAGAAGATTCTAGAGGAACCAAATAGAAAAGTGGGTAGATTCATTATATCCTACCTAACCCTAAAATGGATGGTTATGGTTGAGGAGAAAAAAGGTCTTGATTCTTTATTTATAGAGATAGCTAGTCAAAAGAAAAGGTTGTCATGTGCAAGAACCTAAGGAAGACAAGGAGTCTAGGGTATTTTTTCATTCAGTGGCCGAATACAAGTGATTGCTATTGTCATGCAAAGTAGGAAGGCTTAAGAGTATGAATGCTTGAAGGGTGAGAAAACTATCAGAGTTGAAGTGTGTGAATGCCAAGTAGAATGGAGGATTGAAATAAACATTTGTAATATGTAAGTGAGTTGTAATTAGTTATCAGATCAAGCCTTACTGTTACTTTCTAATCGTCGTATCAGCCTAGGGTAAATACTTTGGATTAAGGTTGACCTAACAGTCATTTGTAAACCATTTGACCAAGTGAAATTCTAATAAAATGGTCTAATGTCCTCTAGCAAGGCTCACTCCTAATAAGGTGGTTGAAATTCTCTAACCAAGTCACATTTAACAGTGTGTATTGTAACCTTTAATAGGGTTGGCCTTTCATAGGGCATCATTTTAGAAGAGTGAAAATTAGTGGCATGTTACTAGTGGGTTTCCCCAAATTGGGATTCCATGAAAAATCCTTGTGTTAAATATGTTATTGAATCTGTTATGTTTCATGTTTACATTTCTATAAAGTTATTTTGACCTAGGACAGTAACCTAAAAATTTTATGTATTGTATGATTTAATGGATGCATGCATGATAAGGTTCTATGGATATGGGTCTACTAAGTATTGAAATTTTTATTTTTACATCTAGACCTTGGATAACTGATTCAACACCCCCCCCTCAATTATTATAAATAATTCCAACACATAGTAGTTGTAGGTGTCATCTTCATCACAAGTTTTCCATGATAGTCTTGTAGTTGTAGGTGCCATCTTCATCATGATTTTTTCATGGGAGTCTAGTAGTTGGTGCCATCTTCATCACACATTTTTCATGATAGTCTAGTAGTTGTAGATTCCATCTTCATCACAAGTTTTCCATGGTAGTCTAGTAGTTTGAGATGTCATCTTCATCACAAGTTTTCCATGATAGTCTAGTAGTTGGAGGTGCCATCTTTATCACAACTTTTCCATTATTGTCTAGTAGTTGCAAGTGTCATATTCATCACAAGTGTCCCTCCCCCCCCCCCCCCCCCCCTCTCTCTCTCTCTCTCTCTCTCTCTCTCCCTTCTTACCCCTATCATTCCTCTCTTTCTCTCTCTAGACATAAATCTATTCCAAGTCCAATGGGTGTATCTCCTCTATTGACAAATAGAAGTGCTTCTAGGCACTGGATAAGTATCGCCTATCCATACTGATAATTATCACTTGGACAT
The DNA here is from genome assembly GCA_028749045.1 of Cupressus sempervirens. NCBI lineage: Eukaryota > Viridiplantae > Streptophyta > Pinopsida > Cupressales > Cupressaceae > Cupressus > Cupressus sempervirens. The sequence goes on from CM053793.1 coordinate 784,836,002, forward strand.
AATGAGAAGTATCACTTGGCTATAGTGAATGTATCACCTAGGAAAAAATTATCACCTAGCTATAGTGAGAAACATTGCTTGGCTACAATAAAGTGTCACCTAATTTCTTACGAAAACCTGCTTGAGAAAATAACAAGTATCTCTGAACTTTTTGGTTGAAAGGTGTTTTGGGTACCATTTAAGGTTGCATGCTTTCCTAGTTCAACATATTTTCTATGGGGTTTAAAATATATCATTTAAGTAATATATATTTTAATATATGCGACAATTCATTTGAGATAGGTTATAGACCTCTCTGAGCTAAGATAAAGATTCTAGGAAATCTCAAGGCTTCATAAATTTAGACTTAGACAAATTTTAGGGCTTTAGGATTTTAGACTTATCCAAATTTCAAGAGTCAACATTATCTTTCAGCATGGTGTCTAGTAGATGAGTGGATGTAACTTTGAGCCCTCATCTTCTACTTGACCGTTGTTGCTCTCTACTTGTGAATCATGATTATGATATGTTTTGTAGATATGGACTTACATGCCTAAGCATTCTATGATATTTTACTTTGAATTTGAAAGAGAACATCCCATTAGTATTTTCTCATGATTCATGTGATCTTTGGTTCATGAGTTGTGGTTTAGAGCTTGGAGATCTTTGGAAGTAGTCGTAAGACTTCTGCTGGTGTAGGTAAACATGTGAGTCATGCCATGTTCCCTATTATCAATACCTTGTGTTGATGCTTCACTCTTGCACTTGGTTTCTTAGGTCATTGTAAGTAAGTTATCTTAAGAAAAAATAAAATTCAGTGTGTTTTATCCTTGTGTTCCAAGGATCTTCGAGTGGGGCATTAGAATTTCTTCTATTAATTTGGGTATCCTATATGATCCAAAATTTTATGAAGTAGTAAATTTGGTAGTAACTTCTCTCATGTCTCAAGAAAATGTAGCATAGGTTCAGGGTCCCTTGGCTCCTAGGAATTTGTAGCAGTTATTCTCACTACTAGAAGAATAACTTCAGTGAAGTTGAGTGAAAGGAGTAGAAGAAGCAAGTTTTGATTCTATGTAAATGCCATAATCACAAGGCACATTCCCTTTTAGAAGCCTCTTCCACAATGACATTACCTCTAAACCATGTAAAGGATGTTGAAGTGGTTTCCAACCTTGAAACACTCTTATAAGCAATGACAAAGAAAATGCAAATGCAATACATGAAAAATTGCACAACTTGTAGTATTTATATGCACAAAGAGATCTTTTTGAAGATTCTCATTACATATTAATATAATAGAAAAATTTATCCAGCTGCATACATATTCCATAATCCAAATAATAAAACAATAAAACTCACTCAACCCGTGCTAAGTGACTTAGCTCAAGATCCTGCAAAAAAATAATGTACACTATGACAAATGGGTAGAGTTTACAAGAAATTTTACAAAACCATAAGATAGCAGATATTTTTAGAAAGAAGCAACCCATAACCTAGTTGAATTGGTCTAGTTTTTGATTAGTTGGGTTGATTATAAATTCTTATAGAACTCTCATCAAATTAGGTAAAATAAAATGAACAATCAACTGTTCCCAGCTAGCAAGATCAAATACAATTTTTCAAGGTGATAAAATAACATATGAAGATACATCACTTGCATGCCAATCATGGAGTAAATTCCCCAACTTGTAACAAATGGTTGGATATAAAGGCTCTATAAATTGGCCCAATAATGGAAGCCAAGGATGTAACCAGGCATGCATTAGCACACTCTCCCTCTAAGGATCCCAAGTATCTATTGCTACTATTAATTTGGGAATCCTATATGATTTGAAATGTTATGAAGTATTGAATCTACTAGTAACTTCTCCCATGTCTCCAAACACTTATCATAGGTTTAGGATCCCTTGGCTCCTAGGAATTTGTAGCAGCTATTCCCATTGCTAGAAGAATAACTTCAGTGAGGAGTTGAGTGAAAGTATTTGAAGAAGCAAGTTTTACTTCTGTGTAAATGCCATAATCATGAGGCTCACTCCCTTTTAGAAGCCCCTACCACAATGACATTACCTCTAAACCATGCAAAGGATGTTGAAGTGGTTCTAAACCTTGAAACAATCTTATAAATAATGGTAATGCAAATGCATATTGAATACATTAGAAATTGCACAACTTGTAGTCTTTCTATGTACAAATAGTTCTTTTTGAAGGTCCTCTTTACACATTAGCACAACAAAAAAATTGATCCAACTATATACACATTCCAAAATCCAAATAATAAAACAATAAAACTCACTCAACTCGTGCTAAGTGATTTAGCTCAAGATCCTACACAAAAATAATGCAAACCACAAAAAATGGGCAAAGTTCACAAGAAATTTTACAAAAACATATCATAGAAGATATTTTTAGAAAGAAACAAGCCATAACCTAGTTAAATTGGTCTAGTTTCTAATTAGCTAGGTTGATTGCAGATTCTTGTAGAACTATCATCAGATTAGGTACAATAAAATGAACAATCAGTTGTTCCCCCCTAGCAAGACCAAATACAATTTTTCAAGGTGATAATATAGCATATGCAGATGCATCACTTGTATGCCAGGCATGAAGTGCATTCTCCAACTTATAATGAATGGTTGGCTATAAATACTCCATATGCTGGCCCAACAATGGAAGCTAAGGATGTAACCATGCATGTATTGGCACACTCTCCCTGCAAGGACCCCAAGTACCTAGTGCTTTTGTTAATTTGGGCATCCTATATGATCTATAATGTTACAAAGTATTTAATCCATTAGTAACTTCTCCCATGTCTTCAAAAAATGTAGCATAGGTTTAGGGTTCCTTAGCTCATAGCAATTTGTAGCAGCTATTCTCATTATTGGAAGAATAACTACAGTGAAGAGTTGAGTGAAAGGAGTTGAAGAAGCAAGTTTTGCTTCTATATAAATGCTATAATCATGAGGCTCATTCTATTTTAGAAACCTCCACCACAATGACATTACCTCTAAACCATGAAAAGGATGTTGAAGTGGTTCCCAACCTTGAAACACTTTGATAAGCAATGGAAAAGCAAATGCAAATGCAATACATGACAAATTGCACAACTTGTAGCCTTTATATATGCAAAGAGATCTTTTTGAAGGTGATTATTACATATTAGCACAACAAAAAATTGATCCAGTTGCATACATATTTCAGAATCCGAATAACAAAACAATAAAACTCACTCAACTTGTTCTAAGTGAATTAGCTTAAGATCCTATAGAAAAATAATGTAAACTAATAAAAATGGACAGAGTTCGCAAGAAATTTTACAAAAATTATCATAGTAGAAATTTTTAGAAAGAAACAAGCAATAACATATTTAAATTGTTCTAGTTACTAATTAGCTGGATTGATTAAAAATTCTTGTAGAACTATCATTAGATTAGGTACAATAAAAAGAATAATTAGTTGTTCCTAGCCACCAGGACCAAATGCAATTTTTCAAGGTGATAAAATAGCATATGCAAATGCATCACTTGCATGTCAAGCATGAAGTGCATTCCCCAACTAATAACAAATGGTTGGATATAAAGGCTCCATACGCTAGCCCAACAATGGAAGCAAAGGATGTAACCATGCATGTATTTGCACACTCTCCTTGTAAGGATCCCAAGTATATATTACTATTGTTAATTTGGGCATCTTATATGATCTAGAATGTTATAAAGCACTCAATCTGGTGGTAACCTCTCCCATGTCTCCAAAAAATGTAGCATAGGTTCAGAGTCACTTGGCTCCCAGGAATTTGTAGCAGCTATTCTCACTGCTATAAGAATAACTTCAATGAAGAGTTGAGTGAAAAGAGTTGAAGAAGCAAGTTTTGCTTATGTGTAAATGCCATAATCACGAGGCTCATTTCCTTGCAGAAGCTGCAAGACAAATCAATATGTAAGAAAAATGGAGAGACCTTACGAAGTTTTTCAAACAAGTGAAACTTCATAAGATAGTAGAGAGTTAAAAAGAGAAATAAGAGAAAATTAGATTACAAAATTGCCTAATTTACTTTAACAATAAATATTATACATTGTCAATATTTGATAGGACAATAGAAAAATGACTAGTGGAAAAGAACTTTGCATATGATTTAAATACATTAGCAATAAATATTGAGAAACAATGATATCATTATTCTTGACCAAGGACTTATGTCTTTATTTCTATGCTTAGTTTCTACATTGATCTATAAATATTTATGATCAATAAATATTTTTATTGTATTAGGTGTTCTATTGTCAAAAAATCTGGAGATGAAAAATGTTGATTTAAAGAAATAGGAGATAGGAAGGATAAATATTATAGATTGTAAATATTTGATATTATTATATTGGGAAATTGATAAACTAGTAGTCTGTTCTTTTTTCCTTTTTTTCTTTTTTGACCTAGAGTAATCTATCATTAGATTAATAGAGTGTTATAAGCAATGAAAAAAGATTTAGATCATACAAAATAGAATAATAAAGAGTTGAAGGAAAGAAAAAAGGTTTTGATTCACACTTAATGAGAAAAGAAAAATAAATCACTAATGATGATGGGAATCTATCATTACACTTCATTATCAATTATCATGACAATTTAGAGCTAAAAGAGACAATAAAGAATTCTAAATCATATTTTATAACCCATCATCAGATAATAAAAAGGGAAAATACACCTAAAAAGGATTTTGAATAAAGAAAAAAATGTAATCCAAGAAGAAGCTACAACACAAATCACGAGGCTCATTTTCTCATAAAACATTAATTTTGTTGAACAATTGTAAACTCTTAGAAAATGCATTCTTGTTTTCTATTATCATTGACAGGCTTCACTTGAACAAAATCAAAATGAAAAGGCATAAATACACCAAATTTTTCTTCAAAACCACATGTGTAGGTAAACACTAAGTACAACATGTCCAATATTTTTGTAGATATACACATTAATTACACCAAATTTTTTTTTCTTTCAAAACCATATGTATAGATATAAACATTTAGTACAACATCTCCAATACTTTTTCAGATATATAGATTAATTACACCAAATTTTTCTTTCAAAACCATATGTGTAGATATAAACATTAAGTACAACATGTCCAATATTTTTGTAGATATACACATTAATTACACCAATTTTTTCTTTCAAAACCATATGTGTAGATATAAACATTAAGTACAACATGTCAATATTTTTTCTGATATACACATTAATTACACCAATTTTTTCTTTCAAAACCATATATGCAGATATAAACATTAAGTACAACATGTCCAATATATTTGCAGATATACACATTAATTGTACCAATTTTTTCTTTCAAAACCATATGTGCAGATATAAAAATTAAGTACAACATGTCCAATATTTTTCCAAATACACACAACCAACTCAATAAGGGTACAAGAATAAGTTATTCCCGTGAAGAAAGATCATGTTAGATAATACAAGGGAAATTGATCAAAATAGGGAGACAATCACTAGACTATTGTCTAACTTTCAAAGAAAAACTTGTTAGAGTTCTTACTAGTAAGGTACATATTAGGTGCATTTAAACCTAACACCAGGAAGTAAAAGATAGGGACAAGCCTAAGGATAAGCTAAATCCTATATTCAATAGGGATAAATCTTAGTTCTAGACCAACATTAATAGACTCATCAAGACTAACTTCACTTTAGGCTCTGTAGGGCTAAGGTAGGAAAACCTTAGGGATTTACTCTTACTAACTTGATACACTTCTCTTCAAGATTATCTCCTTTATTAGAAATGGTCAATGTTCTTCTATGATTTTCCTATAAACTTCTAGATCACTGTAGTTAACTATAATCAAAGGGAAAGAAAAAGAAAATAAGTAATGACCAACACTTCTAGTTCATCATTAGATAAAATGGTAAATAGATTTGATTGTTTGTTATATATTCTGCAGTTAGGTGAATCATCAACTTGTTCTTGAACTTAACTGACTAGTGTCTTATCCATTGATATAGAGCTCTGAATTTCATTCTTACCATATCCTTCTTATAAACCCTAAACCCTATCAATTATAGAAAGTGATTATTTAATTCTTTAAGTCAACAACAATTAGTACAAGATATACAATTTATATGAATTGCATTAAACTGAATGAAACTTGTTCATTTGAATCTCAAGATTATAGATATATAAGAAAGGAGACAAAACTCAAAGACACAGATATATAGAGAACTTTATTCTTGTATTGATTTCCTTTGAAAATGCTTACAATACTAATAGAGACTCAAAAATAACTCAGAACTTGACCATTGATTCTCGGTGTTCATTGTATATATCCAAGTATACAAAAACTAATTACATTCATATAGCTACAAAAAAATGGATAGACTATAAAAAAGACATAAGAATAAGAAAATTCTATAGATAGCCGACCTCAACTCCACATCCTAGAAATCCTTATATAGGATTGCAACAAGCTATAGTTGGGAGGAGGACATATTTCAAAATATGAATTGTTACCAAAAGTGGCAAGATATAAACAAAAAGATATACAAAACATTCCTTAGTATTCGATCCAAAAGAAGAAGTAGTTAAAAAAGTTAGCAGGTGAAAATTTATGTCACGCTCTTTGACTTTAATCCCCTTTGTCTTTTATTGTCTTCAGTGAGTAATATCTTAGCTACCTACTACCAGAAGGGCTTTGATCTCTCCTGCTACTTCCCAAACATAGATCTCCCTTTTGGTGGGCCACTCTATAGTTCTAACCTCTTCTAGGTCCTATGTGGCTTTAGTCCACCAAGCATCTTTAATGGATTTAGGCTCAACATAAAACTTGTTCAAGTCTATTTTTTCTTTGAATAGGGAATCAATTAATTTATTATAAGGGGCATTAGAGCTATCTTCAAAAATTTCCATAGTCTAAAGGAATTAGACCATTCTTGCCAATCCCTTACTAAACTAGTGGCATCCAAAATAGGTGGTCTACAGGGCTAAATTCCCTAAGATAAAACTTGTAGCTTCCCTCGTATAATTTGCAATTTACCAGTGAAGAAGCCAATTAGTTCTTTGACTACCTCTAATCCCTCCTTTACTATAATTATCTTATCATGCAAATCTAACTTTTTAGCCATTAGTACAATAAGTCTCCCTAAGAGCTCTTTATATGGCCCCCATAGATTGAATGTGGGCAATAACCATGAAAGTGCCTCATTGCAGTATTGCTCAACACTTTGTAAAGCAACATAAAAATTGTGAGCCTATTGTGATATATTCTTTAGAATTTCAACTCTGTGGCTCATCAAACTTTTAAGGACAATTGTCCTTATCTCATCTCCTTGCTAAGTGGGTGGATAATCAATGCTCATTCTATTTGGTTCTATTGTATCCTCTAGCTCCAAACCATATGTTTGTGTTGGGGCCTCAGTTGTGTCCCTAGCTGGTTGCTCCTAATCTTTCTGCTATTGTTTCTATTCTACAACAACCACTTGTTCTACATTTACAAGTTGCTCTCTAAGAGATGCAACCTCAACCTCTAGTGTTTAGCCCTTAGCCTCAAGCTCTCCAATTTTCTCTTTGTATACATGGCTTTTCCTTAGCTCATCCTCATTAAGCTTCCTCACATCAATGTAATCATGTATAGACTTGGCAAGCTTAGTCTCTATCTCCTCTACCTGGGCCTCATTCATGAATAAGAAATGCTTCATGGCCTTTGAGATTTATGTACTTGAAGTTCCTTGCAAAGTCCATACAATCATGTTACCCTATTCTATGCTCTACACATCCATCATCTTAGGCTTATTTGATGATGGAACCATGCTCCAAATTGAAATAGATTTGGTATCCATGTTGAATCTTATTCCTCTATGCAATCCATCAACACGAAATGCCTCATATGAGATGGTATTCTATTGTCTCCTTATCTAATAAAGCATAAATGCATGCCACGAATCCCATCTAGGTACCAAAAACATACAACTCCTCTATACAAGGTCTCTTGCCTCCTCTAGAGTCATAATTTCACTTTTAGGATCATAGGCATGTAGCTTCTCAATAGTTCTAATTTTTGCTCATCTAATTCTCCTAGTTTCATTTTCAACATTAATTCACTTTGTTTTACATTATACAGAAAGGTCTTGAACTTAGCCAATTTAATGAATTCATATCCTCTATGAATTCTTGGGCCTGAATGATCCTACCATCTAGCCTTGCTATTGCTAGCTCTAAATTTGTGAGTGTGCTTTCAACAACATTAATTCTATCTTGGAGATAGTTTTGTGTTAAGTCAGCAAAATATTGACTATTGCCTATTAAGAGTTGTAGAGTCCTCTGCTTTACCTTTGTAGGGATGTGGATAACTTTTCTTCTCTTGTTCCCTTTTTTGACCCATGATGCCTCATCATTCCCATCTTCCTCTTCTTCATCATCTAGAGTCATATCAAGCTTAGGGCTATCAGGGCATACCATCTCTTCTTCTTCCATGTGTCCCTCTGGCATTTGAGCCATGATTTCAACATTGTTAGTGACCATCTTCCTAATCCTATGAGGATAGGGGACATCCATATAGAATCCCATTAAATTAGGATCTACTCTCTTCATTTCCATCTCTACCCTTAATACATCATCAAGCTTGGCCAATTTATCTACTACCTCTCCCTCTACAAAAATATTAGGAATAACATCCTCATGGGGTAGTTCCTTGGTGTTAGACAACACATTATTCCTTATCTCCTTAAGGGTGTTCTTCATCCAATTATCAAGATCATACATCTTGTAGGGATTAGTTGATAGGTTGTAGTGGTGGAGGAAAGAGTGAATTTGATCTAGGGTCTCTTTCCCCATTGAAAAGTCCCACACCTTAAAATATCTACATAAGAAAGTGTCTTTATGCACCTTAGGCCCTAATACTCCCTATTAACCATAAATAACTATCACATGAACTCAATTATACCCAACCTAGGGGGATAAACTTTACCAATATGTGGTTTGGCTAGGGACAACCATATACTCTCATTAAGGAAAAAGTTGGAAAAAGGAAAATGTCCCCCCAATTATGATCCAACCTTTTACCCTAAGGGAGCAGGGCTAGTCTCAGTAGAGTTTTCAAAATATCGGGTGCCCTAAAGTTACTTGGATCTAACATTCTCATTATCATAGCACTAAAATTATAAGAGAATGAAATAGAATAAAAAAAATGGTAATTACTATCCCATACCTGTATCCACAGCTAAACTGGAAAGTCTCCATTTGCATTAGTGGTGTGATCAATAAAATCAAAGATCATATACCCCACATTCCTATAGATGATTAGGTGCATCAACAGTGAATAGTGATGGATCTTGAAATCTTTTAATTCTCCATTCTTAGCTAGGGAAATGTTTTCCTTCATCACCTCCCAAATGTATTCAACATAATCATAAACCAACCCCCCCCACCCCCCCCACTCTATGGTAGGAATCTTGTACATCTTTGGCTATGATGAACTCAACACCATACACCATATCAATTCCATCTTTTCCAACTACTTTTGTGGACACCACATACTATTTTCACAAATTAATTCTTGAATTTTTCCAAAGGCATCATCTTCTCTACCTTCTTAGGGTAATCAACTACACTCTTTAGGTCCATAGCGATATGGTGTAGCATAGAATTCCCTATATAAGCTTTTGTGTTTCTTTCAAATTTCTTATGCAGATCCTCCAAGTCCATAGGCTAGCCCATGGCTCCATCCAATCCAAAAGTTTCAATGAATGAAGCATAGTCAAGTGTATATAGGATAGTTCCATCTCTACTATAGAAGGACTTGGTGGCCAAATTTTATGAATTAGGGCCTTCACCAAGTCTAGATCCACAAAGATCTCTGGAAAGATCAACTTCACTAGGTTCTTCTTCCATGGATTACACATTAGGATCTTCTTCTCCCTATTATGATAAAAATACTTGAACAACTCAGAACCCCTGACTCCAGGGTATGTAACATTTTTGCATAGAGCATATGGATCCACAAAAGCATGGTCATCTACAACATTAGCATTTGAGGAACCTGGGAAAAGCTTAATCCATTCTTCAACAAACCTATTAGGTTTTCTTTGTCACATTTTCCCTTCCTTAGAAGTTGAAGTTTTTGCAACCTCCATGTCCAATGCTTGAATTTATTCTACCTCTTTATCAGATATCCTAAAATATGTTGGAAAATATTGTATAAATTTTTTTCTTAGGCACTAAAAACATTTATCTACATGCACTAAAAACACTGCAATTGCTTGGATTTCTTTCTCTTTGTGAGTGGTATCAATAGAATGTCTTTATAGCTCAATGTATATTATCAACGATCATTTTTGCATTGATTCTCAGCATGCTCAAGCCATAAATTCAGCTTTTTTTTCTCCTTAGGGGAGTGCCACCATTATTGTCCAATAATGCACCTTTTTGTACCATACTCAAATCTCATTGGTTGAGAAATTCACTGTTATTTCCAACTTAGAAAAGTGAGTAGCATATTTCAAGTCAACCTAGGGTTTATGATCTTATGATCAACCCTGAAAGTCAAAACCTTCATAATATCTTAGGTGGGGAAGAAAAGCCCCTTGATCTTATGATTCCAAGGAAATAGACCCTTATTGCATCAGCATAAGACTTTGAGAAAGTCTTAATGATCTTATGATGAACTAGCCATCATGACATTAGAGCTTGTCCTTAACATGTTTATGATCTTATGAAAAGTGATTTTCATTCACCATTGTAGCATATTATATCATTTTCCTTGGCCTTATGATCCTACAACCATGGCTTAGTTGACTACTTCATGGGATTAGCGCTCACCTTCTTTACCCATACAATGCTATGAGAAACCATTACTTCCCTTAATCGTAACATCACCAACATCAAATTTTACTTCTATGATCCCCTGGTGCATTCTTGTAGTAGCATCATAGCATCCTTTCACTACCCTTAGGATCTTACAGGAGACTATCTATCATAGCATTGGAGAATGGGATCCACTAGATCACAAACTTATGCAAAGACACCTTCGGCCCCATAGGCTTGATGTGGTATCCACCTTGTATACATTGCATTATTTGACTAATTAGGATAAGAAACTTGTCACATTTTTGATACTGAACTGTTAGCCTACTTTGTTGTTTATCTTCTTTACAATCTTATCATCATCATCTCGTAGTATCATGATCTTCAAAATCCTCTTCCCCAATCTTACGACTAGGGAATGTAGCATAACATCTTAAAGCTTTATGAAGACCTTCCTAATTTCTTGATCACCTTCTTGTTGTGAGAGCAAAAAACCTAAAATGCTCCCTTGTGTTTCATACTTATACGATCCTAGTCCAAACTTTTTATAGTCATAAGGGCATAAACCTTCCCAACCATCTTTACGATCCCTTGATGCATGTTTGTCGTAACATTGCATACTAGCCTTAGAAATTCTTCAAAATGACTTGCAATCATATGATACAAACATTGATAAATTTGGACTCAATTTTTGACAAATTTTGGTCAAAATTTTAACCCAGGTTGGTCAAAATTTCTACCAATCAATTCATCATTATTTTTTTTGTCAAAATTTTGACCAACTTGTAAGTTGGTCAAAATTTTGACCAATTGTTGGTCGAAATGGTTTTGCCATTGTTGGTCAATATTTCAACCAACTATTGGTCAAAAATTTTCAATACTTGGTCAAAATTTCCACCAGTTGTTGGTAGAAATTAATCAATAAGTGGTCTAAATTTTGACCAATTCTTGGTAGAAAACTTCCAAGCATTGGTCAAAATTTCCACCAATTATTGGTAGAAAACAATCAATAATTGGTCAAAATGTCCACTAATTGTTGGTAGAAAACAATTAATAATTGGTCAAAATTTCCACCAATTGTTGGTAGAAAACTTCCAAGCATTGGTTAAAATTTCCACTAATTGTTTGTAGAAAACAATAAATAATTGGTTGAAATGTCCACCAATTCTTGGTAGAAAACTATCAATAATTGGTCAAAATTTCCACTGACTATTGGTAGAAAACTATCAAGAATTGGTCAAAATTTCCACTAATTGTTGGTAGAAAACTATTAAGAATTGGTCAAAATTTCCACCAATTGTTGGTAGAAAACTATGAAGAATTGGTTGAAATTTCCAGCAATTGTTGTAGAAAACTATCAAGAATTGGTTGAAAGTTTGACCAATTCTTGGAGGAAATATTTCAAGAGTTGGTTGAAATGTTGACCAATTCTGGCCCATCTATCGATGAGGATGCCATGGTCACAACCAAAGGATTGGTCGATAATTTAACCATTCATTGGTGGAAAACCATGAGAAGATGGTTGAAATTTTAACCAAATAAGTTCTTTAAAAAAAATAGAGTGGGTGAATCCCCCAATGAATGCCTACACATGGACTCTCTCTTAGATAATCTTCTTCGACTAGTGCAATTTTGGAAGAGGCTTGGCAGCAATTGCCATTCTATAGTGCATCTATTTAGTGATTTTGAAATTGATCTAATGGCGAGACTTCATCTAGCATTAGGTGGCTGCTTGGTGCTCTAGTAATTTTTTATGAACCTATCATGGCTAATGGGAGATACTAAAATGAAAGATACCAGTGACCCTCCAATAGAATCAATATTGGTGTTCAAGAAAGATACGTTTTCTGGATTTTGAATATTAGCATTAGCATCCTTTCTGTTGAAGGGTTGTGAAGCATCCTAATTTCTATGCAAGGGCTCCCTAAAGTCATCTATATGCAACTTCATTGGCACAATTTGTAGAATGGTTTTCCAATGGTTGTCATTGTGGTTTCCTAGAAAGAGATCTGAAGGGTGAGCCATTGTGTAGCAATTTTGTTGCTTATCATGAGTGACAAGTGAGCCATTTCCATGAATGAGCAAAGGATGAATGTAGTACTAGATTCCAAATGAAATCAATGACATTAGATCTATAAGAGTAGAATGAAGCAGTAACCCATTTGCTATGTGCAACTCCCTAAAGATGCTTTTCTTTCTCACTCTATTGGCACAAATTTAGGAGTGTGGTTCGAAAATGATTGTTGTTCTAGTGCATCATTGTAGTGATCTGGAAAGTGATGGTAAGGGCAAAGCTTGCATCTAGCAATTGGGATGTTTGTGCAAGTGAGTAGAGGAGCTTCTATTGTGTATGTCTATTAGATGAAGTAGAGCTATTAGCAACTCTCTAATTCAATGCAATTTGTTATTAGCAAATCTTTTAGATTGCTAAGACCTCTTTTTTGAATATTATAGCAGCAAGATAGATCTTACTTCATTATATTTTGCTCATTCAACTTATCAAGGTTTTGTCTATGCCTTAAGCTCTTTGACCTTGAAATTATTTGTGCAACTTGTTGTTGAGATGTTAGAACCAATAGCTTTGTTTATATTCTATCTCTAGCATCTTTGTCTTGGTAATAATTCTATCTATATTGGTTAACCTAGCTTTGTGCTGCTTCACAGTCACCTTCTAGTAGGTTAACAATTCTTATTTTGTTTGTATTGTAGTTTTGGATTTGTACAAATATGTGGAATCATATGTATATGTGACACTTTTTTAAGTCTTCCCTTACAGGTGCCAGCTTCTATTTTGAGATTCGATGGTACTGCTTATAATGACCAATTTTAATCTTGTGGAAGTGACTCTTATGTTGAATGACCCTACTTATAATGATCAATTCTATCCTATGTTGGTGACTATTTTCTATCTTGGTTGATTCATATTATTGTATGTGACATTGAATTTGGAAACAAACTACAAGTATCTTTTTAAGAAGAAGCTTTTTAATGTTCTTTGTATGGCCTTCTCATTGTCTCATCTTGATGATTGATTCCTTATTTTGATCTTGTATAGTTCTTTAGCTATAGTGACTTTGGAAAAGACAACTCTACAGATATATAGTGCTTTGTGCAAAATTTTGTGCACTTCATGTTATATATAAGATAAGATAGTTGAAGACTTTATTGATTTATGGTATTTAGTCTATGACTTGTCACTTATGTGTATGGAGCCTATTCACTCATCATTCACCATTCACTCTCTCTTTTTATTGAGAGATGTTCTATTTTATTATCAACGATATCATATAATGGGAGCATGAGCATTGCCATAAGTTAGCATACCATCTGGCTTGAAGGTTTCTTCTTCCTGTTGATATGTTGCTCAATCCATGAGCAAAGATAGAGAGACTTCCTTTAATTATGTTCAATATCTGATTATATGTATTATATCATATTGTGATTGTACTCATTATATCTCTTGTTATTATATGATCAATTTATGATCTTAGAATAGTTCTGATGATGCTTGGTTGAGATATGATCAAGATCCTTGTAACACTTTTTAGCAAAAAAAACTTGGAATTATATGATCTTTGTCTATTATTGAGATAGATCAAGATGATACATATTGACATCTATGTAATAAATGTATTACTAACTATTACTTAACTGCTAAGATTTAATAGTTATAAGCTTGACATCATTGTATAGATTTTGAGAATACAATAAAGGAATCAACTTTTGTGGGGCTGGAATTTTCACCCTCAAGTGGAAGCTTCTTCCTAGGATAAAGATTTGTGTCTCTATTCCTTGTGTATTTTGAGTTTATGATTTATGACTTGCTATTTACATTTATTTATTCTGGTTCAAAAACTCAGCACTCTCAATTTGGAAGAAAGTTCCTTTAAGCAATGTAAATTACCTAAAATTAACTCTTTTAACTTTGTTAGCTTTTCCACTCCATTTGGTAACCTTCACATATTATTAAAAACATCTAACAATAATGTTATAAGAGAAGAAATTGACTAAATTTTAGAGGAATTTTGGAATATGCAACTCTCCTCTCAAAAGATTCCTTAATGGATATTATGTACAAGCTAGGAGCAAACTACATATTTGTAAAATAATTTTGAAAAAAAAAGTCATCAAATGAAAGCTTTTGAAATGATAAATATGATCTTTAAAAAAAAGGATCTTACCTCATACAAAATCATGCCTTGCATCAATGAACCCTCATAGTAAGTGAGATGCTCAAGTTTCTCAAAGCCCATTGGCAAAGCCATGTAAAAAATTATGTAATAAGAAATTAATTTAACCCAAAACTAAGCACAAATTAGGACACAACATATGCATTATTTAGAGATAAATACAGACAAAAACTGCACTACTATAAACTCAAAAAGATTGAAACTGTCTAGCCATATCATATTTAAGAATCACATGAAATACAACAAAGATGATTAAGTTAATATTGGGTTAAACTATCATATTCGTAAGCTAAAAATGAGTTCCCAAGGATAAAACCTTAAAATCTCATCAATAAGTCAGTTGATAAAGGTATCAAACCACTGTTTGAGAGGAAACCCTCATAGAAAATGCTAGACAACACTATATGGTACAAAAAAAGTGTTGAAAATAGATTGAAAAAGGTCATTGATAAGAGAGATTGTTAAGAGGGAGATTTTTGAAGAAGACTATATGTTTCAATCATTTTGTCATTGATGTCAAACCTGCTATTTTCTGGTAAGACAACTGCTTATAAGATTCAAGTAATATCACTTAGTTGATTGATGAAGAGGATTTGATCAATAAGAGGTAACAATAGGACCTAGAGGAAAGGTCGAGTTATGATTATGTAATGAAATAAAATGATCAGTTAAGACATTGATGGCATGATGTAGTGATGATCTACTTAAGGTTACAAAATAGCTAGCTACACTTAGAAAGTTTAGAAGAACAAGTTAAACAAAGTTTTTCTACCAAGCTTGATCGAGTGGATAGTAGGTGCTAAGCAAAGTTAGTGCAAGCTGAGCAAAAAGTCAGTTAGAGCCAAGTGAAAGCAAATTCAAGAGATGCTAAGCAAAATAGTTGATGCCAAGCATCAGAAAACTTTAGATGATGCTGAGTGATTTTACAGTTGATGCCAAGCAATGCAATATGTGCCGAGCATCAGAAGATTGATAATGCTGAGCTACTGCATTATGATAAAGATCAAAGATTCACCAAATCTAAGCTGACAAGTTTATTTTCTTGAAACTTGTGAACTAAGAGGAAGATAAGATTGATGAGTTTGTGGCACAAAATTTGATGTAAACTATTTTAAGGTGAATTCTAATGGATTCTAGGAGAAGTTTCTAGAAAAGACAAGATATGGGGTAGATATATTGTATCCTACCTAATCCATCCAAAATACTAACTTGGATGATGGAAAAGGAGCAAGAAACTATCCTAATTTCCTATTTGTAGGAATGTTTGGTCATGAAGAAAAAGAGGTTGGTGTCATGTACGAGAACCTAAGGAGGAGAAGGAATTAAGGGTTTTGATTCATCAAGTGACCCAAGAGAAGAGTTTGCAATGGCATGCTAAGCAAGGAGGCTTAAAGAGATGAATGCTTGAAGGGTGAAAAAGCTGTCAGAGTTGCAAAGTATGAAAGCCAAGTAGAATTGAGGACTAAAAAGAGATCTATAATTTGCAAGAGAAGTTGTAAGTTGTATCAGATCAAAGCTCTACTATTACTCTAACAATTATATCAATCTAGTGTAAATCCTTTTGATTAAGGTTGACCTAATAGTCATTTGAAAAATCCTTTAACTAGGTGGCATTCCAAGTGAATGACTTAAAGTCCTCTAACAAGGCTTACATTTCACAGGGTGATTGAAATCCCTTAACTGGGTCACATTTAACTATCTATTGTAACCTTTAATAGGGTTGGTCTATCACAGGGCATCACTTTAGAAGAGTGAAAAGGAGTAGCATGTTACCAGTGGTTTTTCCCAAATTGGGTTTTCACATAAATCATTGTGTCGAGTGTGCTAATAAAAGTGGTGTGTTTCATGCTTTACATTTTTGCAAGTTGGTTTGACAGTAACATACAAGTTTTAGTATTTACATAATGGATACATGCATGGGTATGAATGTTTTATGGGTTTATTAAGTTGTGAAAAGTTTTGTTTATACATCTAGACCTTGGATAATTGATTCATCCACCCCCCTAGTTATTCTAAATGTAATTCTAAAAATTGGTATTAGAGCCATTTGCTCAAGTGGACTAGTTTTAAGGTATTAGAAGCACAAAGATCGAGATGTCTAAAAGAGAGGTACCTAAGCTCAATAGAGATAACTTTCCTACATGGAAAAGTTTGATGAAGCTACACCTTGGAGGACTTGGAGATCATGCACAATCTACTATTACAATGGAACATGTTGATCCAGTTGGAGCCCTAACTGCTAAAGATATGAAGAAAAAAAAAGAGCACAATTAGGCAATGTTAGAGATTTCCTCTGCCCTAAGTTATGACAAATTTGATGATATCAAAGGTTGTGACACTACAAAGAAAATGTGGGATGCCCTACACACCATCTATGGAGGAGACAAAAATGTACAAAGAGCCAAATCTAAGAGCCTTAGAGGTAAGTATGATGATATGAGAACATAAGAAGGTGAAAATATTTCTCAATATGGTTCTAGGATAAAATAAGTTGTTAGTGTAGTAAGATGAGCTATTGGTCATATAGATGATGATACTATGTTAAGTAAAATCTTGAGAACACTATTGCCTATTTATGCTATTAGAGTTTCTACAATTCAAGAGTTGAGATGTATTCCAGGAAATGATCTAACCCTTAATGGTTTGGTAGGTATACTCACTACTTTTGAGCTACCTAACTTTGACAATTACAAACATGAGAGCCTTGAATCTGCATTCAAAACTAAGTTATTATTGAAGGTTTATGATGAGGTGAAGCAGAAGAAGAAGAAAAGAAACATAAAATATGTATCTAGTGACAGTGATGTAGATGAGGAAGATGTTGAACAATTGGAAGAACTATTGGTAAGAAGATTTCTTAGAGGTAAAGGAAAGTTCAAAAGTAAGTTACCCATCATTTGTTTCAATTGCAATGAGGTTGGTCATATTATTGGAAGATGTACATAGAAGAAGAACTACAGTGAAGGAAAAAAGTACAAAAACAAAAGAGAAGATGATAGCAAAGATTACAAAGACAAAGGCAAGAAGTCATGCTACATTGCAGAAGAAAAAAATATGGATGGTTCTGATGAACATGATGATGAAGTGGTATATGGTGCAATGAAGGAAAAATATGATGAAGATGAGGCAAATTCACTTGTGACTTGTGTGAACAAAAATGATAGATGGATCATTGACAGTGGATGCTTACATCACTTAATTGGAGATAGAAGTAAGTTCATTACCTTAACTTATTATGATGGAAATAGTGTAAGATTTGGTAATGATGCACCATGTTTGATAAAAGGACTAAATTATAATTTGTTAAGTGTGTCACAATTGAATTATTCAGGATGCAAGGTTGAATTTGGAAACAAAACTGCCAAGATATATGATACACATGGGAAATTGATTGAAAAATGTGACCAAACTCAAAGTAATCTATTCTATCTTAATATAGAGGATGCTACTTGTTTTGTTACAAAATTTGATGATGTATGGCTTTGACACAAGAGATTATGTCATGTTAATTTTGTTAACTTCATTAGTATTAGTAACATGAAGAAAGTTAGAGGTTTTCTCAACTTGAAGAAACTTGATAATGTAGTGTGCAAACAATGTCAACAAGGCAAAATGATAAAGTCAAGCTTTAAGAGTAAAGCTTATACCTCTAAAGAAATATTGGAGATTGTTCATACTAACTTGAGTGGACCAATTGAAGTGCAAAGCTACAGAGGAGATAAGTACATAATGCTATTTGTTGATGATTATTCTAAGATGATGACAATTATGTTTTTGAAATAGAAATCTAATACTTTTCAAATGTTTAAGTGGTACTTTGCAAGAGTTGAGAAAGAAATAGGTAAAAGTTTGAAATGCTCGAGATTAGATAGAGGAGGAGAATTCACTTCAAATGAGTTTGAGATGTTCTATGATGATAGAGGAATCAAAAGATAAACATCTACCCCTAGGAACCCTCCACAAAATATGATTGATGAAAGGAGAAACATGTTTGTAATGGACTGTGCTAGAACACTTACGATGGAGAAGAACATTGCTTTGAAATACTGGAGAGAAGTTATAACTAAATTATTGTATATACCTTGAACCATGTGCAAATCAAGAAAGGTACTCATTGAACACCTTTTAAACTATGATATGGATATCCACCCAATGCAAAATACTTTAAGGTATTTGGAAGTAAATTTAACATTCTTAAAGATGTTAGAAATAGAAAGCTTGATGCAAAAAGTGAAAAAGGTATATTTCTTAGATACTCCACAAGAAGCAAAGCTTATAAGTGTTTAAATACTAACATTAACAAAGTTGTGAAAAGTGCAAATGTGAATTTTGATGAATTTATAGAAGTACATGAGGTGGAATCTATGAAAGAACTAGAAGAATACAAATCATTTGTATACTTTTATGAAGGAATGCCTGCTAAAGGAGATGCTACAAATCAAGTTACAAATCAATAGCAAGTATAAGTAATTGTTAAGTCACATACTATAAATGCTGAGTTGCATTTAGAAGCTGAGTTAGAGAATGAAGAAAATGCACATTCTAACTTTGAGATTAGCATACATGAAAGGGATGCTAAGATACCTGATAGAGATGTACATGGTGATTCTAAATCTGAAAGAAAAAATGTAGAAACAAGAGTTGAGCCAAGATTGTCTAAATATGTCAAAAGAAATTGCCCTACTGATCAAACCATTGGAGATAAAAATGCTAGGCCAATGACAAGAAACAAACTGAGAAGTGAATCATGTTTATTAAGCATGAAGGAACCCAAAATAGTAAAAGATGCATTAGAAGAAGAAGACTGGTACAAAGCCATGGAAGAAGAGATTGAACAAATAGAGAAGAATAAAACATGGAGTCTGGTTCCTAGACCACAAGACAAAAATGTGATTGATATCAAGTGGGTGTTTCGAAACAAGCTAGATGAGAATGGTGAAGTCACAAGAAATAGAGAAAGATTAGTTTGCAAGGGATATGCACAAGAAGAAGGAATTGACTATGGAGATCCATTTTCTCCTATTACAAGAATGGAAGGAGTAAGAACTCTACTTGCTTATGCTGCATACAAAGGTTTACAAGTTTATCAGATGGATGTCAAATTTGCATTTCTAAATGGCATACTAGAAGAGGAAGTTTACCTAGAACAACTAGAAGGATTTGTTGATGATAATAAGAAGAACATGGTATGTAGATTGCACAAAACCTATATGGATTGAAGCAAGCACCAAGAGCATGGTATGAGAGACTTCATACTTATCTTGTGAAGATTGGATTTGAAAGGACTAATGATACGAACAATCTATACATAAAGATAGAAGAAGCCAAAGGTATTTTTCTATTTGAAATATTTGTTGATGATATCATATTTGGAGGACAAGATGCTTTATGTAAGGATTTTGCAAATCAGATAAAGTAAGAATTTGAAATGTCTATGTTTGGAGAAATCAATTTTTTGTTGGGATTGTAAGTATATCAGATAAAGTATGGTATATACATCACTTAGTCAAAGTATGTCAAAGAGATATTGAAGACATTTATATTAGAAGATTCCAAACTAATAAGTACACCTATTGTGATAGGCCACAAGTTTTCAAAGAATGATGATTCAACTAAGGTGAATCAAATATTATACAGGTCTATGATTGAAAACTTGCAATATGTAGTACATAGAAGACTTGATATTGTATTATCTATAGGGATAGTTGCAAGATTCTTTGCTAATCCTAGGGAGAATCACTTAATGGCTATAAAAAGGATAACCAAATATTTGAAAGGAACATAAGAGTTTGGTCTATACTACAAGAAGAATGAAAAGTTTGAATTGAGAGCCTACACTGATGTTGATTAGCTAGAAATATTGATGATAGATACAACACAAGTTGAGAAGCATTTTTCTTAGGCAAAAGACTAGTTACATGGAATAGCAAGAAATAGAGTTGTACTTCACAATCTACTGTTGAAGTAGAATATGTTGCTGCTGCTGTAAATTGAACAAACATTGTATGGATCAAATAGCTACTCAAAGGAATAAAGGAAGAAATCATAGAACCAGTGATACTTTATTGTGATAATACAAGTGCTATCAATATATCAAAGAATCCAGTGATGCACACAAAGATAAAGCACATTGCAATCACGTATTATTACATAAGAGAGTTAGTTCAAGACAAAGAAGTAAAGATGGAATATGTTAATTCAAAGGAACAAATTGCTGACATCTTCACCAAACCATTATCTAAGAATGCTCATGAGTATCTAAGAGGTAAACTAGAGGTGATACCCCTATCAAAAGCTATTTAAGAAACATAAAAAGTTACCTGCATCAAACAAGCTGATGTTCATTTAATACACATTGATGTAGAGGATCTTACTTTAGAATCTACCTAAAGTAATCATAGAGATAAAATTTCAAATCAATCACAAGCAAGGTGAAAGAGGAAGAAACTAAAGAAATTGCAAAAGCTTATATCTACATGTTTCAAGATGACAAATTTTTGGTATATTTCTTTGGCATTGTTATCAAAGAGGGAGATTTTTACTGATCAAGAGCTGCCAAAACAAAGAGGGAGAGAGTATATTGAAACTATCAAAGAGGGAGAGATTTGCTGATTAGAAAGAGAGAAAGTACATCAAAGAAAGAAAGTATAATTATCCTAATCTACCTAGTAAGAGGGAGATATAAGAAAGAATTTTGTAACCTAATCAGAAGATGGAAGTTGTTGATAGAGGGAGAAATTTCAAATACAAATATTTCTTTTTGGTATTGCCTTACTAATTTAACTCAGCCAGAATATTTTTTTTTGGTTGAACAAGATGTTCATCATTTCATTGACTTGGTTGATCAATCTAGTTTTCCATCAATGTCAAAGATGGAGATTGTTGAAAATAGATTGAAAAAGATCATTGATAAGAGAGATTGTTGAAGAAGACTATGTGTTTCAATCATTGTTTTGTCACTGATGTCAAACATGCCATTTTCTAGTAAGATAACTACTTATAAAATTCAAGTACTATCACTTAGTTTATTGATGAAGAGGATTTGATCAATAAGAGGTAACAATAACACCTAGAGCAAAGGTTGAGTTATGATTATGTAATGAAGTACAAGGATTAGTTAAGATAGTGATGACATGATTTAGTGATGATCTACTTAAGGTTACAAAATGGCTAGCTATACTTAGAAAGTTTAGAATAACAAGTTAAAAAAAGTTTGTCTGCCAAGCTTGACCAAGTTCATAGTAGGTGCCAATCAAAATAAGTGCAAGCCGAGTAGAGAGTCAGTTAGAGCCTAGTGAAATCAAAATCTAGTGGATGCCAAGCAAAATAGGTGATGCTGAGTAAAATTTATTGATGTCAAGCATCAGTAAAATTTACAATTGATGCCAACTGATTTTACAATTGATGCCTAGCAACACAGTATGTGTAGAGCATCAGAAGATTGATAATGCCAAGCTATTGCATTATGATAAAGATCAAAGATTTGCCAAATTTAAGCCAACAAGTTTGTTTTCTTGAAACTTGTGAACAAGGATGAAGATAAGGTTTATAAGCTAGTGGCACAGTATTTGATGTAAACTACTTTTAGGAAAATTCTAATGGATTCTAGGAGAAGCTTCTAGAAAAGACAAGATATGAGGTAGATACATTGTATCCTACCTAATCCATCCAAAAATCCTAACTTGGATGTGTTGGAAATATAGAAGGAGTAACTGAGAGGGGGGTGAATTAGTTACTAATAAAATATATCCTAGATCCCTTGGATGTTAAAAATAAAATTGATTGCTATTGATATTTGATAAACACACAGAAAATGCTATAACTTGGTAAATACAGAGTGTGATTTACTTTTAACTAATCTTAAAACATTAATAGTGATTAATTTGAAAATATAAGAGAAATAACATGAACACATGAGACACCAAGATTTAACGTGGAAATCTAATATGGGAAAAACCACCAATGTAACTAGTTACTATTTTCACTCTTCTGAAGTGAGCCCTATTAGGAGCCAACCCAGTTAAAGGTTATAAAACACACTGTTAGGTGTCACCTTGTTAGAGGATTTACAACTAGCTGTTAAACCAACTTTGTTAAGATATTTAGATCACTGCTACAATGGTAAGAAAGTAATAATGAAATGACCTGATTGTGATGCAACTAAATTGCTAATTACATATCTCTATTTTACTTCATACTAGATCCTTCTTGATCGAATAAAGCTTTTTTGCTTCACAAGGATACCTGCTTATCCTTCAATTTTTCTCTCATTCTTACTCTCTAAATTCAATTAGCATACTTGCGCACACTCACTAAAATCTCAACTTGACCTTTCATTTATACCATCTAGATTGTTAAGTTAGCTCAATTACAAATTACAATAACCAATAATCATCACCATAGTCGGCTAGAAATAATACTTAAAATAATTAAGCTTCTTATGCTAAAACAACAAAATCCTTCACCGGCTGATCCTGCTCAGTAAATACTAGTTCTAAGATGATTTCCTGTGTTAACCAATATAAGCTTGGTTAACACTATGAACTTTCAAAATCCTTTGGCAATCGAGTGAACTTGGTTAACACTGTTTCTTGCTAGAATTCTTTCAATGCCTGAGTGAGCTCAGTAGACACTATCCTCATAGAGTAATCTTCAAGAATGCTTGGCAGACAAGGGAAACTATCTTGCTGACCAAGTGAGCTCAATAAGTACTGACTGATAATTGATATGACATTTGTGTAACATCAAAGACAACACATAATTAGATAATTGTATCCAACAATCTCCCTCTTTGGCATTGATGGAAACACAACATGTCATAGCACAATAAAATTTGAGAAGAAGATTTTCTCTGATAGAAAGTTTTCCCCTCTTATATTTTTGCCAAAAATTTCTTTTCTTTCATGTGGTAATCTCTCTCTATGAAGGAATTACATATCTTCTTTGATACTATACTTTTCTCTCAAAAAAAATTTCAGATAGATATGCCAGTAAACTTCTCCCTATTTGACAACACATGCCAAAGACAACACATATTAAATTAGTATCAATGTACCTTGAGTACTGATTCAAATGCAATATTCCCTTTTGACTATGCTGCACCAACTAATTGATTTTACACTTGGTTCCTATTGATGCATCACTAAAAATTTATTTAGTGAGCTTCAAATAGGGGAATGACCCCTAACTTACCTCTTAGATACAAGAATGTATCCTTAGGTAATGGCTTGGTGAATATGCCTGCAATTTGTTCTTTTGTATGAACATATTTCAATTTGATTTCTTTATCCTGCAAAAATTCTCTGACAAAATGATATTTTGTAGTAATGTACTTAGTTTTGGAATGCATCACTGGGTTCTTTGATATGTTAATTGCACTGGTGTTATCACAATACATGACAACTAGTTCTTTGATCTCAACTTTCATGCCTTCCAACAACTATTAGAACCAAACAATATTAGAACAATTCATTGTTGCTGTAACATATTCTGCTTTTGCTGTAGATTGGAATGTGCAGCTTTTCTTTTTGCTTGTCCAAGAGACCAACCTTTTACTAAGAAATAATACTCCACCACTTGTACTCTTTCTGGCGTCAAGATTTCCTATCCAATCAACATCAGTGAATACCTTTAGGTCTAAGTTTCCTCCAAGTTTTTACCATAAGCCATAGTCTTCAGTACCTATCAGATATCTCAAAATTCTTTTGATTGCCATAATATGATTTTCTCTGGGTTTAGCTAAGAATCTTGCCACTATCCCAACTGTTAAAGCAATATCAGGCCTTGTATGAACTACATACTTTTTTTTCCAATCATTGATTTGTATAAGGTTTGATCTACCTCTTTTGAATCATCATCTTTGGTAAGCTTTAGTCCAGTACACATGGGGGTTCCAACTGGGTTAGAATCTTCCATTCCAAATTTTTTGAGTATCTCTTTGATATACTTAGATTGAGTAATGTAGATACCATTCTTGCTTTGCTATATCTAAAGTCCAACAAAGAATTTTATCTCACCAAATATGGACATTTCAAACTCTTTTTTCATTTGTTCTAAAAATTCTTTACATAGATCATCATTCCCTATAAATAGAGTGTCATCCAAAAATATCTCTGCCAATACAATCTTGTTATCTGGTCGTTCCTTGATGTACATGTTAAGTTTCAGGATTTGCACCCAATACTAAACTGAAAGAGTTCAACAATCCTAACCTAACATGGGAATCATTTTACTATGTGAGATGTAGGGAAAAGGAGAGAAATTTAAACTTGTAGGGAAAAGGAGAGAAATTGCTGAAAGTAAACCTAAGACCTAAAGCCTAAATCAAGAAAAAGTGATTATGGAAACTCAAATACACTTGACAGAGAGGACTATATAGCTATTCAAAATGCAAGCAAAGCACATCGTCCTATAAAGATTTGCATAAATATTTTATAATAAGGTTTTAATAATGAAACAACAAAAGGAGGAACATGGACACCTCACTTTAATCAATTTCACCTTTAAATACACATATTATAACCTCCAAACTTACTTTCCTACAAACAGGTGCTAGAATGAGATAGAAAGACAAGGAATAATGAAAATTATCAAGTTATTCAATCAAATCACTCAAAGAATACACACAGAACTTGCAAAAAGAAAGAAGGCTTAACAGTGAACACAAAATAGCATAATCACATTGCTGTCACTTGTATTATATCTCCAAAAAAACAAATTACAGATTCTGCAACAAAGTTCAGGACTCAGAAAAGAAGTCACAAAACTCTCTTATAAAATCAGAACTCCCAAAAAAATGAGTTACAAAACTCATTAAGTATAATCTCAACCCCTTGGGTTGAATGCAAAATGATAGCCCCAAAAAGAGGTCTTAATAACTTACATAATGAAGTCCTATCACTGGGAAAACTCCATTACCTCATAAAGAAACCAATGAGTCATTGATAACTGCCCAAAAAATGCTCTAATATCCAATAAAGACCTTTCAACTACCTTAACAAAATCAAATTCGACCCTAGACAAGCCTATATTCCCTCCACATGTTTCTAAACTGGTTTGACCATGACATATGAAGATAAATGACTCACTTTCTTTTGCATCAAAAATAGGAAAATATTTAATGATTTATAAGTCATCATTTATATATTTATCCTTTACAAGAATATTTATGCAAAAGAAAAATAATGAAAATAAACCCCCCCCTTATTTTTTGCATTTAAAAAAAAGATAATAACATTAAATGATTTGTTTGTATCATTTCAACATTATTCCCTTGCATATTTAAACTTATGCAAAACATAAGGTAACATTTCAATTATAAAAAGAAACCCACGCTAATAAACCCTCCTATACTATGTTTAATGCAAAACACAAAAGGGATTAAAATCCCATACCGTGGACTCCAAAATTTATACAAAGGAAAATAGGGCATACAATGTTGAAAGAACCCTAACTCACCTCATTTTCACATTCTAGAAGTTTTGAATGGTGAAGAGGAGGAATGAGGGTTTGTAGAGATTTGTGTGGCCTCCATTTTGAGAGGGATTTGTTGTTGTTTGATGGCCTTTACCTTGCTCTCCTCCATGTGTATTTGCTAAAGCTCACTCTATGATAGCCACCCATATTACTGGAAGGTATGTTTTTTAAAATTTTTTTTGAATACTTATTGGTTTTCAAAAGCCGCCATGGAAAACTTTACTTGCTACTATACTTGAGTTTTGGTTTTTCAAGGAACTTTCAAGTTGGAAGGAAACTTGCTCTGGGTTTTTCCCTTTTTCTTGTTTGCTAAAACTATTCTATAGGATGATCTAGTTGTTGAGTCTCCCCAGATGCTACATCCTTCAACTTTTCATACGTAAGGTTGAGTGGCTCACGAACCCACATTTCCAAAACCTTAGATAATAAAGAATAGCCTTGAATTCTATTCCATATTTCGATAACCAGGCATCTATTACAAACATTACTAATCTTTCTTTTGTTAAAAGTGATTTTGATAATCATATGGCGACATTCATCAATGAAGACACTCCCAACCTTGATACCTTGGAAACTAGGGCGAAACACTACCAGTCTGGCAACCCTTTATTGTGGTGTGACTAATGAGAGTGCAAAAATGTTAACTTTGTTGTTTTATGCAATTCATTACTTACTCTCATATATTTTTGATTGTAACACTGTGAATACTTTGTTGTTAGTGATCTGAGCACATGGGTTTTCACTATTGAGATTATTTTCTTAAATAATACCTTTAATACGACTACTTTGAACAAATGCTAAAGCTTTATATTAAAGGTTTGTTGTTTTTGGAATTTTGGAAATGTATTTCATAAAACCCAAATGACATGTGCACATATGTTACTAAGACAACACCACTGTAACTAGGGCTCCTATCTTCATGCTTTTGGAAACCTTTAGATGATTTTGTTCCTTTTCAATCTCTCTGGAACAAGAGGGTATTAAATTTTTGAAAACTCTTTGGATGAAGCTTGCATAGATGCAACCACCACTGTTGGACAATTCATTAAGTTCATTTTGTGTCAAGAGTTCTTAGATAAATACACTCAATGATGCATTCTAAAAATCTTTATGGTTCACAATGTATCATTATCCTACTTTGACCCTTATCCATCATTGTCTTAGGTCCTCCTCCTTGTTATTTCAAATGCATTTGCATTGTATCAATATGATACGGCTTCAAAAGTTTCAATCACCAGATGAGATAGGTAGTTCTATGTATAGTGAGCAGTAGTTTTATAAGTGATACTCGATAATGCCATCTATAATTTTTATGTTGATAACTTTGTTTCTTATAGAATTTTCTACAAATTTTAATTATAGACTCATTACATATTTTGCATCCTTTCCAAATGGATATCTCATGCTCTAGATGTATCTTCTACCATGGAAATTATGCTCGTATTCCATGTCTTCCTCCAGTTTATTCAACTTTGCTAATAAATTTGCAGGAGAAAGTTCTTTTCCATTTATAGAAACTGGTGTTCCAGCCCTTATCCTTATCCATAGTAAATCTTCCCAAATTTGTAACTCCACATTGGAAATGTTCACGAAGATGAATTTTACACTGAAGAATCCAAATCCTCAAATCAGCTACCTGTTGGTCCATGAAAGTCAGGAATACCACATGATGTAGAGATGTCAACACTAGTGAAAGCAACTAGGTATTTTCTCTTTTCAATGAATTTAGCCAGCTCCTCTATCTTATTTTTAAATAAAAAATTTGGAATTCAAGTTTTCATTTGTTTGAATAGGAAATGCAATTATATTTTTCCCTTCTAATATGCAGAGTTCTTTGGTTGATATTTGCAACAAAACATTTGAGATATCCATAGAGATGCCTTCTGTCACTCTTCAATGGAGTTGTTTGATTCTTTTGCATTGAGAAAATAATCACATCAGTGTTGTTTTTCCTTGCTTTTAGTATGTGTAATTTGTTGATACAACCATACTCACTTTCGCAACTGTTACTTATGTGAATTGCATTGAGAAATTTGATTAATTTCATTTGATGTTAAATCACTTGTTTCCTTAGAGTGGATTTTCTCTAACACAGGTTCTCACTATTATTAGTGTGTTGCAAACAAGTCTATATTTCTAGGCATGTAGCTTTTTCTTTTTCTATTTGATTGTTGTTCTTGTTTTGCCTGCTGGAACTTCCAGGATATCTCCCTCATGGCTAAGATGCCATAGATTTAAATCTCTATCGTATATTGATTTCTTAATTATTGGAACATGAACTCTATGCCTTTTAGCATATTCAATGGCCTCTTCTCTGACACAATAAATTCAACATAATTAAATGAACCAACAATGACTACTTATAACAGTACAATGACATTATGTTTGTCTTTGCATTTGAATTTGCTCCATAATTCAAAAATGCTTTTGCTGCTCCCCGTCTATCACTCCTTTGATACATATGCCCCAACCACCACATCATTGCTTGAATTATGTGATAGAACTAAAGCTCTTTTTTTATTTCATTATTATTTGGGATAACATATTCTTCAACATTATGATCAGGCACCAATATCAAAGCAGGTTCCCTTTTTGTTTCCTTTTGAATACATTGTGAGTTACAATAGTGATAATGATGATTGTTTCATAAGGTTTGAGCATAGACTTGTGACACTCATAATACTACTCTTTTTGTGATCTACATTTAATCTTGATTATAACGAAAGGTTTCATACCAGAGTTAATATGTAACTTGAACACTATATTTTTCCACTTCTGTATTAAAGCACTTCTGCTATTTTTTGTATGTATTCAAAATAAGAAGAATATGACATGTGCAAGTATGGAGTTGATAATTAGTCATTTCTTAGATCGTAATGATCTAACCCTAACTCTTTGTCTTGTAGGGGAACAAAGAACTAGGAGCTTATTGGATTGAGAGTTGGACCAGGGTGACAAGCCGATAATAGAGAACACCTAACCAGTCAAAGTCTGAAAGACAATGACTGGCTAGCTTTGTCTTTCTCTCATATGTTTTATTTTTCTTGTTTTTAATACATATGAAAGAAAGTAGTACTCACAATTTGTGTTAGATATGTCATTTCCAACACTTTTCCATTCATTTCATACTTTGTAAATATGAAAATTGTACATATCAGTGATGATTTATACAATGAACATTATATCTCTTTTGCTCATGATTTTTTGTATGCTTTAAAAATTATGGAATGTAAATGAATAGAAAATAAATGTTTTCCTTCTGCAATGTTACTTGGAGTAAAATTTTCAGCATATGTAAAATTTTGGTAACAGTACAAACTACTATTATCATTATTTCTCTGAAAACTAATCTGTATAAGGTAGTTGTGCAACCTCTCATGCCATGCTCTAGGATAATGCTTTGTGTAATTTGTAGACCATCTCCCTTTTGTCTAGATCAACAAAACCTTTTGGTTTCTCAATGTAGACTTCTTCATCAAGAATACCATTGAGAAATGAAGATTTAACATCCATCTGATATACTTTGAATCTTCTGTGAGCAACATACACAAGTAGAGTCCTAACACCTTCTAATCTTACAACAGGAGCAAAAGTCTCACCATAATCAATTCCTTCTTCTTGAGAATATCCTTTACACACCAGTCTTACTTTGTTTCTTGATAATTGTCCATCTTCATTAAACTTATTTTTGAATACTCATTTTTTTCTAATCACATTTTTATCTTTAGGCCTAGGAACAAGGGTCCAAGTTTTGTTTTTCTCTACTTTCTCTATTTCTTCATTCATAGCCTCAATCTAGCTTTCATTTTCCAATGCATCTTTAACATTTTTAGGTTCAAACTTAGCAAGTAAACATGTACCTTTTAGTTTACTTCTTGTCATAGGACCTTCTAATTTATCTCCAATAATCTAATTAGGTGCATGATGCCTTCTGACATACTTAGCCAATATAGGTTCTTTTCCTTTTGAATGAATTCCATTGTCTTCATTTTGAATTTCAACTTTTGGCTCTAGTTTCTTAGACTCGGTAGGCATTGGCTTGGTAGCTTTAGAATGTAACTCGGTTCCTTGTGACTTGGTTTGAACTTCTTGCAACTCAATAACTAAGGAAGACTTAAGAGTAGAAGTCTCCTTATTGATAGATGTGTCTGGCAATGTATCAGGTTCAATCTAAACAAATGTCCTATAATCTTCTATTTCCTTTTTCTTTCTTCTTTAGTCCTTTCTACAAACTCATCAATTCTCACATTTGCACTTTCTATGATTTAATGAGTAGACAAATTCAAACATCTATATGCCTTCTGCAAGAATATCCTAAGAATATAGCTTCATCACCTTTGACATCAAACTTTCCTTTTCTAGATTCTTTCAAGATATAACATTTACTTCCAAATACTTTCAGGTAGCTTACATTGGGTTTATAGCCATAACATAATTCATAGGGAGTTTTATACGAGTCCTTCTTCAACTGTACTTGGTTCAAAGTATGAACTATAGTGCTAATGGCTTCCTTCCAATATTTGATAGTAACATTATTTTCAATCATTAGAGTCCTTGCACAATCCATGATAGATCCGTTTCTTCTTTCAGCTATTCCATTTTTCTCAGGAGTACTAGGGGCTAATACTTATCTTTTAATTCTTCTTTCAATGCAAAATTTATTCAATTAATTGGAGATGAATTCACCACCTCTGTTTGATCTTAAGCATTTCAAAATTTTCCCTATTTCCTTCTCTATTCTTGCTAGATACCATTTGAATTTCTCAAATGCTTCTGACTTTTCTCTAAGATACATAATAGTCATCATTCTTGAATAGTCATCAACAAAAAGAATAAAGAATTTTTCTCCACTATAGATTTCTATTCCAATGGGTCCACATAGGTCAGTATGCATAATTTCCAAGACATCTTTAGACTGATAGTTTTTGCTCTTAAAACTAGTCTTTTACATTTTTTCAATCTAATAATTTTGGCATAAACCAATGTCTGGTTTCTTCAAACTAGGAATATCTCTTACTTTTCTAAATTTTCTTATCCTAACCATATTATCAAAGTTTACATGACATAATCTTTTGTGCCATAACAAAATTTCTTCCATTTGAGCAATAAAACATGAACAATCATCAAGATCAAGATAAAATAGGTTACCTCTTGTTTATTTGCTTGATCCAATCAGATTGCCTTTATCATCCAGTAGTCTTGCCTTGCCCTGCATGAATTCCACCTTGAATCCAATGTTGATTAATTGTGCCACACTCAACAAATTACACTTTAGTCCTTCAACCCAATGGACATTATCACATACAAGTTCTTTGGTTAAAGAGATTCATCCTTTCCCTTTTATGAAACAAGGTTCATTATTTCCAAATCTTAAACTACCACCATTATAGTCTTAAAAGTGTTCAAACTTTTTTTTGTCTCTAGTCATATGATGTAAACATCCACTGTCTATGATCCATGTGTCATTCTTACAGATATGGGAGATAAGTGCCATCTTATCATCTTCTTCATTAGATTCATCTTTCACAACAATGTATACTATTTCATCTTGACTATTATCAGAATTTTTAGCCATAAAACAAGTCTTCTTACCTTTGTCCTTGAATGATTTGTGATTTTTGAAATCCTTCTTTCCATTTCACTTGTGACTTTTCTTCTCATCCTTGCTTTCTTTGTTTGGGCACCTAGCAGCAATATGACCAATTTCTTCACATGAAAAATAGATTAGGGGAACTTTACCTTTGTACTTTCCTCTACCCCTAGAATATTTCCTTGCAAGTAAAGCTTCAACAAATTCAAGATCACTATCAAAACTTTCTTCTGATTCTTCTTCACTTTTTTACTGAATGTCCTTTATTTTCTTGCCTTTTTCCTTAAGTGAAAGTTTGGTCTCAAATGTAGATTCAATATTCTTGGAAGCTAGAACATAATTTTCATAGTTATCTACCTCAAAAGCTATCAATTTTCCTACTAAGGTATTAAAAGTTATCTTGTGATTTGGCTCACACCTCTTTTCTTGGATAGAAAATACTCTAATTGCATAGATAGGAAGTAATGTTGTAAGAACTTTACTTACAAAAATTTCTTCCTTGATTTCTCCTCCAAAAGCTTTGATTGCATTGACACTTGCTTTGATTCTTTCCACATACTTGGCAACATTTTCATCTTCTCTCATTCTCATTTGATCAAACTATCCTCAAAGGCTTTTTGCTTTGGCTCTCCTCACATTGTCATCACCACCATAGATATCTTTTAGCTTGTTCCACATATCAAAAGTAGTTTTGCAATCTTTGATTTCATCAAATTCATCATAGCTAAGAGCAGATGCAATATCAATCATCATGGATTTATGGTTCTTTTTACTAGCAATATCTCCAACAAATAATGTACTAGTAGGAGTTGTGTATTCTTCATCAAGGTATTTCAAGCCTGAATCACTAATGGAAGCCAAATGAAGTCTCATGAGTCCCTGCCATGCTGACAATTTATCTTTGTTTAGCTTTGGAATTTTTTTCTTGTGAGACATCTTGATCTTTAGCTTAGGTCATTGAAACCTCTTCTGCAAGCACCAAAAGCTTTGATACCAATTGATAGAAATATAGAAGGAGTAACTGAGAGGGGGCTGAATCAATTACCACTAAAATATATCCTAGATCCCTTGGATGTTAACAATAAAATTGATTGTTGCTGATATTCGGTAAACACATAGAAAATGTTGTAACTTGGTAAATGATGAGTGTGATTTACTTTTAACTAATCTTAAAACATTAATAGTAATTAATTGGCAAACATAAGAGAAATAACACAAACACACGAGACACTAGGATTTAATGTGAAAACCCAATATGGGAAAAACTACCAATGTAACTAGTTATTGTTTTCACTCTTCTAAAGTGAGCCTTGTTAGGAGCCAAACTAGTTAAAGGTTACAAAACACACTATTTGGTGTGACCTTGTTAGAGGATTTAATCACCTTTTAAGGAGTGGCCTTTTAAGAGGTCTTAAAAGAATTCAATGGAATTGTCATCTTGTTAGAGGATTTACAACTGGTTGTTAAACCAACTCTGTTAAGAGATTTAGATCACTGCTACAATGTAAGAAAGTAGCAATGAAATGAACTGATTGTGATGCATATGAATTTTTGATTAAAGATCTCTATTCTACTTCGTACTAGATCCTTCTTGACTGAATAAAGCTTTTCTGCTCCAAAAGGATACCTGCTTATCCTTCAAGTTCATTATTACTCTTACTTTCTAAATTCAATCAACACACTTGCACACACTCGCTAAAATCTCAACTTGACCTTTTAGTTATACCATCTAGATTGTCAAGTTGGCTCAATTACAAATTAAAATAACCAATAATCATCCCCATAGTTGGCTAGAAACAATACTTAAAATAATTAAGCTTCTTATGTCAAAACAACAAAATCCTTCATTGGCCAACCCTGCTCAGTAAACACTGGTTCTGAGATGATTTTTTGTGTTAACCAACAGAATCTTTGTTAACGTTGTGAACTCACAAAATCCTTTGGCAACTAAGTGAACTCAATTAACACTATTTCATGCCAAAATTCTTTTGATGCTCCAGTGAGCTTGGTAGACACTGTCTTTGTAGAGTAATCTTCAGGAATGCTTGGTAGACAAGGAAATCTTTCTTGCTGACCAAGTGAGCTCGGTAAGCACTAAATGATAGCTGATATGAAATTTGTGTAACATCAAAGACAACACACAATTAGATAATTGTATCCAATAGGATGATGGGAAAGGAGCAGGAAAATATCCTAATTTCCTATTTATAGGAATGCATGGTCATGAAGCAAAAGAGGTTGGTGTCATGTGTGAGAACCTAAGGAGGAGAAGGAATTAAGGGTTTTGCTTCATCAAGAGACCCAAGAGAAGAGTCTCCAATGGCATGCTAAGAAATAAGGCTTAAAGAGATGAATGCTTGAAGGGCGAACAAGCTATTAGAGCTGCAAAGTATGAAAGCCAATCAGAATTGAGGACTAGAAAGAGATCTATAATCTACATGAGAAGTTGTAAGTTGTATAAGATCAAAGCTCTATTATTACTCTCTAACAATTGTATTAGTTTTTTAGTCTCAGAATGGTTTTGACATTTGAGTGCTAACACACTTTCTACATTGGAGCCAAGCACACTATGTATGCCGAGCCACAACATGTGCCAAGTTAGGAAATCCAACAAGTGCTGAGTGATCTTCAGGTGCCAAGTGAAGATCAGGTGCCGAGTGAAGAACAAGTGCCGAGTGACTTCAGGTGTCGAGCATGATACGGGAGCCGAGTATTATTTAGGTGCTGAGTCACAGATGATGCTGAGCAAAATAGAACTACAACAAGAGCCGAGTAAGCTAGTTTGTTATATGTGCCGAGCATCAGAAATCAGTAAGTGCCGAGTAACACATAATGCACATATGAGTTTGTAACTTCACTAATTCAAATGTAAACCATTTTCATGGCTAACATATGATGAATCTCGAAGGATTAAAATGATAAGATCAAATCTTTTGTATTTCCTATGCAATCAACATGCAACCAATAAGAAAAATGGAGAAGGCATGCAACCAATAACAAAAGTAAAAGGAATGAGCAGAAAATAGAGATTCAATATGGATCGTAGATCCATATCTAACCCTAAGTCTTTGAATGTCTTTAAAAGGAAGATGAAATCTCATTTAATTAAGGTGATGGACAAAGGAGTGTATGGGGAAATTATACTAGAGTTCAGAGTAAAGAGTATAAAGACTTAGAGGAAGAGAGCAACAATGAAATATTCAGTTGATCAGAACAAAGAATAGGGATAAAACGAGTATCAAATCTTGAAGGATCAAAATCAGAGAAAGAAGATCAAGTGCCTATATTCAGCAAACAGAGGATTGTAAGTTATCAAGTTTATTATGTCTAATACTCTCTAGCCATTGTATTAGAAAAGGAAATCTTATGTTGATAGGTTAGCTTAACAGCTATTTTATAGATCCTTTAGATAGGTGATTAAATCCTTTAACAGAGTAACACTTCATGTAAAGTGTTTGTAAATCCTTTAACTAGGTCACTATTGACATAGTGTAAAGCCTTTAATAGGGCAGGGCTTTAATAGGGCAGACCATCAAAAGTGGTCAAACATTATTGCTGCAGTGATTTTGTGGGTATCATCCCCACCCCAGTTTTACCTTCTTATTCTTGGAGGGTTTCTGGGTTACCAAAATCTCAAGTGTTATGTGGTGATGCATGTATGCTTCTAATGATTGCTTAATGTTTATATGCATGCATGTTCATTTCAATGATATATTATTAAGGGTTGAAAAATAGGTTTAAAAAGCTAGTACTTCTGATTCACCCCCCTCTCAGAAGCATTCTTCCTATTTGAATATTCCAAAAATTGGTATCAAAGCTGAGTTCTCTCAAGAAGAAGCCTAACAGATTGGAGGAAAAGATCTAAAGATGGAAGTTTTCAAACTTGGAAAGATCATTGAGAACCAGGTGATAGATGTGCATATTGCTCTACATAAGGTGGAAGAAGCTAGAGTGGAATTAAGAAAATTCTTGAAAAGAAGAAAATAGATAGCCATAGCTGAAAATGATATAAACTACAGGGAGATTGATACCACACAAGTGTTTGTCAATGGAGACACTAAAGAGTTTGATGCAACAATAGCATAATTGATGGAAAAAAAAAAGTTGAAGCAGAAGAGATAAGATCTCTCAAGATGGAACATGAATCACAGGCCATAATGTTATGTGAAATCACTGAACAAAAGAAAAGAGAAGTTGAGGATAGAGTCATGATGGAAGATGACAAAAGGAATCTTGCAAACATACTTGAAGAAAAATGTATTGAATTAACAAGGATCTCAAACATGCAGATGGATACACTTGCCCAAATGATGAACCTTCATCATGAACTCAATATGAAAGATATTGAGATCTCTACTTTGAAGATGCAGAATGAACAACTACAGAATGAGTTGAACAGAGAAAAAGAGATAGCAGAGAATCTCAACAAGTCAAGTGAAGCCATCAAGTACTTTGAACAGTTGATGAAATTCCCAAGACTTGGATACAACAACATTAAAGTTGGGGAATCATCAAAGAGTGGCGAGAAAAGAAGTGACAAAGGTAAGGATTCTAAACCCACTTGTCATTACTATAATAAAAAGGGGCATACTGCTAATATTTGTAGGAGTAGAAGAATCAATCAGCCAAACACACCCAAAAGCAAGGGTTACTGTCACAAGTGCAACATGCAAGGACATATGACACAAGATTGCAGATCCAAAGTCACAAGGACACAAAGATTTGATGGACATTGTCATAATTGTGAGAAGTATGGACATAGAGAATTTGAATGTAGATTAAAGCCTATGTGGACATCAAATCAACTAGTAAAAACAAAAGGGAATGAAAGTCACTATCATTGGGACTATAACACTAGGTATAGTTATCATTATTGTCAAGAATATGGACATATACCCCAGAAATGCATAAGAACACATTTCAAGGGGAACTATAAAAGATGGTTGAACCAAACCACATGTTTCAGTTGCCTAAAAATTGGTCATATCAGCAGAAACTATGCTACAAGGTCAAAGGCACCAAAGACTGGAAAAAATATGGGCAAAGAAAAGATTGATGAAGAACACATCAGAACAGACATGAAGAAGGCATGGCAAAAAAAGAATGAATCATGTACATCCAATGGAAGGGTCACTTCACCCACAAGGTCAAGTGATCATTTCTCATCCAATTAATCACAAGATGAGCCTATGGGGCTAATACATATAAGGAAGTATCATACATCAGACCTAAACCATGAAGAAGCAATGCAAAGTATAAATCTACATGAGACAAGATGCCAAGACAAAATTTTAAATGATGATGCCGAGCTATCTTTGGATGCCGAGTAAAATTCTAGTGGATGCCGATTTCCTAACAGCAATCGAGTTGATAACTGATGCCAAGTTAAATAACTCCAATGGAAGCCAAGTGTAGTGGAAATGTAGTGCAAGCTGAGTAATGTTAAAATTCTTTCAGAAGCTAAGTGGGTAGTTGAGGATTTATTGTGATGGAAATAGGGTATATTATCACAATTTCAATCATTCTTCCTCATCACGATCGAGAAGCAAAGAAGAGAAAGAGAGTGAAGCAACTTCATAGCAGAGAATCTAGTATTCCAAGTAGATTCCAACATCTTACAATGCATTTTCATCAATCTTGAGGTATTTTCATTTGTGCTGAGCTACGTAGTTTCATATTTCTGTATAAAGGAAACCCTAGTTTACACAAATGGCTTTGAGCTCTAAGATAACCCAAGACAAAGAGTTGTTTGAAGTCCAGCTAGTATCTAATGAGGTCAAGCAACCTAATTTTTGTCCCATCCCTAAAGTTTCATACAAGAACGACCCAGCTGAAGCCCTTTCTCACATACCCCCGAAAGTTGTAATGGTTGAGGGCATAAGAAGATGCTATAATTATAAGATAGGAGCCATAGGAGATATGGAAATAAGGGAAGCCTATGAGAAGTTGTGTGTAGATGAAGTTTTGAAGGATGAGAACAAAATTGTTGAAAGGAAGGGTTTAACACGAGTTTTGAGTTTTACCACCCTATTCAAGATAGAATGGATCAGACTTGTGTTAAGCAGAATACATGATGGTAGTCTATGGCTAGAAGATGTCAGATAATGAAAAGAATCATTCATAGGGTAACTAGATATCCTACCCTAAATCGGTTCAAGACCTTGAGAAGTGAATCCAAGGAGGTTATTGAAAAACACAAAAGTGCTCAGTGGAATAAAAGAGGAATGACAATTCACACCATTCAAGATCATCTCATTGAATTTGCTGTTAGAGTTATTGCCCATAAATTCTATCAATCCAATAGACTCAATAGTGTGCCATGTATTGCAGTAGATGTAGGTTGCAAATTGGTGAAAAAGGATCATACTTATGATCTTGCAGAACTGAAACTTTAATAGATTAATGAAAACCTTGCTGCTATAAGAAGGACAAAGGGCGCCCAATGCAAATTTGGAACAATTTTGATTTGTGTATTCTTTTATGTTCAGAATGAATTTCCTTCTTTTGGAAAAGTTACATGGAGAAATGATAGAACTATCATTGCCCAAATTAATGAATATATAGAACAAATGGGAGACAATATTGACACACTGATGACAAGCTATTTTGAGGATTTCAAGAAATCCATGAAGCAAAGGGTAAGAATACTAGTTTCCTTAGTGGAAAAATATACTAATGATATATGCTTCTTATTTGATATTGATTTCACCTATATCCAAGCAACAGTTCCAAGGGTGAGATGGCTAAGGCCATTTGGTTATGAGATCAACATAGATGAAGCATCTACAACAATAACTGCATTATTGGCAGAAGAGATAGATAAGAGTGCCCCACACTTTGGCACTTATGATGTGGTAAGGTCAAAGGTGAATATGGAGTTAAAGACTGCCTCCACAATGAAGAAGAAAGATAAATTGATGAATAAAATTAAGAAGAAATTTGGTGAAGGAATTGAGGTTGAAGCAAAAGAAGAAGATGATGATGATGAGGATGAACAAGAGCAAGGCCAAATGGAATTGAATCAAGGCCTAGGTGAAGACAAGGAGAAAGGTGCAAAAGAAGAAGAAGTCGAGGAAGCACAAACCCAAGCTAAGCCAAAGAAAAGAAAGGCACTAGTATAGCCTCCAACCCAGCCCAAAACAAAGAAGGGTGCTAAGCCAACTCAAGCCAAGCCACAAATACCAGTTACAAGGGCTACCACAAGGGCATCTTCACAAAAAGGCAAGGAACAAATCAAAGAGAAGAAGAAGGCTATTGAACATACTGGTGAAGCACCAAGAAAAATAAGAAAATATGTAGCACAACTAGATTTTGATGAGGAGGAAAGAATAGAGTCAGAATATATTAGCCAATTCAGAGTGATAAGTCATCCTTCAAAATCAGCCTTAGATAAAATGTGTGAAAATATTAAGAATGTAGACTTTACTGATTTGAAAAGCATTGACTTCAACAAGCTCAGTAAAGAAGAGCAAAATAAAATAGAGGAATCACTATAT
Organism: Cupressus sempervirens; assembly: GCA_028749045.1. Classification (NCBI taxonomy): domain Eukaryota; kingdom Viridiplantae; phylum Streptophyta; class Pinopsida; order Cupressales; family Cupressaceae; genus Cupressus; species Cupressus sempervirens. The sequence goes on from CM053793.1 coordinate 784,875,533, forward strand.
GCCATGATGGCTGAATTCAAGACTACACCTCTAGAGCTAGACAATACCATGCCTAGAGAATTATATGAGATAATTGAAAAAAAATGGCATCATTGTTTGAAAATTGAAAAGGAGATAAGAGAATCTACCTTAGCTCAGGTGATGTCTGACCTAACAAGAGGTCAAATAACAAAGGCTAATAAGAAATATAGTGGCAATTTCACACCAAAGCATAGAGCCTTTGATATTTTACAAAACAAGATTGAAAATGTTGTCAGTAAGTCAAAAAAAATATGGAAGTTGATATATGGCTTGACTACTGTCAAAGATGGAGAAGAAGATCCCCTTGAAGGAAAAAAACATAGAACATGAAGAGCCCAGTAAGAAAGAGGAGGAAGTAGTAATGAATACAGAGAAAGAAGTAGAAGAGAAGAAGGAAGAAGAAAAGAAAGAAGTAGAAGAGAAGAAGGAAGAAGAAAAGAAAGAAGAAGAAGAGAAGAAGGAAGAAGAAAAGAAAGAAGAAGAAGAGAAGAAGGAAGAAGAAAAGAAAGAAGAAGAAGAGAATAAGGGAGAAGAAAAGAAAGATGGAGAGGAGAAAGAAACAGATGAGGAGGAGACACAAACAAAAGATGAAATGACAACAGTTAAGGAGGAGCAGCAACAAGACCAATGTGTGCAAGACACACAATTGCCACCTTCTAGCCCTCCTCATGTACCCATCACACCTATAGAAACTATAACTGTACAAGATGTTTATGACACTTTTTCTCAGAACATCAATCCTTTAACTGTAGAGGATCTAAAAAGAATCCTTGACCAATCCACACAACAATAAAAATTATGTACAGATCTAGTATTGATCAGTGTGGATGAATTACAAAAACTAGTAGAAAACACAGTTAGAGATAAGGTGAATCCGCAAGAACCACCTTCCATCATCTCTATAGCTACTAGTGGTCAACTTTAAATGCAAACAATTGTTTCATCGGGAATAGTTGACACCACAGTACAGAAGCTGAGTGCAGTAGGAGACAAAGAAGCAGAACAAATAGGACAGACTATTACATCTGATCCTATAGCACAAACACAAGGTGCACTTCCTAAAATTTATATAATTCATCAAGGTAGTACACAAGAGAAGGAAGTAGAGGAAACCCCTAAAGAGAAAGAGGCAATATAAACATTGATAAATTTTCCTACCTCAAGAACTCCTTCAAAACAACCAAGTAATAATGCAATGCCACAACAAATATTAGCACCAGGATCAAGCACTAGAAAAGTTACAAAGGTACTTCACTATGGAGACCTTGAATTAGATGAGGAGATAGTCATACCAAGTTATGACTCAAAAAAAAAAAGCATTGATCAAATCAATGAGGTGTAGGAAGCATTAAATAGAAGAAAGAGGCAGGAGATACTCAGGAAGGAGTATAAACAAAAGCAAACATTGCATGAGACTAAAGACATCTTTATGGATGCCTTCAGTTTGCAATCACCTGATGAGTCAAAGCATATAATGGAAAAATTATTAGATATTGTTGACTAGGTGACAAATGAAGACCAAGAAACAAATGTAAAACTTATGGAATGGTCTAAAAGGAAATTACAAGGGAAAGTAAATGAGAAAATATCTAGTGAAATTGCACTTTCCTAGGTTGAATTGGCAAAGATGATTGACAAAGTGAAAAAGGTACTTGAGAATATATTCTCATTGTACAAAAATTTGTGTGACTTTTCATACTTCACAAAGGAGACAAGCCAAAGAATAATGAGCCTAGAGAGAAATCTAAAGATTTCAAGCACACAACTACCCCAAAGTCCAGCTCAAAGTGAGAAGCACTTTAATCAAATGCTTCACACTTAGAAAGAAGTAGCTGTGTTAATAGCAGAAGAGGCCACCATCAAGGAAAAATTGATACAGCTCCAATCCTCCATTACCCCACATTTGGAAGTGCTCCATAAAGAACAGGTCTATGTAGAAACCGTTCTCAAGAAAGATCCCAATCTTTCTACTTCAGATGGACTTGTTCACCTTGCTACAAAGACTACCAACCAACACAAGTCATTAGAAATTGCCTTGCATAATTTAAATGCAACTCTCAGGATGATTATGGAGGTAAATAGCACATTTTTGGAAAAATATGGTCTTAACCCTAGCACTCTTTGACATAAGTGTCAAAAAGGGGGAGATATTATAAGATGAAATGGGGGAGACAAGATAAAAGGGGAGCATGATATACAACAAAGATAATGGCACAATCAACTTAGGGGGAGTTACAATGATTTTGAGGTATATATTGTAAGTTACAAAATTTAACCTCTGTATATACCGAGCATATTAGTGAATGTACTCATAAGGTCAGATAAATAATGCTTAGTTAAGTGTTTTTTTTGTCACTCATGTTAAAGGGGGAGATTGTTAGTCTCAGAATGGTTTTGACATTTGAGTGCCAACACACTTTCTACATTGGAGCCAAGCACACTATGTATGCTAAGCCACAACATGTGCCGAGTCAGAAAATCCAACAAGTGCCGAGTGACCTTCAGGTGCCGAGCAACCTTCAGGTGCTAAGTGAAGATCAGGTGCTGAGTGAAGAACAAGTGCCAAGTGACTTCAAGTGTTGAGCATGATACAAGAGCTGAATAATATTTAGGTGCTGAGTCACAGATGATGCCAAGAAAAATAGAAATGTAATAGGAGCCAAGTAAGCTAGTTTGTTATATGTGCCGAGCATCAAGAATCAGTAAGTGCTGAGTAACACAGAATGCACATATGAGTTTGTAACTTCACTAATTCAGATGTAAACCATTTTCATGGCCGACATATGATGAATCTCAAAGGATTAAAATGATAAGATTGAATCTTTTGTATTTCCTATGCATTCTACATGCAGCTAATAAGAAAATGGAGAAGGCATGCAACCAATAACAAAAGTAAAAGGAATGAGTGGGAAACAAAGATTCAATATGGATCGTAGATCCATATCTAACCCTAAGTCTTTGAATGTCTTTAAAAGGAAGATGAAATCTCATTGAATTAAGGTGATGGACAAAGGAGTGTATGGGGAAATTATATTGGAGTTGAGAGTAAAGAGTATAAAGACTTAGAGGAAGAGAGTAGTAGTGAAATATTCAGTTGATTAGAACAAAGAAAAGGGATAAAATGAGTATCAGATCTCAGAGGATCAAGATTAGAGAAAGTAGATCAAGTGCCTGTATTTAGCAATCAAAGGATTCTAAGTTATGAGGTTTATTATGTCTAATACTCTCTAGCCATTGTATTAGAAAAGGAAATCCTATGTTGATAGGTTAGCTTCACAACTATTTTGTAGATCCTTTAGATAAGTGATTAAATCCTTTAACAGAGTAACACTTCATGTAAAGTGTTTGTAAATCCTTTAACCAGGTCACTATTGACACATTGTAAAGCCTTTAACAGGGCAGACCATCGGAAGTGGTCAAACGTTATTGCTGCAGTGATTTTGTGGGTATCATCCCCACCTCAGTTTTACCTTCTTATTCCTGGAGGGTTTCCAGGTTACCAAAATCTCAAGTGTTATGTGGTGATGCATGTATGTTTCTCATGATTGCTTAATGTTTATATGCATGCATGTTCATTTCAATGATATATTATTAAGGATTGAAAAATAGGTTAAAAAAGCTAGTACTTTTGATTCACCACCCCTCTCAAAAGCATTCTTCCTATTTGAAAATCCTAAATATCAGTGTGAGTATGTTCAAGGTAAGTACATATATGTGCATATAAATAGAAAATGTAGCACAAGAAAGGAAATGCAGTATTGTTCACTAATAAATCACTCCAAAACAAAGTTCAGTTTATAGGTCTCTTTAAGATGATACAAATTGATGCAAATTTTAAAGTATAGGTAATGTGTGTGTGTTTACAAGTGTATCCACACTTGTGAACTGTTGTGAACCTATACACACATTAAAAAAGTTCATCTAGGTCAACTTGTATCTTGGTGATAGCAATCTACATTATATATGCATTATAGATGTAAGAGGAGAAGAAAGATCTAGATGCTTTTTCCTCTCTTCATACATACATATAGAATAGTATGAAACATAACTTGAAGTTTTGTCTAACATAGAGGTATAGGCTCTGCAAATTCATCCAAGCCTAAAAAAATATTTAGTGTAAATAAAATAAAGGGAGATATGAATATAAAAACCTATAGTTAAAGAGCACAAGGTATGCATAGAAACCTATACTCAAAAGTATCATCGAAGTATTTCTTAGAATATCGAATATCAGGCATGTTGATGAAGTAGAGACCTACCAAATTTTGAGCCAAGAAAGGGATGTAGATCCTAAACATCGAATCCATCTTGTAGAAAAAAGTAAATAATAGAATGATCTACAAGTGCATTTACATAATTAAGACAAAAATCTATATGGATTTTAACTTGATTTCTAAAAATTCTAATCATATTGATCTAGCAATGAATTTGAATACCTAAACAAAAGAGAGATAGGTCTTCGAATCCCTCCAATGCGGTTGTGCTATTGGTGCAAGAGCACCTGAAACATCCAAGCCAATTTTGAAAATGAAGGAGACCTCAAGGAAATCCAAAGAAAATTAGGAAGATGGAATGCATGATCGAGGTCAACAAATCAACTAGAAGATCCTAGCACCTATTATGAGCTTCAAATAGTGCAATATTTTGTTATACTTCAAAGAATCCAATTTTTTGTGTTTGTAATGTCCTTAAAAGGACTAAAAACTTGATTGTAATGGACTAAGATTGTCCATTTTTTAAGTTATGTTTAAGAAGTCTAGAATAGGCTAGTTTGAGAGTTTAAGTCTTTAGAAAAGAGTTACATATCCAAATAAAGCCATTTATGGTTTTGAAATTCAAATTCTCAAATATAAACGGCTAGGAATATGTTTGGAGGGAGTTAGTGTTTAGTATTATGTTAGGATTAAAACTAAGCTCCAACCGATGAAGTTGGTTGAGTTAGTTTTAAGAAATTATGTTATTCGTTAGAGAGTCTTATTTAGGAAGTCTTTGTCATGAGATAGGGAAAAAGAGAGAATCTAGTATAATTGGTGAATGACAAGTTAATAAGAATTCATTGTTTTCTTGCAATTCATTCATTCTTAAAGCCTCAATTTGATTATTTCAATGTGAAACTAAATTGGAAGAGTTTGTTATTTGATGTTAACTATTTTGAATGAATTTCACATTTGTTTAAGTTTTTTATGTCAGATACTATCAACAAGTCATTCTTTTGTTTAAACTTGTCACTGCAATAGAGTTTTCAAGATAATAAAGATCATCCCATAAATATAGAGGGCCTAATATTCATGGGATGATAGTATCTAACTTGTAATATTTTTCCTAACTATACATATGAAGAGTCAAAGGAAATCAATATGATCACAAGCTGAACAATGGAAAAAATACAAAGAGTTTGTGTGCCAAGTATAGCAGTGGCTAATCTGGCTAAACAAGGGATATGTCTTATGTTGGGGAACATTATATAATGTTCGTTTGATGGTGAATCCATGATTATTTTTTTGTAGGAGTGTGCAAAATTGGAAGATTGAAGAAGCCCTAATAAACAGGGGTTTGGAACCACAATTTAGGGGTTTTGATGTTGTAGAACACTGGGGTCTAATTCCTTTTGGAATTGAGAAATTGGAGGCATAACTAGACACTTTCTAGGTGTTAGGAGTGTCAACAGGTCTTAAACTAATACTTCCTTTGTAAATTGAGTCCTTTTTTTATGCACTGAAATAGGGTAACAGTGCTGAATAGGGGTGTTTGTTCAAAGTAACTATATGAAAGCTTTTGGTATGTTGTTGAACTCTGTAAAGGGTATCTCACAATTTCATTGTCTTATCTATTGTCTTGAGAAAAGGTCAATTTATTATCAATCTAAATCTACAATAGGGCTAATAGGCAATGCATTGGTTCTTTTGAGTTCAATTTGAGAAAGATTTGTGAAATGGGAGTATGACATTGAAATAGAGTCCTAAAAGTCTATAAATCCAAGTTAGTTGTGAGTCTATGAAACCAAAATCATCACTTAGAAGTATTGTGACAAACCTAGACAAGTCAAGTCTTTGAAGCATTTAAGGTTGATGATAAGCACAAGTGCCTAAACCTCTAAAATTTGTAACTCTCATTGTGTTTTGAACACCACCACTACTCCATTTGCATCAGCTACATTGAAGAAATAATAAACATTCCAATATCCATGTAGAAAATAAACCTAAAAATTTTTCTTTTACAAAATCCAATTAGGAACACCAATAATTTGTGCTTGAAGTTGAATAGAAATAAAAAATAAAAAACAAATTAAAACCCTTATGGGTGTATTGATTAAAAAGGGTCAAGTAGCAAAAAGGAAAGAAACCATTCTTTAGCAGTTCTCTAAGATGGCAAGAAGCTATGAATGTCTTTGTGAGTCTACAAGACATGGTAATATGCCTCTCAAAGCATGAGAAGCCCTCGTAAAAATATGATAAAAAATGTGATAAGATCATTCCCCTTGAGCTTGTTGCACAATTCTCGACTACACATGAGTTCATGATGTCAATTTCTAGTTAGCATGGTGTGAATCAAATATTGGAACAAAATAGGAGTGCACTCCTCACCTTTTCTAGCATATCTTCCATCGTAAAGTAACAGTGAAAAAGACATTCCACATTTGTCAACATATTCTCTTTAACAATATCTAGTGTAAAAAAAAATCAAGATTGACAATATCTTAACAATCAAAACATTTTAAAATTAATAAAGAGAGAAACCCTTATATGCTTGAATATTTGCACCAGAAGTCTTGTCAAAACTATTGAAGTGAGAACTAATCAACTTTCTCTGCATAACATTTTAGACAATACCTTTCAATTTTGACATTCTTGCTAACAAGCCCAACCATTGCTAAGAAAAAATTGAAGTGTGCTAAAAGGAGTTTTGTTACACTAGGATAATAAATGTTTGCATATACCCTTTTTAAGGGTAAAGACTCTAGTACATCCACTTATACTATGTAAAATTTGTTGTGTATGAAAGTTGATTTACAACTTACAAATTGGGTAGAGTTGTCATTTTTTAGTGTCCTCGTATTGCCAAATGACTCTAGTATGAGACTTTCTTTGAGAAATAGATTCTCTATTCTTCTACAAGCTCTAATTGATGTATGGTATTGCATTTCTCTTTTTGTAGTTTCTATTTTACCAACACCACTTTCACCACTAAAATACAAACATTTGAGTCTAATAAATATTCCATTAAGATAAAAGCACTTTTAAGTATTAAAAGAGGAAAAAAGAATAATATTATGTAACTTATAAAAAAATTGCAAACTCCAACATAGATATTTCTACAACTTACTATAATACTTTGTTGTTGTTTAAACAATATAAAATACATCGATTCAAACATAAAGTTCAATAATTATTTAATGCTCCTACAACAATAAGATCAACCAATATTTTGAACAATATAAATATGAAATTTTATACCCTAAATTCTATCCTTCCTAAGCTCACAGGCAGTCCACTTTGTGGAAACTTTGGCCCTGTGGGAACTCTTCAGCGACAAACTTGAGTTGGTGTGCTTAGAAACTTAGAAGGTGAGCTCATCATCATTTACAAACTATAATTACCTCATTTTCCTTAACATGGTTGATCACAACAGTCATAAACTATAAATATTAAAATACAAATACTTCTATATCAAGTCATTGAACATGCAACATACAAATTCTAAATCAGATATTTATAATATGCTTATTACTTTGGATATATGCAGATGTCTATAACTTGATGTATAAATATATATAAGTAATCACATGTGGATATCATGTTTTGAAATGTATACATAATTGAATAGAGAGAATTCATAAACAAAATCATTATGCAATGTACATATCAAATGATACTCATACCAAGGAATATAGATCTAGATTTAAGTATTACATTATGACAGATAAACATAAATAGAAAGTATGTAGACATGTGCGGATCAAATCATCTTTGAAGTTGATCTAATGGTGAGACCTCCCAATATTGAACTATTCATTTAAAGCTTAATACAATACTTTGGTTTGTAGATAAAAATATGTTCTACCCTTGTCATTGTAGATGGGAATGATTTTCAACAAGTTATTGAGACTATACCCACCTATACTAGCATTGAATCGACAACCATCAAAGCCAATGAAGCTGGGAAAAGTCTCAATTCCTGTAGGTACTCAACTTTATATTCCAATTCTTGCAATTCATTATGATCCTTTGTTGTGGGGCAATGATGTGCATGAGTTTATGGGGTTGAAGTTGTTCAAAGCAACTATCAAATGACTACTGGAAGCTAGAACACTAAGGAGGGCTGTAACTACCTAATTACAAAATAGCTAAGACCAAAGACAAACATCTATTCAAAATAAGGACTATTTGTATGGTGGCTTGTAGATTGCAATACCATCTATTGTCATATGGGAGTTATGGTAAGAGAGAAATAGATGCATTTTTAAAAATAAAAGGATAGGATAGGAACAACTTACCGACAAGATGGAGGCTACCATTATCAAGATTGTGAATAATAGAATACTGAATATGCAAAAAGTGGAAAAAAAGATGACTTATTAGGATGAGAAGATGAGAGGTAGATGGATTCTGGTTTTGTAATTCCTTGGTATGTTAGTTTGAGCTTCACCTAGTTTCGAGAATACTATAATATTCCCTACTTAACAAGGCCAACCATGTAAAGGTGGAAGTTCATTTGGCTTCACTCCCCTCCCCCTAACATCATGTCTAAATTACCCATTAACATATAATTACATACTTCATTCATTCATTCATCCATTCATGAAATAGGAAATTGATCAAAATTACAATCAATAGCTTGTAATAGAAAAACAAAACTCAACACATTAATATTACATGGGTTTTTATTAAAAATTGAATCCAACAACACTTCTATATTATAATACAATGAAGTTTTTAGAATTTTGAGTGCAATTCCCTAGGTCTCCAAGGATCCATAACATAAAAAGATAGTAAACATATGGATACAAATGTTTTGAAACAATAACTCTTAATGAGCATACCATTCAATGCATTGAATTATGTAAAATGTAGTCATGATATAAAACTAGAAACCTAAATAAGTTCAACCATTTCATGCAGTCATAGCATAAACAATAGCATTTCAATAAGAGATGTAATCAAAATATAAGCATCTAGCAGTGACCACAACAAGAGAAGTTAACTGATGTATAAGATGTTGAACTTTCAATCAAACAAAACTTTGACGAAAATAGAAATCAGTAATGTTTGTAGAGAAACCTAACATACTTGGGATTGCTAGGGGAAACAAGAAGTGTTGATATGCCCATTCCAAAACAAAATAAGAGAATCAAAATATAATAAAAATATTACTGGTGAGGGCAATATATTTAGAGAAAGAAGCATCTCTATTCAAGTACTTAGAACACTCAACATTACAAAAAGAAGCCGATGAAGATTTAATGAAGTGTAGAACTTTCTATTTATTTTGACTACAAAGACTTGGATATGGAAGCAATAGAATTGTCATAACTATTTTAAATGGTATTAAGTAAAAAAAAAACTTTGCTAATTGTTACACATATAACTAAACAATGCTAGAGACACATCAATGATGTGCCAAAGGTTTTCTTCTTACCATGGAACCAACAACATCAACTACCCTTCAAGTGGAATAATCATGCCAGAGCTTGCCACAATTGATGCATTTGCCACAACTAAAGATATGGGAAATGCAAACCAGAGTGTTCTTATTTTTTTGGATGTATTTATGTGATGAGGCATTAAAATACACTATTAGATATCTTAGTGAAACCATTTCTTCCATCCATCTTCAACATTTTCAATCACTAACTATTGAAGTACACCCTTGTCAATGAAATAAAGCATGCTTCCTTCTCAATATGTTGTTGAACTATGCACAACCTTATAATGATGTATGTTTGTACTTTTATAAAAAGTAACATATATCTAGAAATACCAACTAACATTCAACCATCTCAAGAGAAAATGAGTGCTACATTAAAACCAAGGGTAGGCCAAGAATGTAGGAAACAACAAGCTAACATAAAATTGAGAAATCAAAATAAGAGATAGGTGGCATTGGCCAATAGGTGTTGTAGGAGTCTCTTGAGCTACACTAACCACATGAGAAACCCCTCAAGAGTGAGACTTGCCATAGAAGTAGCAACAAGAGAAGATCTAACATCTCAAAAAGACTTGTTATATTGAGAGGAACCATCAACAAGATTGTCAAAAGCATTAACAATCAAGCCATCAAAAATTAACAATCAAGCGATCATTGTGAGCATTCCTCTAGTAGTATGCCACATCCTTTCATCAGGAGCTTATACAACCTAAAGCTAGGTGACCATTGGAAAAACATTGTCTACATATTAAGGAGAGACATTCATAGTGTCTGATGTCTATCCCCCACTATTAGAACATCCCCCACCATTAAAAAAATATCATTAGCCACCTAGAGATCAATAAAAGTGCAATAGGTAGATGAAGAGAATGAAAATTTCTTAATATCTGGCCACTTTCCAACACCACAATGAGAAACATACTCTACTAGCTTCATCACGTCATGTAGTGTCCAGGGGTGATGATGTTTTCTTCGAATGCCACCTTTTGCTATTAGGACTATTCGAACACATTCTTCATCTAGCAAGTGAGAGTTTAAGTACTCTGCGTAGCAATGTTTCTTTGTTGCATCTTGAAGAAATAATGGCTCTTCATTCTCTACAGTTTCATGCACCTAACAAAGATGCAAAAAAATTAATGTTGAACAACCAAGCACATTTTCAAATGAAAGATGTTCATTTTATGCATATAAAAATTAATAATGGTGAAATATTGTATCCCAACATATTGGTATTCATGTACAAGTAGTAATCTTGAAAAAAACCTTTTAATGTCTCTTACAACTTGTCCTTGATTTGATTCTATAACAACTTTGGTCTTCTTTCTTATTTTTGAGAAGATACCATTACCACAGATAGATCTCACACCTAGAGCTTTTTTCACAAGTTTGGTAGTTCTTCCACTAGAATTATATTTTATTTAATTGTAAGAAAATGTGATAAAAAAATTCCATAGCTATTGATTATTTTTAAAAAAATCATTGAATTTTCCAGTGACTATAACTTCACTAATGCATCCAATTTATGTAAATCACACCAAGTTTCCATTTTTCCATTTTTTATGTTTAACATAAAAGCAACATTCTTTATAAGAAAATCACTCCTCAATGAGACTAACATTACCCCTTTCTTTCAAGAAATGGAAAGATTAAATGATCATAGATATCATTGCTCCATTTAGCATTGAATACAATATTTATTTTATAATGCATCCCACCCCTAACAAGACTTACTGGTTTGGCTTGGTTGTATAGAATTCTTTTCATCACCCTTGTTAACTTCTACTGTAAAAGAAAACATTGAATGAAATAATTGAAGCACTCACACATGCACAAGCACATGATAAAGATATTGTAGGGAAGCTAAGATAAGATGGATTAATATGGATAGATCACAATTCTAAAACATGTTGTTGTATCAGTCAATACCAAAATTTTGGGTCTTGGCTTCCAAAAATGGATCTTTTAAGGATTGGTGGCACTCTATCCTTCTTTCCAAAAGACCTTCTCTTATCGCCCTTCAAATTCCATGTCCACTTTTCTGGCAATCTCCACAACCTTGCTGTCTTGGAGCTCTACAATATCAAATTTTCCTTGCTGGGCATGGTTTGGCTCGCCTAGGGAAAGAGCTCAAAATTACTTCCTAGGATTTTGAGGGCCCTTAATTTTTCCAAGAGGAGGTACATAGAGTATACTCACTATCCCGAAGAGGCCATACTATTTCTACAGTGGGATAGTGAGTTACACAATTTCTAATGCCAACTACCTGATTCAGGACAACAGACTAGCAATAAAGAAAAGAATTTAGAAACAATGAAAAATGAAACAAATACACCTACTTTATTGAACCAAAAATGTAATAAAATAGTATAAATACAAAAATAAGTGATACAACAATCAAACTAACTCTAAAAATTTTCCTTTACTCTCAAATTTGCCTTCTTACATTCTAAAAACTAACATTCCAGTATACAGTCCGTACATTAACACAACCAACTCACAACTTTAGGGTTTTAAAAGGTTAAATAGGTCCTCTTAGGTCTTTATCCTTACTATTTATGGCTTCCATTATCCTACTTCATGTTTGGAAGGGTAATTAGAAACTATTTTGCAAAATTGCAACATTTCTTGCATAGCAACTTTTGCATTTTTTCTTGTTTACAATTTTTAACATCTCCTACTCGCTAATTTGGGCATCCCTTAGCTTTTCAATGCTAGGGACCCTTCTCTAGGCTAGAGATCTATGTTAGGACTCCAATACAAGGACTCCCTTAAGTCCTAAGTCACTTATTGCTATATACAAGGGAATGTGTTGATTCTAAGACCATTCAATAACTTCCTACACCCTAGTTAATTTTCCAAAACACACCTAGGTCCTTAGTCCTTTATTCTACTTACTAATAATTTTCTAATAGATAAGGAAATAAAAAAATATACCATGATATGAACTCTAATGGTTGTGATGATTAAAATCCCTCTAATTTAAGGGTTTAAGTTTCCTTCTCCAGATACTTGGTGCTTGATAAGGTGGACTTTGTGTTGTGGATGTTTGGTGTACTCATCATGATTGAACACCATATGTTTTATATTTTAATTCTTCAATATTCTTATTAATGTTACATTGTTGCATCCAAAATTTGAGGAGCATGCTACAAGGTTTCATGTATAATTAAATCCAAGGTGAGCTTGTTGAAAGTGAGCCAGTAAGGTGCAAGTGTTGATTGAAGAGTGTTATTAGGAGCAAAGAACAAGCATCTAGTCCTAGCATTTCCATTGAGTTATCTAGAATGTAAATCAATTTTTTGAGGTGCAACATGAGTTGTGTTGTTGCCAATTGAAGCTATCAATATTTTCTATTCATATACCATGGATGGTGTTAATAAGAGCACTTGGAAGGTGTATGTATGGATACATTGGAATCATTAGATGTACCTTTTCTTATAATGCCCTATAATATTATCATAACTCATGAGTATTGTTATCATAATTTGAAGAAATAAATGTATGAGAATAGAAATGACAATAATATTTTGTATTAGATGTGTACTATATCATTCATGCTTTATTTTCTTGCCAAATGTAAGAAGTCTTTTTTATATGCATTTTGGAAGATGTGACATTTACATACCTAAATCTCATAGTAAGAGCATCTAAACTCCACTTTTGTGTTCTCTCTATAATGAAGAAATGTTTGGTCTCACAATAATAACTAAAACATCTAGGAGATTATTGGAATACGAATAAGAATGTGAATGGTTTTCTACTATAGTAGAATAAGATGTCTCACAAACCGATTCTATTGATGCGCATATATATGTTTGGTGTGCATGAGAGTTAGGATCTCATGCATAGAATTCTATAAAGAAACCAATATTTTAAATTTCTCTTTAAAAAATTAATTCATGCATGAAAAAAACAAAAAATTCAATAAATGCATTGATAGCACTCTTAAAGACTATTTAATAATATTATATAAAATTTGTGTTCTAACAATCTACAACACAAATTTACCTACATAGGTCTAACATAAATATTTGAATCTTACTGATTATTAATAATTTCATTTACCTACTTTCTTCATATGCCCCTAAAGCTATTTTGAGAGAGAACTTAGGCTTGAAGGATTTAATTGTAGTTTCTCAACACCATTGTGGAAGAAGGGAAAAAAGAGGAGACTGGAGTTTATTTGTGGTCCTCTTTTCACAAGAATCTCTTCTATCATTTTCTATATTGGCAGTTCATAACATAAAGCCTACAATATTGGAATCTTGTGAGTCAACTACAATATCTATTTGGATGCAAAATACATGTAGTATTGACTTTTTTTACTGGTACATTACAAAATAGATACCTTCGCAATATAAATTGCTTATACATCAACAAGTTGCTATAGTCAAAATAATATGAACAAATGGAAGACAAATAGATTTGTAAAACCTCAACATGGAAAAGAGAAAACAACAAAAGGCTTGAGAAATTATAATGAACAAATCAATCAAACCCATAAATGCAATCAGTTATAGGTGTTCTGTAAAATCTTTGTAATGACTAAGAGATGAATTACTAAATTGTGTCCATTATTCCCAACTAAAAGTTATCTTGCAAAGATTTGGTTAGTACTATTAGTGTTTCCATTAAAAATTACTATAAGCTTCTCTGTTTCCTATTCAGCTTTGAATGACAATGGCATAATAAAAATAGATATACCCCATGGTGCACTCTAGAGAACTTTGTAGCTTTCACTACTTGCAATATTGGTAAAACTCCTTTGAATGGTACAAGAACTAATCAAAGTAGCCACTATAATTGAAGGAATGCTGAGATAAAAACCCATTCCAATGTTTGATTTACACATAACCTATGTAATTGAGAACCAATGGTGCTAACCCATTTATGTTGCATAAGAATGCAACATAATCATCAAAACTTGGGATTTAATCATACCAATGAAAGTTAGTTCTTGCATATTATGATTTTCTTCTATGCTTGCTATTTGAAATTTTATAAGAAATAATACAAAAAATAGTACCCAGAGAAAAATATTTAAATATCCTATTCATTGCCAATGAAATGAAAGAGCTAAGAAGTGTATAAAATAGGATCTTTTGTCAAAATAAGTTTTTTAGTTGCCACGAGAACAAGCACTGCAAAATTATATAGCATTTGTTTTGAAGAAATAAACTAGAATTTGTACTTGCATTGAAGATCAATCCTGGATCTAAAAGCAACAGTTGGATTCATAGACCCACTTCCCATTTCAAAAGGGGTAGTTGGATTAAGACCAACGTCAGGGTTTTTGTAGAAATGTTGTGCCATTATTGGTGATTATTTCTTGTCATAGATTGATGCAGTGGTGGATAGTGCTAAACCAATGGTTGCTGGGTTGGAATTTCAATATTTATGTTTTAGAAGAGCTGTTGCACCTTCTATAAGTGGTGTTGCTATGCCTCTCCCAGATAATATTGCAAAATTTGGCCTATTTAGCAAGAAATTTGAAGCACTGAGCTCTCTTTTGTCATTTAAAAAAAAAAAATATCATGCAAGATATATAGTTCAAAAATGGCAAGATTGAGAAGATTGGAAGTATTTTGCTTCAAATGGAATGTAGAAATTTGAATTTCAAAAATGGCAAGATTGAGAAGATTGGAAGTATTGTGCTTCAAATGGAAACTAAGAATCATAATCTATCAATTGTACCAAGAGGAAAGTGAAAATTTGAATTTCAAAAATGGCATTTAGCTAGTCAAGGGAAGATTCAAAATATTGTGTTTCAAATGTAAACCAAGGCCAACCTTTTGCATTTCAAAATTAATACATAATCTTCATAAGGTTCTCAATCCTTTAAATAATCGACATTTCTATATATTGTAGGGGATTTTCATAGAACAATCAATTTAGATTATTCAAATTATAAATTCCAAACAAAAAACTAAATCCCACTTCATTCATCATTCATAATGAAATTCTCAACCTATATATGCTAGATTAGTGCACTATGTCACCTACTACCTGTCCAACAAATCAAATATTTTTAATGGACACTATTCATCATAGAGTACTAATAATGACAATTCACACCTAATAAAAAAATTGATTGGCGTGCCTTTCAAACTCAAAAACTTATTGTTAGTCTTCATAAAACATGGACCACTTTATAAGGTAGTTATTACACTATCCAGATAAATTGGTAGGTGGAAGTAGTTCGATACTTGGTAAGTTGAATACCAAGAGTGTTTATGTTGTTGGAAATATAAGAGGAGTAACTGAGAGGGAAGGGGTGAATCAGTTACTACAAAAATAAATCCTAGATCCCTTAGATGTCAATACAAAATGCAAATAGATAACTAAATATTGTTGAAGCTAAGTAAACACAGAATGTTGTAACTCGATGATAACTCGATTAGCTCAGTAAATGATTAACACATAAATTATTAGATTTTATATGTGATCACCATTGCTTTAACTTAGTTAAAAACATATAAAATAAAATAGCATCAACACATTAGACACCATGATTTAATGTGGAAACTCAATTTGGGAAAAACCACCAATTACAACTAGTTACTAATTTTTACTCTTTTGAAACAAGCCTTGTTAGGAGCCAACCCTATTAAAGGTTACAAAACACACTATTAGGTGTGACCCTATTAGAGGATTTGATCACTTTGTTAGGAGTGGCCTTGTTAGAGGTCTTGAGAACAATTCAATAGAATTGCCACCTTGTTAGAGAATTTACAAATAGCTATTAAGCCAACTCTATTAGGAGATTTTAGATCACTACTACAATGGTTAGAGAGTAACAATGAGATGACCTAATTTGAATGCAATTGAATTATTGATTATAGATCTCTGTTCTAGCTTGTACTTGATCCTTCCTGATCAAATATGGCTTTGCTACTCCATAAGGATATTTTGCTTATCCTTCAAATTTTCTTCCTCTTCTCATCGTTAAATCTTCAATCACATCATCATCTCTTGCACTTTTTCTTGTATACTTTGAAATCACAATTTGACCTTATATGTATATCTTCCACTTTGTCAAGTTAACTCAAATACAACTTAGAATAATCAATATTCATCACCTTAGTTGCTTGGAATGAATAGATAAATCAATTAAGCTTAGTTCAATAGAATAAGAAAATCCTTCATTAGTCAATAAAGCTCAGTAGAAACTAACTCAAAAACAATTTCCTTTGTTAACCAATAGAAGCTTGATTAACACTGCAACTTATGAAAATCCTTTACCAACTAAGTGAGCTCAATTACCACTAGTTCCATCTAGCTTTCCTTCATTACTTGAGTGAGCTTAGTTAACACTTGCTTTTTGTAAGTTTTCCTTTGATGCCCGAGTGAACTTGGTAGACACTGCCTTCTGAACTAGGCAAACATAGGAATGCTTGGGAGACACTGAAAATTATCTTCACTACCCAAGTGAGCTCAACATATACTGACTGATAATGATATGACATTTGTGTAACATCAAAGACAACACACAATTAACCAATTGTATCCAACATATATTTCATGAAGCTAAAAGAAGTTGGATGCTTGGTTGGTTAATTGCATAGAGTATTTATGTTTCTACTATGAAATAGTCTAGAATATTTAAACCAATCCCTTGTGTAGATACAAAGTTTTTAAGCATCACAACTGGAGATCAATGAGATAGACTTTCTAGTAATCTCTTAAGAGTAACTAAATGTTATTTAAGGTCCTGTCACACTGCTAAAATACATATGGTTCCATGTTGTGCCAAAATTTATAAGAATAGATCATAAAGAGAATTGGAAGCTACTACAAAATGGGAGAATTATCCCCAAATTTGTTAGACTCTAAAGATATTTACTTAGTATATAGACTATTGTAGAGAGCTTGCAACTTTAAGAAAATTTACTATCATTTTCTCTGTGAAAAGCATGGTGGATTTCAAATGATGTAGTAGAATTTTACAACATTGATTACAATCCTATTAGGAGGCCCAACAAGAGTGCTCATTTTCCTTTTTGTGTTGAAAACTCCCTACCTTGCCTCATTTTTGGATAACTTATTTTTAACTTCCAATTAAAGATCCTTCAAAAAAGGAAGAGAGCAGTTCCGAAGAATCTAATAGTGAGTCATAGGAGGTGAATGTTCCTCAAAAGGTTAATATCTATCCATGTTCCTTGTTTTATTCTAAGTTTTCTTTTGAAGGGAGTATTAATATTTTGTTCAAAAATTTCCCTAGTACAAGGGCATAGAGAATAGCTACATAAGAGTTATAAAGGAAATTGCTTTCAAAATTAATGTGATGAGCACACAATAATATTAGAAGTAGCAGTCAATAAATGGATGGTGTATCTTATGCACATAAATTGTAGTACAAATATATCTATTGTTGCTAGTGCTATTATTAGGTAAAATGAATGTTTCTTTGCTATTCTAGATTTACTATCATCTGGGGGGGATGCAAACTACATATAAAATCTCAAATCTCTGATATTTGTTACATTTATTGTATTAAGCTCAATTTTGTCTTATATCAACATTGGAATTATTCTATCCTACCTTTTCAGATATTGTCATTTTCCTTTAGATTGGTTGCACATTTTGTGTCTGGATAAACTATTTTAAGAGTTTCATCAATAGTTAACTTGATACTCTATTATCCATCATTAAAAGGAAGAGAAGAATGGTAAGTTGTAGATCAATGCCTAATTAGTAGTAGGTTGATATTTTGATAGGTGAAGCTTAACTAAAATTATAAAAGGAAATATCCAAAATAGGAAAGCTAGTTTAGTAGTTATAAATAATTATTGGCATTTTATATTATAATATTTCTATAGCTATAGAAATCTGCCAGTCTCAAAAAATTGAAAGAAAATAACTCATGCAAGCTATAATAGGAAAGGGGATTTTGTGCTAGATTAACCTAGGAAAATCTAGGAGAAATCCAAGCTAACCTTGTGGAAACCATACTGAAATCATCTAGAAAAGAATTATTCAACCAGCTTAGAGCTTCTTGCCTTATAAGACATGTAGACTGAGTAAATTCCAATCAATTCTCAACATAGTAAACTAAGTTGTACGCCATTTTTTCTCTCAAAGAGTAAGAAAGAGTAAAATCTAATAATTTATGTCAAGCCCAAGAAGACATTTTAATATCAGGATAATTATGTATGTTTGCAATAACATAAACATCTTTCATTTCAATAAGAACTAATTACCTCCAATGGAGTTGCAAACAAAGAAGGCTTGATCTATAACTATGTCTTGACTGAAATCATTAACTTGCTTTCCCCAATTCTCTAATGTGTATAGGGAGTTAACTGGAAAATCATGTGGATTTAGCTTTTTTGAGTGTCCATACCTAGGAAGATCAATTGCATAAACCCTGTGGAACTTTGTAAGAATAGGCAAATTCTTCCTCTATGATCACTACAAAATAAGCCTTACAAAACTGTCATGCCCAGAATAATATATCTTCAATAATGGGAAAAGCCCCAATATTACCTGCGAATTTCAATGATACCCAATGTGGGAATGAAGCCCTTGCATAATAACATATAAAACTAATAGTATATGACTATAAGCCCAATGCATGAAGATATAAGAATAATAACATACAAATAAGCATATACTTTGTTTTCTTTTTTTTTTGTGATGACTCGAGTTGGTCAAAATTTTGATGAAATTGGGAAAACTTAGGACATTTTTGACCAACATGGGGATGAAAACCAAAAAAAAAATGAAATCATAGCTTTGGTTGTAAATTTTGGTAGAAAACAAGTTCAAATGTACTAGTGAAAAGGAACCGTGAGATTGAGCACTTTATCTTTTTCACTTGCGATATTACAACACATACATATCTTAAGATAATAGAACTAAAAAAACCACTCTACGATCCTTTGTAAACCTTATGTCATAACATTGTAAGAGACAATTTGAAAGACAAATAAACTCTCACTTAGATATAAAACATAGGGTAGGGGCTAGACTTTGATTTTTATAAAATCTCTTATGGGATAGGATGAAATCACAACCCTAGGGAATCATTTTCACACTAGGGAAAGGGAAATTATAACTAGATTAGGGAAAAAATATCTTGTTAGGGCCATCTTGTAAAAATGAAAACAAATAACACATGAACCGTAACATCACAACAAACTTTTAAAACATTTTCACCATAAAATTTACAATTTTAGTTTTGTGAAAATAGGGGCTGTCAAAGGCAATCACAAATGTTATTGTCCTTGCAAGAGTTGTAATGGTTTAAAGATAAGAAGAATCAAAATCAAAATAGCTAAGAGACATTGTATGGAGAATGATCACACTAAAGAGGGGTTTGATTATTATCCATTGGTAATTTTTATGTTATATTGTTTTCACAATTAATATACATATGAATCACAGAATGGGGGTTTGATTATCATCATTTTTATTTGGGTCAATCTCCCTAGGGTAGTATGTGATATGGACCAAGACATCTTGAAGGGACATGGAGGATTGAGTATTGAAGGAGAAGATCATGATCCCATGGAAGATCATGATCATGTGCCGGATAACACATTTCAAGATGATGGTACAAATGCATTGATCCATGACACATTTGGTACTTATGCTATTGCTAATGATGATGATGATTATGATGAGGATGCCATTGTCCATGATATACCTCTACTTGAGAAGGCAAAAATGACCCTTTACAAAGGACCCCAATCAACTCTTCTCTCTGTTGTATTATTGTTGGTGAATTTCAAGGTTATGAATGGTTTATCCAACATAACAATGTCAAGTATGCTAAGGTTTGTGATATACGTTATCATAGTATATAAAAAGTGAAATATGTATCACTAATTTTTTTTGTACTAATGGATTATATTTTTTTGTTGTAAATTGATAGGTGACTATTTATTACCACCATAAAATGTTCTCCCTCACTCCTATCAAGAATTATGTGGCACTATGAAACATATTGGAATGGAGTATCAATCAATAGATGCTTTTCCTAAAGATCATATAATTTATCATAATGAACACAAAAATGTAATAGAATGCCCTAAACACCATAGGAGAAGATATTGAGATGATCAAGTGACAAAAAAAGGTGCCTTGCAAGGTTGTTCATTACATCCCCATTATTCCATGTCTTAAATGATTATTCAAGTACAATAGCTTGGCATAATTTATGGATTACCATTTACAAAATGGAAGTCATGATGACATTATTCAAATACCTATGGATGGTTCAACATTTCTAGACATAGAGGAAAAGTGGCCACACTTTAAAGAAGAACCTCAAAATTTTAGGCTTTCTCTGGCAACTGACGGTATCAATCCATTTGGAGAGATGTGATCCATTTACCAGGTGTGGCCTATTTTTGTTATCAACAATAACCTTCCTCCATGGATGTTAATAAAGAGGGAGCACATTATGTTGACAATGATTGTTCCTAGTATTTTATTATTTTATTGTTACTTACAGGTTGTTGGAAATATAAGAGGAGTAACTGAGAGGGGAGGGGTGAATCAATTAGCACAAAAATAAATCCTAGATCCCTTGGATGTCAATACAAATCAAAACTGAACTCTATTGTAACTCGATAAACACACAAAAAAAATGTTGTAACTCAACAAATGCTTAACATTAAAGTCTTAAGATATTATCTATGGTTAATCTTACTTTAACTTAGTTACATACATAAAATAAATAGCATGAACACAATCGACACCAAGATTCTAATGTGGAAACCCAATTTGGAAAAAACCACCAATTGCAACTAGTTATTGATTTTCACTCTTCTGAAGTGAGCCTTGTTAAGAGCCAACCCTGTTATAGGTTACAAAACACATTGTTAGGTGTGACCCTGTTAGAGGATTTAATCACTTTGTTGGGAGTGGCCTTGTTAGAGGTCTTTTAGACCATTCAATAGAAATTCCACCTTATTAGAGGATTTACAAATAGTTGTTAAGCCATTTCTGTTAAGAGATTTAGATCATTGCTACAATGGTTAGAGAGTAACAATGAGATGACCTAATTTCTTATGCAACTAAATTTCTATTTATAGATTTCAATTCTAACTTGTATACTTGATCCTTTTTGATCAAATGTATCTTTGCATCTCAATAAGGATATTCTTCTTATCCTTCTATTTCGCTTCCTCTAAGTATCATCAAATCTTCAATTATGTTCCACCCATTTAATCCTCAACTTGACCTTATATTTATATCTTACAATTTATCAAGTCATCTTGAATATAACTTAGAATAATTAATATTCATCTCCTCAGTTGGCTAGAACCAACAAACAAAACTATTTAACTCAATGTGCCAAAAGAAGAAAATTCTTTATTAGCTGACCTTACTTTGTAGATACTAACTTAGAAGTGATTTTCCTATTTTAACCAAGTGAACTTGGTTAACACTGCATTTTAATAAAGTTCCTTTGGTAACCAAGTGAGCTTGATTAACACTAGTTCTTTCCAACCTTTCCTTCATTAACCACGTGAGCTCAGTTAACACTCAAATTTTGCAAACTTTACTTTGTCATCTGAGTGAACTCTATTAACACTGCCTTTTGAACTAGGCAAACTTTGGAATGCTTGGTAGACACCGAAAACTATCTTCAATGCCTGAATGAGCTTGGCATACAATGACTGGAAATGATATCAAATATTGTGTAGCATCAAAGACAATACACAATTAATCAATTTTTTCTAACAATCTCCCTCTTTGGCATTGATGACAACATAACATGTCATAATACAATAAATTTTTAGAGCAAGAATAAAGTAAGGAACATACACTTAGTTTCTGATGGGAACACAACCCAAGCACAGAAATGACACGACAGGAAAGGAATTTTTTTTATTAATTATGAAAATATGCTAGTACAGTTAGTGCAGAGAAAATAGACTTCAAAACATGCCTTATGGGCTTACAATAGCACAAATCTGGAGATAATTTCTCCTTTTAGTACCTCCTCTCAAACTCCACTCCGAAATGCCTTTTACAATGCCAAAAATGTTCTTAAATAGACCCCAAAGGGTTAAGGATTAGGAATACATTCTAGAAAGTGCTAGTTGGAATCCATCAACTAAATAGAAAGCTCCAGAAGTCGCATTAGAAGTCAGCACAAAATTAGAAGAATTTAGAAACGGTAACTAAACTTTCGAGAGGCATAACTTTTGAACCGTAGCTCTGATTGACAAACCATTTACATTTTTGAAAAGCTCTTGAAGTGCTCTATAGCCTTATGGACCAGATTCACTCATCTCCCATTTTTTGGCCCTATTAAAGATCATTTAATGCCCCTAACTTGACTTTGAAGCATTCTTAGGTCTCTAGAAACCGAAAAACTACGATAACTTTCAAACCGTGGGGCCTTTTGACTTGATTCTTTTTTTGGAATGCTCTAAATTACAATGACAATAATTTGACCAATTTAAACCTTCTAGTTCACCAAAATGATGGCTCAATTACATACTCCTATTTTTTTGGCATTTACACATATCCCAAGGTGATTAAAAACTCTAACCCAGAACACTAATAGTGGAACTGTGAGAGTTGGAACCTTTATTTGACCCAAATGGGTATCTAGAAATGAAAACACATGAAACAAAAACTAAGTCTAAGTACATTTTTTTGGGTGACACAAGATTTCCCTTATACCTCTGAATGCTCCTACATTAGACACCCAGGGTAGATCGAAAAGTGACCCTGTCACTTTATGACTAACCACTCATAAAGACCCTCCTTGGTCTTGAAGGCAGTTTTCCACTCATCTCCTTCTCATATCCTTATTTGGTGATAGCCACTCTAGAGATCTATCTTTGTGAAGTACTGAGCTCTACTCAAACAATCCATAAGATCATCCATTCTTGGCAAAGGAAACTGATACTTGTTGGTTATCCTATTTATAGCTCGAGAGTCTATACACATCCTCCACTCTCCATCCTTCTTTGGTGCCAGTACTGCAGGTACTGCACATGGACTCAGGCTCTCCCGAATCAACCCGTTCCTCAATAGTTCTCGAACCTGTCTATTTAGCTCCTCAGTTTCAGTAGGAGTCATCCTATGAGCAGCCTTCTTAGGCAAACTAGCTCTTGGGATCAAATCTATCTGATGACTAATTTGCCTTACCGGTGGCAATCCTTCTAGAATATTATCAGAGATGATATCTCCAAATTCACCTAGTAAATCTGAAACTTCAAGTGGTATTTCACTACTACCTTCTTTATCTTTCCTAGGAATCAAAGCATAGCACATACGCTGATGTTTCATGCCATCTAAAAAATTCCTTCCATCAACAAGACAAATCCTAGCACTGCTACATACCTTTTCACCTTCCTTTTTCATGGGTTTCAGTTTGTGGCAAACTCCATCCTTTGTTAGAGAGTATGTGTTTGCATGACCATCATGTACTACATGCCTATCAAACTGCCATGGGCTACCCAACAATAGATGGCAAACATCCATTGGAATAACATCACAGAGAACTTCATCATGGTAACTCCCAATTTTGAGCTTCACTAAACATTGTTCCCTTACCAGGACCTTATGATCATCTTAGAGACCATCTCCTCTGATACCAAGTTATCACTGCTACCACCATCAATGATCACATCACAACATTTATCCTCACACTTGCACCTAGTAAAGAATAAACTCCTCCTTTGTCCTGGTTCAATCTCACCACTTAATAGGACCCTTTCATTTACTAAAGTCTCTCCTCTTTGTGCATCCTCATCCACATGAGCAACCCTAGCTTGACCCTCAGCTCTCTTATCTGTCCTTCCTTGTTGTTGAGGGCATTCAAAGGCACGATGATCTTCTTCATTGCAATGGAAATAGGTACCATGGAAGCCTTCTCTTCCTTGTCCATGTCCTCTACCTCTTCCTCTCAGATTTCCAATGTCTTGATCATGGGAGTAGTTGAAACCCTCATTCCTCTGGTTCCTGCTAGTACCCACATCTTCATTTTTCTTTTGAGTTTCATTTTAGCCTCCAGATGACCTACCACTACCCCTTCTTCCTTGATCACACCCTCTTTGTCTCCCTTCAAACTTTTTATTTAGCTTCTCTTCAACTCGTAGGGCAAATTGGTATGCCTCTTCAATGCTGGTCATTCTTACCAGACTTAATTCCTCTTGGATGCTAGGTCGCAACACACTGATATAATGAGAAACCTTCTCCTTATTTGCTTTTGCATGATCCACTCTAATCAAAAGTCAATAAAACTCCTCTATATATTCCTGGACTAATTTTTCTACTTGCTTTAACCCATGCATCTTCTTGAACAAATCAAGCTCGTAGTCAATAGGAATGAACTGCTTCTTTAGTTTGTCCACCATGCGTTCCCACCTTGTGATCTTCTCCTTTCCTCTTCTATTTCTTTCCAATTGAACCTCTTGCCACCAGATTTTGGCATGTCCTTTCAGTTTGGCCTTTGCAAACTTAACCCTATCTAGATCCCTAATATCCTCATACTCAAAGTACTCTTCTAGTTTATTGATCCAATCGATCAACTCATTTGGTTTCAAATTTCCTGAAAATACACACACATCAATTGTAGCTCTTTTCTATAACTTAGTAATGGCTCTAAAAAGCCTCTCGTCTACCTAATTTAGAACTTCCCTGTCAACTTCCCCTTTTGATCCAATTTCTTCTTCTTCATTGTCGTCCTCACTTTCGTCACCTACAGTAACATTTGTTCCTGTACGGAGCTCGTCGTAAAATGCTTGTGCCTGCCTTTGGAGGGCTCTAACCTCCTCAGGATTAATAGCTTTGGCCATTTTACCACGCTCTCTTCATGGAGGCATCTTCTTATTCAAACCCACAACCACACAGTCCTAGTGCAAATTTCCTTACAGTCGGCGCTCTGTCTACACACTCAAGAAAACCCGCTCTGACACCACTTGATGGGGACACAACCCAAGCACAAAATGGACACAATAGGAAAGGGAAAATTTTATTAACTATGAAAATATGCTAGTACACTTAGTGTAGATAAAATAGACTTCAAAACATGCCCTATGGGCTTACAATAGCCTAAATCTGGAGATAATTTCTCCTTTCAGTACCTCCTCTCAAACTCCACTCCGAACTACCTTTTACAATGCCATAAATGTTCTTAAATAGACCCCAAAGGGTTAAGGATTAGGAATACATTCTAGAAAGTGCTAGTTGGCATCCATCAACCAAATAGAAGGCTCCATAAGTCACATTAGAAGTCGACACAAAATTAGAAGAATCTAGAAATGGTAACCGAACTTTCGGGAGGCATAACTTTTGAACCGTAGCTTTGATTGACGAACCATTTACATTTTTGAAAAGATATCCAAGTGTTCTATAGCCATATGGACCAGCTTTTCTCATCCCCCATTTTTTTGCCCTATTTGAGGTCATTTAATGCCCCTAACCTGACTTTGAAGCATTCTTAGGAGGTCTCCAGAAATTGAAAAACTGTGATAACTTTCAAACCGTGGGGCCTTTTGACCTGATTCTTTTTTTGGAATGCTCTAAATTAAAATGAAAATCATCCAACCAATTTACACCTAGTTCACCAAAATGATGGCTCAATTACATACTCTTTTTTTGGCATTTACATGTATCCCTAGGTGATTAAAAACTCTAACTTAGAACAGTAATAGTGGAACTGTGAGAGTTGGAACCTTTATTTGACCCAAATGGGTATCTAGAAATAAAAACACATGAAATAGAAACTAAGTCTAAGTACTTTTTTTTTGGGTGACATAGGATTGCCCTTATACCTCTGGATGCTCCTGCATTAGTTTCATTTTGATTCTCATCCTTGAGAACTCCCTCTATCAATGCAAACTCCCTCTACCTTCAGTTCCTTCCTTTGTTAGCAAAACTTTGCCTTAAACATCTTTTTTTGATAGCAAATTCTCCTAGTTTCATTTTGATTCTCATCCTTATGAACTCCCTCTATCAGTGTGAAATCCCTTTGCCTTCAGTTCCTTCCTTTCTTAGCAAAACTTTTCCTTCAACATCTTTCTCTGATAGAAAACTCTCCCTCTTTATGTTGGAATTATTTTTAGAATAACTAAGAGGGGGGATGAATTAATTATTCAAGGTCCAGATGTATAGACAATTTTTTTTTTCACAATTTAATGAACCCATAAAACATTCTTACCCATGTATGCATTCATTGTGTATCAACTAAGACTTATATGTTACTATCAAATCAACTTGCAAAAATGTAAAGCATGAAACACAACACATCCATTAGGACATTTGACACAATCATTTATTATGAAAATCCAATTTGGGAAAAACCACCAGTAACATGCTATTCCTTTTGAAGTGATGCCCTATTAAAGGCTAACCCTGATAAAGGTTGCAATACACATTGTTAAATGTGACCTAGTTAAGAGATTTTAATTGCCCTATTCAAAGTGAGCCTTGTTAGAGGAGTTTAGGCCATTCACTTGGAATGCCACCCTGTTAAAGGATTTTTCAATGACTATTAAGTCAACCTTACTCCAATGGATTTAACCTAGACTAATACAATAGTTAAAAAGTAATAGTAGAGCTTTGATTTGATACAACTCACAACCTTACTTGTAGATTAAAAATCTCTATTTAGTCCTCAACTCTACTTGGATTCCATTCTTTGTGACTCTAATAGCTTGTTCACCTTTCAAGCATACATCTTCTTAAGCCTTCTTGTTTAGTACATCATTGTAGACTTCTTCACTTGGATCAGTTGATGAAGCAAAACCCCTTTCTCCTTCTCCTTATCAGATTCTTGCCTCAAACTCTCTAAATCTTTTGCTTCATGACCAAACATTCCTATATGCAGGAAATTAGAACATTTTCCCACTCATTATCCTTCATCTAAATTAGGGTTTATGGATGGATTAGGTAGGATACAATGTATCTACCCCATATCTTGTCTTCTCTAGATAATTCTCTTAGAATCCATTTGAATTCACCTTCGAAATGGTTTACATAAGATCCCATGCCACTAGCTCATTAATCTTATCTTCCTCTTGATTTACAAGTTCCAAGAAAACAAACTTGTCAGCTTTTATTTGGAAGATCTTTGATCTTTTTCATAATGCAATAACTTGACATTATCAATCTTCTGATGCTCGACACATATTGTGTCACTTGAAATCAACTGTAAAATCACTCAGCATCTACTAGATTTTATTGGTGCTTGACATCAACTAAAAATTACTCAACATCTACTATCTTGCTTGGCATCTACTAGAATTTCCTTTCACTCGGCTCCAACTGACTTTTTTCTCAGCTTGAACTAACTTTGCTCAGTACCTACTATCCACTTGGTCAATCTTGGCAAATGAACTTTGTTTATAATTTATTCTTCTAAACTTTCTAAGTGTAGCCAACCATTTTGTAACCTCAAGCAGATCATCAATACATTATGTTATCAATGTCTTTGTTAGTTTGTGGTGATTGATCAGGAAAGTATTGTACATCATAAATTCTTTAGGGCTCTTTTTTTTTGGGCCCTATTTTATCAAAATTTTGGTTCAACATGTAATTATTAATTATAACCTTAAAGTGGTTTAATACTTGTATAAAAGGGCTTAGGGTTAGGGATTGTTTAATAGCTGTGATGCAAAAATTGGTTCTTATGGCGATATTGAGCTATAAGAGATTATAGATTGTAATCAAGTTGTAATCACTATATCATAATAATATCAAACTTATTGTTTGGTGGACATAGCCCAGGGATTGGGTGAACCGCATTAAATCTTGGTGTCTTGTGTTCTTTTCTATGTGATCTATTATTTTATGATATTGGTTATATTTGCATGTAATTGTTATTTTTGTTTGTTGTTTAATCCTAACAATCTTAACTGACTCTTGTAAACCTTTCCTCTAGGTACTTTTGTTACATCTTCTTGATCAAATCCTCTTCATCAATCAACTAAGTGATAGTACTTGAAACATATAAGCAATTATCTTACCAACAAATAGTAGGTTTGACAACATTGACAAAAAAATGGTTGAAACACATATTCTTCTTCAAAAATCTTTCTAATCAAAGATCTTTTCAATTAGATAACAACAAACTCCCTCTTTGTCATTGATGAAAAACCAAATTGATCAACCAAGTCAATCAAATGATGAACATCTTGTTTCATCAATCTAACTCAGTTAAAATAGTAAGGTAATATCAAAAGGAAAACTTGTATTGAAATTTATTCCTCTGCCAACAACTTCCATTTTCTGATTAGGTTACAAAATATAACTCCCTATGAGTTCCTTCTATATCTTCTCTCTTTCATACTGAATTGATCAGTAGAATATCTCCCTCTTTGTTCTGATCCTTCCTTTGATTATTTTCTACTTTCTCCCTCTTTCTTTCCTTTGATCTTCTAATCCTTTGATGATGTACTTTCTCCATTTTTCCTCTTGCACTTGATCAGTTTAATATGCTTTCTCCCTCTTTGACAACAATTCCAAAGACATATACTCAACACTTGGCATCTTTAATATATGCAAATATAGGGTTTTGTAGGTTCTTCAATTTTCTCCCTCTTTCACCTTACTTGTGATTGTTTTGTAGTTTCAATTCTATGATTACTTTAGGCAATTTTTAAAAGTAAGATACACTACATCAATTTGTTTTAAATGAATGCCAACTTGTTTGGTGTAGGGCACTCCCTTTTTCTTTTACATAGCCTTTAATAGGGGTATCACCCCTAGTTTACCTCTTAGATACTCATAAGTATCCTTAGGTAATGCTTTTGTGAAGATATCAACAATTTTCTCCTTTGTGTTAATATATTCCATCTTCACCTCTTTATCTTGAACTAATTTCCTTACATAATGATACTTGGTTGCAATGTGTTTTGTCTTTGTATGCATCATAGGATTCTTTGATATATTGATAGCACTTGTATTAGCACAATAAAGTGTCACTCATTCTATGATCTCTTCCTTCATTCCTTAAGTAGCTATTTGATCCATACAATGTTTTTGCAATTAATAGTAGCAACAACATAGTTTGCTTCAATAGTGGTTTGGGAAGTACAATTCTACTTCTTGCTAGTCCATTTAACTAATCTCTTACCTAAGAAGAATGCTCCTCCATTGGTGCTATTTCTGTCATTAATATTTCAAGCCCAATCATCATCCATGTAAGCTCTTAGTTCAAAATTTTTATTCTTCTTATAGTATAAACCAAACTCTTCTATTCCTTTCATGTGTCTCATTATCCTTTTCATAGCCAGCAAGTGATTCTCTTTAGGATTAGCAGAGAATCTTGAAACTATCCCTACAACTAATGCAATATCAGGTCTGCTGTGTACTACATATTGTAATTTTCCAAATGTAGATCTGTATAATGTTTGATTTACCTCAGTTGAATCATCATTCTTTGATAGCTTGAGTGTTATCACCATAGCTGTACTTATTGGTTTGGAATTCTCTAGTCTAATTGTCTTCAATATCTCTTTGATATATTTTGATTGAGTGATATACATACCATATTTCATTTGATATACTTGTGGTCCCACAAAGAATTTGATCTCACCAAACATTGACATTTCAAATTCTTGATTCATCTGATTTGCAAAGTCCTTACACAAAGCATCTTGTCCTCCAAATATGATATCATCAACAAATATTTTAGATAATAGTATACCTTTGTCCTTATTTGTTTTGATATACAAATTGCTATTATCATTAGTCCTTTCAAATCCAATCTTCATAAGATAAGTATGAAGTCTCTCATACCATGCTCTTGGTGTTTGTTTCAATCCATATAAGGCTTTGTGCAGTCTACATACCATGTTCTTATCATTTTTATCAAAAAAACATTTTGGTTGTTCTATGTAGACTTCTTCTTCTAATATGCCATTCATAAATGTAGACTTAACATCCATCTAATAAACTTTGAAACCTTTGTATGCAGCATAGTCAAGAAAAATTCTCACTCCTTCCATTCTTGCAATAGGGGAAAATGTCTCACCATAGTCAATTCCTTCTTCTTGTGCATATCCTTTGCAAACTACTCTTGCTTTATTCCTTGTCACTTCACCATTCTCATCTAGCTTGTTTTTGAATACTAATTTGGTGCCAATCACATTCTTCTCTTTTGGTCTAGGAATTAGACTCCATGTCTTGTTCTTCTCTATCTACTAAATTTTTTCTTCCATAGCCTTGTACAAGTCATCATCTTCCAATGCATCTTTCACTATCTTAGGTTCCTTCACGCTTAACAAACATGATTCACTTCTCAATCTATTTATTGTCATTAGCCTTGCATCTTTGTCTCCAATGATTTGATCTTCCAAGGATGATGTCTTTTGACATATTTGGCCAATCTTGGCTTAGTTCTTGTAACTACATTTTTTCTCTTAGCTTCAGTGTCACTGTGTACATCTCTGTTAGGTGTTTCAACATCTCTTTCATGTGTGTTGATCTCAAAATCAAAATGTGCATTTTTCTCATTTTACAACTCAGTATTTAAATGCAACTTGGTTCCTAGATGTAACTTGGCATTCATAGGTTGTGACTCAACAATTATTTAGACTTTTTGTTGGTTTGCAAATTGATTTGTAGCATCTTCTTTAGAAGGTATTCCTTCATAGAAATATAAAAATGATTTATATTCTTCTAATTCCTTTGTAGGTTCAGTCTCATGTACTTATGCAAACTCATCAAAATTCACATTTGCGCTTTCCATAATTTTGTTAGTGTTAGTAATTAAACACTTGTAAGCTTTACTTCTTGTGGAGTAACCAAGGAATATACCACCTTCAATTTTCACATCAAACTTTCCACTCCTAACATCTTTAAGAATATAACATTTTCTTCCAAATACCTTAAAGTATTTCACATTAGGTGGATATCAATACCATAGTTCAAAAGGTGCTGAATTATTACCTTTCTTGACTTGCACATGGTTCAAGGTAAATACAACAATACTCACAACTTCTCTCCAGTATTTTAGAGCAACATTCTTCTCCATCATGAGTGTTATGGCACAATCCAATATAGACCTATTTCTTCTTTTAGCAATTCTTTTTTGTGGAGGGGTCCTCGATATAGATGTCTATCTTTTGATTCTTCTATCATTACAGAACATCTCAAACTCATTTGAAGTGAATTTTCCTTCTTTGTTTGATCTCAAGCATTTTAGACCTTTACCTATTTGTTTTTCAAATCTTGCCAAGTACCACTTAAACATTTGAAAAGCATCAAATTTTTTTTTAGAAACATGACTGTCATCATCCTAGAGTAATCATCAACAAATATGATTATGTACTTATCTCCTTTGTAGCTTTTTACTTCAATAGGACTACACAAGTCAGTATGAACAATTTCTAGTATTTCCTTAGAGGTATAAGCTTTACTTTTAAAGCTTGACTTTGTCAGCTTGCCTAGTTGACATTGTTTTCATATTATATTATTAGGTTTCTTCAACTTAGGCAAACCTCTAACTCTTTTCATGTTATTGATACTAATTAGATTATAAAAATTAACATGACATTATCTCTTTTGCCAAAGCCATACATCATCAAATTTTTCAATAAGATAAGTAGCATCTTCTATATCCAGATAGAACAAATTACTTCTAGTTTGATCGCCTTTTCCAATCAAGTTTCCATTTATGTCATATTACTTGGAAGTTTTGTTTTCAAACTCAACTTTATATCCCAAATTATTCAATTGTGACACACTTAACAAGTTATAATTCAATCCTCCAGCATAGTATGCATTGTCACATGCAATCTTATCTATGAGTTTGATGGGCCCTTTTCCTTTAATCAAACATGGTGCATCATTACCAAACCTTACACTATTTCCATCATAACAAGTTAAGGTAACAAAATTAATTTTTCTCCAGTCATGTGATGTGAGCATCCACTATCAATGATCCATTTGTCATTCTTGTTCACACAAGTCACAAAAGAAATTACCTCATCCTCATCAAATTCATCCTTCATTGCAACATATACCATTTCATCATCATGTTCATCAGAGTCATGTTCATCAACAATGTAGCATGACTTCTTTCCTTTGTCTCTGTAGTTTGTACCATCATCCTTTCTTTTATTTTTGTGCTTGTTTCCTTCTTTGCAATTCTTTTTCTATGTACACCTTGTAGCTATATTACCTACTTCATTTCAATTGAAACAAATGATGGGTAACTTACCTTTTCCTCTATGAAATATTCTTGCTAGTAATGCTTCCAATTATTCAATGTCTTCCTCAGCTATGTTGCTTTCACTGGATGCATATTTTATCTTTCTTTTCTTCTTCTTCTGCTACTTTACCTCCTCAAAATCCTTCAATAACAATTTTGCTTTGAAAGCTGATTCAATACTCTCTGGTTTGTAGTTGTCAAAATTAGATAGCTCAAAAGTAATGAGTCTACCTACTAGACCTTCAAGGGTTAGATCATTTCCTAGTATACATCTTAACTCTTGGATTGCAGAAACTTTAATGGCATAAACAAGTAATAATGTCCTCAAGAATTTTCTTAGCACAGTATCATCATGTATTTTCATAGTAGCACCTTTTATTGCATTAACAACTTCTTTTATCCTAGCAACATATTGAGCAATATTCTCACCTTCTTCCATTCTCATGTCATCAAACTTACCTCTGAGAATCTATAACTTGGCTCTTTGAACATTTTTGTCTCCTCTATAGATGGTGGCTAGGGCATCCCACATCTTCTTTGCACTATCAAGGCCTTTGATATCATCAAATTTGGCATAGCTTAGCGCAGAGGTGATCTCCAACATTGCCTAATTGTTGTCTTTCATTTTATTGATATCTTCAGTAGTTAGGGTTCCTGCTAGATCAACATGCTCCACTTAAATGTAAGATTGTGCATGATCTCCAAGTCCTCTAAGGTGTAGCTTCATCAAAATTTTCCATGCAAGAAAGTTATCTCTATTGAGCTTGAGTACTTCTCTTTTTGACATCTTGATCTTTGTGCTTCTAGTGCCTTAAAACTAATGCTCTTACATAGATGATTGTGATACTAGTTGTTGGAATTCTTTTTAGAATAATTGAGAAGGGGGCATGAATAAGTTATTCAAGGTTCAGATATACAAACAAAACTTTTTCACAATTTAGTGAACCCAAAAAACATTCTTACCCATGCATGCATTCATTATGTATCAACTAAGACTTATATGTTACTGTCAAGTCAACTTGTAGAAATGTAAAACATGAAACACAACACATCCATCAGTACATTTGACATAATGATTTAAAGTGGAAACCTAATTTGAGAAAAACTACCAGTAACATGCTACTCCTTTTTCACTCTTTTGGAGTGATGCCCTTTTAAAGGTCAACCCTATTAAAGGTTACAATACACACTGTTAAATGTGACCTAGTTAAGGGATTTTAGTCACCCTCCTAAAAGTGAGCCTTGTTAGAGGACTTTAGGCCATTCACTTGGAATGCCACCCTGTTATAGGATTTTCCAATGACTGTTAAGTCAACATTACTCCAAAGGATTTACCCTAGACTGATACAATTGTTAGAAAGTAACCAATAGAGCTTTGATCTAATACAACTTACAACCTTACTTGTAGATTACAAATCTCTTTTTAGTCCTCAACTCTACTTGGATTCTATTCTTTGTGAATCTGACAGCTTGCTCACTCTTCAAGCATACATCTTCTTAAGCCTTCTTTCTTAGTACAACATTGCAGACTTCTTCACTTGGGTGACTTGATGAAGCAAAATCCCTTTCTCCTTCTCCTTATCAGATTCTCACCTCAAAATCTCTAACTCTTTTGCTTCATGACCATACATTCCTATATATAGGAAATTAGAACATTTTTCTGCTCATTATCCTTTATCTAAATTAGGGTTAATGAATGGATTAGGTAGGATACAATGTATCTACCCCATATCTTGTCTTCTCTAGAAACTTCTCTTAGAATCTATTTGAATTCACCTCCAAAATAGTTTACAAAAGATTCTGTGCTACTAGCTCATCAATCTTATCTTCCTCTTGATTCACAAGTTCCAAGAAAACAAATTTGTTGACTTTTATTTGGCAAATCTTTTATCTTTGTCATAATGCAATAGCTTGGCATTATCAATCTTCTAATGCTCAGCACATACTGCGTCACTTGACATCAACTATAAAATCACTCGGCATCTACTAGATTTTACTCATGCTTGGCATCAACTAAAAATTATTCAGCATCTACTATCTTGCTCAACATCTATTAGAGTTTCCTTTCACTCAGCTCCGACTAACTTTTTGCTCGGCTTGAACTAACTTTGCTCGACACCTACTATCTACTTGGTTAAGCTTGGAAAATAAACTTTTTTAAACTTTATTTTTCAAAACTTTCTAAGTGTAGCCAACCATTTTATAACCTCAGGTGGATCATCAATACATTATTTTATCACTATCTTAACTAATTCTTGTACTTCATTACATAATTATAACTCAACCTTTCCTCTAGGTACTTTTGTTACATCTTGTTGATCAAATCCTCCTCATCAATCAACTAAGTGATAGTACTTGAAACATATAAGCAATTGTCTTAGTAGTAGATAGCAAGTTTGACGTCAGTGAGAAAACAATGATTAAAACATGTAGTCTTCTTCAACAATCTTTTCAATCAAATATCAACACTTTGTTATTATACAAAGTTCTTCCTCATTGACATTGCCAAACAAAATTTCTTTTGATATGATATCAAAAATCTCCCTCTTTGACATCTCATGCCAAAGATGATATTAAGTGAATATCAATGTATCTCATGTACTGATTCATTTGAAATATGCCCTTGTCAATACTACATCAACTAATTGATTTTCAACATGGTCTATTTGATGCATTACTAAACTACATTTAGTGAGCTTTAGATAGGGGAAAGACCCCTAACTTACCTTTTAGATACAAAAATGCATCTTTAGGTAATGGCTTAGTAAATATGTCTACAATTTTTTCTTTAGTATTCACATATTCCAATCTCACCTCTTTATCTTGGACCAATTCTCCCAAAAAATGATATTTTATGGCAATGTGTTTTGTTTTGGTATGCATCATTGGATTCTTTGATATATTAATTGCACTGGTGTTATCACTGAAGATAACCATTGGATCCTTGATTTTTGTCTTCATACTTGCCTACAGTTGCTTGAACCAAACAACATTTGAACAATTAACTATTGCTGCCACATATTCTACCTCTGCTATGGATTGAGAAATACAATTTTGTTTCTTGCTTGTCCAAGACAGTAGTCTTTTACCAAGAAAGAATGCTCCACCACTAGTGCTCTTTCTGTCATCAACATTTCTTGCTCAATCAACATCTATGAATGTTTTCAAATCCAAATTGCCTCCTTTTTTGTACAATAAACCATAGTCTTTAGTACCTTTTAGATATCTCATGATTCTTTTGATTTCCATCATGTTATTTTCTTTGGAATTTGCTAAGAATCTTTCCACCATACCAACTACTAATGCAATATCACGCCTTGTATGCACTACATACTACAATTTTTCAATCATTGATGTGTATGTGGTTTGATCTACTTCCTTGGAATCATTATTTTTGGAAGGCTTATATCCATTAGACATAAGAATTCCAACTAGTCTTGAATCTTCCATTCCAAACTTCTTTAGTATCTCCTAGATATATTTAGATTGAGTAATGTAGATACCATCTTCTTCTACTGGATTTGCAATCCAACAAATAATTTTATCTCTCCAAACATAGAAATCTCAAATTCTTTACTTATTTCTTCTGAAAATGCTTTACATATGTCATCATTTCTTATAAATAAAGTGTCACCCATGAATATTTCTGTCAACACAATCTTCTTGTCTAGTCCTTTTTTGATATACAAATCATTTTTATCATTTGTTCTTTGAAAACCAATCTTTATCAAGTAGTTATGAAGTCTTTCATACCAAGCTTTGGGAGCTTGCTTGAGAACATACACTGCTTGTGTAATTTTCAAACCATATCTCTTTTGTTGGGATCTACAAAACCTTTAGGCTATTCTATGTAGACTTCATCATCAATAATTTCATTCAAGAATTTGATAAATTTTAAATCCTTTGTGAGCTGCATAGGCTAGTAAAGTACTAACAACTTCTAATCTTGCATTAAGAGACAAAGTTTCACCATAATCAATACTTTCTTCTTGAGAACAACCTTTAAATACTAACCTTGCTTTGTTTCTATAAACTTCTCCATCTTCATTTATCTTATTTCTAAATACCCACTTTGTGTCAATTACATTTTTATCCTCGGGTCTAGGAACAAGAGTCCAAGTTTTATTCTTCTCTATTTGTTCTATTTCTTCATTCATTGCTTCAATCCAACTTTTGTTAGCTAAAGAATCTTTAGTATTTCTTGGTTCAAATCCAGCAAGCAAACATGTACCTTTCAATTTGTTTCTTTTCATTATTTCATTTGACTTGTCTCTAATGATTTGATCAAGTGCATGATGCCTTCTGACATATATTACTAATATAGGTACTTTGGATTTGGATTTTGTTTCACTAACCTCTTCATGATCTTCTATATTAAGCTTGGGTCCCACTATCTGTGATTTGGTTCCACTAGACTTGAATTGTCTAGCAACAACTCGGTAGCTTCTGTTTGCGACTTAGGTCCTTCTAATTATGACTCAGGTTGCACTTGATGCAACTTAGTAGTTTTTGGATATTTTGGGGACTCAAGAGGTGAAGTTTTCTAACTTCTAGATATATTTGGCAATGTATCAAGTTCATAGTAAATTTTTTTTTTGTAATTGTTAGGTTCTTTGTTGCTTTCTTCTTCACTCTTTTCTGCAAACTCATCAATTCTCACATGTGCACTTTCTATGATTTTATGAGTTAAAAAATTCAAACATTTGTATGCTTTACTTCTATAGGAGTATCCTAAGAATATGCTTTCATCACCTTTGACATCAAATTTACTTTTTCTGAATTCTTTCAAGATATAACATTTGCTACCAAATACTTTTAAGTAACTTATATTAGGTTTGGAGCCATATGATAGTTCATAAGGAGTTTGATTTGAGTCTTTGTTCAACTATAATCTATTCAAGGTATGCACTACAATAATAATTACTTCCTTCTAGTATTTGATCACAGCATTATTTTCTATCATCAATGTTCTTGCACAATGCATGATGAATCTATTCCTTCTTTTAGCTATACCATTATGTTGAGGTATACCAGGGGTTGATATCTATCTCTTAATTCATTTTTCAATGAACAATTCATTTAAATCATTGGAAATGAATTCACCACCTCTTTTTGATCTCAAAAAATTTAGTTTCTCTCTAGTTTCCTTCTCTACTCTTGCCAGATACCACTTACATCTTGAAAAACTTCAGATTTTTCTTTTAAATACATTACAATCATCATTCTAGAATAATCATCAACAAAAAAAATGAAAAAATTATCTCCACTATAACTCTTTATTCCAATACGTCCACATAAGTCTATATGTACAAGCTCTAAGACTTCTTTAGAATGATAGTTCTTGCTTTTAAAACTAGTTTTTCTCATCTTACCAATTTGACAATTTTTGCATAGACCCATATTAGGTTTCCTCAAGCTAGGAATAGCATAGCTCTTACTCTTCTGTGTTTGCTTATTTTGACCATATTATCAAAGTTTGCATGACATAATCTTTTGTTCCATAACCATCTTTCTTCTACTTGAGCAATAAAACATGGATTTTCATTGAGATCTAGATAGAATAGATTACCTTTTGTTTGTTTTCCAAATTCAACTAGATTTCTTTTCCATCCAGCAATTTGACCTTTCCATTCATGGATTCTACCTCGAATCCAATGTTATTCAACTATTCCACACTCAATAATTATGCTTTAGTCCTTCAACCCAATAAGGATTGCCACATCTAAGTTCATTGGTTAATGAGATACACACTTTTCCCTTTATGCACAAGGTTCATTGTTTCCAAATCTTACACTACTACCATCATAATGTTCCATGTGTTCAAATTTTGTTTTATCACTAGTCATATGATGTGTGTAGCCACTATCAATAATCCATGTATCATTTTTTCTAACATGAGAGATAAGTGTCAATTTATCTCCTTCATCACCATATTCATCTTTTACAACAATATATACCATTTCATCTTCACTTTTATCAGAATCTTTAGCCATAAAATAAGATTTCTTACCTTTTCCTTGTAGTCCTTGTAGTTTTTGAATTCCTTCTTTCCTTTGAACTTATTATTTTTTTTTTCATCTTTGTCTTCTCTATTTGGGCACCTTGCAACAATGTGACCAACTTGTTCACAAGAAAAATATATTAGAGGAATCCTACCTTTGTACTTTCCTCTGCCTTTGGAACATTTCCTTACAAGTAGGGCTTCAACAACTTCAAGATCATTGTCTGAACTTTCTTCTTCTTGTTCATTTTCTATTTGATTTAATTTTGATTTCTTACTCTTTTTCCTGAGTGAAATCTTGGCTTCAAATGTAGACTCAATACCTTTGGAACTAGGGACATAGTTATCACAGTTATCCAGCTCAAAAGTTGTTAATCTTCCAACTAGAGCATCCAAAGTTATATTTTTATTTGGATCACATCTCAATTCTTGAATAGTAGATACTCTAATTGCATAAATAGGAAGAAAGGTTTTGAGTACCTTGCTTACAATTTTTTTGTCATCAATGCCTCTTCTAGATGCTTTGATTGTGCTCACACTTTCTTTAATTTGCTCAACATATTTTGCAATGTTATCATCTTCTCTCATCTTCATCTGATAAAATTATCCTCTAAGACTTTTTGGCTTTAGCTCTTCTTATATTATCATCTCCTCCATAGATGGCATTTAGTTTGATTCACATATCATAAGTTGTAGTGCAACTTTTGACTTCATCAAATTCAACATAATTAAGAGCAGAAGCAATGTCAATCATCATGATGTTATGATTTTTCTTTTCAACAATTTCTTCAATTGATAATGTTCCAGTGGGATTCTTGTATTCACTATCAAGATATTTACAACATGAATCACTGATAGTTGCCAAATGTAACTTCATAAGTCCTTGCCATGCTACAAAGTTATCTCAGTTCAAGTTGGGAATCTCTCTTTTGTAAGACATCTCGATCTTTAACTTTGGTCCTTGAAACCTTCCCTACAAGCACTAAAATCTTTGATACCAATTGTTGGAAATATAAGAGGAGTAACTAAGAGGGGAGGGGTGAATCAGTTACCAAAAAAATAAATCCTAGGTTCCTTAGATGTCAATACAAATAAAAACTGAACTCTATTGTAATTTGGTAAACACATAGGAAAAATAATGTAACTTGACAAATGCTTAACATGAAAGTCTTAAGATATTATCTATGGTTAATCTTACTTTGACTTAGTTGCATACATAAAATAAATAGCATGAAAATAATTGACACCAAAATTTTAACGTGGAAACCCAATTTGAAAAAAACCACCAATTGCAACTACTTATTGAATTTCACTCTTCTGAAGTGAGCCCTGTTAGGAGCCAACCCTGTTAAAGGTTACAAAACACACTACTAGGTGTGGCCCTATTAGAGTATTTAATCACCCTATTAGGAGTGGCCTTGTTAGAGGTCTTTTAGAAAATTCAATTGAAATGTCACCTTGTTAGAGGATTTACAAATAGCTATTAAACAAACTCTGTTAAGAGATTTAGATCATTGCTACAATGGTTAGAGAGTAACAATGAGATGACCTGATTTTTGTTGCAACTAAATTGCTAAATATAGATCTCAATTTTGGATTGTATACTTGATCCTTCCTGATCGAATGTATCTTTGCATCTCAACAAGGATATTCTAGTTATCCCTCTAATTCACTTCCTCTAAGCATCATCAAATCTTCAATTATGTTCCACCCATTCAATCCTCAACTTGACCTTATATTTATATCTTGCATATTGTCAAGTTGGCTTGAAGATAACTTAGAATAATTAATATTCATATCCGTAGTCAGCTAGAACCAAAAAAACAAAACTATTTAACTCAGTGTGTCAAAACAAGAAAATCCTTCGTTAGCTGATTCTACTTAGTAGATACTAACTTAGAAGAGATTTTCCTATGTTAACCAAGTGAACTTGGTTAACACTATATTTTCACAAAGTTCCTTTGGTAACCAAATGAGCTCGGTTAACACTGGTTCCATCCAACATTTTCTTCATTAACCGAGTGAGCTTAGTTAACACTCAACTTCTTCAAACTTTACTTTGTCACCAAAGTGAACTTGGTAGACATTGTCTTCTGAACTAAGCAAACTCTAGAATGCTCAATAGATACAAGAAATAATCTTCAATGATTGAGTGAGCTCAACATACACTAATTGACAATGATATGACATTTTATTTAATATCAAAGGCAATACACAATTAATCAATTATTTCCAACACATGCAATTATAAGTCTTGGACTGAAATGACCACAATAATTAATCGATGTTGTTCATTCAACTAGGTAAGTACCAAGTGATAGATATGAATGTATATATTGGCCTCTTATTGACGAGTTGCTAGTGTTATGATATGGTTTCATTATGTATGATATGTCTATACCAATTGGGAAAAACAATTTCAATTCTATGAAATGCTTGTGTGGACAATTCATGATGCCCTAGGGTTGACACATTTTTTTGGTATGTTATGTTGAAATTTAGTTGTACACAATAATACTAATTCCAAAAAGAAATATATTTAATCAAATTGTATTGTTATCTTGAAGTATCTTGTAGATCTTCAAACAAAGGGAAAATTTATGCGTCCAATGTGTGGTCCAAAGATGAAATCTCATCATTCCAAAAGTTTAAGAATGAAGGTGTTTGATGAGAATAGGCACTTCCTCTACATAAATCATAAGTATCAAAGTGCCAAAAAACATATTTTCAATAGGAAAGAAGAGACTACATCAAAGCCAAGAAGAATGACACCTCACGTATGGTAGTTGGAATATAATATAATTTGAGGTCATCAAGGCATCAATACTTACCACCTTCTAAAGAGACTAAAATGTTATCCCAGAGAATTTAGTAGGCTTCCCTACTACGAGTAGCTACAAATTGTGTATTTGTTTGATACTATACATATTGGAAAGAATTTAACAAAGACACTATGAAAATATTGGATGGAAGGCGTGACAAAGAACATGTCAAAATTTGTAGTGATATTCATGACTCCAATCATGCAATGAAAAATATCATTGAACTGTAATGGACACCGGATTAATGCAAGGTCTTTCCTTGGTTATTAACGGAGCAATGAAGTAATGCCATAAAATAAGTCATATGGAAAATTTGATTTCCTATATGATTTGCTATGAATATAAGAAATCTAATATCAAAGAAAAGTGAATTTGGCCTAGGGCTGAAAACACATGATTGGCATACCTTCATCAAGCTAAGTCAAAGTATTTTGTATATACAATATATTTCTGAAATTGCATTCAATTTTTATTATATTACGTTAGAAAAGAATGAAATGATCAGTTGACAATTATTGTAGTATGTGCTACTACTATCACTCCCAAACAACTTCGATAATAATATTAAACAAGTGATATATGATCTTGGAAAATACACGAGGTAAGTAGTGATATTTGTTCAATATATCAAAAAAATAAAAATATTATAAAGTCTTTTATTTATATGTTTTTGTTTCTTGAATTCCTTGTAGGTGGTTGTCATCTAAAGAAATACATAAAGAAGATATAAAATATTGGAAGAAAATAATTCGTCTACTAATGTGTGAAATACAAAAGTGTTTACCTTCAACTTTTTTTAATGCACAAGAATACTACCTCATACACCTAGTTGAGGAGATTGAATTGTGTGGACCTGTACAACCTAGGTCAATGTGGATGGTTGAGAGACACCTGAAATTTTTGAAGGGTTTGGTTTGGCAAAGAGAATGTCCCAAGGGTTCTATGATTGATGGATATATGTTATACCAAATGATGGTGTATGTTACTCTTGATATCTTCCTAATCTTGTAGCAAAGACCCATATAGATTGCATTGGGGATCTTGACTCCATTAAAAAATTTGAAGGGGAGCACTTGGTGGGGAACAATAGATTTAGGAAAGTGAAAAGTAATAAATTATGAGATGTTAATGTAGTTAATTAATTCTTAATTTTAAAAATAAATCTTTTGTAAGTCATCTATTTATATTTGTACAGTTGCTAAAGAGTGGGATGCAATACATTTGTTTATTGCAAACAGTCAAGATTGGATGATGGTATGGATTGAATGATGTCAACATTCTGGTCATATATTAAAATGTGAAACCATGTCTTCAATGGTTAAAGAATCTTATTTTAATGGGGATCCCAATTTTGCACAAAAGGAAACACATTTAGCATATGGTTTAAGAGATCTCTAGGTACTTATAAGTTTGTTAATCAAACGTATGTTTTTGAACTTGTGATGCAATAATTTATACATGGTTAACATTATTGTAGGTGAAACACTACAAGTCTATGTTATGCAATGGTTATAAATTTCACCTCAAAGATGTAGATGACACAAAGAGAACTTGTGATTCTGGGACAAGTGCAATCTTCTAGGTGACTAATATTTCATCTAAAAATGACTTACATCCTTGAGAATCTCAAAATTGATACTATGGCATTTTGGTTGATATACTTGATTATGACTTTAATGCCTTCAAATTAGTTCTCTTCATCATCAAATGGTATAGATTATGTCTCAATCAAAATGATCCCGATAGAACTATTATTGAGCATAAAATGGATTTTCAATGATTAATACAAGGTTGTTTGAGCCAGTTGGAGATGAGCCCTATGTTCTTCCAAGCCAATGTGAGAAGGTATTTTACTTATAGGTTCCACATAAATTGGGTTGGTCATTTTTTGTTAGACATGATCCAAAGGGAAGGCCGATAAAGTATAATATGATGGAAGAAGAAGCTACCAAGGATGAGGAAGAAGTGGATCATGATCAAGAGTTAGTTGATGATGCTCCTGATGCAAATGATATTGATACTGATCACGATGATGATGCTTCTACTGATCATGATGATGAGAAGGAGGAGTATGATGATGATTATGATGATGATGATGATGATGATGATGATGACAATGAAAATGATGATAATGATGATGAGGATGATGAGGATGAGGATGACCAAGATAGTGAAGGATTTGATGAAAACAAATCCATAAAGCCTTCAAATACTTGCATGCAAAAAACCTATCACGAAAGAAAAAGACAAGAGGAAGTAAGGGTTTTTCTTTGAAAATATGCTAATATATTCTCAAAAATGGAAGAGATAAAAAATAATTACAAGAGTTCAACCTTAAAGGTGAATGAAACCCTAAAGCCTAAGAAAGCTAGGTTGCACATTAATAGTTAATAAAAGAATTAATTATTAATGCACCTAAGAGAAAGCTTAAGCACTAAAGAGTAATTACTTTATTTAATTAAATAAAAATGATTTAGGTAGTAAGGAAACAAAATATTACTCTAACAAATAGTGATGGTGACAATGTTGAAGACAACAATGATCTTGATGATGAGATAGATGAAGAATAATATCAATGACATGGGGGGTTTGATTAGCTAACAAGGTAAATAGTGCTACAATGTTATTTAAAATCTTTAAAGTCTCAACTTCTTAAAATTTAACCCTTTTATTTGTTATTGCAGAGGACTTTCCTTTGCAAAGGACAACGAGTGCACATCCATGGGTGAGAAGAAATATCGACGATCACAGGGATATGCCTCTACAACAATGTAAGGAAGGACAAAAAAAGAAAAAAAAAGAAAAAGAAATGATGCATGTGAACTTATGTAACTTATTTGATAATGATTGATGTTTATGTCTAGATGTTTTATTTATGTTCTATTGAATGTGAATGTGAATGTTCTAATGAATCTTATGTTTTAATGTTAATGTGAATGTTCTAATAAAACTTATGTGTTAATAAATGTTATCATTTGATAATTCATGAATATTTGCAATTTATTAATAGAATGAATGAATTTTAAATGTTAACGGGGACTTTAGATGTGTGTTTGTGGGGGGGGGGTGTGGGGGTGGGTGGGGGATGGGGAGTTCAAATGAGCTTCCATCTTCACGTGGTTGGCCCTGATTAGTAGAGAATATTAAACTAGTCTCGAAACCAAGTGAAGCTCAGCATTAACCTATGATAGTATGACAACTAATT
This sequence comes from Cupressus sempervirens, assembly GCA_028749045.1. NCBI lineage: Eukaryota > Viridiplantae > Streptophyta > Pinopsida > Cupressales > Cupressaceae > Cupressus > Cupressus sempervirens. Next base: position 784,920,355 of record CM053793.1, read on the forward strand.
GTGTGAATCTCTTGGTTTCAAGAAATGCAGAAGGACATCATAGTCAAACTCATTGATTTATGAAATTTAGTTGCAGTGTATGAAGTATTCGAAAGAATGGCTTTCTATGAGATTGCCTCAAATTATTCCTCTCTAAGGTATTATATTGTTGATATTATATCTACTAACGAAAATATGGTTTATCATGAGTGCAAGGCCTAATTTTGAATCTAATTTGTGCTACTCATATATTGTGATGAAATTATGATTGATGAACAAAGGTCTAGTTTTGAATCTTTTGAATGTGATTTGTGGGGATTATAAATGTATATTTGCAGATGCATATGTGGGGGCATGGATAACAGTACATAAAAGGGCCAGATCAGATGTTACTTCTGCATGGAGTACTCTCATGGTCAAGAGCTCTACCACTTAAGGGTTGTGGAGTGGCCAAATGCCTCAAGATAAAACAAATTTATGCTAACAGTGCTGATTTGCTTTCCCTTACATCTTATTTTGAGAAGGTTCATGTTCTTGTTTGAAGTAGCTTTGAAAAAAATTGTATGACATGCTCCATGAGATGAAACAACAATAAGAATGAAATGTGATCAACGTAAAAAGACAACTACTACTTTTTTATTTTTTGTCCAAACTTTGATGATTAGTACATTTTTGTTCTTGTAGTTTATGTTTAAGTTTCAATATATTTAAATTAGACTATGTGATTTTTTCTTTTATCAACATTTTCCATCATATTTTTAACTATCTATAATTGACTAAGGGATAACTTATTATGGCATTGAATCATAAAATTTGATCCTAAATTCATTTCTTTATTGAATAGCTCATGATGACATCAAATTGCATAATTTTATTCCATAACTCACGATGACAATGAATTACAAAATTTGATTCAAATCTTCCTAAAAGAAAAAACTCACATAATATATTTCAAAATACTCAAATAAAAATTATGAACTGTTAACACGAACATATATAGATGGTCTTATTTTTCTAGTGATATATAATGTTCTTATCTAAATTGTATATGGCCCTTCCAGTTTAGGATATATAGAATGGATTGAATTGCTTCAAGATTCATGCAACCTACATGTAGCTAGAACTAATTTCTCTAGCCTTGTCAATTTACATACTATTTACACCAATTTGGTCATGGTTTTCCTTTGATTGATTTATAAAAAATTGTGACTCATTTAGTGGCTTGTTTGGTACTCATAGGGTCCCAACTTTGGCATTGGATACACAATGAGTTATTTGGTTATATTTGAATGAGTTGTTAAACTTCTGCTACAATGATGACCAATGCAACTTTTACATTGTAAGATTCAAGCCAGATTTCACTACTTTAATGCTTTTACTATGCATCACATTAAAATTTAGAAAGAAGTGTCCCTTGAAGCTCTAAAGAAGTGAGTGAGAGAACAGGTTGGATTATGAATAGAAGGATGAGAACCTGAGAATGATATGGACATAGTAAATACATATAAATCTATTTGGGTGTGAGTTGTATGAATTGTATGGGCTGGTATGACTTAAGGACTGATAATTTCTTCTCCAAGAAGGAGTAGCTAGAGACACATTTATGGTATGAGAAGCCAGAGTGTCATGCCCAAAAATATAAGGGCAAAACAAACACAACTAAATTTAAAAAATAAAAAATAAATTTAAATAACCTCTAAGATTAAAACATGCTACACTGATAGGTTATGGAAAGTTGAAAAAGGATTAAGAGTAAGTTTCGAATACATATCATAAAGATGAAGAGTTAGTATACCAACATAATGCACAAATTTGAAACCCTAGGTTTCAAAATTCTATAGGAACACTTAGCTTCGATTGAATGATTTAATCGATCAACATTTAGGTTCAAGTTACAATGGTACAACTTCCAATTCAAATTACATTTTAGGGTTTCCAAGCTCATAAGTTGACTATGATGCTATCCCTTTTACTTCTATACTAAATCGATCCTTAGGAGAATCTAATTCTACATTTAAAGGTTAATCTATCATAACACTTTAATACTTAATTCTGGAAATTATCATAACCTATTTAGAACTAATTGAAATCATTAAATATTTATCATTAAACTAATAGTGACATTGTCCCATCTTCTAATCAAAACCCAAACCATTCTATCAAGTTATCTAGACAACTTAAAATCCATTACACATTTAAATCTTGATATAGTTATTTGAACTAATTAAATCATTACTATTCGTCATTTAATTTATTTACAACATTCACATCATTTTAAAACATAACCTAATTCCCTAAACAAGTTATCAAGTCAACTATGTCTTAAACACTTAGATTGTCATATATTATCACTAGCTAACTCAGAGATACCAAGTATCCAAAACATTAATAATATTAGGAATTATATTTAATTTTGCATTAGTTCAAATGATATAGTAACTCGAGAAATACTCCAAAAATAGAGTCAATCACACTACTAAGTTTGATAAGTTTTAAAAGCACATGATAACAGATAGACATAAAGAGAAACAGATACGTGATCTTCTAACGATGTTCTGTCGTTACCATTTAGGTTTATAGTCAAAGAGAAGGAAAGATCGCTAAACCTGAGCATCCCTTAATAATTAATTTCGACCTTGTTTCATCATTACTTTAAATTTAAAGTAATCTATTATAATTAACTAAATACACCCAATTATCTTAAATCCATGATTCTAAGCAACTAACTAGATGCAAACTCAACACTTAAAATTTAAACTAATGATCTATCTTAATTTTACAATCCTTACTAATCTAAAACATTTTAAATAAATATAACTTTAATTATTCAGAAACATCACGATCATGGAAGTACCCATCTAAATTAGCACCTATCATAAAATTAACTAAGCTTTATTAATCAAACACAAACAAACCTCTAACCCCCAATAACCCAATTTGATTAATATATCTAACTATTATTCTAGCATTATCTAAATTGAACTAAACTTTAAATTAAGGCGTTTGAAATTTAATCTAATTAATCTCCTAAACTAAGTACTAACATATCAATTACTTGAAATTGAAACTAACTTAAACATCCTATAACCAAAACTAAGTTATAACAATTAACTATTAACTAACACTTAATTTTAAGATCTAACATTCAAGGAACTAGTTTTAAAAGAATATATCTGAAATTAAAATAATGCTAGTTATACTACTACTTTATTAACATTGAGTTCTAGCTTAGCAATACTCACTAGGAGGTTATCATACTACAACCCAACTTAAAACTAAACCAATTTTTTTTAATATTAAAACAACTAACTTTTTTTATTATTTATTATTATTTTATTTTTAAAAAAAAGTAATAATAAAACTACCAATATAAAACTTAACTAAATTCAACAAAAAAACTTTACACAAAAAAAAAAAAAAAACTAACTAAAACAACTCCAACCTATCCTACCCTAACTACCTACCAATCCCTCTACTCTCACTTGGCCGCTTGGCCATATGCTACCTCAGTCTCCATTGGGTGCTCCCCAATGCTCGCACACTGTCCAAGCCTTGGCAGGTCTGGTCCCCTCATGCACGCGTGGTCAAAGCCCCAAAAGGCCAGGCGCTAAGAAGGGAAGGAGTGTTAAACACTCAAATACTAACCTAAAACATGTCCAAGCCAAGTGGCTTCACCACTTGGCCTTACCACCTACCCTCCACACTGCCCAAGGTCCTCTGCACGCTGACCAAGGTCTGTCAGTGCAGACCTGCCCCCCCTTGCGTGAGTGAAGGCATGAGGAGTCAGCGAATGGGGAGTTATAAGGGAAGTTAAAGGTTATGCAATGATGTTAAACAAATGATTTCTCAACTTCCCATCCGACTTGACACGTCATTAATGTCATGAAGCGACACCAATACATTTCGCCACGCCTAGCCTCCAATAGGATAGAGGAATAGGGTTTTCCTCCTTTTAGTGGGGTTGAAGGAGATGATAAGTGTAGTTACGTCAAAGGTTTATTACGTGGATTTGATAGGAAGTGACAACAATAATTAATATTGCCATCCAAATTTAATTTAATAATGTAAATTTGTGTCAACGAATTTGATAAGAGATCTTCTTTTATTATTATTTTATTTTGAAAGGCATCAAGCAAGAATATGCTCTGTTGCCTTTGGGTCAAAATTTTGCAACTCTCATACAAATTCCAGAGAGCAAATTTGCTTCTGGAGGTGTTCATTTTTTTTGCAGTAATAATTTACTCATTAAGCTAAAATGTGATGTTGCTATCAAATTAGTGGTATCTATACTTGTGATAACATTGATTTCTACTTAACAAGCATATCAATACAAGGAAATGTGTAAGGTCATTATTATTATTATTATTATTATTTGGTTCTTCCTCTTATAATTTATGTTTAATCAATCATCATAAGCAAGTGTATGTTCATTTTTATTTGAATTCAATGAAATACACAATTCTCTTGATCAATTGATTTTTGATCTTAATGAACTTAACAAGGAATATGATCCTATATTCATAATTTCAAAAGGTGATGGGTAATTCTTAATCAAATTTAATTGTGTTTCTAATGGAACTTAACAATGAAAGAGATAACTTGGTGATCTCAAGAAGGATTATTATTTCATGACAATACTCCAAACATCGAATTGAAAACTAAACACATCAATTGCCTTTCATTACCATGATTGAAAAACTTGCAAATTGTATAATTCAAGACATCATCTATCCTCCTATTTTCTCACTTACATAACCCAAATTTTAATTCACAAGAAGACATTGCAAGGTAGATCTCATAATCTCTTTTATTTTATTTTCTATTATGCATCCTGGTTCAAGACTCCATCGGGAAAGAACCAGTAAGAAAACCCGATGTCTTTGCCAAACATTCACAATATAAATTTACATATGATTACATAGAATTTACAATTCAATGATAATATCATCAAGCTTCTTCACAAGACTTTCTTCTTTTAACTTCAAAACTTCATGGGAACACAAGGAGGACAAGGCTGACCCAAGGTAATTCAACACAACACAAAGACACATTTCAACACACACCCATCCCGGTTTAACACAATAGATCCATCCATAGGACCTTATTAGGGGGGGAGGTGGATTTTCCCAATGAGAGATGTCAAACACCATACCATTTAATAACCCTTTCGGGGTTAAACTTTAAGAATTTCCATTCTTTTCAGAGCCCTTTCGGGGCTATTATCACAAGGATGTTCATTCCTTTCCAATACTCAAAATTTTCACAACCACAACAAGGCATGGGTTGACAAGTAGGGGCCCATACACCCTACCCTCTCTCCCTCATCTCACCATGAGAGGAGATTCTCATCATTGAGGTCCAACTTAAGCCCTACCCCCATATGGCCACTTCTTCCCTATCCAAGGGTGAGTAATTCCAAATACACCCCACGAAAACCCCTCAATACAATACATTAAGAAAAAAATCAAAGAAGCATCCAAGAACAACACAAAATAAAACCCTCCAAATCAACCCAACATACAAGCAAGCAACAAATAACCATACAACACTCTATATGCAAGAACAAGCATGATCAAACATGGAGAAAACAAAATACAAAGCCAAGAATCCTACCTTCAACAATGAGTGATGGTAACAATGGAGGTTTGAGAAGAGCTTATCCTTTTCTTTCTTCCATCCCCAACTATCTTCCAAACTTTCTCTAAGAGTAGAGATTGGGTGACCCCCAAAACTTCTTAAAAAATCCACTAAATAGGGATCCCTTCCCCTCAACTAGACTTCATGAAACCTTATGATGGAGTTTGAGTTCCACTCAAGTGGATGACAATCCATTTTCGCAATCAACCATAAATGGGATTTTTGAGTGACCCTAAAAGTCAACTAGGGTGGCAAAAGTGGGTGGAAAGTACCCTCAACCCATACCCTTACCCATGGGTGCTTAAATTTAACATTTTTAAGCCTTAGAGACTTGGTAGGAACACATAAAAGTTAGGAGAAAATAAAAATCAAATAACAACCTTTAAAGATGGACAATACAAAGATAACAAAATTTAAAACAAGGGGTTTAGCTTGTCTCTCCATTGGATTTCCTGACTAGATTACCTGCACACTCATTGTACCCGTCAGTAGTTCAAGAAACATATGTTCATAAAATACGCATCAATATTTTCACGTTAATAAAAGCATTCACTTCCACAATTCAATTATCCATCTTATTCTATTCATTAAACTTGGAAAAATTCAAAGTGTTAGTTTGCATTCATTCACTTCACCATACATGTTTATAAGCATTAATTTAGATCGAATTACTAGAATAATCATTGTTAGTAACAATTAATGTTTTAAATAGTCGAGGTGATGAAATAGTTCTTGAATCACTAGGCATAAACATGGTTGAGCCAACTGCTCTCAGTTTCATTAGGGTATTCACAAAATAAAACATAACTTCATATCCATCCAGTTCTCATACACCAGATTTTTACAGAGGAATTCATAGTTAATAAGTATTGCAAAGAGGAACCTTACATTCTCCCCCACTAGCCTTTGACTTCCTCGCAGAAGTCGCATATCTAAAATGTTCATTCTGTGCTAGACCTTGTCTAGACTTCTTCCAAAATTTACTCTTATTAAAAGAATGATTAATAATTCACATACATACACTAGAATGATAAACTATTGCTAAAAGAAGAAGTTCAATCCTAAACTTTGAAGTGCTTACATTTTCCAGGGTCAATTATTCCTTAAACATCTTGGTCATATATAAACAACACTCTAAACCCTTATGAAAATAAGCTTCTAATAATAATAACAAGGTATTCCACAAGTCCACTGCTACACATGCACATCTAAGAGTCCTTTCGATTAACCTATTCCCTTAACCAAACTTATGTTGGTGTACAATTTTGTTACTCATAATAGTCAATAGATAACATTAATTCTATGGTCAAGGTCCTAGGAGAGGGTGGGGCACAAATATACTCACCAATAATTCCAAACTAAATGTTAAACATCCACTTAACTGTCAGAATCTTGTTTTGGTAGGCCGACCATATGTCACAAAAAAAATTCATTGAAAAGCCTCAAAATTATATTCAACATCAAGGATAAAACATCCAACGGAAAGATCCGAAATCAAGGAAATAAAGAGTGGCCACAATAGTAAAATTTTAAATCAAAATAAAATAAAAATAAAATAAAGACATAACCAAGAGGCCAAATGGAATTATCAATAATACAGTTGGCTACACAGCCCCACATTACATTAATGGCAACAGGGAAAAACATCAAGAGTACAAATATCTGAAATCATACAAATAAGGAAATAAGTCCGATCACTTACAAAATTTACATAACTGACATAGTGCGGCCATACCAAGGTATCTGAAGAAAAAGAGAAATCTTAGGTCTTCCAAATACATTGTGGGGATCTTGAATTGATCTCATAAGGTGGTCTGACGACCATGTCACTCAAACTCTGGTTGATCCCATATACTAACTACATACTTATCTTCATCCACACTACTCTACAATTAGGGTTCATAATTAGTTTCCGTTTAGGGTGGTTTTGTTCAATATAGTTTCCAGTTTCTTAATAAGATCATAATATACTTTACTGTAACATCCTTACACTTAAATCAAAATTTTTTTTTTTAAAGCCCTAAAGATTACGTGTATCCAATGTGGTTAAGCATTTTCAAAAGTTAATACAAATTCCAAGTTTTTCTTACTTTTATTCTCAGTATCGTTTTTTAGAAAGAATACATTAGCTTAGTAAAATTATGCAAGGAGAATTCCCTATTTCGTATGATAATACTTAAACGTCCACTCGTAGCATGGACCCATTATTGCCCAAGTGTTACGAAACCTGGCTCTGATACCAAAATGTCATGCCCAAAAATATAAGGGCAAAACACACACAACTAATTTTTTTTATTTTATTTTAAAAATTTAAATAACCTCTAAGATTAAAACATGCTACACTGATAGGTTATGGAAAGTTGAAAAAGGATTAAGAGTGAGTTTCGAATACATATCATAAAGATGAAGAGTTAGTATACCAACATAATGCACAAATTTGAAACCCTAGGTTTCAAAATTCTATAGGAACACGTAGCTTCGATTGAATGATTTAATCGATCAACATTTAGGTTCAAGTTACAATGGTACAACCTTCCAATTCAAATTACATTTTAGGGTTTCCAAGCTCATAAGTTGACTATGATGCTATCCCTTTTACTTCTATACTAAATCGATCCTTAGGAGAATCTAATTCTACATTTAAAGGTTAATCTATCATAACACTTTAATACTTAATTCTGGATATTATCATAACCTATTTAGAACTAATTGAAATCATTAAATATTTATCATTAAACTAATAGTGACATTGTCCCATCTTCTAATCAAAACCCAAACCATTATATCAAGTTATCTAGACAACTTAAAATCCATTACACATTTAAATCTTGATATAGTTATTTGAACTAATTAAATCATTACTATTCGTCATTTAATTTATTTACAACATTCACATCATTTTAAAACATAACCTAATTCCCTAAACAAGTTATCAAGTCAACTATGTCTTAAACACTTAGATTGTCATATATTATCACTAGCTAACTCAGTGATACCAAGTATCCAAAACATTAATAACATTAGGAATTATATTTAATTTTGCATTAGTTGAAATGATATAGTAACTCGAGCAATACTCCAAAAATAGAGTCAATCACACTACTAAGTTCGATAAGTTTTAAAAGCGCATGATAAAGGATAGACATAAAGGGAAACAGATACGTGATCTTCTAACGATGTTCTGTCATTATCATTTAGGTTTATAGTCAAAGAGAAGGAAAGATCGCTAAACCTGAGCATCCCTTAATAATTAATTTCGACCTTGTTTCATCATTACTTTAAATTTAAAGTAATCTATTATAATTAACTAAATACACCCAATTATCTTAAATCCATGATTCTAAGCAACTAACTAGATGCAAACTCAACACTTAAAATTTAAACTAATGATCTATCTTAATTTTACAATCCTTACTAATCTAAAACATTTTAAATAAATATAACTTTAATTATTCAAAAACATCACGATCATGGAAGTACCCATCTGAATTAACACCTATCATAAAATTAACTAAACTTTATTAATCAAACACAAACAAACCTCTAACCTCCAATAACCCAATTTGATTAATATATCTAACTATTATTCTAGCATTATCTAAATTGAACTAAACTTTAAATTAAGGCATTTGAAATTTAATCTAATTAATCTCCTAAACTAAGTACTAACATATCAATTACTTGAAATTGAAACTAACTTAAACATCCTATAACCAAAACTAAGTTATAACAATTAACTATTAACTAACACTTAATTTTAAGATCTAACATTCAAGGAACTAGTTTTAAAAGAATATATCTGAAATTAAAATAATGCTAGTTATACTACTACTTTATTAACATTGAGTTCTAGCTTAACAATACTCACTAGGAGGTAATCATACTACAACCCAACTTAAAACTAAACCAAATTTTTTTAATATTAAAACAACTAAATTTTTATTATTATTTTATTTTTTTTTAAAAGTAATAATAAAACTACCAATATAAAACTTAACTAAATTCAACGAAAAAACTTTACACAAAAAAAAAATAAAACTAACTAAAACAACTCCAACCTATCCTACCCTAACTACCTACCAATCCCTCTACTCTCACTTGGCTGCTTGGCCATATGCTAACTCAGTCTCCATTGGGCACTCCCCAATGCTCGCACACTGCCCAAGCCTACCATGGCAGGTCTGGTCCCCTCACACACGCGTGGTCAGAGCCCCAAAAGGCCAGGCGCTAAGAAGGGAAGGAGTGTTAAACACTCAAATACTAACCTAGGACATGTCCAAGCCAAGTGGCTTCACCACTTGGCCTTCCCACCTACCCTCCACGCTGCCCAAGGTCCTTTGTGTGCAGACCAAGGTCTGTCAGTGCAGACCTGGCCGCCGCCCCCTTGCGTGAGTGAAGGCATGAGGAGTCGACGAATGGGGAGTTATAAGGGAAGTTAAAGGTTATGCAATGATGTTAAACAAATGATTTCTCAACTTCCCATCCGACCTGACATGTCATTAATGTCATGAAGCGACACCAGTACATTTCGCCACGCCTAGCCTCCAATAGGATAGAGGAATAGGGTTTTCCTCCTTTTAGTGGGGTTGAAGGAGATGATAAGTGTAGTTACATCAAATTTTTATTACGTGGATTTGATAGGAAGTGACAACAATAATTAATATTGCCATCCAAATTTAATTTAATAATGTAAATTTGTGTCAACGAATTTGATAAGAGATCTTCTTTTATTATTATTTTATTTTGAAAGGCATCAAGCAAGAATATGCTCTGTTGCCTTTGGGTCAAAATTTTGCAACTCTCATACAAATTCCAGAGAGCAAATTTGCTTCTGGAGGTGTTCATTTTTTTTGCAGTAATAATTTACTCATTAAGCTAAAATGTGATGTTGCTATCAAATTAGTGGTATCTATACTTGTGATAACATTGATTTCTACTTAACAAGCATATCAATACAAGGAAATGTGTAAGGTCATTATTATTATTATTATTATTTTTTGGTTCTTCCTCTTATAATTTATGTTTAATCAATCATCATATGAAAGTGTATGTTCATTTTTATTTGAATTCAATGAAATACACAATTCTCTTGATCAATTGATTTTTGATCTTAATGAACTTAACAAGGAATATGATCCTATATTCATAATTTCAAAAGGTGATGGGTAATTCTTAATCAAATTTAATTGTGTTTCTAATGGAACTTAACAATGAAAGAGATAACTTGGTGATCTCAAGAAGGATTATTATTTCATGACAATACTCCAAACATCGAATTGAAAACTGAACACATCAATTGCCTTTCATTACCATGATTGAAAAACTTGCAAATTGTATAATTCAAGACATCATCTATCCTCCTATTTTCTCACTTACATAACCCAAATTTTAATTCACAAGAAGACATTGCAAGGTAGATCTCATAATCTCTTTTATTTTATTTTCTATTATGCATCCTGGTTCAAGACTCCATCGGGAAAGAACCAGTAAGAAAACCCGATGTCTTTGCCAAACATTCACAATATAAATTTACATATGATTACATAGAATTTACAATTCAATGATAATCTCATCAAGCTTCTTCACAAGACTTTCTTCTTTTAACTTCAAAACTTCATGGGAACACAAGGAGGACAAGGCTAACCCAAGGTAATTCAACACAACACAAAGACACATTTCAACACACACCCATCCCGGTTTAACACAATAGATCCATCCATATGACCTTATTAGGGGGGGAGGTGGATTTTCCCAATGAGAGATGTCAAACACCATACCATTTCATAATCCTTTCGGGGTTAAACTTTAAGAATTTCCATTGTTTTCAGAGCCCTTTCGGGGCTATTATCACAAGGATGTTCATTCCTTTCCAATACTCAAAATTTTCACAACCACAACAAGGCATGGGTTGACAAGTAGGGGCCCATACACCCTACCCTCTCTCCCTCATCTCACCATGAGAGGAGACTCTCATCATTGAGGTCCAACTTAAGCCCTACCCCCATATGGCCACTTCTTCCCTATCCAAGGGTGAGTAATGCCAAATACACCCCACGAAAACCCCTCAATACAATACATTAAGAAAAAAATCAAGGAAGCATCCAAGAACAACACAAAATAAAACCCTTCAAATCAACCCAACATACAAGCAAGCAACAAATAACCATACAACACTCTATATGCAAGAACAAGCATGATCAAACATGGAGAAAACAAAATACAAAGCCAAGAATCCTACCTTCAACAATGAGTGATGGTAACAATGGAGGTTTGAGAAGAGCTTATCCTTTTCTTTCTTCCATCCCCAACTATCTTCCAAACTTTCTCTAAGAGTAGAGATTGGGTGACCCCCAAAACTTCTTCAAAAATCCACTAAATAGGGATCCCTTCCCCTCAACTAGACTTCATGAAACCTTATGATGGAGTTTGAGTTCCACTCAAGTGGATGACAATCCATTTTCGCAATCAACCATAAATGGGATTTTTGAGTGACCCTAAAAGTCAACTAGGGTGGCAAAAGTGGGTGGAAAGTACCCTCAACCCATACCCTTACCCATGGGTGCTTAAATTTAACATTTTTAAGCCTTAGAGACTTGGTAGGAACACATAAAAGTTAGGGGAAAATAAAAATCAAATAACAACCTTTAAAGATGGACAATACAAAGCTAACAAAATTTAAAACAAGGGGTTTAGCTTGTCTCTCCATTGGATTTCCCGACTAGATTACCTGCACACTCATTGCACCTGTCAGTAGTTCAAGAAACATATGCTCATAAAATACGTATCAAGATTTTCACTTTAATAAAAGCATTCACTTCCACAATTCAATTATCCATCTTATTCTATTCATTAAACTTGGAAAAATTCAAAGTGTTAGTTCGCATTCATTCACTTCACCATACATGTTTATAAGCATTAATTTAGATGGAATTACTAGAATAATCATTATTAGTAACAATTAATGTTTTAAATAGTCGAGGTGATGAAATAGTTCTTGAATCACTAGGCATAACATGGTTGAGTCAACTGCTCTCAGTTTCATTAGGGTATTCACAAAATAAAACATAACTTCATATCCATCCAATTCTCATACAAAATATTTTTACAGAGGAATTCATAGTTAATAAGTACGTGCGAAGAGGAACCTTACATAGAGTCAATGACACATTTGGCAAACCTAGAGATAGTTGCAATGGCTCCAACTTAGCCTTCTTTTTTTTTTTTTTTTTATTGGATTGTTCTAACCTTCCTTCTTCTATTTTTCAACAATTTTATATGGACATTGATGATTTTTAATTGTAATTTGTTTCCTGCAAGTTCTGTGCATAACAATTTTGATGTTAATCGTTAACAAGTTGAATGGTTGTCATTTTACTATTGAATTGCTATATTTTAATAGGTTTGTGTGTGAGTGTTATGGATTGATTAATGGAGAAGCCCTAAAGAAGTGCTATGTTTCATAGTGAGTGGGCTTCAATTATTTTTTCAATGTTTCCAGAGGAGTGATGTCTAGCTAGACTACCAAAAAGGAAGAACGAAAAATTGATTTTGTAGGCAGATTGGATGAGTGTTGCAAGAAAGAGAAGATCTGGAAGCTTCAATCATATTGGAAGGTGTGTATCAAATACTTATGCCCAATTTGCATTTGTAATGATTTATTTATGTGTCCACTAATAAATTCAAATGTACCTGATTAGGAATATGGGTTTATAAAAATAAATTCACTACATTAAGGCTTTATTCTTTAAATGGATACCCTATTTGTCTATTGAATTTACTTTAAGATTCTTGATAGGACCATCTTTATTTTAATTTTATTTTGATAATGCAGTAATCTGTCACAATTGTGATAGCTTGTCTGAAGGGCAGCCATTGGTCGAACGACATTGTCATTGCATTCTATCTCAATTGTGATAGAAACTACTAAGAGATGGTCATCGCTCAAATGGCATTGCCATTGGACGTCATCGCTGTTGTCACATCCATTCCAACAGATGCCCGTCGGGTCTACAACAATGGTGTCAACACTCCGACGACTTTCTAAAAATGTAGACCATCATAGTTGCGACGATAAATTGTTGCACATATGATAGTGTAAAGAGGAACTCTTTGCCCTTCTTTTTTCCAAATTGTGATAACTTTGTCCATCGCAATTGCGATGGACGCCCTTGCCATCACAATTTGTGAAAGAAAAACTCTAACACCCATCCGATGAGGGCCAATTTCTATTACTATCGCTTGGGAAATAGGTGGTTGTCACAACTGCAATGGCTTGCCATTGCAATTCGGTCCCAAATGTAGTAGTGAGTGTCCATTCCATTAGCATTTGAGCACGCCCATTTCAACCCTACATTATCCTTTTTAACCTCTCAGGATGCTTAGATTACTTGTCAACAACTATATTCCAGTATTCCCTTTGTGTTACTCGTGCATTTCCTTTTCCATCTATTATTTTTTAGTGTGATTCATTTGGACAAACATGTGATGTGGATGTATGCACAATTGTGCATTTGTCCACCAACATCATAATATTCAAATGTTGATCTTGTGTATGTCTACCACTTGACACTTGCTTTCATCAATGAGAATCCTCTAGAACCACTCCAAATCCTCTCTCTCTCTCTCTCTCTCTCTCTCACACACACACACACACACACACACACACACACACACACACACACACACACACACACACACACACATACACACACACACACAATCTTGGCTCTCACAACTCTCTTACTCTCTTACAATGATCTCAATAGCAATATTAGCTTTCTCAAGTACATTTAATGATATCCTTTTATGTCTCTTGTATCTTTGAGCATCTTGAGGTTCACCACATCCCTTTTTATCAATATTATCTTATCTTACGCAACATGGGTTTTCCTCCATTGGAGGGGTTTGTTTCTATTTGCATATCTCATGTAATAGGGGTTTTCCTCCATCAAGCGGGTTTTGTTTATATTGCATTGCCACTTATTTATCTTTTGATCTATCTATCTAGATGCTATGGAGGTGGAAACACCAAAACATGGACTTGATTAAGGAAAGTCTCCAAATATCCCCAAACAATTTTCTCTCTCTGGTGTATGTAGGTTTATCAAAAGTGGTCAATTGCGCAAGGGTTTACATATGATTTATTTATTTCATTTACATTCATCTCTATTATTTTGTATATTTGGTCATGTTTATAACTTTTCATTTTGTAGGTTATTCGAAGAACAAACTTGGGTTTTCATCATTTTGGGCACTTCCTTTCATGATCCATGTAGGACTACAATGCCTCACATAGATGTTCACACACTACACTAGGGTATGTGGCCAAGACCCTTAGATTTGGACAAAAGACTATTATTTGGTCTTCCCACTTCTACAACTAAAATACTTCATCTTATCTAGAATATGGTATTTTGACTAGTTTATCCAGTTTGGAGATATATGAATGTATGTTGTAAACTTGACTCAACTTACTTTCAATGAAATCTTATTCTTCATTTGATAGAATAATATTTATGACATTACAAAAGACACCCCTAAGTTTTATTAATTAAAGAATCATAATTTCATAAATATTCTTCTATTACTTAATATACTTAAACTCTATCTTAAACTTAAGGATGAGAAACTTATCCTATCTTTTGGCCAAAAGAAAATCTAACCACTTTTATCAATTTATACATCATCTAACTCTAAAATTGCAAGTTAATCTATTATATATTTACTATTATCATCAAATGAAAATAATATGAAGAGAATGAAACATTCAATGCAGTCATACTAGATTTGATTAAATACTCATAAATGAAAAATATAGAAAGTCAAATTATTTGATCTTATAAATTTTTATATTATAAAATACATTCTCAAATTGAAAAATACGTCCACGTCAATGGTTCCTTGGTTTGGTGAAGATGAATGGCTCACAAAGAGCCCGCTAGGGATCAAGTCTTTATGAGTGCAAGGCTGACACGGTGAGGGATGAGGTTGGGATCGTGCCTTGGGTATTTTGATGGCGTGGATGACCCTCAGTCCTAAGTCAAAGGGGTTTCAGGCACGTGTGGGCCCGTATCAGGTTCCTAAATCTTCAAGTGGTGGCCTTCGCTGGTTGGTAGCTCGCAAACCTTGTGCCTCGTACCTCGCAAGTCCAAACCCTCCATTTAAAAAAAAAAGTCCACACACTGTCACATCCCTGATTAATTCAACTGGTGCAGAGGAGTTATTCTGAACCCACAAGTTAAAAATCTTGCAAATAAATGAGAGATCTTTTATTAACTTCAGAGCCATTTTATATGCATGGTCAGAAAAACATACAGCTTTTTCATTATCCATGTAATAATCATTCTCAGATCACCACTAAAAAGAATCTTCGATCAACAGACACTGCATCCCTGTCACTTACTGGCCACAGCTATACAGAATTTTGAATAGCCAAATCCCATAAATAGTTAATTTCCCACCAAAATAGCAGTTGAACAAACTGATATATTTAGTAAAACAGAGTCCTGAAAAAACTGAGTCAAAGATGAAAGTGAGCGTCGGATCAGAAATTGACTGTGACTCTTATCTGCTATCTGTTATTTGGATTTATTTTTTATGATGATAATTTGTTTATTTAAAAATATTGACTAGAATATAAAAAGGAAAAAGTTATATAATTAAAATTTTCAAATTATATTTAACATTTATATTAACATGTTAATCTATATAGTCATATATAGTATAAAAGACTATTTAAACTTTAAATTATTATTAGAACTAGTTGCATTGTGTTTTATCAATTGTTTTTCTACTTTAAAAATAACAATAAACGATAACAAATAATTTCAACAATTTTGGAGTTCTAAGCTTTTTAATTTTGATATCTAATATAGCAGTTTTTAAAAAAATCAATATTATTTTTAAGGTGTTACAAAGTAATAAGAAGAATCTGTTTGAAATATTTAGAACAAAGAGTCTAATAGTTATACATGAATGTTTATATAAATACATGAAAATTTGTAAATATTATATTTCTTAACAAATAATTTATTTATCAATAAATAAAATGTTCATCCCAACAAATATTATTATTATGTAGACAAATATTTTTCCTTATGCATTGAAATACTTCCTATTTTCTATTTATCCTGATTTCATAAAAGAGGGTAAAAAAATATTATGATCATATGAAGTATCTAATATAAAAACTAAAATTAACCAGAATTCATAATTATCATTATTTGAATTGTATATAAATTAAATTATAACTACTGTGTTTTACTGACAAATGTTTTTTGGTTTCAAATTCAATTATAAAATGATCACATATGGAGAACTCTTTTCACTGTTATTTACATACTTAGCAGCCTCCTCTCCAACTCTAAAACTTAGCAGAGATTATAGGATGATCTCCACGAGCACCATAAGTAGTACTGAGAATTGATGATGAAAGCATTGTCTTTTATTTTGAATAAGAGTTTTCCTTTGAGGCCGCTGTCAAAGCAACATCTCTTTGAAACTTTGATCCATATTACCAATATTTGTCTTGAATTCATTTGGATTCTTCTTAAGATTAGAAGATTGTGATTCTAATGCTAAAAATATGACATATTTTTATGAAATCAATCTTCGCTGTTGCAGCTTTGAACCAGGACAGCAAACCAACCAACAGATGTAGGTTTCATATAATAATAAATATACTGCCCCAAATGGTCCTCAATATGAAACTTGAACAACTAAGAAAGAGTCAGTCATAGTAATAAAGAGAGATAAATCTAAGAAAATGTCAATCCATCCAACTCATGTCTAGCCAATTCATCGGCTGTGAAAAACAATATTTCAAATCTTAACTTACAATATCCCCCAAAGTATGGCCAGGAATCAAGTATATCTTCGCCCAACCATATTTCATCCAAAATAGTCCTATAAAAGTGGCCATTGAACTGCCAAAACCAGCTTTAGGTCCTTGCTGAGGGGTGCCAAATCCATCCAACAACAAATGATGATGATGGATCTGAAGGGCATCAACAAGATCTCTCTTCTTGTTCTACTCTTCTTCTTTCTCTGCTTCCTCCTCAACATCAATTCCTCTGCCTCTGCCTCTGCCTCTGCTGAAGGTCTTGAAGCTTTCCCATCTAGCTTTGATTTGGGGCATGGCGGCAGCATTCACAAATTGCTTCATGTCTTCAATCAATCAAAGCTGAGTGGTGCAACACCAAGGAAATGTAATTTGTTCAAGGGATCATGGGTCAAAGATGACTCCTATCCTCTTTATACTGATGGACAATGTCCCTATGTTGATTACAAGGTCAGCTGCAGAGAAAATGGGAGACCAGATGGTGATTATCAAAAATGGAGATGGAAACCACATGCCTGTGAGATGCCAAGGTAAAATTACACAGGATTTTTCTCCATCTTGTCTTTACGTTTAGTACATACTCAAACATGGAAGTTCTTTTCTGGATTCGATTGTGTGTATTTTGAGAATCAACATTTCCGATCACATTACGTGATCTATCATCAGGCTGAGAGATATCTTTTTACTATTTCTAATCCTACTCTCTCTAGTCCTGATGATAGATCACGCAATGTGATCCAAAATGTTAATGCTAAAAAATACACACAATTGAACCCAAAAATGGACTTGCTTTACAAATAGACTGTGGAAATCTGATAATGTTAAGTGGTTTTAAAAACAAGTCAAACCCAAAATCAAATTCAATTTTTGAATTCTAGCTGATTCATGGCATCAGAGATGAGTCACAGCTAAATTGAATTTAAATTCTAATTGATCTTGTAGTTCAACATGGGAGTGGCTATCCATTCATATGATATATAAACAGCATATACATCTTTATATATTCTAGTGACTGGATATCTGTGTAGTTCTGTTTTTGGGATAAGTTTGTGTGTGAATTTTTAACATTAACATTTCGGATCATACTCTATGGTCCATCATTGCACATTCTTATTCCCGAAACAGAACTACACATTTCATAAATTGTGAAAATCTCCTTTCATCGATTGAATAGCTGTTCGTCTTCAACACATGAATCAAAATATAATTTATCCAAATTTGGTGTGTGAATTCCTTAAGCCCTGTTCAAAAGACCATTAAGATTCAATTCAAATACCCAAGAATTTGTGTTATTTTTTCTTATATGGAAGATTTGAATGCATTCTACAGATTCAATGCAACCAATATGCTAGAGAAGCTGAGGGGAAAAAGATTGATGTTTGTTGGTGACTCAATAAGCCAGAACCAGTGGGAGTCCCTTGTCTGCCTTCTCTATCCATTCGTTAAGCAGAATACTCAATCTCCGGTTCCTACTCAACGAGCTGACAATCCTCACAAAGCTATTATTAGACAATTTAAAATCCCAGTAAGTTTTTTCTTAGCATTCTCTCTTTATTGTTTCAAGTTTGGTTTATATAGAACAATTTAAGTTCTGGTTTGTAACTTAGCTCATCTTAAAATACATTAATAGTGCTAATAAACCATTTAAGTTATACAGTGAAGAAGGGAACCTTTTTTAAATAATAGATTGTCTATGAAAATATATTAATGGATGGAACCTACTTTAAAAGTGAGTTTGATTTTGTTGAATTTAGTTTCAGCTAAGAACAGAATGTTTTATCTTTAGACAGTATAGAGGATTTGCAACATCTGTTCTAGAATCTACAGTAGATTGTCTCTTAAATGCCATTAATAGATGTACCTTACCTAAGAAAAACTATTACAAACTTTGTTGAGCTCAATTTTCAGTGAAGAACAAAACTTTTATGCTTAGAAAATACAGGAGTTACAAAATCTACTCTATAATAAATAGATTGCCTCTGAAATTGCAGTATGGGAATACAGAGGACTTGTAGGATCTGCTGTAAAACAGATTGTTTGTTGGCCGTATGTAACATATCATTGTGGGTCTGATTTCAGGAGTATAAATCTTCAATAGATTTTTTCTGGGATCCACTCTTGTTGGAAGTAAGCGTTTCCGAGAGTGGGATAAAAGTTTTGGATCTTGATAGCATAAAAAAGTTTGGAAAACGTTGGAAGAATGCAGATATCTTGGTTTTTGAAACCTCCCACTGGTGGGATCATGTAGGCAGCCAGAGATCGTAAGTAATTAAACAAGATTTCCACATTTTTTTCTTAAAAATACCACACCTTTGGTCAGAACTATAAGCCTGTAATGATAAGAATTCCAGTTGATATTTGTAACGATGAGATTTTGTGTGTGTTATGATTGAACAGATATGATCAGATCAAGGTAGGAGGGAGCGTGGTTGAAGCAAACAGTGATCCTCTATGGGCTTATAGGAAGACATTAACCACTTGGTCCAACTGGGTTTCTCAAAACTTGGATCCTGCCAAAAATATGGTCTTCTTTCGTACCATGTCAGCCAAACACATTGAGTAAGCTCTTCTTTACCATGCTTTCAATCACTATCAAGATATCTCCTATATAAGTACATAGATAGATAGATAGATAGCAGGTTAGGCACATCAGTTACATTGGTTTTAACATATAGATAGGTTTTATGGGTTGAAGGATATAATATAGAAGTTATGTTACTATAATATATAGATTAGTCTTATAGATTGAAGATAAACATTAACTTATAATATACTAATTATTTTCTAGCATCTATTTATCTATCTATTTATACAGGTTTATAGATTGAAGAAAAATATCAATTTTATAAAATAGAAATGATATTGATCTAATATATAGATTGGTTTATAAATTGAAAACAAATATCAATTTAGAGTATAGAAAATAAGCTTCAAATATAAAGTTACATGAAAGAGTTCAAATTATTAGTATAACATGTAGATTAATTTTATAAATTGAAGATAACAAACACGTGTACTTATATCATCACGATTATTTATCAGTATAACATATACATTATTTTATATATTGAAGATAAACTTCAACTTACAATAAATTAATTACATTGGTAGAACATATAGATTGGTTTATAGATTGAAGATTAACATTGATTTACAATATAAAAATTACCTTGGTATAACATATAGATTGGTTCAGGAATAGAAGATAAATACAAACTTATAGAATAAACACTGAGCTTCAAGCACAAAGTTATATGAAAGAATTTAAACTATTAATATTCTATCAATCTATAATTCTAATATAATGAATATGTAAATAACAAAAATAATTTCACAAACTAAAGAAATATGAAAGATTTATAATACTAGAATATAAATATAGGAGTTGATTATAAAGAGGGAGTATTGTAGCTTATAAGTAATCGGGTACATAAAAATAATGATTATATATTGCTCCTAACATTATTTTCAAATGTACATAACTACATAGGAATGGAATATAATTATATTCATTGTTTATTTTCTTAAAATTATATGGTGCAATTAATATAGTCAACATTAGTGAGTTAAATGAATCATGGATGTGTTCTTGTAATAAAATTAATATTGACCATATATACATGAATTACAACAACTAATTATAGGCACATAGAATTTAATTATTTGAACCAATAACATAAATTATTACATCATTGATAAAGTGTTGATTCAACATAATGCATATTATTTATGGATGGATTTTAGCAAAACCTTACATACAAATTAAAATTCCTCCTGCAAGAACAAACTACATAATAAAACATGTATTTTCCCCTACAGAAAAGTGATTCCTAGAAGCTCTAAGAATATGTGCAACCTTTTAACACCCATAAAATAAAACAACTCTAAACATATGCCTTCTTACCTCTTGCTAAAAGAATTGTAGCTACCCTCGTTGAAACTCTAATCTCTATTTAACAATCTTCATCCAAAACCATAACGCCTCCAAATTAGTTATGCAGGGGCAAGATTCTCAAGGAGTTAAATATTTTTAATTGTATTTCCCTCCATCTTGCTACTCCCAAAATGTGTTTTCTTATTCAAGACCATTAAAGATAAATCAAAGTTGAGTTAGCAATGTAAACTCCCACTCTATGAGATAAAAAAAAAATCTAATAACACATCATCCCACTTTGATGAAACATGAAGGCTTTACAAGTAGCACTCCACTCAATGCAATTTCATTGTAATCTACCAAACCAATGCATCATATGAGTCCATCTCACTAAATAAAGTGTCATAGACATCTTATAACATATCCCAAATGAGTAAAGACAAGAATTCCTAATAGTCCATCCGAAAGTGGTGCTCCAAGATATATTCAATAGCTTGTATCTACATAAAATTATAAACAAAATTAATAGAAAAGGTTGAATTCCTAGAGGAAAAATATAGAAGTCCCCCTCCATCAAGAAGTCAAGGTTGTCTATTCCCCAAGAAAATATATTTATAGATTACAATAATATTAAAATTCGATGTCAATGTATTGATTCTTGTGATGTTTCAACAATATATGTCTATGGTAAGTAAAAGTATTGAGCCCTTTTATGTTGTAGCATACAAGCATCCGATAGAATCTAGCAACATAAATATATAGACATGTATGTGTGTGTATGCATGTATGTACATGTATGGATGTGTATATGTGTGTGTATGTATATGTAGTTTTTATATACACACACATACATATACGTGCATGCATGCCTACATACATACATACATACACACATACACACATTTCTATATATATTTCTATCACTAGATTCTATTGAATCTGTGCATGCATGCATATGTATGTATCGATGTGTGTGTATATCCATATACATGTATACATACACAAATGTATGTATGCCTGCATCTATGTATACATGCATGTGTGTCTGTAAGTATGTGTGTATATATGTATGTTCATATGTGTATTTATACATATATACATACATACATACATACATACATATATAAACTAGTTTATTTATCTTCCTTAGCTCTATTATTTCACTTAATGAGATGATAAATATATCCTCTTTCCAAGAAGTCTTCTTGAAAATTTCTTTCCAGATTGCACTCTCTCTCTTTCTTATATCATTTAGTATTTGTGCCTTAACAATTATGAGCATCTAGTTAAATATTTCATCCCACTCAAATCCCTTGAACTTTGTCATAATTACAAAGGTCTACCATATTAAAATAAGTAGAATGTTCACACCCTTTAGAAGTTTAATCTCATACATATGCAAAAATACTTCAACGATTAGTGAGCTCTAAAGTTGTCTTCCATAAAATTTTAGTGCATCTTTATACAAAAAAAATGTATCTTTCCTTAGATTAACCAAAAGTAGATCACCCTATTTTTAACTTTATCTTGGCTTGGTGAAAATATAGTATTTTTATTAATAAAGTATTTAATAGAGATTTACATTATCATGTATATAAAGTGCAAAATGGAAAAGATGTCACCCCTCCCCAACCATAGATATTAGCAAGACTTCAACACTATCCCTCCTCTCCCAAAAAACCATCTAATAAATTACAACTATCCCCACCATTATTCCCTCATCCATTCCTATGCATAATAGGCATTTAACAACGTGATTGTATTCATTCATAGGTTTAAAAATGCCATTGCTATGATGGATATTATTCTTTGCATACTTTCAATTTGAAATAGAAAAAATATGAAATACTACAAACAAAAAACTTATAAGAGTGAGGGAATCTACCCCTAAGTAGATTGAGCCTTCCCCTTATTGTTAGTGACTTTCGCATGCATGGTATCATTTATCCAAAAATAAAATGCGTCAAATGATTGTTGTAAGATCCCTTCTCTTTTCATAACCAGTGCCTATCTTTCTTGAAAGTACTCTAGGAGGTACTCCCACCCAACTTTTTCTTTTGAAATCCGATCTTCACAAGATCCTTTGAAACCCCAAACTAAAATGGTTTGAGACCTTTATCCCTTGTTTCAACTACACACTATTATTCCTCATTGTCTATAACTCCCTTTCTTGGCACCATGGATGCTGTCAATACTTCCAAACTAGAGACCCACTCCTTTTTAATAATCTCTCTTATGCGCAATCCATTCCACATCTTCCCTGGACCCAATATAAAAACCCCATACCAAAAACATAGAGACAATATTGAAATTAACCTAGTACATATCCTCCATCTTCATGAATTCATCCCATAGAAATGATATCTAGAATCTACAGATATATTGAGTTCTAGATTTTGAAAAATATTATTTAGCCCCTTCTTGAAGACTTCACCCCAAAAAGCCAACTATTTTTTATGTTAAGATTGTGAAGTTCACCTTCATTATATTCACCAATAACCCTACACACCTCATAGTTCCAAAAACCAAAAAGGATAGAAGAAAATAATTCCCATTGATATCCCTCTAAAGGTAAAAATATTGAGGATGTGAAAACCATAATAAATGGTTTCTATACAAGTTGTTACATTCAACCCTCACCTTACTCATGAAACTCGAGTTCTATACAAGTTGTGTAAACCACTACTCATGAAACCTGGGTCAATAAGTTTGACTCAAAAACTACACAGTTAAATCCTGGTAGAAATATCACAATTTGACTTGTTGTAGGAAATACCTCTTACTTATCAATTGATGAGCTTAAGGGGCTTTCTAACAAATGGTTCATAAGGAACAAAACTTGTTGAAGGTTTTACAAATGGGGTTGAAGTTAGAATGGGTTTAACCATGGAGGAAACCCTATAGTTAAGCGCACTCAAGATAGAGAAGTACTGGGTAGGCAACCTCCCAAGAAGTATTGGTTCTTCACCTCTATGAGCATCACCTAGATCCAATGAGTGCTAATTGTTCATGAGCTTTAATCTAAATTTACATCAATCTTTTCATGATAAGTTTAATCTAAAAACTTGAATTTGTCTATAAAATCTTCCAAAAGTTACCAACAAACTCAATATCTAGATATATAACAGTATTACAATTGGAAATCCTTGAAAAATGGTTTAGCATTATTAGAAAATAAAAAATATTTTAGAGAAATATAACAGACCATCATGGACATCCTATCAAAAAAACATTCTACCATTAAACCTTTGATTTTATGTAGGATTCTTTCATAAAATACATTATGACGTCTTTTCAAAGGTCATTCTACTAATGAAAATGATTGTTATAGTCTCATTTTAACTAACCAACTCTTATAATTTCTCAATATTAGGTCTCATGTAAATTATCTAATGTCTAATCAACTCAAAATGGCCAATCGATTCAAATAAAGCATGCAAATTGTCAGTGGTTGATTTTACAAGTGCCTTTTCTACATTCTTGATGTATGAGCATCGTAGAAATCTTTCAAGGAGTTATATTCTAATACCTCTACATTTTTTATCAATAAAAATATGTGTACAAATGGATTATATAGTGATTTTCATACAACATAGATTCACTAAGAAAAGGATATGCATCCATTTATATATCTATTGTACAATGAAGAATTCATGGTCATAAGAAATAAAATTCCCTCTTATTTTCATTCAAATTTCTACTTAAGTAGTAGAAAGGAGGATATGAATTGTCATTGAATCAACATTGTTCTATTACCACCATATTTATTTGAAAAAATTGTCAAGTTTTGGTTATGCCAACATTGATCAAGCTTGATAAGTTTCTTCGTAATAGCTCTAAAATTCTCTTATTTCTTTCTATCAACTTGAATTCTCAGTGATCAAATCTCATAGTTTGGTTCACACATGTACCAATTAAAATTCAAAATATGGTTCCCATAGGAATTTCAAATCATACGATATTTTATCCTTAAACATAGTCTTTGTTGTCTAAGGCACACTAGATTTTCCTTCATGAACTATTTAGTTTCTTTACTTGTGTTCCTACATTATTTTATTCAATGATTTATATAGGAAAAACTTTTCAAGGAACAACTCCAATATTTTGTTAATTACTTATGGAAGTATTTAACATTCATCAATTTAGGTGGCAAGCATAGCCATTTATAGTCTTTAGTCTTTGAATGTGTGTTTTTCTTTTTATTATCTTTAATTTAGATATAATGATACTCACTCTTCATATAAATCATTATGAATTATTAAATTTATCCTTTTATCTAATAAGTTGTATCATCCATTATTAGTAGTATAGATTCATATTTAATAACTATTTAGTGTTAGTGGATATTAATTTTGCACACACCTTTATAGTGCTATTAGTACAAGTACAATATATCATCTATTTAAATTTGTTTGATTAAACTCTTTCTTCGTAACTATTGAACATGAAGATATATAACATCATATTGCACACTTTTGATATTTAGTAAAAAAAAGTCAAGATAGATAGTTGTAGTCAATATTTAAAAAAAATGAAAGCATGTTATTAAGATCTTTAATGACTTTAAACTTGCTCATGAAAAAGGCAAAGAAAATATAATTACATTTGGTGCCCTTACCAATGGGAAGAAAAGGAAGGAAATACTTGTTTTGTATGTTTGCCATGCCTAAAATTGCTAGCAGTTGAGTGAGAATAGCATGGTCCTTAATGCAAAATCTCATTATAAAATATGAAAAGGACTCACATTCTTTTGATAAGAATGTTTAAAAAAAATTATGATACAAATATTATTTTCACCAAAAAAATCTAAATTGAAGGGTTTTTGAGATTTGACATTGTATAAAGAAATATTTCTTTTGGAAAGATTTAAAAGTAAATTTTAAGAAATTTGTGATTGAACATTAATTTACAAATAAATAGCCACAAAACAATAAAGACTTTAGGATTTTGGCATACATTTGACATTTAAAAATAAAACACAACTCAAATAAATGTTTGACTTGAATTTGTCATCAACAAAAACTAGGTCACCATTGATTATTTTTCTAATAATTTTTCAATAACTTCAAATTGTGCTTTATATCTAAATGAATAAAAAAATTGATCTTTAATTTTAAAATAGAAATAACTTTATATTTTGTACTATCAATTTTCTCTAAATAGACCAAAGTTAGATCTAATATGATCTTATTATATATTTACAATAGTAACAAATAGAAATAGATATTACTAGTTGTGAACTTTATTAATGTACACCAAATTCTAAATAAACAAACATACTTCTATAAATTATAAAATATCATTATAAAATAAGAATTATATATAAATAAATGATCTAAATCTTTGTTGAAATAAATTTAATAACATCTAACATATAATATTATAAAATTAAATTAGATGTAATAAATGCAATATAAGTTCTTTACATAATGTAGACAAGGGTCTACAAAACAATGATAAATTCTAAGTCTCTTATATGGAAGATCTTGGGTTCAAGTCTATTTGAACTCAATAAATAATAATAATTAATCTTAGAAAAAATATTTACATAAATTACCTTCATAATCACATCAAAAATATTATTTTAAATTATAAACACAAGAAAATTGAATCATTTAATTATAAACCAATAACTATCTAATGCAATGATTTTATAATATTTTGCCTAAAAATGATTTCATAAAATTTTCACATGACCTTATATTAGCATTCAATCTTTTCATAAGCTTCATGGAAATAACTATATTAAATTATTTCATGTTTTTTTATTTTAATAAAATAAAATAAAAAGATAAATTGTTGCAAATACATAAATATGAACATGAAGAAGATTAAAATATATGTATAGATTATAACAAGAATTATCATATAGATAGTCTAGTTATACGTTTCTAATTATAATTTATAGCTACATGAATTGTTAAGTTGGTATGAATATTTTATTATGAAAATTTATAGTATTTTTGTTTTGTACAATATAAGTATTTACATAGAATATTATTGATATTCAAAATCATTTTTATTATTAGTTTATGAAATATAAATTAAAAATAAACTCAAGTGTTTTCTAATCTAATTGGGGTTGATTGCAGCATTGGATTGGATAGAGATAATTGTTACAATAAAGTCAAACCAGACAAGAAGATAATTGATTTTCTTCCAATACCACCTCAAATTGGTATAGTTAAACGCATCATGAAGAGGACAAAATATCCTGTCCATTTGCTAGACATAACAAGGTTGTCTTCATATAGAATAGATGGACACCCTTCAATTTACAGTAAATTGGTACAAGTTTCTAAAAATAGTGACCCTAAATATTACTCAGATTGTAGCCATTGGTGTCTACCAGGTATTCCAGATACTTGGAATGAACTTTTGTATACCTCTCTTCTTATGAATTGATTCTTTATTCTAAGATTGCATAAATTTGTGATCTATATGTAAGTTGGACATTATTAATATTTTAGTATGGGGTTGATTCTATTATAACATGGTTGAATAATTTATTTTTTCTCTTAACAAAAAAAAACACTAAGCCATGGATTATATGGACTTTCTCATTGGAATTTCATAGATGAAGTAAATTATAGTACTTGTCAATATTTTTTAATTGTTGGTTGTGTATAGTTTGAGAAAATTATTAATAGTGTGTTTTAGTGTCTTTTTGCATTTTATTCAATAAAAAAATAGCAATTAGTTAAGTATTTTTTATTAAAAAAAATGAAAGAATACAATTAGATATTTTTGTATTGTTATTATTATGTTTATTAGGACAGTTTAAATATAATATAATATTAATGAAGAATCTAAAAAATTATTTATTATTATTAATAAAATTATTAATAATATTTTAATAAGTATTGTTATTTTGTAATGTGACTTAAAAGGTTTAGTTATGTTAATTAATATAAGAATATTATATTTAGGCATTACCTAGATTCTTGGACCTTTCTCCTTAATTTATACTTAATGATTGCCGCCTACAAAAAAAATTGTGGAAAAAGAATCTCGCTTTCCATGAGTTAGTTATATGTAACCACCATGATCCATATTCCTTCTTACCTCCTCTATGTGTTCTTATATAATGAAGATGTTAGGGGATGAATGAAGCATGCAATCAAGTGATGCAGAGAAGGGATAGGAAATATTCCAAAAGACTTAATCAATCACTTGGAAAGACTTGGTCATCATCACTCACATGCCTTCATAGTCTTCTTTCATTCATTGTATCCCTCCTAAAAGGTTTGTCAGCCCACAACTTTTTAACTACACATGTGAAGAGCACACGATTATATTGTGGCAGGGGGGAATCAGTATAGTAAGAAAATTTTCCAATTAAAATTTTTTTATTTAAATAATTAACTTCAAATGTTGAAATGAACAATTATGACACAAGATTTACATGGAAACCTAATGTGGGCAAAAACCACAATAAATAATTGCTTTCTTAAATAAATTGTTCTTTTACAAGATTTTGTAGGCTATGACCTACTAGAGGCTACAACCCCTATGTTTATGAGCATTGACTCACTAGAAGCTCCAACTCCCACTCTTCATAGGCTCCGACCTACATGAAGCACCAAGTACCCCATTGTTTTCTTTGTGAGCACCAACCCACTACACACAAACTTCTTTTCCACCTTTGTATTGTTGCTTACTCAATCAATGATGGATATTGTCTTAACACAATATCTCCTCTTCTAACTCTTCTCTTTAGACTGATATGTATATCTACTTTTAAATCCACTTTCACTTCTACAAATATATTTCTTTATATGATCTTCAATGGGGCATCAATCTTTATTTTTCTTTTATAATATTGACACACATTTATAATGTATACTTTAGATAAAGGATATAATTATAATCTTTCCATGTCTCTTATTACACTTGTTCTATTCTTTTTTCTTTTCTTTTTTCATATCCATACTTTCTTACTCCATTGTTAATTGCTTTTGTTTTTAGATGATTTACTTTCTACTTATATCTTTCATATTCTTATGAACAAGTGTGTCTCTCTTTATAAGGATGCCACTTTTTAACACATCCATTTTCTTTTTGTTTAACAAATCATTACCCTTCACTAATTATCTCCATGAACTATTTTGACCAAAATCTATTTAATACTTAAACTCAGTGTTCAAGTATTTTCTTGTAATCATTTTAAAATTGATCCCAACCCTTTTTAAGGGTAATATCACAAACTTGGGTCACAATTCCACGGAAGTCAATTTTGTGGAATGGGACCTTTCTAGAAACAGGTGCCCAATTTTAACAAATTGGTGCCCATTATGGTTAGGGCACTTGATCCATATTCAAAAAATTGGGTAACCGAAGCACATTTTAAAAAGTGGGTACATGATTTGTTTAAAATCGAGTACCCAATTTTGAAAAAATATAAAACCCACTTTTTTGGAGTTTTTGGTCATTTTTACTGAGTGCAAAATCGGAGCCCAATTTTAGCATAGAAATGGGATCCCATTTTTGGATTTCTACTGACCCCCTGTTGCTCTTTTTTGGCATACTAGGTATTTTACTTTGGTTTCTACTATTTATTTTCACTGTTTTCAGTTTTAGGCTTTATAATTCCATCAATTTTTTTAAAAAAAATTCACTTTTAACATGTAAAATTGTAAATTTCCATTCTTAATATGTTTATCTTTAGATTATTGTATTTGTTCATTTAAATATTTTCGTATATGTTTGAAAGATTAGATAGATGTAAAGTAGATTGTTTAAACATGTAATTACATTGATATTTTATATTTATTTCAACTAAATAGTAATTGATTATAAATCAGTTTGTAAACCATATAACAAAGAAAGTAAAACTAACTATATTCCTAAGTGTAACCTCTACCTAACCATAACTATACAATAATTTAATCTAAACCCTAAACATAAAACTAAGTATTTAATGTGCTCCCTTACTTTAAAACCATAATTGAATGCTAAACCCTAGATTCATGTAACTCTAATCGTAAGCTCAACTCTTTAATCCTAACATTAACTAAATCTCTAATCCTAAACAATCACACATAACCATTTATCCTTAACACAACCTTAGCCCTAATTATGACATTTAAACATAGACTAGCTCTTAAATTCTATTTGTGATTTTCAATAAGTAATGTTCCAGGGTCCAAATCAAATGTAATTTTAAAGCCACATTTCACAATATACTATTGAAGTTCAGTATGTTGTTATTGTAATCAATTGTTCAAATATTGTCTGGATTAACTACAACTCTTGGAAGGAATGCAAGAAGAGATAACAAAGCTTTTTACTATTTATTGTGATAACACTAGTGCAATAAATATATCAAAGAATTTAGTGATGGATGCAAAAACAAAGCATATATCAATCAAATATCACTATTTGAGGGAGAAAGTACAGGAGAAAAAAGTTAGGCTTAAATATGTGAAGTCTAAAGAGAAAATTGCAGACATATTTACTAAGTCATTGCCTAAGGATGCTTTCGAGTATCTAAGAGGTAAACTAGGGGTCTCACACCTATCCAAAATTCACTAAGTAAATATGCATGTTGCATCAATTCACGGATGAACACAAATATCTTTGTGGAGTTGATGTAAGTGTTCACACTGTAGGAGTAGTTATGAACTTATGAAAATGATTAGAATGGAACTGATGTAAATAGTGCATGCAAGGTACAAGGATAACTACAAGGTTTTATAAGCTTCGCATTGCAACTTAAAGTTACCTTTGGAATTATTGTCAAAGTGGGAGAGAATTAGTAAGGAAATCAAAGGAGTAGTGAATGACTAAGTGGAAGAGAATTCACGAGAATTAGTACGAGAACAAGTCAAGAGGGATTAAATGACTAAGAGGAAGAGAGTCTATAAGAATCGATAAGAGAACAAGTAAAGAGGGAGGAAGTGACTAAGATGAAAAGAATCTATGAGAATTGGTGAGAGAACAAGTAAAGAGGGAGTAAATGACTAAGTGTGGAAAGAATATGAAAAGGGAGTAAGTTAATGAGAAATATTTTTTTCAATGAAGGATGAAGATGAATTCTTGGAGTAAATGATAATGATGTTGACCAAAAGAATCATACTTTAAGAGGGAGAAATGTTGAAGAAGTTTTCTCTATTGAAGATATAGATTGAGTACACCTAATGATAAAATCTATTGTAGAGAACTTGAATAAAGTCAGAGAGTTGAATAGTTTTATTAGTGGAAATGCATACATTTGAATATCTTATATAATATTTTGTAATGTAAAATTATATGTTATGTGTTTCCATTAATGCCAAAGGAGGAGATTGTTATCTCCAACTAAAAATATAACCGAGAATGCTATGAATGTAAGTAAAAGAGACATATCATTTGTTATGTTTTCATTGATCTCAAGTCTTAGTTGATTAGACATAGAGTGCCAAATCATTTGATTGGTGAAGACAATTTGAAGAAATTATGTTGATGATAGAGTATTGAGTTGTATGGTATTCAAGAGGTAGTTGAATGAGTTGGATAGTGATGATGTAATATTGGTTTGATTATTTTACAATCAAGAAATCTTGTAATGTAATGAGCTATACAAGCTACAATGAGTGACAAGGTGAAAGAAGGAATATAGTCTTCACTAAGTGACTACAGTTGTCACTGCGAAGTTGGCAAAGAAAGTTGAAGACCAATGAAAATCAAGTAAGTGTAGTTTTAACTGAATGATGTATTACCTGATTATAAAGTTATGTTCACTGAGTAACAATGGGAAGAACAATTTTATAAAGACAAAATCTAAGGATGACTAATGATGGAATATTTAAGAAGTTTGAAGGGTAAAGTCAAAATTTGTTACAAGAATCTATGACTGGAAATATATAATGAAGGTTTAATGATGAATATTGAAGAACGATAAGGATGATTAAGTGACTAAATGCAATGAATTTAGGATTGATGATTGTGGTTAAGAAAAAAAAAATGGAACAAACTGGAAGCAGAGAGACTACTATTTAAGTAGATGGATGAGAAAGTTTTTGGTTCTTAACTAACTTGTTGATTGGTGGTAGAATTGTTAGAGAAAATGGATCAAAGTGTGAAGTTGTTGAAGCTAAAAGAAGTAAGGAGAATCGAGTAGAGTAGAAGGAAGATCAAGTAGAATTAAGTGCAAAGTGAAAGAGTAAAGGAGTGAATTAGCTATAAGAAAGAGAGAGACCAAGTAGAACATAGATTTAAACAAGAAAGGTAGTGCTAAACCTAACTATCTTTTGATTACTTTTAAACAATTGTAGCGGAAAAATATCTTAACTGAATGGACCTAACAAGTCTATGAAATCCTATATGGTAGCATCGATTAGTGATGTTTGTAAGTCCTTTAGAGAAGGCCACTCTTTAGACATGATCAATGAGTGATAAGGACTAGATGATATTTTGGTGTAGATCCTCTAACCAGGTTAGATTAGCAATGTGTGGGTAAACCTTTGACAAGGTTGGCTCCTAGAAGAGCTCACTTCAAAAGAGTGAAACTATTTTGGTCATTAGTCCTAGGTAGTTTTTTCCTTTACAAGGTTTCCACGTTAAAAACATTAGTGTCAAATGTGTGAATATTATTATGTTTCAAGTTGATTTTTCATGAGATTTACTTATTGTTGTAACTCAATAATAACTAGGTAATAGTAAAGTTATATTTCTAATATTTGGTAATAATAGAAATAGTGAGTTAATTATGAAGTTGAATGAGATCACCAAGTTATTATTATTAAATTTTATGAAGTTTTATTGGTACTAAAATGTTTGAAGGGTTGTAGGATAACTAGACATTATTGATTCACCCTCCCTCCCCTCTTAGTTATCTAACATATGTTTGTATGCTTGCTTAAAATGTTTTGGAGAACCAAGGATGCCCTCAAAAATTCATGGATCTACACTTCCCAAATATAATATCTTGAATTAATGTATTCTTGATTACTCTAGTGGAGAAGGAGAGAGAAGAAGAATAGGTGTGGATCTTCTTGCTTGCTTCTAAATTCTTCTATTATACCATCGTAGGAGAGAGAAACTTGCATCAATAAGAGAATATTTTCCTTTTATTTAATTAATCTTAAAGAAGAGGATACTTGGAGATTTAAATTGGATTATTTCCTTCAAATATTTAACCTTAATCCTCGATTCACTTGAATACACTTGCTCTTGAAATCCATACTAATTGTTTTCATATAGTTTCTTGATTGTATTAATGAGATTTCTTATATATTTTTGATGTAAGAATAAGATGATTTGGTTTCCTTTTATACTCATTCTAGTATTCAATATTGTTGAGCCAACCAAAACTAATAACAAAAAATAAAAAAAAGCTTTTGATTGGTCATAACTCCCAGTTAAATTCAATCCATTAGCACAAAGACAACCTACTCCCGTCAAGGTTAATTTCAAAGAAAATATGGAGATTGGGAAGTGTGAAAATATTTAGGGGGAGAAAATGAAATTTGGATAATGAGTATAAATACACTCAGATATTTAAATCCCTAAAATGAATTCTAATAGGTCCTAGATCCTCCAATTAAATGATTACTAACTTTTCATGAGGGAGTATGATACAAGATAATTCCCATGGTAAAGTAGATTAAATGCATAGTATGATCTCATCAAGGTCAAGGAGAAAAGGAAACATTAATCCCCTTCATGAATTAAATCCTCATCAAAATCTGAAACTAGGATAAGATAGACATCTCTTGAAAGAGAGATAAGAGAGAGTGAAGAGTGCCACCACTGAGCCCAATAAGATTTTCTATCTTACTATGAACTACACAAATAAGTCACCATACAATATGGCATTAAAAGTTCTAGCA
Organism: Cupressus sempervirens; assembly: GCA_028749045.1. Classification (NCBI taxonomy): domain Eukaryota; kingdom Viridiplantae; phylum Streptophyta; class Pinopsida; order Cupressales; family Cupressaceae; genus Cupressus; species Cupressus sempervirens. The sequence continues at coordinate 784,954,496 of CM053793.1, forward strand.
TTTGTGTAATACTAGTTCAATCCATCAAGGATATTTCTTAGGTAAAGTGCATCCAATAAAGGATAAAAAAAAGGAACAACCTATCCTAAGGGAAGGTAAGCTTCCAAAGTGGTTAGAAAAGAGAAAAGATGTTTTTGTTGACCTAATGGTCAAATCATTTGTCTATTAGTGACTTAACACTTAGTCAGTTGGTTACATTGCTACCAAGCTCTACATTTGCTACTAAGCTTATCATACTGCTAGTAGTGCAAACCAAGTGTTTTAGTTGCTACTGAGCTAATCAATCTAATTGCACTTCATGTCAAGCTTCATAATGTCTATTGAGCATCTAAGGAAAAGTGCAGTATTCACTGAGCTCGGTAGTGTCTACCAAGTTGGGAGTGTTAACAAAGTGAATGAAGGTAGTGTTGACCAAGCCTTTTAGTGTCAACTGAGTCTATCAAGTTATTTAGTGTCCGTCAAGTCATCCAATGCTGACTGAGTTCCTGTTACCTCAAGTGATCAGTATGGACCAAGCATCTACATTAACTAAGTACCATAGTTTATCGAGTTTTGACAAGTGTTGCTGAGTATCAAAACATCACCGAGTGATCTTCAAAACCCATTACAATAGTGAGCCAACTTTGTGAAGATTGTTTGAATTTGGTATTGTAACCAACTCTAGAAGGTAATTTATTGAATTGGCATATCTATGTAATATATCTTTTCATATCCAATGTAGGAATAATAACATGGAAGTTAATCAAGCAAGCAATATAAGTGTGAATTAAGAAGGCTACAAGAAGTATAAGAAAAAGAAGAGTCTTATCTATCACAGTTAAGTGATCATTGTATTTGAAAGGAACCTCATTTAGCAAACCAAATTGTAGATAAAAGATTAGCCACTGCTTCATCCTAACTAGTGTATCAACTATTAGTAAATAGTTTTTCCCATCAACAAGAATTACAAAACATGATTCAATGCGCCCAACATGAAGGACAAAACGTACTACCAGTTGGATCAGTTATCATTGATTGATAACTATCCTCTAAATTAAGAGGTAGAAATCCCTCATGAAAGATATTCAATGAATGTGATATCTGGTGTGCCTTTAACCTGAAGACACAAAATGATTTTTAACACCCGCCCATCAACATTAGACGAATGCAATTACCAGATCTATGAATAAAGAAGGAAGACAAATAAATAACTATATAATTTCTTATTCAACTTCCCACATTAAATTACAGAAGAGTTAAGAGGGGTTGCAGAGATCATTATGCAAAAACATGAGTACATCAACCATAAGATTACATACATCACAAATCTGGTGTAATGAACATGACTGTGTCTAAAATAGGAAATAAAAGACCATAATATCTTTTAAACCATAAATACAAGTGTACAAACCATAAGATCAAACACACACACATCTTCTTTATTTCAGAAGCATAATAGAATAACAATAGTATTATTCCATTCCTTCATTACAACCATATTGCAAAATAAATCTCCCTTCCTCTCTCTGTTACAATTTTTTTGAACTCAAAATGCCCTCTCTTGTCTTGAAAATTGTGCAGACATTTTTCCTAACCCAAGTAGAACCCTCTTACAATTGTTTTCTCCCATTAAATAATTTTTTCTTTTCCAAGAAGTTTAGCAATTTCTCTAATTTCTTCTTGTCAAACCCATTTTCCAATTACAGTGGTAATTAATTCTGTTAAAGAATTAATTATTTTGAACTTTCCAATATACCCTAACTAATGCAAATTACAATAATAATAATTAATCCTTTAAAAAGAATTAATTATTTTAACATTCTTTTCCAAATATAATTGCTCCATCAACTTACCCTTGGAATTAACTCTTTTATTTTCACCCTCATATAATAATAATAATTAATTCGTTATAGAATTAATCATATGAGAAATTAGAGTAATGGTTTAATATTTAATGACTTTGCATTAAAAATATTTAAACATTAAAAAAATTAAATAATATAAATGCAAAATAATTTGTAAGTTTTATAGGTTTCTAATCTCTAAGAGGGGAAATATTTAGGGTTCTAAAACCTTAGATAAAATTGGCTCTTTCTAGGGGTTGCATTTTGTGTCAGGATGTAGAGAACTCTAGAATCTTTGTCTATCTTTATCTAGTGCCTATCCATTGGGTCATAGAGTCATTATTTCCCTTGCCATTTGAATGAATATTGCAATGTATGTGGCAACATCACTTTAGAGAGATTCAGGCTTTGAAACAATTTGTCACAATGCATCATACACCTTATCACTTCTTTGTTACATAGGAGTGTCAAATAAAATCCCCTTGATTATCATCCATTAGAAAGCCTTTGATTATTTTATTTCCACAAGCTTGGGTTTATCCCATGCTGCACCATCTTTTGGACTCCAAATCATTACTGGGCTTCAAATTATCTACCTAGTTGAAAATAAAAATATTTCATTTTCTTCACTCTAAAAGGTAGTGGATTAAACAACATATGCATTGCGCTGCACAAGTGTATTGGAGTTATCCTTCTGACATTTGACATCTCCTCATGAACTACAAAATTACTTCAACTTCAACTTTAGGTGAATAAAACTTGTCTTCATGAGCTGAACTCTCATTTGTTCAAGGAAAACTATGAAAATTTGATGGAGTTTATAATAACATCTATTTCAAGGTTGAAGTGACTGTTACTTTCACATGCACCACTGACCATGAAAAGTGCAAAATATTTTTAAAAATTCTTCCAACTTGTGCCCTAGTCTTCAAGCAACATCTTTGACACTATCAACAAGCTTTTGAACATCATTATGCAAAACTTTTTGTGTCACTTGATCACCTACTTTTGCACAAGCCTTCACCATAGGTACAAGAGTAGTTATACGAACCCATGAAGGATATGTAAATGTTCATCCAATAACATTTTTCTGGTGAAGAAAGTCCAAACTTTTGTAGAATTTCAAAAGTAAGAGTAGTAGGAGGCTTGCGTTCATTGCGAGCTTTCATGACTTCTATTAAGGCTTGAACATCAATACCATAACTGGTCTAAGAACTCCTTTCAGTGTTTCCTTATTTGATTAAACCAAGTTATGCAACAACATCAAAAAAGTGATTGTAGATATTGGGAGTCCATCACAATTGGTGTTTTATAACTTCATTTGAAGCATCGAGGCTATTGAGTGCCTATAAGAACCTGTAACTGCACCACAATCCATTTGTTTCTCAAGAGCCAAACTCATAATAAAAGTTCCTTTAGATATTTGGGCATCATAACAACAGTTTAAAGGAGACACATACTCTAAACGAAGTGGTTCAACTGGAAGGGATTCCAATGAATCAAAATAGAAAAATTGAAAAGTGGGTGAAACTTCCTAGAACATGCTTTGACAACCTCCTGTCCATCAATTCTGCCAAACATAGATTCCATTGGATTCAGTACAGCTCGTGAGACTAGCAAAAATGCTTTAAAAGATTTTGATCGATACTATCCAACTTCATTAGTAGAAGATGCTTCATTAATGGTCTCTACTATTTCAACAAAAATACTTGCATCTTCTTCAGATGCAGCATATGGAAAATGCCCATATTCATTTACGAATTTATCAAGTGCTTGGAAAGCCAAAACACATTACTTGCAATGAAACAAGGCCTGATTTCAAATTCATATCCTCAATTATCATCAATTCATCTTTGATGGTAGATAACAATTATTACCTTGCAAGATGGATTAGGTCAACCTCTTTTATCTTCTAGCTGTCACGTCACCACCCTAATTAGGGTTAGCGCATTTTAAGTGCAAGACTCAAAACTCCTTCACCACTCATCCACACCATCCCTATCTTGGATTTATAGACATCAAAAGATAGGAGAGCCTTTAATTTCCATTTAAAGTGGCCTTGTGGAGAACAATCCTCACTTTTTATCATGCTTGAGCACCAAGCTATTTTTCTTTGCATCAGAATCTCCCTTGATATTGTACAATGTTGTTGATGAAAGAAGCCATGCAATTATGTGAAGATGTAGAAATAAATCTGATCTTATAATTGATTCCATCAACCTGATAGCAACAGACTTATTTGTACCATGCTTTGCCCAATGATAGGATAATGTAGATTATGATTTTTGGATCCAAGCCTTTCTAATAATTTCTTGAAGGCACCACCACTCATTTTCCTTCCAACAACACATGCACCTCATTGCTTGGGAAAGTGTCTAGACCGAGTAGTAGATGGAGTCAACTCATACAAAGAGCCTAATTAAGGAATCAAACTTGAACTAATTCTTGAAGAAAAACTTCCATCAATCTCAGATAGTGGAGTGACTCGAAGACTTGGATTTTTGCAATTCACAACTATCGCTGATAGAGAACTGGTCTAAGAATTTGGACTTCTAGCATTTGGAACACTTGAAGGAGTGGTCTGATAGTAAAAACATAATTTTTAAATTTAGAGTTGTTTCCTGATGGAGTGTTTTTAAGATTTACAGTTCCTGGTGTTAACAATGGTGACAAAATACCTTGAATACGTGGAACTTCATGAGAAAATGCAGTTGGATAAATTGTACTAAGGTCTCTTGGAGTGATTGGGCCTCCACTACATGTCATCACATTTACTTATAGATTAGGGTTCATATTTTATGGTGACACTAGAAGAAATTATCAATTGTAAGCCTGCGGGTTATTCCTTCACTTATTTCTCTTTCTTGGGTGGAGAAGAAGTGTCAAACTTTGCAGATTGGAATCACACTGCCTCCAAGAAACCTCAATGGCTCGTGATTGTAGCTTTTAAGCATGAGAATTTTAGACCAATACCTCAATAGGGTTTGTTGTCTTCTATTAATCACATTTTGGATTTCCTTGATGAGGAATTATCTGACTTAGTAGCACAGATTCTTAATGTCTCAGCCTTGACATGTTGAGCTTTTAAGGAATCATCTTGATATATGATGGCTGAAATGAATCTCTGCATATACATCCAATAAATTAGGTACACCTATCCACACTTTCAAATTTTATATAACTCCATATAGGGTGCAGTCATGAATACCCGATAAAGAAGGCATACTATTCCCAATTTTTGCTTTGACCCACTGTTATATACTGTCAAGTGAAAAAGCTCGATAGTAACCAACTATAGGTAAAATGTGACCATGGTGCAATACACAATGCTTCCAAGTCTCCAACCAATGGATATATTCCTTTTTCCAAAGATATTTTTTTAAACTATAGTCTGGCATCAAATATTTGCCCACACATTTCATTGATGAAAAAGATGAATATTATTCCATTATACCTACTCATCATCATTTATTTTTCAAAAAACCCTAATTTTTTGAAGTGAAATGTCTGGACCCCGTGTAGTTGAAAAATATATCTGCTCCATTAATGAAAAGAGCCATTAGGGAAATAGAGTCGTAGGGAAGAGAACAAAGAGAGCTACTTGTAGAGAGAAAAAGAGCAGGGGGAACACCAAAAACACAAAAACTATCAGCACCACAAAAATGAACAAAGTGAACCACACCTAGCCACAAAAAAAAATTTACGTACAAAGAGTAGGGCAATCAACCCATATTTAGAAGAATGTACCTGGTTGCTCATGGAAAACCAGTAACTAGTTGAGTAAAGTATGTGCCGGTGCGAAACAATGGTTGGTGTGCAAGTGAGTCCATTCCTAAAAATCGGAGTACAACCATTGAAAAGAAAAACTTGAGAGCTATAAGCTTTCCAAATAGCAGGTTAAAACCAAAAAAGCCAGCCAACATTATAGCTCATCAATTGTGGCACCTTAATATCTTCTTGCATAGGTTGTTTCTTGTCAGCACTCTTGACATCTTCCATGCAATTCTTGGCAAATAAAATGGAGTCTTTATGGTGATAGTTTACCTAAAATTATTGAAGTGATCACCCACATAGTTCTCATTTAAATCTACAACTTCGTCTTTCAAAGATTCAAGTTTCAAGAATCTGTTTATGAAGTCTATCTCAAAACAAAAAGATTCGAGCACAGGACCAAAATCCATCAACCCATCCTCATAGTCAAACCTAAATACTTCTAACTCGAATTGTGTACATGGAATTGGTTTGGGGATAATAGAATTTCCCTTGACTTCCATCTTAGTTTTCTCAATACATTTGAATGCCTTGAGTTGAGGAAACTCTTTATTAGTTTCCATGTGATCAAACAAAAACAATTCATAATTGATTTTGTGCTCACAAGAAGAGCTATTCTGTAGTGCCTACCCCTAGTTCACATTTTGCTATCATTGCTGAACTCTTTTAGGACAATTTTATGATGATGATAATTAGTAACATTATTTTGAGATTATCAGATATTGTTTCAGATTTAGTTGATATATGATGAGATTATTTGGTACTTTATATTTCATGTATGTATGATGATTATTACAATGTTTACAGTTATTAATGATGATTAGTAAGATGATTTATTATCATATGTGTTTTCTTATGGACACTTACCCCATACTTACATGTGTATGGTGTGCATGTTTGTTTTCCTTCTGTATGGCATTTCTGATGTGGTTAAGGAAGGGAGTCGTAGTCGCCTACTAGTCAGGATCTACACGATGCACCACTTCCTTCCATTGCCTGTTTAGCTTAGTATATGTTGTTCTTGTACATGCATGGATTTTATGCAGGTTGAAGGTACTAGGTATCAACTTCCCTGGATTGCCAGGATGAGCGTACCCTATTGCATTATCTCAATGGTAAGAGAGGGGAGATAAATTCTCAAGTCCAAATCCCAACCCTTTAAGCCATTTGTCCTAATTGAAAATTAGTACAAGTATCTGAGTCGGGTACCCTTCGAATACATTGGATGATGTAATTCGTGATATTAACCCTTTTGGTTTGATTTTGTATGTGTTTTGCTTTGATGAGTTTTTGTATTTTACTTTATGAGTTCTTGGTGTATTTTCTATTAATTAAGCCTAATTAAAAGATTTAATTAATGATTTAATTTAATGGAAAATTAATATGATATTTTAATATTTATTTTATTTAATTAATTGGGAAATTAATTAAATAAAATAATTAAATTTGAAGATAAAAGTTATAATTTTAAAGTTGGAATGTGAAAATATTTATTTAATTTAATAATAATATATTCAGAGTTCATTTTTAAATAAATGCTAGATAATATTATTATGTATTTTATCAATTAAGTTTCAAAACTAAATTTAAACATGATGCATGCATGTGATTAAAATATATTAAGATAAAACAAGTGGATTTAATAAAGTGAGTGCATGAGATTTAAAATTAATAAATTAATTTAAAAAGGAGTAAAGTGAATATTGAATAAATTAATGTGCATTATTTTAATATTTATTCACATAGGAGTATGCGAACTCTTGGGAGTTGTCATGTTGACAACACAAGAGTTTGCACTCTAATTATGCACATGTTGTCTACACTTAGGAGTTAGCACATTATTTGAGCACATGGTGTCTACAACATTCTAGACACCTCATCATGTTTATCTTCTTATTGTGGAAGTTATGCGCTTAGTTGTCATGCTTATCTCCTAGTTCTTTCTAGACACATTCTAGATACATCTTAGAGGCCTTTATATAGAGTCTCTCCTAGTGTGTTTGGACAAGCTTAATGCATTCGAGAAGCTCATATGCTTCTACATGCTCATATGCTTCTATAAGCACTTCTAGTCACTTGGAGGAATGGCGAATGTTGGAGAAGAAGAGATTTTTCTATGGACTTCTAAGGCATAGCAAATTAGCATCAGTATCTAGGTGCACTTGTGATTTTCACATATTCCATTTGCACTCTTTCTCTTCCTATCTTCATCGTGTCTGTTATATGTGTTTGAATGTACTCCATGAACAAATCTTCAATCTTGAAATTGGAATCTAGATATGTATGTTAAATTTTATTTGGTTGGAAAGAAACATTAGGAAACCCTAGTTTTATTTATGAAGGAAATTCATCACAAACTGCCCTATCGATACCTCTTACATAGACCCGAACTCAGACATTCATAACTTTTTATCTAGAAAAAATTTATTCGATCACTCTAGTCAGATTTGGCGCAACTTGGCCCTCTCTAACATATTTCAAATTCGGCTCGATCCAACGGTTCATTAGGGAGATATGGCCCCCATACTGGGACTGTTTTATTCAATGATAGTCATTTCTCCATTTTCCATAACCAGGAGTTCTTTGTGCTTAAACTTCACAAAAATAATCTATCAAAGCATGCAATTAATTAAAAAATAAACCAACATAGATCTAAGACATTCATACTCAAGATTTTTATCCAAATGAGAAGTCTTTTCAATACAAAAAGCGGACTGTGCCCTTACAGCAACAAGCTAGGACTTTGTAGAGAATTTAATTTGGTATTGTATGAAACTTTGATAGCCCTACATCATTATGCATTTTATTAATATTCCAAAGTATTTTCAAGATTTTTATCCCAACTTTAAATCCTCAAACCACTCTTAAATCCCATAAACCCTCTACGAGCCTTCTAGACTTCATTTTGCCAATTTATTCGAAAAGATAAATGGGTTGACTTGGAGATTAAATGGAGAATCTTTCACATTTGAAATGTACTTGAAAATGAAAACTGAAACCTAATATTTGGCTTAACCATGTGATTGCGAAAGAAAACTAAAATATGTGTTTGTATCTTGTTTTTTATGCTATACATGTTTGGGGTTTGGGTGGTCCTAGAGTGTTGACCAGTTAGGATGTCTACTAGAGGCTTGGGAGTTATGCGAATGTGATGGCATGTTGATGTTATTTGATCTCGATCTTTCTAAACTAGACCATGGTAATGTGATGGTATGTTCTATGAGATGTTTGTATTTACTGATTGTTATTGCTTTCCAATCTTCTTATGTGAAGCTGAGATGTATGTAGTTAAGACACTTGACTTAACCATTTTTTTGAGTCATCGATCAGTTATACTTGGGTTACTTTCCAGTCGCCTTAATGGGACTAAAGTGTTTGTTTTGATCTTGATGATGTCATGTTGTGACATGTTTTGACTCGACCATTTTTGGAGTCTTCAATCAGTATTACTTTGAGATACTTTTTGGTTGCTTGTTGAGAACCAGTGGATATTGTGACTATCAATGATACCTTCAGTTGCCAATAGAGAACTATTGTGGTCATGATTATTAATGGATGCTTTTCAGTTGCTCATGGACATTAAATGCTTTTATTGTGGATTATCTTTTGGTATTTTTTCCATTCGCTTGTATAGGACTATGGTGATTTTGAGATTTATGATTCCATGAGCTTAGGGTAGGTTATCTACTTGTAGTGTCAGGAAGTGGCTTGCAATGGGGGTCGGGGCCCTAAGTGGTTGCCAGGATAACTCATTGTAAGTTATTTAATAAGTGAAAACATTTACACTAAATGGGGATTAAATGAACCTAATAAGATAATTGTATGTTCTCGCCCATGCCTCGAGTGCTAGTACAGACTAGGATGGGAGTAGAGAGAACGCATGGTTGCGACCTTGCATTTCGTAGTATGCTTCATTAGTATGAGAGGATACTAGTGGCCGCATAGGGATCACTAGGGGGCCGAGGTCTATTGAGAGACTACTAGGGTAACTCTAGCATGATCCATGCGATGACACTTTCTCGCTTGCATAGTAGGTTTCCTACATGTCTCTGTTGTGCCTCTGGGATTAGATGTTGATTTTTGTTGGAACCCTTGAGTAAGTATAATTTTAGGATTCTTGGACTTAGAGATTTTTTGTGCTATGTGATTTGATAACTTGTTTGGGACTTGATATTATCTCCTCAACACGGTGGGAGTGGGCCATTTAGGTTCCACGCGGTCGAGTGGTAGTGCTTTTTCACTCTTACCATTTGAGATCTGTCTGAGACACCATGGCTGATGCATTCCTTGTTGGCATCTATCTTCATTCTATTCTTGGATTATGATGATGGACATGTATCCTTATATTGATGATTAGCATACGATAGATGATGTTGTTTACTTATCTTATGCTTTATTTTGCATGACTAGATTTCTGATGCATGTTAGATTGCTTTCTGCATATGATGTAGTATGTTTTAGGAGTGATGTCCCTACTATGATAATACCGATGATCTCTTTGGTGACTTGGGATGTTATGCACAGAGGGATGGCTAGGGCCCACGATGGTTTCATGATGCTATTTACGATTGGGAGGAACCGTGCACTTAGATTAGATGTGGTTTATGATGGGTGGCTATCTTTTACGATGGATGTTTATATCTTCTATGATGATGTATCATGTATGGAATTTGGTTTTGTTTACTTTATTGCACTTGCATCATTGGTTAGAATAGGATGATGTACTTCATTTTCACACATTTATATTCTTTTAAGCCTTTCGTACCCTGTGTCATGTACAATGGATGATTGAGCATTCCGAATTTAATTGCCAAGAGGCATTCGAAAAAAATGTGTAATATGGACATTGGACTTCTTAAATTATTCTTTCATGTGGATGTGGTAGTGGTTAGACTTAGTATTAATTAGATTAAATGTGACTCAACATCTTGGGATCCTTAAGGAATGTAACTTGTTATGTATGTTTTTAGTTGTATGCATGTTATTACTTCCACTACTATGTGTTTGATATGAATGGTTTATCTTTCATGTTTAAAAAGAAAATTGTTTGGTGAACTTAGTAAAATTTTAGGTTAATTCTTTTGGATCCCTTGGCAGGGCATTACATATTTAAGCACCTTGATGGATTTTGCATTATGTGATCAGCCATACTTTTAGAAAAGTATTTGAGCCCCTTTAACTCTTTAGGTTGTGACTGCTCCTAAAGATATTGTGTGCAACCAAATAAGAAATAAACACATTCCTTTTGTTTGTTTAATTGAAAAGAAATTTGTGTTTCTTCCTCATCAATCTTCCCTTGTGTACATTGATCTTTTATATCCTCCTGAATAACATAACTTGATGAAATATCATTAGCAATTCCAAATATAAAAGAATCAAGTTCCGAATTTGAAAAATCTTTTGACAAGTTTTCATTTGGTATTCCACTCTCTAGGCTTTGTTCTGTGGGAGATATATCAAGGCCAGTCATTGAGTTAGTTGACTATGAGGCATGTTCATCATCATAATCAACATTTAGATGATAGGCTCTAGCTACACTATAAGGAGCACTTTCCATCGAAGGAGAGACTAGGTGATCTTCATCATTGAAAACCATTAAACTTTGATAAATAGGAGGTGCTGATTTGACTACTTTGAGAACGACCCTTTTCCATTTAGGCTTTTCTTTCAAAACAATTTGTTGTTCACAGAGATAAATTCCTTCCTATGTAATTTCTTTACACTTCATTCCACTTAGAATCATGTCATCTTCTAAACTAATAGCCTCCCTTTGTGCATCTTGCAATGTTTGTACTTTTAAACCAAGAAGTAAGAATTTAATTTTTGTTTGCATGGCAACAATGAAAATACATAATTTATTGTTTTTAGTTGTTGGCTGGTTAGGGGTATCTTACCAACAGTTCTATTTAATCTATCAACAAAATCTCTCATGGTTTCCCCTTCTTTGATCTTGATTTGAAAGAAATTAAATAACATCATAGCAACATCAACCACATGCATAAACCTTTGTAGGTTTTTTACCTCAAGATCATTCTAGCAAGTGATGCAACCATCTGGTAAACTCTGGAACCAATCTACTGCACTTTCAATGAGGCTTCCAAAAAAAATCTAACAAAGACATTCTCTTCCTGCACACCAAGAATCCCACAGGAAACTATAATTGCTTTAATGTAATCATTAGGGTCTTGATTTGCATCACCTGAAAACTTTGAGAGATATTCTAATGAATTCTTAGGTAAGGCTAAGTATTGAGATAAATAAAATGGCCCAATCTGAGCCTCCTATGGTTGGGCTACAACCAAAGCCATAACACCAAAAAAATTTCACCAAAATCAATCAATTAAAGTCACCAACCTCCGTCCTCAAGGAGGTAACCTTCAGATTTCCAAGAAAAGAAAAGCACTGGAACTTGCTTTCTTTCCCTAGTAGAGTCGCCAAAAACTATTAGTAAACAGTTTTACCCATAAACAAGAATTACAAAACATGACTCAATGCACCTGACAAGAAGGAAAAAATGTACTACTAGTTGGATTAGTTATCATTGATTGATAACTATCCTCTGAATTAGGAGGTATAGCTCCCTCATGAAAGATATTCAATGAATGTGATATCTGGTTGTGCCTTTAACTTGAAGACACAAAAGGATTTTTAACACCTGCCCATCAACATGAGATGAATGCAATTACCAAATCTATGAATAAAGAAGGAAGACAAATAAATAACTATATAATTGCTTATTCAACTTCCCACATTATATTATAGAAGAGTTAAGAGGGGTTGTAGAGATCATTATGCATACATCACAAATCTAGTGTAATGAACATGATTGTGTCTAAAACAGGAAATAAAAGACCATAAGATCTTTTAAACTAGAAATACGAGTGTACAGACCATAAGATCAAACACACACACACACATCTTCGTTATTTCAAAAACATAATAGAATAATAATAGTATTATTCCATCCCTTCATTACAACCATACTATAAAATAAATCTCCCTTCCTCTCTATTACAATTTCTTTGAACTCAAAATGCCCTCTCTTGTCTTGAAAAATGTGTAGACATTTTTCCTAGCCCAAGCAGAACCCTCTTACAATAATTTTCTCCCATTAAATAAATTTTGCCAAGAAGTTTGGCAACTGCCCTAACTTCTTCTTGCCAAACCCATTTTCCAATTACAGTGGTAATTAATTCTGTTAAAGAATTAATTATTTTAACATTTTTTTCCAAATATAATTGCTCCATCAACTTACCCTTGGAATTAACTCTTTTATTTTCAACCTCATATTATAATAATAATTAATTCGTTATAGAATTAATCTAATGAGAAATTAGAGTAATGGTTTAATATTTAATGACTGTGCATTTAAAATATTTAATTCATTAAATAATTAAATAATATAAATGAAAAATAATTTGTAAGTTTTGTAGGTTTCTAATCTCTAAGAGGGGAAATATTTAGGGTTCTGAAACCTTAGATAACATTAGCCAAATTCTTTAACAAGGTGGACTTAACTATCATTTATGAATCTCCTAATAGAGTGCATACTTCATTTTATGTTGTAAATCCTTTCACAAGGTGGACCTAATAGTCCTTATTTCTCATAACATGGAAGATCATCAGAAGTGGTCAATTGTAAACTTTAACAGGCTAGCTTCATACTGCAATGATAAATCTTGTTTGAATCATCCCCACCCCAGTTTTACTTTCTATTTGGAAGGTTTTTTGGTTACCAAATATTGTGTCAAGTGTTATGAATGTTTATTTCTTTCATTCTTTCATGCATGAGAATTAGATCATATTACACAGTGAATTAAAGTATAAGTTTTATTGGTTCTTGATTCACCCCCCCTCTTAGTCACCCAGTCTATACTACATTTCCAATAGTTTTATCCTTAAGGAAAGTGTATCCATTAAGGGATCTAAAATAATGATCTATCCTAAGGGAAGGCAACATTCCTTAGGGATCACAAAGAAAAGGAGGATATGTCCTTAAGGAAATTGTCTCCATTAAGGGCTCTAAAAGGTGGCCAATCAAATGACCAAATGAAAGCTAATAATGTATGCGTACAAAATGTGATAAAAATGTATGTCCTCATATTAAAGCTATTGAAAATGCCTTAATAAGATAAGATAAGATAAGATAAAATTATTAATGTCCATGAAAAACCAAAATGGTTTATGGGACTGAGCATACAAACAAAAGAGCCAGACAAGCAAAGGCACCAAACGGTGACTGAAAAGGAACAAGAAACAAGAAGAAAGAAAGACAAGGTAAGGACTAAGGGTCCTTCATTGTCACAAAGAAATTCGTAATAGAGAGGTACATTCGTGGACAATCCATAGTCTTTGAATGTCGTGAAGAACCCCTATAGGACTGATGCTGCATGTAGAGATCGGTATAATGTCTAACAGATCTGGAATGTGAAGTAGTGGAAGGTCTTTTCAAACCCCACAGAGGAGACAAGGGAGAGAAAAAGGTGGTAATGAGCTGATCAGAAGTCTGTCTCTGATGAAAGGACTGCAGGGTATTCTCTTGAAGATGGGTGGCCTCCTGAAGATAAAGTGCTAAACATCGCTGATCAATATAATTGAAGAACATTGAGAGAGAAGAAGAGTCTCTGAAAAGGAAATAGAATCTCCCTTTGATCTCATAGTAATGAGGACAACGAAATATGAAGTGAGTCTCGATCTCAACCTCTATCAGAGTGCATAACTGGCATAATCGATCAGCCTGATCCATATGGTGATTAGTCCAAGCCCTAAGACGATGAGAACCAGCCCTAAAAGAGCCCAAAGAGAATCGTAATGCATGATTCCAACACTGATAAAGATAGGTAGGGCGAACAACAATACCATCCTGAATAACAAGAAAATGCTCAGCATAGAAGGCCATCTTAGGTCGCAAACCACCCAGGGGATGACACCAAGTAGTGGTAATGTACTGCCTATGAGAAATATTTAATAGGGAATTCAAGCATCTATGAGAAATATGTCCACTATGAAACGTCCCCAAGAAAGAACTAAACAAGGAAAATGTGCACATGAAAAAAGAGAACATGAAAGCGATCTACCAACTCTGGAGTCAATATGATCATATGATAATATGTAAAATATTATTTCAAAATAAAATTTGATCATCCCCCCAAATGAGTAAGAACCAAAAGTAAAATGGAATGAAAGTATGTAGTAGTTATGAAGAAGAGTGTTTTTGGGCTAGCATCATGGAGACCAAAAAGAACAAGTAGTTGCCATATTTCATTATCCCAAGAAGACAAACACAATACACATTTATTAATAGTCGATCATGGACAACATGAAATGCAACAACGTATAAAAGAAGAGAGATAAAAATAGAAGAATTTTTATGGAATTGTGATTCATTTATCATCTTGTACCAATAGAGAAACAAGGGTCATTAAAAAAATTCTAAACAATATGTAGTACATCCAAGGAAAGCACATTACAATAGGAAAACACATATAATCCTCTACATTAGAAGAGTTGATCAAGTATATTACCTACCTCCCCCTCCCCCAACCACCTTAGTGTATAGTGTTTAAGGAAGGTGGGTAACTCACAAGAGGACAAACATCAAGCACAATATATGGAACACTAGTCTATTCCAAACAAGGACCATATTGTAAACATAGGTCACTTTGTTTGTCACTAGAAGTGATAGATAACTATTGTAAAAAAGAACTTGGTAAATCATAATCAATATCAACATTATCATACATATCATCAAAATTACTAGCATGACTATAATTGTTAACATCGAGAGTATATTTATTAACTAGATTAATTGTAACAGAATCTAACATACAAATAACATTGTCATGTTTGTTCATCTTGATTTTGTTTAAATTCACCTCTATTGGATCAAGCATAGGTTGGTCAAAAGAAAATGAATCATGAGGATGTAGATGATGTGAAGTTATGTTTTAAGAAGAAAATTGATTGGGAAGTATTTGGATTATTCTACAAAGATCGCTAATGATTAGCATGTGGTATATTTTATTAGCAACTGACTATGTTGAGAAAATGTGTATTTCATTATTGTAAAATGTAATGTATTTATTGGATCACTTGTGAATCTTATTGTAATATTTTTTAATTCTTATGAAGGTGTGTATGCCTTATCATGGTCCTATGTAATTAAATGTACATTGGGGAAGCTCTAATAGACCGATCTAATTAATTATTTATAAAGGGTATAAAAGAAATATGTTTTCCTTGGTTGGGTACCATGTAAGAAAGATCAGTTGAGTATGATGTTGGCTTTTATGTTGGATGTTTAGAGAAGAGAAGAGATGATGTTGTTTGATTGAGGCAAGCTTCAAAGGAACTATTTGGCAAGTTGTAGATCGGTAAGCTCGTGTTTTTGGATATGTTATCTTGGAAGATTATCTTTCACATTTGTTGGAGCATTTAGATAGTGGGTCTACTTATTTCTTTTCAGCCTCTAACAAAGTTGGATCCTTCTAACAAGGGTTCAAAGCTCTCTTAACATGGATGTTTCCTCTAAAAAGTATTAGTGTACTAGATGCATAATATTTAACTCCTAACAGGGTTACATCCTTTCAGAAGGAATTTATATATTGGTGCATTATCTTGTGGGTACCATCCCCATGAGGGTTTTCTCTCTAGTCAAGGGTTTACCTACTTAACAAATAATTGTATTATGGTGTATGGTTTCTTATTATTGTGCATTATTTTTTTAATTCTTGAAGATTAGATGTATAAGTTTGAATTTAATTATATTTGTTCATAATTGATTCACATTCCCCCTGATTTTTCCACTAACAACGACTCTTATACTAAATTCATTGTATTTGACTCCTAACAAGGTTACATTCTTTTACAAGGAACCTATATATTAGTACATTGTCTTGTGGGTACCATCCCCATCAGGGTTTTCCCTCTGATCAAGGGTTTTCCTAGTTACCAAATCATTGTGTTATGGTGTATGGTTTGTTATTTTTGTGCACCATGGTTTTAATTGTTGAAGATCATATTTCTAAGTTTGAATTTAATTATATTTGGTCACAACGAATTCACTCCCTTCCACCCTCCATAGATAACTTTAGGGAACCTCTCCCAAGAAAACTATGTAAAATATTGGCAAATTCAACATTAAATGTGTAGGAAAGATTTCTAATCGAGGGCAACTTTTTTGTTCAAGGAAAGAATGAAAATTATTTTCTATTGGTGAAATTTTCCTTTCCATATCAAAATTTAATAATAATTGTGGTGAATTTTTAAAAAAAATTGGTATGCAAATAAATGCAAGCAATTTTATTGTTGATCATAAATATTTTTGTAATGTAAGAGGCTAATTAATTATATCATATAGTGCAAAATATTAATATAGTTAGCTAATATGTCACTTACTATAGAGAGATTATTTAATTTTTTGGTGAATTTATAGAGTCGCAGGTAGTCCATGGCCCACATTCCAAGTGTACATTGTACAGTGTAATTTAGTCTACCAAATTGGTCATCATAAATTTTCATGTTATCATTTTTATGGTGAAAGGAATTGAGGTGGACTGTTGATGTAAGAGAGATCAATGGGCTTGGCTCTATTTTGGGCCTAATTTTAAACATTGTAACATAAAGTCTAATTCTTCTAGAAATTAGGACACGTGTCTCAAAGCCCAAAATATAAAATAGTTGGCCAAACAAGGGTAGTTGGAGATATACTTTGGTAAAATGGTAGGTGATGCTCAACCCCAAGAAAAATATTTTTTTATTCTAAGGGCAAAATAACATTGTTCAATAAGAAAATACTAGGGAAAGGTTGGTAAAAAATTTAAATAATTGTGTCGTAAATGTAGATTACATTGGTGATTGGACTAGGATTTGGGACCAATTATGAGTAAACTAATGAGTGATTAGCTTGGGATTCAGACCCAAACTATTTAATATCTCAATGATGTTATTGACCCCATATGTAGGTTTTATTCTCTAAATTGCAATTTCTTGAAGAGACAAAATTGCCAATTGGTGAAGATTCACCACTAACAAAATCACTGCCCCCTGTACACTGGAAATGTGTCACACTCTAAACCATTCTATCCCAATGATTCCATGAGTTGGAATGCTTTGATGCCAACTTAGAGCTCCCTATCCATGGAGTGTAGGAGCTATTATAGGATGTGACCATTCTGGACCGTCACCTGAGTTGGGAGAGATTGATGATCGAGTACGGATATGATTATCCTTTGCCCAACTTGTTATGCTCTTTGGTAGCCCAGGCCCTGGTGACAAACAAAGGCCAGAAGGGCTTCTCGCTAGGACGGGGTTGACTAGTGTATGATCTGATCTCTCGACCACATAAGATGGCATGGGGTCTGCCATATTGGCAGAGATGTACCATGAGCTCCATGAGATAGTATACCATGAGGGTGGGTCATGGGCATGCAGAGTAGAGTTAGCATAGAGCTGGGCTTGGGAGAACATCGCTATGATCCGATCGTGGGTGCAACCATGAGAGCGTAGCTAGCCTTACATTTTTGGGTATAGAGGGTTCATCCCATAGAGACATAGTGGAGATGTGACCTACTACCGACACGTGTTTGATGAGCTGACTGCATTCACATGGCGACCGTACCGATATTGTGGCAAATGGTCAGACTCGTCGGAGCTTGACTATATTAGATATAGCAGACCACTGGTAGGTCAGAGCATAGACATTGTGCAACGATTTGTGATCAGTCGCGTATGGCGGCAATTTGCAGAGCGGCAGGTGATATCGATGGAGACCACCACCTATGCCCAGATGTGCCCAGATGAGGGATTGGGATGGTTATAGATGTTGGACTATCATACAACAGTTTGAGATACAACGACGCTAGTGGTGACTCCCTGGGATTATCGCCTGGATGTGGCAGATGCAGGGGCAGATCCAGGGTATCTTTATGAGATGTAGAGACACCCATTCCCTTGGTTCAAAGATCTAGATGTGACACCTACAAGAGTGGAACATGGAGGCGGCGGGGGAGGAGGAGGCAAAGGGAGAGGAAGTGGGAGAGGGAGAGGCGGCAGGTAGATGGAGGGGGAGAGCTCCCGAGCAGGGTAGAGGAGGACGCGAGTATAGAGGGTATAGGAGGAGGAGGAGTCATCCAAGTCTGATGATGATGATGGTGAGGAGGAGGAGGTGCCCCTGAGGTGACGTCAAGCGGTGAGGGTAGAGGCACCTATAGAGAAGACAACAGGAGGAGAGGATCAGGGTACGAGGATCTGTGCCTTGGAGGCAGAGTTGCAGGCAGCTCGGGTGACTATCATAGTACAAGATCAGCAGCTGATGGATGACTGAGCACAAGCATATGAGTTGCTCCAAGAGCGGGATACCGTGAGGCAAGAGGCAGCACATCATGGTGCATGAGCTGCATACTATTACATCACCTATAGGGGTCTGGTACAACTAGGACAGGGTATTCCTAACTATTCAGAGCAAGCAAGTAGATCAGAGGGTGCAGTGCAGCCACCGAATAGGAGACAGGCTCCCCCACCAAGGCCAACACCAGCTGTGGAGGGTGGAAGTCAAACATGATGTCGAGCGATAGCTGTGTTTTGATTGTACCTCAAGTATTTTTGAGACATATATCCAAATTTTGGATCCCATATTTGTATATGTACCATGACCCATTTGATATATATATGAGATACTAGATTTATCGATATTCTTGTGTACTTGTCTCAAAATGTATGTTTCAGCTTTCATGTGGTGTTTTAGTTGTTGTTTTCAGCTCATGTATGTGTATATGCTTATGTGCATTGATTTTGATCTCTCATATGGATGGTAAAGACTTAAATGTTTTTGTAAAAATATGTGACACTTGGATAGATCATATGTGATGTTTTTGGATTAACCCCTTGTGATGATAGGATAGCAAAGAAATGTAGCGAAAGATTAAGGAGGTGAAAAGACATGAAAGTAGCTAGTTGATATGTCCACAAAGAAAAAAAGATGAAGAGAGAGCTCTTCCCACGTGTAGGAATGTGCAACTAGATTAAAAATGACATGAACCTAAAATGCCAGCTAATATGCAAAGTGGTTTACCAGCAAGAAACACATAACATTTAGACTCTTAATTTCATCATTGAGCATTTATTAGGGACATCATGAGATCATACAACCATCACTAGTATAACTATGAGGATATGAATATGATCGATATCGATAGGGATGTGGAAATCCAATCTAAGCATTAGAGACATGTAAGTCAAGATAACTACGCGATTAGATTACCTAAGTTTAATTTAGCAATATTACACCTGTATCAAGACATAAGCACCAAGATAAACCCCAAGTGCAGTCTTGCAAAACAGTCAAGGATGATACATTTGTAAGTCAAAATGTTGAATAGGTCAAGCATAAATGCTTACAACACTATAGACAAACAAAGTATACCCACAAGTAGAAATCAAGAAAACATGCCCCATGCCCCCAGTCTTCTAGTCAATGACATCCTTGAAAGACTATTAGGGATGGAACATAAAGAAATCATCATAGATAGCACAAAAAGTAGATAAAGATCAGCATAGCTCAGTCATTTAAGTGTTAAAGTGCATGTGTGTAAGTCACTTGACCATTTCTTCAAGACTTGATTTTGATAGTGAGAAATATCCTGACATCGGAGATCGTAGGTAAACTATCTAAAAAGTGTTGAAAAACACTTGATGTCAAGGTGGGGGAAGTGTTGAGAAACACTATTTTGTGAGTTGTCAAAGAAACCCTAATGCACAAGAATACCTCAATAGGCTAAGTAGCTATGCCCCTGAAACGAGGACAAGAAACAATTCCAAGCCAAAAAATGTGCAATGAAATGGATGATTGAGACTGATAGGCATAGGTGCAAGGGTCTCAAGTAGCGTTTGTTTCTAGGTTTTCACCACTTGACAAATTTTTTCAAGACTTTTTTCAATTTTTTTTTTGTTGGTGATACATCAAAGCACCTATTTCTAGGTTTTCACTAAGATGATCATTTTTTCAGGACATTTTCTGATTTTTAGGATTTATTTCAAGATCATAGATATATACAAGATAGTTGAGCAGCAAGCCTCTAAGCATAGAACTTCTTCAAGTGTAGGATACTGATAGGTTCTACAAGTTCTTCCCCTTCAGGAGTAGACAACTGATAAGCACCAGACTCGAATGCTGCTATGATAATGTAAGGACCCAACTAGTTGGGTTCAAATTTCCCTTTCTGCTCTCAATGTTGCTGATTTTTTGGATTCTCTCTAAGCACGAGTTCACCTACTTGAAACTCATGAGGGTGAACTTTCTTGTTATACTAAGTAGACATGCACTTCTGATAAGCCCTCATGTGATCAAAAGCAGCCTTTCAACATTCATCAAGAGTCTCTAATTCCTGTACTCGCATAGCTCTATGGTCCTCATCAGTTATCAACCCATGTAAGGAGACTCGCAAAGAGGGGATCTCGACTTCTAATGGGAGAATAGCCTCAGAGCCATAGACTAGAGAAAAAGGCGTAGCCCCTGTAGGAGTACGAGTAGAGGTTCTATATGCCCAAAGTGCCGAATTTATTTGCAAGTGCCAATCTTTCCCAGACTTGTGAACTGTGCAGTGTAGGATTTTCACCAGTGTTTTATTAGAGGCCTTAGCTTGGCCATTCCCTTGGGGATAGTAAATAGAGGACCAGTGTTTCTTAATTCAAAACTTTTTGCACAGTTGCTTTAAGTCCTTATTCTTGAACTACCCTCCATTATCCATAACAATAGAGGATGGGATACCATATCGGCCAATGATGTGATTCAGTATAAACAGGGCAACATGTTTTCCTGTAGCAGCAGATAATGGTACAGCTTCAACCCATTTAGTGAAATACTTCGTTGCTGTGATGATGAATTTATGACCGTTGGATAAGCTTGGATGAATCTTTCCTACCAAGTCAAAGGCCCATTGCTGAAATGGCCAATATGTCACAGAAGGGATTAACTCTCGTCCGAGAGCATGTATCAAGTTGCCATGGAGCTGACATTTTTGATAGGACCTCGCATAGCGCACAACATCAGCTTGCATGGTGGGCCAGTAATAACCCATCCTAAGCAATTTTTGAGCAAGTGCAAGGCCATTAGAATGTGCCCCACAAATGCCATCATGGACTTCGGCAAGTGCCTTCTTGGACTCTTCTAGCTCTAAACACTTAAGAAACATTCTGTCTAGACCCTTCCTATACAAGTCACCAGAGACCAAAGTGTAGTGTGAGGCGTTACAAAGGAGTTGGCATTTTTGGTTACGCATGAGGGTTTTGGGAATAACCTGATCACGCAGGTAGGAGAAGATAGCCGCGTAGCAGGAGGAATCATGACCCACAACAGTGCAGATCACTTGGTTGTCTGAAGAATCATAGGTTGGATGACGTAGTTCTTCCACCAAGAACTCAAATCGCGATTCATGTTCTTGTAGTTGGAGGATAGATGCTAAGGTAGCCATAGCATCAACAGCCTTATTTTCTGCTCTAGGAATTTGTTGGAATGTCACAAAAGTGAAATAGTTGCTTAGAGTATCTATCAACTTCTTATAAGGGATCAACTTGTCATCTTTTGTTTGATAGTCATTGTTCACTTGGTTTATAACAAGTTGAGAGTCTCCATAGATATGCAATTTAGTTATTCTCCTTTCAAGAGCCATTTTGATTCCATTTGTGAGTGCCTCATATTCTGCAATGTTGTTTGTACGTGGGAACAAGAGTTTGTAGGACTTTGGGATTGTATAACTGTGAGGGAAAAAAAACAAAACACCTACTCTGGCTCCATTTTGAGTATGAGACCCATCAAAAAACATCTTCCATGTCCTCTCCGTAATATACATGATTGAGGCATCTAGAAACTCAATTTGCATAGGCGTTGTATCTTCGAGTGGAAAGTCAGCCAACTGGTCAGCTATGGCCTGTCCTTTGATTGCCTTACGTTCGACATACTGAATGTCAAATTTAGAAAGAATCATCATCCATTTAGCAAGATGACCAATAAGTGTGACTTTACTTAGCAAATATTTCAAATGATCTATCTTAGCAATCAAGTGGACTATATGCGCCAACATATAATGTCGAAGCTTTTGAGAGGCAAAGACTACAGCAAGGCATGCCTTCTCTATACTTGTATAGTTTATTTCATAAGCTACCAAAGTTCAACTGATATAGTATATGGCTCTTTCTTTACTCGTCTCATCACTTTGGGCTAAGAGTGCTCCTAGAGAAGAATTCGTAGCTGAAATATACAGAGTCAAAGGTTTTCCCAGAATGGGTGGCATCAAAACTGGAGTTTTTGCCAAGTAGCCTTTGATTTGATCTAAACTCTGTTGACAATCACTATTCTAAATATGGGTAGACCCTTTATGCAAATTTTTATTGAAAGCTTGAGCCTTATTAGCCAATTGAGAGATAAATCTTCTTATGGATTGTAGATGTCCTTGCAGACTTCTAAGCTAACTAATATTCTTTGGTGGAGGCATATCCATGATAGCTTGGACTTTCTCAGGATCAACCTCAATGCCTTTTGCTGAAATGATATACCCTAGCAATTTCCTAGAAGTGACACCAAAGGCACATTTTTTTGGATTTAGACTAAGTTGAAATTGTTCCATATGGTCCAATATCATACTAAGGTATCTAAGATGTGTGTCTCATTTTTTAGATTTAGCCAGTGTGTCATCAACATAGTCTTCCATGTTTTTATGCATCATATCATGAAAGATGGTTGTTATTGCTCTTTGATATGTAGCGCCAGCATTTTTAAGCCCAAAAGGCATGACATTTTGGCAAAAGGTAACCCATGCACATGTAAAAGCTATCTTTTCTTGGTTTGCTAGAGCTATCTTGATTTGGTTATACCCAGAAAATCCATCCATAAGCGAGTACATCTCATAACCTATAGTCATGTCCACTATCATATCGATGTTTGGTAGTGGAAAGTCATCTTTGGGGCATGCTATGTTGATATCTCTAAAATTAGTAGAAACCCGTATGGATTTGTCATGCTTAGAGACAGGTATAATGTTGGAAATCCACTCCGCATAATCAATGGCCCTAATGAAGTTTGCACTTAAGAGTTTTTCCAACTCTGCCTTGACTAGTAGGGCCACATGTGGATGCATTTTTCTCAACTTTTGTTTGACAAGCTTGAAATCTAGTGAGATTGATAAGTGATGCATGATGAGATCTATATCAAGCCCTGGCATATTAGAGTATGTCCATGCAAAGTTGACCTTCTCATCTTCAAAGAGAGCAAACTATGTCTTTTCTTCGTTTGACAAGGACTGAGCTACATGAATAATCTTAGGACATTCTTCTGTACCCAAGTTGATAGGCTGCGTAGGTTCAGTTAGAACTAAAGATCTATCCTAGAAATAGCTTGGCAAACTACCAAGTACCTCATCCGTAGGTTCCTCGGAGAGGTTTTCACCATTAGATACAGCTTTATTTTTACTTTTTTGAGGATCAAACACCGCCACAATGTGGTTTTCGCCATCTGATTGCTTATTTTTCTTTTTAATTTTTTGACTGAGGCACTTGATATCTGATTTTTTCGCTGGTGGAAGAAGTGACGGGTTCAATGGCATTCAGGTAACAAGTGATCTCATAGTCATTTTGGAAAGATCGTATTTCAGGTCTTTGATTTTGGAGAGACCAATCTATGAGATTAGGGTGAATTAGCGAGAGTGAGGTGGAAGTTTCAATGTGATTGATATGGAAGGAGTCATCTCTGGTGACTTGTGAAGTTGAGCCTATAGAGAATGTTGCAAAGGAGTCTAGCTCAGGAATAGACCTAGAGGAACTAGCATGATCCATTGAGACATGTTGTGAGTCAAACTCATCTGACCCTATACTAGATTGTTCGACTATATTTGGTTGGGTTGTATAGGCATGAATTACATCCACCCCTAGTTTGGAAGATGCATTAAGAGACTTTCCCACTCATACTCATGAGAATCTGTACTCTGATCTCTAGCTTTGAGACAAGCAATATTCTGTCGGATTCGTCCGCTATTCATGTCCTTAGGAGTAGATCCTTCTTGTTCATGTTGTTGGGAGGTAGAAGCTTCCTCATTATTATTAGTAGTCAATATTTCTTCTCCCCAAAGGAGGGAAGTGAGAGAGACAAAGTCTTCGTCTTGTGAAGTGGTCGCAATTATGGGAGAATCATCACTCTCTGATTTGCTAGATGTGAGAAATCTTCGATCACATGTTGGTATATCATTGTCTAGCCAAGAGCCTAGACTAGTAGTGTCTTGAGTATCACAACCTTGAGTGTGACTTAAAGATTCAACTAGAGCATTTTTACGACCAATTAAGGACCCATGGCCCTGATCGCCCATTTTTGTTAGAAATTTATAGCCTTTTCCATATCTTTTAGGAGAAATAGGAGTAGTCAGTGTAACTTCCTCGTCTTCCTCTTCTTTATAGATCCAGTCCTTGATGGCATGTTCTTCCTTCTCTACTTCTAGAGGTAGTGATGATTGCATAGAAGTGTCATAGCGAAAGCGAAAGGCTTTTTTGCGGTAGCTGGTTTCCCATAGGACCGAGGGAAAACTAGTAAGGCAGCAATAGAGTCCAAAGTGTACTTGCCCATGCCAAGGCTCATCATTTTAGTTTTTGTTCACACTCTGTGAAAGATGATGTCAGCTCATGAGATGAGTGATTATGTGGAACCAATTTCTCAGCAGCAGATAATGTGTTGATAGACATGGAGTTGTCGCCGGGGACAACTACTTCAGTACCATTAAAAGGGAACTTAATGCACTGATGATACGTAGAGGGCACTGCTTGCATGCCATGGATCCATGGTCGTCCCAACAAAAAGTTGTATGCAAGTGGTATTCCTAAGACTTGGAAAATGACATTCTTCTCAACTGGACCAACTCTGATTGGAAGTACAATTAGACCTTTAGAAGGCCTTTTGACCTCATCATAGGCCTTTATAGTGATCTTGCGCTTAGGATTGATGGCAAATTTAGACATGCCCAACTGTTGGATTACATTGAATGAAATGATATTTAACCCTGCACCATTTTCTATCAGGACTCGGCGGACGCGGGTACAAAAGATTTGAACTTCGACGTGAAGAGCAAGGTTATGGGGATGACTTAGAGCTAAGTCATCTTCTTCAGAAAAGGTGAGATAGTGAGGCAAGGAGATGTGGTTCACCATAGCTTGGAATCATTCTGCATCAATATCTGTGGGAACGTTGGTAGAACGTAAAGCTTTCTCAAGGATATCCCTGTGCAAAGGAGATAACTCTAGCAATTCGAAAATGGAGATTTGTGCTTGTGTGTGTTGTAGTTGGCTAACAAGATCATAGTTGGAGATCTTGGAAGTAATTGGTTGCTTAGATGATGAAGCATTTTTAGGGTCATGAGAAACTTTTAGGACAAGCTTAGATTGCCCCCTAGTGACAGCGTTAAGTGGTTCACTTTGAGAAGATGAAGACTCAGCCACTCGAAGTACCACCTTGGGTCTAGTATTAGTATGATCTTGAGGAGTGGATCATGTCCTTAAGACCACTTTGGTCGTTCATCTTCAGCATCATAATTTGGCCAATTGTCATTGTTGGAGCTTGCCATACGCATGTATTCAACGAGCTCAAGCATGCTTATAACATTATCAGTGTTAGCATAAGCATAACTGATTTTGGCGTCATGATTCTTCTTGGCAGCTTTTGAGGTTTCAGCCTTCTCATATTCTGGCAAGGGTTGTTTAAAAGCTTTGTGGTCAGCATTTTTAATGAGGCCGTCTGTGAAAACTTTTCCTTCCTCAATGAGATCTTGAATTACGTCTTTGAGCTTAAAATAATTTTCAGTGTTATGACCCTTGCTTCGGTGATAGCTGCAAGTATGGTCTTCTCTCCACCATGGAGGTCTGACAGGTGGATCATAAGGACGAGAGTTGTTTGGTAAAGTAACTAGTTTTTTTGCAATCAAAGTTTTCAAAACTACCTCATAAGGCTCAACCATAGGCGTGTAAACACGTCGTTTCTTGGTAAACTTAGAGCTCTTGTCAAATGTTTGTGGTTTCAAAATTTCTTGTTGTTTCGCAGCATAGATGGCACTAGAAAGGTTAAACACAGGTTCCTTGGTCTTAGGAGTGTCCACTACTCCATCATTGACAAAATACTTGTTCTTATTCCAAGGTTTTCATTTGTCTTTACTATTCCCATTGTTACTTTTGTCTTTGTTTATAACAATGTCACCTCTTTTGATAGCAACATCCTCAATGCGATATGCACTCTCCACCATGGCGTTGAAGGATGTGAATAATTGTTTTCTTAGATCAAAGTATAACTTGGTTACAAGCGTATTGACAAAAATGTCAAAATTTTCAGCCTCAAGCACTTGCCGAGGATACCAAGAGTATAAAGATCCCATCGTTGAAGGTATATTACAAAAGATTCTCCTAATTTTTGTTTGATGTTGCATAAGTCTAGCACAGTCACATGATGTTGAATGTTGTATGAATATTGCTGGATAAAGCGTTGTACAAGTTTGTCAAATGTTTTAAGAGGAGGACTCAATTTTGTAAACCATTCCATAGCTTGTCCTCTTAGACTCCTAGGAAATAACCTCATAAGAAAGGTGTCTTCATGCATAAAATCCATGCTAAGAGCATAGAAATGTCTCACATGATCGTGAGGATCACCATTCCCATCGTATTTTTCATACTTAGGAACCTTTATATCTTTAGGAAATGGTAGCATGTAAAGACTCCTATCAAATGGAAGAGCGCAAATTGATTCAACAAATGATGTCTTAGGTGGCTCCTTTGAAGTTTGCAGTTGTGCAAATTGTTTCCTTAGTTCTTGTATTTCTTCCCTTAAGACTTCAGCCTCAATGGGCTCTCGTTTTGGAATTATACGCTCAACATCAAAACCTTGAGGGAGTTTCCATCCCCTAGCTGCCATGTATCGAAAGTATTGGTGTCCATTTTCCTCTAAATCTCTAAGCATTAATTTTTGAGCAAATCCATCTTGTTGAAATTTGATCACATCTTCGCTAGTTACTTCTTCATCACTATCATGATGGGATGGTTTGGGTGGTGAAGGACATGCGCCAACGATAACCCTAGGAGCCCTTGGAGGCATGTGATTACCATCATTGTTCTCAAAAGGATTTCGAGGACAAGTTCCTTTATATCCTTCATAGGGTGCCTGATTGTCAGTTTCGACTTGTTGGTTTTCTCTTTCCATAGCGTATATCGCCTCCAAAGTCTTTTGGGTTTCACGTGCTTGTTCTTCTAGGTGACACTTAATTTCATCAAGGTGCACCATAATGACTATACCACTTGTATCCTTGGGTGTCCAGAGGGTTTACCAAATGTATTTTCAAAACTATAAAGCAAATTATGCCTAACATTAGCTGTATGTGTTTAAGTAGAGTCGGGATCTTCCACACAAAGTTGTTTGTGAGGATGCTTAGGTGGTGTCTCCAATTCCCTGAAAACGAAAGGGGTATGATTACCGTCACCACCTTGATGTTTGGTTGTGACTGGCATGTAAAGAGTTGTCTTTTTTTAGTAAGACAAGAAAAGTGAGCCGAATTTGAAGCTTTTACGATCAGGACTAGTCACTTGTCAAAATGTGATAGATAGCTTGTCAAACAGTGCTCAAGATCTTACATCATGGGTGACTCGAGCCGAGCGGATGAGCGAGAAGCTCAATAGCGAATAGCTCGAATAAAATAATAGCTGAATTTTGACAAGTGATTCATCAAGATGTTTCAAGACTTACATTCGACAAACTAAACCCATCTTTTCAACCTAGGACGAATTCTTCACACACTAATACGTAGCTAGGACCAAGGTTGACCAACATGACGCTCCTTAGACCAAAAAAATCCAATTGTAAACTCTATTTTTGACCCAGAGTAACTCTAGGTGATATTTTCTTAGAAGGAGGGCAACATAAGTTCAGCATATAGTGTCGCGCGATAGAATTTTAACACGGGTGTGACACTTTTTGTTTAAGTGATAGATATTGTAACTGGGTGCGGCAGAATTTTAGAAGCAGTGCGACAAAATTTATTACTAACCTGCGATAGACTTTTTGGATAAAATCTGTCGCGCGATATTTCTCATGAGAGTGTGCGACAGACTGCCAGTTTTGTGCAAAAAAAGGTCAATTTTCGGTTTGAAGTTCATTTCAATTTGTCAATTAGACAGTTGTTTCAATCAGACAGTGTTTCGTTTCAGTTCGTATCAATAAACAACAAGGTTTGCGAACAGTAAGTGTTTTAACATGTCTCAAAACAATTGATCAAGGGTAAAAACAACCTTGTCAATATGCATTTGGGATATCAGAAAAACCTTTCTAACGACTTTTATCAAAATGTTTATGTTGCAAGAACGTTAACACTGGTCAAAACATTGAAAATAATAGCCAAGCAATCTACCTTAGAGTCATGGTTCATTACTCAACAACTTGGCCCATGCTTGATGCTCCTTCGCCTCACACCAAGTGGTTTCCCACAAGAGATATTGGCTTTGTCATGGAAGTGCCATAAGCACAACCAAGGGAACACATATGGTGAGTGTAAAATCTTGGGGTGATCTGGGTAGTCCACTAGGATCAATCCTTGCACCAAGAAGTTGAGTGGCTAAAAAAGGGTAGTTACTAACTTAGGGTGTTTAGATAGGGCTTCCATTCATAGTATTTCTCTTGCTCCCAATTACGGGACACCTCACCTTGCAATGAGTAACTGATCTCACGACCACAAGAGTACCTTAAGCATTCTTGCCTAGTGATCTCCCTATGGTCGAAATCCCATAAGCGATCACACTAGGCGAAGACAAACACTACATCTACCAAGGTTTTGTGTCCTTGATAGCCTTGAGTTTATAGTGAGTTGGAAGAGCCAGGTAATTTGCTTGTCCCCACTTGGGTCGTTCCTCTCAGGTTGTCCGAGAGCAAGCCCTCTAAAGGATTCTAACTACACAAAGAGTGGATCAACTTTCAAAAGTCAAGATTTCTGATTCACCACAAAGGTGAAGAGCATACTCTCCTATTCCAATTGTTTTCTCCCAAACACGTCAGGAAGATTCAGCTACCCCTTGCTTTTGAAACCAAATGGCAAGTCAAGATTTCTGATTCACCACAAGGGTGAAGAGCATACTCTCCTATTACCAAAAGACTCCAATCACAAGTTTTATGTGCCTATGAAAAATGAACAATTGGTCAATGCCACACATGAAAACAAAAAATCAAGCAAGTTTGGGTTTTTATGCTTTGGGCAGCCCTGTAAACAATATTAGTAGCCCTTGCACATTTGAAGCTTTGACATGCGTTCTTTTGTATGCAATGTTTCAATTTTTCTTCACAAATAGGGCAACCTGCAATCACAACTTGTTAGCCCACAAGTTAGCATGAAATAATCACAAAAACTGTGAACTAGACCTCTATAAAATAGCCTAGAAATCTGCTAAAAAACAACAGTTAGCCAACTAAGAAGACATTTGATCAAACCCCTCAAGAAATGAGCATTACTTGTTAGCCAATACTTGTTGCTGAACAAATGTCGTGCAATACTATATAGTAAAGAAAGGCGACAATTTTTGTGTTGACGATACTTTTTCTTCAGCCGTGCAACAGAGTTTTTCATAGAGGGCGACAGAATGCAAGCTTCAAGTGTGACACTATTTCCAAAAAGTGTCACATGAAAGTACTGTGAACTGTCGCGCAAAACTAGAAGAATGTCGCCCAACACCGCGACTGTAAAAAAGAAGAAAAATGTAGAACAGTAAAGGAAATGCAAGTAAAAATAGAGAAATGTAGGGCGAAACGTATAGTCTGGCCCCACGGTGGGCACCAAAAATGTACACTAGAAATGTGTCACACTTTAAACCATTCTATCCCAACGATTCCATGAGTTGGAATGCTTGGATGCTAGCTTAGAGCTCCCTATCCACGGAGTGCAAGAGGCTAGTATTCAAGCATGAAGGCTCTTAGCTAAGCCTTAGAAACGTGCTTCTTGCTAGTAAACCATGCAACGGGAGGTTCTTTGAGACAAGAAAGAGTGCAAATATCTCAAGGAATCCCTCAAGTATGCAATGCAAGATGGAAGACTAAACTAGAATGGAGATGCAAGATGCAGCTATGCTAGAATATGAATGAGAGTGTTACAATACCGTTATTTAAACTATGTGAGATAGATTATTGCAAGAAAATAACTAATACTAGCATGTAAGTATGAATCTAAACTAGTGTGCAATGGTAATGAGAGAATGAGACAAGAAATGAGAAGTTCTCCACAAAGCTCCAAAGAAACCTGTTAGAAAACCTGCAGTATAACAATATTCAAATGAGGGTGGATCTTTGAGGGGGAAAGCTCTCTCCCTTTTAAAGTCATATGGACGGTAGAGATCAAGATGAAAATGGTGGATGATCAACGGTGGAATTCGAAAAGGGGAGTGATCCATGTGCACACAGAAGTCAACCAATAGAATATAAGTTGACTTGTCACATAAGACAAAAGTCTCACAAACCTTTTCTTTTAATTGTAAAATAGAAAAAGGACTTTATGTGTACACTTTAAGTGGGTTAGAAGAATGAGGTCTTTTATTTAATTAAAAGGGGACATGTTCTTTTAATCAAATAATGAACTTAGGATAGCATAGTCAAACTATAAGTTATAATCAAATAAATTGATTATTAGCAATTTGGTCTAGGTAAGTGATTAAATTAAATTAGCCAAAATGCTGAGAAGGGGGCTAATAGTCTAGATGACCATTTTTAGGTGATTACACCCCCCTCTTATTTGTGTGGTCTTTACTTTCTTAATAGGAGGTCCTTCCTCCTTTTTAGAAGATTCAAAGCTAAATGGTATATTGATAAGTAGGAGATGATTTCCATAATAAGTGAAATTGTGATATTGCTATCAGGATTTAACTGTGTAGTTTTTGAGTCAAACTCATTGACCCATATTTCATGAGTAGTGATTCAAAATAAATCCATCTCTCATGAGAATAAATGGAATACTTAGCACTCATTGGATTTAGGTGATACTCATAGAGGTGAAGCACCAAGACTTCCTGAGAGGTCACACATCCCAATACTACTCCATCTTGAGCACACTTAACTATGGAGTCCCCTCCATGGTTAAACCCACTTTGCTAGCTGCCCCATTTGCAAAACCTTCACCAAGTGTAGTTCCTTATGAACCATTCATTAGAAAGACCCTTAATCTCATCAATTTTTAAGTAGGAGATAATTTCAACAAGTCAAATTGTGATATTACTATCAAGATTTAATAGTGTAGTTTTTTAGTCAAACTCATTGACCCGTATTTCATGAGTAGTGATTCAACAAGAATCCATCTCTCATGAGAATGAATGAAACACTTAGCACTCATTGGATTTAGGTAATGCTCATAGAGTTCAAGCACCAAGACTTCTTGGGAGGTCACCCATCCTAGTACTACTCCAGATTGAGCATGCTTAACTGTGGAGTTCCCTCCATGGTTAAACACACTCTTCTTGCAACCCCATTTGTTAGACCTATCACCAAGTGTTGTGCCTTATGAACCATTCATTAGAAAGTAGTCGAATCACATCTTCCTTTTTAGTTGTCTAAGGATGCAATGTAATAGAAGGATGATTAGTTTCTCTAAAAGTAACACTTCTACTATGAATTACCTTCTATGCAACAGATTCTAAAAGCGTGTACCCTTTCACACTATGACTCTAGCCAATGAAAATACATTTTAGAACCTTGTTCTCTTTTTCGTTAGTGCATATGTATATGCCTCATAGCCAAAACTCTAATAAGTCTCAATGAAGGCTTACGACTCAACCATACTTCCAATAATTTTACCAATAAGAGATAATATATGATACCTCTTAATTAGGTCGAAAGTAGTCGCAACATCTTCATCACAAAACCTTTGTTTATGGCCAAAGTGACTCACTGCACTCCTATCCTTCTCCATTAATGCCACGTTCATCCTTTTTACAACTCCATTCTTTTGTGGAGAATGTGGAGTTGTTTTGTACCAATGAATGCCAAAACATGTCAAAACAATTAGACAAAAATTCAGCTCCATTATCATTTTCCAAACACTTTATTTTCCCTCCAATCTATAATTAAATAATTTCTTGAAATTTTTCAAATCAATAAAACCTTAGATTTACTCTTTATAAAATAGCTTTGTGTCTTTTGGCTACAATCATAATATGTGGATTTTCTAATGGAAGGGACATCTATAAATCCAAACACATCAAAATGAATAAGATCCAACACGTTACGAGATTTATGAAAGACTCAAGTAAAATTGAACGTGGTTTTGTTTTTCATAAATGCAATGCTCATAGAAATCAAAGTCAAGATTACAATCATTCAAATCATCAACAACGTTTTTATATTTTCATGGCCTTGAAACCCTTCTCTCCATTGTAACCAAGTCTTTGGTGCCATATCATAGTCTTACCTACAAGTTACTTTGATTCAGAAGAATAAGTACCCTTAGGTATGGGATAATCCATTGCCATTTATTGTAGTTGAAGCTCTCGCCTTTTCCAACAAAGTATCCAAAGATTTTGTCTTTACAAAAGTAATGTTACACTCAATAGTGTATGCATCCATCTTATACAAAGTGATAATTATGAAACTAACAAACACCATTACACCTCTCACCATTTTGTAACCTGTATTAGAAAAGACTACTTGTATACCCAAATCTATCAATTTTCTCACATATAACAAATTTCATCTTATGCTTGAGAGATATGTTAACCACTAGGGTTGTCGTTGCACCAAAAGATTGAATTTTTAATGCATGATACAACCACTAAACTTATAGAATATACAAGATGTTGAATCATGTCACAAATCCAGAAAGTGACACTAGCCCACTGCCAATAATCCCTCTCCAAGAGTTACTCATTATGGCCTGTAAACCTATGACCAAGCTCTAATACCACTTGTTAACTGCTAGGGTTGGTATTGCACCAAAAGATCAGACATTAATAGATTGATCTTTTGGTGCAATAGGAATAGAACAAAACAGGATTTGACATTTCTCTTCTTCTTCCATTCTGACACCAACAAATGCTAATTGATTTGCCAACATATTGAGTGTTTTCAGGTTGTCTATGAAGTGTCCACCCTTATCCATTCTCAAGAAATATAGTTTCTTCCTCAAAAAAAACATACTTACTAGATTTTGTCTAATACATTTCATCAAACTTCTTCCTCAAGATTTTTGCAAACCACTCTTTATGGACAATGATTAAAATGAAATTTGCAAGGCACAATCTAATTAGACACTTAGTTGTATGGTCCAAAACTTTATCATCCACATCATGATTTGTAGGTTTCATGATAGTCTCATCAACAACCTTCCATTGGTTTGGATCAATTAGTGGATCCTCCATCTTTAGCTTCTACATTTGAAAAAATATTGAATTTCTTTCCATCGCTATCCCAATGAACTAGCCATCTTAAATTCCTACAACATGATCAAAAAGTATCTTCTACACAAGCTCTCACTTAAATCTAGATTAATTAAAAAAACCCAACAACCCACAAGTACAATCAAAGGTGATTAGTCTCTTATACCACTTGTAACAGAGGTAAGTAGAAGAAGAATGTCCTCAACTAACCATAAGAGGAGCATAATGTGAAACCTTTCTTATATCTTTTTATAGTTATAGAAACTTAACAGAAATAATTATAAGGATATATAACAGTCATACCACAGCACAAAGATTTATGTGGAAACAACTATTTTAAGAGAAAAAACCCAATACTCCAAAAGAAGTTGGGTATATATTATTTAACAATCAATAACACATTACAATATACTTGCATGGAAAGCTTCTCTCAGGAGTATTACCGATCAAAGATCCAAAAGTGTCTAGAAAGCTATAAGACTCTTCCATACAACCTCCATCTCAGACACCTACTATGGATGAGGTACAATACAAGAAATCGTTAAACAATATTACAAAACCATGGGCTAAAACTACCCAATAAGGTGGTGCTCATCTTATCTCCAATACAAGATGACTAATGATGTCCCAAAACACACACCAACATGTGTGATTCCCCTTTATAACTCATTTTCATTGTATTGGCCACATTTTTACATTTCTTATATTAGATGTCCCAAGATTCCCCTTTATAACTCATTTTCACTGTATTGGACACATTTTTACATTTCTTATATTAGAAGTCCCAAGATTCCCCTTTATAACTCATTTTCGTTGTATTGGACACATTTTTACATTTCTTATATTAGAAGTCCCAACTTCCTGAAGCCGTAACTTTTATACCATGCACCCAATTTTTTAGTATAACCACCTTTCAAAAACCATCAAAGCACTTTACAATTAGGATAGTGTAGCACCTTACTTAACAAGCTTTGACCCTTCCAAGCTTCTCAGGCTTTCAAAATTGAATTTGAAGTTCATGCAAGGTTGAGACACATTTTCCCAATTATTCTTAAAGTACAAAATTGATCCATAGATGTTAAATCAACCTTGGGAATTCCAAGCTTGAAAAAACTGATGACCACAATTAGAATATACTAAGGTCAACTATTCTTCTATACCTAATAAACAAGTTTACACTACATTAAATTTTTATCTTTGTTCTTATTTCACGAGCTAGTTACCTAATCTCTTTGCATTATACATTTTAAAATAAAATGTATTCATATGTTTTACCATTCCCAACTATAATAAAAGGACATCACTTTGACTTGCAAAAAAGATTCTTGTAAAAACTCCTCCATGTCCCTCGCTCACCCTAAACTTTAACTACATCCTAAATTTATATGATATGGGTCCAAGGAAATCCCACTAAGAAGTCACTCAAGGTAAATCAATTTTACTACCTGTTGCACCTAATTGTTGTTATTATTGTTTTTGATAAGAAAAATAGGTTTTAGAGGGATCCTAAAACCCAAGAGTTAATACATATCAAAAGGCTGATAATAACCAACAAAATTGTTGTTATTATTGTTTATGTAGTTTAAATTAATGTATATCCCCATTATGTACTGACATAATGATCCTGGATTATATTTTTTATATGTAGAGAATTAATAATTTTTACTTAAAATGTCTTTGTGATGTGTCTGAATTCCTAGTTTTTTTCATCAAATCTTCTATTAGGCGCAGTAACCCATCATAGAATGGTAGAAAGCTCATAAATATTTTTAAAAATAAATCCTTTAATACAAATGTAAACAATCTATATATTATTTGCAACTTTGGATACTTCAAATAACTCGAATGATTAGATAGCGTCCAACTCCATAATGATGTTAGGTATATCAGATCTTTTAACATGAAGCCCGCTTTTAGTCGTCTTATCCAGAGCAAATCATGAGATATGTAAAAGATCTTAACTCATAATTCATTATTATTAGAAGTCTGGCCCATCTAGGTAACACCACTGATAATTAGACATGTAAATAAGGCATACAGTAATGTCTGAAATGCTATCATGTTGCTAAAAGATGATAATGACTCAGGATCCTCTTGCAAAGTACACTGCCCAACAAAGCAGTGGAGAGTACAAGTTTGACAACTGGTTAATCACAACTGCAAGTCAAAATGCCCACTCAATACATGTTACCTTCTTTAAACCTTTCAGTAGTCACATCAAAGGAAGTGTTTGATAAATGTGCAAGTGCTAGAGGAGATGGGCATATAGAAGTTCGTTCCAAGTATCTGGAACACCTGGTAAACACCAATGGCTACAATCTGCAAACCTATCTGGATCCTTCCTCTGCTCCGCATTGAGGCTTCTAGTGTAAACTGAAGAATGCCCATCCTTTCTGAACTGAGACAGCCTTGTGATGTCCAACAATGTCACAGGAAATCTGGTCCTCTTCAGAACTTGCTTGATTATCGACACCTGAGATGGCAATGGGGGCCTGTATCCTCTTATCTTCACTGGCTCTCTCTCATTGTAGCACTTGTGCCCATTTGCCTCATTCCACTCAATCGAGCTGCAATTCAACCAACATTCATTAAGCTTGCATCTCTTTCTCAATGTCCATATAAGATCGTGAATTGACATAACTATGTACCAAACCTTGTCATTTATACGGATAAATTGTCAATATCTAACTTTTTATCAGCACACCTAAAATAGTAGTTGGCCTTTTTAAAAATTGAATGATTTAATGGTTGAAGGAAAATGACATACTCGTTTAATATTTTTCTTCTTTTGTTCTTTGTTCTCTCTTTCATTTTCATGATAGATTACAGAGTATGGTCTGAAATGCTGATGAAAATATTCTTACACAATCACCAAAAGCAGTAATTGAAAAATAGTTGCTTCATGTTCATCTTTTTATCAGTCAAATAGTTCAAGGTGTTTTAAAGTGTTCAGTATTCACCCAAGATTAACATTAAAATATGGTCTAATTCTGAAGAACAAACTATACCCACCTTATAATACCAATATTATGAATCACACTTGAAGAACAAACTATACCCACCTAATTATATTGATTTTTTTGTTGCTGAAAAAGATAAATACTTCATCTGACCAACTATGTTAATATGGTTTTTTTTATGAGTTTTCTCAAAAAAAAATTCAATGATCTTCATTTTGCATTGTTTTGTGAAAACCAACCTGTAATGTTTAGGG
Organism: Cupressus sempervirens; assembly: GCA_028749045.1. Taxonomy (NCBI): domain Eukaryota; kingdom Viridiplantae; phylum Streptophyta; class Pinopsida; order Cupressales; family Cupressaceae; genus Cupressus; species Cupressus sempervirens. Next base: position 784,991,714 of record CM053793.1, read on the forward strand.
GACATGCCGCGAAAGAACACTCTGGATCTTCTGAAGTCTATGTTTGAGGATATCCAGTTTGCCCATGTAGTCATTCCCTTTCGATAAGCCAGCATTGGGTCCATGTCTCCGTATATCCGTCTGCCATCCAATATTAAGTCCCATCTGTTCAGCCATATGACAAACTTTTATTATGAATAAATCAGAGGGATATTATGAGTATAATGAAAATGAGTCAATCTTAAAGATTGCCTACGATTTTTCACTGCCACTATGAGTCCACCAGTGTGCAGATTCAAATATTAGAATATCAACCCCCCTCCAGTAAACTCCCCTGTTTACAATGGCATTCAGATTAAGGATTCTTTTTCCTTGATTATTGATCTCTAGATCAACCAAAAATGGAGCCCAGAAAAACTCTATAGACGCCTTGTAATCCTGCAAGAGAGGCTTTTGTGAGTAACGAAGATATAGAAATCTTGATCGAGTCAGTTTGCCAATTAAATAAGATGAAGTCATATCACAAATGTTAATAGTCTGCATATATTAGACAGGGCTAGATTTAATCTAAATGGAGCCTCAGCTACTCAATGCAATCAGCTAAATTGAGCACATGACAGTAAACTCACTAAACAAGTACTAATACATTAATAATTAAACTCACTGTAAAAGTATCCATGTATTTTTAAGAACCCATTTAATGATATGGTGATGAAAGTTTACATATTTTGATGTAAATTGCAGCCAACTTTCTTACAGAAATGGTGTAAGCTGTATATAGACTGAAAAAAACATTGTGTGAAATCTATTATATTCTAGTCAGTTCTAAAGGAAAGGCAAATGGTAGATAGAATGCAATCTATTAATGTTTTTTTTTTGTCTCACAAACAAAAGTATGAAACCAAGCTGATTACCAGGGCTTTGAAAGCAGTAAGAGGAGATCCATAAGCCATATATTTCTTGTTGTTTGGAATGACTGCATTGAGGAGGCAGACCATGGACTCCCACTGATTTCTACTTGTGGAGTCCCCAACAAACATCAGTCTCTTTCCCCTCAGTCTCTCCAGCAAATGAAAGGCATTGAATCTGACAATAACAACCACATTCATCACACTCTAAACATCTTCACTACTATATTTCCAATTATCATTAGACTACTGACAATATTACTATAAGACATTATAGTGTTTATGGTTAAATAGAGAACATCCAAGGCAATAGAAAAATGCAAAAAGAGATGAACCCACTTATCTTTCTTTTCCTCACCTTGGAATGGTACAGCTATGTGGCTTCCATCTCCATTTCTCATAGTCAGAATCCGGTCTCCCATTAAGTCTACAATTTGCTTGAGCACCAATATAAGGGCATTTGAGAGCATCATAGAGAGGATAAGTATAATCATACACCCAACTCCCTTTGAATATGTTGCATTGCCTTGAAGCCTTTCTATCATCCCACATTTCATTTTCAAGCAACCTTGATTCATTTAGAATGACTCTCTCTCCACTTATTTTCCCACCATGAATGCCACCGTAGTCCACATAAATGATACTAGACACATTCAGAGATTCAACATTACCTTCATTATTTCCATTGCTTGATCGTACCCCAAAATCCTGAACCTCTTTTGAGATAACAAAGGAACTGTGATCTCCAAGAAGACAGAGGAACAAGCTTAAAATCTTACAAAGCTTGAGTGCTGGTCTCTTTCTGCCTTGGAACTCCATTAATGGCGTCATCTACAAACTTCACTTCAATGTGGATTTCACTGAAGGCAGTGACCAGTTTAAGTAGATTCAACAAACTACTGTTGGTAAAAAGAGTTAGCTGTGACAGAGATATTTTATTCTGATCCCAAGTACTATCTTAGGACTATGATCACAAAAATATATTGTCCCATTGACAGTAGATAGTTGCAGACACATGCCAAATGTGAAAATGAGAAAAGCAGTGGGCCTAAAAGGAAGATAAAGGACCTTTTAGTGTCAGATTTTATTACAAGAAATATTTTTTTCTTATTTGGATTAAGAATAAGGTATTACCAGAGACAATGATTCATCTTTGGCATCTTGTGTTGGTGCAAGGAGCATTATGATCCATGACCTTGGGGATGGGTAACCCAGTGAGGATGTGGGAAATATCACATCATGCTTGAATCAAGCAAGAAATGACTGGTTTATAATGACTGAGCTTGTGGGCGTTTTCATAGCTGTTTGCAACGCGTGAGACAACATTTCTCTAGTGGAGCTCCATTTGTTTCGTTTCAATCAATAAATACCTTTCTAGTAATTTATTTCCAATGGTTCAATAGGAAAAAAGTAAATAAACAAATACTTTTCATCCCTTCAATGAGGATTCTTTAAAGAATTGTATTAAACCTCTATTAACTGTTAATTATATTTAACCTCTATTAAAAACAATTAGCCCGTTTTACAAAATCTGAATAATTAAGATTGACTAGACTATAGTTTTCGATTCTATCTTTGCTTTGACACCCTAAAATCCTCAAAACAATCCCTTTAATCTAAGGTTCTTAGAATATTTTTTATTAAAACGAATTTTTAGAATTTAATTTCTCTTTTCTCATTGGTGCTGGTGATTTTTCATGGTAGTAATTTACATTTTCTCATTCAAAAATTAGCATTGAAAGAAAAGGATTGTAGGGAGTGACATTTGTTTGTAACCTATCTGTTGTAGAATTCAAGTGGCACAGTGCATATTGAACAAGTGTTTTTGTGTTGTTTCACAGGGGCCAGCTTGTGCAAGAGTCGGACATAAATCTAATGGTGAGACTAATGAATGGCATTTGTGTACAAACCAAGACAACTTTGATACACCTTGTTAAAGGTGGATGGACAAAATAAACTAAAATAGAAAAATGCTTAAAGTGCTATGGCACTAATATATTTCATTAACCATTTGTCCATATCAATTACATTACAAGATGCCTCTATTTATAGAGGGCTTTGTTTATTTCTGGAAACATCTAAATTAGTCGACATAGAACAAATAGACTTTTCTAGAACAATCTACACATAAATGACTTCTAGAACTTTACCTAACCCTATTCGTCATTCCAGAAATTTCTATAATCCTCTATTATGCTTTTACATTTCATTTGAGGGGGAAAATATGCATTCCAACAATTTGCAATAGAAGCCCTTAAAGTATTGTGACAACAAGGACAAGAGCTATTCTGGAATCTCCTCCAAGTCTCAAAATTCCATGTCGGGTTCTGGTTCAAGCATTTCAACGCCACTGAAGCAGTACCAACACTTGCAACAACAAAAACAACAGATTTTATTCTTTGGATTTGGGTAGGATTCAACCTTGCACATTGAAAAAATAGTACCACATGTTGAATGAATGGGAACATGCACAGGAGGATACCAAGACACTATTGCACAACATGTCATTAATGGGTGGCTTTCATCACCAGCAAGGAGAAGAGGGTGAATTGGGGGAAGTTGATTGCTAGCCTGTTCATTCTCAATAAGATATATTCAATAATATTTTTAATTGAGTTGTAGATTGGAGTAACCTTAGCTTTTTCTTTTAGATATAAAATTATTACGGGAATATCCACACTATTGTAAGCCATTGCAAATTGGTGCAACCTTAGCTTTTTGTTTTAGATATAAAATTATTATGGGAATTTGCACACTATTGTAAGTCATTCTCTATGTGTAACTATACCATTGCATTCTCTCTTTTTTCACCATTACATTCTCTTTTTTCAGTAAAATTGTCTTAGTGGGCTCTTCTTTGGGTTTCTAGGGTTTAAGATCTATTATTTGTTGGCTGAATTTGTCAAAGAATAGAGTTTGTTGTTGAATAGAGAAGGTGCCTACATGGTGGATGAATCATTTTATTTTTAACGAAAGGTGCTTCTTTTGTGAATAGATGAAGAATGAAGAGCTTCCAAGTGTGTTACTCTGAAGCTCTTGTCTAGGTTTCTATTGTGGTAATCATTGTTTCATGACTATTTATCTTCTAATCTATTTCTATAGGAAGTGGTTTTAAGTTTTAACATGTAACTGTATTTTATTAGAAACCTAATTTGTCTATTTGGAAACTTTATTTTTCTTAACTTGCCTGGAAGTCCATGATGCTTACAACAATACTCACAGTATAGCTTTTCTTCTCAGTAATGAAACAAATATTAAGTGTTTAAATAATCATTTTTTATTGGTCAATACGAAATAATATTCCTCATAAGTGTTTTTTTTAAAAATTTGTGAAGTGGCAAATTGTAACTGATGTACATTGATTTTTTAATTATTTATTTATATCATTCTACTTATTTTACTTTTTTAGAGATGATAAAATATAACTTCAGTTCTTAACAAATTATATAGAAATAAATGTTATTCATTCTACTTATTTTTCTTTTTCATAGATGATAAAATATAACTTCACTTCTGATACTACTACTCTGAGACTGAGCATAGACAAGATCGTTCAAGGTAAGATTGATGATGAGAGAGTGCGGCGGGCATGTGAGGACTAAAGAAATAAGATTTCTTTGATTTCCTGCATAATCTCATTGTGTCCATGTGTATATCTTGGTTGTATGTGTAGATTTATGATGTAGCTTCCTATTGCACTTTGTTTGATCCAATGTGATGGAGTTTGAAGTATTTTAGAAGAAAATTGTGACATATCAAAAACCCTCATACTTTAAGGGTTTGGTAAAGAAATGCCTCTATCTTGACTTTTCACCATGGGAAATCCATGGCCCTAAGGAAAAGAATGTAGAGATCATGTTCTTTAAGAATCCAAAATTCCTATGCATGAGGATGAAGGGAGGTTTGAGAAATTGCAAGCCCTAGTCGAGCATCTCCATGCGACCGACCAATGAATTAAGAAAATGAATACACAAAAGGCATATAGGAGTGGGTCAACACCTTAAAAAGGAGGATTTTGTTTCTTTAAGGTGTAGAAGACATAGTGCAACCATTGGTAGGGTTGGGATCATTTAATTTCACATACTTTCTTTAGAAGATAGACCTAACTAGGCCTATTAGGACTGTGCATCCTACTAGCACGTAGCCCAATATCATATGAAGGATTCGAGAGCCCTAATTGTAGTATTTTATATAACTCCCAAAATTTTATTTGGAACACCATTTTTCTTGCTAAGTATTTTGGAAAGTTAGGAATTAATAAGGTAAAAACTAAGTAGATAGAGCCAATTGTGAATTAGGCCTCTCCTATGCAAGTATAAATAGTTGATTCAATAGCCTCAAGGGGTCATTGGGAATGATTCAATTGGAAGTTTAATAAGTATGAGAAAGATATTTTCATCCAATCTTCCAAGGTGTAAGGTCATCATATGGCTATAAGTGAAACCCTAGCCTAGTTGGGATTGGGATTAGGGAGGAATCTTAGGATTGTGCCACATAAACTATACCTAATTGGGTTGATGAATTTTCAAGTCTACAAAGGCTCTAGAACTATCCTCAAGGGACCTAAGGAGGTAGAGAACCAAGAGGTTATTTCTTGTTAAGTAATTTTGAGCTAGACTGTGGCTTTTGGTCTAGAAGAACCAGGTTTCCATGTTGACTTTGCATCATAATAGTATTAGAGAAGAAAATTAGTCTTTGGGGAGAGATATTTGTGGTATATGTTAAAGGATTTTGAATGAGAGGCTTCTAAATGCATCCAAAGGGAATGAGTGTCAAGGTGTCTAAATGGTTCTAAGAAATGGAAGAACTAAACAAGAAATTGGGAAGTTAGTAAGTTGAGAGCATTGTGATGCAAGAGCATCCTAGGGTAGTTGAATATCCTCAATGTTGGAGTGTTTTTGACCTTGGAGTGAGTGGACTCAGTTGAATGATGGTGATGCTTAATCACTATTTGGGAGTTCTTGGGTGTATTTTTTTCTAATGGGCTCCACAACTGAAGGAAATTAGTGATGCTTAAGGTGCTTGGTTGATGATCTACTCGATGGAACCTATGCTCAGTGATGCTTATAGGATCTCAGTGAACATGCTTTTTGGGTATACTTAGCAATTCTTGGCTTTCTCATTCATTTTTTCTAAAGCTTGGTGGTTAGGCTTACCGAATGTAGTTCTTAGGAGATTTGATCAATCAACTTGGTGCATTTAATGTGTATAGTGTATGATAATGAGATGGACAAATCGTGGGATGTGTGTGGTGTTGAAATTATGGTCAAGTTTGTTTATTAGTGACACACACACTTAATCATATGGTTAGTAGCTACTGAGTTTATAGTATAATTAACAAAGTTAACCAAGTATTTCAAGATATACTGAGTTCTATAGTTGCTACCAAGTTCCAGGAACAATATTCAGCTCACACCAAGCAATATCTACCAAGTTGGTGATTATCAGTGTAAACCAAGCTTCATAGTGTTTACTAATTTTCTCAATGCAAACTAAGTTTTCTAGTGATTACCAAGTTCACAGCTTTAGCAATGTGAATCTAGTGTTGATCGGGCTATACAATGTCAACAAAGTGATTTAGTTTATACTGAGCTTGTAGTGATAGTGTTGACTGAGCTATATAGTGTCAACCAAGTGATTTAGTTTATATGCTGAGTTTCATAGTGCTCACCGAGTCACCAATGTAGACCAAGTTCAGACTACTTGGAAGTGATCAATATGAATTGAGCTTCTATGTCTATCGAGTGCATGATGATGTTGAGTCTTGACAATGGTTGTAAAGTGTTAGAACCTCACCAAGTTGGTCTTCAAAACCCGAGTACCTACAGTTGGGCTGACTTTGTGTATTGTGGTGAGACTCATATTGTAGATGACTTTGATGAATTGTAAATTGGATTGGTATATATGTAATATATTATATCACATCCTAATAAGAATAAAAATGAACATACAAAGATATATAAGAGAAGAAGTGTGAAGGCTACAAGTAGTATAAGGAGCTGCAAAGTTTTACCTATCACAACAAGGTGATCATTACACTCCAAAGGAATCTCATTTAGTAAGTCAAAGTTGTAGATCAAAGATCAGCCATTATTTCATCCTAATAAGTGGAACAGTTAAATCCTTTCACAAGGTAGACTTAACAGTCTTTTGTAAATCTCTTTATTGAATGCATAATTCACCATATGTTTTTAAAATCCTTTTGCAAGGTGGACCTAGCGGTCCTTATTTCTCCTAATAAGGTAGATCATTAGAAGTGATCATTGTAAGCCTTAATAGGACAACTTTATACTGCAGTACTAAAGCTTGTGGGTATCATCCCCACCCCAGTTTTTCTTTCTATTTGGAAGGTTTCTAGGTTACCATATTATGTGTCAAAGTGTTATGAATATTTTAATGCTTTCAGTTTTTCATGCATGCAATTAGATCAGAATACATATGAAGGATTAATTGGTGAATTAAGATTAAGTTTTATTGGTTACTGATTCACCCCTATCCTCTCATTAACTTAGCCTATCTAATATTTCCAACAATTGGTATCAAAGCTAGTTGCACACAAAATTGCAATATACCAAGTAGACTTGTCTACTATTCTTAGCTCACTGGAAACCTCTACCAATAATGTCACTTCTCTATTTGGAAAACTATGTGATACATCTATCTTTATGCATGAAATCAAAGATAAACTCTCCAAGATAGATGAAGATCACTAGTTGTCACTTGATCCGAGCTACAATTCTTCTCATTACACAAAGATCAAATTTTTGACTAATATGCAAGCAAAATTACTAAGGGCAGAAGCTAAGATAAGGACCACACTTGTAGATATGCAAGCTATGATTCTTCCAAACATGGATGCATTGTAGAAACACATTGCACATGCCAAAACTCTCATCCATGATAACAACTTCTCCATATCTGATCACATGATGGAATTATCAACATAAGTTTAAATTACATTGCATGCAAGCAATGTGTTGCAAGAAAACTAGGACAAGACAATGTCACTAATTTTAAAGGTATATTCTGACTTCTTGTCACATTTTTGCATTACCATGTAAGCATACACCTTTGGCATTATGTCAAAAAGGGGGAGAAGATGTAATATAAGATGTGATATATAAAGGGGGAGAAGATAAACATCTCTTATAAAAGAAAACATAATTTTCATGTACAGATATTCAGATAAACATCTCTTATAAAAGCAATTTTGAAAAATTTCAAAAACAGAGTATGTTACTGAGTTAAACAACTAGGATGGAGATTAAAGATTATTTTGAACTTTTTGGGAATTTAGTTTTGACTGATAAGTGTTTTTGTCACTAATGCCAAATGGGGAGATTGTCGACATTATGGTCAAGTTTTTTTATTATGACACACACACTTAATCAAATGGTTAGTAGCTACTGAGTTTATAGTATAGTTAACAGTGTTAACCAAGTATTTCAAGTTATACCCAGTTCTATAGTTGCTACCGAGTTCCTGGAACAATATTTAGTTTGCACTGAGTAGTATCTACCAAGTTGGTGATTATTAGTGTAAACTGGGCTTCATAGTGTTTACCAAGTTTCTTAGTGCAAACTAAGGTTTCTAGTGTTTACCAATTTCATAGCTTCAACAATGTGAATCTAGTGTTGATCGAGCTATGTAGTGTCAATCAGGTGATTTAGTTTATACCAAGCTCACAATGATAGTGTTGACCAAGCTATACAATGTGAACCAACTGATTTAGTTTATATGTCAAGTTTCATAGTGCTCATCGAGTCACCAATGCAGACTGAGTTTAGACTACTTGGAAGTGATTAGTATGAACCAAGCTTCTACATCTATTGAGTGTATGACAATGCTAAGCATTGACAATGGTTGCCGAGTGTCAAAACCTCACCAAGTTTGTCTTCAAAACTTGAGTACCTACAGTTGGGCCGACTTTGTGTATTGTGGTGAAACTTATATTGTAGCTAACTTTGATGAATTGTAAATTGGATTGGTATATAAGTAATGTATTGTATCACATCCAAATAAGAATAAAAATGAACATAAAAAGATTTATATAAGAGTAGAAGTGAAAAGGCTACAAGCTATATAAGGAGCAATAAAGTTTTATCTATCACAGCAAGGTGACCAAAGGAATCCCATTCAAAAAATCAAAGTTGTAGATCAGAGATTAGCCACTGGTTCATCCTAATAGGTGGAACAGTTTAATCCTTTCACAAGGTAGACTTAATCATCTTTTGTAAATCTTTTTACCGAGTCCATACTTTACCGTATGTTTTTAAATCCTTTTGCAAGGTGGACCTAGTAGTCCTTATTGCTCCTAACATGGCAGATCATTAGAAGTGATATTTGTAAGCCTTAACAAGCCAACTTTATACTACAGTCCTAAAGCTTCTGGATATCATCCCCACCCCAACTTTACTTTCTATTTGGAAGTTTTATGGGTTACCATATTGTGTGTCAAAGTGTTATGAATGTTTTAATGCTTTCAATTTTTCATGCATGCAATTAGATCATAATGCATATGAAGGATTAAATAGTGAGTTAAGATTAAGTTTTATTGGTTACTAATTCACCCCTCCCCTCTCAGTAACTTAGCCTATCTTATATTTCCAACATGTGGACCTATTTGGGGTCTTGGTTCTTTATCCTATATGCATTTAATGATTGTTCTCAACCAATTAAGGCATATTATTTTCTAGATGATTCTATTTGTAATAGGTCAACTTGAGGTCATGCAAGTATATAAGGAGGGGTTGGGATAGTGTTTAGGAATTTGGTGAGAGTAGTAGAGATTCAAGGAAGGAATCTAGAATTGTGAATTTGAGAGAAGATCGAGTAGCTAAGTGTGGGCTTAGGAAACAAGAAGATTGCTTGGTGGCTTGTCAGTAAATGTTTAGATCTTGCTTGGGGTTTCTACTAGAATATTATGTTGTTACAAATCTGGGCTAGGTAGGTTTTGTTAGATCTTGTGAGGTCTTGTAGAACTATTACTTGCTTTATATTTGGCCATAATTGTGAAGGCCTTACATCTAATAACATTGCATGCAATCAATTTTTTTATGAATAAATAAGTTGAGTTTGGAATCAGATCTTGTATCTTGTGTTTTGTTTCTATTGTGTGGTTATTGATAGGGGCTTGGAAATCTTGTTTGGGGATTCTCTATGCCTTGCATTGCATCACATTGAAAGAGATAATAGGTAAGATAAGGGAGGACATGGTCTAGAGGAGAAGGATAAGGGAATGAGTAAGATACCCCAAGGTAGGAAGATTAGGTTCCTATAGAAGAGAGATGATGTATGAATCCCTTAAGTCAATTGGAATGAAAATATCACATGACAAGATATATATCCACATCTTCAGTCCAAGATTTAATGCCAATGAAGTGATGGACTAGATATATTCCCTAAAACCACTTTGAATGTGAAGAGGTTCTAGAAAATCAAAAGGTGAAGATACCCAAATCAAAGATGAAGGGTTTATCCCTTACTTGGTGGAACTATGTCCAAGATTAAGGAGAAAAGGAGGGGAAGAATTTTATTTTCTCATGGACTAGGATAGTTGCAAAAATAAAATAGGTATATGTACCTAAAAATTATGACATAGAAATACATAGAAAGAGGTAGAATCTTAAGAAATGAGATATAGATCTCAATACTTATACCAAAGAATTTCAAAATCTTAGTCGCATATGTAAGCACAATAAAGGTGAGAAGGAAAAGGTTTAAAGGTAACTCAATGGACTCAAATATAGCATCCAAGATGAATTGAGTCTCTTATCCCCTCATGCAGTACACAAATACATCCAATTATCTTTAAGGGAAGAAGAGAAACTAAAAGGAAAACAAGAACAAAACAATAGATGTAAAGGTGGAACAAATTTAGGAGGTAGAGGAAATTCCAATGGGGGATGTCAAGATCCAAGATCTAAATGATATTAAAGCCATGAAGATAACCAAGAGGAAACCAATTCAAGAAGAAATCTCAGAGGTAGAATAACTAATAGAAGAGGAAGGTTTGGTAGAAGTAACCTTGGACAACTTAGGTGCTACAACTACAATCAGATTGGACATCCAACTCATAAGTGTCCTAAAAAGGTTGGATCCAATAACCAAGGGAAAATAATAACTCAAGTAATCCAAGAAGATTACCAAAGCTCCAATCCTTGGACCCTAAAGAAGGATAGTACCTAACGATGAGAATAACTCTCTTAAAGAACCCAACCACTCAAAAAAACCCATAGAGGAAGAGACTATTCATAACAATATTTAAGAGCCATAAGAAGTTATGTAGATCACTCATTGATTTTAGTTCAACAAAAAATCTTGTGTCTTTGAAAATTGTAGAAAATCTTTATTAGAGTAATAATTTTTTTTCTTACTAATTAAATAAATAAATCATATTGATTTAATTATTAAGTCACTTACTATCTCTAGTTTACTTAAGCAAAACTTTGAGCATATAATAATTAATTATTTCATTAATTATTATGATGCAACCTAGGTTTTACGTTTTAGGTTTTTGATCTCCTTTATAAGGATTGATCTCTTTGTAATAATTCATTCATTCAATACAATTTGCAATTCTTTTTTGTACATCAAGAATGTCCCATTTGTCGATCTCTAAACACCAGCCTCCATGGCTTTTTCTTCTCTCTTTCTATGATAGGTGATTCTTGGGAGTTGTAGGGTTGATCTTTCATCAACTTCAAAAATCTTACATTGATGAGGATGCCACATCCATATTGATATAAGATGTCATGGTTAACAAAGGGGAAATTAAAATGAGTGAATGGACATATTTGGGTGGAATTAATTTGGGGAATAAAAAGTTGAAAATTTATGCGATGTAGTAGACATGGATTCTTTTCACCTCCTTCTAGACTTCCCTTAGAAATATGACTTGGAAGCCATGTGCGGGATTAGGTCTAAAAAGGGATCTTTGGATGTTTTCACACAAATCATATCTAATTGGGTTGATGAAGTTTGAAGTTTAGAAAGACTCTATAAGGAGGTACATAACCAAATGGTTGTCTCCTTGTGAAGATTTTTTGGGCTAGATTATGGTGTTTGTCTAAACGAACCAAGTTTTCATGTTGACATTATATCAATCACAAGGATTTTGACTACATCCATATCAACTTCCATGGGGAGAGGGATGACACTTTGGAATTTGAAAAAAAGTGGGAGATAGAAAAGTGGTCAAAATAATTTTTTATACCATCTAAGACATAACTCAAGTATTTTATAACATGCTCACATTATAACATATTTGCATTGCGGCTCTATAGTGACTAAACCTAGGTCATTCATTATAGATTTATAAAGTACATATATTATATTTATTATAGGAATAAAAATTCAAAGAGGTTGGGTTTATTTGAAACTAATCTCTAATCTCTAGAATAAGAAACTATGAGTGAGGAAGAATATATATGCATATTAGAGCTGATTTAATTGTCATCAAAAGGATATCATGACATTCACAAAGTTGAGAAGATAGGTTTCTCTTGTATGCCAAAAATGTATAACATTTCTATAAACCCTTATTTCTAGAGAATCTCTTGAAAGATGAGACTTGAGAAGTGTCTTATAGCTTCCTATCTATGGCGTCTGAGGATCGAAAGAGATGTGAATGGAGATCTCAAATGAATCTCAATAGGAGACCCTTGAAAGGTGTACCATAGAATGGAAGATTAAAATATAAGAGCAAGAGTGCTAGTATTAAAGAACCTCAAATGAGTATGCAAGTGCAAATTAAAGCTGGAATAAGAGAGAAAAACTAAGCTAACATGATATGCAAGTACATGAAAGTGAATCTAATGTAAGAAGTATGAAAGTAAATCTATGATGAGAGATTGAACTACTATGGATGCAATAAAGTAAAATAGCTAGTCTAGAATGCAAGGGTGCAAGACATGGTCAAGAACTCAAGTAAACAAAATGGCAACATAACAATAGCATGAACATAAGATCCATGAGAGAGTGGTGAGAGAATCTCCTTTTAAAGAGAAGTAGATTCAAGAGATTAATAGGCAAAATCTATGGTGGAGAATTATTCTCACATTGACTTTGGTGCACTAGATTCTCAAGGGGCAAAATCAATGGATGTGGTTAAGAGGCAAAAGATGTGTGGAGGATAATAAGAGGCAAAAGAGATTCCATTGACTTGGAAAGTGCACATTCAAAGTGTAGACAAAAGATCTTTTATTTTATTTTTAAATTAGGAAATTCCTTTTATGTGCACACATAGGATGAAATGGGTTTTATTTAATTAAAAGGGAGAAAGTTCTTTCAATTAATAAAAGACTTAGGATAAGGTGGTTAAACCATAGGATTTAATAAATAAATAAAAGAATTTTATCAAAGATGATTTATTAAAAAGATATGGAAAAATTGATTAAGCATAAGATGCAGTCTAGTATAGAGATTAAAAGTGTTGAAAGGGGGTATAGTTTATTGGACCATTTTTGGGTGATTACATTTGTCATTCTTTGACTAATGTGTGAGTGATCTGGGAACATATTATGTCAAAGAATGATGATGTCAAGATAATTGGTAGATATCTTACTCTGAACATGATTAAACAAAGCACAAAGAGATAACTAACCTTGGACCTAATCAAACAAGGACTATCAAAGATATCTAGATAAGAAAATATTATAACTTATAGTGATGAGAACTAATATGCCCAAGATAGATAGGTAGAAGAAAACATATCGATAGAAAAATCAATTTACAGATAGATTATTCCTATCCCCTTGGGATCAAAATTGAAATGGGGTAGATGAGATGCAAATATAAGATATATTTGATCAAATAGAGATAAAATGAGGTCCATGATGATAGATAAGTGATTGAGTAAACATAATACCAAAGATTGACAACCAAGCATTGAGAATGTGCCCCAGTTTGACCAAAAAGATAAAGCATTAAAATTAGGTCAAATGAAGAAGATGAGGCGGAAATGAGATGTGAAGAGAGTAGAAATGAAAAAGAAATAATGAAATCAATATTTTATCAAAAAGATTCAAAATTTGTCTCATGTCTCTTTCCTTTCCCTTAGTACAATGATATGTGATGCTCTCATATTTGTTAATACTCAAACTCTGATATGTATGATATGCACAAGATGACTTGAACTTGAAACTTTTGGATAGATTAGATGTGATGATATGAATAACCCCTTCCGATGAAATGAATAATAAGAGTGCAAATGAAAGATCAAGAAGGATTATAAAGACGTGATCAAGAGATAGAAGAAAGGGTGATCAAGTGGAGTCAACTATCCATTGAAAAAGATGAAGAAGACTCACTCCAAATTTATATGCAAACTAGAATGAAATCCTCAAATGAAAACTAACATGAAAATGCAAGGTGGAAGTATAAGGGTTAATTATGGAGGTCCTTATTTTTATCATCAATATTTATTAGGGACATTGTAAGATCATACAACCATTACTAGTTCAATAATACGAAGATATGAATATTATATGTATCAGATAGAATGTGGGAACTTAACCTATGCATCAAAGATATAAAGGTCAAGATAACAGTGTAATTATATTCCCTAGGTTTAACATAGAAAGATTATGCTCACATTAAGATACAAAATGTCAAGATTTTCATTAGCGTGGTCTTACATGAGAAAACACAATGTAGAAAACAAGGACGTGACCTCAAATCTCCTAAGTGCCCAAGGGGTCAAAGAAAGAGATACCTAAGATCATCAAATTTACATCCATAGATAGAATTCAAAGGAAAACATGCCCCATGCCTCCAATCCTCTAGTTGAGAGACATCTTGGAGAAACTAAGGAGGGAATACCCATAAAAAAAATCAAGTACAATCAAGACAAAAGAAAATAAATCGAGCATATCTCAATCTTTTCAGTTTAAGCTCGATGTGAAAACAAAATGATAATCACTAAGTCACCAAGACTCATGTGTATAGGTGAAAAATATTGCACAATCCTAGATTTAAGACAAAGTATCAACTCAAGGCTATCTGATAAGGATTGTGAAACAATCGATGTTAGGGAAGGTGTTGAGAAACATTGTTATGGATGAGCCACCAAGAAACACCATCACACACAAGAGACCAAGGAAAGATAGAGTTCATGTCCCCTGGATCTAAAAAAATATCAATCTAAAACCAAGGAGACAAAGGAAAGACATGGAAGTGAAAGGGTTTAGAGTGCAAAGTGACAAGTTGATAGGTACAAGCATAGGGGTCTCAAGTAACCCTATTTCTAAGTTTTCACTACTTGGAAGGATTCTTTTTTAGGGTTTTTCATGATTTTTTTGTATTTTTTTAATATTTTGTTTTTTTGGTGATACATCAAAGCACATATTGCTGGGTTTTCACTAAGATGGTCATTTTTTTCAAGATATTTTCTACGTTTTAGGATTTTTCAGGATCACATATCAATTTTTTAAATTTCTTTTAGGACATTAAGGTATGTATAAAGATTTAGAAAGAAAAATTATCATGTATAGAACTTCTTCAAATGAAGGATGTTGATAGGTTCAAGGAGTTGGTCTCGCTCAACTGTATAAAGTTGATATTCACCAAACCAAAAAGCAATAGTAACTATGTAAGGATCCAACCAATTCAGTTCAAACTTTCCTTTATGTGCCCTATTATTTTAATTTTTAGAATTCTCTCTCAAAACAAGTTCTCCAACCTAAAACTCTTTGGAATGAACCTTTTTGTTATAGATTTATGAGATTTATTTCTAATAGACCCTCATATAATGAAATGCAACTCTTCTACACTCATCTAGAAGTTACAATTCTTTTATTTACATGATCCTGTAGTCTTCATATGTAATGAGACTTTTCAAGGAAACCTTAAGAAAAGGTATCTCAACCTAAAGAGCTAAAAAAAATTAGATCCATACACAAGTGAAAAGGTTGTAGCTCTAGTAGATGTGTGGATACTAGTTCTATAGGCCCATAGTGCAGGATTGATTTGCAAGTGCCAATCTCTTATAGATTTATCTAGTTTGTGTAAGACTTCAAGTAAGTCTTATTACAAGCTTCACCATGTCCATTACCTTGAGGGTAGTAGATTGAAGACTAGTGTTGCTTAATCTTAAATTTCTTACATAGTTGTTTAATATCCTTGTTCTTAAATTGCCCTCTATTACTAGTAACTATGGAGGAAGGTAAGTTGTAGTGATAGATGATGTTCTTTAGTATGAAGAGAGACAATTATTTTCCAGTAGTAAGAAAAAGAGGAATACCCTCGACCCATTTTTAAAATATTGTTGAAGTTGATGAAAGATCAACCCCATAGCTCCCAAGAATCACCTGCATGCAAACATCTACCACATAAAGAGATAAGAAAAAGCTATGGAGGCTAGAATTCCCAGATCCATAGATGAGATATTCTTGATGAGGAAAAAAAAAGATTGCTATAATTAAAAGTGAATTAAATGAATATATTTACAATTATCATCCTTATAAAAAGAGAAATGTAAAACCTAAAAGGTAGAAACCCTAAAGAGGAATATCCTAGGTTGCATGATAATAATTAATAAAAGAACTAATTATTATATGCCTCAAGTTTAGCTCAAGTAAACTAGAAATAATAAGTGACTTAATATTTAAATCAAAATGATTTAATTAATAAGAAAATACTTTATTACTCTAACACAAATATTACATAACAGTAACTATAAACTTGTTTCCACTAGAAGAATTAGGATGTATCTAACCTACCAAGTCAAAAGCCCATTGCTAAAAAAGCAATCTATAATAAAGGGACTAAGTTCTCATCCTGGAGCATGAATTAGGTTCCCATGCATTTGACACTTCCTACAATACTTAGCATAACGCATGACATCAGTTTGTATGCTAGGCTAGTAATAATTAGCCCTCATTATCTTTCAAGCTAGTACAAGACCGTTAGAGTGAGATCCACATATGTCATCATGAACTTCATCTCATGCATGTTTGGGCTCATCTTTCTCTAAAAACCTAATAAGTGTTCCATCTAGGTGGTCCAGGGCACCTAAACCCTTTTTTTGGTTTGGTTTGTGTTATTATTTGAGGTTTTTTACGACTCTAGCCAAGTCAAGGTACTGTGTTGGTGGCTTGGACCAAGTTAGTTTGGCTAATCCTTGTTTAGGTGTGCTAATAAACACTAGGTGGACACTAGGTAGTCAAAGTGAGTCATAGTTTGTACAAACCATTGGGAAGTGGGATGTGACTCAACTAGGTCCTGAATAGTAATTTTGTGTATTTTTTAAGGGTTTTGAACTCATACAATGCAAAGTTGATTAATTATTGTCAAAATTGTCAAAAGTTGCTAGGAGGGGTCTAAATGTCAAAAAAGGGTACCTTGTTGGACTAGTAGCCATGTTGTGCCTAAAAATATTCAATTAACCATTTTGGTTCCACCTAAGAAGGTTCAAGCATGAACAAGGCCAAAAATGCAAAAAATGCAAAGTTGTCAGCAACTTTGAAAAGTTGCTTGACAACATTTTGTGCAATTTTCTTGAAATGGAATGGAAAAGTAGGTAGATGGTTATGATAATTGAACCAATGCCTTGGTAGATCCTATATAACTTGGGAGAAGAAATATCAAAAGGTTGGATGTTGGAAGAATTTATTTTCACTTTTGAATACAAGCATTTTTGTTGAAATTCCTTTTGATAGTTTTTAGATTTTGGAATGCCAGACTAAACAAATAGATTGAATGTCAAGATTTTTCCTTGGATTGAGTTAGTGCATGGTATTTCATTACTTTTTGTTTCAATACATTTCTCTTTAAATGTTCATCTTATAAGGTTTTAAAAATTGTTTTAAAATCATCCTGTGTGTTGATCATTGTTGGAAATATTCTTAACAAGGCTATTACTAAGAGGGGAGGGGTGAATCAGTAACTTCTAGAACTTCCACAATTTTAACTCTTAATCCAATAGTCCAATTAGCATTTAATCCTTCACATATAATCTGATCTAATTGTATGCATAAGAAACTAAAAACATGAAAGCATTCATAACACTTTGACACAAAGATTTGGTGACCTAGAAACCTTCCAAATAGAAAGTAAAACTAGGGTGGGGATGATACCCACAAGCTTTAGTACTGCAATATAAAGTTGGTTTGTTAAGACTTACATTGATCAATTTTGATGATTTGACCTGTTAGGATCAATAAGGACTACTAGGTCCACCTTGTGAAAAGATTTACAAACATACAATGAATTATGCACTCGGTAAAGAGATTTACAAAAGACTATTAGGTCTACCATGTTAAAGGATTTTAATAATCCACCTGTTAGGATGAAATAGTAGTTGATCTTTGATTTGCAACTTGGTTTATTGAATGAGATTCCTTTAAGTGTACAAATCACCTTGCTGTGATAGATGAATCTTTGCTACTCCTTATACTATTGTAGCCTTTGTAATTCACACTTTCTTCTCTTGTCTTAAGATTATATTACATATGCATCATTACTACTCACATTGGATGTGATATAGTACACTACATATATACCAATCTAATTATACAAATTACAAAGTTGGTCACTATACAAGTTTACACAAACATTACAAAGCCGGCTCAAGTGTAGACACTTGGGCTCTAAAGATTGACTCGGAAAAGTTCTGATACTCAACATCCACTATCAATGCTCAACATCATCATGAACTCAGTAGATGTAGAAGCTCAATCCATACTGATAACTGTCAAGTAGTCTTGAACTCAGTCTGCACTGGTGACTTGGTGAATACTACAAAACTCCTCATATAAACTGAGTCTCTTGGTTTACATTGTATGACTCAGTAAACACTATCACCTTGATCTCAGTATACACTGAGTCTCTTGGTTAACACCAAGTAGCTCAGTTAATACTGGACTTGCATCACATAAACTATGAACTTGATAAGCATTGCACAACTCAGTTTGCATTGGTAAACTCGACATACATTGAGATGCTTGGTTTACACTGCTAATCTTTGTAGTAACTATAACTACTTAGTAAACACTAGAATTTGTCCAAAGGACTCAGTAGCAACTATAGAACTCAACAATGACTGAAATACTTGGAAAACACTATTAATTGTACAATAAGCTCAGTAGCTACTTAGAATCTAAATAAGTGTATGTCACTAATAAAAAACTTGACTGATATATCAACAATCTCCCCATTTGACATAAGTGACAAAAATACTTATCATCCAAAATTGAATTCAAAAAGTTTCCTGAATACCTTTATCCATCACCTAGTGATTCTCAGCTTGGTAGAGTATACTTTTTTTGAGATTTTTCAAATTTGGTTTTGTAAGATGTATATTTGTACATGGTAAGGCTCCTATACAGTATACTATACATTTGAATACACTTCCTTGCTATATACAATGTATATTTTTTGTACACATCTATCTCCCCCGTTTCCTTTACAACTTATGTATCAATTATTCAATGCATTTTCTCCCCCATAACTTATTATTTCCATATCTTCTTTGTATCTTCTTATTTATAGTATATACTCCCCCTTTTTGACATTAATGCCAAAGAATTATTCTACAAATTTACATGTTTATGCCAAAATAAGACAAAAAGTCTAAATGTACCTTGAGTATTATAGCCAAGACCTTACATGTGTGAAGTGCAATTTGTACTTCTACTAACAACTCAATCATGTGGTTTGCTATGGAGAAGTTGTTGTCATGGATGAGGGTTTTGGAATGTGCAATATGTTTCTAAAGTGCATCCACATTGGGAAGAATCATGCTCTGAATATCTACTAACATAGATCTGATTCTGGCCTATTCCTTAAGAAATTCTGCCTGTAACTTAGTCAAAAATTTAATCTTATTGAAATGTATAGGTCTTGAACTAGCGTCAAGCTATAGCTACTGAGTACTTGTCTTGAGGTCTTCATCTATCTTAGACAATTTGTTCTTTATTTCCTTGGTAAAATTTGAAACATCACAAAGCTTACCAAAAAGTATTGATACATTTGTACATGAAGTTTCCAGGGAACCCAAAATGGTAGAGAGTTCTACTTGATAAATTGAAATTTGTTGAGCAATGTGCTCCAACACTTTATCCTCAAACTTCTTTTCCATCTTCTGCAGTAACTTATCTTGTCCATCTATATCTTTATTGAACTTTTGAACTGCCTCTGCCAGTTGATACAAAATTGACTGTGAAGAATTAACCTCTATACTTGCTACCTCTACCATAATATTCTTAGCATCCTTAATGATTTTAGATTCATTATCTCATTCTTCTCTAAGACTCTGCTGCTTGGCTTTCTTTTGGAGGAGTTCACCAAATGTTTGCATTTGGTTTGGAGTGAGCTTGGAAATATCCCAATTAGGGATTACAATTTCCTCATCTAGGTCTATTTCTTCCTCCATCTTCTTTCCTTTGCCCAAAAATTTTGTTCTCGGTTGAGCCTTGGTCTCAACTATCCTTGCACTTATTGTGTGTGTACCTGGAATAGAAACAATAGTAGACATATTAGGACTAGTTGTAAAACTTGATACTGCACTTATTGTAGAAATAACTGAAGTAATACCTGTAGTAGCCAAAATTGATGTATTCAAAACTAATGTGTCAAAAACTAATGTGTCCAAAACTAATGTTGCCAACATGGTAGAAGAGGGAAAATTCTGTAGCTCAGTAGATGAAGTGGAGGTCACTTCAGTCAATGATGTACTTAGCTAAGTTGGTCCAAAGATTGATTGGCTAGTTGTGCTTTATGTGTTGGTCATAATCAATCCTACAGAGGTCATCTTTGTGCTTGATGTGGTCAATACCTTTCTTGGAGAATGAGGAAGTTAGGCTATAACCATTGCAACAATCTTGACTAGGTCAGTTTCCTCATCATCTTGCTTTTCTTCCTTGGTAGCCTCTTGCTCCTATTCCTCTTCATCATCAATGTTATCAAAATGTGTTGCTTCTTCAACATTTTACTCTTCATCTTTCTCTTCTTTATCATCATCATCGTCATCTTTTACTTCAACAAAAAAATCACTTGGTTTATGAAGAAGATATATATTCTTCCATGTTAGTGTTGCATTCCTTACAACATGCTCAATATCTTTTATCAAAACTAGACAAGTATTAAACTTCATAGTTAATTTATCTTTTAAGCTCAAAATAAGCTGCTTTAGAGTTTGCCCATAGATGTCTTTTATAGTTTGCATGGAAAATTCCCATCTTGGCTTAATCTTATCCAAAAAAATGTTATGGACCTAAGAAGTAAGGTGGTTTAGTGAGTATTTCCACTTACCCATTTTGTCCATCACCAGGTCTTCAATCTACTTCTTTTCTTCCTTAGTCCCAGTTTCATACTTTAATGCCTTAAATTTTTTTTATACCTACTCTTTCCTATAGTTCTTTCAACATATCTTGGAAGGTGGGTGGAGGTTTTCTAAATATTATATCACCTCCTTCCCTATCAAATTTCTTTCTTGAAGTTCTTCTGGTAAATATAGCAGTGGATGTCTTAGCAGGCTTGGTGATAATTACCTTGCCCTTCTTCTTTAATGGTTCTTCTTCCTCAGATTATTCTTCATCCTCTACTTCCTCATCCTCACCTTTTCCTTTGGTCAACAAAAGGGTGGAGTTGGTTTTCAATTTATAAATTCTTTTCTTTCCTTTGTTTACCACCCGAGGGAGATTGATCTCCAGTTCTATCCTAGTTTTTGCTTCATCATAAGTACCAAAATATGTAGTCTTGGGATCAACTAGTTCATTTACAAGTGCCTCAATGATATTGTTGGAATAATTAAATGGGAAGAGTACTTTTGAGAGGAGGGGGGGGTGTGAATCAGAAGTAACTGACTTTAACCTTTTCAAATCCTTTAAACAAATAACTGAAAGTAAACTGCATGCATGTAAACATATTAAATAAACATAAAGTAAACACATGCATCAACACACATAACACCAGAATTTGGTAACCTAGAAACCCTCTAGGAATAAGAAGGTAAAATTGGGGTGGGGATGATACCCACAAAATCACTACAACAATAATTTTTTGATCACTTCTGATGGTCTACCCTATGAAAGGCCTGCCCTGTTAAAAGCTTTACACTGTGTCAATAGTGACCTAGTTAAAGGATTTAAAACACTTTACATGAAGTGTCACCCTATTAAAGGATTTAGTCACCTCTTCAAAGGATCTACAAATTAAATAGTTGATAAGCTAACCTATCAACATAGGATTTTCACTATCTAATACAATTGCTAGAGAGTATTAGAAATCTTTGACCTGATTTCTTACAATCTTCAATTGTTGATTTCAAGCACTTGATCTGCTCATTCTGATGTGATCCTTGCTTGATCTGATATTTGATTGTATCCCTTGTACTATTCTGATCAACTAGATATGTAATTGTTATTCAATTCACTAAGTCTGTGATACCTTTGCTGCTTGCCCTATTCTACTATATGCTATCTGCTTAGCAACTTCCTTAACAACTTCCTCAGCAACTCCTTGGAAAATCAAAATTATGGGGTCTAAGCCTTCTTATAAAGACTTCATAGACTTAGGGTTTGCAATGAAATCACGAACTCAAATTTCCCACTCAAAACCTTAGATTTAGCCTATTGGTTGCATGATATCTCCAATTTTCTGATTGGCTGCATGTTGATAACATAGGAAAATGCAAAGATTTGATCTTATATTCTAATCCCTTTGTGAATCATCCAAAAATAGTTTTGCATCTAAGTTTGTAAAGGCAGAAACTTGTATGTTGATTCTGTGTTACTTGACACATACTAGATTACTGGTGCTTGACACACATACTATCCTGCTTTTCTTGGCACCTATTACATTCTATCTTTCTTGGCACATGTATGTTTCTAGTTCACTCGGCACATGTTGCATTTTGACTTGCTCGACATCAACTATGACTCGACACCTATATATCACTCGACATCTATTATTCACTCAGAACATAAAGTCACTTGGCACCTATTGAAATTCTGGCTCAACACATATTGTAGCTCAGTATATGTAGTGTACTCAACTTCTATGTGAAAAGTGGTAAGTGTGTTGACACTCAAATGTCAAAACCAGTCTAAGACCAACGATCTCCCCCTTTTCCATGAGTGTCAAAAACACTTAACTAAACATTATTGATTTGACCTTATGCGTACATTAATCATTCTTCTCTACATATATACAAGATTTCAAAATGTCTTCAAAATACCTTATAACTCCCCTTGAGCTAATTGTGCCTTATCTATTCTTGTAACCAAAATTTTGTGCTAAATGTACCATATACTCTTTGCCTTTGCCCTATTTCTTTATTTTGTACCTGTGCTTTGTATTCCTGTATTCTGTATCAGAGCTATCTTCCATACGATTCCCAAAATTTTGTATCTCCCCCACACTATGTCTTATCTCCTTCTTTTTGACTATCTACAATCTTTCCCTTTTTATTCTTCAAAAGACTGAATGAAAGAATGTAATCAAAATGCTTAGTATTCTCCCCCTTAGTTATATCTTCCTTATTATTTCTCCCCCAAAACATTATATATAGTACATTTTTGGCTAAATATGGTATTACTCCTTAAAACCCTTTGGCTAGATCTCTTGGTAATTGCATGTTAGAAATCTTAAGATTTCTCTCCAAGCTCAATATTCTTTGGCTTGTCTCTTGTGTGAAATTGTAAAAATCACATAGCTTTTTGTATAGTAAGAAAATGTTCTCAAGTACAATTTTGACTTTTTCAATTTTCTTGGCCAATTCTACCTGTGCAAGTGCTATATCACTTGATATTTTCTCATTTAACTTACCCTGAAATTTCCTTTTAGACCACTCCATAAGTTTGACATTTGTGTCCTGGTCTTCGCTTGTCACCTGGTCAACTATATCTATTAATTGTTCCATTATAGGCTTTTACTCATTTGGTGACTGCAAGCTGAAGGCATCCATAAAGATGTCCTTTATCTCAAGTAGTGCTTGCTTGTGCTTATAATCCTTTTTGAGTATTTTTTCTTTCTTTCTTATGTCTAATGCATTCTGCATCTCTATAATCTATTCAATATTGATGGTCTTAGAGTCATAGGAAGGTGTGAATATCTCTTCATCTAACTCAGGGTCTCCATAGTGAAGTACCTTAGTAACCTTTGTAGAACTGGAGTCTGGTATGGAGATTTGCAAAGGTATCATCTCAATGGTAAGTTTTTGAAGAGTTTTTGTAGGAGTTCCTATTTATGGTAACTCTACTAGTGTTTGTATTGTAGCTTGCTCCTCTTCTTTTTATTTATTCTCCTTTTCCTCATCAGACTTCCCTTGATCAATGACAATTACTTGGGGTGTACCTTGGAGTTATACTGTAGGATTAGATGTATCAATCTATCTTGTTGGCCCTGTTATTATATCCTTCCCTTCTTCTGCACTTGACTTCTGAATGGTGTTACCTGCTCCTAATGTGTCAATTGTTGCAATTGTTGGAGATGGTGCTGGAAGCATTAAAATTTGAGTACTAGTAGCTGTAGAGACAAAAGGTGGTTCTTGTGGATTCACCTTGTCTCTTGAGGAGTCAGCTACTACCTTTTGTAGCTCATCTACACTGACCAATATAGGATTTGTGCATAACCTAGATTTCTATGTTGATTGGTCAAGGATCTTGGAGAGATCCTCTATAGTTAGGGGATTGATGATCTAACATGATTTGTTAGTAACATCCTTGACAATTATTTTGTTTGCAAGTGTGATGGTTACATGAGGATGGCTAGGAGGTGGCATTTGTGTGTCTTAGACACTCTCTTCCTCTTGTTGTTGCTGCTTAGTTGTTGCCACTACATCTCCCTTTTGTGTTTCCTCCTCTCCTTTTTCCTTATCCTCTTCCTCTTTCTTTTCTTCTTCTCCTTTCTCTTCCTCCTTCTTCACTTCTTCTTGCTTATCTTCCTCTTTCTTTCCCTCTATCTTCTCCTTGGCACTGGCCTCTACCTTATTTTATTCTTCATCCTTGTCATCAGTCTACTTGTAGATTGTCTTCCACAATTTTGTGGACTTATTTACTACATCCTCAATCTAATTTTGTAGGATGCTGAAGGCTCTATATTTAGGGGCAAATTTTCCACCATGCTTCTTATTAGCCTTTGTTATTTGACCTCTTGTCAAGTTAGACATCACTTGTGCTAAGGTGGATTCTCTGATCTACTTCTCTATTGTGAGACAATAATGCTATTTGTTTTCAATTATCTCAAATAATTCTGTAGGCATGGTATTGTCTAGCTCTAGAGGTGTGTTCTTAAATTTAGCCATCATGGCATATATAGATTCCTCTATTTTGTTTTTCTCTTCTCTAATTAGCTTATTGAAATCAAGGATTTTCAAATTATTCAGATCTGCATTCTTAATATTTTCACAAATTTTATCTATGGCAGATTTGGGAGGATGGCTTACCACTTTGAATTGGCTAACATCCTCTATCTCTATTCTCTCCTCCTCATCAAAATCTTCTTGTGCCACATATTTTCTTCTTTTCTTCTGCACTTCACTAGTTTGTTCAGTGGTCTTCTTCTTTTCTTTCATTTCCTCCTTGGCCTTTTGTGAAGATTCCCTTATGGTAGCCCTTGTTGCAGGTGTCTTTGGTTTGACTTGTGCAGGTTTGGTTACCTTCTTGGTTTTGGGCTGAGCTGGAGGCTGAGTTTTAGCCTTTCTCTTCTTTTGCTCAGCTTGTGTTGGTGTTTCCTCAGCTTCTTCTTCCTCATCACCTTCCTCCTTATCTTAACCTAAGCCTTGAGTGAGTTCCATTGGGCCTTGCCCTTCTTCTTCTTCTTCCTCAATTGCACCTTCAATTCTTGCACCAAACTTCTTCTTTATTTTCTTCACTAGTTTATCTTTCCTCTTAATTATTGAGGCTATCTTCAACTGTGTCTCAACTTTAGATTTTACAACATCATATGTGCCCAAGGGTTTGGTAGTTTTGTCAATGTCCTTTGCAAGCAATACAGTTATTGTTACTGATGCTTGGTCCACATCTAGTTCATAACCTAAGGGTCTGAGCCATCTTACCCTTGGAACTACTGCCTGGATATAGGTATAGTCAATTTCAACCAAAAAACATGTCATTGGCATGTTTTTCTACCAAGGAAACTAGTATCCTCATTCTTTGTTTCATAGATTTCTTAAAATCCTCAAAATAGCTTGTTATTTGGGCCTCAAAATTATCACCCATCTATTCTATGTACTCATTGAATTGTGTGATTGCAGATTTGTTTGAACTCCATTTTACCTTTCCAGTTGATGGAAAATCTTCCAGGACATAGAAAAATATGCAGACAAGGACTAAACCAAACTTGCATTGAGCACCTTTTGATCTTCTTATTGCTCCTAGTTTCTCATTTATCTATTGCAACATTAGTTTTGCTAGATCATATGTATGATCTTTCTTTACAAGCTTATAGGCTACATCAACAACAATACATGGTACATTGTTTAATTTGTTGGATTGGTAAAATTTGTGAGATATCACTCTCATTGCAAAATCTAGAAGAGTATCTATTACAGTATCAATTGTCATACCCCTCTTGTTCCACTTTGCCCCTATATTTCTTTCAATGGCCTCCTTTGAATTACTTCTCAGGGCCTTAGGCTGATCTAGGGTTGGAAAACCTGTAACCCTATGTACTATCCTCTTGGTTATTTTGATAGGTCCTATTTCCAGCCACAAACATCCATCATGAATTTGACTTAGTATAATGAAGATCCATTCTATTTTGAATATTGTGGGAAAAACTAGGGCATTTGTTAAACCCTTCTTTTCAACTATCTGAAACTCATCCTTCAGAATTTTTTTATCAAATAGTTTGTCATAGGTGTGGAATATCTCAAGGTCACCTATAGCCCCTATCTTGCAGTTGTAACACTTCTTTACATCTTGCACCATGACAACCTTGGGTGGAATTATGGACAACATGTCGACAGGGTCATTCTTATAGGCTACCTCAGGAATGGGTCTAAAATCAGGTTGTTTTACTTCATTACTAACCTGTTGGACCTCATGAATTTCCCTTCCCTTGGGGTTCTTAGAACTAGAAGCCATTATATCGAAGCTCAGCACTTGACGAATACCTTTAGATTGATGAAATTGTGCTGAATCACTGTTGAAATCAGTGCAAAAGGCTTCAAGGTTGCTCTTTGATCTCTTCTGCACTCTTCTTGTCTTTGATCTATGTTTGAATGGCATAAAATGATTAAAATTTGACCTTATACCCCTTAAAACCTAGCATTAAATGCTTAGTGCATACAACTGTAAACTCGGCACTTGAAGATTTCAACATGACTCAGCTTCCATTGAATTTTGTTCACTCGACTTTTACTAGATTTCCACTTCACTCAGCTTCCACTAGATTTCCACTTCACTCAACTTCCACTAGATTTCCACTTCACTCAGCGTCCACTAGATTTCCACTTCACTTGGCTTCCATTGATATTTCTTAACTCGACATCAACCATCAACTTGGTTGCTACTAGCAACTTCGACATGCACTGGAGTTTTACTTGGCATCTGAGGACAACTTGGCAGTATTTGCAAAAACTTCAAATTTTGACTTGGCATATTTTCTCCTGTTGATTTCTTCTTTGCAATACTTCTTTGTCATGGGATTGATGTATGATATAACTTTGTATATCAATCCCATACACCTATCCTTGTTTAGTTGGATGTGGTGTGATTATTTGACCTCTTGGGTGAAGTGATCCCTTCATTTGATGTGCTACTCTTATCTTTCTTCTTCCAAGTCTTGTTCATTTGCCCTCTAATGTGTTCAACATCTGATTTCTCTTTTCCTTTGTTGACTTCTGACTTGGCTACCTTTGACTTTGTTGGGAAATTCCCACTGATATGACCAGTCTTCAAGAAACTAAAGCATGTGGTTTGACTTAACCATCTACTATAGTTCCCTCTAAAATGTGTCGTTATGTAGTTTTTAGGAATGTGTCCATATTCTTGACAGTAGTGACAACTATACCTAGTGTTATAGTCCCAATTATTGTTATGACCATGGTTACCTTCTCTTGTTGCTTGATTTGATTTCCACATAGGCTTTGATTTGCACTCAAAACCTCTATTTCCATATTTCTTACAATTGTAGTAGTGACCATCAAATCTTGGTGCTCTAATAGTCCTAGTCCTACATTCATGTTCTTGATGTCCTTGCTTCTTGCACTTATGATAGTAGCTTGCATTCTTAGGCTTATCATGCTGATGGGAATTCTTTCTCTTCCATACATTAGAAGTATGTCCCTTTTTATCAAAGAAATGACGAGTAGGTTTAGTTTTCTTACCTTTGTCACTCCTTTATTCAGCACTCTTTGATGATTCACCTTCTTTAGTACCAATGAAACCTAATCATGATGTGTCATTACTGGATCTTGGTGATTTTAGTAATT
Organism: Cupressus sempervirens; assembly: GCA_028749045.1. Taxonomy (NCBI): domain Eukaryota; kingdom Viridiplantae; phylum Streptophyta; class Pinopsida; order Cupressales; family Cupressaceae; genus Cupressus; species Cupressus sempervirens. The sequence goes on from CM053793.1 coordinate 785,019,977, forward strand.
GCTCAAAGTGCTTGATGGCTTCACTTGATTTATTCAGGCTTTCTTCTATCTCCTTCTCTCTGCTTGATTCATTTTGCAATTGTTCATTCTGCATTTTCAAGGTGGAGATCTCAATGTCCTTCATATTAAGCTCATGATGAGCATTCATCATTTGGCTTAAGGTGTCAAGCTGAATGTTTGAGATTCTTTCAAACTCAATTGTCTTTTCTTCTAGTCTATTGGTAAGTTTTCTTTTGTCATCTTCCAGCATAACCTTGTCTTCAATGGCTCTTTTCTTCTATTCAGTTATTTCACACATCATCATTGCTTGTGACTCTTGCTCAATTTTAAGAGATCTTAGCTCTTCTACTTGAGTTTTGTTCTTCTCCATTAGTTCTGCTATTGCTACATCAAATTCCTTGGAATCTCCATTGGCAAACACTTGTGTGGTATCAATCTCCTTGTAGTGTGTATCATTTTCAGCTATAGCTATATCCTTCCTTCTTTTCAAGGATTTTCTCAATTCTTCTTTGGCTTCCTCCGAGTTGTGTAGAGAAAGTTGTACATCAATCACCTGATTCTCTATGATCTTCCCAAGTTTGAAGATTTCCATCTTTAGATCTTTTCTCTAAGCTGTTAGGCTTCTCCTTGTGAGAACCTCACTCTGATACCAATTGTTGGAATATTCAAATGGGAAGAGTAATTCTAAGAGGGGGGAGGGGGGTGAATCAAAATTAACTAACTTTAACCTTTTCAAATCCTTTAAACAAATAACTAAAAGTAAATTGCATGCATGTAAACATATTAAATAAACATAAAGTAAACACATGCATCAACACACATAACACCAGAATTTGGTAACCTAGAAACCCTCTAGGAATAAGAAGGTAGAACTGGGGTGGGGATGATACCCACAAAATTACTGTAGCAATAATTGTTTGACCACTTCTGATGGTCTGCCCTGTGAAAGGCCTGCCCTATTAAAGGCTTTACACTATGCCAATAGTGACCTAGTTAAAGGATTCAAAACACTTTACATGAAGTGTCACCCTGTTAAAGGATTTAGTTACCTCTTCAAAGGATCTACAAAATAGTTGTTAAGCTAACCAATCAACATAGGATTTTCACTATCTAATACAATTGCTAGAGAGTATTAGAAATATTTGACCTGATTGCTTATAGTCTTCAATTTCTAATTTTAGGCACTTGATCTGCTCATTTTGATGTGATCCTTGCTTGATCTAATATATGATTGTATCCCTTGCACTATTCTAATCAACTGGATGTGTAATTGCTGCTCAATTCACTAAGTCTGTGATACCCCTGCTACTTGCCATGTTCTATAATATGCTATCTACTTAGCAACTTCCTAAACAACTTCCTCAGCAACTCCTTGGAAAATTGAAATTATGGGGTCTAAGCCTTCTTATAAAGACTTCATAGACTTAGGGTTTTCAATGAAATCACGAACTCAAATTTCCCACTCAAAACCTTAGATTTAGCCCATTGGTTGCATGCTATCTCCAATTTTCTGATTGGCTGCATGCTAATAACATAGGAAAATGCAAAGATTCGATCTTATCTTCTAATCCCTTCTTGAATCATCCAAAAATAGTTTTTTCATCTAAGTTTGTAAAGGCACAAACTTGTATGTTGATTATGTGTCACTTGACATATTCTAGATTACTGGTGATCGGCACATATACTATCCTACTTTTCTCGACACCTATTAGATTCTATCTTGCTCAACACATGTATATTTTTAGTTCACTTGACACATGTTGCATTCTAACTTGCTCGACATCAACTATGACTTGACACCTATATATCACTCGACATCTATTGTTCACTTGGCACCTATTGAAATTTTGGCTCGGCACATACTATAGCTCGTCATATGTAGTGTACTCAGCTTCTATGTGAAAAGTGGTTAAGTGTGTTGACACTCAAATGTCAAAACCAATCTAATACCAATAGATATCCTTAGTTTTATCAATATTAACCTCATATCCAAGAGATTTCACCCATGAAATTCTAGGCCTAACTGCCTGAATGTATACCTTATCACTATCTACCATGAGACATACATCATCCTTGTAGTCTTCTACTAGTTTTCTTGGAATTTTGAATCTATTATTCATTTTCTCTTTAAATGCATCAAAATAGTTATCCATGATACTATTATAGTTCTCTCCCATCTTAGTAATATACTCATTAATTTGGTAGAGAACTGAAACATCTTTTCTCCATACAATTGATCCTTTTGAAGGAAAAAGTTTCTAAAAATAAAAGAATAAATAGGTCAAAAAAGAACCAAACTTACATGGGTTGTTCTTTATCATCTGGATGCTTTCCATGTTCTTGTTGAATTACTTCAATAGTAGCTCAGCAAGATCAAATGAAAGATTGTTCTTGACTACCTTGTAAGCAAGGTCAATTGCTTCACAAGGCACATTGTTCAACTAGCTTGAGCTATGGATCTTGTGTGCTATGATATGAATGCCGAATCTTAGTTCCATATCAATCATACTGCTTATCTTCATGCCTCTACCATCCCATTCTTCTAGGGTTTTCTTCTCAAGTTTAGCTTGACCTATGGTTTTGGTCATTTTAGCTTTGGCCAACATTGAGAGACTAGTGATTCTATGAATCATCTTCATTGTGATTAAAATTGGCTGCTCCAACCATAACTAACCATTGTGCACCCAAGTGAGAATATACCAAATCCATTTTACTTGAAATTCATGGGGCATATGAGGAATGCTTGTCAACCTTTTTGTCTCTAGGTGTTGATGCTCAGGTTTCAAGACACCATTAACACACAGCTGTCCTAGGGCTTCACCCATTTCCAAAGTGCCAATATCTTGAATCATGAATTTAAAGTGAGAATGAATATCATTTATCAATAGTACCTTTGGAGGGATTTGGGACTGTGCTCCACTCGGATCTAGGGTTTTGACAATTGCAGGAGTGAGTATGAAATCTGGAGCTTTCCATTCACCATGAACTAGCATGTCAAAACCTCACTTTGCCTTGCTACTACTAGATTCCATCTTCAATCAGTAGGATTTGAGAGAACTCAATTTTTTATGTAAATTTTTTCTCAAATCACTTAGAAGCTCTCAAAGATTGCACTACAAAATAGCTCTTGAAAATTTACAGTGAAAATGACTTAGATTTCATTTCTTTTATTAGATTTCACCATAAGTGCTCGGTATGGATGGTAGATCAAGTTGATAGAATGTCATCCACTTGTTTGCATTAATTACTCAGCAAATTCTTCCATCATTCAATAACCATATGAAATTTTAGTTACTCTCAACCTTGCTCGGTAAAGTCTGTGACCCAACCTCACTCAATAAAGAATGTAACTCGGTGGTGACTGGTACCCTTTTCACTTGGTAATCCATTTGTATCATGAATATAGATATGGATCTTCTATCTTTCCAATCTAGATCTATTTTGAATGCCTTCTTTAGTAGCCTAGTCCCAGTTTCTCCTTTGAGAAATCAAGTAGAGATTGTGGAGTCACCCAATTCTTAAGTGACTTGTTCACCATTGTTTGGACATTCATTGTCGGTAGACTATGGAAACCATTGTTGTCTCATCTATTTTTGAATGTTATCATCTTTTGCCTTCTTCTCATCTTCAATTCTACCAGCATTCATGCAATTCTTGGCAAGATGACCAAGTTCTATACAGAATGAAACATCTTTTAGTAGTATTTCTTTCCTTAAATGATGCTTTACACAATTCATTCCAATGTGTCCAAATTCTCCACAATAATGACATCTACACCAAGTGTTGTAGTCCCAACCAAATATATCTTTCACAATTTGTTCTACTAGAATTAATATCTTGGTTTTGCATTCTGATGATTCGTGCCCATGCTTCTTGCATTTGTGACATTTCCCTTCAAATCTTGGTTTTTCTTTGCATTCATTAGCCTTACGACCATGCTGATTGCAATTGTAGCACTTTCCATTGAATTTTTCTTTTCCATTACTCCAACATTTTTTTGAAGTATGATCTATCTTACCATAGTGATTGCAAGTAGGTCTTTGATTCTTTTGAGCTCCTTGCTTGGATGATTCTCCTTTTGTTGTATATCCAATTCCTACTTTTCCTTTTTGTCTACAGAGATTTTTCTTATTCAATTGATTTATTTGTGCTTGGGATTTCATTATTCTTTTATTGATTTTGCTTTTAGATTTTAGATCATTTTTCAATGTTTCATTTTCATATCTTAGGCTCATTATTTCTTCATTTTCATTGGAGAGTTAATCAATGAGGTCTGCTTGTTGAAGGGATTGGTGCTAGATTTCATTATTCTTTCCTTCTATCTCTTCTTTTATCTTGTTCTTCTACTCCATCACTTCACATAGCCTTACTAACTGAGTTTCTTATTCTCATCTTAGTTTTCTTACTTCTTCTTGCAGGGAACCATTCTTTTCTAGGAGTTCTTTGATTGCTTCATCGACTTCATCTTGATTGCTTGAATGGAGATCTTCAAACTTTTCTTCAATGTAGAGATGATCATTCATTTGAATTTCAAGTTCTTTTCTTCTTTTTATGGATTGAGAGAGTTGCTCCTTTCTTTTCTTGAGTTGGGCTATCACTATTTCTAAATCTAGCTTTTCATTGTCAATAGCTTTGTCAAGCTTGAATATCTTCATGGCTTTGATCTTTGCTCAAGCCATTAAAATTTCTTCGAAGAACCACAAAGCTCTGATACCAATTGTTGGAAATATCCTTAACAAGGCTAAGTTACTAAGAGGGGAGGGGTGAATCAGTAACTTCTAAAAATTTCACAATTTTAACTCTTAATCTAATAGTACAATTAACATTTAATCCTTCACATATAATCTGATCTAATTGTATGCATAAGAAACTGAAAACATGAAAGCTTTCATAACACTTTGACACAAAGTTTTGGTGACCCAGAAACATTCCAAATAGAAAGTAAAACTAGGGTGGGGATAATACCCACAAGCATTAGTACTGCAGTATAAAGTTGGCATGTTAGGCTTACATTGATCACTTATGATGATCTTCCCTATTAGGAGCAATAAGGACTACTAGTTCTACCTTGTGAAAGGATTTAAAAACATACAATGAAGTATGCACTTGGTAAAGAGATTTACAAAAGACTATTAGGTCTACCTTGTTAAAGGATTTGACTGATCCATCTATTAGGATGAAACAATAGCTGATCTCTAATCTGCAACTTGGTTTTCTGAATGAGATTCCTTTAAATGTAAAAATCACCTTGTTGTGATAGATGAATCTTTTCTGCCCCTTATATTGTTGTAGCCTTTGTAATTCACACTTTTTTCTTTTCTCTTAAGATTACATTACATATATACCAATCCAATTATACAAATTACAAAGTTGGTCACTATACAAGTTTACACAAATATTACAAAGTCTGCTCAAGTGTAGACACTCGGGCTCTAAAGATTGACTCGGTGAAGTTCTGATACTCGACATTCACTATCAACGCTTGGCATCATCATGCACTTAGTAGATGTAAAAGCTTGGTCCATACTGATCACTTTCAAGTAGTCTTGAACTCAGTTTGCATTGGTGACTTGGTGAATATTGTGAAACTCATCATATAAATTGAGTCTCTTGGTTTACATTATATGACTTGATAAACACTATCACCTCAAGTTTGGTATAAACTGAGTCTCTTGATTCTAAGTAGCTTAGTTAACACTGATCTTGTATCACATAAACTGCAAACTTGGTAAGCACTGCACAACTCAGTTTGCATTGGTAAACTTGACATACATCGAGATGCTTGGTTTACACTGCTGATCTTTATAGTAATTGTAACTACTCCATAAACACTAGAATTTTTCCAAAGGACTTGGTAGCAACTATATAACTAGGAAACAACTAAAATGCTTGGTAAACATTTTTAACTATACAATAAGCTTGATAGCTACTTACAATCTGAATAAGTGGATGTCACTAATAACAAACTTGACTGATATGTCAATAGATAATGTCCATTCAATCCACAAAAAGATGGCTCTCCCATGAGTTCCCACCATGGAATCATCAAGAAACTGAGGGAAATGAGAGAGAGAAACATGTACATAATGTATTATAAATCTTGGACCTTGAAGATGGATTTTTCCATTTTTCCAATGATGCCATAGAAAAGTTTTGGATACTTGGCTAGGGAATCATAGTGCTAAAAGAAGGAGTTTGATGGTTTGAATGACATTAATAGTTTTAAATTTTTTTGGAGAAGGTAGAGGGATGAGTAATTAATATTTGTGCCAAAGGAGTTATCTTGATGATCAATTTTGATGCCCTTGTGAAGTTACCCTATGTGATGCTGCAACTTTTAGTTGGAAACCCTTGAACTAAGGCTAAAATCTTTCTTTCTAGTGTATAGATTCCTTGAGGACCTAAAACCTTTAAAATCCTCAAGATCTTCCAAAAGGGTACTCGAATATCAAATTTTATTCTACCTTCCTAAGGGAAGTTTTGAGATATAGCTTGATCAACCTAACCAGGAGGCCTAATTCATTAGGTTTGTTTTGGCAGTTTTGACATTGGGGACAAAATGGGTATTGAAACCTTGACAATAAGGATAACAGGTGCCTAGGGAAGGTCAAATACAAATTTTAGGGACACTCATCCCATCAAGAAGGTGATATAGTCCATTTGGTTACAAAAAGGTTTATGGAGGTGCCTAGGAAGAGTACCTTTGGAAGAAGCATTTGAGCAATTCATTGGTGTTACCTTGGTAGGAAGTGGTGAGATTATAGATTAAAAATCCTTTAGAGGTTAGGGTTAAGTAAAGAACCCTATTATGTTGAGCATAAGCCTAAGAAATCCCTAGGAGAGTTAGGATTAAATTTAGCAACCTACCTTGTGTTATATCAAATTAGTGTCAGAGCTAGCTGATTTGGGAGAGTGGGTAGATGATTTAACATCAAGAATCCATTAGAGAGTAAATAATGGTGATTAATGTAGAGCTAGCTAAAGAGATGGTAGAAAGAGAGGAACAAAATCCTATAAGAAGCCTTGGAAGAAATGAAGGAAAAGTTAGAGAAAGTTTATGAGACAACTAAGAAGAACCAAGAAGGTGAAAGCAATACAAGTGGAAAAGGGAAGGTAGATGAAGAAGACCTTATCCCTAAACTTGACCCTCCTATTACTAAGGAACCATTTTTAAAGGTTATTAAAGCCTTGGTAGGAAAGGTGCTAGGTGTTCCCTTGTTTATTGGGAAGATGGATCCTGAATTGGTGATGAACTGGATAGAAAAGATGGAAAACCATTTTAAATTTGAAGGAATTACTAAGGTACAAAAGGTCAAAGTGGCCAAATCAAGACTAAGAAGAATAGCTCTGACATAGTGGAAATACCTCCAAGAAGAAATGGAGAAGTTAGGTAAGAAACCTATAGAAAATTGGAAAGAAATGGTAACTAAAATGAAGGAACAATATTTGCCTAAGGATTATGAAATCCATTTGCACAAGAAGAGGCAGAGTCTAAAACAAAAAGACATGGATATAGCCACATATACTGAATAGTTTCAGAAGTTATGTCTAAGATCAAGAGTACAAAAAGATGAAGCCATCAAGGTGGATAGGTACCTAGGTGACCTTAAATGGAGCATTCAAGAAGCGATAAGTTTTTGGACTCCTACAATAGTCCATAAGTGTTTTCAACTTGACTTGAAGGTAGAGTTAAATAACAAAAGAAAGGAAGATTCAAATCAAAGAGGTAGAGGTAAGGGAAGAGATGGAAGAGGTAGAGGCTATGGAGGAAAAGGGTCAAAATACAAACCCAAAGGAGACACCAAAACTACTGATCAAGAAGAGGGAAGTTCAGGAAGAGGAAACTCAAATAGGGGTAGAGGTTCTAACACCAATTGGAGAGGAAGAAGCAACAAACAAGGAAGAGGTTCCTCCTATTTCTCCACTATGAAATGCTATCACTATCAACAATTGTGGCATCCTACATACTTGTGTCCAAAGAAGAGTTCAACTTCCCAAGGAAGTACAAGAAGGGTAAATTATGTCCAAGAAGAGTCTAGGAGTAGACATAAACATTCTAAAGTCCCTCTAGAATTAGAGGAAGGAGAGAACCTCATTCTAAAGTCTCTCTTTAGGATTAGATACAAAATTTTTGGGAAGGTATGAAGAGTGATCATAGATTCAGGTTCAACTAATAATATCATCAGTAAAGAGGTAGTCAGCAAGGTAAAGTTGAAGATAATCCCTCATACAAATTCCTACAATGTCACTTGGTTCAATAAGGAACAAAATGTACTTTTTGGAGAACAAGAAAAGGTAGAGTTCACTATAGGGAAGTATAAAGATAGGGTCCTATGCGTCATTCTCCCCATGAATGCATGCCACCTTCTACTTGGGATACCATAGAAATTTGATAGCCAAGCTATACATGAGGGCACAAAGACCTCCTCTTCATTCAAGAAAGGTGGAGTGACATTCAAGATCTAATCGTTACAAGAAGGAGAATTGAATTGTACACCAAATGTGCTCATAGTTGGAGAGAAGGAGTTTCTAAAGACCCTAGAAGAAGGATAGGGAGTTGGCTTTTCCTTGGTTTTGAAGCCTAATGAAGAATCTGTTGGTAAGTAAATAGAGATTGTAATGCCTCCCGTGTTTGGATTATGTACCTTGTTTTATTTTGATTTGAGAGATACTTAATACTCTTGTTATGTTTCATTTGAGAAGACCTAAGGGTCAGATGTTATACTTTGATTTCAGTATCATAGATGCTATACTGCTATGTTGTTCATTTTATCATATTTACATGTTGATGCCAATTTGAGATGACAATAGGTCTATGATGATACCTGGTTATCTGGTATTTGGACATATCTCTGATTCTATTATTTGGTGGATTTTATGCTATGGATATTTACTTCATTCTTGCTTCAATATGTTTTATACAAATGTGAGTGATGTAAATGGATTTGTTGATCTCAGACTGGTTTTGACAAGTGAGTATCAACACACTTAAGCCATTTACTTAGTTCATGCCGAACTAATAGTACTTGTCGAGCACAACATGTAAATAATAGACCATGCCGAGTCATAGTGAGTGCCAAGCCACTCATGTGTTGACTCACTGAAGTGCCAAGTAGATAGACCATGCCGAGTGATTTAGGAGCTAAGTAAATAGTGGATGCCAAGCAATGCAGGTGCTAAGTCACAACAGAAAGATCAGTGTATGCCAAGCATCAAAGACTTCAAATGTTAAGGCAATTTTGACATATTTGTTTCTAAAGTCACAAAAAACTATGTAAACCATTTTTTAGCCAACCTAAGATTGAATTTTGATATTTTGCAAATAAGGACAAATCTCTAGTTGGATTCCCTATGCAATTACATGTAGCCAATTAGAAAATGGGAAGGATTAAGCAGCAAAATTGATGAATCTCAGTTGTAGATTCATATCTAATCCTAAGCCATCAAAGTCTTCTTGAAGAGGATGAAACCCTAAACTTTCTAAGAGTTTTGAAGGAGCGAAGAGGATAGTTTTCATGCACAAATAGAGCATTCATGTTGACTTATAAGTTATGAAGTGAAACCACATTGCAAAATCAATTAGAGCATAACAGAGGATAGAGAAAAGGATACAACAAAGAGACATTTGAACAAGAAGGATCAAGACAACATTGTTTGGAGGTGATCTATTATCAGGAAAGCAAGTGCCAACCATAGGATCTACAGTGAGACATTCTAATAGATGGTTTTAGTCAAATCTCTTAACATAGCAGTCCTAACAGGCTGTATGAAATCCTTTAACAGGGTGCTTACTTAGTCATAAGTTAAAGTCCTTTAACCAGGCACACTTTTAATAGGTTTTTGAAATCCTCTAACAAGGTGAGACCTAATAGTCTTTTTAAGCCTTTAACATGGTAGACCTTTCATAGGGTAGATCATGTTTCATGATCAAAACATTGTAACCTTCATTGGATACAATTTATTACTACAATAGTGAAGATTTGTGGGTGTCATCCCCACCCTAGTTTTACCTTCTCACTTGGAGGGTTTTTGGATAATAATATCTAGTGTTATGTGTAAGAATGCTTACATGTTTACATGATTTAAATGTATATTCTTTACATGTTATTTTAGTTTACTCATTGAATGCATGAGATGGATGTGTGGTGAAAGTTTTATGGGTCCAAGTTAAATCTACTAATTCACCCCCACCCCCCCTCCTTCCTCTCCAAGAAGTTTACCTTTCCTATTATAATTCCAACAATTGGTATCAAAGCCTTGTTATTTGAAAGAGAAGCTTTGTAGCTTTGAGGAAAGATCTTGAAATGGAAGTCTAAAAATTGGGAAAGACTATTGAGAATCTGGGGGAATTGAGATACAACTTGTTCTACATAAACTGGATGAAGAAGGGGAAGAACTAAAGAAGTCCTTGAAGAGAAGGAAAGAAATTTTTATTGCAAAGAATGACAAACAATATTAAGAGATTGTCTTTTGGCTTTTTCTAGTTCTAGTTATCTGACTAGTTTTTTTACTAGCCTTTCCATTTGCCTTTATTTTTGGTTGGGCCTTGTGCTTAATTATCAGCCGTTAGACTTGTCTTTTTTTGGTTGGAACTTTATTGCTTATTATCAGCCATGTTACTATAGTTACTTTTGGGTTTCAGGGTCCCTGTAAAACCTATTTATCTTATTAAAAAATATATAAAGAGATTGACACTACCAAGCTATTTTCCAATGGTGACTCCAACAAATTTGATGCAAAAATTGGAGGTCTGATGGAAAAGAATAGAGTCCAAGATGAGGAAATCAAAAATCTCAATTTAGAGCAAGAATCACAAGCCTTACTACTATGTGAGGTAACTGAACAAAGGAAGAAAGCCATGCAAGAAAAAGCCACGATTGAAGAAGACAAAAGAATTCTCGCCAACAAACTAGAAGAGAAGTCAACAGAGCTAACCAAGATTTCCAACATGCAATTAGATACTCTAAGTCAAATGATGAATGTCAACTATGAATTGAATGTCAAGGACATTGAGATAACTACATTGAATTTACAGAATGAACAATAGTAGAGTGATCTAAAGAGAGAAAAGGAATCTACTGAAAGTTTCAACAAGCCAAATGAAGCCATCAAATACTTTGAGCAATTATTGAGTTCCCCCAGATCCAATAATGACACATCTAGACTAGGATATACAAGCACCGAAGAAGGAGAAAAGGACATACTACTAATATGTATAGGAGCAAGAATACAAATTAGAATGTTAAGCCCAAGAACATGATTCATTGTCATAAGTGAAACAAGAAAGGTCATCAAGCACATGAGTGCAGAACCAAGACCATGCATACACAAAGATTTGAAGGATATTGTTACAACTGTCAAAAGTATGGACATAGAGCTTTTGAATGCAAATCCAAATCCATGTGGTCATCAAACAAGCAAACAAAGGTAAATAAAAATGTCAACTCTTATAAGTGGGATTATAATACAAGGTATAACTATCATTATTGTCAAGAATATGGACATCTTCCTAAGAATTGTATTAGGACACACTTCAGTGGTAATTAAAAAAGGCAGTTAAGTCAAACCACATGTTTTAGCTATTTGAAGACTAGTCACATTAGTAGGTATTGCCCAACAAAGTCAAAGGCACCAAGTTGTGAATTTTAATAAGGCAAAGGCAAGGCAAATGTTGAACACATCAAAGATGAGATGAATAAGACATGGAAAAAGAAAGATAATTGCAACACATCAAATGGAGAAGAGATCACTTCACCAAATGGGTTAGGTGATCACACCTCATCAAACTAGGCAATCAAAAGGAATGTGGGACTGATATTCAAAGGCTATATCACACATCAGTTCCAAAAGGTTCTAGTACTAAAAGGACTATATTAGCATAAATAAAGATGAAGATATTGTAAGAAATTCAAGACAAATCTTCAATTTTTTTCATGTTTTTTTCTAGAATGAAAAGTTTCCTATATGTGCCAAGTGGAATATTAGAAGATCTTGAGCTCGTAGTGGTTGCCAAGTGATGGAAATGTAAATGGATGCCAAATGAGCCTAAAATTGGTTGATGCTGAGCTTACTGCTATGTAAGCACTCAACATTAATTGAAGGATTTTCAAAGGGTATTTGATCAATTTTAGCTCATTCTTCATCATTTCAAATTTTAAAAAGAGCGAGCAGAGCAGAAGGCAATCTGGAAATCTATTCCAAGTAGTTGCAGAAGATTCTAGTAGCAATCTCACATCCATTCATTAGATTTCACAAGGTATTTATCAAGAGCTGAGTTACACAATTTTAAATTTTTTGTAAACCCTAGTTTCGCATTATGGCATTGAGTTTGAAGAAAGTTTTGAACATTCAATTAGTAAGTAATGAAGTCAAGCAACCCATTTTCAAAGCTATCCTTGACATTGCATATAAGCAAGATCCTTCGAGCACATTATCGATGATTCCATAGAATGTAATAATGGTGCAAGATGTGAGAAAATGCTACAATTGTAAGATATGAAGCATTGGGGATATGGAAATTAGAGAAGCATACAAAAAACTCTATGAAAATGGTTTTTTTGAAAGAAGAGTTCAAAATTGTTAAGAGAAAGGGATTAACATGAGCCCTAGATTTTCCAAATGTGTTTAAGACATAATGGATCTGAATAGTGCTTATCTAAATTCATGATAGTTCATTATGGTTGGACAATGGAGCTATTAAAATAACTAAGAGAATAATGCATAGGGTTACTAGTTACCCAACCCTCGATTGGCCTAAGACACTGAGAAATGATTCAAAGGAAATGATTAAAAAGAATACTAGAGTTGTTTGGAACAAGAGAGACATCACAATAGACACAATCATTGATCCTCTAATAAACTTTTCTATAAGGGTCATATCAAACAAGTTCTATCAATCTAGTAGATGGTTGATACCCTTAGGCTATGAGATAAATGTGGATGAAGCCTCTATAGTTATAAAAACTTTACTTACAAAAGAGGTCGATAAAACTGAAAAGATATTTGGAAATTATGAAGTGGAAAAATCTAAGATCACCCTGGAACTGAAGATTTCTTCAGTTATCAAGAAGAAGGACAAGCTAGTAAAGAAATTGAAAGATAAGTTTGGAGAGGGTGTCGAGGAGGAAGAAGAAGAAGAAGAAGATGATGAAGAACAAGAAGAACAAACTCAAGCACAAACACCTCTTGCATTAACTCAAGGTATGGGAGAAGACTAGGAAGATGAGGAGACTGAAGGTGCCGAGGGAGAAGAAGCTGAGGAAGTACCTACTCCTACCAAGCTAATGAAGAGGAAGGCCAAGGCACAACTTGTGGCAAGGACTAAGAAAATTTCCAAATTAAGTCAACCAAAGCCCATTCCACCTACAACAAGAGCCAACACACATGTAACTACACAAAAGGCCAAGTAAAAGGCCAAAAAAATAAAACAAGGAGGTCAAGAGTAGAAGAGACCAAGAAGGAAGTATGTTGCACAACCAGATTCAGAAGAGGAGAAAATAGAGTTGGATGACAAAAACCAATTTAAGGTGGTGAGTCACAACCCTCTTTCATTTCTTGAAAATTTATGTGAAAATGTTAAGAATAATACAGATCTATCAAGATTTAGTCATGTTGATTTTGATAAGTTGAGTAAAGAGTAGAAAAACCAAGTGGAGGAGGCCCTATATGCCATGATGGAAAAATTCAAGACAACACCACTAGAATTTTCCAACTCTATACCTAAGATTCTATGTGACATGGTTGAGAAAAAATGGCATTATTGTCTAAATCTGGAAAGACAAATTAGGGAGACCACACTACCCCAAGTGTTGCCTAAATTAACCAAGGCACAAATTGCTAAGGCTGTAAAGAAGTATGCAATCAGGTTCACACCTAAATATAGAGTCTTTAGCATTTTACATTATAATATTGAGGACGTTGTCAAAAAGTCAAATATGTAAACTCATTTATGGGCTAACCACAGTAAAGAAAGGAGGACCTGAACCTTCTGAGGTCAAGGATGATGTTGAAGAAGATGATGAAAAAGATAATACTATTGGAGGAGGAACAAAAATGAAAGTAAATGAAAAGGCAATAGTTGAGCCTGAGCAACCAGAAGAACAAAGTGTGCAAGACACACAATTGTCGAGTGTCAGTCCTCCACATGAAACAACTGAGATAGTAATTGTCAAAGATATTTATGATCTTTCAGCTCAAAATATGAATCCCCTTACTAAAGAAGATTTGAAGAAGATATTAGATTAGTCTACACTACAGGCCAAACTTTGTGATAATCTAGTTTTGATAAGTGTAGATGAGCTACAAACATTTGTGATTGATGTTGGAAGGGAAAAAGGTGAAACCACAAGAACCACCTTCTATTATCCCTCTAGTCATTAATGTACAACCTTTGGTCTAAATGCCAAAAGCTACATCTGCCAAGGTTGATAAAATTGTCAAGATTGATACTGTTGAGAAGAAGACAACCGAAGAACAAGCCACCACTGCAAGACAACAAAAAATAGGTCAGATCGACTTATTTGCACCTATAGTACAAGGATAAGGTGCAAGACAATTCATATTTGTAGAATAGGGCAAGCTTAGAGAGAGTGAGCTGACACCTAAGGTGAAGGAACAAGTTTCCATTTAAGCTCTAGTAGCCCTACCAAGATCTGGCACTTCTTCCACACAAACTCTTTAGAAGCCAAGCACAAATACTATTCTATTGCAAATTTTAGTGCCAAGCCCAAGTTCAAAAAAGGTTGAAAAGGTAATTCAATATGGATATATAATCCTTGATGGAGAAATTGTTATAACCAAATATTATTATGATACCATGACATTAGAACAAATAGGCATATTACAGCAAGCCCTAGAAAGGAAAAAGCATCAAGAAATGCTTAGGAGAGAGCATAGGTAGAAGCAGGCACTACAAGACATTAGAGACATCTTTCTAGATGCATTTAGTCTACCAACTCTTGATGAGACAAAGACACTAATGGAACAACTAATAGCTATAGTGAAAGGGCCAGTAATCAAGACCTTGATACTAATGCCAAATTATTAGAATGGTTAGAAAAGAAGTTCCAAAACAAAGTGAATGAGAAAATATCTAGTGACATAGCACTCACATAAGTTGCATTGGCAACTAAGGTTGAGGATGTGAAGAAGGTACTTGACAAAATATTCTCATTGTACACTAAATTGTGCAACCCCTCACTCTTCACCCAAGATACCAGAAGTCACATTCTAAGTTTGAAGAGCCAAATTTTTGCATCAAGTGCAAGACTACCAATGAATCCAGCTCAGAGTGAGAAGCATTTTAGGACATTTCTTCAAATACAAAGTTAGTTATCTATATTGATAGTAGATGAGGCTAACATAAGAGCTAAACTAACTAGCATCCAAGCAACCCTCACCCCCCATATGGAGATTTTGCAGAAGGAGCTAGGCTATGTTGAAACTCTACTAAAGAAGGACTCAGATCTTTCTACTTTAGATGGTCTAGTTCACCTTGCTACTAAGCTTGCAATCCAAATCAAGTCATTGGATGTTGTATGTGACAATTGATATGTAGCACTCAAGATAATATTGGATGTCCATAAATCTTTTCTAGAAAAACATACAATAAGTGTATAGCCCATTGACATAAGTGTCAAAAAGAGGGAGATGTATTTTTAGGGAGAAAAAGATAAAGAGGGAGACATAATTTTGAGAATGAAATAAGAGAATGGGGGAGATATTAATTTTGAGAGAAAGTATACAAGGATTATTAGATGAAAGAGTATCAGCAAAATAGTGCATTGAAGTCAAAGTGTATCAACAGAGACACACTTACTCAGAAGGAGTATAGAATTTTGGTTACAGCAAAGACACATCAACTCAGGGGGAGTTATCAAATTTTGAGGTATACAAATTATTACAAAATTTTGATGTTTTGAAGTTTTTTATATAAGCCAAGTTGAGATATGTTATGCTCGTAAGATTAAGGATGATAATGTATACTCAAGTGTTTTTGACACTAATATCAAAGGGGGAGATTGTTGATCTCAGATTGGTTTTGAGAAGTGAGTGTCAACACACTTTAGCCATTTACTTAGTTCACGCTGAACTAATAGTACATGTGGAGCACAACATGTAAATAATAGACCATGCTGAGTCATAGTGAGTGTTGAGCCCCTCAAGTGCCAAGCAAATAGACCATGCCAAGTGATTCATGAGTTGAGTAAATAGTGGATGCTAAGGAATGAAAGTGCTAATTCACAACAAAAAGATCAGTGTATGCTGAGCATCAGAGACTTCAGATGCCAAGTAAGATAGTTTTGACATATTTGTTTATAAAGGCATAAAAAACTATGTAAACCATTTTTTAGCTGACTTAAGATTGAATTTTGATATTTTGGAGATAAGGACGAATCTCTAATTGGATTCCCTATGCAATTACATGTAGCCAATTAGAAAATGGGAAGGATTAAGTGGAAAAATGGATGAATCTGAGACATAGATTCATACCTAATACTAAGCCACCAAAGTCTTCTTAAGGAGGATGTAACCCTAAACTTTCTAGGAGTTTTGAAGGAGCAAAGAGGATAGTTTGCATGTGCAAATAGAGCTTTCATGGTGATGTAGAAGTTATGAAGTGAAACCACATTGTAGAATCAATTAGAGTAGAATAGAGGATAGAGAAAAGGATACATCAAAGAGACATCTCATCAAGAAGGATTGTAATGCCCCACTCGGAGATCCTTGGAAACAAGGATGAAATACAAGCCAAGAATTTTTTTTTTACAAGTATGAATGCATATGACAACATCATACAGGGATCACAATGATCGCAATGGAAGACTTCACTACCATCTCGGCAACCAACGAATCTCCAAACGCCACTACCAAACTGACACACACAAACAAAGCCAACAACAACAATGCACATGATGAGGGCACAAGAAACAACCACTCATCAACAAAACACCAAGCTGGGGTAAAATGCAAAAACCTGAAATTTGGCTAAGCTTGAAATCCTGAAGCCCTGAAATTTTTTGGAATCCATAACTTATCTCTGAGAGGTCTGAAACCTATCTCAAACGATTTTTTGCATATATTAAAATATATCTTAAGTATATATTTTAAACCCCAAGAGACAAAAACAAAAACACGAAAACTCGATTTCAAGAGAAACTGACAGAATTCAAAATGCAATAGCATAGGGTCGAAGAATGCCCAAAAGGGTATCCAAAACCACTCTCAAAAAGTTTGAATCATGAAGAAAAGTGCCTGCTGCTAGCACACGTAGGTTTTTCACAAAAATCGTGCGACACTTTTTACTAAGGGAGGGCGACACTTCTCCTTAAGGCGTGCGACACTCTTCCAGTGTCGTATGACATATCTCAAGAAGGCATGCGACACTTTTTAGCATCGTACAACATTTCTCAAGAAGGCATGCGACACTCTTCCAGTGTCGTACGACATTTCTCAAGAAGGCATGTGATACTTTACAGTGTCATACGACATAGTTTGCATGGGCGTGCGATACTTTTTAAAGTGTCGCACCATGCCGAACAAATGTTGCCCATAGAAAAGAAAAACACTCCCAGAAGCAAAAAGGACCAAAATAGAGCAAAGAACCTCCACACTAGGGAGTACCGGATCCACAAAGGCTCAAGGAAAGAACTCAAGTGCAAGAATAACACAAAAAGAAGAACATCTATCCATCTAAACTACAACAACAAAGAACACACTGAAAACAACATCGCAGTAAACATAAATAATATCACAATTAGAAAACAACCAAATTAAGTACGCGGTTCCTCCCAACCACCAATAGCATCATAAGACCATCGTGGGTCCTAGCCATCCACCATGCGTAACATCCCAAGCCACCGACCAGATCGTCGATACTATCATAATAGGGACGTCACTACTAAAAACATGCAACAATATAAGCATAAGGAAATCTAACATGCTAGTGATAATGCATAAGATAATCCTATAGTGGATAACATCACCTATCACATGCTAAACAATAGTAAGCAATAGATATACTACTAAAGCAAATCACATCATCTAATCATATGCTAAACATCATGATAAGGGAATGCATCAAATAAAATAACATCATCTAAACATGATATACAAGCATCCCAATGAAAGCATAAATCACAAGAAAGCATACTCCGAAACCCAAAGTACCAAGTGAAGACATCCAACAACGGTTGCACTAGGACAAAAAATTGTCTTTGTACATTGATCCCTAGCAGTGGTGAAGGTAGCTACGCCTCCCAACCACGCGGCACCCATAGGTCCACACCCACAGTGTTGATGGAGATAAAGATCCAACCAAAAACACACAAAAACAAAATCCATGGCTAACACTCACACCAGATAGTATGATGGCTAAACCAAGAACCTAAGACAATACAAGGAGTATAGGTCTTGGTTAGACACTCAAAAGGCTACTAAGTAGGGGCTGACATCATGGAGAGTCGCTTGGCATCGAAAAGCCCAATCTCGGATCTATGTAGCTCAACTCCCTCAACGAAAGGCCAATACACTGTGTAGCTCAACTCCCTCAATGGAAGGCCAATACACAAAAGTACCATTTTATTATCTTAAGTTTTATTAACAGTCACACATTTTATTTAGTTATCACTTATTTAAAACTTCCTATCCTCCACCAACCCTATGGGACTAAGATCACCAGGCTGCGAGATAGAAGCCCCCTCTATATGCTACCCTACCCTACCCATGCTCATCCTATGACAAGTGCTCATGGGCATGCATACTCCAATCCCAATCCCAATGATCATAACTTTTGAAAGTACCATAGAAGATCGAGCCTTGCAAGTCACTCGATAAATGTACGTGGACGTACTCATGTGTGGCGCACCACCATCATGAAGATGATAACACAAGGACAGGAATGAGAACACAATGCAAAGAAAACACCCAACTGAAAGCAACATGGGAAGGACGGATTCTACATGAATCCCAAAGCCAATAAAATCATACATCATGAAATCACTCAACTGGCCTCAATATGAGAGTATGGATTCTACACGAATCCCAATGATGTAACAAGACCAAACATCATGAACTCACTCAACTGACCTCAATCCAAGAGTATGGATTCTACACAAATCCTAGCGTTCACGAAACAAAAGCAAAAGTCCAAAAGAAACCATAACAAGTAACAAATCACTCAACCGAACACAAAGTTGAGAGTATGGATGCAACAGGCATCCCAATGCAACATAAAAGTACAGGAGTGGTCTGACTAATATCCAAATGGATCATCCAAGTCCACGACCCACATTGTGCCAAGAAATCCCAAGAAAATAGGGCAACACGCAAAATGAGGTAAAAACTCCAAATTTTAGAAAAATTTTAAAATTAAAACCCATTTGACCTTTGGGTTCAAAAAACCCAAAAATCCAAAAATAAATGGAATCAAACATTGTATGCAAAAAAGGCCAGCATAACGGCGTAAAATTCCAAACCCTCATCCCAAAAAATAGGGAAATGTTCACACCCACCCAACCGAGTAGAACTAACATACAAAAATGGAGGGGAACACTAGTTCTCAGCCTCCAACCAAATGGCTACCAAAAACAGAAGTAGAAATGGAGCAAAAACAATAAAACAAGAAAGCCCTACCTCACAACCAAAAGGGAAAAACGAAAATCTAAACCATAAAATAAATATCCTGCAGAAGTAGCTAAAAATCATGGTAATCCAAGGTTTCGCCAAGCTGGATCCAATGAGCCCAACCTCACGATGATCTCACGCCCGTAGCTCCCACAACGAACAAAACAGTAAATCCTCATGAAGAGCATTTTGGGTTTTACTCTCCAACTTTCCAATTCAAAAGTGAGAAGTGAGGAATTAAATTCCTCTTTGGATATTTATTCACTTTTCGAGTGAATAATCGATTAGGGCAAATAACCAGCCAACCTAGTTAAATCCCGAATCGACCCAAATGAAAATAGGCTATTCTTATAAATAGGAATTCATCTATGCCAAAGCTACCAGAAATTAAAATAAATCAATTAAAAATCCCAAAAATCCAAAAACACATAAATCTCCTAAACAACTTTCTCAATAAAGTGAAACTCTAAATGCACAGACACGCTCACTGGTCTAATCACAAATGCAAATGAGTTCAGATTTAATAATCACTAAAAGGTTTAATTTAAACACTTAATAAAGGATACGTCAACCATATAAGGACGACATTGGTAAAATATGAATGGCTGAATCACTAACTCCATGTGCCACTGCCAGGGATATAAATCCTGCACACTAAACAACACGATCAAGTGCAATTGCATATAATAACATAGCCGAAGCAATAAATGCATTAAATCACCTAATTTAACCATTTAATTAGTTATATTCAAATAATCTATTTACATCACTCACATTTGCATAGAGCATAACAACGTAGGAATGAAGTAAATAACCATAGCATTAAATCCATCACATAACATAATCAGATGTATGTCCTAATACTAGATAACTAGATATCATCATAAAACACACTGTCATCTCAAAATGGCATCATCATGCAATATGATTAATTGAACAACATAGTAGTCTAATATTTATGATATTGAAATCAAGGTGTAACATCTGACCCTCAGGTCATCTCAAATATAAACATAACATGAGTAACAATTATCTCTCTAATCAGAAATATAACAAGGTAAATGTCCGCAATACCTAACCAAAGAATCCAACATGAACAACACATTCTAATTACTTAAGAATTTAATAAGGATTGATTACTCTACATTAAAAAGGAACTTAAAACACATAAGCAAACACAGTCATAAACATGACTAACCACTGCTACAGGAACCTAGTCCAGTGTAGCATGGTAATAGAACATAGTGCAATCTCTGCACACATCTCAGGGTAATCACGGAACAACCTCATGATACCACATTGATCTTGGTAACCACTGGCACAAACCTTAGTGAACCAAAATCACATCATAATCTCATAGATCAGTCAAAAGCATAATCAAAGCAATTGATGCAAAAACATAAATCCAAACACCTCGACAGTGTAGACCACTCAAGGTCACAAACTGGGTCCCATCACAACAAAAGATTAGTAAGGTTGTATCCATCAGGACGACTTACAAAAGTCAAATGGGAGAGGCACTACAATGATCAAGAGAACATTGTTAGGAGGCGATCTGTTATCAGGCAAGCAAGTGCCAACTATAGAATCTAGGCTAAGACATTCTAATAGGTGATTTTAGTCAAATCTCTTAACATAGTAGTCCTAACAGGCTGTATGAAATCCTTTAATAGGGTGCTTACTTAGTTGTAAGTTAAAGTCCTTTAACCAAGCACACTTTTAATAGGTTGTTGAAATCCTTTAACAAGGTGAGACCTAACAGTCATTGTAAACCTTTAATAGGGAAGACCTCTCATAGGTTAGATCATATTTCATGATCAAAACATTGTAACCTTCATTGGATGCACTTTATTGTTGTAGTAGTGAAGATTTGTGGGTGTGATCCCCACCCTAGTTTTACCTTCTCACTTGGAGAGTTTTTGGGTAATCATATCTAGTGTTATGTGTGTAAATGCTTACATGTTGACATGATTTAGATGTTATTTTAGTTTACTCATTGAATGCACAAGATGGATGTGTGGTGAAATTTTTATGGGTCCAAGTTTGAACTACTGATTCACCCCCCCCCCCAGAAGTTTACCTTTCCTATTGTAATTCCAATAGGATTATATCAGTATATTTGAATAAATGGTTAAATTATGTGATTTAATGCATTTATTTCTTCAGTTATGTTATTATATGCAATTGCACTTGATCATGTGTTTTAGTGTGTAGAAATTATATCCCTGGGAGTGGCACCTGGAGATAGTGATTCAAGTGTTCATTATTACAAATGTCATCCTTGTATGGTTGATGTATCTTATTTAATTGTTTAATTCAACTTTCTAGTGATTTTATTAAATCCATAATCATTTGCATTATGTGATTAGACTCGTGAGTGTGTCTATGTATTTTAGTAGTTCACATTGTCATGAAGGTTGGTAAGGGAATTTATGTGATTTTGGGTTTCTAGGATTTATTTTAAGTATTTTTAATTCCTAGAAACTTTTCCATAGATGAATTCCAATTACTTGGAATAGCCTATTTTCATTTGCGTCGATTCGGAGTCTAGCTAGTCTAACTGGCTATTTGCCTTAACTGATTATTCACTCGAAAAGTGAATAAGTATTGAAAGAAGAATTTAATTCCTCACTTCTCACTTCTGAAAATTATAAAATTGAGATTTTTTTTGATAATCCTATTCAGGAGGATCACATTTTTGTTTTTTATGAGAGCTGTAGGCATGGGATCTCTGTGAGGTTAGTCTTGTTGGATCCACCTCGGGGAGACCTTGTTATGCTGTGATTTCTGGTAGTTGCTGTAGGTTATTTATTTTATTATGTTGTTCCCTATTTCATCCCTTTTTGTTGTTAGGTAGGGCTCTCCCATTTTCTTGTTTCAGATTAGTTTCTAGTAGCTATTTATTAGGAGATGGAGAACTAGTGTTCCCCACCATTTTTGTTTGTTGGTCTTGCTCGTTTGGTTGGGTATGAATATTTTCCCTATTTTCAGAATGAAGGTTTGGGTTTTTGCACCATTATGCTGTTTATTTTTGCATATGGTGTCCGAACCCAAATTTTATTGGATTTTTATGGCTTTTTTGCCCTAAGACCAAATGGGTTTTATTTTGAAGTTTTCTAGTTTTGGGGGTTTTACCTCATTTTATGTACCACCTAGCTTTCTCAAGTTTTCTTTGCATGATGATGGTCATGGACCTGGATCATCGGTTGGGATGTTAGTTAGATCATTGTTTCACTTTTATGTTGCATTGGGATTCATGTTGCATCTATACTCCCTACTTTGCATTCGGTTGAGTGATTTTATATTTGATGTTTGGTTTTTTTGCATCATTGGGATTCATGTAGAATCTATACTCCTTGATTGGGACTAGTTCAATGAGTTCATGATGTATGATTTTATTGGTTTATTTTGATTCATGTAGAATTTATACTCCTAAGCTTGTATTTGGTTGAGTATTATTTTTTCTTGTGTTCTCATCCAACCCTTGTTTTATGATCTTCATGATGGTGGTGTGCCACACACGAGCATGTACACATGCATTTGTTGGGTGACTTGCAAGGCCTAAACTCCTGGTTGTATTATAGTGGAGTTATGTTCATTAGGGTTGGGTTGGGAACTTGTATTACCTTTGGGCATTCATCATGTGATTAGCATTGGTATATAGTGTAGGCATGTGGAATGGCTTCTCTCATGTACCTTGGCCTAGAAGAGGTTGACAAGGTAATGTGAAGAGGTTCTAACAAGTGATAACTAAATAAATAAATGGGTACTAAAGCTAATGAAAGGTAAGATCTTAAAACACCTGGCCTCTTGAGGGAGTTGATTTAAGGTGTGTGTGTTTGGCCTCCTTAGGTAGTTGATTGAAGGTACAGTATCTAGTCTCCCATAAGAGTTGATCAAAGATACATTATGAATCTAGCCTCCTGAGGGAGTTGATCAAAGGCTTGAAGTACTTGCACTATCCAATGGAAAGTAATCACACTCCACTAAGTCCATACATAGTTAACCCATAGAGTGTCTGACTAGGACCTATTGCATTTGTATTATCTCATTATCTTGGTTTCAATCCTCCTTACTATCTAGCATGAGTGATAGCCATGGACATCTGTTTTATGTGTTGAATCTATGAGTTTCACATGGTTGGGAGGCATAGCTACCTTCACTAGTACTGGGGACCAATGTATAGAGACGATTTATTGTCCTAGTGTGACCATTGTTGGATGTTTCACTTGGTACTTCGGGTTCTAGATAATGCTTTCTTGTGATTTATGCTTTCATTGGAATGTTTGTATATCATGTTTAGATAATGTTAGTTTATTTGACTCATTCCTATATTGTGATGTTTAGCATATGATTAGATAGTGTGATTCACTTAGTTGGACTATTTATTTATTATTGGATTATCATGCTATATTTCCTATTCTTATTATGTTATTATGCTTTAGTAGTGACATCCTCATAAGACAAATTTGACTATCTAGTTGGAAATTTGGGATGTTTTGCATGGAGGATGGATAAGACCTTCAAGGTGTCATGATGCTATTACGGTTGGGAGGAACAAGGAAGTTAGTTCAGTTGTTTTAGTTCTTTACAATGTTGCTTCCATACATTGTGATGTTACTTTTAGTTCTTTTCCTTCATTGTTATTTTTAGATGGTTAGATGTAGTTTCTATCTTTCAAATAGTATGTTTGTGTGTCTTTGCCTTGATTTATGGATCTGGTACTCCCCAGTATGGAGGAAATTAATTTCTTAGCTTTTAACCTTAATGTTTTCTGGCTTGTTGTTTTGGATCCTTACACAAAATTTCACTTTCTCATGTGAGAGTACAAAATTTTGCATGGTGTGCTGAGTTTTCTCATTCAGTTCTTGGTACTTTCTCACGCAAAACTCCACACTAGTTTTGGGTGTTTTGGCTATTGGGCCAAGCATTTCCTCACACCATTTGGTGCATTTCCTCACATGAAAGACATTTTCTTGCATGGCATACTATACTTCCTTGCATGAAATTATGTCAGTTGTTGTCCTCGCATGAAAATAGGGGGCATATCCACTGGTTTTTGGGGAAAACAACTTGATATTTTAAGTACCCTTTGGGTTTGCCTAATTTTCCTTGCTTCAATATACCTACAATTCTTTGTTCTAGTTGTCATCTTGGTCTTCATTTCTCTATTTGTGTGTGTCAATTTGGTAGCGGCATTTGGAGATTCATTGGTTGTTAGGATTGTGGTTAAGTTTTCCATTGTGATCTTTGTGATCCTCATATGTTAAGGGTTGTGTACATCCATAGTTGTTTAATTTTTTTTATCTTGGCTTGTATTGAATCCTTGTTCCAATGATCTCAAGGTAGGTGATCTAAATTAAGAATTCAGATTATGATACCTGGTGTAGAACCTGTTGTATTATGAATTAATTGAAAAACCATTTCAAATGCTACGATAGATGATTTACAAGCCAAAAGTGATCCATTCCATTCAAAAATAGAGTTTATACAAGTATGATGGATCTCAAGGGTCATCACCATTCCTTGGAAATGAAAATGAATAGTCCACAAGATAATAAATTACAAAATAAATCCAAACAACTATAGAAAACTAAAAAAATCTATATTAAAAAATGTCTACTTGAGTTCAAATGCATTTTCACTTTCTTGATGATCTCATAGGGACCATAATGAAGAGGAAAAATCTTTCTATGAGGGCCTTGTAAATGTTCCTTCTATAAATGGAACCATACCTTATCCCCAACCTAAAAATTATGAGAAGTTAGATGTTGATCATGCCTCTGTTTATACTTCTTATTAATCTACTCTAAAGTTTCATGAACTTGTTGCTGCAAATGATGAATTTTATCAATGAACTTCATAGCTTTGTCCTTCTCCTTATCCAATAATGTTACCAAGTCAAGTTGTATAACTCAGATAGAAACATTTATTGGTGCTAAGGGTTGATATCCAAGACAAACTTCAAATGGACTATGGCTAGTTGAACTATGAATTGCCCTATTGTAGCTATGTTGCATATATGGAACGATCTCATCCCATGTGAGAGGATTTTTGGAGTGATACATATGCAGAATTTGAATAATCATTTGATTAACAACCTATGTTTCACCATCTATTTGAGGATGGAATGCAGTAGACTTTGTTAGCTTTGTGTCCATCATTGCCCATAATGAATACCAAAATTTACTAAGAAACTGAGTATCCCTATCTAAAATAATGGTTTTTGGTAGCCCAAAATGAACCCAAACATGCTCAAAAAAGAGTTTTACAGTTTCTTCTGTAGAGATTTCTTTTCTACATTGCCATTTTGAAAATCTATCTACTACAACATATACACAACCATGCCCATGTTTAGTGGTAGGAAGATGGGACATAAAATCCATTGAAATTGAATGCCAAGGTTTATCTAGAATAGGAAGTGGTAAATATAAACCCAACTTATGATTTGTAGGCTTTGCAATAGCACACATTGTACATGCTTGAATGTATTCTATCACATCAATTTTCAATCTTGGCTAGTAAAAATATTTTTTTAGTATAGGAGTAGTCTTACTTATTCCAAAATGACCAACAACCTTACTGTAGTGAGCTTCCCATATTAACTTCTTACATTCTTCCTTGAGAACATAAATTTGGCCAAAGTGGCAAAGCATTCCATCTTGTAAGTAATAATCATTCACATGTTTACCTTCCACAAGCTAAATATAAACATCAAAAAATTCATTATCCTACCAATACAAGTGGGCCCAATTTTCTATTTGGTGACCACATGATTCTAATACCATACTTATTGTTGCAATTGGCAGCCTACTCAGACAATCTACTACCTTATTGGTGCTTCCTTTCTTATGATGAATGTTGAGATGAAATTGTTGAAGATAAGCTGACCATCTTTGGTTCTTGTCATTTTGTAATTTTTCTTGTGTTTGCAAAAATTTCAGAGGTTTGTGATCTGTGTGAATGATAGTCTCCTTTCTCAATATATAATGTTTCCACTACTTGCAAGCTTGAACAATAGTATATAATTCTTTATCATAGGTGGGATTTCTATGTACTGTATCATAAAAAGTCTCACTATGGTAGGCAACTAGATGTCCATGTTGCATGAGGGTAGCTCCCAAAGCATATTCTGACACATCAATTTGAATTTCAAAATATTTTTGTAAATCAAGAAGAGATAAAATAGGTGCAGGACATAACCTTTGTTTCAACTCCTCAAATGCTTGTTGTTGAGCACCTATCCACTTCAATTTTTATTTCATATCTCCTCATAATGACTGATTCAAAGGCCAAGAAAAATGTGAAAATCCAAACACAAATCTGCAATAAAAGTTAGCTAAGCCCAAGAAGCTATGCAACTCTATGAGATTCCTTGGAGTAGGCCAATCTTTAATTACTTAGATCTTTTTAGGATCAACATGAACACCTTCACTATCAATAACATATCCCAAGTACTTAATACTTTTCATACCAAAATAACCTTTTTCCTTATTTGCATAGAGTCCATGGTCTTGCAATATAGAGAATATATGTTCCACATATTGCAGATGTTCTTCCCATGTTTTGCTGAAAATTACAATATCATCCAGATAGACAACTACAAAAGAGTCAGTGAATGGCTGAAGGACATCATTCATCATCCTCATAAATGTAGTTAGGGAATTTGTAATGCCAAAAGGCATCACCAACCATTGAAATAATCCTTCTTTGGATTTAAAAGTAGTCTTCCATACATCTGTTGGATCAATTGGTAATTGATGGTATCTAGATTTCAAGTCAATTTTAGTGAAGAATTTTGCCCCTCTAAGCTATTCTATGAGATCATCTATCCAAGGAATTGGATATCTATTTTTTATAGTTATCTTATTCAATGATCTCTAATCAATGCAGAGCCTCCATGTACCATCCTTTTTCTTTGCAAGAACAATTGGGCTACCATAGGGAGATGCACTTGGGCATATATTTTCTTTTTGAAACTATTCTTATATCTACCTTTTTATCTCATTTTTTATAATTCACCTCCTATATACTATCTCATTAGGAAATGGGGTTCCTGCTATCAAATCAATAGAGTGTCTAACTTGGCAATGTGAGGGTACCCTTGTTGGTAACTCAAACACATTGTGATATTGCTATCAGGATTCAACTATGTGATTTTGAGTCAAACTCATTGACCCATGTTTCATGAGTAGTGATTCAAAATGAATCCATCTCTCATGAGAATAAATGGAACACTTAGCACTCATTGGATCTAGGTGATGCTCACAGGGGTGAAGCACTAGGACTTCCTGGGAGGTCACTCATCCCAGTACTACTCAAACACATTCTAATTTTTTTTAAAAATTTGATCCATTGATCTTTGTTTTTTTTTTGTGATGGACACCATGGAATGAGAATTACACACACTTTTCTTTTTTTCCTCAGGACAAATCATCAATAACACAAATGTACCAGTTTGGGCTATTAACCTTCTACATTGTTTTGCACTAATCAAAGATGTAGAGTGTGCAGGACTTACCTCTGAAATCCTGTACTTTTGTCTACCTAATTTGATTGTCACACTTTGTGGTCTAGACTCATACACCTCGTGACATTGATACATGTATGGCTGTCCTAGCAAAATATCACACACATCAAGAGGAGCTACATCATAGATCACCTCATCTTTGAATCGTTTAATGGAATATAACAGATGACATTGCTTGTTTACTTGAATATCTCTCCCTAGGCGCACCCATCCAATAGAATATGGTTATGGGTTTGATGTTGTTTTTAGATTCAATTTTTTAATAGTCTTAATGGATATCAAATTCTTTTGACTACCACTATCAACAATAAAATGCAAAGCTTTTCCTCCTACCCACATTTGTGAATGGAACAATCTTTCTTTATCATCACGAACAAATACCTTTGCAATGGCCACTGTGTTATATGGGTTAGCCTCAATGATTTTTTCATCCTCCTTTTCTTTTCCAAAGTCTGTCACCTTGAGTGCAATAGCTTCTTCATGGGTTTCCATCATTAAATTCTTTATAGTTCTACAATCTTTGGTATTATGAGAGGGATTTTTATGGACTTCACACCACATACTTGAGTCTTGCCCTATTTTCTGTATGCCCCATATCTTCTTTGTTGGTGCATTTGGGGATGGCTCCATGGTTGTTTATGTTCCCATTGGCTTATTACCTTCACCTTTCCATTTGTTGTTAATTGGATTTTCCCTTCAACCTTTTTCTTTGAACTTCTCCTCAATTCTTGATGCATATTTGAAAGCACTAGACAATGTTTCTATATTCAAAAAATCCATTTCAATCTAAATATATCTATGAAGACCACTCTTATACTTCAGAACTTGATGTTTTTCTAAGTCTTTGATGCCAAGCTTTGCAAAAAGAGCATGAAATATGTTGGTGTACTCCTGTATTGATTGATCTTTCTTTTGTCAGAGTAATTGCCATTGCATATATTTCTGTTCATAGGTATCCTCATGGTAATATTCTTGTTTTATATGCTCTACAAATTCTTCCCATGTGGGTTTTCCATCAAACATCACAGAAAATTCATGTTCATCTTGAGCCTCTTGGTTTTCTTCAATTGTTAAGTGAACCTCCCATGCCGACTTCACATGATTCTCAACTTTGAGGAGGGCTTAGGTCATCTTTTCAATATCTAAGAAATTATTAACAGAAAACTACCTCTCCATTTTGGACAACCAGTCATCAACAACACTTGCATCAAATTTTCCTTGAAAAGTTGGAATATCAAAATTTACCTACACCTTGAATGGGGTTTGCCCACCAAATTTTGGATTTCTCAAACTGGCTTGTGCCTCTCATTTTCCAAGCATCTCTAAAAATTGTTTCATCATTTCTTCACATTGCTTATTTAATGCCTCTTCCACCAGTGTTTTGAAGGATTCATCCATCCCTTTGGTTTGTTGTTTTTCCATCTACGACTATGTGCATCTCAAAGGAAGATAATCTAAGAAATCTCTTGCGCCCAATCCCAAGCTTCGATAAGCTGACTGTGTATGATGGGACATATAGGAGAAAATAAGCTTTGATACCACTAATCTGAATTAAGAATTCAAATTGCAATACCTATTGTAGAACCCATAGTATTATGACTTAATTGAAAAACCATTAAAAATTCCACTATAGATGATTTACAAGCCAAAAGTGGTCCATTTCATTCAAAAATAGAGTTTATACAAGTATGATGGATCCCAAGGGTCATCACTATCCTTTGGAAATGAAAATGAAGAGTCCACAAGATAATTAATTACAAAATAAATCCAAACAACTATAAAAAACTAAAAAAATCTATATTAAAAAATGTCTACTTCTAGAAGTCATAACTTTCTACTCATAGCTTGAAAACACAAACTGTTAGAATTTTTGGAAAGATCTTCTAAAGTTCTCAATTTTGTGTCGAAACTCTAAAGCCTTGCCAAATCCCAGAAATGCTCTGGAGGCCTCTGAAAATGCAAAATACTAGAACATAGAAATATTGAAAAAATAGATTTTTGTATTTTCTCATTTTTTCTTGTGCCAACATCTTCTATATCTTCTTGGACTGTGTTTTGATCAACATGGTATTACAGAGATATCTAGTGAGGTGCAAGAATTACTTGGCAAGTATAAAAATATAGTGAGTGATGGGAAACCAACCTCCCTACCTCTTAAAAGACATGTTAGCCATCAAATAGACTTTATCCTAGGAGCCACCCTACCTAATAAAGCTTCTTATAAGATGACCCCACAACAAAATGAAGAAATTTCTAAACAAATCCAAGAACTCCTAGACCAAGGACTAATTAGGAAAAGCATTAGCCCTTGTGCAGTCCCTACTATTTTAGCAGCTAAAAAGGGGGGAACTTGGAGACTATGCATTGATTCTAGAGCCATAAATAGAATCACCATTAGGTATAGGTTTCCAATACCTATAATTGAAGATCTAGTGGACTATTTAGGGGGGGCAAAGTACTCCACCAAAATAGATTTGAAAAGTGGCTACCATAAAATAAGGATCAATTAAGGGGATGAGTGGAAAACAACATTCAAGACCAGTAAAGATCTACATGAGTGACTTTTTATGCCATTTCATTTGTCTAATGCTCCATCAACCTTCATGAGACTCATGAATGAGGTCTTGGAAGATTGTATTGGTAAGTTTGTTGTTGTCTATTTAGATGACATTTTAATTTTAAATAAAACCAAAAAGGAACATCTAAAGCATTTACAAATAATTTTTAAGAAATTACATGATGGAAAGCTAATGATCAATTTGAAGAAGTGTGAGTTTATGAAGCAGGAGCTAGTTTACCTTGGTTTTGTGTTGTCTAAAGGAGTTCTCAAGAACTACATTAGTGGTGAGAAGCTTCCATGGCTTAGCTCAATACTATAGGAAGTTTATTAGAGACTTTAGTGGGATATGTGCACCTA
Source organism: Cupressus sempervirens (assembly GCA_028749045.1). NCBI lineage: Eukaryota > Viridiplantae > Streptophyta > Pinopsida > Cupressales > Cupressaceae > Cupressus > Cupressus sempervirens. The sequence goes on from CM053793.1 coordinate 785,051,047, forward strand.
TGTTAGATAGCATCAAGGGTGGTATGAAGACAAAATTACTTTGGAACCCACAAACTGATATAGTGTTTGAGACACTAAAGAAGAAGATTTCAAAATTGCCTACATTGGTGCTTCCTAGTTTTGAAAATCTCTTCCAAGTGGAATGTGATGCTATCAATATAACTATTGGGGTTTTTCTAAACCAAGAAGGTATATTGGTGACCTTCCATAGTGAAAAGCTTAATGATACTAAAAAGAAATACTCCTCCTATGACGTAGAGTTGTATGCCCTAGTACAAGCCTTGAGGAAGTGGAGGCACTACTTTCTCCCTACAAAATTTGTCATGTATTTTGATAATCAATATCATGAATTTCTAAACTCTCAAGAAAAATTGAGCAAAAAGCATATGAAGTTGATAGAATACCTACAAGCCTATACCTTCACAATCAAACACAAAAAAGGGGTGCAAAACAAATTTGTTGATGCTTTGAGTAGAAGACTCCTCACAGTGCAAGAAATAAAAATCCAAATCATAGGTATTGACAACTTCAAGACACTTTATGTTGTTAATGAGGACTTTGCTCATATTTACAAGGTATGCGAGGAGTTTAAGAATAACTTTCATGGTGATTTTTCATATTATACATTGAAAAATGATCTTTTCTTTAAGAGAAGTCATCTTTGTGTCCCTAGAGGGCTAATGAGGGAGAATTTAATTCAAGGAAAACATAATGGGGCACTAAGTGGACATTTTGGAGTCAACAAGACTGATGAAGTAGTCACTAGTTTCTATTATTGGCCTAGAATGTCTAAGGACATCAAGCAATATGTGGAGAGTTGCATTGTGTGCCAAAAATCCAAGGGAAATCCTCTAATGCTAGAATTTATCAGCCACTCCCAATCCCTAGTAGGCCATGGGAATGTCTTAGCATAGATTTTGTGTTTGTTCTACCCAAGAAAAGGCATGGATATGAAAACATTTATGTCATTGTGGATTGGTTTAGTAAGATGGCCCATTTTTTGCCTTGCAAAGTAATTCATAATGCTTCTCACATTACTCATCTCTTCTTCAAGGAAGTGGTTAGGATCCATGGTCTTCCCCTCGGTATTGTTTTAGACTAGGATGCAAAGTTTATGAGCCATTTTTGGAAAATAGTGTGGCATTAACTAGGAACAAATTTATCCTTTGGATCTACCTAGCATCCAAAAATTGATGGTCAAAAAGAGGTCATTAATAGAGTCTTGGCAACTTATTGAGATGCCTTGCAAAGGAGTATGGTCAAAGATGGGGCCAACTTATTGGACAAGCTGAATATGCTTATAATGGCACCATAAATAGGTCTACTGGTAAGAGCCCTTTTGAGGTGGTGTATTGCTTACATCCTAAAGGCATATGTGAACTAAGGGAATTGAATAGTGGAGCAAAAGGTAGTGGGTATGCTGAAGACTTTTTCCAATCTATGAAAGAGGTTCATGAGATAGTTAGAAAGACACTACTTGGCAATACTAAAAAGTTGAAACAAAAGGTGGATGACTCCAAAAGAGAAGTTCAATTTCAGGTTGGAGACCTTGTCATGGTGCACTTAAACAAGAAAAGATTGCAAAAAGGGATGCCCCATAAGTGTCAAATAAGAAGGTTGGGTCCTTGCCATATCCTTGCCAAGTATGGAAACAATGCATATAAAGTGGATCTTCCTGTAGACCTAGGATTATCTCCTATCTTCAATATTGTAGACCTAGTCTTTTACACAGGGCCATCTCCTAATGTCATTCAAACTCTTCCTGAGATCACTCAAGAGATAAGAGACCTTCAGCTCCCTTTAGCTCCATCCTTATAAGAAACTAAGATTCTAGACTCAAGAGCCTACAAGAAGACTAGAAAGAAAGATTACATAGAACATGTGGGATAGTGGTTAGGAAAGGATGATATAAGGCTACATGGGTGAAAGAATTAGACTTCAAGAGGCTAGCTGTTGATCACACCGTACTCAACCCAAGGATGAGTTGACTTATTTTTGTTTGGAGGAGTATGGTGCAAGGCACCTATAAAACCCTTTTTTATTGTTTGGTTTGTGTTTTTTATGTTTTGAGGCCTGTTGTGACTCTATCCAAGTCAAGCTAGTGTGTTGGTGCTTGGACCAAGTTGGCTTGGCAAAGCCTTGTTTAGGTGTGCTAATAAACACTAGGTGGTCAAAGTGGTTTAAAGTCTATACAAGTAATTTAGAAGTTGGATGTGACTCAACGAGGTCCTAAATGGTTATTTTGTATCTTAGTTAAGGGTTTGGAACTAATACAATGCAAATTTGATGGATTATTTCCAAAATTGTCAAAAGTTGCTAAAAAGTTGCCAAAAAGTTGCCAGGAGGGGTCTAGGTGTCAAAAAGGAGTACCTTATTGGTATGGAAGCCATGTTGTGCCTAAACATATTCAATTAACCATTTTTGTTCCACCTAAGAATGTTCAAGCATGAATAAGGCCAAAAATGCAAAAAATACAAAGTTGTTAGCAACTTTGAAAAGTTGCTTGACAACATTTTGTGCAATTTTCTTGAAATGGCATGGAAAAGTAGGTAGATTGTTATGCTAACTAAAAAAAAACCTTGGGAAGTCCTATATGACCTAGGAGAAGCAAGATCAAAAGGTTGGATGTTGGAAGAAGTTATTTTCACTTTCAAATACAAGCGTTTTTGCTATTTTGGAGTGCCAGACTGAACAAACGGATTGAATGTCAATATTTTTCCTTGGATTAAGTTAATGCATGGTATTTAAATACTTTTTCTTTCAATACATTTATCTTTAAGCATTCATCTTATAGGGTTTTTTAAATTGTTTTGGAATCATCATGTGTTTTGGTCCTGCCTAGGCAGTCCACACAAAGATGACTCTCCCATGAGTTCCCACCATGGAATCACCATGTAATTGAGAAAAAAGGGAGAGAAAAACATGTACATAATTTATTATAAATCTTTGGCCTTGAAGATGGAGTTTTCTATTTTTCCAATGATACGCTAGGGAAGTTTTGGATACTTGGCTAGGGAATCACAATGCTAAAAGAAGGAATTTGAGGGTTTGAATATCATTGATAGTTCAAACCAAATTTGGAACACTTAGAGGGATGAGTAATTAATATTTGTGCCAAAGGTGGTCTTCGCAAGATCAAGTTTTATGGCCTTGTGAAGTGACCCTATGAATTAAGGTTAAAATCTTGATTAAGGTTAAAATCTTGTGAACTGACCCTATGATGCTACAACTTTTAGTTGGAAACCCTTGAATTAAGGTTGAAATCTTGATTTCTACCGTACAGATGCCTTGAGAATCTAAAACCTTGAAAATCCTTGAGGTCTTCTAAAAGGGTACTCAAATATCAATTTTTTTTCACCTTGCTAAGGGAAGTGTTGAGATAGAGCTTGATTAGGTTAACTGGGAGGCTTAATTCATTAGGTCTATTTTGGCATTTTTGACCTTGGGGACAAAATAAGTATTGAAATGATGCAGGAGCATCTTGGGTTTTCTTGATGACTACTTTGGAGTTCATGGGAGGAGGCTCAGTAGTTGCTTTGGTGGGTGCTTTGACTGGTACTTGATCAAAGAAGGACTAGTTTCTTGGGATGGTTTATGGTTACTCAGCATGGTCTTGGAGCTTGAAATGGTCTTTAGTTGCTCGGCATGGTCTATGGAGCTCAACCTTGCTTAGGAATTTGGTGCTTGTTCCAGGCCATATAAAAAATTTTCCACAATGATTTAGAGGATGAAACTTTCAAGGATTGTAGAAGGCCAAGAGTACTAACTGTGGTTCAAAGTGCAAGCTCTAATCCAATTGGAGCTAGGAGATATCACAATTTTACTTGGATATCAATTTTGGGCATTTAATTGCTGTTGTAGGGCGACTCGTGGCATTTAATTTATGTATTTGTATTCAATTTTTGTTCTGGGCTGACTTGTGGCTTGGATTGGTATAAGTAGGGGTTGTGGGGAAGTCTTTACTCATCATTGATCCATCTTGGAGAAGAGGAGGTAGCTGAAGAACTAGTTTTTCCTGAGTTTATGGATAGAGCACCGAATGTAAGGGAGTTTATAGTAGGATTGTGATGGAGTTGTGAATGTGTGGACAGTGCACCGAATGTGAGGTAGTTTACACTTGGATCTTGGATGAAGTTGGAGCAGAGCTAGTAGCTATAGCTTGGAGAATAAGGAGATTTCTTGGTGGGCTTGCAAGCACAAGTTGAGATCTTCCTTGGAGGTTTCTACCAGAGTGTGGACCTAGACTAGCTAGGGTTTGGATTGGATCTTGAAGGATCTTGTAGAATTATTACTTGCTTTGTATTTAGCCATAACCAGGAAGGCTTTATAGCTCGACACATTGTATGTAATAGTTATTTTATGAATAAAGATTTGTGAGTTGGTATCAGATCTTGTATTATTGTTTCTTGCTATTGTGTTTCCATTGCATGTTTGTATAGTTGGGGGCTAGGACATCTCCTTTGGGGATTCTTCTACCTTGCACTACATCATGAAACCTTGCCAAGAAGGATATTAGGTTCCTAGGGAAGGTCAAATACAACTTTTGGAGACACTCATCCCATCAGGAAGGAGACATAGTCCATTTGGTTGCAAAAAGGTATATGGAGGTGCCTAGGAAGAGTACCCTTGGAAGAAGCATTTGAGAAATTCGTTGGTTTTACCTTGATAGTAAGTGGTAAGAGGATAGATTAAATACCCTCTAGAGGTTAGGGTTAATTAAAGAACCCTATTAGGCTGAGCATAAACCTAAGCAAGTCTTGGGAGAGGACTAAATTTAGCAAACTACCTTGTGTTACATCACTAGGCCCTTCCTAAACAAGTCACTAGAGATGAGGGTATAGTAGGAAGAACTATGAATGAGTTGTATCTTTTTATTATGGGCTAGGAATTTAGGAATGATTTGGTCACACAAGTAAGAGTAGATATTAGCATAGTGAGAGGAGTCATGACCATCCATGGTGGAAATGATACATTTATCTAGCAAATTATAGCGAAGGTGACATAGTTCTTTCACTAGGAATTCAAATCTAGGCTCATGTTCTTACATTTGGAGAATTGAATCCAAAGTAGCCATAGCATCAATTGCCTTGTTTTCAACTCTAGGAATATGTTGAAATTTAATAAAAGTGAAGTAATTCTTAATATCATCAATCATTTTCTTGTAGGGAACCAATTTCTCATCTTTTGTTTGATAGTAATTACTAGTTTGATTGATGATGAGCTAAGAGTCTCCAAATATATGCATCTTAGTGATCCTCCATTCTATATCTAGTTTAATTCTATTTGCCATAGCCTCATATTCTACTATATTGTTTGTCCAAGGAGATAGAAACTTTTATGTTAGCTCAATCACATACATAATAGATGAATCAAGGAAGTTAATTTGGAAAGGAGCATTCTAGAATTGGAAAATTAACCAATTGGTCTTCTATAGTTTTTCATTTGATTATATTATGATCGATATATTAAATGTCAAATTTATATACAATCATCATCCACTTATCTAATTGACCAATAAGGGTAGCATTTCCTAGAAGATACTTCAATGGGTCAATTTTAGGCAGAAGATGTGTAGTATGTGCAAGCATGTAGTGTTAGAGTTTTTGAGATGCAAACACCATAGCAAGGTAATAATTTTAAATTTTATTATAATTGCACTCATAGGGTACTAAAGCTCTACTAATATAATATATGGCTCTTTCATTCCCATGTTCATCTTGTTGTGCTAGTAATGCCCCCAAGGATGTAGTCGTAGATGAGATGTATAAAATGAGTGGTTTCCTTGGAAAAGGAGGCATTAATATTGGAGGTTTAGCTATGTATTCTTTAATTTTATTCATACTTTTCTCAAATTCCTCATTCCATGTACAATTATCTCCTTTAAGTAGATTCTTTTTGAAAGGTTGCACTATTCAACAAGTTGTGATATGAATGTTGATGTTTCGTAGCTTCAATTGAATAAACTACGAGACTAAAGTATAGATGTGTATGTGTGTGTGTTTGTGTATCTATGTATGTATTTATATATATATATATATATATATATATATATATATATATATATATATATATATATATATATATATATATATATATTTTATTATATTAATATATAATTGTCAAATATACATGTCCCTTAAAGGGACATGTATCTTCATAGTCTTTGCTCATTATAAATTGGAGGCTATTACCATTTGGAAAACACATACCAAAATATTATGGTAGTGTTATTACAGTTGTGGAAGTCCTTAGAAAATCAACATGGTATCAAAACCAACTACAAATGTAACAAAGAAAAAGACAAAGGCTTCCTCAACTAGTGAATAAAGGTATTACATAGCAGACGTAGCAATTAGCGAATGAAGGATAAATGGAAAAGGTAGTAATCAAATCATTGATGCTATGGACACAACATAGGATCGTGATAAGTCGAAGTACATTTCATAGATCAAAGGAAACAATTATTTTGAGAGGAATGACCCAATAACATATATACTATTGTTAAAATTTTGTAGCCATTCAATATGCTATTATTAAATAAATTGTCAAGTATGCAACTAGGCCTACAAGTAAGGAGGTTTGGTGTCTTTATTAATTATTCTCTTAGTACCTTCAATTGATTCCAATCCATGCAAAATTTTCAAGTATCAGGTGAAGACTAGATTTGGCTATGATTATAAAAAATTAGAGCCAACACACTATATTTGAGGCCCATAATCAGAATATAGTTATCTTGTAATATATTCATGTAGATTTATGTCTAGACATGATGATCACAATGTAAATGTGTCAAACTTTGAGATGTGATAATGTGTTGATACCTTTATAGAGCACAAGGATATAATTTGCACTTTAATTTGTCTATTTTTTGGTACAAGTGATGATATGGATTTGCAAATTTAAAATTTGTGTGTATATCATTTATGGTCACATGCCTCTTATCATATTAAGGAGGGTGATCAAGAATTTAATGAGGTAGACTCTAAAGAATGATGATAATCTTTGGAAAATTGACCAGAGAAGTCATGCCAAAATTTGGAGAGGGCAATAATGTTAGATAGAGAAGAGACTTGATGATGATGATAAGAGTATGCAATGTAGGAATGTGAGTTTCTAGATGCTCACATGATAGTTTGAATCTCTTGTTGCCTGTCACAATGTCAAATTCTCAAATAAACTCACATGGATTAAGCTTGTAAATTTTGAGGACAAGGTCAAAAAGTTCCTTGTATTGAGAGATATGAGGTCCATGTATGAACATAACATGGTCTTGTCAGATTTCATATCATGATCAAGAAGTGACTTTTAATGGTTTCAATTTTAAGCCACTGAGGGTTCTTAAAAATTCATGGTAAGAAATACAATTATTCTAAGGAAATTTCACATAATAATGCACGGTATTGACATCAGTCATGTTATAGACAAAAGTGGTGACATTTTCTTCAATGCTAATCGATCTGTCAAAACATGTTTATGACCCTAACAAAACCTAGGGGGAAATTTTTAATGTTGAACTCTTACTATTCTCTCTATGAAACTAGAGATTGCTTAGATATGACTCAAACCAAGTCCTTCTATAAATATTTGGCTCAATTAAGAAATGTTGCTCAAGTGTTTCCAACTTTGTTCAATCTCAAAGATGGGCTTAGTGCAAGGAAGTCTCTATCATAAGGTTCTTGTGTGTTGGATCAACTCATGCAAAAATTTGTGATCTTGATTTCAATCTCTAATTAGATTAGTAGTCTCTATGATTGGGTAGTGGTGGTGTGGGTTTATAGAGACACTTCTATTTGTAGTGATGATTAGTGCTATAAATAATTTATACTTGCTCATCTCCCTAGATTGTCCTAGATGCTAGATTGAAATAATAGTAATAGCACTAAATTTTTCATCTAAAAATAATAATATTGGTAAAATATCACATTGGAGAAATTTTGAATAGACTACCCTCAATTTGGATGCAACTAGACTATATATTGGGTGAGCTCCCTATATGGAGAGTGTGTTCAAAATAGGAAATACTAGGAAGGGGGGTGAATCGGTATTTTACTAACTTTAGCCTAAAATAGGATATTATTAACAATCTTATAACTTACAAATGAAAGAAAACTAAATACACTAAATAGTAAACATAACCATGCAATAAGAGAACTCATAACACAATATTTTGTTAACTAAGCAAACTTTGGCCAAGGGAAAACCCTGGTGGGGATGGTACCCACAAAGTGATCCACTAATCAAAAGTATCTTGTGAAAGATATTAACCCTATTAGGAGTCTATTACATTCGTATAGTATCTTTGTCCTTGTTAGAGGACTTAGGCCTTGTTAGAAGCCTCAACCTTGTTATGATACAAAATGTATGCAAGATGAGCCCAATACCCAAACATTCAATATACAATGTAGTTGTTCAATACAAAGAGATAGATACAAAAACCTCTTTAGACTACTGCTAATATCTTCAATATCTGATATTGCCTTTGTTTCCCCTTTGCATCACATAGAATTATATCAGTTTCACATTACATTTCTTCACTTCTCTTCTAACTTTGCATTCACAATCTTTCCTTTATACCTTGCTAATTTACAATTATCTACCCAATTGGCCTTCATGCCTTTACACACTTTACAAAATATAAAACTAAATTTCACTGACTCAAGGTTAACATCTAGGGTGTTGCCCTTAATTAGTTAAGTAATTATTTTGTAAAAATAATAATTCCTTAACCCAAAATAACCATTTGTTTGTATTTCTTTGCTCTATCTATAAATTGTTGTAACTGGTAAATTAACCATAACTATGTTTGTATAGTCCATATAATCTTGCACTCTTGAATACATCATTATAGTGTTAGGCATCTATACCTAACTTTACACATGTCCATGATAAGCGTGTGAAGCTTGTTAATCTCATTTTAGTTTTGACATTATAGTGACAAAACACTTAATCATTATTTAGCAATCAGTGCATGTCGAGTGATCAGAATGAGCTAAGAAATCAATGCGAGCTAAGTGATCAAAGCATGCTGATCTTGAGTTTCTAGATAGTGCATGTTGAGTAAAATGATTAGTCATTATTGAGTAGATAGTATGTGCCTAGTCACTTCAGTGTCAAGCAGTCTATACATGTCAATTAATTCAAGTGTTGAACAAGAGTAAGTGTTGAGTCCTATAGAAGATGAGTTACAACATTCAGAGCATAGTGAAGGCCAAGCATTAGAGCTTATTGATGTCAAGTGAACAGTAAATGACATAATTGTTTGTTATGGCACAAACTTCTTTCCAAACCATTTTTGGCTGACATAATCATGAATTTATGATTATAAGAGATAAGTATGGAGTCATATTATGAATCCCTATGCAATGCATGCAACCAATCAAATTAAGGGAAGCATTAGGTGGTAATAAGAATCAACCACAACCATTGATTCTAATGTAATCCATCTCCATCAATGTTTATTTGAGAAAGCTAAACCCTAAGGATTTTATCAATGTGTGAGGAAATGAATGCTAAGAGTTGAGAAGGCATTCATGGTTTCTATGATGGCTGTGATAGAGTTATGCAAAGAAGAATCACTCTAGAGGAACAAAGGAAAATAGTGAGAGGATTATAAAGGATAGATTTGATTAGAAGGATCAAGCAACGACTAGTAAAGAGGAGATCTAATATCAGGCAGAAAGGTGCTAATTGAAGGTTAGGTGTTGAATCATTCTAATAGGTGATGGAAAGTAAATCTCTTAACTAAGTAGTCCTAATAGGCTATTGTAAATATCCTAACTAAGTTCTTAATTAATTATGAGTTACAATCCTTTAGTAAGGTGAGACCTAACAGTATTTGTGAGCCTTTAACATGGCAGACCCCTTATAGGGTAGACCATAGTCCATGGTCAAAAATTTGTAGCCATAATTGTCCACACTTTACAACTGTAGTAGTGAAGATTTGTGGGTGTCATCCCCACCCTAGTTTTACCTTCTTCTTGGAGGGTGTCTAGGTAACCAAAATCTTATGTGTTATGTGCTAATTTACTTTATGTCGTAGATGTGATGAAAGGCTAGTTATATTATTTTAGATGCAAAGTTATGAGATGGGTGTATGGTGAATTTTTTTTAAGGTTAAACTTTTAAAGTGATGATTACCCCACCCATTAGAACTTACTTTCCCATTGGTATTTTTGACAATTGGTATCAAAGCTTTGTTCTCTAGAAAGGAAAGTTTGATAGCTTTGGAGGTAAGATCTTGAAGATGGAAGTCTACAAGTTAGGAAAGACTATTGAGAACTAGAAGATTGAAATATAGCTTGCCCTATATCAACTCAAGGAGGCAAGAGATGAACTGTAACATTCATTAAAGAGAAGAAAGGAGATAGCTATTCAACAAGATAACACTCAATATCAAGAAGTAGATACTACTAGATTATAAAAAAATGGAAACTCAGAAGAGTTTGATCCAACAATTGTAGATTTGATGGAAAAGAACAATGCCCTAAGTGAAGAAATTAGGAATCTAAAAATAGAATAAGAAAGTCAATTAATATTTTTGTGTGAGACATTTGAACTGAGAAGGAAAACTAAAGAAGAAAAAGTCATGATTGAGGAATACAAAAGACTTCTATCTAATAAACTTGAGGAGAAAACATCAGATGTATAAAAGCTTGCAAATATGGAATTGGATATAATGAATCAATTGATGATTGCAAGTCAAGAACTGAATAGGAAAGACGTTGAGATTACAACTTTGGAAACATAGAATACCAAACTGCAGAATGAATTGAAGGGTGAGAAGGAAATTCTTAACAAGCGTAGTGAAGCCATCAAGTACTTTGAAAAACTGATGGAAGCACCAAGGCCAAAGAATGATACTATTGGTTTGGGATATTCTACTACTAAGCAAGGACAAACATCTAGGAGTGGTGAACAAAGGAACAATAAAGGAAAGTATAAAAAACCCACTTTTCATCACTACAAAAAATTGGATCACACAGAAAATGTTTGTAGGAGCAAAACTAGAAATCAAAACCTTAAGCAAAAATTCAAGGGACACTATCATAAATGCAAGAAGCAAGGACATACTGCACATGAATGCAGGACCAAGACCACCAAAACTCATAGATTTGAAGGTTGTTGTTACAACTGTTAAAAATATGGACACAAGACATATGAATGTAGATCCAAATCCAAGTGGACATCAAACAAATAGACAAAGGGACATCACAATGGAGATTCTTATGATCGAGATTACAACACAAGGTAAAGTTATCACTATTGTCAAGAATATGGTCATATCCCTAAAAATTATAATAGAACACATTTCAGAGGAAGTTGTGCTTTAGTTGTCTTAAGATTGGTCATGTCAGCAAAAAATGTCCAATTTGGTTACCTGCACTGAGAAATGAAGACATCAAAGGTAAAGGAAAGGTTGATACTAAGAAGGTAAGGTTCCAGATGAACAAGACATGGAGAAAGAATGAAGACTGCAGCACATCAAGTCTAGATGAGGTCATTTTATCCAATGGATCAAGTGATGATATCACCCCCAACTAGGAAATCAAAGGTATGTGTGGAACTAATATTTGAAATAGAATATTATTCATTAGTTCCAAATATCTAAGATATGAAAATATTACATATGCATGAATCAAGATGCAATGAAGAAGTTAGAAATGAGAGATATTCTATCATTATGTTGTTTTCTATTTTTTTGCTAAGAATTTAGAAAATTGTAGTTATAGCTAAGTAATGGAGATACGCTAGTGTTAGCCAAGCTCACTATGTTAACTAAGCATGTTGAAAGCCCTCTGATAGTCAAGTTTCTAGATGTATAAGAACTAAGCAATTAATGTTGAATTTAAAGGGATATATAGTGAATTTTTAAATCATTTACACCTACCATAGTTTGAAGAGCATGAAGAGCTTTAAGGTGATTCAAGTGTTTGCAAACTAGATTCTACTACAACTTGACATTATTCATCAGATTTGAGAGGTATTTAGCTTGTGTCAAGTTACATCATTTAATATTAAATCAATATGGCAGCTAGTTCTTTAAAAATAGTTAGGAAAGAGGGGAAGGAAATTTTCAACATTCAGTAAATTAGTAATGATGTGAGATAGCCCCCATTCTGAGTAATTCTTGAGATCACATATAAAGGAGATTTGTTTGGTGTGTTATCTATGATACCACCAATGGTACTTATGATTCAAGTTGTGTAATGTTGCTACACTGGAAAGATTGGAGAAGTTGGAGACAAGAAAATTAGGGAAACGTACTAGAAATTGTGTGATAATGATGTTTTGAGAGAATAAAATAAAATCATCAAGTGAAAAGGGTTGACACGTGCCCTAGACTTTCCTCAAGGTTTCAAAACATAATGAATTAAGATCATACTAAGTTTTATACATGATAATAAAATTTGGTTAGAGAATGGACCAATTAGGATTTCAAAGAGGATTGTTCATAGAGTATTAGGGTACCAGGGTACCCTACCCTAAATAGACCAAAAAGTATGAGAAGTGATGCTAAGGAAGTTATTAAAAAAACACTAGAGCCATGTGGAACAATAGAGAGATGTCAATTGACACAATTTTAGATCCCTTGATAGTGTTTGTAGTTAGATTTATAGTGTACAAATTCTTTCAATCAAGTCGAGTGAATGGTGTTTCCTATATGGAAGGTAACCTCAACTACAAGATTGTAAATCATGACCATTATTATGACCTAACTAAGTTGAAGCTTCAACAACTCTCAAAGAATATGGAAGCTATTAGGAAGGCCAAAAGTGCATCATGTAAGTTTGGTTCATTGATTTTTTTGCATATTATTTTATGTGCATAGCACTTTTCCCACTATTGGTAAAGTTGTTTGGAAGACAAATAGATCAGTATCCAAAAAAATAATAAATTTTATTGAACAATTAGGAGATAATTTTGATTATTTCAAGAATTCAATGAAACAAAGGTTAAGGATACATGTATCCCTTGTAGAACAACACTACAATGATATTTGTTTTCAAGTGGATGTCGACTACACATATGTACAAGTAGCAATTCCTAGGGTTAGATGGATGAGACCCTTGCCATATGAAATAAATGTTGATGAGGCTTCAATAGCAAGGATAACTTTAAGAAATCCCCCTTTCGAAAAAATTATAAACTTTTGGCGAATTAAAAACTAGTTGAGGGGGAAAAAATTAGTTTCTCTTAGCGAATTTTTTCTTTAAAGTAGATTATTTTAAAATTTTATTGGCAATTTGTTTTCAATTGAATGAAAATTATATAAAATTCTCATGAATCTTATATTATTTAAGAAAATTATGGATAGAAGTGCACATACCTAGAAACTATGATTTTATAATTATTATTACTATATAGAGCCAAATAAATAATAAAACTTGAAGGTTAGATATAGACCACTTTTATCATTACAATTTCCCTCGAAATTATTGAATAGTGGTTTTGGAGCAATACCCCTATTATTTGAAATTGTTGGATGATCCTAAATCAATGGCCTATATCCTATTTTGGACCAAACTTTTAAAAGAATGAGAAGTTTTAAAGAAAGTCCACAAAATAAATACAAGTGTCTCCAATAAAATCTATTTTGGGCCAAAGTGAGAAAGGATGAAAAGGTTTAGGGAAAGTCTCTAGAATAGAGACACATGTCAAATCTACTAATTAACCTATAACCTAACTTAAATTATTACCAAATATTGGTGAACATGACCATCAATTAAGACAAGCCTTAGAAATTGTAGGCAAAAACATTTAATTTACTATGTCAAAAATTATATTCTATTGGTGAAGTCATCACTAAAAAAATACTTTTGTATTATTATTGGCAATTGGCCTAAGAATGGGACATAAATTTCATAAAGTGCAGGTGACATAGCCACCCAAAAAGTGCAAAAAAAAAGCCAAATTTGGGGTCCCTGATGAGTGAGATTAGCCAATTGGAAAATATTAGCCACTAAAGTTATCCTTGTGAATCATCAACCATTACCACACTATTGGTAGAGGAGATTGACAAAGATGCTACATCCTTTGAAAATTATGAGGAGGCAAATTCTAGAATAATTTTTATCTTGCAAACTACCTCTATCATAAGGAAGAAGAATAAGATGGTAAATAAATTGAAAGATAAGTTTGGAGAAGGTGCAAAAGGAGAAGGAGACGAAGAAAAAAAACAAAAACAACAAGTTCAAGGACCTTTGGAACTTACTCAAGGTTTGGTGAGGATATTGATACAAAAGGTTTCAAGGAAGAATAAGTCAAGGAAGCACCTAAGGTTACTAAGAAGAAAAATAAATCAAAGAAATAGGCAGTGGAGAAACCAAAGAAGACTATGAAGTAGTCACAACAAAAGCTATATGTACCTTTAATAAGGTTAAGCACAAGGGAAGCCACTACATAGGAAATAGAAGTTACTAAGGAAAAAGGAAAGAGAGCAAGTGCCACAACAAAGATGAGCCAACCTACTAAGAAGTTGAGGAAAAAGTAAAAAACTTAAGAGAATTTAGATGATGATAAGATAGAGTCTGACAACTTGAGTCAATTCAAAGTGGTATGCCACAATCCTTCATCTAATATAGATAATATTTGTGAAAATGTTGAAGAAAAAAGAAAATTCATTAGGCTTTTCACATATAGGTTTTGATAAGATAGGGAGTGTGGATAAAAATAATGTAGAAGAGGCCATATATGACATGATGGTAACATTTAAGTCCACTCCTCTAGAGATTGCCAACTTTATACCAAAGAGTTTATGTGATAGAGTTGAGCAAAAGTGGAAATTCAGTTTGACCACTGAGAGACAAATTAGAGAGCCTACATTAGCCCAAGTCATGCCTACTTTAGATAAGTAGATGATTGTATAAGAAATGAAGAAACATAAAGGAAATTTTTCTCCAAAATATAGAGCATTTCAAATATTGAAGAAGCAAGTAGAAGATGTGGTAACCAAGAGCACATTAATTTGGAAATTTGTTTATGGGTTAGCCACAAAAGCTACAACTAAGAAAGGAGAGCAATAAGCGGTAGGAACATCAAAAGATATATCAAAAAAGGAAGGTATTACAAAGGTGACAAAAGAAACAGTTGAGGAATATCAACAGGATGCACAAGATGATCAAGTGTTGAGTGGCAGTCCCTTACATACAAACCAAGAGAGTCAACAGGAATTAGTTATCATCAAGGATGTTCCTTATATAACATCTAATAATGTTGATCCTTTGAATGATTTCTTGACCTAGTGGTCAAATTAATTATCAGTTACTGACTAAACACTTAATCAGTTTGATTGGTCACATTGCTACCGAGCTTTACAGTTGTTACCGAGACTCACATTTAGATAGCAGTGTCTATCGAGCTTCATAGAGTCTACCTACCTCATCAATGCAAACCATGCAAGAAGTAGTGTTAACCAAGCTTTGTAGTGTAAACCAATCTTATTGGTGTCTACCAAGATGGGAGTGTTAATGAAGTGAAATGAAGGTAGTGTTGAACAAGCTTCAGTTTCAACTAAGCCCTTCAATGTCTTCCAAGTTCTCCAATGTTATCTAAGTCACCCAATGCTAACTAAGTTTGTGATACTCTTGAGTGATAAACATGGATTAAGCACCAATTTTAGATGAATTCCAAAGCTTTTTGAGTTGACAGTGTTTCTGACTAGATCAGAATATCACTCGAGTGGTCTTCAAAATCTAAGTAATAGCAATAAGCCAACTTACTGAAGATTTTTTGAATTTGATGTTGTAGCTCACTCTAGAAGGTAATTAATTGGATTGGTATATATATAATAAATTTTATCACATCCAAATATAAGTGAATAAAAAGTAATAAGTAGAATGAATACGAATTAAAAGACAGGTTCATCTTATCTACTACTAGTTCATCCTAACAAGTGCATTAGTCAAATCCTCTAGCAAGGTGGACTTAACATTCTTATGCTAAATGTTGGAATTATTTTAGAATAACTAAGAGGGGGGGGAGGGTGAATTAGTTATTCAAGGTCCAAATGTACAAAATAAAACTTGTCCATAATTCAGTGAACCCATAAAACATTCATACCCATGCATGCATTCATTGTGTATCTACTAAGACTTATATGTTACTATCAAATTAATTTGCAGAAATATAAAACATGAAACACAAAACATTCATTAGCACATTTAACACTATGATTTAATGTGGAAATCCAATTTGGTAAAAATCACCAGTAACATGCTACTTCTTTTCACTCTTCTGAAGTAATGCCTTGTGAAAGGCCAACCCTGTTAAAGGTTACAATACACACTGTTAAATGTGACCCGATTAAGGAATTTCAATCACCCTATTAAAAGTGAGCCTTGCTAGAGGACTTTAGGCCATTAATTTGGAATTCCATCTTATTAAATGATTTTCCAATGAATGTTAGGTCAACCTTAATCCAAAGGATTTACCCTAGACTGATACAATTTTTAGAGAGTAACAATAAAGATTTGATCTGATACAACTTACAACTTCACTTGTAGATTATAAAACTATGTTCATTCCTCAATTCTTCTTATCTTTCATACTTTTTAGCTTTGGTAGCTTGTTCACCCTTTAAGCATTCATTTCCTTAAGCCTTCTTGCTTGGTATGCCATTGCAAATTCTTCTCTTGGGTCACTTTATGAAGCAAAACCCTTAATTCCTTCTCCTCCTTAGGTTCTCGCTTATGACACCAACCTCTCTAACTCTTTTGCTTCATGACTAGACATTCCTATATAAAGGAAATTAGAATATTTTATCGCTCATTATTCATTGTCTAAATTAGGGTTTTGGATGGATTAGGTAGGATACAATGTATCTACCCCATATCTTGTCTATTCTAGAAACTTCTCCTAGAATCCATTTGAATTCATCTAAAAATGGTTTACATTAAATTCTATGCCACTAGCTCATCAATCTTATCTTCTTCCTAGTTCACAAGTTCCAAGAAAATAGACTTGTTAGCTTATGTTTGGTTAATCTTCAATCGTTATCATAATGCAGTAGCTCATGACTATCAATCTTCTGATGCTTGACACATACTGCGTTACTCGACATCAATTGTAAAATCACTCAACATCATCTAGATTTTACTGGTGCTTGACATCAACTAAAATTTACTCAGCATCAATTGTGTAGCTCAACATCTACTAGAATTTTCTTTCACTCGGCTCCAACTGACTTTCTGCTTAGCTTGCATTAACTTTTCTTAGCACCTACTATCCACTCAGTCAAGCTTAGTAGACAAACTTTATTTAACTTATTCTTCTAAACTTTCTAAGTGCAACCAGCCATTTTGTAACTATAAGTAGATTATCAATACATCATATCATCACCATCTTAACTAATTCTTGTGCTTCATTACATAATCATAACTCGACCTTTCCTCTATGTACTTTTGTTACATCTTATTGATCAAATCCTCCTCATCAATCAACTAAGTGATAGTACTTGAATCTTGGAAGCAATTATCTTACCAACAAATAGCAGGGTTGACATCAGTGACCAAATAATGATTGAAACACATAGTATACTTCAACAATCTTCTTCTTAACAATCTCTTTTCAAATGATCTTTTTAATTAGATATCAACAATCTCCCTCTTTTGCATTGATGGCAAACCAAACTTGTCAACCTATATCATCAAATGATGAACATCTTGTTCAACCAAACTAACTAGGTTAAGACATTAAGGAAATAGAAAAAAAAGAACTTGTATTCCTTTTATTCCTCTTTCAAAAACTTCAATCATCTGATTAGGTTACAAAATCTCTTCCTTAAAACTCTCTCTGAGTTCCTTCTTGTATCTCCCTCTTACTAGGTAGATTAGGATTTCTCCCTTTTCCTTTTTGGCTCTCTGATTTTCTCCCTCTTTGTTCTGACTAGATTCTTGATATTTCTCTCCTTCTCTAATTAGTAGATTAGTTTAAGACTTTCTTCCACTTTTCTTTTGATCTTCTGATGATGTACTTTCTCCACTTTTCCTCTTGCACTTGATCAATTTAATGTACTTTCTCCCTCTTTGACAAAAATGCCAAAGACATATACCAAACACTTGGAATCTTTAATACATGTAGATATATACTTTTTCAATTTCCTCATTTTCTCCCTTTGTCTCCTTGCTTATGACTGATTTGAAGTTTCAACTCTATGATTACTTTAGGTAGTTCCTAAAGTAAGATCCACTGCATCAATTTGTATTATATGAACATCAACTTGTTTGATGTAGGGAACTTGTTCAATTTCTTACATAGCCTTTGATAGGGGTATCACCCTTAGTTTACCTCTTAGATACTCATGAGCATCCTTAGGTAATAGTTTTGTGAAGATATCAGCAATTTGCTCCTTTGAGTTAACATATTCCATCTTCACCTCTTTGTCTTGAACTAAACCTCTTAATAGTGATACTTGATTGCAATGTGCTTTATCTTTGTGTGCATTACTAGATTCTTTGATATATTGATAGCACTTTATTATCACAATAAAGTGTGTCACTAGTTCTATGATTTCTTCCCTCATTCCTTTGAGTAGCTGTTTGATCCATACAATGTTTGTGCAATTTACAGCAACAACAACATATGCTGCTTCAGCAGTAGATTGGGAAGTGCAACTTTATTTCTTGCTTGTCCATGTAACTAGTCTCTTGTCTAAGAAAAATGCTCCTCCACTGGTGCTCTTTCTGTCATCAATGTTTCTAACCTAGTCAGCATCAGCATAGGCTCTTAGTTCAAACTTTTCATTCTTCTTGTAGTATAAACCAAACTCTTCTATTTGGTTCAAGTATCTCATTATTCTTTTCACAGCCATGAAGTGATTCTCTCTTGGATTAGTAGAGAATCTTGCAACTATCCCCATAGCTAATGCAATATCAGGTTTTCTATATACTACATATTGTAATTTACCAATTATAGACCTATACAGTGTCTGATTCACCTTATCTGAATCATCATTCTTTGATAGCTTGTGTCCTATCACCATAGGTGTACTCATTGGCTTGGAATCCTCTAGTCCAAATGTCTTCAATGTCTCTTTAACATATTTTGATTGAGTGATGTATATACCATACTTCATCTAATATACTTGTAGACCCACAAAGAATTTGATCTCTCTGAACATAGACATTTCAAATTCTTGCTTCATTTGATTTGCAAAGTCCTTACACAAAGCATCTTGTCCTCTAAATATGATATCATGAACAAATATTTTAGATAGCAAAATACCTTTTTCTTTTTCTATCTTTATGTACAAATTGTTGTTATCATCAATCCTTTCAAATCAAATCTTCACAAGATAAGTATGAAGTCTCTCATACCATGTTCTTGGTGCTTGCTTCAATCCATATAGGGCTTTGTGCAGTCTACATACCATGTTCTTATTATTTTCATCAACAAATCCTTCTAGTTATTGTATGTAGACTTGCTCTTCTAGTATGCCTTTTAACAATGTAGATCTAACATCCATCTAAGAAACTTTGAAACCTTTGTATGTAACATAAGAAAATGTCTCACCATCATTAATTCCTTCTTCTTGTGCATATCTTTTGCAAACTAATCTTGCCTTTTTTCTTGTCACTTCACCATTCTCATCTAGCTTGTTTCTGAATACCCACTTGGTACCAATCACATTCTTGTCTTCTAGTCTAGGAACTAGAATCCATATTTTGTTCTTCTCTATCTATTAAATCTCTTCTTCCATGGCCTTGTACTAGTCATCATCTTCTAATGCATCTTTCACTATTTTGCACTCCTTCATTCTTAACAAACATGATTCACTTCTCAATCTATTTTTTTGTCATTGGCCTTACATCTTGGTTTCCAATGATTTAATCAGCAGGATGATGTCTTTTGAAATATTTAGACAATCTTGGCTCAACTCTTGTTTCTACATTTTGGCTTCCAGCTTCAGTGTCACTGTGTACATCTCTGTTAGGTATCTCAGTATCTCTTTCATATGTATTGATCTCAGAATTAGAATGTACATTTTCTTCATTCTATAACATGACATCTAAATGTAGCTCGGTTCTTGAATGCAACTAGGCATTCACAAGTTGTGACTCAGTAGTTACTGAGACTTGCTGTTGGTTTGCAACTTGATTTGTAGCATCTTCTTCAGTAGGCATTCCTTCATAGAAGTATACAAATAATTTTTATTCTTTTGGTTCTTTTATAGGTTCAACCTCATGTACTTCTATAAATTCATCAAAATTCACATTTGCACTTTCCACAATTTTGATAGTGTTAGTATTTAAACACTTATAGGCTTTGCTTCTTGTGGAGTATCCAAAGAATATGCCTTCTTCACTTCTTGCATCAAAAAACTTTCTATTCCTAACATCTTTAAGAATATGAAACTTACTTCCAAATACCTTAAATTATTTCACATTAGGTGGATATCCATACCATAGTTCAAAAGGTGTTGAATGAGTGCCTTTCTTGACTTGCACATGGTTCAAGGTATATACAACAATACTTACAACTTCTCTCTAGTATTTCAAAGCAACATTATTCTCCATCATAAGTGTTCTAGCACAGTCCATTATAAACTCATTTCTTTTTTCAGCAATTCCATTTTGTGGAGGGGTCCTGGGTGCAGATGTCTATCTTTTGATTCCTCTGTCATTACAAAACATCTCAAACTCATTTCAAGTGAATCCTCCACCTCTGTCTAATCTCAATTATTTCATACTTTTACTTGTTTCTTTTTTAACTCTTTCCAAGTACCACTTAAAAATTTGAAAAGCATCAAATTTTTGTTTTAAAAACATGTTTGTCATCATCCTAGAGTAATCATCAACAAATAGCATTATGTACTTATCTCCTCTATAGCTTTGCACTTCAATTGGTCAACACAAGTCAATATGAACAATCTCTAGTATTTCTTTAGATGTATAATCTTTACTCTTAAAGCTTGACTTTGACATTTTGCCTAGCCGACATTGTTTGCACATTATATTATTAGGTTTCTTCAACTTAGGTAATGCTCTAACTCTTTTCATGTTATTGATACTAACCAAATTATCAAAATTAACATGACATAATGTCTTGTGCCAAAGTCATATATCATCAAGTTTCACAATAAGACAAGTAGCATCCTCTATATCAATATAGAATAGATTACTTCTAGTTTGATCACCTTTTCCAATCAGCTTCCCATTTGTGTCATATATCTTGGCAATTTTGTTTTCAAATTCAACCTTGCATCCCAGATTATTCAGTTTTGACACACTTAACAAGTTATAATTTAATCCTTCAACATAGTAAGCATTTTCACATGACATCTTGTATGTGGGTTTTATAGACCCTTTTCCTTTTATCAAACATGGTACATTATTACCAAATCTTACACTATTTCCATCATAACAAGTTAAGGTAATGAACTTACTTTTGTCTCTAGTCATGTGATGTGAGCCTCCATTATCAATGATCCATCTATCATTCTTGTTCACACAAGTCACAACTGCAGTTGCCTCATCCTCATCAAATTTGTACTTCATTACAACATATACCACTTCATCATCATGTTCATCAAAATCATTTTCATCAACAATGTAGCGTGATTTCTTTCCTTTGTCTTTGTAATTTTTTCTATCATCTTCTCTTCTATTTTTGTGCTTGTTTCCTTCTTTGTAGTTCTTCTTCTGTGTACATCTTGCAACAATATGACCAACTTCATTGCAATTGAAACAAATGATGGGTAACTTACCTTTGAACTTTCCTTTACCTCTATGAAATCTTCTTGCCAATAGTGCTTCCAATTGTTCAATATCTTCCTCATCTATATCACTATTGTAGAACAAGATTTAGTGTGCAAGGAACATTAACATTAAAGAAAGCATTCACAAACCAAAACTAAGTTCACATATATGCTTAGACAAAGAAAAAAAACAAGAGATGCAAACCTCAAAAGATGAAGCACTTCATTGCTTTCTTGATTTTGTAGATGCGTCCTTTGATGTGGATGTATGCTCAAGATGCTCAAAGTTGCTTCAATGGTGGAGATGGGTAATGGCAAATTGGTAGCCTTGTCGGCTCTCAATTTGGCATTATAAGGGTATGGGTATGGCTTTTGGCTTTCAAAAGGGCATGACAACTTTACTCAAATGGTTGTGATTAAATGGTTTGGGAGGGGATTCAATTTATAGGCTAAGGGCTTGAGGGATGGAGGGCTAAGATGCAAGGAGAGATGAAGGCTTAAGGAGGGCTAGGATGCACTCAAAGGAGAGCACATGGATTGTGCTTGTTTAGTACCAATGGGAAGGTGACACTTGTCACAAGGAGGATGAGTGTGAGAGGGTAGGGTAAAGGGTTGGTTAAAGGCATGATGAGTGGGGTTGAGTATGTAAGAGAGATGTAAGAGAAATGAGTGTGGAATAGGGAAGAGTGTGGAAGATGGATGTAAGAGTCATGAGTGGGCTTGTAAGAGTCTTTTATGGTTTGTAAGAGCACTCATGACTTGGTGGTTGGGATTTTTGAGGTGAGACTTTGGTTTGGTTTAGGAAAGTCTTAAACTTGTTTAGGAAATGTGACAACATTAGGGGGTGGATTAGGCTTGGGCTTAGGATTAGATTAGGGATGTTAGAGATGTGCAAGTGGATGGCATTAATGAGGGTGGGTTATTTAGTGGCTAAGCTTGGTTAGTATGGGTGAATGAGGTGGATTAGGCTAAATGGAGGATTAGGGATAGGTTAGCGGTTTTTAGATTTGAGGATTTTATTTATCAAATAGATTTATTTAATAAATGGGGATTTTTGGAATTAGATAGGAGAATAAGATTTAATTGATAAATGATAGGTTATTTGATTTATCAATTAGGACTATAGATGATTAATTAAATTAATCAGCTAGGGGATGACAAAGGATTAATTAAATAAAGATTTAATTAATGATGCCTTTAGAGATGGCTAAATTAGATTACCAAAGCGGTGTAATCAAATTTAGGTGTCTACAACTGTCACTAGATGCATACTTTATCTTTCTCTTTTTCTTCTTTTTCTTTACCTCCTTAGAATCCTTTAATAAAAATTTAGCTTTGAAATATGATTCAAGAATCTCTAGTTTGTAATTGTCAAATTAGATAGCTCAAAAGTAATGAGTCTATCTACCAGGCCTTCAAGGGTTAGATTATTTCCTAGTATACATCTCAATTCTTGGATTCCAGAAAATCTAGTAGCATAAATAGGAAGTAATTTCCTCGAGACTTTACTTAGCATAGCATCATCATCTATTTGACTATTAGCACCTTTTATTGCACTAACAACTTTTATCCAAGCTACATATTTAGCAATATTCTTGCCTTCTTGCATTCTCATGCTATCAAACTTACCTCTGATGTTCTGGGATTTGGCTCTTTGAACATTTTTGTCTCCTTCATAGATGGTGGTTAGGGCATCCCACATCTTCTTTGTAGTATCACATCCTTTGATATCATCAAATTTAGCATAGCTTAGGGCAGAGGAAATCTCCAACATTGCTTGATTGTGTTCTTTGTTTTTCTTCATATCTTCAATAGTTAGGGCTCCAGCTAGATCAACATGTTCCACTGCAATCATGGATTTTGCTTAATCTCCAAGTCTTCCAAGGTGTAGCTTCATTAGACTTTTCCATGTAGGAAAATTATCTCTATTAAGCTTGGGTACTTCTCTTTTAGAAATCTTGATCTTTATTCTTCTAGTACATTAAAACTAGTCCTCTTAACTAGATGGCTCTAATACAAATTGTTGGAATTCTTTTAGAATAATTGAGAGAGGGGATGTGAATCAGTTATTCAAGGTCTAGATGTACAAAATAAAACTTTTCCACAATTCAGTGAACCCATAAAACATTCATACCCATGCGTGCATTCATTGTGTATCTACTAAGACTTATATGTTACTATGAAATCAACTTGCCAAAATGTAAAGCATGAAACACAACACATTCATTAGCACATTTGACATCATGATTTAACGTGGAAACCCAATTTGGTAAAAATCACTAGTAACATGCTACTCCTTTTCACTCTTCTGAAGTGATGCCCTATGAAAGGCCAACCCTTTTAAAGGTTACAATACACACTATAAAATGTGACCTGGTTAAGGGATTTCAACCACCCTATTAAAAGTGATCCTTGTTAGAGGACTTTAATCCATTCACTTGGAATGTCACCCTATTAAAGGATTTTTCAATAATTTTTAGGTCAACCTTAATCCAAAGGATTTACCCTAGACTAATACAATTGTTAGAGAGTAATAGTAGAGCTTTGATCTGATACAACTTACAACTTCACTTGTAGATTACAGATCTTTGTTCATTCCTCAATTTTTCTTGGCTTTCATACTTTGCAACTTTAACAACTTGTTCACCCTTCAAGCATTCATCTCCTTAAGCATTCTTTCTTAGTATGCCATTACAAACTCTTCTCTTGGGTCACTTCATGAAGCAAAACCCTTAATTCCTTCTCCTCCTTAGGTTCTTGCTTATGACAGAAACCTCTCTAACTCTTTTTCTTCATGACCAAACATTCCTATATAAAGAAAATTAGAATATTTTCTCGCTCATTATCCATCATCCAAATTAGGGTTTTTGGATGGATTAGGTAGGATACAATGTATCTACCCGATATCTTGTCTATTCTAGAAACTTCCCCTAGAATCTATTTGAATTTGTCTAAAAATGGTTTACATCAAATTTTGTGCCACCAGCTCATCAATATTATCTTCCTCCTAGTTCACAAGTTCCAAGAAAGAAAACTTGTTGGCTAATATTTGGCAATCTTTGATCATTATCATAATGCAGCAACTCGGCATTATCAATCTTTTGATACTCGAAACATATTGTATTACTTGACATCAACTATAAAATCACTCGGCATCAACTAGATTTTACTGGTGCTCAACATCAACTAAAATTTACTCGACATCAAATGTGTAGCTCAGAATCTACTAGAATTTCCTTTCACTCGGCTCCAACTGACTTTCTACTTGGCTTGCACTAAATTTTCTCTGCACCTATTATCCACTCAGTCAACCTTGGTAGACAAACTTTATTTAACTTATTCTTCTAAACTTTCTAAGTGTAGCTAGCCATTTTTGTAACCTTAAGTAGATCATCAATACATCATATCATCATTGTCTTAACTAAACCTTGTACTTCATTATGTAATCATAACTCAACCTTTCCTTTAGGTGATTTGGTTACATCTTATTGATCAAATCCTCCTCATCATTCAACTAAGTTATAGTATTTGAATCTTGTAAGAAATTTTCTTACCATCAAATAGCAAGTTTGACATCAGTGACAAAAAAATGATTGAAACACATAGTCTACTTCAACAATCTCCTTCTTAACAATCTCTTTCCAAATGACCTTTTCAATCAAATTTCAACACTAAATTTCCTAACCAAGTGCATGCTTTACTGTATTGTATAAATCCTTTCACAAGGTGGACCTAAAATTCCATATTTCTTCTCATAGGGAAGATCACCAGAAGTGATAGTTGTAAGCCTTAACATGCCAATTTTATACTATAGTCATAAAGCTTATGGGTGTCATCCCCCCCCCCCCCCCAGTTTTACTTTCTATTTGGAAGGTTTCTAGGTTACCGAATATTGTGTCAAATGTTATAAATGTTTTATTGGTTTCAGTCTTTCATGCATGCAATTAGATCATAATAACTTATGAATGATTAGTTATTGAATAGAAGTTAAAGTTTTATTGGTTTTTGATTCACCCCCCCCCCCCCCCCCCCCCCCCGCCAGTCACCTGGGCCCTCATGCATTTCTAACAATTGGTATCAAAGTTTTTGGTACT
Organism: Cupressus sempervirens; assembly: GCA_028749045.1. Taxonomy (NCBI): domain Eukaryota; kingdom Viridiplantae; phylum Streptophyta; class Pinopsida; order Cupressales; family Cupressaceae; genus Cupressus; species Cupressus sempervirens. The sequence goes on from CM053793.1 coordinate 785,076,835, forward strand.
CACATAAAAAGTTCAAAAGCATGAGAAAAGATCAAAAGAAATGGAAGTTTAGAAACTAAAGAAAGCTATTAAGAATAAAAAATTGGATCTGCAATTGGCCATGAAATAATTCAAGAAAATAAAAGAGCAACTCTTTCAATCCTTGAAAATAAGAAAAGATCTAGCAGCATAGATGAATGACACTCTCTACATTGAAGAAAGAATTGAAGACATTTCCCAAGACATAAGTTCATATGAAGTTGATGCACCAATCAAAGATCTACTTGAAAAGAATCTTAGTCCTTGTGAAGAAGTTAGAAACCTACAAAGAGAACAATAAATTCAATCAATTAGAATGTGTGAAGACATGGAACAAAAGGAAAAAGTTAAAGATAAGGAAATATTGCTAACTAAAAAGATAGAAGAAAAGAAAAATGAAATTCATCACTTATCTCTTTTGCAAGCAGACTCAATCAATCAAATAGATAGTGCAAATCAAGATCTTATCAACTTGAGGACAATGAATGAAAGTTTGTAGAATGATCTTAGCATAGAAAAGAAAACCAATGAGAGGATAATGAAATCTCAAGAAAGAATAAGTCAATTGGAAAAGAAAACTCAATTTAAACAAAGGTAAAGAAGGAGTAGGCTATAAAGATGAAGGTGAATCATCTCAACAAAGAGCTCAAAAGAACAAAAAACCTACTTGTAATCATTCTGGAAAGATAGGGCATAAATAAAATAAGTATTGGAGCAATAGGAAATCAAAATTTAGTGAAAGTTTTTATAGTTGTAACAAGTCAAGACAGAGCTAGTGAATGCATAGAGAAACCTAAGTTTGAAGGAAAGTGTTTCAATTGCAACAAACAAGGGCATAAATCTTTAGAATGAAAGACCAAGAAATCAAATCTAGAAAAACAAACTGTGATAGATATATTTGGTTGGGATTATAATACATGGTGTAGATGTTACTATTGTGGTGAGAATGGTCATATTGGAGAAAACTGAAGAACTCACATGAGGAAGAGAGACCCTACAAAGAGATGTTATCTATGTACAAAACTTGGACATCTAACTAGAAACTGTATGAACCAAGGTAAAGTTTAAGATGAGAAAAAAGAAAAGGCCAACAATATTAGAAGTCAAATGAGGCAAAAATGGATAAATAAATCTCCAGAGAATACAAATCAAAGTCCTTAAAATGTTGACACTCAAGTCAACGAATTGGGTAATTCAAACATTTCAAACTAAATAGCCATGGAGATGACTGGAACTATGATTCAAAAGATTCATCTCATATCAGTTCCAATCATCAAGCAAGAAAATACAAATCAATATTTCAGATACACTGGGATCACTAAGTTACATAGCAATTGGAGGAATGTCTCAATACCTTACCAAGTAAGGTCAGGTTGCAAAACCTTACTGAGAAAGGTCAGGTTGCAAGACCTTACTAAGCTAGAAAAGGTTGCTAGAACTAATCAATCTTGAATGCAAATGGTGATTTTGGAGATTCAATTGAGTGTTGATGGTACATACCAAGTTGATGGACTTGACCAATTATCTTATGACTATTGAGTTGAACAGGTTATCACCAGGTTTACTATTGTATGATGCATTGATGGCAACTTGAAGATGATTTTTTTTGGTTAAAAGATGAAATTGAAAGGTTTATTCTTCACCACAACTTTTAGAGAAAATAGAGTAGATCTTCCTGAGCCCTCGAGTAATTTAGAGTGATTTGGTGCAAAGTTTTCAAAGATTTTATCAATCCATTACTAAGTGTAATGACATCTTCATCTAGTAGAAAAGTATAGAAGGGTTCCAAGATGTTGATAAGAGGTGTTGAACCTAGAACCCCAATGTTCAAACTGTGTCCAACGATAGCAAAGGAAATTGATCCAGTCAGAGCTGATTTGAAAATCCCTCCAAAAGTATTTTTGATTCATGACATTAATTCATTCTATCATTGTTCAATTCTGGAATTGGGTATTTTTGAGATGAGTTAAGTATATGAGGAGTTATGTGTCAATGGGAGCTTGAGACCTGAGCATAAGCATTTGGAAATAAAGGGTTTAACTCACATTTTACATATGCTAAGGGATTTCTAAATCAAATGGATCATATTTATCCTAAGTCATGTCCAAGACAGACAATTTTGGCTTCATCAACCTATTCAGATCACTAAGAAAATGATACATAACATTACTAGGTTGTCAATGCTTATCAAAGAAAAGACAACAAAAACCCTAGGTTAGGTTGAACTAGCAAAGAAGACTCTTTATCAATGAGATGGAAGAGGTATGAACTTGAATGGAGTCACAAATATGGAGATCAAGTTTGGGATACATGTTATTTCCCACAAAATCTATAGTTTGAGCAGATTGAATAGCATTCTATTTGAAGCTATTGACCTAGCATTCAAAGTAATTAAAAATAACCTATCATTTGACCTTGCCAAGTTATAGCTAAGTCAACTAAGAAAAAATATGGAGAACATCTGGACATTAAATTAAAATTTGAGTAAGTTTGGATCACTCTTAACCTATCTATTCTTTTATGTTCATATTTTTTTCCCTTCCTACGACATTGTGGCATGGAAGAAGGATATATCTATTGTATATTAGATAAATGAGTTTATGGATGATATGGGAGACAATTTTGAGAGCATCATGGATGCATACTTTGAGACATTTGAGGAAAGAATGTAGAGTAGATTTAGAATTCTTAAACATTTAGTTGATTACTATGAGGAAGATATATGTTTCCTTGTGGACTGTAACAAGGTGTATATATAGGCAGTTAGGCCAAGGGTGGTATGGGTGAAACCTCTTGGATATGAGGTGAATACCAAGGACAAAAGAGACATAATTGAGGCTCTTGTAAATGATCCATTAGACTCTAAGGCACCATAGTTTGGTATCTATGAAGATGATAAGGATAGGATTTCTTTGGAAATCAAGATTCCTCAAGCTTTGAAGAGAGGAAGAAAATAGGTTGAGAAGATTCTAAAGGAGAGCAAGAAATCTAGTTCCCTTCTTCTCCTAACATAAGGCAAGGGAGATAATGTTGAAGAAGAGGAAGGAGAAGAGGAACCTATAGAAGAAGAAGAAATTGAAGAAGAAGATCCTCCTAAGAAAAAGGGGAAGGTTACAATCACAAGGGATACAAGGTCCTCTCTTGTAGTATTCACAAGAAGACTTGCACAATCCAAAAAGAAGCTAAAATTGCAGGATGAAGAAGAAGAAGATGAAGAGTAGCGAGTTACATTCAAAAGGTCTCCCCTCACTTTGAACAAAGATCGAAAAGACTACAAGATGATAGAGGTATGCATGTGATATTTCAAGTTTTTAAAGTATGAATCAAGAACTAAGGGACAACAAAAGCAAATTGAATTAGTTTTAGTGGATAAAATCTCTAAGTGGAAGTACTCTCCATAGGAACTGACAAAGCAAGTTCCTAATATCTTATTGAAGGTTTTTACACATCAATGGGAAAATGCTTTAAATATTGCCAAAAACATCAAAGAACAAACATTGAGAAAGGTTATGCCAGATCTTTCTAATAAGGAAGTGAATGAAGCATTGAAAAAGAATGAACATAAACTAATTCCTATTGAGGAGGTTGTACAAATTGATGATGAAAAGGATGGTGAGAAAGAGGATGTGGAGAAAGATGATGAAGAGATAGATAATATAGAAGAGAATGATGAAGAAGATGAGGAGGAAAAAGAAGCAAGTGGAGATATTCCTAAAATATAGAGCATTCAAGACTGAGATACTAAGATGATAGCAACAGAGGTAATAGCCTCCCTCCCACTCTCTCCAAGAAAAGCCTTAGTGCCATCTAGCTTAGAGAAGGTTGCTACCAAGTCAATTGAGGTAAACATTATTCCAAAAAGCACCCAATTGACTATTGGAGCAATTATATCAAGTGCAATGATGAGTGTTGTTTCCACCATGTCATCTATCAAGCAATGGGCTCCACTCTTCCTAGCAATAGTTCAGACCAAGTCTTGGTAAGGAATAGTAAGTTCTTTTGCTATTATTTCTATTTCTACATTGAGTAATATTATTTCTATTACTTTTGTTTCAACTATTGGAAGTGTAATGATAGTTAAGGTTAAGCCTCAATCAAGCAGTGAAGATTTGAGAAAAGGAAAGAAGATTATTGCTTCTACTACTCAAAAAGAAAATGGTAAAGAGGTAGAAGCCTCTAATGAAAAAATTAATCTAGAGAAAGACATTGTTATACCATATTGGGATCTCTCCAATCTAACTCATGATCAAATGGATACCCTTGGTGAGCTATGGAAGAAAAGAAGAAGAAAAATCAAGTGCTTGAAAGACATTAAAGGTGTATTTGTTAATGCACTTAGTATAGAGGTTGATGAGAAGCAACCTATTTTGGATCAACTTGTTGATATTGTTCACAAGTTTAATAAAGAATTGAGTTGATAGGACAAAATTTTGTAGAGAGTAGAGAGGAAGTTTGAAGACAAAGTTTTGGAGAAAGTGGCACCGAAAATTGCCATCGATCAAGTGGAATTATCCACTATTCTTGTAAATTTTGAAAAGTTTGTTAATAATGTTGTCTCTTTATTTATTAAGTTGAGTGGTAAATAAAATTTTACAAAAGAAATAAAGGATAAATTGTCATAGAATGATATTGATTTGATGGAAAGTGTGCATTAGTTATCACTTAACCCTAGCACTAGTTCTGCACATTTTTTGAAAATTAGGTACTTGATAGACTTACAAGTAGAATTGCTAAGGGAAGAAGCTAGGATAAGGGATACACTTGTAGATATTTAGAGTTTGATAATTACCAACATGGATGTAATGCAAAAACATATTGTTCATGCTAAAACATTAATCCATGACAATAATTTTTCAATGCTGATCACATGATGGAACTATCAGTTGAAGTATCGATGGATTTGCACAGTTCCAATTTTTTACAAAAGAATTGGGAAAAAACCATGTCCATAATTTTGAAGGTACATAGTGTTTTCCTTTCACATTTTGATATTACTTTGTAAATATACATTTTTGACATTTGTGTCAAAATCAAGGGGGAAATAGTTATTATCATACTGTACAGTACATATGTATATATATGGAAGGGCATCCAAAGGAGAAATGCAATTATGTACATATATTTCTACAAAAAAAAATTTTAAAAAATTCAAAAATAGAGTCATTTTTTACCAAGTTGTCAGCATAGTAGTCAAAATTGAGTTATAAACCCAAACATATTGATAGGGGGAGTTTTGAATTATATTTTGATATTCAGATTTTGGTCTGATAAGTGTGTTTGTACTAATGCCAAAGGGGAAGATTTTTGACCTAATGGTCAAATAATTTGTTAGTTAGTGACTAAACACTTAATCAATTTGATTGAATACATTGCTAATGAGCTTTACAGTTGCTACTGAGCCTTACAATTTTGAAAATTCAAAAATAGAGTCAGTGTTTACCAAGTTGTTAGCACAATAGTCAAAACTAAGTTACAGACCCAAGCATATTGATAGGGGTAGTTTTGACTTGTATTTTGAGTATTTAGATTTTGGTATCAGAAGTGCTTTTGTCACTAATGCTAAAGGGAGAGATTGTTGACTTGATGGTCAAATCATTTGTTAGTTAGTGAACAAACACTTAATCAATTTGATTGGCTACATTTCTAATGAGCTTTATAGTTGCTACTGAACCTCACATTCAGATAGTAGTGTATGTTAGGCTTTGCAGAGTCTACCAAGCTCATCAATACAAAGCATGCTAGAATAGTGTTAACCAAGCTTAATAGTGTTAACCAATCTTATCAGTGTCTACTGAGCTAGCAATGTTAACAAAGTATAATGAAGGTAGTGTTCACCAAGATTTAGCATCAACCAAGCCCTTCAGTGTCTACCAAGTTCTCCATTATTTTCCAAGTCACACAATGCTAACCAACTTCAAGCTACTCCCGAGTGATCAATGTGGACCAAGAATCAATTTCAAATGAATTCCAGAGCTTTCTAAGTTGACAATGTTTCCAAGTGTCAGAATATCACCCAAGTGGTCTTTAGAATCTGAGTTATAGTTTGAATTTGATGTTATAGCCGACTCTAGAAGATAATTAATTGGATTGGTATATATATATATATATATATATAATACATCTTATCATATCCAAAGATAAGTGAGTAAAAAGCAAGAATAAAAATGAATGTGAATTAGAAGACAAAGGCTACAAGCAGTATAAGGGAAAGCAGAGTCTCATCTATCACAACAAGGTGATCAATTCTACAAAAAAGGAATCTCATATAGAAAACCACATTGAAGATTAGAGATCTGCTACTAGTTCATCCTAACAGGTGCATCAGTCAAATCCTCTAGCAAGGTGGACTTAATAGTCTTATGCTAAATCTCCTAACCAAATGCATACTTTGCTATATTGTATAAATCCTTTCACAAGGTGGACCTAATAGTCCTTATTGCTCCTAACAAGGAAGATCACCAAACATGATCATTGTAAACCTTAATATGTCAACTTTATACTGCAATCATAAATCTTGTGGCTATCATCCCCATCCCAGTTTTACTTTCTATTTGGAAATTTTTTGGGTTACCAAATATTGTGTCAAATGTTATGAATGTTTTATTTCTTTTAGTTTTTCATGCACAAAATTAGATTAGAGTAATTTATGAAGGATTAATTGGTGAATAGAAGTTAAAGTTTTATTGCTTCTTGATTCTCCCCCCTTGCTCAGTCACTTGGGCCCTCATACATTTCTAATAATTGGTATCAAAGCTTTTGGTTCTCACATCAAACGTTTAGCATCTTGACAAAAGATTAAAAGAAATGGAAGTGTACAAACTAGAGAAAGCTATCGAGAATAAAAAATTGGATCTACAATTGGCCATGGAATAATTCAAAAAAATGAAGGAGCAACTCTCTCAATCCTTGAAAAGAAGAAAAGATCTAGTAGCATAGATGAATGACATTCTCTACATTGATGAAAGAATTGAAGAAATTTTCCAAGATAGAAGTTTAGATGAAGTTGATGCAGCAATTAAAGATCTACTTAAAAGGAATCTTACTCTTTCTAAAGAAGTCAAAAAGTTGAAAAGAGAAAAAGAAATTCAATTAGTTAGAATGTGTAAAGAGATGGAAGAAAAGGACAAAGCCAAAGAAGAGAAAAGATTGCTAACTAAAAATATAGAAGAAAAGAACAATGAAATTCATCACCTATCTCTTCAGCAAGAAGACTTGATCAATCAAATTAACTGTTCAAATCAAGAGCTTATTAACTTGAGGACAAAGAATGAAATTTTATAGAATGATCTCAACATAGAAAAGAAAACCAATGAGAGGATAATGAAATCTCAAGAAAGCATAAATCAATCGGAAGGGAAAACTCAATTTAAATACAAAGGTAAAGAAGGATTAGGCTATAAAGATGAAGGTTAATCATCTCAACAAGGAGCTCAAAAGAACAAAAAACCTACTTGTAATCATTGTGGAAAGATAGGGCATACATCAAACAAGTGTTGGAGCAATGGGAAATCAAAATTCAGTGGAAAATGTTGTAGTTGTAAAAAGTTAGGACATAAAGCAAGTGAATGCACAAAGAAATGTAAATTTGAAGGAAAGTGTTTCAATTACAACAAACAAGGGCACAAATATTCAGAATGAAAGACAAAGAAATGGAATCCAACATAACAAATTGTGAAAGCTATGTTTGGCTGGGATTATAGCACATGGTGTAGATGTCACTATTGTGGTGAGCATAGTCATATTGGAGAAAATTGCATAAGAAATCACATGAGGAAGTGAGACCCTACAAAGAGATGTTATGTATGTATAGAACTTGGACATCTAGCTAGAAACTGTATGAACCGAGGTAAAGTTGAAGATGAGAAAAAAAAAGGCCAACAAAATCAAAAGTCAAATGAGGCATCAATGGATAAATAAGTCTCCAAAGAATACAAATCAAAGTCCTAAAAATGTTGACACCCAAGTCAATCAGCTGGTAACTCAACCATTTCAAACTATTTAGCCATGGAGATCATTGAAACTATGATTCAAAGGAGTCATCTCATATAATTTGTTGTCATGACAAGATTTTGTTAAATTTCTATGATTAATACCTATACTTATAATGAGGGGGTAACAATGGGTTTCAGGTTTCAATACAAAGTTTCTCTTAGTGACCATAAATAAAATCTAGATTTTATATCTTAGACTCCTTCTATCCAATGAAATATTAGTGTACTTGCAGTCACATGGAATTCTATCTATTGTGTGTGTTTTCTCATATGGTGTTTGTGGTATTATGCTATTGAAATTATCCTAGCTATAAAGAATGTTTGAATCTGATGTCATAAGTATACATTCATGAACTTGACATTGTAGATTTAAAAAAAAATAGTATAAATATATATTTTATAGGAGTTTTGAGTTTCAAACAATTGTCTCAAGTTTCATAGTAGAAACTATCAACTCAATAAAAAATTATAGAATCTAAAGACTAGCCATATTGAGGATGAAAAAACAGTGTACAATAGCTTTAGCCAAATTTTGTTTGTCATGGATACAATTTCTACATGATGAGGACAATTAGATGTTATGAAGGAAGTTTCATTTTTAGTTTGTGAGGTAACTATGATTGTAAAGAAGGATACCGAGGTGGTAACAAGGGGTTTCAAGTGCCAACCTAAAGCTTCTCTTAGTGACCATAAAAAATGTCTGGATTGTATAACTTAGACTCTTGCTATCCAATGAAATATCAACTTACTTGTTGTTACATGGCTTTCCATTTATTGTGTGTATTTTCTTATATGGCATTTGTGGTATTATACTATTGAAACTATCCTAGCTAGAAAGAATTTTTGTATGTGATGCCATATGTATACAATCATGAACTTGATATTGTAGCTTGAAAAAAAATAGTGTCAATGTCTATTTCATAGCATGTTAGAGTTTTAAGCAACTATCTTTGAGTTTCCTTGGTATCGAATCTGAGGATTAGCCTTATCAAGGATGAAGTAGTAGTAGTTTTAGCCAAATTAGATGTTCTGAAGGAAGCCCCATTTTTAGTTTAGGTAAATATGAGTGTAAAGAAAGATTTTGAGCCAATTGTTTCTGCCTAAAGGAAGAACTGGTGAAATTACTTCTAGAACTTTAATAGAGAAGAAGATGAACCTGAAACACTTCTTGGTTTGAAAGTATCTAGATTTTCTAGGAAGTGAGGATAAGATACCAATGTATATTTTCTTAAACTAGGAATACCACTGAGAATAAATATACATTTTTTTAGAAATGGCTTCAAAATTCAAGGAAATATTTTTTTATCATAAATAGTGAAGTTAAAAGACTCGACATGTACATGCCTATGGCCAAGTCACAAAAGTCAGCAACACCTATATTAGGAACACTTGAGATTGTGCAACTTTCTTTAAAACTTTTAATCACTTCCACCTGAGTTTCTTAGATTTCATACACCCTCCAATCAATACTTGAATGTTTGTAGGAATGCTAAAATTTTGGGAAGAGTGGTCATCAGGTTTATGAATTATATTGGATTATATAAATAAAATATTCATTATGTATGATATAGCATGCTATTAGTTAAATGAAGTATTCATGCGCTACTAACCAAATCTAGGAATGGTAATGGAAGGAAACCTATTAATTTTTTAATTACATGTGGTTGGTAACAAAAATTTATGTAGAATTTTATACGTTGGAATGCTTCTATATTCCACACACATTGTTCAATTATAGATTACACATGCGAATTTATAGAAAATGGTCCTCGCATATTATAGGAAAATTATAATGATTCCCTTACATGATGGGACAACAAATAATTGAACTCTAAGTTATCGATTCAAGTGTGAGAATTTTGTGTGGGGGTGCAAAATTTTTTGGGGTTTGGGACGTGTTTGGATGGATTTATGTGTGTGTGTGTGTGCACATACATGCACACATGCAAAAAATTTACAAAATTAAATAATTTGATTGTATGAATACTTCATAATTGATTAAGGTAAACATTAAATGCCAATTAATAGATCACAAATATTCAAATTGGAATAACTAATAAGCCATCATATACATAAATCAACGTAGGTAATCCTTTTGTATAATTTTTTTTGTAATTGTAATCTTACAAAATTTCATATTATAATGTTATTTTTGTTAAGGTTTTGGACTTTATTTGATTATTTTACTGATGCTTTTGTCACAATTTGATGCTTAGGGAAAGGAAAAAGAACATATTACACAAGAGCAATTAGTTGTTGATATGACAGCCATAGTATTATGTGATGACGACATCACATATACCAGTGACCCTATAAGCATGTGTAAAATGAGCCTCAAAAGAATCAATCTACAAATTTGTGTGCTTGTGATGGATCCAAATACAATCAAAGAGAAAGAGGCAACAAGAAATGAAATGTGTCAAAGAGCACATTATCTAGAAGTAAGAATCACTAAATCTTTAGCTAGAACAATAGTTCAATAAAGCTTTATATTTTATACTAATTTATGGATCAGGAAACAAAATATGTATGTGAACATGTTACAATAGTTTTTGAGACCTTACTGATTTGTTCCACCTGACAAGGGTACCAATGTAGCTCATATAGGTATTTGATTTTAATTTTTAATTATCAAAAAGGACATTATTTTTTTCATGATTATTATTGACAATTTCATATTACTGTTGTCATATTTTTGCAATCTATATTTTGAAAAGACGATACATTATGTGTGTGTGTGTGTGTGTGTGTGTGTGTGTGTATAATAATATATTATTTTGTAGGTCCTAATGACGTGCATATGCCTCCTTCTATGAGTCTGGCCAACACTCTAAGATTTCTAACTACAACATCGGCAATAAGGAACATGCAAACATCCACACTTGCTACAACTAGAGTTAGTAAATCCTTGTTTTGATACATTTTTTTATGTGTTATATGTGATTTTATTTGTACTTTCTTGTTCATTTGATCATAGTATGACATTGATTAACTTTGTGCACTAACAAGTAGACCTTCTCACGATCAGAGAACAAATACCATTACTAGTGATAGTTTACCAGCCTTTCCTAGAGCAACCTATGTTACTTCTACTAGATCACTAGAGGCATCATTGTTGATGGATGAAAAATATATGATTCCATTAAAATTGCCTAAGTATCTAGGTCCTTTAAAATTGTAATTATTTAGAGTGTAATTGTAGTTTACTTATTCATAACTCATTTTTTACTAATGACCTCGTGATGATTTTGTAGGAAATGGTTTTTTTTATGAAACTTTTTATGATTTAACATTGAAGATATTTGGTCCCACATTATGTAAAAGGTACGTACCTTCATATAATTGGTTACCACATTTTTCCAATCATCCATTTGTTGTAATATATTCAAGGTACATAGCTTGAACTAAAAAAAAATCCAAAAAAAATATTTTTTGTTAAAAGATGGAATGAGCAGGGCCCTAAATTAAAAGATCAACTTATAAAATCTCTAGAGGATCTCTTTGGTCAAAATATTCTGAATAGAGTCAAAATTCTTTAAAAAGCTTCCAAACATCTAAAGACTACGAGAGACCAATACATAAGGGCTCTAAAGCTCAACCCAAAGTATGAGTGTTCTCCTATGGTTCCAAAGCTAGAGTGGAATGAAATCATTGAAGATGCAAAAGGGATAAGACTAAGAAATAAAGGATTTACCCACCACCCAAAAAAAATAGGTATGTGGTAGAATTAAGAAATATAGATTCCAGCAGCCAAAGAAATATAGAAGATTCTAGTGAATCGATTCACAGACACATAAATAGGCCTAATGAATAATAATAGAAATTGAGAACTTCATGAGAAATAATCTATTTGATGTTAATTTTGAACAATGATAACAATGTGCATGACATTTCACTATAGCCTTCTACTATTGACACAGATCCCACACCTAACGAAGGCCTTGAAGTGCATCATAATTATAGAGGTACATAGTCAATTTCTATTAAAAATTAATTATGTAATTATTAATAAAATTTAACATCTTAAATTGAAATTGGTGTAACCTTTATGTGATAATTTTTGAGTATGCAAAACATCACAGTCACAGAGTCAAGCCTCGTGTTAGTGTTGAACATGTTGAGGTTGGGGATGAAAAAAATTTGATAGTAGATGATGTGGCACTATCAGATAAAGAAAAATCCCTATTATGTTCTTTAGATTAATGAAATACTTATAATTTTTTTTTAAATGTTTAGAATTAAACCCATTTATTTCTTATTGCAGGGGCGCATCAATCGTGCCCTCGAAAAAAGAAGAGGAAGCCTCATGTCATAAGATCACAACCACAAGAGCCACAGGAGAATATCGAAGATAGTCATGATGTTCCTATTAGCCTTTATCTTTGAAAAAAGAAGAAATGAATGTTAAAAACCTTGTTTGATGATGAATGTGTTGATGATTTTTTTATGAATGTTGCTTATTAATAAATTTTATGTCATATTATTGAATATTGCAATGTGATTATAATGATTGACATGTTCATGAATAATTGATGAATTTTAATATGTATTAATGAATTATATGGCATGTTAATGAATGTTATGTGAATATAATGATTTACATGTTCACAAATTATTGATGAATGTTTATACATATTAATTAATTGTATGTCATGTTAATGGATGTTATGTGATAATAATGATTCAATGATATAGTTTTTAAATGAATGAATGAAATATTTACTTAGTTGTTAATGGGTAATTTAGAGTGATTATAGGGGAGAAAGGCCAAATGAGCTTCCACTTTCATGTGGTTGGCCTTGCTAAGTAGAGAATATGAAATGATTCTTGAAACCAAGTGAAGTTCAAACTAAACCTATCAAAATTAAACACCAATTTATAGTCCCATCATTGAGTGGATAGAGGACTTCACCATAGTTAGTAACGACTATCAGTTCTTCCATGATGATGTAGATGTGTCTAATTGACTCCTTTTTCCATAACCAAACTCCACCTAACACACTTTTCTCAACTTTATAATGAAGCCCTTTACAACACTCAAAAATTACCTTATTTTCCCAACATGGTTTCTCAGTCCTAAATTGTTTGAGCTTGCTCGTTTCTTTTCAAGGTCTTAGAGGAAATACAATAAGTTCTAAAAAACTTGGTTTTGATCTATAATAAAAAATCAAAATGATCCCAAACTCCCTTTCTCTACTAATTTCTAAAATGGTTGGTTACTTCCTACTAGCCCTTTGCAATTAGCCCTCCAAATAAGGTTTTTGGGCTTTAATTTACAAAATTTCTTAACAACCTAAAAACCTAAACACCATTTAGGTTACTCATTTTGACATTGCATAGGATTTTAGAGGTTTGACTTCCTAACTTAGTTTGTACAACACAAATCCCAAAATGGAGGGTTCTTAAGGGCTTTGAAGCCTTTCTTGGTTGTATGCATCAAATGAATTTGTAACACCCTTCAATGGATCAATGGAACCTTACCATTTCTATTTAAGTACCTCCTTTCACTTCTCTTTCATGTGCAAAAGAAACCATGCAATTATCTTGCTTCCTATACATTTGGTAGGCACATTTCCTCATTCATCTCTAGCCAGATTGACCATCAACCTACCTAGGCCTTGTTGGAAAAATTCACAAAATGACTGTCACTAACTCTAACCTCAAAAAATTTATTCTACCTCCTTTCTCCAAGGTTTCATGAGCTTTTAACCATGGTGATAAGAGTTAGACTGCATTTTGTTAAAATTATCAAGTTACAAGGAAAAACTAGTAGCACTTAGCATATTGAATGGAATATATACAAAAATCAATGGAGGGAAAAAAATACCTATGGAATAAAAATGCTAAAAATAATATGTAACTCCTATTTACAATGAAATTTCCCATTCAATCTAAAAAACACGTGAACAACATGTGAATACAATATTTTTACTATCAAAAACTCAGTTTGGTATCCAGTTTGAGAAAATCCTTGTCTCCAACTCGTACAAATACCTTTGAAAAGGCTTATATGTGATTTCAACATAATTAAAAACTAAAGGAAGGTGAAAACTAACTATTATTTGATACATCCTAGACCTATTTTTCTAAGTTGCAACACTACAACTTTTCAATTTTAGCAATTTTTGCAAAGTTGACATTTGCATGAAAACTTTTGGCTTCCTTGACACCAATGGAGGAAAAATGCATGTCTTATGGTGTTTCAAAACTTATTGCACCTCACTCCACCTTTCTTCATGCTTGTGACCATATTGTGTTTGTTTGACCACCTTTGTGTTAAAGTTGACGAAAGATCAACCCCACAGCTCGTGAGAATCACCTACATGTAAACAACTATCATAGAAAGAGAGAAGAAAAAGATATGGAGGTAGGAATTTCTAGATCCATAGATGAGACATTCTTGATGAGGAAAAAAAAAAAGATTTCTATTATCAACAATGAATTGGTTATTACAAAGAGAGATTGTCCTTATAAAGGAGACTGAAATCGTAAAAAGGTCTAACCTAGTTTGCATCATAATAACTAATAAAAGAATTATGCCTAAATTTTATCTTAAGTAGACTAGAGTTAAGTAGAAAAAATATAATGACTCTAACACCCCCCCCCCCCCCATAAGATAAACTTTGGGAGTAGCTCTAAACCTAGAAACTACTATTGCAAGTAGATTTGGGTCCCAACAACAAAGCTTGATGAGGTACCCAAGAACAACCAAATATTTGTAAAGAGGAGAAATAGAGAAAACAACATGGAAAATAACCCTACTCCAAAAAGAGATGGAAAAATATTCTGAAAACACTAGTCAAGGACAGAAGAAGCCTCCAAACTAGGGAATGTCCCAAAAGATAGGAACAAAAGATGATCATGATGAACACCACTAAAGTATGTAGAAGCTACAAAGCTTTTTCAAAAGTAACTGTTGCTCTGAAGAATCTCCACTAAAATAGAACTTGACCAAGTAGAGAAATCTACATTGAATTAGGAGGCACACAAAGGCAAAAAACTAAAATACAAATGGCATGAAACACTAAAGCCTTAAGGGTTGATCAACCAAACCAAGGAAGTGTGAGAAACAAAGAAGAACCCCCCTAAGAACTGGGAACTGGAAAATGTGCCAAAAGAACTACATGTCAAGGAACCATGATCAAGATGCACAAAAGATTACATATTGGTGTACTAAGGTGATCAATTTCAAACATGTCTTGAGGCTAATCTCACGGAAGTGACACTCACTAGACAAAGGAAGATGGCAAAACATCAACCTCCCATGGCACTTTAATCTAGAGTATTGCATGTACAATAAGGAATAAGATATGGTGAGTCCCAAGAATACAATAATCTACATGACTTTCCTCATATGAAACTACTTGAATCAGAAGGAAAAACAAGGAAAAAACTTACTAAAACAAAAATACAAATGAAAAATGGCACTTTATCTTAGTGTATTTGCAAGAATGCATACAAATGATATCTACATAGACTAGAAGAGACATACAACTAATACAATAGATACTACAAGTCATGACAAATCATCAGAAGCAATAAAATTGATTCCCAAACTTGAAACAACCAAGATATCCACCAGAATGGAAAAATGCAAAAGACTAAATAGAATGTGCCTGGAGAAGAATCTAGAAAAACAACTAGCATCACTAAAAAGAGATCAGGTAGACCTTTCCAAAGATATTAAGAATTCCCAAATTAGAAATCAAATGCTCAAGATATGTCTCTCAAACTACAAGATTGTACCCCTGACTTTGATAGCAAAAAAAACATCAAAAAAGAATAAAAAATTAAAACTTACTATACCACTATGACAAGCTTAGAACTAGCTTTCCGATGATATACCATTTTTGGAAAACAAAGTCTATGAACCCCAGATATGAGAAAAAAATGAAGGTAGGTCCAAAAAGAGCCTGAAGAGGTGATAGAAAAGCTCATGTAGTGCTGACATCAGCAATTGACAAGCCCAAATTTAATGGGAAAATGGTCATCAAGGGAAAAAAATGCCATAAAAATGACCAGTTTAGAAAATATACTTGCTAGAAAAAATATCCTAGTGTGCCAAAGAACAATAGTAGAGAGATAAGCTAGTGTCGAAAAACAAAGCCTAGTGGCCATGGAAATGTTTGATTATAGGAAAAAGGTATGTGTTAAATCATACAAAAAATCCATGCAAAGGAAAAGAAACACCTTCAAAAATCTCATAAACTACCAGTACATTGTAAGAAACCATTTTTAGAGGCAAATCTGTTAGTGTAGAAGTCAAAAAAACTGAATCTGCCAACCCAAAAGGAGTCTAAAAGCCCAAAAATGTGGGGCTTGATCCTATCAAACAAGCAAAAGTCTTCAAACAATTTTTTATGACTGCATGTGGTAGAGAAGAGGCTAACATGTCATGAAGAATACTCATTGTTGACATGGGCAATGACATTCTCCTCCAAATCGGGTGCTCAACAAACCATTAACCAATCCAAGTATAATCGATGCCCTTTAATCTTCTAATATATGCAAGAGAAACCATGTCAAATCCATTGATGTGGGGCAAGAGGAGATAGGCCCAAGTTGGGTAGAAAATTCACATTCATCTAACTCCACAAAAGAGCTCAAGAAAGGCTTGTTATCTTTGATAACTAGTAGCCAATAACAATTTGTACACATAGTCCAACCCACAAATAAGTATCAAGTCACTATCATTACACAAGGCAAAGTGGATATTATGCATATAGAGGCCACCAAGTGAGGTAGAGCTGATTTGAGGGCTCACCTAGATGAAGTGGATGGGACCAAAGTCAAAGCAAAAAAATGCCTACAATTAAGGCATTGAAAATGGTTGTGACTAAAGAATTTGCAGTCATGAGCACAATAATCCATGCACTATCTCCTTAATTGTAAACCATTATTTTTCTTTTCTTTCCTTTTTAGCTCATTCACAAAGCTAATCAAAAAATTTCCTCAAAACCTTGCTCACATCTTCATTCAATTCACTAACCAAGTGGTGCCACATGCCCTCATAAATCTCAAGTGTCTTATCCTCACTCTTAGATTTCTCATAAAAATTCCTTGTTCACACTAAGGTCAATTTGCTTATTAGTGACTCACACTTAATCAATATAGAGTTGCTACCAAGCTATCAAACCTATGTATAACTCATGCCATGTATAGCAGTATCTATCGAGTTGTTCAATACAAGTGATGGAAACACTAGTGTTAATCAAGCTCCATAATGTCAATCGAGTTACATAGTGTTAACCATTTTCTCCAATGTTTACCAAGCCCATAGTGTTAATGATGTGAATCTAGTGTTGACCAAGCCATGGAGTGTCAATAAAATGATTTATTATATGTTGAGTTTTGTAGTGTTCATCGAGTCACACAGTGTTGACCGAGCTCAAGCTGCTTATAATTGATCAGTATGAAACAATCTTCTTCATCAACCGAGTGCTAGAAGATGTTGAGTGTTGGTACTGGTTGTCGAGTATTAGAACATCATCAAGTTTTTCTTAAAAACTTGAGCTACAACATTTAGGTTGACTTTGTGGATTTTGGTGAAACATGTATTGTAGTTGACTCCAGTAAGTTGTGATTTGGATTGGTATATATGTAATGCATTGTATCATATCCAAATAAGAGAAATAAATAGTATATGATGAGAAGAAGTGTGAATTAAGAAGGCTATAATTAGTATAAGGGACAACAAAGATCTATCTATCATAGCAAGGTGATCATTACAATTCAAGTAATCACAACCAACAATTTAGAGTTGTAGATCAAAGATCAGCTACTAGTTCATCCTAATAGGTGTATCATTTAAATTATTTAACAAGGTATTATTAATAGTCTTATGATAAATCTCTTAACTGAGTGCATACTTCACTATATGTTTGTAAATCCTTTCATAAGGTGGACCTTACAATCCTTATTTCTCCTAATAGGATAGATCATTAGAAGTGATCAATTGTAAGCCTTAACAGGTTAACTTTATACTACAATACTAAAGCTTGTGGGTATCATCCCCACCCCAGTTTTAGTTTCTATTTGGATGATTTCTTGGTTACCATATCTTGTGTCAAATTGCTATGAATTTTTATTTTCTTTCATTCTTTCATGCATGTAATCAAGTCAAAATATTATATGAAGGATTAATTGGTGAAATAAGATTAAGTTTTATTGGTTCCTAATTCACCCCTCCCCTCTTAGTAACCTTTCCTACCTCATATTTCCAACAATTGGTATCAGAGCATTGTGGTTCTCATAGAAGAGGTTTAAGAGCTTGAGAAAAAATCAGAGGCAATGGAGGTATACAAGCTAGATAAGGTTATTGACAATGAAAAGGTGGATCTTGAATTGGCCATTGGGCAACTAAAGAAAGAAAAGGAGCAACTATCTCAATCATTGAAAAGAAGGAAAGATCTTGCAGTTCAAATGAATGACAATCTCTATACTAAATAAAAAATTGAAGATATATCCTGAAAGAAATTTAGATGAAGCTGATGAATTAATCAAAGACCTATTAGAAAAGAATTCCAATCTTCAAGAAGAAGTTAGAAAGTTGAAAAGAGAACAAGAAATCCAATTAGTGAGATTATGTGAATTCATGGAGGAAAAAGAAAAAGCCGAAGAAGATATAGAAGAAAAGAAGATTTAAATTCCACTTGATGGGAATTTTATTGTTCTTTTTTCAAGCATTAAAGGCTAAACCAAGTGGAATTTACCCTATCACCGAGTGAGTAAATGTACCAAGAATTAATGGTGATTGAGAAGAGGAAACTTGTTAATAGGGAGAAATTGAAGGCATTATTTTCAATGTGAATTTCTAGAGTTATTAGTGCAAAAAAAATTTAGAGCCCTTGAGAAAATTGAACATTTTTTGTTGAAGGATTTTCAAAGTTTTAAGAAAGCCTACCGAGCATGGCATCTTTGAACAACAAAAACAAGAAAGGGTTTGAAATGTTGGTTCAAGGAGTTGATTGCAAGGCACCAAACTTCAAGTTGAATCTAGAAATTGTAGAAGCACTTGACCTAGCTGGTGCAAAATCACAAATTCTACCTAAGGTATTATCATTGTTCTATTCAAGAGCTAGGCATTCATGAGATGAATGAAGAATTGAACAACTTATGTGTGAATGGAGTTTTAAAACTTGAGCATCATTATTTGGAAGGGAAGGGATTGACACACACATCACATATGTCAAGAGACTTCTAGGTGAAGTGGATAAGATCTATCCCGAGCCATGTGCATAATGGATAGTTATGATTGGAGCAACCTACTCAATTAATGAAGAAAATGATTTACAAAATCACTAGTGTTCCTATCTTGAACCAAGCCAAAATAAGCAAAACACTAGGTTAGGTTAAACTAGCAAAGCGAACTCTTGTAGAGTGGGATGGAAGAGGAATGAAGATAAGAAAAATCATAGACATAAAACTAAAGTTTGGAATTCACACGATTACTCATAAGATCTACAGCTCTAGTCATCTCAACAATGTTTCATGTGAGGTAGTTGATATGACTCTCAAAGTAGTGAAGAATAACATGAAATTTGACCTTGTTAAATTGTTATTGAATTAGTTCAATAAGAACATGGAGAGAATCAGAAGTTCCAAGAACAATCTATTTAATTTTGGTTCACTCTTGACTTGTTTATTCTTCTTTGTGCAAAAATTCTTCCCTTCTAAAGGTACAGTAGTATGGAGAAATGATGTCCCTATTTTATATCAAATAAATGAATATATAGTAGAAATGGGTGAAAACTTTGATAGCATGATGGACAACTACTTTAAATCATTCAAAGAGAAGATACAAAATAGATATAGGATACCTAAGAAGCTTGTAGAAGACTATAAGGATGATATCTATTTCATGATGGACTATGAAAAAGTGTATATTCAAGTAGTCAGACCTAGAGTGGCATGGGTTAAGCCTCTGGAGTATGAGATTAACATTAATGACACCAAAGATATCATTGATTCACTTTTGAATGAGCTTGTGGATCCTAAAGTGCCTTATTTTGGGACTTATGAAGAAGCCAAGGAAATGGAACTTGAAATTAAGCTTCCTCAAGTAGTTGACAAAGGAAGAAAGAGGATAGCAAAACTAAGACAAGAAATTTCTACTCTCCTTCTAACAGAAGGAAAAGGTGATGGCGTGGAAGAAGATGATGCAAAGGATGAAGATGAGGAAACCAAATCTAAGGAAGAAGATCCTATAAGGAAGAAAATTAAGGTTATCATAACCAGACCTACCAAGTCATCCCCTATTGTATTCACAAGAAGGGAACCAAAGTCTACGAAGAAATTGAAGCTAGGTGAAGAGGATGCTGAGCATATAATCTTCAAAAAACCAACACCTACACTTCAAGGAAAGTTAAAGAAATTGGAAGAAGGAATTGACATGGCATGTTTCAAATTCCTCAAATATTAATCAAGGAATACATATGAGAAAAGATATATTGAAGATGCTATTATGACAAAATTAGGAAAATGGAAGTATTTTCCTGATGAGTTTACTCAGCAAATTCCTAATGAGCTTATGGAAGAAATCAAACCTAGATGGGAGCATGTAAAGAAGACTACAAAAGACATCTTTGAACATACTCTAAGGCAACTCATGTTGAGTCTTAGTGAAAAGGAGGTGAAAGAATATTTAAAGGAGAATGAACAAAAGTTCACTCTCAAGATGAACACATGCAAGATACTTCTTAAAGACATAGAATATGTAGTGTAGGCAGGTACAAACACACATAAGAACATCTACAAAATACATCAACTTAGTGATTTTTTTGTTCATGTTAATGAAAAAGATAATGATTATGATGAGGAAGAGGATGTAGAAATAAAAGATGATGAGATTGATGATGTCAATCTAGATGATGAGGAGGAGGAACAAGAAGCTACTGGAGGAAGTCTTCTAGAGATTTAAAGTATTGAGGAAATTGATATTGAGAAGATTGCAGTAGTAGTAATGGCCTCATTTACTCATTCTCTGAGAAAAGCCTTAGAGAAATCTAGCTTAGAGAAATTTTATACTGAGTTGGTTATGGGTACCACTGCAACACCAAGCACCCAACCAAGCTCAAGACTTGTCTAGCTGAGTATTACACTAATTGAAGTGGCCAAAAATTTATCTACCATGCAACAAGTTCCTTCTTCATCATGTTTAATCATGTAGCAACAAGGTACTTTGACTATTAGTTCCATATCTACATTTTTTTTTAGCCCCTCATTTTCTACTATTATTTCTATTCTGCATATGTCCATAACTAGTAAAATGATAGTTGAGAACAATTCTCAATTGAGCATTGAAGTTTTAGATTAGGGTAAGGTTAAGGAAGAAGAAATTGATCTAGATGAGAATATAGTTATTCCAAATTGGGATATCTCTACTTTCACTCCTTATCAAATTAACACCATTGGTAAATTATTGCAAAAGAGAGCTAAGCAATAGAAGCTTAGAGAAGAGAAGAGAAAGGAAATCCATGTGCTTGAAGATATAAAGAGCATGTTTTGAAATGTACTAATTATTGAGGTTGATAGTGTTGGTGTTTTGAAATGTTACACTTAAAATTATCCCGATGAGAAAAGAATACATCTAAGGTTAGCTAGTTCCCATCTATAACATACTCTTTCAGACACTAGGAAAATTATAAGGTTGGATCCTTCTTCTACTTTAGGCTCTGCAAAACCTAGGTGGTTGGACATATAGATTCTTCATATGGTACCAGCATTCAAAGCATACATTGAATCTAAAACAAAGTAGATAGAACCCTTATATCTTATGTACTTATGCAAAGATCATAGACATGAAATAGCTAATAACATGACCTAAGAAATTGATAAGCTAAGTGAGGGCATCCTTTTAGCTCTTAAATGGAAAGGGAAATGGATGATTATAAGTTTGATTTTAGAAAATCCTCAAATATGCAACAATAAGAATAAGTTGATATTGTAGCTGATCAATGCCTTATCTATTGGGAAATTCCATAAATCACACACATACATATATGATACTAGTGACATATTCCATATATCAAGATATTAGATCTATCTTATCACTTTTTGAATTAGACATCAATGTTCATAGAGACCTCATTCTCATGAAATATCCTTCTCAAATAACTATCAACCCTGTCAAATACATCAAGCATTTACTTGGCCCATTATTCCAATAGCAAAACATACCAAACATACAACCTTAAGGGGATGTAAATGGGTCTAAGTTCTTTGAGCCTAAATCAAAAAACATTGTAGATTGTAGAGATAGGAGACAAGAATCAAAATGAAACTAAGAAGATTCTTTATCATTATATTCATTTCTTTGAAAAAATACATTCAAGATGCATGTAAATAACTTTTGAAACCACTAAATAGATCAGAACTATCTATGTTAGCTTTATTTATTGTTGTTCATACAAGAGTGAAAGTTGAAGAAAATGGATTCACAGTCATGATAGAAGTTTCAACCTAAGTGGAACCATCATTGTGGTATCACAATAGTGAAAAACATCCAAGAAACCGGAACCCTATGGTCTCATAGTAAAAATTGGAACCCTTGTACAATGAATTAGAAAGAGAAAGATATAGGAAAGGAATGAAATCCTAGATTTGATCTACAAGTGACATGTGTCCACTTGAATCTTCATTCCCTAATGTTGCAAAGCATCTCTCATCTTTCTACAACTCAATCAGAATAAAATCTCATCATTTTTCTCTAGCAAACTGAAAATAACATCAAATATGCATCTAAAATGTTGATAAAACCTTCACTAAATTGATTTGGAGGTGACAAAATCTTCCCCTAACTACATTTTTACTATCTCTGATGTTCACCCAGTTCACCATTTCATCAAAAATCAAATCTAAACTGATATACCTAAACTAGACTTAAAAATGGGTACCTAGTACAAAACCTTGCATAACTTGAACTAATGGCTTTCTATGTAGAAACAAACAACAAATATGGATAATTCACTCTCTCCTGGTTTCGACGATATATAATAGTGTTATGTTGGCATATCAAGAAAATTCCTATTGACAAGAGCAAAAACACATCTTTAAACGTTGGTGAGGTAGATCAA
This sequence comes from Cupressus sempervirens, assembly GCA_028749045.1. Lineage (NCBI taxonomy): Eukaryota > Viridiplantae > Streptophyta > Pinopsida > Cupressales > Cupressaceae > Cupressus > Cupressus sempervirens. Next base: position 785,099,918 of record CM053793.1, read on the forward strand.
TTTATAGCGCAAGTTAGGATAATGTCACCTTCCCTCAAGTCAAAAATAGCTCCAAGCTCACTACAGACCAACATCTAAACCCCACATTTAGGACTTCTCTTTTTCTTTTCAAGACTAAATGAAAAACCATTTAGATTTAGTTTTAGCAAAGATATATCCCTAACGATTTTACATCTTGTCTTGTGCAATGAAATCCAATTTAAAAAACATCCATCTTCTGAAGCATTTATCAATTATATGGCAGCATTCTACTAATGATTGATTTCAACAATCTAAAAATCACCTAAATAACACTTAAAATGATGACACTCATATTTCAACATAACAACCCCTATACCATTCAATTCCCAGCTAAATGCTCACCAAAACATTGCCAGTCCCTTTGTCACTTTGTTGAAATTCTAGTCTCAATTATAGAAATTTTTCATGTTTTGTTTTGATGCTCCTAATTGAAAGAAACCTCATATTTACTCTATTACTATATTTTATGATATATGCAACATATGCTCTCAATCATGATGAAAAGTAAAGCATCTGATAGAATCAGTCGGGCGCCAAATTGGACCCGGCCAAAAAAATTCAAACTGAAAAGCCTAATCCTTCAAATTGATCTAATGAACAACTGGAAATGATTAAAATCAAATTTTAAGCATTGACTCATCATTTAAAACTCATTTGACCTTTTTCTACAACTTGTCAATTTCATGCTAAGGGGTCCTATGACTAGCCTTAAAATTTGACCAAAACACCTTATTGAACCCTGAAATCAGATATACTAGTTATCTATTCCACATTCTCTTACCATATCAAGATCTTGTCTCATGGAGACACTAGAGTCAAAAGCTATTGATCGTCAAAGTTGTCTTCTCAGAACTGCCTGCAAGAAAACATGTCAAAAAATAATAAAACGTGTTTGATTTTGGCTTTAGAAATAGGTCTAATTGACACTTGAGGGCATGAAAACTAGGACACTTGTTCACTATCATGAGGAGAATATAATTTTGTAATTTGGGCTCATGATGAATAACTAGGCAAAATTAATGAATGGTCAAAGTGCACTACTTGGATTTGTAGAACTGGAAGCAATGGTATAAAATTGATTTTCACCAATGTAATGGACCTGAGAAAGTATGCAGACATATTTTCCAAGACTTGCAAACTACCACACTTAAAGAATTTTTAGATTAGAACACAATAGTAAAATCTATTCGATCTCATCCATCGCAGATCCAAAGTTATGACATCCCAAACAAGTGTACTAATCAATTTGCATTTTATGACACCATTAAAACTTTACAAATTGCATATGGAATTGCATTTGAAATTTGATCAAACAGATTTTTCATAAGCTCAAAATTGAAAGAAAATAAATCTTCGACCTCTAGAATGCATTGCAAAAGGAATTCTCGCATTCTAGTCAACTGGGTCAAAGTTATAATTGGCTAAATAGGGCTTCCCAGAATTTTGAACAATTTACATCAGCATGACAATAGTAAACAACCAACTTTGAGGGATTCAAAACCTAGACAAAACATGTCAAAAAAACTTGAAATCTAAAGCATAGGTTCTTTTATATTCCTACTAAAAATTTCCAAAGTAGCAAGTCTTAAAACATAACTTGGTGAAAGATATTCAATTGCAAACAAGGCTACCTATGGTTTGACACTTAGGCAAAAATGCAAATTTGGACATTGCTCAAAATGAATCTTCACAGAATGACTTAGAATGGTCTTTTATCTTCATTGGACAAGTGGATATACTAAATTCAAGGTATTAAAAATATTAAATACCTCTTAGGCCTCAAAAGGATAGCCAAGTACACATGCATTAAAATGTGCAGATAGGGCCCAAAAGCTTGGAATGGTACTCAAATCGAGAAGGTGCTTTTGAGTGCCAATAGTGGCTCTATCTAGGAATTCATGTCCCTTGCAGGCATGGAAAGGATTCAAAATCATTGGAAGAATTAGACCACACACTTGATAGGAAAAACTTCTCTCGAACAACTTAGTGAAAGAAAAAATAACTATTCCTAGATTGTACAAACGATGACCTCAGGCCACTGAACTTCAACAAAACTTCTTACCTCTATCACAGATCTAATTTTCATCTACACTTTCATGAGGTAAGTTGGAAAAATCTCTTCTATCAATTTCACCAATCAGATTAGCATTCTAAAATAATTCACTTAGCAAAATTGAATCTACATCTTTATCCTCATAGCACATGTACATATCAGCATTAATTTCTACATCATGCTCACTATGAGGAAATGAATTAGTATGCTCATGTAAAATAGAATCAATCTTAAAATAGTCATCTACATATCACTGTTGCATGCTATCAACTAGAAATATGGAGAATTCATATTCTACTTTGTTCAAAAATTTGCATGTGTCAAAATTTTGCAACTCATCTTGTGTAACTAGATGTGAAGAGTACATGAAATCTGATTTCTCTTCCTCATTTGTAGTCCTGATACTCATAAAATCAGATTCATCATTCACTAAAACTCCTTTACATTTTTCAAGAAATGGATTCATTACCAAGTCTAAAATTTTATCATTGAATTGCTCACATAAAACTTGCTGATTACTGTCACTGTTTCTTTCCAAAAACTCATTGGAATGAACTTCAAATATTTCAAACTCATCATAACTAGACTCATCAACAAAAAATGGAAACTCAAAATGAGAATTGTAACTTCTATCATTCTCCTTTTCTTCACATGAAACATCAAAACTCATTGCAACATTATCAACATGAAGAAAATTTGGATCAATGTTATATCTTCCCTTAGCAATACTCTCTAGATCAGACAAGTTGTCATGTGTATTGACATTTGATCTATGGTCACACACACCTCCAAGACTTGACACATAATATTCTAAATTTTAATCTCTTTTAGCATCAAACTTTGGGGAAAGGACTTTGTCTTGAGAAGAAACATAACAAGGGAAAACCAAAACATTCATAGAAACATTTGCATACCTTTCACAATCACGAGCTAGTAGTTCTAAAATTTTATCCATGTTCAACAATACTTCATCACAAGTATATTCTCCTAAGATTTGATCATAAGCTAACTGATCCAAAATAATTACAACAATAGTAACATCAGTAAAAGAATCTAAAAAAATAGAATCCTTTTCATGACTTGTCTCATCTTCATTGTAGGATGCCTCATCACTAGGTGCATCATTATAATAATTTTCATTGCAAGAAGAACCATCACTACTACTACTAGAGTGTTCTTCAAATTCAAAAATTTCATCACATGATTCATTTTTAGTTATGTATTCACTTTCCTCATGCTGATTGCAATCATCCAATTCACTAACATTCAAATCCTTCTCTTCACATTCGGAAGACAATTTATCTTTCTCTAAGGATTCATTACATTCATTTTGATTTTTAGCACATTCACCATCATCATTAGAAGTCTCAACATGAATTCTATTATCATACAAAACACTTTCCATCTTCTTGATGTATTCTTCAATTTGCAAAAGATCTTGTAATCTCAAATGTGTTGACCAATCCACTAAATCATGAATAAAGACATCCAGGAAAACAATAGGCCAAGAAGATTCCTTAGATCTTAAATCAAAATGAAACTCCATGAGTGCTGATTTGAATTTTACATAAAACTAATAATCTCCTAGACCTTGAACACTTCTAATCATATTTCTTATGAAACTAACAATCTGATTTTGGAGTTCTTTTTGTATCTCTACAATATCTTTTGGCACATCTTCATGACTTGGTAAACTAATTTCAGATTTGAGATCTGTTCAATCTTGAAACAAAGCTTCTACCTCTTTATCCTAGTGTTGAAAATCACTGAACAGAGGCAACCACTTTTTAAACATTTGACTTTCATGAAAGAGAAACATGAAAATCAAAAATACCTCAAGTGTTGATGCTAAACTTTGATCTTTTAATTCAACATGGGTGCATACTAAAAATCCTTCACACCACTAATCAAAGCCATGTAGAGTCACCACCTGCTTGAAGAGGAAAGAGAAATAAATATTGTGATTTAATTTTTAACATCTTTTTTTCTTATAATAGAAAATGCAACAACACCTTAAAACTTATCAAGAACTTATACTTCCTCTTCAAGATACTATCAAAAGCTCCAGATCTGCTCAAATACTTGAAAGTCTTTCAAAATATTACAATGAAATCAACTAGGAACATAGTGCTACAAATATTTAGAGTCATCACTCACACATTTGAGAAATAAAACATAATTTGTTACTTGACAAATCTGAACCAAACCTTTAGATGTAGGAGAAATGCAAATCATCAAACCACTCTTGTAGATTTACAAACTTGAAAAAGAGAACACAACATTGTTCATTCTTGAATCTGATTTTACAATAGCACTTTGAAAAAAAAATCCAGTTGAATTGATTCAAGTTGAACACAAGTAACAATACAATTTGCACTCAACCTCAAAGCTACTATTGCAAATGGATAAAACATTACAAGGAGACATTAACCTACAGCAAAGAAATGGAAAAACTTCATGACCTTGTTGTTGTAGAAAATTCTTCCTATTGTATTAAATCTTTTTCAAATTCTCAAGGTTTGTCTATACAAATTCTGAAAATGCAATTTATACTAGAGATTCCAATACTTTTAACAATGAATTTCTTCATAGACTCCCCAGCAAAGTCACCATTTTGTTGGTGTTTTGAAACATTACACTTCAAATTATCCTGATGAGAATATAATACATCTAGGGGTAGCTACTTCCCATCTACAACATACTCTTTTAGACACTAGGCCAACTATAAAGCTAGACCCTTCTTCTACTTCTGGCTCTACAAAACCTAGGCAGGTGGACCTACAAATTCTTCATATGATACCTATATTCAAAGCATACACTAAATCTAAAACAAAGAAGATAGAACCTTTATATCTTTTGTGTTTATGCAAAGATCATAGATAGGAAATAACTAAGAACATGACCTAAAAATTTGATAAGCTAAGTGAGGGCATCCTTTCAACTCTTAAATAGAAAGGGAAATGAATGATTATAAGTTTGATTTCAACAAATGTCCAACTATGCAATAGTAAGAACAAGTTGATCCTGTAGCTGATCAGTGCTTTATCTATTGAGTAGCTCCATAAATCACATGCATACAGCTATGATACTAGTGACATATTCCATATATCAAGATATTAGATCTATCATATCACTTTGTGAATCAGACATCGGTGTTCATAGAGGCCTCATTCTCATAAAATATTCTTCTCAAATAACCAACAACCCTATCAAATACATCAAGCATTTACTTGTCTCTTTGTTCCAACATCAAAACATGCTAAATATACAACCTTAAGGGGATGCAAACTGGTCTAAGTTATTTGCCCCTAAACAATAAAACATTGTAGATTATAAAGATAGGAGATGAGAATCAAAATGAAACTAAGAAGATTCTTGCTCATTATATTCATTTCTTTGAAACTATACATTCAAGATGCATGTAAATTATAACTCCTAAAACTACTAAATAGATTAGAACTATCTATGTTAGCTTTATTTACTATTGTTTATACAAGAGGAAAGCTAAATAAAATGGTATCATAGTCATGACAGAATTTTCAACCTAACTAGAACCATCCTTGTGGTATCACAATAGTGAAAAATGTCCAAAAAATTGGAATCTTATGGTCTCATAGTAAAAATTGGAACCCTTACAATGAATCAAAAAGAGAATGATCTAGGAAAGGAATGAAATCCTGGATCTAATCTAAAATTGATATGTATCCACTTGAGTCTTCATTCCCTGTTGTTGCAAAGCATCTCTCATCTTTCTACAACCAAAATTAGAATATAATCTCATCATTGTTCTATAACAAACTAAAAATATCTCCTATAACTAATGAGAAACCCTATCTCTAATAAAAACATCAAATATGCATCTGAAATGCTGATAAAAACTTCACTAAACTAACTTGGAGGTGAGAATATCTGTCCCTAACTACATTTTTACTGCCTCTGACTTTCACTTAGTTCACCATTTCATCATAAATCAAATATGCCCTATTATACTTGAATGAGACTAAAAATGGGTACATGGTACAAAACCTTGCATAACTTGAACTAATGGCTTTTTGTAGAGAAAAAAACCACAAATATGGAAAATTTTCTCTCTCCTGATTCAAATGATATATAATAGTACTATGTCAGCATATTAGGAATTCTAGAAGGATCAAATTAAAAATCATGCCCCTGGACTGCCTTCACAAGTCTGCACTTCTTTTTAAACATTTAAATCTTTTATAAGGTTTAAACTATAGGTTATAATTCAAACTTTATTTGAAAGACTTGTACATTGAAAACAAGAAAATTATATATATATATAATTTTCTCTAGACTTAGAAATTTCCCTCCATTAATGCATTTTGGGTCAATTCAAGTTTGACCAGGCTGACACATGTAACCTTTGATGTAAAGATAAGGAATTATCAACAACAAACCTAGGTTGTACTGACCACCAATCCAACTTGACTAGTAACACACCCAAACTCCTGCACCTTTGAATAAGAACATGACTAAAGGACCATTCCTAATCCATTCAACTCAAGTTTGGCAAAACTTGACTCTTCACCCTCAAATGGTGTATTCACACACTTTGAGTCTATCAACATGCTAGGGGTTGAACACATGCTCAAAAGATTAAGGAATCACTGCCCAACAATAGGTTTGACCCAACTTCCATTATTTTCTCCAAAGAATGCAACAAGGCCTAGTAGCCCTCTCAAATCCAAATTGTGCCCTAAATGCAAAAATTTCCAAAGGACTCATGGGATAAATGGTAGATTCCAATACCCTTTATTGAGTTACATATGCTCCCAAAATGCTAGATGCTGACACCACATTCTAACCTTTTAAAAAAACATTCCACCATAGACCTAATTGCCCCTATTAGGCCTAATTTACAAAGGAACTACTAAAAATGGAGGAATTAGTGCAAAAAAAAAAATAACGAATAGTTAGATTGGAACATAAATGAAGGGATTTCAAAGTTTCATAACCTGGCTCAACCCCCAAGACATGCATTTTAGTAAATTACAGTTATCAGCAGAGTTGTCACATGGAGATGCCAACTCAATTTTTCTTGTAGTGTATGGCCACCAACTGCTCCTGCTCTAACACCTTATTGAACCCTGAAATTAGATACACTAGTGGGAATGGGAGATATTTTCATTTAAAACTAAAACCCTAGGTAGTTAGGGTTTGTAAATAGTTTTTACCCCCTTATATCTTCAATCTCCTATCATTTCAAGGGCTCAGAGTAGGTTCAAATGAAAGCTGGTTCTTCAAACATTACCAGCATCTGGTCCTCCAATCACCTTTGTCCATACTATCTGTTGTTGCCTCACTTTTCACCATGTACCAATTTTGCAAAGTGGAGATTATCTTGTATTGTTTTTAGTTTAGTCAATTCAGTTGCCCCTTTTCCTTCCTCAAGTAATAAGTATCTCCATCAGGTTTTCATCTTTCCCTTCTCTTGCATTGCATGGCTGGGTGGGTTTTGTTCATCATCATGAGTCTTTGGGGTATTTTAGGACCTTTCTCGATGGAGATTCTAAAATTATTTTACTTCAGATGAACTTACTCACAAGTCATTTTGTTCTGAACTTATAGAAAGTTGGATTGGCGGAAAATCTAGTTTCATCTTCTCCTGGGCAGGTTTCGCACCTTGAAGGTGAAACCCTGTCGAGATTCCCAAATGCGATTCTCGAGCTTAAATGAAGAGAAGAAAATTATGTTATGGATAGATCATTCAAGTGTTTCCATTTTTTCGCTACGTGAACCTTTCAAAACTCATTAAGATGATTAAAAAGGGCAATGAAGGAAAACTCAGAAACAGCTTCTCCTCAGCAAGTTTCAAACCAAGAAGTCAGTTTTTCGAAAAAGGTGTTTGTAAAAGAATAAAGTGAGCCAGTGGGTCCCACCTTTCACTTGCAAAGTTAGTTTTATATTTTCCAAAGGCTTAAAGTAAAGTGATTAGGGCAGAGAAGGTAAAACAAAGGGTATCAGCGAAAAACTAAAAAATAGCTTCTCCTCAACGAGTTTCGAACTAGGAAGGTAGTTTTTCACATCCAGTGAAAGGTCACTCTTGCAAGCATGGTTATTTGAAAAATTGATTAAAAGAGACTTAAAAAAGGTAAGGGAATGTGTTGCATAAAAATGTAACTAAGGAAAACACATTAAGCAACTAATGTACATTCCTACATTATCATGCAAAACCTCAAAATATGAAAGAAGACATGTAAATGAACAACATGAAACAAAAAAGCGTATAAACTATCAAAATACCACTATGCAAACCTCATGAAACCATCAAGTGTAGATGATTTCCTTGCTCATGGGATGTGGTTGCTCACTATTCTTGTAGCATAACAATGAGGTAGATAGTAGATGTGGAAATCAGGAGAGGGCTCTCCTTTTATAGGAAAATGGATGCAACGAACGGCTAAGATCGAATGCAAGATGGAGGGCTAAGATCCCTCAGGATCGATAAGGTGTCAATGAGGTGGAGGACAAGTAAACACCACATGGATTAGGGTTTTGACCATTCAAAGGGGGCAATATGCTCACACATGTGTGAGCAACCTCTGATGGTGACATGATCAATGAGGTATGAGAAGCATGGGTTCTCACACATGTGTGAGACACCTTTGAAAGTGGTGGGTCAATGACATGTGAGAAGCATGGCTTCTCACACATGTGTGAGACAACTTGATTCTCATGCAAGAGGACAAGTGTGCAAGAGGCATGCAAGACATGAGGGATGAGGAAAGTGTGAACACCTCTCACACATGTGTGAGGATTCCTCACACATGTGTGAGAACACACTTAGGATCAAGAGGTGATTAGCTATGATGATTAGGAAAAGAAAGCATGATTAGGAAATGGGTAGGTTTAGCAAGATGGGTTAGTTAGACTAGTGAGGTTAGGTGAGGGTTAAATGTAGGAGCCATGTGTTCAAATAGGATTCAATTTAATATTTAATTCCAAGTGGGATTAGGAAGGAATTAATTAAGTAAATGACATACTTAATTAAAGTGAAAGGGGTTAGATGCAAGTTGAAATTGGTTAGGATTTAAATAAACCTTAGTTTATTTAAATCAAGGTAAGACAAACATAATTAAATAAATGCGAATTTATTTAATTAAACATAGGGTAATTAAATAGATAATAAATATCTATTTAATTGACTAGGAAATGGGATTTGGACAAATTTAGGTGTCTACAGGGAATCATGTTGATCACTTTGAGGGAGGTATTCTATTCAAATTCTGGCCGAGTGAAATTTTACTCACAAAGTACTTCATTCTTAATTCTCTGCAGCTTGGTGGAAAACGAGAAAGTAGGCCATAATAAAGGAAAATAACCGTTGGGCCAATGGATATAGTGAAAAGACAAGAAATAATCATACTAATTTAATGGATTTATTATTTAAGTCATTTGTGTGGCATGGATTTTAAAGATTAATGGGTGGATTGGAGTTTCTATATAGACATGAACATAATGGATTTTCAAACTACTGCTTACTCATTTGAACTATTATGTTGTTAAGTTGATTATTGATTCCAAAATCCCCACAGTTACAAAGTTCTACTCTCTATCTTATTTTGAGTTTTACAATTTCCAAATTATCTCTACCTTAATCAAAATGGCAACAAGATTTTATGGATTTGATGGATTGGGTGGAATCAAGTCTACATGGCAGAATATCACAGAAACTTCACTCCATTTCTTTGACATGCAAGATTTCCAAAGAAGGTTGAGGGCAGAACTAGTCCATCCCATAATAGAGAAACTCTGAAGAAGTGTCCTAGTAGAAGTAGCAAGATTTCTCGTAGCAGTGCAAGCCCCAAAGCTAATTCTTGAATGTATCAATCACTATAACCCAGATACAAAGCAAATCTTACTAGCTGATCAAACGGTGTTAATCTCAATTGATAGGCAAGTAGTAGTCAATTGCCTATGAATTCTAGAAAGAGAGGAGTTCTTTGAATTAAAAATTGGAGGAGCTATGTCCAAATTCTCTCTGAAGAAAATGGTGTGGTGAAAGGAGATCATGAGTTCTTGGTTCCAAAAGCAAAGAGGAGCTAAAAGTAAAGTTCCTAAAACCCTTTTTGGCACTAATCTCAAGCTCAAGATTGTGGACATTCTAGTTCTTTTGCATCGATTGAAAGGTGAGGTCGAAGCCCTTAACTTTGTAGAACAATACTTCTTTTTAGTGCAAATTATCTGCTCAAATACACAATATGTTGACTGAGCATATGAGGTAAGTGAGCATCTGTCTAGGGCTCTCAGTGCAGCCAAGTTCTACAATTCATTTTATATGTCTTCTTTCTTGATATATATGTTGGCTTCCCTATAATTATGGTCGGGCCTTCCCAGAATAGAGAATTTTCCAGATGATGTAAAGAGTTATGAGTTTTACCCATGCTTGCAGTTACAGAATAGTTATGCAAAGTATATCAGAGTTAATGATGCATTTACAATGAGGCTTTGTAGGGAACTCCAAGGGTGTCCGGAGAGGAGATTCAGCCCAAAAGTGATGGTGGCCATCAGTCAGTTGGGTAGTTATTTCATCCAATTCTCATCTTTTTCATATTGCATCTTGTAGCTTTCGATGGATTTCCCCTGAAGCTGCCCAGATATCTGAATGACATGATCGTGCTCATTGAGATCATGAGACAAGAAATCCAGGTGAATGTGCTGAGCGCCAGTTTGAAGAAAAAGGGATACAAATTTCCCATAAAAGTTGGGGCATACAGAGATGAGTCCTGATCAGATGCTAAAAACATGCTCAAGGCATTCGAGAACAAGTTCAAATTAGAAGAATATGAAGTGTTGAGGCCTATGTTTGACCCAAATGGGTATGCTAGAGATGTGCTTCAAATTGGAAGCATGATTAAGCATGTTACTATTATGGAAGATTATTGGGCAGATTGTAAAAATGAGTTGGAAAGCTGAGATCAGGCTTTTGCAAGATTGACAATAGAACAAATAAAGACATATGGCATTAACTTAGAGGTGGAAGGGCTAGAGGATGATGGGAAAAATATGTATAGTAATACATATTTGACCAAATTGAGAAATACTCCAATAAATTTTGAGCCATATGTTGATGTGGAGGAAGACCTTGATGTTATGATGGCTCGGATTGTCAAAAGAACCAGAAAATGGGTCTAGTGGACAACAAAAAAGGGCCAGAGTAGGAGCAAGACTACTCAAGCTTCTCTAGCCACTGCTACTCCCACTTCTTCTCAAAGTGCCACACCTAGTGTTACAACTTCAGCTGCTCAAGGACCTGCTCAATCTGCAAGAGGAGCTGATCAACCCCTAGAGAAGAACATCTCAATAGCTCCAACTTGCCAAGGCGGTCCTCTACTAGTTATTGGAGCCCAAGCCACCATCGAAGAAAAGAGGACTAAAGAGCCAAAAGATGGTGTTGCTACTCCAGTTTCACGTCCTCATGTTGCTACTCCAGTTTCACCTCCTCATGTGACTACTACTCCATCTCCTCATCATAGCCCTAGTCCATCTACAACTGCTTCCCTTTTGAAGCTGACTGGTTCCCCCATTTAGATAGTAGAGATCGAGGATGAATAGAGTAGTAGCAACGAATCCACTGAATCTGATGAAGCCGCTAGGAAAACTCGAGGGCAAGAGAAAGTCCTAAGTTCTTCTAGGCTTCTATTTCAGGATTCTAAGAATCTTTTTTCTATAACTTCAGTACCAATGACTCCATTAAGGAAGAAGACATTTAGTATAGAGTCACTTGGGGCTGCTTCTAAAGTGATCAGTATAGAGTCCTGGCTAGAAGATACCTTAGAAAGGAAAAGAAAGAGGAAAGAAGAGAGTATCCCTACAAAGGATACTTTATCTCAAGAAATTTTCTTAGGATCTACAGTAGTAAAAGCTAAGAAGCAAAAGACTTTATCAATACTAGGGCAAGATCCAAAAATAGGACACTTAACAATGGAGGTAGGAAAGAAAAAAAGAGTAAGGAGAATTGAGGACATGACACCTGATGATTTCACTCTGCATTCGATTGATCTTGGAGAGGCTAGGCATGATACAAAGGTGGGCCTATGGAGATCAAGTAATGAAGTGATAGAAGAACAATTGGAGAACCTCAAATTGTCAAAAATTAGAATGAAGGTCGAGATTGAAGAATTGAAAAAATTTATCAGGCAATTGGGTGTTCCATTGGTAACCATTATTGGTGTGCCTACTACTGAGAACCCTACTACAGAAGAAGTGCAAGCCTTCATCTCACAGCTTCAAAAGGATAGGCATTTTGGCCAGATCAAAAAGAATGGATTGAGAAACTCAATATAGATGGAGCTATTCTGATTGATCAAATTGGACATGTTATCCTTTGATTGGAAATTGAGAAGGATAATATCATTTCTAATCACAACACTTTGGCCACAGAAAAGGCAAGGTGTGATGAATGTATTTCTCTCTTGAATATGGTCATCCAAATGAAGGCAAAAGATGCAGTTGAAGCAAATATTTTGAAGAAGGGGACTGAACCTCTATTTGAATGGCTTCAAAACATGCAATTTAAGTAGGAGATGATTCAAGAGGCTAAATAAGGACTCAAAGAAACAAGGGAAAAGGTGAAGAAGATCCAAGACAGAGCATTTGAACTCATGTGAGGATTACACACTGACCCACAAAATAGTGGGCAAGGGAAAGCTCTCATTGGGGTAGAAGTAATGAAAAATAACTGCTCCACATACTTGAGTAATCTATCTGGAATGACTTCAAGCAGTCAAAACAGAGTGGTAGAGTTGCAGATACTTGGTGGTTACGTACATGTGGCTGCTAGAGAATTGACAAGTCAGCTAAATGCAATAAAAGAGTTGGCTCGAGAGCATTTGAAGTGGCTCTTAAGATTCACTAATGTACATGTGCCTAGTCATGAAGAAATGATCCGAATTATAGTATCTGCCAAGGCATATAGGGAAAAAATTAAAAAGGGAAAGAAGTCTAAGTAATTCATTTGACACTCCCTTTTCATTCTCTAATGTAAATTTTGCAAATTTTATAAATTTTGTAATATGAAAAACTAGCATCTTTCCATTTGTCATCCTCAGAAGATGAACCAATTAAAATTCCTATTGCAATGGTCATCTCTCAACTCTATATGTATGAAGTTGAATGATTAATGAAAGATCGGAAAATTTTTAGTGTGAAGTACTTTTTGTTGCAGAGTCAATTAAATGGTATTTTATGTCAATCATTTTCTATTCTAGTAGATATTGTGTTCAGTCCATTCACTTTACAAAGAATTAAGGAGGAACAGAGCTTCTTTCCCCTATTTTCAAGATCATGAATGGATGTGATAAGTATTGTTATGATTCATTCAGCTAAAAGACTTTGTTAATGTTCTTGATTTATTAGTTATAGTTTAGATTTGAATTTTGGCTTATTCTAGCCTTATACGAATAGATTTATGGATTCATAAGATTTGTGGGTACGTGAATCTGTTTCAGTATTAAGAAGTTTTTCTTGCCTAAATTAAGTTCTAGTTAGGCTTAATTTGGTTTGCCTCTTCTTCTCTCAGGTTAAGAGCATACCCCATATTAGTTTTAGGAACAAAAAATAATTCCTTGAACATCATTCACATAGGGAGCTATACCTACCAATTCAGAGAGAAGCCAGTAATCAGAGAATGGCTTTTCAACTATTGTAAATAGATATTGTTCATCATTCGAGCATTAAGAGTTATATTTTCACAAGAAACAAGAAAGGACAAATTTGTTTACCAACATCCGTACAAGAAGTAGAAAAATAACATTTTTGCATAAAAATAGTAGGTTTTTATTGATTCGAAAGAAAATATTACATCCATATTTCTTCCACCCACCTTTAAGGGCTTATGAAGACCTTCCCCCAACTGATCCAACCAAAATTTGAAGGTTGTGACCATTGGAGGGAATTATTACAAACAAAAGTTTACTAATATTATGTGTATGTTGCATTATTACCATGTTTATGCAACTTATTTTGATTCTATGATTCTGAAATGACTTCTAAAGACTCTAACACTTCCTAAGACCTTTAGACATGATCCTAGAAGACTACTAGATCCTTGTGACCTCATGAAATAACTGGTTTATACAAACACCCAAGGTTGTTCAAGGATCACACAAATAGGATCAACATACAAAGAAAGAGCCTAATTAGCAAATATGCTAGAATTAAGAGGTATGAAGGCCTAGGAGACCTTTTGATCACTTAGTTTTGGTGGGGTGCTCCTACACCATACTGCCTAGGCTATTTGAAACTCAAGTTCCCACTTGAGGCTAATTGATCCAAAGTATAGCCATGCTTGATGATGTCTTGCTCAATCATTCAAGTGGCATCAATGTCAAGAAGACCTTGCCACTTGACAAGGTACTGTAAATAAGTTTTATGCCTGGTCTTTTTGTAGATTTTTGTGTCAAGGATTTTGTCCAACTAAAGGGGTTGGCTTGGAGGAAGTTCTTGTAGCCAATTAGCATGTGACTTCTCAGCATCCATGGTACTTGTCATATCTACATTTCCTTTAAAAGGAGTTAGATCAAGAATGTTAAAAATAGGAGAAATGGAAAGGGATGGTGGGAGAGTAATCTCATAAGTGTTTTCACCAAACTTATGCAAGATTGTGCATGGTCCTAGTTTCCTCATTTGTAGTTGGGTGGGTTGGTCCTTAGGAAGCCTCTCCTTTCTTAAGTAAGCCCACATTTTGTCACCCACCTTAAAGTGAACTTCCCTTCTCTTTTTATCTACCAATGCCTTGTACTTTTGAGATGATTGTTCCAAACTATCCTTGATGTATTCTTGCACCTACTTTATCATTTCTGCCAGTTCTTCCCCTTTTGCAGTGACATTAAAATTAGTACAAAAGTTCTCTAAGCTCCATAGGTCCTTTAAGATGCATGCCATAGACTATTTGGAAGGGTGTTTTACCTATGGATATGTTCAAGGAGTCATTAAAAGAAAATTATGCCTAAGGTAATTGGAGGTCCCAACTTTGTGTGTATTGTTATGTCAAGCATCTAAGGAGATTACCAAGTGATCTATTTATAACTTCTGTCTGCCCATCCATTTGAGGATGGTAGGTAGAACTAAATTAAAAATTTGTACCCAAATTTTTGTTTAAGGTTCTCCAAAACTGACCTTGAAACTTGGCATCCCTGTCTGAAACAATAGACTTAGGAAAACCATGGATTCTAAAAATTTCTTTAAAGAATAGTTGTGCAATATGTGATGCATCATGAGTACTTTTGTAGGGTATAAAGTGTGCCATTTTGCTAAAATGGTCAACCACCACAAAAATGTTATCATAGCCCTGTTTTGTCCTTAGAAGTCCCATAACAAATTCCATTGAAATAGATTTCCATGGCCTAGAAGGTATGGGAAGGGGTTGATAAAGACCTTGATTTGTTGATGTAGCTTTTTCTTGTTGGCATATGACACAAGTTTCAACAAACTTTCTGACATCACTTTGCATTTTAGGCCAGTGGTAGTACCTCCTAACTGCTTCTAATGTCTTATCTAAACCAAAATGGCCACTCATTCCCCCACAATTTTTTCCTTTGATAATGTTATCCCTCATTGAAAATCTAGGGATACATAACTGATGTCCTTTAAAAAGTAGGCCATCTCTAATAAGATATTATGAAAAAATAATGTTATATCTAACCAATAGTGTAGTGCATACCTAATAAATGTTTCCAAAATCAGTGTCATCTATGTAGAGGTCCTTGAGAGCACTTATCCCAATGCTTTGAAATTTTATTTTTTGTACCAAAGTGATCCTCCTCCTCAATGCATCAGCCACCTTGTTGGCTTGACCCTTCTTGTGTTTAATGCTGAAAGAATATGCCTGCAATTGTTCCATCCATTTGAGATATCTGAAATTCAATGTCTTGTGAATTTAGATAGCTCAAGGCATGGTATTAGTGAAAACTAAAAATTCCTTAGGTAGGAGATAATGCCTCCATTTTCTAAGAGCTTGGACCATAGCATAAAGCTCTAGGTCATAGGTGGAGTATTTTCTCTTGGCATCATTTAGTTTCTCAAAAAAGAATGCAATTGTCTTGCCATCTTGACTTAGAACTACACCAATAGCTAGGTTGCTAGCATTTGTTTCCATTGTAAAAACTTTGTTGAAATCAAGGAGGGTTAGTATTGGATATTGTGCAATTCTAGATTTAAGGTATTCAAAGGCATCATTGACCTTTTTTGTCCATACAAACTTAACTTTCCTTCCACCCTTAATAATATCTAGTATTGGAGCAACACATGGCTAAAGTTTTTCACAAATTTCCTATAAAATGTGGCTAACCCATGGAAGCTTTTTACATCACTTTGGGTTTTAAGAGGAGGCTAGTTGACTATTGCCTCAACTTTTGAAGGATCCATCTTTAAAGTGCCTTAAGAGATCACAAACCCCAAGAATGTGAGTTCTTTCTACAAGAAGGTGCACTTTTCAAGATTAATAGTCAATTTATGTTCCTGCAACCTTTCGAATACCAAGCTTAAGTGTTTGAGATGTTCTTCCAAACTGCAACTAAATATCAGTATATCATCAAAATAAATAACCAAAAATTTTCCAATATAGTCTTGAAAGATCTTATTCATTAACCTCATGAAGGTTGAAGGTGCATTACTCAATCTAAATGGCATAACAAGCCATACATGCAAAACCTCTATTGTTTTAAATGTTGTTTTCCATTCATCACCTGGTTTTATCCTTATCTAATGATAACCTAATTTTAAATCAATTTTTGAGAAATAGGAAGCACCACCTAATTGGTCAAGCAAATCTTCTATTCTTGGAATTAGAAACTGGTATTTAATGGTTATCTTGTTGACTACCCGAATGTTAGTACAAAATCTCCATTTTCCATCTTTCTTTGGAGCCAAAATAGCAAGCACTACACAAGGACAAAGACTTTTCTAAATCATACCCTTTCCTAATAGTTCACTAACTTGTTTAGCAATTTTAACACTTTGTCTAGGTGTCATTTTTTATGGAGCCTTATTGGGCAAAGAAGCACCAGGTATAAAGTCTATTTGATGACTTATGTCCCTAATGGGTGGTAGGGAAGAGGATAAATTAGTTGCCACTATCCCATGATACTCCTCAAGAAGGTTCTACACCTCTTTGGGAATTGGCTTGTCTTTTTCAGACTTTACTTCCTCTCTAGGTTTATGTATCATAACATATCCCTCATTTGCTTCCTTAATTGCTTCAAACATCTTCTTTTCACTCACAACAACAACCAAAGGTTTCTTTTCTTGTTTTTGATTAGGCAAAGGCTTCAAGGTGTAAGTTTTACCATCCCTAATAAGAGAGGAGGATAACCCACAGCTGCAAGATTATGGTGTAATTTTTCTTCCTACAACTATATGTTGCATCCATGTCATATTGCTAGATTTTTCAGAATAGAAAATGGTAGGCATCCATCTCTACTATGTCACACAAAATAGTGTCCTTGATGTCACCCAAAGAGAATTCCACCATTGTTTGCTCAGTCACAAACATTTTTTGGCCTTTAGTAAGCCATGAGACATGATAGGAGAAAGGATGTAGAGTCTAAATTAATTCTAACTTTTGTAATGTCTCTTTAGAAACTAAATTTTCTATTGAGCTAGAATCTATTAAAAAATTACATACCTTCCCTTAGCATTTGACCCTTGTTCTGAACAAGTTCTTCCTTTGTGGAGGTTCTTGAGTATGTGGTACTTGCAAGAATTCTTGCCTCATCATCAATGCTATGCCCTCTTCTGCCTCAAGGTCTCTTTCCTCACAGACAAATTGTGCTCTCCTCTCACCTTCATTCTTACTTGCTTTCTCAAGGAAATTGTTGGAGTAATGTCCTATGTGGTTGTAGTTATAGCATTTTGGAGGTCTATCTGATCTTCCTCTACCCCTACCAAAGGGTCTTCTTCCTCGTGCATGTCCCCCTGAACTGGATTCTCCCTATTCCTTGGTCTCTTGATCAAAGGACTTGTCTAATTTATTTGACTTCCCTTTGTTCCAAGAATTAGTTCTTGGTCTATTATTCCTTCCTCTACCTCTTCCACCTTGTTCACTCCTCCTTTTGAACTTCTCTTCTACCTTGGAAGCCAGCATGAAACATTTTTGGATAGTAGTTATGGTGGCTAGGCTCAATTCATCTTGAATTGACAATTTAAGTCCTTTCAAGTACCTTGAAAGTTTCAAGTTGTCTAGTTCTATAATGCCAGACTTCATCAGAATATTGTGAAATTATTTAGTGTATGTTGAGACATCCATGTCCTTTTGTCTCAATCCAATCCTCCTTTTGTGGAGTTGTACCTCATAATCTGTAGGTACATAGGCTTCTTAGAGCAAGACCACCATCTTCTTCCATGTGGAGACCTAATTTTTTCCTTTCTTTACCCTATCATATTGGATAAAGTTCCACCATACCAATGCAAATCTTGTTAGCCTTGACTTAGCTATCTTAAATTTCTGATTTTAAGGGATAGTTTCACAATCAAAGAAACTAGTTAGGGCATTCACCCAATCCATAGTAGCATTAGGATCCATCTTCCCATCATAAGTGGGCAAATTAAGCTTAGCATCCAAGGAACTTCTTTCCATGGACATTAGAGTCTTCACAAGCAGCCTCTGATCTAGAGGGCATTCTTCTTCTTCTTCCTCCAAAAGGGGTTCATCATCACTCCCTTGTTCACATTCACTAGAGTTCCCACTGCTCTTCCCAAGCTCTACCTTAAGTCTGATTATCTCATCCCTCATCTACCTTATCTCAGTATTCTTGAGATCATCCCTGCTTCTTTTCTCAGTTTTTTTTTTTTTTTTTTTCTCTCTTAAGTACCTTACAATCTCAGCATTTATCATCCTTGATGACAATTCATCTCCTTCTTCCTCAGACATGATGGAAAAAATTTAAGCCTTAGAGATCTTAAGACTCTGATAGCACTTGATGCAAAGGTAAGGGGTTATCAACAACAAACCTAGGTTGTACTGACCACCAATCCAACTTGACTAGTAACACACCCAAACTTCTGTACCTTTGAATAAGAACACGACTAAAGGACCATTCCTAATCCATTCAACTCAAGTTTGGAAAAACTTGACTCTTCACCCTCAAATGGTGTATTCACACACTTTGAGTCTATCAACATGCTAGGGGTTGAACACATGCTAAAAATATTAAGGAATCACTACCCAGCAACAAGTTTGACCCGAATTCCATTATTCTATCCCAAGATGCAGCAAGGCCTAGTAGCTCTCTCAAATCCAAATTGTGCCCTAAATGCAAAACTTTCTAAAGGACCCATAGGATAAATGGAAGATTCTAATACCCTTTATTGAGTTAGATATGCTCCCAAAATGCTAGATGTTGACATCACATTTTAAACTTTTAAAACTACATTCCACCATAGACCTAATTGCCCCTATTAGGCCTGATTTACAAAGTAACTACTAAAAATGGAGGAAGTAGTGCAAAACCAAAACAAGTAATAGTTAGATTGGAACATAAATGAAGGGATTCCAAAATTTCATAACTTGGCTCAACCCCCAAGGAATGCATTTTAGCAAATTATAGTTATCAACAGAGTTGTCACATGGAGATGCCAACTTAATTTTTTCTTGTAGTGTATGGCCATCAACTGCTCCTACTCTAAAACCTCCAGAATCTTATAGTACACTTGCATATCTCCCATTTCCTTGAAAATAAAATTTTTCCACTAGTGGGAATGGGAGATATTGTCATTTAAAATTAAAACCCTAGGTAGTTAGGGTTTGTAAACAATCTTTACAAAAATCCTTATATCTTCAATCTCCTATCATTTCAAGGGCTTAGAGTAGGTTCAAAAGAAAGCTAATTCTTCAAACATTACTAGCATCTAGTCCTCCAATCACCTTTTTCTATACTATCCATACAACAACATTTTTGCAAGAAAATAGTAGGTTTTTATTGATTCAAAAGAAAATATTACATCCATATGTCTTCCACCTACCTGTAAGGGCTTATGAAGACCTTCCCCCAACTGATCCAAAAAAAAATTTGAAGGTTGTAACTATTGAAGGGATATATTACAAACAAAAGTTTACTAATATTATGTGTATGTTGCATTATTACCATGTTTATGCAACTTATTTTGATTCTATGATTCTAACATGACTTCTAAAGACTCTAAAACTTCCTAAGACCTTTAGACATGACCCTAGAGGACTACTAGATCCTTGTGACCTCATGAAACAACTAGTTTATACAAACACCAAAGGTTGGTCAAAGATCACACAAATAGGATCAACATACAAAGAAAGAGCCTAACTAGAAAATATGCTAGAATGAAGAGGTGTGAAGGTCTAGGAGGTCTTTTGATCACTTAGTTTTGGTGAGGTGCTCCTACACTAGCCTTGCCATTGGTTAGTCACCTACTCTATTACCTACCACTAGGAACCACATGGCATCCTCTGATTGGTCCACTGGTTTACCATGTCGTAGTATTTTATTGGACCTCCTGCTACTCAGTCACTACTGCATCACCCCTGTTGGTTGTCCTACCATGTCACTATCACATGGCACCGACTGGGGCCCATTGCCATATGTCTACTAGGAACTTCCTCGCATTGCCTAATAGTTAAGTAGCTTCACAATATAGGGAAGTGTTGACCATCAGATCTCACCACGTGGCAAAATTTGGAGCCTCAATTTTAGATCTTCCATGTAATTTTTAACCTCGCATTTCATGTCAAGTATCCTCATTTGGTTCACCTAGTTGGCTACCACTTGTCACCTTCTGGTTGGTCTATACATGTCCAATCATCATGCCATGTCATTGTATGTGGGCATTCAAAATTTCACTTTAGCTACCCACTGGTCAGGCCCCACGCAAGGAGTCTTTGACTTATAAAAGTTGATGTCTTTAACACAACTTACCTTTGGATGGTGTGGCTTGTATATACATATAAAACTCACTGCCTAGTCAATATGGGACTAAAATAGTTTTACAATTTTCGCATTTCATGTGGGCTTCTCCTCTCCAAGGGAGCTCCTTTGCAACTCTCTTTGTGATGAATAGGATCTTTCTCTCCACATGATTTCCATAGCCATTGGTATCTTCATCGATGGCTTCTTCAACTTTTTTAAAGACTACACATTTTAGTGCCATGGAGCTTCAAATGGATGTTTGAATAAATATGACTCCCACTGCTCTATTTTCCTGATATAGATGTCACCTTTTTCTTTCCATCCTACTGGATATAAGGTCTAGCAATCCATGCATTCACCATACAACTTTTCATTAATCATCTCCTTGATTTTCCTTCATGGGAACTCCAAGAATAGTCGCCTCATGAATTTGTGTTCACTCTAGGTATATGTTTGTATATTTGATGATCTCATTGTGGAGGAGATGGTCCATTGGCTCTAGCAGCCCACTCACTCATTTGGACCCTACACCTCCCTCCGCACCTCACTCAACTTCCTTTTTGGGACCAAGAAATGAGGAGTGTCAATAGAAAAACCTAGTCTTCTCCACCTGTTAGCATCTCTAATCATAGGTTCAAAAGTTTGGATCATTGACTTGAATGTTAGGAAAGCCCATAGCTCCACTTCCTCCTACTCTTCATAGTAGTAGGCATCTTCTTGTACAAAACATGCATTTCTCTTGAGAGAGCATCTAGTTTCATTAATAATGTATTTCAACAATTGCTCGCACCATGGAAAAGCTTACGCACAATTTTTTAAAAATAGAAAAGGCCACCGCAAATGGATCTACAATTCTCTTTTACCTATATTTCTTTGTCTATTAGTTGAAGGGAAATCATACCAGAATAAAATTTTCCTCATGTCATTCATATCCTTGACACATCAAGGCCTTGACATCTCAGGTTTGTGGGAAATTCAAAGAACTCTTACTTGTGTATATAAAATCCTAGTAGGGTATTCAAGAAGGAAACTCCATATTGACAAGAACAAAAACACATCTTTCAATGTTGGTGAGGCATACCAATATATAGCACAAGTCAGGATAATGTCACCTTCCCTCAAGTTAGCAATAGCTCCATGCTCAATACAAACTAGCATCTAAACCTCACATTTAGGAATTTTCTTTTGCTCATCAAGACTAAATGAAAAACCATTTAAATTTAGTTTTAGCAAAGGTATATCCATGATGGTTTTACATCTTGGCTTGTGTAGTGAAATCCAATTTAAAAAACATCCATCTTCTAAAGTGTTTATCAATTCTATGGCAGCATTCTACTAATGACGGATTTCAACAATCAAAACATCACCCAAATAACACTTAAAATGATGACTTCATGCTTCAACATAACAACCCCTTTACCATTCCATTCCTAGCTAAATGCTCACCAAAACATTACCAATCCCTTTGTCACGTTGTTGAAATTCTAGTCTCAATTATAGAAAGTTTTCATCTCCTATTTTGATGCTCTTAATTGAAAGAAACCTTATATTTACTCTAGCACTCCATTTCCTAATATATGCGACATATGCTCTCAATCATGATGAAAAATAAAGTACCTAATAAAATTAGTTGGGCTCCAAAGTGGGTCCGACTAAAAAAAAAACTCAAACTAAAAATCCAAATCCTTCAAATTGATCCAATGAACAATTGGAAATGATAAAAATCAAATTCAAATCATTGATTCGTCATTTAAAACTCAATTCACCTCTTTATGCAACTTGTCAATTTTGTGCCAAGGGGTCTTATCATTGGCCTTAAAAACTGACCAAAACACCTAACTAAACCCTAAAACTAATTATCTATTTCACATTCTCTTACCCTATCAGATATGTTCTCATGATGGCACTCGACTCAAAAGATATTGACCATCAAAGTTTCCTTCTCAGAACTACCTGCAAGCAAACATGTTAGAAAATAATAAAATGTGTTCAATTTTGGCTTTGGAAATAGGTCTAACTAACACTTGGGGGCATTAAAGGTGGGAAACTTGTTCACTATCATGAGGGGAATATAATTCTATGATTTGGGCTCATGATGAATAACTAGATGAAATCAACATATCATTAAAGTGGGATACTTGGAGTTGCAAAACTGGGAGTAGTGGTAGAAAATTGATTTTTACAAATGGAATGGACCTGGGAAAGTGTGCAGACTGATTCGTCAAGACTTTTAAAATGGAACACTTAAAGAATTTTCAAAGTAGAACACAATGGTAAAATCCATTAAATCTCATCTATCATGGATCTAGAGTTATGACATCATGAACAAGGGTACTAATCAATCTAGATTTTATGACACTAGTAAAACTTTACAAATTGCATATGGAATTACATTTGAAAACTAATCAAATGGATTCATCATAAGCTCAAAATTGAAACATAACAATTATTTGACTTCTAAAATACAATACAAGAAGAATTTTCACATTTTGGTCAACTAGGTCAAAGTTATAAATGGTCAAATAGGGCCTCCCAGAATTATGAACAATTTACTTCAACATGATAATAGTAATAAACATTGAGGGATTCAAAACCTAGTCAAAACATGTTGAAATGACTTGAAATCTGAAATATAGGTTATTTGATATGTGTACTAAACATTCCCAATGCAACGAGTCATGAAACATAACCAGGTGCAAGATATTCAATTGCAAATAAGGCTACCTATCGTTGTTTGACATTCAGGCAAAAATGATGATTTGGACATTGCTCAAAACAAAATGTCACAAAATGACTCAAAATGGAAGTTTATCTTCATGGGACAAGTGGATATATTGAATTCAAGTTATTAGAAATATTAAACACCTCTTAGGCCTCCAAAGGATAGATGGGTACATATGCATTAAAATGCACTCATAGGGCTCAAAAGCTTGAAATGGTACTCAAATTGGGAAGGCACTTTTGAGTCCCAACAAATAGTACTCAACCTATTTTGAACTAGTTAGTAGAAGTTGTCCAAAAATTCAATGAAGAACTGAATGGACAAGATAAGTTGCTACAAAGAGTAAAAAGAAAGTTTGAGATCAAAGTATTAGAATTAGTGGTGCAAAAATTGCAATAAGCCAAGTAGAATTGTCTACTATTCTTGTTCCATTGAAGACATCTATAAATTTTTTCACTTTGTTATTTGTCAAATCATGTGATACATGTATCTTCACCAAGAATATCTAGGAGAATTTTCCAAAATAGATGAAGACATGAAGGCAACTATACAATAGTTGTCACTTGACCCAAGTTATACCTTTGCTCATTATTCAAAGATCAGATTTCTAACAATTTTGCAAGCAAAATTATTAAGGGAAGAAGCTAGGATTAGGGCCACACTTGCAGAAATCCAATGCATGATTCTCCAAACATGGATGCATTATAGACATACATTGCACATGCTAAGACACTCATCCATGACAACAACTTCTCCATAGTTGATCACATGATGGAGTTATCAATAGAAGTTAAGATTGCATTGCATGCAAGTAATGTGTTATAGGAAAATTGGGAGAAGACAATGACATTAATCTTGAAGGTACAATTTGAATTCTTGTCATAATTTGGTATTAACATTTAGTATACAGCTTTGGCATTTATGTCAAAAAAAGGGAGAAGTATAGATGAATGTAGAAATGTGTAAAGAGGGAGAATATATGCAAAGACATGTAAAGAATATATGTATGGGGGAGTAGAACTCCAAATATATAAGGTTTATGTGTGGGGGAGCAATATAGTATTATATAGATACATGAATAGATAAGAATAAAACATCTTTTTGAAAAGCAATTTTTAAAAATCTGAAAAATAGAGTATGTTACTGAGTCCTAGACACAGAATGGTGATAAAAGAATGATTTGACTTGTAATTTTGAGTATTCAATTTTTAGGATAATAAGTGTTTTTGTCACTAATACCAAAGGGGGAGATTGTTTACATTAAGTTCAATTTGTCTATTAGTGACTCACACTTAGTCAATATACAGTTGCAACAAAGTTTCTCAATTGCTACTGAGCTACAAAACCTATGTACAGTTCATGCCAACTATAGCCATATCTGTCAAGTCGTTCAATACTAGTAATGGAAACTCTAGTGTTAACCAAGCTCCATAGTGTCAATTGAGTTACATAGTGTTAACCCTATTCTCCAATGTTTACCAAGATCACAGTGTTAAAAATGTGAATCTAGTTTTGATCGAGTCATCGAGTGTCAACCAAGTGATTTAGTATATGTTGAGTTTCATAGTATTCATTGAGTGACATAGTGTTAACCAAGTTCAAGCTACTTGGAAGTGACCAGTATGAACCAAACCTCTTTGTCAACTAAGTGCCAAATGATGTCGAGTGTTGATAGTGATTTTTGGGTATCAAAATATCACCGAGTTATCTTTAAAACCTAAGTTACAACAATTAGGTTGACTTTGTGGATTTTGGTGAAACTTGTATTGTAGCCAACTCCCATAAGTTGTGATTTGGATTGGTATATATGTAATGCATTGTATCATATCCAAATAAGAGATATGAAGAGTATATGATGAGTAGAAGTGTGAATTAAGAAGGCTACAAATAGTATAAGGGACAATAAAGATTTATTTATCAAAAGGTGATCATTACAATTCAAGGAATCTCAACCAGAAAATTAGAGTTATAGATCAGAGATCAACCGCTGGTTCATCATAACAAGTGTATTAGTTAAATCCTTTAACAAGATAGACTTAACAATATTATGCTCAATCTCTTAAGTGAAGGCATACTTCATTGTATGTTTGTAAATCCTTTCACAAGGTGGACCTTATAGTCCTTATTGCTCCTAATAGGGAGGATCATCATAACTAATCAATTGTAAGTCTTAACAAGTTAACTTTATACTACAATACTAAAGCTTGTAGATATCATCCCCACCCTAGTTTTACTTTCTATTTGGAAGGTTTTTGGTTTAACATATTTTGTGTGAAATTGCTATGAATTTTTATTTTCTTTTATTCTTTCATGCATGCAATTAGATCAAAATATTATATGAAGGATTAATTGGTGAAATAAGATTAAGTTTTATTGGTTCCAAATTCACCCTCCCCTCTCAATACCTTTCCTATGTCATATTTCTAGCAGTCCTGACACACTCTCAATTACAGGCCACATCATTTGATCCATTCACAATAAGTAGAGACAATGTGAGCTCATTAAAACTAGTTTTTAGCTCACCACAAATCTTGAGGAGCTCCAATGTTGTGGTAGCACGTGGTAGTGACATAGACATGTGCAGATCCTTGATGGCTTAGCTGTGCTTCTGCTCCACTTTAAATGAAACCGTAGGCAAAGCCTTGGTAGGTACAATCTCCCACGTAGGAGCATCCCAAGCCATGAGTGAAAGAAGTTTCTCAAGCAACCAAGGGGGTTTAAACTTCTATGAAATCCCACACATGGTGCTATTGAGCACTGAACCAGCCAAAACATCCCTCTACCTTAGATGAATCAGCAGTGCAATGGTGCTGCCCAAAGACTCTCTGTACAAGAAGGTTGGAAGCCCCAGGTTTGAAGCCTAGGAAGAGTCAAAAAAATTTAGGCAGTCATCTACAAGAGGGTCTTGATGATCGAGCATGTAAATGCAAAAAAATTTCTTTACAATGGCAGTCATGGTGAGCTGCACAAGCTATTTGGTACACCCCGTGAAGCCATGAACGACCCCAACTAGACCCTTCAAGGGAAGGGCATTTTTTGGGTGCCATGATTATGTGAAAATATTCATTTTGTGCTTGTTCTACATCAAGGTGTCACGGTGGATTATGCCATGTTTTGATTTGGAATCCTTAACAAATTACATGGTCTTTTCTATCATATTGAAAATATAAATAGCGTATAATTAATTTTTTACAAAATTTTAAATTTTTTTATCTTAACAGCTTGGGTGCAAAAAAAATTTCCTCTGATTTCAACAGTGTCCAAAGTGGACATATTTTATATGGAAATGGGGGTTTTTGAATGCTTGAGCTCAATGGTGATGTCCATTTTTTCTTAAAGTTAAAAATCAATGACCCCCCTAGATCCAATAAAAAAATGTTGAAAGCTCAGATCTGAAAACCAATGCCAAATCTCTTAAGAATAGAACAAGGGCATGAAGATCTAGAGCTTTGATAGCAAGTTAAAGTTTATGAAAGATCAACCCCATAGCTCATGAGAATCACCTACATGCAAGCAACTATCATAGAAAGAGAGAAGCAAAAGCTATGGAGTCATGAATTGCCAAATCTGTAGATGAGACATTCATGATGAGAAAAAAAGAGATTGTTATCATCAATAATGAATCAGTTATTACAAAGAGGGATCTTCCTTATAAAGGAGATCAAAATTGTAAAAAGGTCTAACCTAGGTTGCATCATAATAATTAATTATTATATGCCTAAAGTTTAGCTTAAGTAGACTAGAGTTAGTTAGAACATATCTAATTATTGTAACACTTTGACCGCCTAGGAAGGTCTTTGAGAGTTTGACAAAGAAAATGAATGCAATGAGAATATGATACAATATAAACCAAACATTTAGGTAAAAATACACACTTGGGTTATTGAGAAACCCTTATTCCAGATCTATGACCCAAAATTGAATCTTTCAAGCCAAAACCAAGGTGCTCGTGCACCATTCTCCCCCACAAAGAAAGCAATTGTCATCGAATAGCAAGGGGAAGTAGTTGAAGATTGGTTCCTCTCTTCTTGAAGTTAGTTTCAAGGATCTAAGTAGCCTCATTATCAGGTATGTCCTTCCACTTGATAAGGTAATCCATGTATGTCTTGTATCTTGATTGTTTCCTAATCCTTGAACTAAGAATCTTTTCATATTCAATGGGTTTATCCTTTTGCTTTGGCAAATTGGAAGTGATTTGAGAGAGGTTTGAATCTACTTGTGAGATGGATGGAATGGGCCCTTTGTACATTGTTAAATCTATGACATTGAATGTAACTAGAGTCTATGATGACTTTACATACATTATTGAGAATCTTGCAATTAATACTAATAATTTTTTTGTCTTCTATTTCTATTTTTTAGCTACCTAAAGTAATTGAAGCAACACTTAAACTCTTTGTTGTATCTACATCAGACACTTCATTTTCTATCTGTGAGTTGATCCTGTTAATGAACATATTCAAGAGAAATTGGCAATTAATATGTTAGATTTCCTTTACTATTTATCTTTCAAGAGTAATTAAAATATTATGCTTGAGTGGACCAAATTAATGGAGATAGTATTAGATACTAATTGTGTCAATCTCTTGGTTTCAGACAATGCAGAAGGACACCCTAGTTCAATATGCAATCCTAATTGATATGCATAGGATATCAGGTGTAGCTGAAAAATGCAACATGTTTTCCTTTTCTATACAGGTCATTAATCTAAATGTGATGTGTTTTTCAGCTCCGCCTATTGTCCATGCATATGGAATGTTGTTTCACATGCATTCTCAATTGAGAGTTGAATCTTATTATAGATAGGAGGGAGAGAAGCCAAAGACATATGTAAGCTTTACTAGCTATAGAAAATGATTCTTCACTATTTATATTATAGTTCTATCATTGAGTTCCTTATTTTGACTATTGCTACATTTTATATTTTGATGTTATATTATTTTTTTTCCTTCGTTGAAATGTGTCATGCCTTCATTCAGTAAAATTGATCTCTGCTAATTGCAATCATATTGGTATTTAGTCTTGTTAAAGTTGTTGTTATAACACTATAGATCCTAATCTGCATATGGCACACTCACCAATGCAACAAAACTGGAACATATCTTTAAACTTTTTAACATCTTTTGTAATGCTAATTGATCATGATTTTGTTGTATTTGGTTGTAGGGTACCAAGCAGTAGAACTAAATGAGAAATTGAGGTTGTATGGTAAAGAAAGCATCTCTCCATCATTTGAGGGTAATTCTAGGTAAGGACTGAATCTATTTATGGTTTGAATCTAGAAGGAAAGTATTTTTTGGCTCTTGATTTAACAATGATTATTATTACCAACAGACAACAAAATTTATTATACCTAGAGGTAGCCAATGCTCATTATTAGCATAATAAACTATGTCTCTAGGCCAACTGCACAAAGCATAATGCTTCCTACACTTTTGGCTTTGCAAAACTAAGGTGGGAGTACCTTAGGGATTCAATTAACTTCTTGAATATTACCCATTATCCCTAAAAATATTAGATGTAGTCCAATTTCTTTGATATATGTGAAACAAAGATGAGCTACAGCAGCTAATGATAACCCATAAATTCCCACAGATAGATGATGACCACCCTTATACACTTGATCCAATATTTGATTAATTTAGATCTAAATATGAATTTTGATATATACAGCAAAATTTATTTTATTTTTTCTTTGATTTATATGACCAATACCTTATCCATTTCTACATAGAGTCAACTATTAGCAAGGGATCTAATTCAAATAACTTGTAAATGAATTTTATCAACTATAATCACCAATTCCCATTCTTATGAAATATCCCTTTTATAAACTCACAGACCCTACTAATTCATTGAACCATTTCCTTAACTCCTTGAATTAAAAGCAACAATAGAACCAATATACAACCTATCCAGATTGAATTCAATCAATTAAACCTTATTTAACTGATCTCAAAGTAAAAAAACTCATAAAATGGAGACAGAGATTGATAACACAGATGTAGTGTAAGTGCCCTTTTGTATTATCCTTTGAAATTATTGATACAATAACTAATAGAAACTCAGAATATCTTGTTGATTTTATCATTGATATGAAAACATCATAAAATTAAACAAGTAAACTCAAAAAACTACACATAAAAATAGATCAACTGCACTTTTGAACAAGGAAAAATTACAAAATTCTCGAACCCTTTCTCTAACCTTGGGATCTCACTTATATAGGGTGAGATGCAACAAGCTTCAGGAATAGAGAAACTAACAAATGTCCTTAAGATAGAAAGATATCTACAATGTTACTGTCATAAAAATAAAAAATTTGTGCAACAAGAAAAACTTTACATCATAATATTTTTTTGTGGGACCATTTTTTGTTGCACCTTTTGCCAAAAAGGATGTCATGACTGGCCTTTCTTTTTTTGTTCACCCTGGGGTTGTGTGATCACTAATTCAGCATGTGGGGGGGCTTGCTTTGGTACTTTCAAGTTGAGCTGGACTTGAGATATTCCATCTATGCCCTCTTGAACTAATAGATTAACAATCACCATTGGTTGCTCTGTTGCCAAGTCATCACTTTGGGGCTCCACTCTGGTAACTACAATTGGTTTATTTTCCTTGTCCTCTTCTACTACTACTGATGTATCAATTATCTGTACTTCATCTTGTTCCATCTCTTCATCATTAGTTTCAGCATATTCTAACTACTTTGCACGAACTAAATTTTCCATCCACTTGTCAAAAAGTATGTCATCTAGCCAATTAAATTGTAAGATATCATGTTGTTTCTTTATAACATATTCTGCCACTTTGTCAATTTCAACAAAGTCTTGCCTTAAGGAATCAAAGAATAAATGAACTTTTATAATTTCTTCAGTAATACTTGCCCAACATGCATTTCCTTTTTAATTAATGACTCTATTCATCCTTAAACAGAATAAGTCATTCAATTCTTGTGCCCAATCCTCTTAATTTTTCAATTTATCCTTTTTGTCTATGGCATGTGGGAAGAGTCTAAAAGTAACACTCTTATATTTGTCCAAATAGCTAATGATCCTCCTTTGTAACTCAATTCTTTTATCATCAAGTTCTAAGAGATCATTGGAAACATCATATGTCTTTTCTATATGTTCATATGATAAATTGATCATAGAAAAACATAAAAGAGCAACCTCTTTACTCCACTTGCTCCACTTATTAAAAATTGGCTTCAAGGCTTCATCATTTTCCTTTATCTCATCCCATATATTTATTGTCTTTTCTAATTTCTCATAAAATGAGGGCCAATCAATTTTATTAACTAAATACATGAGAGCTTTCCTTAGCTTGTCCTCATATTGTACATCCAGTTCCACATTCATTGCCCATAGTTTACTCTTTTCTTCTTCAAAATCTTTTGTAGTATAATACTATGGCCTTTGTGGTGTATCTAGAATCTCAATGAGAGGAGTGGATTTAAAAGGCTCCACTGGTGGGTGAGGATAAGTAATTCTTGGCCTGGTGGATTGTCCCATCAATTTATTCTCTAGTTCAATCCTCTTTTGAACTTCTTTATTGTATGCAGCCAAAACCTTCTCATATTTATCTTGTAATTCCAACCTTTCCCTTTCATCTCTTTGATTTGTGGCTAAGGTAAATTTGGCTGATCCAACACCTAGATGTGCAGCTTCTACACTAGTAGTTTCTTCAACTCTTTTCACAATTAGGTTGCCTATCAAGCCAGTATCATCAAGCTAGGAAGAGGCGGTCCTGGATACTTTCCTCATTGACCAAATGACTAGTACAGTATGGTCCTCACTAAATTTAGCACCTTTTATTTCTTTCTTCACCTTTTCCTTTACACTCATTTTATCTATAATAGAATTATAAACCATAACATCTGCAATATCCCAATTGGGTAGCAATAATACCCTAGATGCCTTTATTATTTGTCTCCCTTCTTCAAGGGCCAACCTTTTGAATTCCTACATCATCTCTTCTTTAACTTGATTTTTCACATCTGCCTCTTCCATCTCTAGATGCTCTATTTTCAATTTTTTGCATCTCTCCTCAAACATTCTAATATTTGTTCTCAAAGAAAATTGGTAAGAGTCTCTAGATTTGTCAAAATCATCATCAGAGATGAATTCATGACAAGCCTATCTATTCCATCATAGGGTCCAACTCTCTTCCTCTACCATAGTTAGCTCAAGGCTTGGCATTGGAGGTTCTTGAGGATTCCCCTCTTCTAATTCTTCTTGAGTAATGAACACTCCCCCTTGGGACCCCAATTGTTCCACCTACTCCCTAGTGAGTTGTTCATCTCCTACTTGTAATGGGGACTGAGTAGGTGAATATTCCTCAATTTGAGGCATTTGTTCCTTTACTATTTTTTGCCTCTTGGGAAAGGGCTCATCATGTCTTTCCTCAAGAACAAAATTGGTTGATCCCATTATCTATTTTCCTTTATCTACAGTGTCTCTTTTATTTCAGATCACACTATAGCTAAGTCTCTTTTGAACAATCAACTACCCTGATCCTATTGTAGGAGTAAAAGATAGTCTCCTCATGACCTATTTGGCTTTTTCTAGGAAAGAATTGATAAAGAATAGTTTCTTTTCATTGAAGACCTCCATAATTTTAGGAAAAGTGGTCATTAGTTTATTTAACCTATCTACCTCTATTTTTACATCAGTTAGAGGCTTGTAATTATTATCAAAATAATGAATGAATTCCAAAACCCTAGAATAAACCCTTCATTTTTCCTTTTTGATCTCTTGCTCTTTCAAAGAGAACTCATTCCTTATTATGTCTTTAGGGAAATAGAATTGGTGGTCTTTTAGCCCTTTTTCTATTTACATCAAAAAATCCTTCAATATTACAAAAACAAGGATGAGACACAGCCATCTTGTACTGGTATAAAAATTTATACAAGAATAACCAACCACCCTTTGTGATTATCAAATGATGGGCCATAGTACAAGTGGGGAAAATTGAGCCTCTACTTCTTCTAGCTAATTGTGCTTGCTCCAATCCCCCTAGCTACCATAGCATCTCAACTATCTCTACCTTCAAAGGAAACAGGTAGGGAAGTACATGGGGAGTCCCTTGGAAACCATAAACCCTAAAAACTATTAAAATATGGTATGGTATGATATCTACCCAATTTTGGGACACTTTCAAATCAAAAGGATTATCCATAGGTCTAATAAAATCCATCAATGCCTTGGGGATTATGGGATTGTCCCTTAAAAAGAGGCTTCTCAATCTAGAGGCAAAATACCTATCAAACCTAACAAAACTAGCCTCCTCTACATCCTAGGTCATGTCTACACTCCACAACTAGACTAGCAAAGCCTCTTCTTCATATTTTTGGTTTACGACCATCTCCTTTTCAAAATATGTAACCCCTTTAAATAGGAACATGTGCATTAACAATGAATAATAACCAAAAGTCTTTTCCACCTTACTCTTTGCAATTCCAATTAACCCTATATGGATTTCCTCTACTATATAAGATGAAAAATAAAAAATAATATCCACACCAAAAGAAGAAATCTAAGTCATCATATAAATAAATTTTATTGGCACAAAATTCTATTCATCCTTGACAAAAACCCTACACAAAGTCATATATATTTCTATGGCCCTAGAAGTAAAAAATTCCTTTTCAAAGGGCTCTTTAGTATATGTTGTAACCACTGGTAAATTTCCAATTGAACCGAAGTGTGCCCTTAGTGCAGCCTACTTGATCTTATCCCTCATAGACAAGTATTCTTTCTCCAGTCTTGATAGGTCAATGGTTACATGATAATTTGAAAATGCTTCTATACCAAAAAATTCTCAAATTTCTTCAACATTTATTCATACCAAGCATTCCCCATCTATTCTTCTCACTATCCTAGCTGTTGGGTCATAATTTTGGGCAATGGCCATGAGCAGGACACAATCCATAAAGAGGCCAGGGACCACTAGTTTTCCCAAATCAAAATTCCAAATGTTTCCATGGAGAGCAAACAATTTTCTTTCTGAGAATCACTTCTTAAAAAGATGGAGCCCTATTTTAGTACTAGTAGCATCCCTAACCCAATTCCCTCTATCATATAAGCCATCTACAATCTTGAGCCTAGGGTTCACAGAGATTAGCTTTTTCATCTAGGTAGACTCATTTGTAGACTTAGGCAATAATTCAAGAAGGTCATCATGTATATTTCTACTTGCATAATCTACCTTTCTTGAGAAAACTTTCTTTGGAGGCATGTTTACTAGTGACACAAAATACAAGAATTCTTTACTATCTAATGGATTCAAATACTTACTTGGTTGTTCATTACTCTTTCACTATAATTCTGCAACACACAGTGGATACTACAAAAAAATTTTCACTTTAATCATCCAAGGAATAATTCTTCAATGGATCTTAGTTCTCTGAAATTATCAACTTCATTTGCGTAGAAAAGAAATGGTGAAACTTTGCAATATATCTCTAGTTCTAGTCTATACGAGGAGCTTTCAATTTTCATAAATGAATTATAAGGAGAAATAGGGTGGCATCACCTTCTAATTTTGAAAACACATCATCAATTCTAAAAAATTTGATGATTTAGGAATAAAATTGTGAATGACTCACTTTCAATTTGCCAAGTTGGCAGTCAACCCAATCAAGTTTCTCTAGATAAGATTTTCCTTCCACTACTGGCAACTTATTATGGACCCAATGGCAGTCATGGACACATTTCACACTCTTGCTATGTTGATATGCATAAACATCGAGCAACTCCTACATGTGACATAGCAACCATCATTAATACATCTTTGATCTGATGATGTATATTTTATGAGTGTTTTATTGCAACTATGGTGGGTCCTTCTATTTTTCCTTTGGTCACCATGTTGCATGCACTAAAGGATGGGAAAGTTTCTATAGTGATATGATGCCCACTGTTGATTCTAAAAAAATCTAACAGCATCAATCAGCACAAATCTTATTCTGAGTGTGAATACCAATGGTATGTGACATCCAATTAACTTGACATGCTAGCATGGTCATTTATAATAGTTAATCTTGTTGGCATTGCCACTTGAAAATAGGTCCCACCATGTTTTTCCTTTCATGGGAGGTTTCTATGTTGCAACCAGTGAAGTTCCTAAAATTTTTGATGCCGACATAGAGACCACCATATTTTTCTGAAGAAATTTGGCATCATGAAGTAACATACATTCATTTCATCATTCATTCTTTATTGTGCCTGATACATCTGACGTCCCATAATGATGATAAGGCTTATTAATAATAGACAAAGTTTATGGCATCATATTTACTTTTGGCTCCACCGTGTTCACTTTTGCAAGAGACCACCATGTGACGATCGATAAAAATCTTGCAGTTCCTAGTGGCGACATAGCAACCACCATTTATCTTGAAAGATCTGATGGTGTAGGAAATACACATTAAAATCATGATTATTTGACTAGGTCCTAGTTGTATTACGTACTTGGTTGTTATGTCACATAAAGTAAAATGAACACAAGTTTTTATAGAGACATGACTATCGTAGATTTTTTAAAAGATTTTACGGTGATGAACCTTTTGGGGAAAAAATGAAGCAAAAAAAAAAAAAACAAAATTCTTTAAAAATTCACAAAAAACTTACTTCAAAAATGATTTGTCCCACTTGATTTAAAAGGTGAAATATATGACCTAAAGGGCTCACTTAGGGCAAAAATCTTATTTTAATTAGGGTTTTTCTTAGGGTTAACCAATTTAGAAAAACCAAAACCTAATTTGCCTGCACATAAGAACTAGGAACACTCTAAGTGAAACATACTTTTAAAACATGAGGTAAAAACATGACAGCCAACAGTATCGATGACAATATTTTTTAAAGATTCCTGCACAATGTTATTTTGTTACATGTTTGGTGTTGAATTAGGGATGTCAATCGATGTTCTTCTCCTTCTTATTCCAATTGGATAGAATATTATTAAGGTTTCTCTAATTGTAGTAGTCTATAAAGGATAATATTTTAATATATCTAGTTGATCCCCACTTGAAAATATTTTGAATCCCATATTATATCTTGCAACGATATGAAGATTCAAGCCCCTCCAATCATAGATTGGTTGGTTATAAGTGGGTGTTACACACAATGTTTAAATAAGGATAAGTTCTCAACTATTTTTAACATACAACTTCTCAAATCATTGACCCTTACCAATGTCATTGTTCAAAAATCAACTCCTTAAACATCAAGCACTCTAATTTTGATTAGTCCATCAACTCTTGATCATATTGCAAGGTCCAACTTCTTATCTCAATCATAGTTTTTTATCACACTCTCATCATGATAATTCTTGTTCTTCCCTATGTCTGCACCCTTGGGTTGGTTAAACACACTATTTTCCATCCTTAATGTCAATTGACAACTACCATCACTACCATCATGTACACAATAAAATGTAACTTTCACTCTCTCCCAACCAACCCGCATTACATCTTTCCATTTATCCAGTCCTTGGATCAACCCTTGACCCTTTAGTCCTTGACTCTTTTTAGGCCTAAGGATGTTACTCATGACATACCCTTGAACTAATATATGATACTAAACCCCCAATAACATCCTTAACTTTTTCAAACTTATGACAGACAACTAAACATGTGGAAGTTCACTCACCTATTAAACTTGAAAATGTATTCCCCCACTCTTTAATCAATAGGGATACTTACTCCCCACAGACTGACAATTAGCTTACCTTGGATCACCAAATAAATAGGATTCTTACACTCCTAATGCTTCCATCATGACAGCCACCAATTACCTTGGATCAGCAAACAAATAGGATTCTTATGAATTTTTTTCAGAAACAGGGCTATCGTTGAAGTTTTGACGATAATTATTCAAGATCTAACGATGGTCATTGTCATCAATGACATGGTCGTGTCATTGGAATCTCATAGGATTTTGACAATATTTTCTCAATGTTTTGACAAGGCCTGTCATCAATGGCATGGAAACCAAACTAGCCAAGCTCTCTTAATCATCAAAGTTTTGACATTTTCTTGTAATGGTCTGATGCCATCTCATGACAGAGATTGGGATCATTTTTTATGGGGTTTTCCATCGATATATAGATAGCCCCAGATTTTTTCAAAATTTTGATGAAATTATAGTGAGGAAATTGTTTGACCATTTGCAATTGCAATATAGACCAACCCTCGTTGAAAAATAGGTGCAAATTTACTATTGAAATTATATTTTATAATAGTGTATTACCATACTCATTGTTCACTTTTCACTATCTCATTCATGGTTAGGCATACCTGGGAAACTTCTAATTACTTGGAAAAATAAATGTGTCAATAGAGATTCAAACCTAAATTGCATTCTTTATCTTCTTTAGTCTATCAATGTTGTCCAACAATTATTGTCTTACAATCTCTCACACATATTGACCTTCTCTCTCTTTCCAGTCATTAGGTAATCTGCATGGATGAATCAAGCAGGCATTGAGTTCAATTTAGAAGCATAGTTCATCTTATAACCAATAATATTGTTGATAAGTCTTACATTACTTTCAGTTATTAGGTCAAGTCTCATGTTCCTGCCATCATATTTTATCTTCAGGTTTGTCTCAAACAATTTCTTCACATTCTTCTCATTCTCTAGGTTGCAACCTCCATTACTAAGGTTGGTAAACTTATGAATCATTTCATTATTAAGTATGACTAGAATATCTCCTACCCAAAACATGTCCTCATGAATTTTTCTCAAGCTAATTATGCTCCACTCGTGGTTATCAAAGTCTACATAAAACATGTGCTTAACTAGGTTCAAACCACTCAAATGTTCAAACCCTTGTTTCAAATACAATCACTGTTGAAAACTAGGTCTAGGACCTTGTGAATATTACCATCTCTAATTCTTTCAAAATTGCAATGGATATAGGCTCTAATGTCTTCAATGTGTAAAATGTCAGGTGGAACATGAGAAAATTTTCCTAGGGGATCATCGTCCAAAGAAATATATGGGTGCTTCTTAAACTTATACCTAGGTCTTTCACTCACACCACAAACTATAGGATTTTCAATTTTTCATATTAATGCTTCACATAACAATTGTCCACATGAAAAATACCTCGTTTATGTGTAACTAAGGCTTCCATTTGCTTGCACTTGAAAAATATTTCAAATTTTCTTCAAACATGTTTCAAAGATCTTCTTTAGCTTTTTCATTATCAAATGGTACTCAACAACTTGATTTTGACCCTTAAATTGCTTTCAATTCATCACTGCATTAATTGCAAAAGTACAAAATCAACAAAAAGTTGATTTTGATTACCAAGTAACTTTATTTCTTGTGTGTACACACATACAATTTCTAAATCATCTATGCACTTAACCATGGCTAGAAAACATCATGTTCTACCTCATATTAGCTTCACGTACCTTAACTCTCTCTTTATTGTCACTTCTACCTTTTGGATGCTCGATCTCTTATAGAAAGTACCTAATTCAAATAAGATGAATCAAATATAATTTTTGACTTCAATCTACTTCTAGATGCTTCATTTTACTATTACTGACACTACATGTAAACTAGATAGACCTTTAGCTTTGACAAATAACTCTTTGAATTCTTGTACATGTTCTTTTATGTTTTTTTATTATTGTCACTACTGCTATCAATCCTCCTGCTATTCCTTCTTATACTCCTTCTGAAGTTTGAATTTTGTGTATTGTCTCTCATATCCATTCTACATAATCTCTCTATATCACCAAAGTTGTTACACAACTGGCATACTGATGCATTGTTCCAAATCTAGGTCTAGACTAGTTTACAGGTGCTTTGCAATTTCTAGAAAAATGTCCAAAGTTGTTGCATTTGTAACATACAATATTTCTTCTCATTCCATTTTTTATTGTTTGGACCTTCTTCCTATAGAGCTAGTTCCTCTAAACATTCTACTATTGTTATTACTATTATCAAATTTAGGTTTCTTATAATTAACTACTCTATGACCAAAGCCATGACAATTATAACAATAAGAATCAATAACTAGTTAGAATGACTTATCTATGCAATCCCTTTTTATATGACCAATTTCATTCCATTCATAACATCTACCTTTGAATTAATATCTCACTTCTTTAGGTGATTTATCAAATTGATTTGACTTAATCTTATTCATATCTTCTTTATTTTTCATAGGTTAATGAATTTAAAAATTATGTGCCTTTCTAGATTCAGATTTCTTATCTGACTTTTCTCCAATGAAATATCCAAGACCAGTCTTATCATAAGAATGTCTCTAAAAAGACATTTGTTTGACAAACTTATCATGCTATAATATAGCTTCTCAAGTTGTTACTTAGATTGGATTAATTCTCCTTTTAAAATGATATTGAACTTCTTAAGTTATTCATATTGCAACTTAGTATATTCAAGTTTGGATGTAAATCTTCTAAGGTTAAATCTCAAACTTTCATATTCAGATCTGAGATTTGATTCAACTTTGTTATCATCTCTCTTTAGGCTCAATTTTAGATCAACAATCTTCACTTCATGCTTCAAGATCTCATTTTCTTTATTTAATCTATAAAATTAAGCACTTTCCTTGATTTGATCTTTAGACTCTTTCTTTGATTTGAGATGATCAATATTATCTTTCATGTTTGTAGTCCTTTGCATCCTCACATATTTCTTTCAAAGCATCTCTTTCTTTAATAAGAATGTCAATCTTCTCAAGAGCTTCTTCTAGGTTCTTTTATAATTGTTCCATATCCATAGGGATCTTACTAAATTTTTTAATCCTCTTTTGAGTAACTACACTCTGATACCAATTGTTAGATATAGGAAATATTGAGAGAGGCGGTGAATCAGTATTTACAAACTTTAGCCCAAAACTGGATATTATTAACAATCTTATAACTTGCATATGAAAAAAAACTAACAATGGTGAAAAAAAAACATAACCATGAAATAATGGTACTCATAACACCATATTTTATTAATTAGGGAAACCCTTGCCAAGGGAAAACCCTAGTCGGGATTGCACCCACAAAATGATCCACCAATCATAAGTATCTTGTGAAAGATATTGACCATGCTAGGAGTCTATTACATCTGTATAGTGTCTCAATCCTTGTTAGAGGAATTAGGCCTCATTAGAAGCACCAACCATATTAGGAGTTGTAATAAACAAATACAAAATGTATGCAAGATGAACCCAATTCCCAAACATGCAATATACTATGTAGTTGTTCAATACAAAGAGATAGATACAAAAACCTCTTCACATTACTCCTACTATCTTTAATATGAGATATCACCTTGGATACTCATCAAAAAATTAACATTCCTCTTATCATACATCATATTTCACATGACAAATCATTACATCTATTTTTCATTAGATCACTTCACTTCTCTTCCAATTTCACATTCACAATCTTTCCTTTATAACTTGCTAATTTATAGTTATCTTCCCAATCATCCACCATGCCTTTATAAACTTTATAAAACATAAAATTAACTTTCTATGACTAAGGTTTAGCATCTAGGATGTTGTCCCTAATTAGTTAAGTAATTATTTCATAAGAAAAATAATTTCTTAACCCAAAATACTCATTTCTCTATCTTGTTATGTTCTACATGTATACTGTTGTAATTGGTAAACTGACCATAACTATGTTTGTACAATCTATACAATCATGTGCTCTCGCATACATCATCATCATAGTGTTATGTATCTATACCTAAATTTTCATATGTCCATGAAAAGCTTGTAAATCTTTCCAATCAAAACTTTATCTATTATTCTAGATAAACTAAGTGATATTTAGTCAATTTTCTAAGTACAATTGTCATAATTTAATCTTCATGATTGTCCCTCTTCAAACAAATGATATGTTTCCATAGATGACAACATTAAATATCCTAATGTAGCCAAAATGCTAACAGATAGTAGAAAAAATATTATGTAATTTACATACATATACCACATTTCAAAGTCAATTCATATATCACATGGGCACAGTGGACCACCCCAACATGAGAAGTCTATGGAGTTCTGGGATATTAATATAAGATCCTTGGAAGAGGTAAGTTTAAGGCATGAGTACCCAAGGGACCTACCTCTAAGGTACATCTATATAATTTTATTATTGTGATTATTATTATTTTTTATAATAATTGAGCATTGTGCTATCTTATTTCTATTATTGGAAATATAAAATAAAGAGTTATGTTATTATCATTTATATTAATAATAGGCATGAGTTAAATCATTAACATTATAATTAATGTGAATATTTATATATGTACTATATGAGTAATTTGCCTTGATCTTTTCCTCTTAGAATTTTCTTGCAAGAAAAGGAGGTTGATATCAAATTCAGAGGGACTCAGACACTTCTTCAAAGGTAAGGGGGCTCATAAGATTGATGTTCAAAGGGAGTCTCACACATTCATCTAAAGGAGCAAATAGACTATATAGTTTAGTTGATCTTTGAAGATCTTGATCATATCATAATTAGAGGGAGTTTTAACATCATGTAAATTTTTGGTATCATGCATGTGATTGCATGAATTAATGTGCCTACCCTCTATGTGCATCATGAGGAAGTGACAACTTCCAAATAATCATCACTTTTATTTGAAAAATTTATTGAAGGTGATGATCTTACAATAACTTAATTTTCTATTATGATGGATATCTTATGATGTCTATGTAGATCATGATAGATTATACTTTGCATGGTGGATATTTATATGGTAATAATTATGTGAATTTGTGTGCACATGTCTTCTAAACATTTTTTGAGTACATGTTATGGAAATTGATGTTCTAAAGGACCATTGTACAAAGTACTTGGTCAATATCATGTGAATTGGTGTTTTAGAGGACATCACTCATAGTACTTGATGAATATCTTGCATCTTAAAATTCTAGAAGGTCATTACTCAAAGAGTGTTTGGTGAATATCATTGATATTGTGAAAGACCAATACTCATGATATATATAAGTGTTAGAAGTCTAAATTGGAAACCAAGATACTAAGAAGGGGGGTGAATCAAGACCTATAACACTTTAATCTTTTTACAATTCTATAATGGATCCACATTTGACATCTCATATTCAATTTCTTATGCATGCATAACTTATATAATCAAACTATAATAGCATATAGATCTAATCTATTAATCACATACATTAAAACTAATCACATGACACAAAGATTTTGGCTACCCAGAAACACTTCAAAATGAAGGGAAAACTAGGGTAGGAATGACACCCATGAATCTTCACTACTGCAGTAATAAACTTAACCTATTAGGGTTACAATGTTTCACAATATATAATGATCTACCTTACGAGGGGTCTTCATTATTAAAATATTTTGAGAAGGTTAAATCTCACCCTAATAGAGGATTTCACACTTACAAAAAAGTAAGAACTATGTTAGGAAATTTACAAAGATCTGTTAAGACCACTCTATTACAAGATTTACCCTATCTCAATTTGTTAGAATTGATTCAGTACCTAATCCTTGGTCTACTTTGATAAGATGATGTTGGATCTCCTCTTTTCAATCTAATTTGATCTCTGATCTGATATAGCCTTTTTGTAATTCACTAATTTGACTAGATCACTTGCTCTATTTTAGAACAACAAAACACTTTTTGCCTCTTCTACAATGTTCACACATTCACACTTGAATCACATGAATAAAATGTCCACTTCTTCATATAATACTCTCCACCATCATCATCACCATACAAAACTAGTTCAATTTCTACCTTATTTAAAGATTTCATAAAGAGTTTTCTAGATGCTTCCTTGTTTCATCTCTCCATTTGATTCATTCATCACAAGACATAAGGATCTGTGATCCATGTCATAAAACATGAAAAACTCTTTATAAAGAAACTCTACAAGTAGTAAATATCATGTCCATGTCATCCTGAAATAGTTTACCTCAAAGTTTGCATCATTCTTGGCTTGAATGTAAATTATGTGTTGCTTGGAACTTATTGATTTTGACACTTGACACTCATTGTATATGTTGTTGATGCTCGATCTTTAGTATGCTTGGCACCTTCTATGTAACTCAGCATCAATATGCTCAAACTGCTTGGTTAACATTTAGACTTGGCAACCATATACTTTCTTGTCTTCTATAGAACTTGGTATATACATGTTTATATACAAGTCTTTACATGACTCGGTCTATATAGAGTAATTTGGTCACAATGATGACTGCCTAACTCTGCCTAGTATATGACTAAGTATTTCACACTAATAGAAAACAATAGTTAGAGATACCAACAATCTCCACCATTGACATTAGTGGAAAAAACACTTTGTAATGATTACATTTTTATAATACTAATATGAGTACTCCCCCTAAGCCTATGACTAAATTCAAAATAGAACTACAAACCTTTTTTCTTATGCCAAATAAACAATAAATGAACAATATAAATACATGAATCTAAGTAGTCTATTTTTTAGTGTCATACCATGTGTTCCTTCTAAAATCTTTTGATCATCATTACATTCCCCTTGTTCTTATTTTCTTCTTTTCTCCATTCAAAATATGTAATCATAATTACATTTCCCCTTATTTTTGTCACTTATGTTTGTTGTTGGGTTTGAATGGGTGGAATCAAACCATATTTTTCAATGAAAGGTTTGTGTACTTGGTTGATCATAGCAATTGCATGATCCCAGTTGGTTCTTATTGATTCCAAAATGTGATTTTCAATTTTAACCTAGCTACCAAATCAACCAAAGTGACAGCCACCAAGATATTATGATTTTCTTGTTAGAAACAATAGTCCACCAAGATAAGTGAGAGGGGGGGTGAATCAGTTATCCAAAAATTAAAACATTTATCTTCTTTAAATAAACCTAATCATTCAACCAAATTAAATAGAAAGCATAACAATATGCACATAGACAATTACACCATATATGTTAACTAGGGAAACCATTGATCAGAGGGAAAACCCTAGTGGGAATGATGCCCACAAGATGATGTACCAATATAAATATTCCTTGTTAGAGGATGGACCTTATTAGGAGTCTATTATAAAATTTAGTATATATGAGTCCCTATTAGGAGATTCCAACCATGTTAAGAGTTGTAATACAATGTATGCAAGAAGAGCTTACTATCCAGAACATGCAATTTCAATTACAAGAAGAGCTCACTATCCAAACAAGTAATTTACTGTTAAGTTCCTCTTTTCTTTTTTCTATCATGAACCAATCACTATCAAACCTTGTAGACCAAGTCGTGAACCTTGGATCCAAATATCAAACCTCAGATCACACAATGAAACCTTGACAATGAAGTTTCTTTCACTTTCACTCTGCTCTGCTCAAATTTGCATTTCACTTTTGTGTTGCTTACAAACTACTTCTCCATGTCATACTTGATAAAGGAAAATTTCCTTCCTTTATACTAAGTCCATAAAAAATTCCCTGAGTTGGCTATGAGACCTTCTCAATTAACTATTATAGGACCACATTAAGAACACGTTACACTTAGTGATAACATTAATCATCCACCTTGCAACTTGACTATCTTTCTATACACGTAACATTATGATGATTGAATTCAACCATGTCATCACCAACATGTCTTCTTCACATCCTCAACCTCAATTCTCAAATTAACAATTCTACTAAGAGATATAACAACTTTACCAAAACATGCCTGTATAAACTCTATCTTAGAACATACATCACCAAAACTTA
Source organism: Cupressus sempervirens (assembly GCA_028749045.1). Taxonomy (NCBI): domain Eukaryota; kingdom Viridiplantae; phylum Streptophyta; class Pinopsida; order Cupressales; family Cupressaceae; genus Cupressus; species Cupressus sempervirens. The sequence goes on from CM053793.1 coordinate 785,144,358, forward strand.
CATAACTTCTTCCAAACTTAACATTTCTTCACCCAATGTTAACTATATATACTAGATACTCATAAGAATCTCCCATAACCTTGAATAGTGATAATACTCAACTAGCCATCTGTACCAACTTGATTTTTCTATTGTTCTTCTATCAAATACCAAAGAAGACTTATATGTTGACATCAATGAAAAACACAGTCATGAATGTAACATATCATCATAGTAACATATCTACAATACTCCTTCATAGGAATATCATCAACATCCATGCTTCCAACAATCTCCCCCTTTGGCATTGATGGGAACATAGATGAAAAATATCTAGTTCCAAGAATACCAACTGCAAAAGACTGTTAATCTTTCTTTTCAAATTCTCTTTATCAATCATTCTCCCCCATTGATATATCTCAAACTATCATGCTATGATGTACTTTTTCTTCATGCTAACTTCTCCCCCATGATGTTTTTCTTCATGATGTTTTTTATGAAGTACTTCTCCCCCATTGACATCAATGTCAAATGTTTTAGCAATCATCAAACTCAGCAACAAATGATTCTTACTAGCTCAAGTTTCCAAAGACAATGTTCAAAAAAAGATCCAACAAGAGTCCTAGATGACTCTATCCATCATAGATACTCCCCCATATAGGAAGCATCAACATTCAATCAGACAAACAATGGTGCTATGTTACACTAGACTGATGCACTCCTTCATCTTCTACTCAAATGTAGGAAGGGGCATAACCCCTAGCATACCTCACAAATACTTAAAAGTCTATTTGGGAAGAGGCTTAGTGAATATATCTAAAATCTTCTCTTTAGTGCTCACATACTCCAATCTAATTTCCTTTTTTGCAACTTTCTCTCTCAACATGTGATACTTGATAGAAATATGCTTGGTCTTAGAATGCAATACTAGATTCTTAGACATATTTATTGTGCTTGTTTTGTCACAATATATGACAATAGGTTCACTAAATTCTATCCTTATATCCTTCAGCATCTGCTTCATCCAAACAAATTGATTACAATTGTTTGTTGTTACAACATATTTTTCTTTTGTTGTACTTTGTGAGGTACAATCCTGCTTCTTGCTTAGCCAAGAAACCAATCTTCCTCCAAGAAAGAAGGCTCCAACACTGGTGCTCTTTCTGTCATCCATACTACCTGCCCAATTAGCATCAACATAAGCACTTAGAGTAAAATCATTAGATCTATCATACCACAATCTAAACTCTGGTATTCCTTTTAGGTATCTAAATATCCTTTTGACTATTACATAGTGTACTTCTTTGGTATTAGCTTGGAATTTTTGGGGAGAAGTTAGCATCAAGAACAAGAACAACATGTTCAAAAGAAGTATAGCATGGAATGACAGTTTGAGATATACAAATGGGGGAGAATGATTGATGTAGAGGATTTGAAAAGAAAGATTAACAATCTTTTGTAGTTGGTATTCTTGGAACTAGATATTTTTCATCTATGTTGCCATCAATTCCAAAGGGAGAGATTGTTGGAAGCATCAATGTTGATGATATTTCTATGGGGGAGTATTGTACATATTTTACTATGATGATATGTTACATTAATGATTATGTTTATCATTGATGTCAACATAGCGTCATAGTAACATATCTACAATACTACCCCATAGGAATATCATCAGCATTCATGCTTCCAACACTTCTTTGATAAGATCTTGTGTTGATTTGAGTTCTCTTTACATAACTTCCAAATGAGGTATCAACATTGATTGAATGCAGATCAATTGTGATCTCATGTTGTTGTCAGCTACCTGAAGCTTGACAAATTTCCCCTGAGCATGCAATAACTTATAGTGTTGGGATCTAGATTTGATTGGCTACAAAATAGTGTTGCTTGATGTCTTCATATCAGCTTGAATCTCTTGGATGTTTTCCTAAAGATCACTAGTGAATCTTGGTGCATCACATAAAATATTGTACAAATTTTGTACTCTATGAATTAGTTTTGAAGTGTTCTATACATGTTCCTATAATTGAACTCTTTGCTCAAAAATAGTTATAAAAGCTTTGTCTACAACCTTATCCTCAAATTTTTTTGCTGACCAATCCATCAATTTCTCATTTGATTCAATATCTCTGACATTTATTTTCTCAATGATATTATCAAGTTGAGAATATTGGTACTTTCCCATCAAAATTTGGTATATCAAATGCTTCAATAAAAATGTCTTTGACATAATGGAATACATACTTTTGTTGATGCTTTCTCCTTAACTCTTCCTACTTTTTCTTCTTAGCCAAAATTTCTTGCAACAAAATTGTTTTCTCAAGAGTGATATTTGCCAAATCCAATTGTGGCACCTCAATAACCTCATCCATACTAACTTCAATATCTAGAGAGAGGTCCTTTATTTCTCTCCTTATACAAGGTGTAGAGGTGTTGTTTCTTGACACTTCTTTAGGAGATGGTGAGGAAGTATCACCACTCGATCATGTTTGTACATCATTGCTAGAGACAAAAATAGGTGCACTTGATATAGTATTTTTTTCCTCTTTATTTACCTCAATGTAAGGTTCTGACACATTTGGTCCTTCTTGACCATTGGTGGGAATGTCTACACTAGTTTCCTTATCAATTTCTTCTACCTCTTGCTCCTCCTTGTCTACATCTAAGGACGTCTCTAAAATATCAAGGGTGTCAGCATCAATTGGTGGCATGCTACCTTGTGGAGTCAGCACACCTAAACTCACTCCATAACTTTCATCATCTTCAATAGTAAATGTCTCAATATCCTTTATTTATGTTACCTCTTTTGTTATGAGACCAAAAATACTTTTCCAAAGCAACTCATTTTGTTGAATTACAACTTCAGTCTTATTTTGTAATTTCATGAAAATTCTATACTTCGAAACAAATATATTCTTGTATTTCTATGAAAATGTTTCTTTCTAATCTTGTGACAAATTGAGCATAACCCTGGCTAATGTCCCAGTTTTTATGTTTTTCTCTTCTTCTTCTACATGTTTCCACCTTCTGTCAAGTCTATTGTAGAAATATATAGGTATCTTCTTCTCTACTTTATTTGGAGCTAACTTGAGATTTGACATCATTTATATCATGGCCTTTTCAACTTTTGTTCTATCAATATTATCCAATTTTTCATATTTCACAAATCTAAAACTATATAATCTTGAGAATCTTCTTAGATTGACACATACCTCATCAATAGATTTAGTTCTCTTGTGGGTGGTCCTTTAACTAATCTTCTTCTCTTTGGTTTTGAGTTTCTTGCCTCTATGGTCTCCATTGATTTTACTTACCTTGCAGATTGCTTGGCACTAGCTGCTACTCTAGTCCTTGGTTTGGTAGGTGGTGGAGGAGAGAAGGGTGTCACCATTGGCTTCTTTGTGGTTACTTTAGCCTTCTTTCTAGGTGGACTAACGATAACTAGGACTTTACCCTTGACTCCTTCTTCTTCCTCTTCTTCATCACCACTACCCTTTTCTTCATCTTCTCCAAGATCTTGTATAATCTACAAGGGTCTCTTGCTCCTACCTTGGGTAACTCACTTTGTTTCTAGGTCTTCAATCATTCTCTTCCTTTTCTTTTCCTTGGAAGCTATCTTGATATATGTCATAATTCTTGCTTAATCTTCTTCATATTTCCCAAAAGGTTCTTCTTCATTATCAATTTCTTCTTTCAATAATGCAATAATGTTTGCATTTACTATGTCACTATCAATCTCATCATCAAATATTGTTAGTCATGCCTTTCTAGGCTTCACTGCCTACACATATGTGTTATCTATGTCTACTAGGAAATATACATAATTTTAATATCTTATTACCAACTCTTCTAGAACTCTCACCCTCATCCTCATTCTCTATTTGTATTCTTCAAAATATGTATCCATGAAATTCTCAAAATTCTCTCCTAATTGAGTTATGTATTCATTGATTTGTCTTGTCACTGATTTCCCTTGTTCCCAAACAATGTTTCCAATACCAGGAAAATACTTCTAAGTGTAAAATAAAATACACATAATAATTGACCCGAACTTACATATTGAGTTCTTTGTCATCCTGATAGATGTCATGTTTTTTGCTAATTGTAGCTTTTGCAACTCAGCAAGATCATATTCATGATCTTTCATGACTATCTTCCATGCTTGATCCACTACCATACATGACACACTATTCAACCTACTTGATTGATAGAATTTGTGAGAAATAAATCTCACTACAAATTCAATCAATGGATTGGAAATGTTTGTGATGGACAACCCTCATCCATTCCACTTAGCACCTATGTTTTCTTCAACTTCTTCTCAATTTGAACTTTTCATTGTCTTCTTCTTATATAGTGTAGAATAGCTAGTAACCTTGTGAATCATCTTCTTGGTTATTTCAACTAGTCCATTATGTAGCCAAAACTTCATGTCATGAATCCTGCACACCACAACCTTAATACATTCAATCTTGAAATTTCTTGGGAACTCTAGGGCATGAGTTAATCCTTTCCTCTCAATAATTTTGAATTCCTCCTTGAAAAATACTTTGTCACACAATTTCTCATAAGCTACTCATATTTCATAATATCCCACTTCTCCAATCTTACACATGTAGAACTCTTCACATCGTGTATCATGATTACCTTGGGTTGTATCAAAGATAATGCACCCATTGAGTTATCTTTCATTGCAATCTCAAAAATAGCATGAAATTTAGGTAGAGGAAAAGCATCACTCTTCACCAATTAAATCTTACTAACCTCTACTCCTTGACTCTTTCATGAGGATGATGAAGCTATCATTTTTCTCTTTGATAGGGTTTGTAAACTTTCTTCCTCTAGATCACTCAGCACTACTTCAATCTACTTTGGGTCAATCTTCTTGTCCAAGATCTACTCTCTAAATCTCCTTAGGACCTCCTTTTGATCAAATCTCTTTGTGCTCTCAAATTCTATATGTAAGGTACAAAATAATTCCTTCAAATTTTGATATATACTTTTTTTTCTCAATTTAGGTTCACCATTAATGTTGTGTACTCAGGTAGGTGGAAGAAAACTATCTCGATCTTTCATTGTGCCTTCAAAATAGATCTTCACTATACATTTATGTCTCTTCCATCTAACTCGGCCTATACATCAATTTAACTTCTAAAGTACTCAATCCATATTGCAATACTCAGTCAATATAGACAATTTTACTGATGTTTGACACTGACTTTGTATATGATCCTTTTTGCACCAATCCTTTCATAGATATGTTCTTATGCATCTTTACTTATGCAATTATGAAATTTAGAACATTTTATGTTAGGAATTGATGTAAGACATATCATTAGATATATAGTTCCATACATACCTTTCTCACTTAGTTTGTTATTATGTGATCACCGTCTCAATTGGATTGAGTGATCTCAACTCCATTTGTTCTATTGCTTCCATCTTCTATGTTTTTCTTCCATGCTTGATTCATCTCCTTCCTTGTTTGATCAATATCCACTTTGCCTTTACCCTTGGTTTTTTTGTGATTTTCTTTTGGCACTTGAGTTCTGTAATATTTTTTTGAGTGTCTAAACTTGTGACATTTGGGACATACATTGTTAGGTGCATAGTTCTGCCTTTGAATAATCCAATAGGGTTTTGTCTGTGATCTACATTCATGTGCTTTATGTCCATAATTCATGCAGTTGTAACAATAGCCTTCAAATCTAGATGTAGTACATACATTCTTCATTCTTAAGGGTAAGTGCACAAAGTTGTGGTGCCAAAAGGGGGGTATAAGTGGACACCTTTTTCCTGAAATCTAAAAATTTTAAACTTCAACAAAAATTTGAAGATAGTTACACTCAAAATTTTAAGATATGAAAAAAAAAATTCGTAGTCCTTTGAATCTAGTTTCTAAACTACTAATTTTTTTTCAAAATGGTTTAGTTTTAGGTCCTCAAAAAAGGAGGCCACAAAAAGTGGTACTGTTTATTCCAAAAAAACATAACATAGTACAAAGTGTGGCCCTCATAAATTTTTTTATTTTTTTTTGAAATTCTTTAATCACTTTGGTCAAAAGTTACTTAACACTATTTAGTTTATCCCAGATTTTTCGAGTAATTTTATAAGGTGTATTTCTTTTTTAATGAATTTTTTAACTAGACACATCCCAAAAATGTGAAATATCTATGTGCTCCCCCTAGAAATAATTGAAAATTAATCTAAAATAAATAAATAAAAATTTCAAAGTGTGTAGAATGGAGTCTAGTTTCTAAAAAACTAAGTTGTTGCAAAATTTGATGAACGAGCTAAAATCTATAGCCCAATTAGTACATGGTGGTTTTTGACAAAAAATGAACATACATTCAAAAGAAATTATAGATGAAAGGTATGAAATAGTTCAAATTAAAAATAAATTATATGGTTAGATAGCTAACACAGAGACCTATAACGTTATGTAACCTAATCTTATTGATACCCAACCACGAGGAATCTTGAAGGGGAGCACACAAGAAAAAATAATCATTTTTGGTATGTTTGTTGGAAAGCATGTCTCAGACCTATTCATAAACTCCAAACCTTTGGGTTGGATCTCCAAGGCAAAACCAAGCCTTAGGCTTGGGTTTAAATAAGCTTTCAATAGCGTGTGCACCCTATAGCACACACACACTATCTAAAACATGATTTCTCAGTAGCGCATGTGCACTATAGTGTGCACGCACTATTAAGACCTAAATTGCATAAGAGAACTAGGTGGGGGGGATAAGGGAATGGTTATGTGTGTGAGAGAGAGAGAGATAGAGAGAAAGTAGGGGATGGGAGAGGGGAGAGAGAAAGTGAAAAAGAGTAGGGATGGAAAAGAGATTATAGGATGGGAGAGAGAGTAGGGGTGGTAGAGAGAGTACAAGATGTGAGGGAGAGGAAGTGTGAGAGATAGTAGGGGTGGAAAAGAGAGAGTGTAGGATGGGGGAAAGAGATTGAAATTAGGGGATGGGAGAGAGAGATTAAGAGTAGGGGATGGGGGAGAGAGAGAGTAGGCGATGGGAGACAAAGTGGGAGAGGAAGAGTGAGAGAGAGGAGGATGGGAGTGCATGTGTGTGAAAGAGAGAGAGTATGGAATGGGAGAGGGGAAAGACAAAGTAGCTCGAGAGAGAGTAGGGGATGGAAGAGAGAGTAGGCGATGGGAGAGGGAGTGGGAGAGGGATAGAAATGTGTGTAAGAGAGAAAGAGAGAGAGAGAGATAGGAGAGAGTGTGAAAATGTAAGAGAGAGAGAGAGAGAGTAGGCAGTGGGAGAGGGAGTGGGAGAGGGAGAGCGAGTGAGAGAAAAGTAGGGGATGGAAGAGGAGAGAGGGGGGATGGGTGTGTGTGTGTGAAAGAGAGAGAGACTAGGGAATGAGAGAAGGGAGAGAGAGATAGAGAGAGTAGGCAATGGCAGAGGGATGGGAGAGAGAGGGAGAGAGTGAGAGAGAGAGATAGTAGGCGGTGGGAGAGGGAGTGGGGGGGAGAGAGAGGTGGAATAGATGCGTGTAAGAGAGATAGAGTAGGGGATGGGAGAGAGTAGGTAGTGGGACAGGGACTGCGAGAGAGGGGGGGGGAATGGGAATGTGTATTTATTTATAAGAGAGATAGAGTAAGGGATGGGAGAGAGTGTGAGAGTTTGAGAGAAAGTAGGAGGTGGCAGAGAGAGCTCGTATGGGATGGGGGTAAGAGAGAGAGTAGGGGATGGGAGATAGTGTGAGAGAGAGTAGGGGATGGAAGAGAGAGAGTGAGAGTAGGGGATGGGAGAGAGAAAGTAGAGAGGGAAAGAGAGTACTTGAGAGAGAGAGATAGTAGGCAGTGCAAGAGGGAGTGGGAGAAGGAGAGAGAGGGGAGATGGCAGTGTGTGACAAATCTAGAGAGTATGGAATGGAAGAGGAGAGATAGAGAGAGGGAGGATGGGAGTGTGTGTGTAAGAGAGATAGAGTAGGGGATGGGAGAGAGTGTGAGAGTGTGAGAGAGAGTAGGTGGTGGCAAAGAGAGCTGGTACAGGATGGGAGAGAGAGAGTGAGATTATGGGATGGGAGAGCATGAGAGAGAGTAGGGGATGGGAGAGAGAGAGTGATAGTAAGGGATGGGAGAGAGAGAGAGAGTAGAGAGGAAGAAAGAGAACTTGAGAGAGAGAGATAGTAGACAATAGGAGAGGGAGTGGGAGAGGGAGAGGGAGAGAGATAGGGGGGATGGGAGTGTGTGTGACAAATGTAGAGAGTAGGGGATGGGAGAGAGTGTCGGAGTGTGAGAATAGGGGATGGTAGAGAGAGAGTACAATGATGGAGGAGAGAAAGTAGGTTGTGGGAGAGGGAAAGAGAGAGGGGGGATGGGAGTGTGTGTGTGTGTGTAAGAGAGACAGAGTAGGGGATGGGAGAGAGTGTGAGAGTGTGAGAGAGTAGAGGATGGGAGAGGAGAGAGAGAGAGTAGGGGATGGGGGAGAGAAAGTAGGCAGTGGGAGAGGGAGAGGGAGAGGGAGAGGGAGAGAGAGGGAGGGGGAATGGGAGAGAAGAAGAGAGGAAGGATAAGAGTGTGTGTATCTGTAAAAGAGAGAGAGTAGGGGATGGGAGAGAGTGTGAGAGTGTGAGAGCAAGGGGTGGTAGAGAGACAAAGCACGGTGGTGGGGGAGAGAAAGTAGGTAGTGGGAGAAGGAAAAGGAGAGGGGGGATGGGAGTGTGTGTGTAAGAGAGACAGAGTAGGTGATGGGAGAGAGTGAGAGTAAGGGATGGGGGGAGAGAGAGAGAGTAGAGAGGAAGAAAGAGAACTTGAGAGAGAGAGAGACAGTAGGCGGTAGGAGAGGGAGTGGGAGAGGGAGAGGGAGAGAGTGGGGGATAAGAGTGTGTGTATCTATGAAAGAGAGAGAGTAGGGGATGGGAGAGAGTGTGAGAGTTTGAGAGTAGGGGGTGGCAGAGAGAGAGTATGACAATGGGGGAGAGAAAGTAGGTGGTGGGAGAGGGAAAGAGAGAGGGGGGATGAGTGTGTGTGTGAGATAGATAGAGTAGGGGATGGGAGAGAGTGTGAGTGTGAGAGAGTAGGGGATGGGAGAGGAGAGAGAGAGCAGGGTATGGGGAGAGAAAGTAGTTGGTGGGAGAAGGAGAGAGAGAGGGGGGATGGGAGTGTGTGTGTGAGAGAGATAGAGTAGGGGATGGAAGAGAGTGTGACTATGAGAGAGTAGGGGATGGGAGAGGAGAGAGAGAGCAGGGGATGGGGGAGAGAAAATGGGCAGTGGGAGAGGGAGTGGGAGGGGGCGAATGGGAGTGTGTGTGTGTGTAAGAGAGATAGAGTAGGGAATGGGAGAGAGTCTAAGAGTGAGTAGGTGGTGGCAGAGAGAGCTCATACAAGATGGGAGAGAGACAGTAAAGAGGGAGAGAGAGAACTTGAGAGAGAGAGATAGTAGGCAGTAGGAGAGGGAGTGGGAGAGGGAGAGGGAGAGGGAGAGAGATAGGGGGAATGGGAATGTGTGTAAGAGAGACAAAGTACGGGATGGGAGAGGAGAGAGAGAGAGAGTAGGGGATGGGGGAGATAAAGTAGGTGGTAGGAGAGGGAGAGGGAGAGAGATAGGGGGGATAAAAGTGTGTGAATGAGATCTAAAGAGTCGGGGATGGGAGAGGAGAGAGGGTGAGAGAGGTAGAGAGAGTAGGTGGTGGGAGAGGGAGAATGAGAGAGAGTAAAGGATGGGAGAGGGGAGAGAGAGTAGGAAGAGAGAGAGGGAGGGGATGGGAGAGAGAGTAGGAAGGATAGAGAGTAGGGAGGATGGGGAGTGATGTGATTTCACATAGTGCATACACACTATAGTACATACGTGCTATAGTGCATATGCACTATCTCAAATCACCTAAAAATGGTAGAAAACCAACCTTGGGGCCTATTTCATCCATTTTTTTTCTTTTGGTCTATTATGCACTCTGTTATTCTGACAGAAATCATGGGTTTCAACATAGCAAACACTATTTCAACACTTTTGGAAGTTAGCAAACACCAAATTCAATCATTAGATACGTGATTTGAAGACTTTTTGAATATTCCTTGTATAGAAAAGGTTAGTGCAATCCATTTTAAATATTTTTTGTCAATATATAGATACAAATTTGATTATAATTTGACATGTTATTTAATATATAGTGAATTCATTGAAAATTGTATGTTTGAATGAAATGTTATTTCGGAATGGTTAGAAATTTGACAAGTCATTTGATATATATTGTGTATTCATTCAAATAATTATAATCTTTATATGTAATTGAATGATTTGTAATTTACACATTTTAAGTAATTCAGATGTTTGAATAATTTTACATGTAGAAATCATCATCATGCCAAGGAAGAAACCAAAGATTCAAACAAATGAAGATAGGGAGAGAGATTTGCCAATTAAAAGAGATAAAATGAAATTACTACGTGAACAAAGAAAATTACAAAGAAATAATGAAGAATTGACTTTCGAAGAGGATCAAGAACCACCAGTACAAAGAAACAAAGAGGAAGAATTAGAAAGACAAAGAGAATGAATGAGATTGTTATGCTCAAGAAGACAACTAAATTGTGAAGCTACACCATCCTCCAATGTTGGAGTCATATCATTCGCTATACCATCTTCCAATGTCGGAGTACCATCTTCCAATGTTGAAGGCATATCATCCTCTCATGTAGAAGAGACACTGATTTGTAGATCCGACGATATACACACTCCATCATGTTATGTTGAAAGTACAACATCAACACATCAAGTAGGTGATATTCCATCTTTGACATCTTATTGCCAAGGCACATCATCTTCGATTCAAGGTACGCAATACACTCAACCTTATATTGATGTTCAAAATGTTGAGAGAATTGAAGAGATTAGAACACCTTCTAGAATTCATTTTAGAGGACCAAAATATTTGATTGATATTGATACTAACATTTTGAAATCAATGCCTAACAAGATTAGCAAGTGTACTTGTCAAAGAAAATTTAATAGTATGTGGAGATTTTTTTTGAAGAATTAAATATTATAGGTCAATGCCAATTATTTGTTGAAATGATGAGAAATTTCAAATTTAGGCCTATCATGAAGATTCTTGGGCTAAGAACGATGGATGATTCAAATGAAATAAATATTTTAAAGAATCTAATGAGTGCTTATGACAAAGTGGGTTCTAAATCATGCACCAAAGATAGTAATATCACAAGATGAGTACTCACATTGACAATAGTAAGTAGCCAAATGAAGAAAGCTGGACTCATGAGAAAGACAAGAAAAACATTAAAAATTGGTAGAGATACCCTAAGGAGAGCCATGCTAAGGCGTGAGAGATTAGAAGATCCAACAAAAAATGAGTTATGGACATTTATCGGTAGACACTACGAAAGGAAAAAGAAATTAGTGAAGCCTTGAAATCATTGATCGAAGATTTTTGAAAAAATAATACACATGTTTTTCCTAATAAAAGAGATGTTGTAAGGAGGAGGATTGGTAGCCAAAATCACGAGCCACATGCGAAACATTTTTTGGACTCAACTCAGACACAATTTTTTGCAAAATTTATTGGTATGTATCCTCAAATTCGAATAAGTCAAATATTTTTTGAGGTGGGTAAACCTTTTTATGTGAAGATAAATCACACACACACAATGTGTTGTTGTAGGATACAAATTGAATTTTCTAACCATTTTGATGTTTTTAGGCATATATGCGTAGTTTTGCATTCTTAGTTTGTTTTGCAGGATTGTGACATAAAAGAGCCACCAAGATCTTCAAGGGAATTCATATCCAACATTTTATGTGAAATAGGGGATGGCTAAAAATTTTACAAGACATCATGCTTGGATGGTACGTGCTTATTTTGTGGTTCTTTGCAACTTTTATCAACTTGTCAACATATGGATAGTACGCATGCAATTGGAAATGAAATAGTAGATTACAAAAAATTCAAGACAGTAACATATGCTCTAAAAGATGAGAAACATGGTAAAAGATGTGATCTAGTCATTGAAAAGATTCCAGTGTATGAGTTCATGAAGAATTTTTGTGAAAAGATTATTTATGAGTATGCAAGGCATACCCATACAGCTCGATGGTTGGATTTGCAATTCAAGTTGTGCAAGGATACGTTTCCATTGGATACCATTTTTTTTATTGTAAATTTTGCAGAGAACTACACACTACAACCACAAAATGAGGTGCAAGCAAACTATTATACATCTCAACAGGTTTCCATATTTGTTCACATAAAATTCATGCATTCAACTACAAGTATAGAGGATGATAGGTACATTTTGAGGGAGTACCATTTTTACATCAGCGATGATTGATCACATTCTACAAAGTTTGTACATGGTTGTTTTCAACTATTTTATGGAGATTTTTCTAACAGGGGCATATCATATCATCAACACATTATTTGGTCAAACAATTATGCATCTCAATTCAAGAATGCACGGATGTTCTATTGGTTGAGCAGGATGCATAGGTTGTGTAGAATTCAATATATGTGGAATTTCACAAAGGCTGGTCATGGTAAGGGAGAGCACAATGGTGCAGGCGCATGCATTAAAAGAGCCTTGGCTCGTGAAAAACTAAAGTACAAAGATGGAGCAATATTGATAGATGCAAAATCCATCATCCAATGGTGTAACACTACAATGGGTCCAGGTAAGGAAGGTGAGTCTACAGTTCATAGATTTTTTTGGTTGATAGATAATACTAACATTGCACCATATCAAGATTGTTGCACACTAACAAGATCTAGTGAGTTACACTCTTTTAGAAGCTATGATGCAGGTTCATAAAGTATCCACACACGAAAAATGGCATGCTATTGTCCATCATGTGCAGAGGAAAATTGGAATGACTGTGAATCAACTGAATGGGTGGACAAATGGGATATATGAGTTTTGGACCCAATTGACACCAATCATCCCCCACAAGCACTGGAAATGGTAGAGATGGATTCATCTATTGACTTTGACCGCTTGTTAGATCTAGTGCAACCTGTAATATATTTATTTATTTATATATCTTTGTAATTTCAATGTGTAACTTTATAACTTTTACCCAAGTATTTTTTGAATTAATGACCGCATTTTGTACATTTGTCACTGCAGGCCATGTTTTTGTTGTTATTGCACTTGAAGACAATGAAGAAGGGACAGATTATTATTTTTTTCGTTGTGTTGAAGCCAAAAAAAAATTTGAATCACTCAATTATAGATCGTGAAGGTTTAGAGTACCATGTCGGTGTGCTGGTTGTAACAAGCACATGGCTTAGATGATATCCTATGAAGAATCCTAACTTGTGGTTATTTGAGGATTGGCAAACAGAGAGGAAGATTCTTCATTATTCAAACCTTGTTGTTGCATCAAATGTCCACTTGATAAAATATGGTAGAAAACCACATAATAAGATTCTTTGGAAAGTTTGTGAGTCAGACCATGAGGCAATACTTGAGACATTAAAATGTCGAGCAGATCCAGTTGGCTCATTAGATTGAATAGGGAGAGAGGGAGAGAGAGAGAAAAAGTGATCAATTGGATCCAAATATAATGTTACAACCTCTTCCCCAAGACTATCACATGACTAAGGTGGACCGTATTGTTATGATGTGTAAGTGATGAGATTTAGTTTTTATTTGTTTACAATCTAGATATATTATTTGAATTTATATTATATTCTTTAATAGGACCCATTTTTAAAATCTTATCTTAGATTTTTTACTATGCTAATTCTTCATTTGTAGGTCACCAAAGAAGAGGGCTAATAAAGTTATGCACAAGTGATAAAGGGTGAGATGCCAAAATCATCTACGAAATGGTATTATCAATTCACATCCTCAATATTTATTAGTGTTCTTTATTCAAGTACCATTGTATGCTAATCATCTTATACCTAGAATTGCAGAGGATCACAATCATCAAAAAGTAAGAAGAAAAATAGGTCTTGATCTGATGATAATGGGGCAGTGACAGATATAGTTCTCTCTAAGGATTCCAATTTGTTGGACTTTGACTCATTATTATCATAAATTTGGAATGTTGGAAAGGGTTAATAGCTGATTATGAATATTCATCCCATGTGTGTTAATCTTAGTGGATTAATCTTATCTTAGATTTTTTACTGTGCTAATTCTTCATTTGTAGGTCACCAAAGAAGAGGTCTAATAAAGTGGATGCACAAGTGATAAAGGGTGAGATGCCAAAATCATCTGTGAAATGGTATTATCAATTCACATCCTCAATATTTATTAGTGTTCTTTGTTCAAGTACCATTGTATGATAATCATCTTATGCCTGGAATTGCAAAGGATCACAATCATCAAAAAGTAAGAAGGAAAATAGGCCTCAATCTGATGATAATGGGGCTGTGACAGATATAGTTCTCTCTAAGGATTCCAATTTGTTGGAATTTGACTCATTATTATCATAAAGTTGGCATGTTGGAAAGGGTTAATAGTTGATTATGTATATTCATCCCATGTGTGTTCCATGAGGTTAATATTATTGTAACATGATCAGTTTGTTCAAGTGACATATGATGAGGTTGTTTGTACAATGTAATGATTGAGTTGAAGTGATTTATGAAGCAATGGTTGTTTGTACACTATAGTTTTTAGCATAGACTTCCTATAATAAATTTTTTAATATGCTTTGAATGACAAATAGAAATATCAATTTGCATATAATATGATCCTCTAGTTTTGTTATAGCATGTGCATACATTATCCCTCAATATCATACATGGAAGGCTATTATCTACTATATTTAGAATTGCTCTGGCAGTTCATACACATGTTAATAATAACTTATTTCCAAACCCAATTGAATTCAACCCACAATATGGTTAAATTATGTCAATACTAAGGTTTGTAGCATTAATTGGTCACATTCCTAACATTGAGATACAACTGAACTAGGACCAACTATTCCTCACAGGTTTACACTAGCAAACATATTTTAATGGAGATGTATATTAGAAGATTTAACACAATGGTGATGCATTTGGGTCATAGCTTTCATGAAGAGTTTGACATAGTTTAAAATAGTTATAAGTACATACTTCTGGAAAGTCATATTCTAATGACTTGAAACAGATTTACAATGCTCAGAACTTCCATTTGTTTAAAGTAGAGCACAATCATATAGAATTGGATTCCAATCAATTCCTAGAGATGTCATTCAATTCAGGATAGTCACCTCATAGTCATCTATCTTTTAAGTAAATCATCACTACTTACATGTGATGCTCTATACGGCCTATTGTGTGGTGACCATTCCAAATATAAATTGTTCACCATTTCATATGAAACTAAACTATCATTGGAACCTAGATGAATTTTTGTCATTCACAACTTATCTTGACTCTTATATTGTGCCCTAAAAATTAATAGCTTTGGTTTCACTTTTTTTGTTTTCCCCTTATAAAAATCAACATTTATTCTTTAGTCTCTAAAATTAGTTAAACATAAGGATTTGAACGTCTATGTGCTCTAACTTCTTGACCCTCTTCTTAATCTACCTTTCACCTTGATCATTTAATTGACACTTAATTGATGTGTTCCCTACCCTTCTTGTAAACATCCATGTTCCTCTACCTAAACAAAATCTTCCTCCAACTCTATAGCCTCCTCTTTGATAAGAAAAAAAGGTTAATTACCCTTGTCATTTCTTCCTTTTCCTATTCCTATATTATTGGTTTTTCTTCCCCTTCCTCTGTTTGCATTTCCTCTACCACCTTCTTGTCTCTCTTTCTTCCTATTGACCATATCTTATGCACTTATATCCAATTGGAAACTATCTCTAAGCATCTTAGGAAAAATCAAGGTAATCCCATTTTGCAAGTTTTATATGAGCCCATTAAGATACCTTGCAACATTTTCATCTTTATGCTCTAATCCACCTCTTATGCTCAACTTGTGAAATTCCTCTATCTAGGTCATCAAACCCATCTCCTTTTCTTTCAAGTTATTCCTTATCCTCTATTTTTGGATTCTATTATTTGATGGAAGAGGCACATCCTTCACCATTTGGTCATGTTTGTTCCACCCTTACAAAACCTCTTTTCCATTACACTACTCAACCATGTCAATGTTGTCCCTCTTAGCTATGTTTTTTATAGCTTTACCTTGTTTTAATTCACTTATATCTCCATAATTATAATAGTTCTCTTGGGAATCTAGCAACCCCAAAACCTCTTCACTATCTATCTTGCCATGATAGATATGGAAATCAATTATTGTCTTTCTTCTACCACATTGAAATATCTTCAACAACCTTATCATCCTTCTTTCTTCAAGATCTAAGTCCCCTCCTTCCTCTCCATGAGGATTCTCAAGTGATTAAGCATCACTTTCTTGTTCTTCATGCACATCCCTCGTAGGAATCCTTTGTTTACTTGTCTCAGTTCTCTTTACCTTATTGCATCTTAGTCTCTTTGTTTCCTCAAATCTCTATCCATTATTTTAGTAGCTTATATCAGCTCTTGTATCTCCTTCTATATTTTTTTTGGAGGCATCTTCTCAATATAACAATCTACAACACAAGTAACTAATTTTGGGCCCCTCAATAGATCTACTAGATTTGATACCAATGATTTGAGGAGTTAAACTAGATCCCCAAGAAGTAATAAACATTTAGAAAATGACTTGTTTCAAGAATAGATTCAAACTATTAAACTAAATACCTACCCTTCTCCACAAGGGTCCCTCCAAATGTTCAAATTGGGTTACCAAATTTATTGGCTTGTCCCAACTCTTTCTAAGATCTTCAAATATATCAATTAGGTTTTTCCAATAGTCTAAATGCATATCTTTAATAGGTTTATTCAAAACCCCTTACTTGGACATTATCTAGGCTTGATCTTAGTATCGCTATGAATCGGGTAATTCCTTATTTTCACCAATTTCTCCCAAACCCCATACAAGTAAATTATAGTTACAAATACTACTATTGGGGTATGACAACATATAGCAATCTCATTTGTAGTTCCTTTGGACCAACTATTTGATCCAACACTATGGATTCAACAAAATAGGCCTAATTACCCTTCACTTACAAAGAAACTCTCAATATTTCTAACCCAAGGCCCTATACAAGCTATGGTAATATTTTTTCATGATCTAAAACAACATAGTTTCACACCCAACTACCTAGCCATGGGCATTCGATAGGCTAACTACCAAACCCTTAGTCTTATGCCCTCAAAACTAGGGCTTTCTCAAAGTGCCTTCTCCAACCACTTCCAAATTCACAAAAAGGTTACTTCACCTTTCCTTGAACATACATGACATATTATAAAGGAAAATATCACCTACAAACCAACAATTTCCATTTTGAAGAAAGAAAGCATTTAGCCTTTATCTCTAGTCATCTTAGTTTCTTGCACCAAAATCACATCCTATTTATGCTACCAAACCACATTCCACAAAATATCCTTCTTATAAGGAGCATTCAATCCTCAAATATTCTATGATATGATATTCCTTTATAACTTTTGTTACAACTCTCCTAGATGGTGAACTATCTCCCATTTACTATATCAACTTTACTTGCCAATTCTCTTATTTCTTTATTATTCTTCCTACCCAAAAAATAATTCTTACCTTCCACATTAGGTTTTTACTTTCTCTTAGTAACCATGTTAAAGAGGGGCTAGTAGTCGAGAACTTCTTCTTCCTACTATTGACTTCTACCCATTGGCTTTGAGCTTTGTTGGTGCAGAAGCACCTAGGAAATATGCCAAGTTTCCTAAATCATTTTTGGCTTGTAGTGGTCTTGGCTAGACCACATGAATAAGGGCTATGTGATAAAGCCCCAAGTTTTTGAGTTGTGTTTTTAAATAGGTTTTTTTTTTGTTTGAGTTCCCAAGTTGCTTCTATGTTGGCAAAATTGCTTAAATTGCTTGTTAGAGCCTAGAATGGTGAAACATAGACCAAGACCCCAGGAGGATGGGAAAGATGGAAAATATGTTAAAAGTTTTAATTACATGGAAATAGTTTTATTTAACCATGTTTGAGGTCATGGATCCATTAAATGCACAATAGTGCAAAAGTTGCACTTGGCAACTTTGCAACTTTGCAAAGTTGCTTGACAACATTAACAAAAAGTGCTAAAACTTTATAAGGGCTTCAAGAATCAGTTGGAAACCTATGAGATCTGTTGATTCATGTGGGTAAGAGGTATTTAATACCAATACAAGTCAGTTTGAGGATTGGTACATGCTTTTGTACAAATTTTGGCTTTGGAATGAAGAGTAAACTAAGCATTTTGATGACATTTTTCTGATTTCACCCTTCATCCACACCTTTAATAGATTGATAGGGTTTTTGTTTTCATGTGGTTTGATAGTGTATGTAATTTAGATGCTTTGGTAAAGATTAGGAGTTTTTTTTATCAGTTTCTTTACTAGTTTGAAAAATCTTTTTAAAGTTGCCAGTTCGCTGGTCTGTACAAAGCAATCAGCAAAGAAACCTCTATAACTTGAATTCCAATGGTGGAACCATGATGGCCTTTTGGAATCAAGAAATAGACTGTATAAAAAATTTAAATATGTATTTTGGTCTTGTTTTGTAGAGGTCTTTTTTTTTTTTTCCAAGAGGCCCTAGGTGAGTTTGCATACCCGGCTAGGCAATGAAATCAGCAAATAAGTGTTTGAAAGGAGCATAGAATGGGGTGTTGGTGGTGCAAGGGCACCTTGAAACATAGGTCCCTCACCTTTTATTTTTGTTTTTTTGTGCTCCAAGAGAGCTCTTGTAAATAATAATAAGGTTCATTGGACCTAAGTGTGATAGTTGGGGTGTAGGAAGTCAAAATGTCCTAGGTAGAGTGCAAAATGGCCTAAAAGGCAAGGTATACCTTACCATGGGGTAATGGGTAGCTTAAGTGATGAGTAACTAGCTTTAGGAAAGGGTATCTAGCATGAAATTGCTAAGGGGTGACCTATTTGACAAGTTGGAAGTGTAAAAAGGCACAAGCAAGAAAAATTGCAAAAGTTGCTCTATTGCAATTTTGCAATTTTTGAAAAAAATGTTGTCCTTTGCTAGAAATTGGAGTCTAGAAATTGGAGTTTTTTTCTTTAAAACATAAAGAGGCTGATGAAAAACATTAGGAGGGGAGGAAAAGACCTAGGAGGAAGTACAAATGAATTCCCAAACCCTAAAGTGAGGAAAAGTTGTCATTTTGAAAAAAAAAAGTGTTGTAGCATGCATTTTGAGAGCAAAAAGACTGGTTTTTTTCAGTTTTGAGATTTTCCTTCATTTTTTTTGCATGATGCACCTAATATAATGTTATATGGAATGATTTAGAACAATTTTTATTTAGGAAGTTTGGCTTGAAAGCATTTCGTTTGGTAGTTGTAAAAATCTTTTGTTTTTAGGTAGTTTGTTGTCCAGTTTACAGCACTTTGTAAAGAAAATGAGATAACTAACTATCCCATCGTAGAAATTGTACAGCCTTTTGGGGATAGTGAGTAAACTCAATGTACTATATTTAGGAAAAATTAGGGCCCTTCAAAATTTTGGCAAGAATTTTTAATCTCTTGCCCTAGGCGAGCCAAAGCAAGCCCGATTAGGGAAGAGTTGCGTAAATAAGCATTTTACATGGCAAGATTGTGGATTTTGTTGCAGGTTGCTAAAGGAGGTTGGAAGAGGAGTGAAAGGAGATTCTTTGGGTGAAAGGATAGTGCTCCACCAATCCATTTTGCCAACAAAAAAGATAGAACAGTAGGTTGTCCTTTGATTCCTTGTAGCTCTATTTTGGAGCAATTTGGTGAAATCGGTAAGGAGGAAGGCTTCAGCAACCTATTTTGACATGATAAAGGAGTACATTGCAAGGGTGTGAGACTCCTTCCATGATACTACAAGTGTTTGGTAATAGTGGTTAAGAATACCTAGATTGATTGAAGGTTTTGAATGATCTTCATTGAGAATGGAAGCCTGGCACGTAGCAAGAAGTGAAAACTTCTCAAGATAGTGGAGAAGGGTTTAGGATTGGGGGATATTTGCTTGAAAAAGATTCTATAAATCCATTTGGTGATCTTGGAGGACTTCCTATTAGTTGGGTGCAATACAAATTCATGGAAGGCAAGAGTGGTGAGTGAAGGAAATTAATTCTAGAAGATTAGTCATTTAGAGTCCATTTGAGTGGTGGAAGGAAAAACCCTCTATATTCCTATTCATACAAACAAGAAACCCTTGTAAATAGGCATTTTTTGGGAATCCCTTGTATGAATGACCTAGGTGTTGCAGACCTAAAAAATCTTCAAGGGGAGCCAAAAGCATACCCAAATCATAAATTTGTTTGAGTTCTTCTTAAGGGTTTGAGGAGATATAAGCCAAAAATCAGTTTTGGAGGCCTAATTTGTTATTAGTCCTAGTAGACCTCTTAACTATACAATCTACAAATCGATTGGAAACCCAATACTCCAATCCACTTAGTGATCCTAAAAACTATTGAATGAGATGTAATACAAGCCTTGGAATTCAATATAGCCAAGAATGCACTCCTAGAAGCTAGTTGTGAAGAATAGTGCAATGACAGCACTAGGGAGACCCCATGGTGAAATAGAGTTTTGAGTTGATTGGTGAGGATTAGTGTAATAAGGGAATAGAGAGAAGATTCCCTTGGAATAGGGTATAGGAGAAATACCCTAAGAGGCTAGGAGAAAGCCTGGAGTGAGTTCTAGTAGTTGAGGCTAGAACCTTGTTCAAGATCCTCTGCATCATTTGTCCTCCAACTCCAAACTATTTCCAATACCAAACTGAAAGTGATTTTCTAGAACAATCAAAACTGACAACACCAGAAGGCTAGATTACCGTGCACCATGCACCTAGTACATACCAACTATTATAAAGACTCAAAATTGGCTATTTTAGTCTGCCAACTAGGCCTAGTTTAAGGCCATTTACAAAGAAACTCACAATCCCTTGACTTTTGGAACTCCGATGACCCAAAATAGTCTTAAGAGATGACTCAAATGCAAGGATTCTTTTTTTTTTTGGTCTCATGATCAACTTTACAATGGTTTTTACAAAACCCTCCTTTCTAGCCCCTTTACCCTAGAGCTTTCTAGAAATCTTACTTTGCAATGTCTCTAGAATCCCAAAATGGTTCAAACACCTTCACTTTGGTTATATTAGATGACTTCCAATGTAAAATGAAACTCTTGTTTAGAGAAAATGCTAAATCCACCTTTGGAGAAATCAATTTCAACTACCCAAACTTGTCTCCCACACATGGGAATGAGGTTTTAAACTCATTTAGAATCCCAAAACCAAATGAAACCTCTCTTTGGACCCTTTACATGACTTGATTAAGCCTATTTTGGCTTATATTGCCAATGTTGGCAATTTTACAAAATATTGCACTTTTAGTGCCTTTTACATCTTTTAGAGGCTTCAATAGCCTTATTACATTATTTAATACCTTTATTGGTCTTTTCTATCCAACCCTAACCTAGGATCAATCCTAATGCAGAGGATAGGGTGATGGACCCAAGTAACAACCCAAAATGAGCAAATTTGTAACAATGTGCCAAGTGACCCTTCTAGGTCTTGATGGAAAAATCCTACAAACAGTTAACTCTAAGATTTTTTTAGGCTTTAATAGGTTTTTTCTACCCTATCTAGCATGTTCCCATCAACACCTTTCAGTTTCCATACCCTCCAAGCCAAAATGCATAATTCACCCAAATGTTGTCAATGCAAAAATTGCAAAGTTGCATTAGCAACTTTTGCAACAATTTAGAAACTTTTAGGAAATAACCATAAAACTATTTATATTCCTATATTCCTTTGAGGTTTTACTATTTCTGAACCTTTTCTAAGTCATAGAATTGGAATCAAGTGAAAAATGTAAAAATTACACTTTTTGTGCAAAGTTACATTGTTGAAAGTTGTAAAAGTTGCTAAAATTTGCAACTTAGTGGAAAAAAGGTCATGGGATCAAACTGTCTGCTCCATTAGCTTTAGGTGGCCAGGTAAACCCTATCCTCTACCTCATCTTGTCTGCTTCAGTGCTTGAACATTCTCGGGTATGCCGAACCGGAATGTCTCCAAGGGTCACTAAATGGCATAGGGCTACGATCTTTGACAGGGCATATCTCAAAGCTCATGTGAGGTATGGATGTGATTCTAGTTCCTACAAGACCATGTTGCAGAGACCTACAATAACCTCTCTCACTTTTTGGAGATCAAATTCCATTTTCATTTTACAATGCTATCTAAGGTGATGTTGAAACTTGCAATGTTGGCTAGTAGAAAGTTGTCAACTGCCAAATCTCTCTCACCTTTTGTCATGGGATCGAACTGTCTACTCCATTAGCTCTAGGTGGACAAGTAAACCCTATCCTCAACCTTGTCCTGTCTACTTCAGTGCTCAAACATTCTCGGCACACCGAACTAGAATGTCCCTAAGGGTCACTAAATGCCATAGGGCTATGATCTTTGGCAGGGCATATCTTAGAGCTCGTGTGAGGTATGGATGCGATTCAAGTTCTTATAGGATCATGTTGCAGAGACCTACAATAACGTCTCTCAGTTTTTGGAGATCATATTCCATTTTCATTTTACAATGCCATCTCGGGTGATGTTGATACTTGCAGTGTTGGCTAGTACAAAGTTGCCAACTGCCAAACCTCTCTCACCTTTCATCGTGGGATCAAACTGTCTACTCTATTAGCTCTAGGTGGCTAGGTAAACCCTATCCTCAATCTTTTCTTGTCCCCTTTAGTGTTTGAACATTCTCGGGCATGCCGCACTGGAAATTCCCCAAGGGTCACTAAATCCCATAGGGCTGCCATCTTTGATGGGGCATATCTCGAAGCTTGTAAGAGGTATGGATGCAATTCTCATTCTTACAGGACCATTTTGTAGAGACCTACAATAACCTCTCTCACTTTTTGAAGATCACATTCCATTTTCATTTTACAACGCCATCTCGGGTGATGCTGAAACTTAGAGTGTTGGTTAGTACAAAGTTGCCAACTGCCAAAAATCTCTCACCTTTCATCATGAGATCAAACTGTCTACTTCATTAGCTTTAGGTGGCTAGGTAAACCCTATCCTCGACCTTGTCATGTCCACTTCAGTGCTTGAACATTCTCAAGCATGCCGAACCAGAATGTCCCTAAGGGTCACTAAATGCCACAGGGCTGCGATCTTTGACGGGGCATATCTTGAAGCTTGTGTGAGGTATGGATGTGATTCTAATTTCTAAAGGACTATGTTGTAGAGACCTACAATAACCTCTCTCACTTTTTGGAGATCATATTCCATTTTCATTTTACAATGCCATCTCGAGTGATGTAGAAACTTGCAGTGTTAGCTAGTACAAAGTTGTCAATTGCCAAATCTCTCTCACCTTTCATCGTGGGATTGAACTGTCTACTCCATTAGCTCTGGTGGCTGGGTAAACCCTATCCTCAACCTTGTCCTATCCCCTTTAGTTCTCGAACATTCTCCATCATGCCGCACTGGAATGCCCCCAAGGGTCACTAAATCCCATAGGGCTGCAATATTTGATGGGGCATATCTCAAAGCTCGTGCAAGGTATGGATGTAATTCTAGTTCCTACAGGACCATGTTGTAGAGACCTACAATAACCTCTCTCACTTTTTGGAGATCACATTTCATTTTCATTTTACAACGCCATCTTGAGTGATGCTGAAACTTGCAGTGTTGGCTAGTACAAAGTTTTCAACTGCCAAATCTCTCTCACCTTTCTTCATGGGATCAAACTATCTGCTCTATTAGCTCCAGGTGGCTGGGTAAACCCTATCCTCAACCTTTTCCTATCCCCTTTAGTGCTCAAACATTCTTGAGCATGCCAAACCTGAATGTCCCCAAGGGTCACTAAATCCCATAGGGTTGTGATCTTTGACGGGGCATATCTTGGAGCTCGTGCGAGGTATGGATGTGATTCTAATTCCTATAAGACCATGTTGTAGAGACCTACAATAACCCCTCTCTCTTTTTGGAGATCACATTCCATTTTCATTTTACAATGCCATCTCGGGTGATGCTAAAACTTGCAATGTTGGCTGGTACAAAGTTGCCAACTGCCAAATCTCCCTCACCTTTCATCGTGGGATCAAATTGTCTACTCCCTTAGCTCTCAGTGGCCGAGTAAACCCTATCCCCAACCTCATCCTATTCCTATGTAATAATGGATAATCAATATTGACTAACTTTAAAGATGTTAAGAAAAGGGGAAATTTAGTTAACAACATTGGAAATTTAGTTTAAAACATTGATAAATTGTTGATGAAGATAAAATATTGAATGGACTTATATCAAAGGTAGTGATGTAAAAATAGAAGATATGAGTCAAAGGGGGATAAATGAACTATTGGCAAATGCTACTCAGGGAGAGAAGTGTTATAGTTAAGATATGAGTCAAGCAAAGACATGAAGTAGAGAAGTGTTCCAAGGAGAGGATGAATGGTTTATTAGTTCTATGAGTATTTTCATAAGGGGGAATATATAATAGAAAAAAGTGGAAACATTATTGTGTTTCATCATAATTTGAAGATGATAAATATTGGTGAATAGAGGAGTTCTGAGGCCATGCACCAATTATCTAGTAATTACTTTGAAAACCAAACCTAGTGTGACCTTATTAGGTCTATGTACTTTACATGGGTTAGGTGCTACAGGAATGGAATTGGGAATCTAGGCTTTGGAGTCTTAAATAAATTTCAAAAGGGTGTTTAAATCTACCCATAGAATAGTTAAATTTCAACTTGAGAGGAATTTAAGTCTAGAAAATTAGATTAGGAGACGTACAAGGAATTCTATGATAGTCAACATTTTGTTCTGTATGACAATTGGAGGGTTAAACCAAGAGTAGATTCTCAATCAGTTCAACATAAGGAAGGTGTCCCAATAGAAACTTGTGGTTGGTGAATCCATTGGTGAAGAGTTACAGTTATTGGCTTGGAATAGGGCTAGTGTCCCTAAAACAAAAAGGTGCAAGATCTTGATTGGAGAAATACTCACCTTGGAGGAGTTCACAAATGACCCTATCACTTTAGATAGGCCAAAAAATTGATATCCTAAAGGAGTAAGATATTAGGAAGGCCACAAGTTTAGTTTGGTAGATTAGGAAGAAGAAAGTGCTTAAACCTCACTTCTTGCTCAACATCTATGCATTAGTGAGGGGGAGATGAAGAGGATAGATGGCTACATAGATATGAAAAAAATAGAAATATGAAGAGGGGGTGGGGGGGAATAAGAGAGAGTGAGATACAAGGATAACATGAGCCAAAACTACCAAATTGCAGTGCTTGAATCCTTCATTAGAAAATCAACACCCAAATTTGAATACTACTCTAGAAAACAACATGTTCCTTCCACTTGCCATACTCTTTTATTTCCTTTTAATGATGCTCTATCATTTTCCATAACATGCATTGTAAATTTGTTAACAAGTATAGCTCCCTCTTACAAGTATCTTATGTGTCATCTTAGATTCGTCCCCCTCTCATGTGAGATATCTCTCTTTCTTATACATCACAACTATTTATTAAACTTTTATTTTTACCTTAATCTAGTTACTATAGAATAATAACAACACATTCCAATCAACTGGTGATTATGTTACAATAATTAATGTATGAAAACACATAAAACTATCAGTGATTATGTTACATTTATGATTTTTTAAATGACTTTTTTTGCAAATAATCCATCTTTTCTCTACTATCTCTGACATTTTTCAATTGATGATAAAGAATGGTGGTTATGTGTTGAAGCTCAACAAGCTAATTGTGTTTTTTCTTCTTTTCTATATTCTTTTTGTAACAATGATTTTTTCTTCTACACAAACTTTGTGACACTTTGTGATCAATTTTTTTTTCTTATTTTTAACATAAATGTTTAGAGAACTTTTGATCTAATTTTGTTGGATAGAGTAATTTCAAACTACTGATTTCTTTAATGGATTTCCTAATAAATCTCAAGGTTCTCATTTAGGTGACCAATTGCCAGGAGGTCCACGAATATTGCCTAATAAAGTCTATTGCTAGTCAAAATTGTATCAAAAATTCAAACTAATTAGGTATTGAATTAAACTTGATAAATAAATGATAGAGAAGGAAAACTTTAAACATGAACAAGATCATAAATCATATGACGATGACATATTGCAAATGATTAACTTATGCTTAAACAATGATAAAGTTTATTGTTAATCAATATTCTATCAAAGTTTTGAATAGATTAGGTATTGAATTTAACTTCATACATGCACATATATAATGTAATGTCATACATGAACAAACATGTCATATCATATGTCGTATATGAACAAACATATCATATATTAACCAATAATGTCATAAGTCAAATAATGTCATACATCAAATATAGAATGTCATATACATTAAATGTGTATTGAATATGTCCACTGATGCCTATATATATATACATGTCTAGATCAACTACATCTTTTCCTTCCCATGAGGGGAAGGAAACAAGTCTCTCGATGTCCTCTGACGTCATGTGGAGGGAGACAGTGGAGATGACAGGGCCCTCTTGACATGCTCACTCGACCTCTTGTTGAGGCTCTTCTCCAGCTCCAACTGATACAAAGAAACTAGATATGAATAAATATTTATTATACCTGGAAATCAAATATATGTACACACAAAATCAATTATTTTCTTACCGCCCACAAATAGTCACTCTGTAAGTTCACCTCAAATGCTCATGGACGATCAGGCATGACGAAACCCTACAACAATTCAATAAATATAATCACTTATAAATAACATTAGAAATTTTGAGATTAACTATTATAAACAACAACTAAAATGAAGAAAATTCTTCCATACCTTCGTCAGTGGCTGTGAGCTAGCCATAGTTGTGGCCACTCCACTATCAACAGATTGACACATATGAGGAGGTGTGTCTAACATCATTAGCTACATGTCATACAATACACTTTACATCTAACATGAAACATAAAATAAATATAATCAAATGAATTAAATTAACATGAAACAACTATACCTGTGTGAAGCTCATACGATGTCTATGCTCCGAGTCTATGGTAAAGGTTGAGGGTCCTGTGGAGAACTAATGCACATGCATAATTTTTTTTGTCAATCCTTAATATGATTACGTAATAAATATATGTATTAATTAAAATGATTAAATCGATACATACCTCAGGACTCGTGGAAGGGACAAAAAATGGGCCTGGAGGATCGCTGCTAGGCCCAGCAACACTCTGACCCTGAATTTTGAACAATGTCAATAGATGCTAATTAATTAATCTTTCACTATACATATGAAATGTGATCAAATTAGTAAATTATAATTGTAATTTACCTGTGTGTCAATGCCAAATGTGTCATTTAGGAACTGATCGGTGACAAGCCCATCATCCGCACCATCTCCAGCATGAGTGCCAAATGCACATAGGGATCCACATGAAGTGCACATGTGACCACGACACACAAAAGGCTCCCCCTCAAATAATGGGCTCATGGAATGGATGAGGGTCTACATCAAAGCATTAATGGTCCCTAGAGTGTTGGCCTCTACATTTTCCTTCGCAACTGAAGGAATAGTCACATGCTCGCGTTGTGGCTTGACCACAAGTGCCCTAACTACATTAGGGTCATGACAAGCTCCCGGCCTCTCAAATGATAACCCCCCACCTCTACCTTGGGAATCTAATATATCAAAATAATAGGGATCTCCCCAAGGACAAACTCACAATATAATTTCTTCAAAAAATACATGGGGACCTCGTGATTGTTGCAAGGAGGGGCATCAAAAACCATCCACCATCTATCCAAAAATTGTTTCTAATAGCATCGTGTATGCACCAATGGATGGGGAATCATTTAGTACCCTCTCTAACAGTATTTTCTAAATAATGCACATATACTACCTTTTGGTATTTCTTTTTTTTTAACATCTTCATATGACAATTTATTTGCATAAAATATTTTTTGTTCATCCCTCTTAACCCGCCAAATATCTAACTGACCACTAACTGAGGCTATCTAGGTGTTAATGGATTTGAGGGATGATGCCAATTGAGCCCTCATTGGATTGGTTTGTCCAGATTCTTTCAACCGAGCAATGAATCTTTCTAATTCAGTTTTGCCTCTCTCTATTTCATTTATTATTATTTTTTTGTGCCTGGTAGAGGTCTTGCAATTGGTTCGGGTTGTGGAATTTGTTGTTCTTCTTGAGGAGGGTTTTGGTTTTGAGGGTTTTGAGGCTCTTGTGGATTTTCCAGTTGATTATGGACATTTTCTAATAAAAAATCAATTGAAATCCAAATAAATAAAAAAATCTAAATGAAATTTGTAAAAACCCTACAAAACAATATAAAAAACCTAGAAAACAATATGAAAAACATATTAAACCCAAAGTTAAGTTTATATCACTTATGGCGTCATCGTGGGTGTGCTTGTTGTCTTCAATTTTGTTGGTAAGGAGGCATATTGGAAAATGATGGTGAAAACTTGGGTTTTTGACCCACGTACACGCTGTTCTCTATGGGAATAGCAAAAAATTAAGATAAAAATGATGGGCTGCGGGTCTGTAGCCCATCATATATACTTTTTTGATTATACAAATAGCACGTATGTGCTATAGTGCATGCGTACTATAGCGCGTACGCACTATTGAAATTAGGAAAAAAAAAAACCTTGTCACCTTTTTGGCACCACAACTTGATGCATATGCCCTTAACCTACACTCATGTATTTGATGTCCTTGCTTCTCTTAGTAAAACCAATAACCATTAAAATTAGGTTTAGGATTAAATTGCATACCATTTTTTCTTCGAAAGATATTTGCAGTATGACCAAGTTTTCCACAATGATAACATGTGTGTTTTCCCTTTGACTTTGCATGTCTCAATTCTTGACTTCTAGATGATTCTCCTTGCTTGGTAGATGAATGTCCTAATCAAAAAGTGTTTCCAGATGACCTCATATGTGCTTCAAAGTATTTCATTGCTTTATTTGGCTTGTTGAATCTTTCCATATTTTCTTTTTCAGTTTTTAGTTAATTCTTCAATAGATCCTTTTGTGATATTCGATTTTCAATTTTTACATCCTTTCTATTTAAATCTTGATTTTTAAGCATCAATTGATTCATCATGTCAAGTTGAGTGTTTGTGATCTTTTGTACATCATATATCCTTTCTTCGAGTCTCATTTCCATTAGCCTTTTGTCTTCCTCATCTTTCTTCTTTTGCTCAATCACTTCACATATCCTTACTGATTGAATCTCATATTCCCATTAGAAGATTGGTTGCAAGCATGAATGTTGATGATATTCCTATGGGGTGGTATTGTATATATGTTACTATGATGATATATTAAATTTATGATGAGGTTTTTCATTGATGTCAACATAGCAATTTTATGTGGTATCTAACAGAAGAACAACAGAAAGATCAAGTTGGTACGGATGGCTAGTTGAGTATTTACACTATCTGAGGTTATGGGAGATGCTTCTAAGTATCTGGTATATGTAGTTAATGTTGGAAGAAGAAATGATAAGTCTAGAAGAAGTTAAATGTAATTTTTGGTGATGTTTGTTCTGAGATAGAGTTTACAGAGGCATGTTCTAGTAAACTTGTTATATCTCTTATCAGAGTTGTTATTCTAAAAATTGAGGTTGAAGACATGAAGAAGACATTTCAGTGATGACATGGCTAATCTCACTCATCATAATATTATGTGTATGAAAAGTTATTCAATTTGCAAGGCAGAAGATTAATGTTATTCCTAATTTTAACGTGTTCTTAATATGGTCCTATAATAATTAATTGAGAAGGTCTAACAGCCAACTTAGGGAATTGTTTTGAGGAATTGTTATAAAGGAAGGACACTATCCTTTATCATGGCATAGAATGATATGTTTTCATGATTTATTATAAGCAAAAAAATTTGTGGAGTGCGAAGTTGACTAGAGCAGTGTGGAAGTGAAGGAAACTTCATTGTCGAGGTTCTATTGAGTGATCCAAGGTTTGATATTTGGATCTGAGGTTCGTGACCTAGTCTACAAGGTTTGATAGTCATTGGTTTCGATGATAGAATAAAGGAAAGAGGAAGATAACAATAAATTACATGTTTGAGCAGTGAGCTCTTCTTGTAGTTGAAATTGTATGTTTGGGCAGTGGGCTCATCTTGCATACATTGTACCACAACTCCTAATAGGGTTGGAATCTCCTAATAGGGATTCAAAGTCTCCTAATATGGAATCATTGTACTAAATGTTGTAATAGACTCCTAATAGGGTCCATCCTCTAACAAGGAATATTTATATTAGTACATCATCTTGTGGGAATCATTCCTATTGGGTTTTTCCCTCTGATCAAGGGTTTCCCTAGTCAACATATCTGGTGTAATTGTCTATGTGCATTTTATTATGGTTGTTGTTTAATTTGGTTGAGTAGTTAAGCATTTTTAAAGAAGATAAATGTTTTAATTGTTGGATGATTTTGGTATCAGAGCGTCAGGTCCTTGAAGATAAAGTTGTACAACTTTGGGAAATCCATGGTGAATATGTTTAGGAAAGATAGTCTAAAGTTTGATGGAACAAATTATGATAGCTAGAAAGAAAAGATGAAGATACATCTGTTGTGAATGGGTCCAAGACATTGGATCTTGACAAAATCAGAGAAGACAATCATTGTTGAAGAGGACTTGGAAACTTGTATCAAGACAGAAAGAGATCTTTTTATGTGTGACATGAGAGCTAGAGAAGCATTATTGACTACACTTCCTAAAATTGAGTACAATCAAGTAAAATTACTTTCTACTTCACATTTTATTTGGAAAGTTTTTGAAAATAATTTTGAACGTGATGCACATTCTAAGAAGTTGAGGCCATAAAGTTAGATTTGTGAGTTTCAAGATACTAAAATGGTGGAAGATGAATCTGTAAGAACATACATAGGTAGGATATTAGAAGTTAGTGCAAGTATCAAAGCTCAAGGAGGAACCAAAGAAGATGATGAGGTCATATGGAAGACACTAAAGACTCTAACACCACCATTTAAGTCAATAATTTAGATCATATAGTTGTTGATATCTTGTAGCAAAGATTTCACAAATAGGACATTGCTTGGAAGACTTGAAGCAGTTGAGAATGAAATTAGACAATCCATAGAATTGACCAAAATAGAGACAGCTTTCAATGCCTTGAATATTTGACCTAATTTATCAAGGAGCACATAGTAGCAAATTTGAGGAGGATAGAAAGATTAAGGAAGGAGTAGCCCTTCTGGTAAGAAGAGAAAAAGGATGTAAGAAATCTTTAAATATTGGACTTGTGATGAATATGGTAATTATGCATCTAAGTGTCCTAAAAGAGAGAAAAATTATAACGTAAATCACAAACCTAGAAAGGATAGAGAATGTTTGTATGCAAATGAAGATAATGATTCTAATGAACAAGAATTAAGTGCTAGTGATGATGAAATTGGATTTGTGGCAATGAAAGAAGAAAGTCTAGAGAAGGTAGCTTTGGTGTCAAATGTTGAGAAGAAATCTAATTGGATAATTGACAATGGTTGTTCACATCATATTGTATATGTGAAATGTGGGCTTCAAATCCTTACACACACTTCAACACAACTATTATCTAAGAGATCATCCCAAAATTGATATGAGATTATTCATCTGAGTAATCCAATAGTTTGACCTATTGCCTTCTAACTAGAAGGATTGTGCATTTGCTCTCAAAATGAGAAGCGAGCAACCAATCCTCTAGAATGAAGGATTTTAAGCTATGTGAGATATGCAAGATTAATCTAATGTATGCAAGATTATTCTAAGAATAAGAAAGAAAAATTAATCTAAATGGATGCATTATTAAACTATATGAGATTGAGATACAAGAATATTAAGCTAAGAATGCAAGAGAAAATGAGTAGATATTCTAGTATAAGTTCGATGCAACTTCAAATCAACCTTTTTAATGAGGAATCAAACACTTCTTAAATAAAACCCTAGAATCAACTGACGATCAAGATTAATCAAAATGGATGATCTAGATTGAAGGTGATACTCAATCATAATGAAAAAATCCTTAAGAAAAGGAAGTTAACTAGTTGCTATTGAGTGTAAAAAGGAGTTAACTGATTTAATTTGGAGTGGAATAAGGAGTTAACTAATTTAATCCCTTTTTATGATTTTATTTCACCTAGAGTTTCCATTTCTGAATTGAAGAGAAGATTTGGAGAGAATATTTAATTTAATAAAATAGAATATGACCTAATAAATGGATAAACTTTAATTAATTGAACAATTAAATTCATTAATTAAAAAGAGGAAATACTTTATTAAATCAAATATATTTAATTCCTTTATACATTAGCTAAAGGGGTGAATTTAATTCAATTAAAGTGTGAACACTTATAATTCAATTAATTCAATTAAAAGGTTAATCTAGCCAATTTAATGAATATTCAAGAATTAATTAAGTGATTAATACAGATTAATGATTTTCTACATTTGACACTTAGGTTGAGTAGAGATTATCAAAATTAGAATTTTCTAGTAAAATAGGGCTTAGGAATAATTGAATAGACTAGAATTGGTTAATATGGCAATGTGCCAATTTTTGGGTATTACATTTTGCCCCTCTTTGAATGAATGTGCGAGCAACATGTTCAATTCAAAGAAATTAGAAGTATGAAGCATAGATCAAGAAATGAGATTGGTTCCAAAATTGATGACACAAAAACCAATTGATAAGCTTTCAAAGGTTATCTCTAGAATGAAGCTTAACCTTAGGGGATCCAAATAGAACACCTAGATACCAAAGTTGATAAGCTTTTAAAGATTATCTCCAAAATGGAGCTTAACCTTAAGGGATCTAGATAGAAAACCTAGATATTGAGATGATAAAAGACATAACAAGACCTATCATAAATCAGAGAATCATCCCAAAACAAGGCTTGATCCTCGGGAATCAAGGTTTAGACTATCTCGATACTTATGCATCGAACTCTAGCAAGAACTATTGTAAGATTGATCAGCTAATCAAAAGATAAGATAGATGACAAATGATTCTAGATAGAGGGGACAAGATGCCTTGAGTGATGAGATGCCCTGAGTGATAAGGACATAAGATTCAGATTGAGTTGAAATTCAAATTTAATGATGTAATCATCTTGCCCTCTCAGGAGCGAAATCAAAAGATCACACACCAAAAATGTGATGTAGAGTAGAATATCAAGAAATATAGAAGAAATATGAGATTCTAAATAGTATAGAAGGGATCAGAATGATCAAAAGAAAATTTGGAGTCAATTCGAAGTGATCGTGAGGTCCAAAAGACCAAGTTTGACCAAAGTTGACCAAAGTTGACTTTTTCTAAAAATGTTAGAAAATTTGAAGAAAAGTGTGATTTCAAAAGATTCCAAGATTCATAAAGTATCAGCAAAATTAGACTACACAAGCATTTGATTGTGTCAGTCCCAAAAATTTAAAGTGTGAATTTGAGTTTTTCAAGTGTGTCAAATTTTGAATTTGATCCCAAAAATGAGTTCAAAGCAACCAAACTAGCCAAGAGGGTGATTAATCAATTATTTGTACAATCATAAAGAAACATGATACTTTGAAGAAGCTGACAATCCCTCATTACGAAGGATGCAATTAAATCAATGATTGAACCATGTGCTTATGCAAATGCAGCCCTACGTTAGATATAACCCTAAGTCTAGTTACCAAGCTTCAACAATTATCATCACTGAGCATGTAGTGAATCCCAGATGTCATACAATCCCTACTGACATTGCAATCATAAGAATATGAATAGGACATGTTCTAGTTTTGTCAGGATTAAATGTAAGCATTTGAGGCATAAGAAGCCAGAATGACTAGAACATTTGTCCCTTTTAATGTAGCAAGTTAACATAAGCATCAAAGAATAAATGCTAGGATGACCAAAATGCTTCTTGTGTGTAGACACACTAGACACATGAGATATCCTTCTTATACTAATCAATCAGTAAGTTTTATGTTTGCAATGACCCTTGTATTCATAACCTGAGACAGAAATGTGCTAGATATACTCGTAGTGACCCATATGTTCACTTAGCAAGATGACTATCAATACTTATTGTAGCATAGAGAATTCACTCAAACAAGCAAGGAAAAGAACCAACTTCAATGAAGAGTCCATATAAAAGGAGTTGAGGTACACATGGCCATCCAATACGAGATCTTCCATGAGAGGAATCTCAAAAGTGACACAAGAGATAGTAGGTAGAAAGCAGTTAGAATAACTAGTGACTAACACAAGAGATTCCATGACACTGTAGGGTGTTGCCCTCGAGTTATGAGAAGATTCAATCCATGGGTACATGAGAAAAAGTAGCAAACTAAAGCAGGAAAGCAACTTTACATGAGCCAAAAGATGCATTGTGAGATATAGCATTTGAAGTAAGAGGTGCCTATTTACTAGGTTTTCACCTTATTGGTAGAGATTTCTTTTTTTTGGCTACCATGATGCCTATTTGTCAGGTTTTCATCAATGGCACTTTTTTTGTCTTTTTCAATTTTTTTGTAGTTTTCTCTTTTTTTATTTTTATTTTGTATTCTTTATTTTTTCAAATGTTTTTGGTATAACCAAGGCACCTATTGCCAGGTTTTCACCAAGGTAATGATTTTTTCAAGACTTTTTGCAGTTTTTAGATTTTTTAGAAATAACTAGCTCTCAAGAAGGATTACATTGATTCTAACACCAATATCTAGCAAGGCTTAGGACAAGATATAGAAGCAAGCTAGTGGATAAGCAGAGATGGATAGGCAAGGAGTATGAAATGGTGAATTTTACCCTCAAGGAATGTCTTCACAAGATTACCAAGCTAGAGAAAAAGGATATAGCAATATAAGATCATGGTGTAGTGAAGTATATCACGTAAGATATTGACATGATTTCATGAAATGTAAGTAATCCAAGAGAATGGACATGTCAAGAGTTTGCTAAGAACTAAGTTTTCTTCTTTCTTTTTTTGATCAAGACTAAAGGGTTAACTAAATAAGATAGCAAAGTTTGTTCTAGAGGTTATCAGTGAATGACTCTGGGAATGAGGACATTAGAAGGATAGGAAAGATCATGATAGGATTTCATGGATGGAAGAATTATGCATAACACCTATTTATCAGGTTTTCATCATGGTATTTATCCAAGGTGTCACAAGAAAGTGGTTTTCACCATAGGATAGATTTATTTTTCTTCTACTTTTGCTAACAAGGTGCCACAAGAAGTGGTTTTCACCAAGTCACTTTTACATTTATTTTTAATTTGCAAGAAGAGCTGAAGCTTTCTCAAGTTAGATAGCATGCGTATAAGAAAGATAAGTTATGATAAGCCAAGGCCATAGCAAGGTATGTTCAAAGATGTTGATAAGGTAATGGAAGGGAAACGATAGCAAAATGAGAGGTAGATGGAGGATAAGGTTGTTGGTTTTGGAAGACTAAAACAAGAAAGGATAGCAAGTAGGCATAATATTTAGAGGATTTCATGATGGTGGATGAGATATTAGGCAAGATCAACATTGACACATATCTTGAAGGGTGATGGAATGATGGGGAAATCATGGACAAAATAGAATGAGGCTTAGATATATAAGGCAATAGAACCATTTTGGAGGAAGGTGGAGTAGAAGGTTTTGAAAATTTTTTAGGAACATGTTGGGAAGAAGATGGAGTGGAAGTCTTTGGAAGCTTGAATGTCAACTTTGATTTGTTTTCAATATTCAAGTCCTTCAAAAGAGACTTGGAAATCCATATAACTTTTGATTTTTCATTAGATACTTTGGAATGCATTTCTTCAATAACAAATTTAAGAACCCATACTTTCTTTGGTTGAGCTCTTTGAATAGTGGACCTTTGTGGTCTCTTTTGTGATTTTTCCTTCTTAATATTCATATGTTGATTAGAGGAGACATCATAAAATTTTGAAGATGGATTCATACACTTGTGTTTGAGTTGATCATCCAAATTGCTTCAAAAGGAATTGGGACTTGTGGATAAATGAGGCCAGTATGACTGGTTTAGATGGAAAAGTGAATGTGAAGAGGTCAAGTATGTGTATCTTTTTTGATCTTGGGGTAGGGTAGGAGGAATGTGTAATGAGCTAAGAGTGGAAGTAGGAGATAAAGGAACATAAGGTCCCAATATGGATGGAAGACTTGAAGGTTTTAGCTTAGATGGATAGGGACAATGGATACATGTAGAAAATGTGAATTGACCATGAGTAGGGATATCAAAATCTTTAGTGAGCAACATGACCAAATCCATCAATAGATTTATGAGTAACTGTTATAGGAGCAATACCTTTGACAGGGGTATTTAAAGCTTGAGCATAGTTTTGAAGTGAATATAGCGAGGTAGAACAAGAGGGTGAGGGAACACTTTTCTTGCCAAAAGGAATTTTAGGTAGTATAGGAAAAGTATCCTTCTCTTGATCTTTAATAATCTCCTTAGGGATGGTGGAAGAAATATCTTGATCTTGCTTAGTAGAGGTGCATGATATGAGAGATGGAGCACTGTGGCACTTGAGATGGAGGCATGAGATTTTGGAAGATTTGAAAGGGGTTGAAGGAATCTTCATTTTGATCAACACTTGTTTCTTCATCATTTAAGTAGTCCTCTTGACATGAAACCAATTCCAAGGATGGGGAAGTATCTAAATCTATATGCAAATCTATTTTTGGAGTCTGCATAATAGGCTCTTGAAGTTTAGAAGGAAAATTACTTGGAGTGAAATTCATAGGCATAGAAGGGCATGAAGACATATGATCTGTGAAAGTATTGAAAAGACTTACAGCCCAATATTTGTTGGCTTGATTTTCTTTTAAAGGCAATCCTTAAGGGTACACATAGTCAACAAGGGGAGTAGCGAATTCTTTTTTTGGTGAATATATGTTGGAAAGATTGGACATTTTAGAAGGTGGTTGTATGTTGGAAGAGATAAGTGTCAGATTTAAACCATTACTAGACTTGGTTTCATGATGTTGATCTTTCTTGAGAATAGAATCTTTAGTAGATGACAGCTTAGATTTTTTTGGCAAGCTAATTTCAAAAAATAGCAGGTATATTATCATGTCATCATTCAGAAATGAAATTTTATTTTTAGAATTGATCAAATGATATATAATTATTGCCATTTTATGTTAATAAGATTGCACATATCCATGATAAAACATGCACTAGGTATTTAGAAATTTGAGAGGCATGCGATTTGTAATGAATCATGAGACAACTAATACATCATTATATAGTGACAAAACAAGCAATATGATACCTATTTATTTACAACCCATGATGCTAACTATTATCTTGCGAAAAGAGAGCTTTGTTTCAATATTCCCATACCTACTTGAAACACTTGCAAATAAGTTACTGGTAGCTTTCAATTTGGTTAAACTAATTTCATATTTAGTAATAGTTATTTTGTTATTATCTTACTTGAATTAGTGTATATTTACTTATGACATTTTAGACTGTCCTAATTTGTATAGAAGCATTGTGTTTTTATTGACTTTCCCTACATTTCCATATTTGATTCTTTGATTAAAAGCACAGTGAATGCAACCCAAATGAAAAACCATTACTAGACTTGGATTCATGATGTTGACCTTTCTTGAGAGTAGAATCTCTATTAGATGATAGCTTAGATTTTTGAATTATGCCATTAGCAAAGAGATCTTGGATCTTGTTTTTCAGCTCCTTACAATGTGAAGTGTTATGTAAGTTATGTTTATGATAGGCACAATAGTTACTCATAAAGGAAACTCTCACCAAAGTGACGTTAGGTAAAACAATGAGTTTTTCTTCAAGAAGTTTTTCCAAGGTTAAATCATAAGATTTTCTAAAAGGTGTAAAATCACGCTTTGGTTTAAACTCCAAAGGCTTGTTTTCAAAGATACCTTTAGATTTCTTGGGTGTTGTTGCATTGTTTTCCAAGGATTTGGTTTCAACATCATAAGAAGTTGATGGATCAATGTCTTTAGAGGAACTGGAATAAATTTGCAAGGAGAATGTGCTCAACGATGTATCTTCTTCTTCTTTCAGTCTTTGAAGTTGAGTGCTTATTGTTTCAATTTTTTTCTTCATGTTGGCAATTAGAATCCCTTCTTTCTCACTAGGAACATTAGACTGAGTGTATTTATTGCTGGCAATTTTGATGTACTATGTTTCAAGTAGTGACAACCAAGTTTTAGAACATAAGCCCCTTGCAGAAAGAGGAATAACATAATGTTTATAGCCACAAATAATGATGAAAAGCAAAATCCTAGATAAGGACCACACACGAATGTAGCCTCAAAGTGACATAAGAGTATTGTATACTTGGGTACAAGTCATCTGAGTAATGGATAGAAAAGCCAAGAATTATGACTATCGTGACACAAAGTATGACAAACACAAAAGGATAGAATAAGATAAACAAGTGAGGAGACTAGTTCATGCATAGATCACAAGTTTCAACTAAGCAAGAGATCACTGTTTTGACAATGTTTGCAAATAGAGAAGTGGTAAAAAGTTGTAGGTATAGACAAGAATTAGAGCGCAGATAGCTCTATTAGATAGCTTGTTTGTTTTAAGACAAGATTCCATGCAAGGATTCCTAGGGAACCGCATGAAAAGGCCCAAAAAACTAGATGAAGATTTAGAATAGAAAATTTAAGACAATTTTCTCATGTGAGGACTTCTACAGAGCCATGTGAGGATGTGTTGTACTAACAAAAAGATAGGATTCTAACATAAAAAGATAGATTTGCAAGGTCTCATGCTGAGATTTTCACAAGATCATGCAAGGACTTGGACAGGGCCATGCAAAGAAGTGCAAGCTCAAAAGGTTCTCGCATGAAATTTCACAAAACTAGGTGCAAAAATATGGACTAGATTGAAAACTAAGACATAATTTTGAAGAGATTTTGCAAGTTTTAGACGGTTCTGGATAGATTGTTGGTTGTTTGATAGATTTCAGGCAGATAGCAAGATGGTTTTCAATTTTTTGAACAGCATTATGGTTTCAAAAAGACTATTTGTTTTTAGATAACATAGGAAGCAAGAAGTAGTCACAAACAATATAACCGAGGGCAAAGCAACTCGAAGGGATGGGGGTGTCTTGACTTTTTTTTTATTTGATAGATTTGGAAAAGTTTAAGACTCGATAACAAATACACTTTATCCCTATAACCAAAAATGGTAAACGAAGCAAAACCTGTGTCCCACAACTTATGTGCATGTGTTCACCTCACACAGCCATGTCACCACACTAGAGGGCACCCATTTTTTTGGTGTGTTCTAAGGGTTCAATAACATATACACTAAATGAACACCCTTGTGGTAGGGATCAAGCATGTATACCACCTTCCAATGCCCGAGTTCATACCTATGGTGAGTTCTATAGGAGAGATTCTTCCCCTTCCTTGCACAAAGATTATGTCCACTTTCAAAGGTGAACCAAGTAGCAACTATCTAAGAGGTTTATACTTGACTTCCATTCATATTAACCCTCGGTGGCTTTGCAAGAAAAGTTGAGGCTGGAAGCTCACACTAGCATCTATAAGTGCACACACTTGACTAGCAAGATTGGGGTTGGTGTTGGCCAATGTAGTTTATAGAGCCTCTTCTTGATATGTGATATCATAATGAAGAAGAGGAAATTAATATGGATTTGGAGTCTTTCACTTTACAAAGCTTCTTTATTTGAAATCTCTGACAAAAGGAGTGTGCTCACTAAGGTCATTCCTAGAGGTTGGATCACCTTGGCAGGCCCTCTAAAGGTTGACTCAGACTAGTGATTTGGATCTAAGGGTCCAAGTTTCTAATTTCTCTCAAGGGGAAAGAGCATACTCCTCTACCTCATCACCTTCCCCAAACATGCAAGACATGTTAATCACTAAGTTAGCTTATTGATCTCACCTTGTCCTATTCCAAGACTTTGATTCCCTAAAAGGAAATCATCATCTCTTCATTAAAGGCTCAATTTGGGAGAACCACTAACTTGCTTGCCTCCCTTGGGTACCATCTTTCAAAGGCTTCTAGGTTTTTGATTTACTATTGGGCATCACTTCCAAGTAGTAAAGAGCATACTCCCCTATTCCCCTGTCTTGCACCCTACAAAGTTCACAAGCCCTACTTATACTATGTATGGAAAGAAATAAAGGAAACATGATGTTTTAAGTGGGTTTGAAATGAGTCTTTGACATGTGTATCTTTGACAAAGTGTCCTACAATCACACAAGTAGTACTTATTTCAAGTGTTTTGATAAGGTGTCTTTGACATCCATTCCCTACAAGTTAGAGAAATGAAAGCATATACCAAACATGAGTTATGATGTCTATAAAAAAAATTCTAGCAATCAAAAAATGGAAGCTTAACTATGGGAAATTAAAATTTAACTTTTTTTGTTCTTTTTTATACCCATAAAATAGCTTAGAAAATGTCAAAACCTATGAAAACATCGAAAGTCAAAATTCATTTTAAGATGTTGATAACCAAAAACCCAAATGAAAATGCTTCAGAAAATACCATTAGTCAAATACATAATGATAAATCAAGATTCTAAATACTGTATTTGCATATGTTGTTGCAAGATTTTGTGTGAGATCACACACAGGCTTGTGTGAGAAAATGGTGTGCACTACATGAGGAACTACGCATTTATGCACCTTTTCACACAAGAAAGTGCAATGGAGGTAAAATCCTCGGTTCTTCATGAAAAAATGAGATTTCTTACATGAAAATTTGGAAAATAGTACAGACAACCATGACAAAATCATAAAAAATGCAAAAAATAGAGTAAATGACACCAGAAAATTTGATTTCTTGGCCCCATAATGGGCACCAGAAAATATATATATGGAATGTAGGCCTCAAATCCTCACACACACTTGAACATGGTCATCATCTAAGAGATCATCTCGGAATGAATATGAGATTATTCATCTGAGTAATACAATAATTCAACCTATTGCCTTCTAACTAGAAGAATTTTGCCTTTGCTCTCATAATGAGAAGCGAGCAACCAGATCTCTAGAATGAAGGATTTTAAGCTATATGGGATATGCAAGATTATTCTAAGAATAAGAAAGAAAAATTAATCTAAATGGATTCATTATTAAAATATATGAGATTGAGATACAAGAATATTAAGCTAAGAATGCAAGAGCAAATGAGTAGATATTCCAACATAAGTTCGATGCAACTTCAAATCAACCTCCATAATGAGGAATCAAAGGCTTCTTAAATAAAACTCTAGAATCAACTAATGATCAAGATTAATCAGAATGGACTATCCAGATTGAAGGTGAGACTCAGTCATAATGGAAAATACCTTAAGAAAAGGAAGTTAACTGGTTGCTGTATAAAGGAGTTAATTGATTTAATCCCTTTTTTTATTTTAGTTCACCCAGAGTTTCCATTTATGAACTGAAGAGAAGATTTGGAGAGAATATTTAATTTAATAAAATAGAATATGACCTCATAAATGGATAAACTTTAATTAATTGAATAATTAAATTCATTAATTAAAAAAAGGAAATATCTTATTAAATAAAATATATTTAATTCCTTTATACATTAGCTAAAGGGGTGAATTTAATTTAATTTAATTATGAACACTTATAATTAAATTAATTCAATTAAAAGGTTAATTGAGCCAATTTAATGAATATTCAAGATTTAATTAAATTAAGTGACTAATATAGATTAATGATTTTATGCATTTGACACTTAAGTCGAGTAGAGATTATCAAAATTAGAATTTCCTAGTAAAATAGGACTTAAGAATAATTGAATGGACCAAAATTAATTAATATGGCAATGTGCCAATTTTGGGTATTACACATATGACTGGTGACATGAACAAGTTTGTTGACTTCAAAAGTCAAGATGGAGGAATTGTCGGAGTTGGAAACCATGCAACATGTCAAGTTAAAGGTATTGGATCTATAACTCTTGATGGTAAAACTAATACTAAGGATGTATATTTTGTTGATTGTTTAAAGCACACTCTTTTGAGTGTTGGACAACTAGTAGACAAAGGTTGCCATTTTTAGTTCACAAAAAAGACATGATCAAAGACAAAGATGGAAAGGTAATTGGAATAGGAACCAGATCTAGAGGTAATGTATTTTAGTTGAATCCTACTAAAATGACATGCTTGGTTGCAAAGGTAAATGACAGTTGGTTATGGAATAAGAGATTTTGTCATATAAACTTTAACAGTATTGTGAGGACTAGTAGAATTTTTTCAGTTAGAGATTTGTCAAAGATTCTAAAGCCTACTACACAATTTGCAAGGAATGTGTTTTGGCTAAACATAACAGAACTTCTTTTCCTAGCAAGAAGTTTACCACTATAGTAAAATTGGAGACTGTACACATAGATCTTAGCAGTCCTACAAAGAATAAGGGATTCTATGGTGAAAGATACTTTATGATTCTAGTTGATGATTTTTCTAGAATGATGTGGGTTGCATTTCTTAAAGAGAAATATGAGGCATTTGATACGTTTAAGATATTCAAGAATAGAGTTGAGAATGAATCTGGTATGAAGATTAAATTTTTAAGATTAGATAGAGGAGGAGAATTTACTTCAAATGAGTTTAATATGTTTTGTGAAGAAAATGAAATTAAGAGATAGTTATCAGCCCTTAGAACCCCTGAACAAAATGGCATTATAGAGAGAAGGAACAAGTCAATTATAGAAGTTGCAAGAGCTATGTTAGTAGAGAATGATGTATCCAAGACATTTTGGAGAGAAGTTGTGAATATAGTAATCTACACTATGAACAGAGTGCAAGTTAGAAAGAATGCAAACAAGACCCCTTATGAACTATGGTTTGGTCACTCACCTATAGTTAAGTATTTCAAAAATTTTGGGAGTAAGTTTTATATCAAAAGAGATGATGATATTGGTAAGTTTGATGTTATAAGTGATGAAGGTATGTTTATTGGTTATTCATTGAAAAGAAAGGCTTATAGATGTTATAATCAAAGAGCTAAGACTATTATGGAAAGTGCAAATGTGAAAATTGATGAGAAATTTAGAATATAAGAAAGAATAGTTGATTACAATTCAGATGATGATGTTGTTACTAAGCCAAGGAATGATAAAG
This sequence comes from Cupressus sempervirens, assembly GCA_028749045.1. Classification (NCBI taxonomy): domain Eukaryota; kingdom Viridiplantae; phylum Streptophyta; class Pinopsida; order Cupressales; family Cupressaceae; genus Cupressus; species Cupressus sempervirens. The sequence continues at coordinate 785,187,446 of CM053793.1, forward strand.
TATTTCTTGAGACTAACAATGATTTCCAAAATGAAGGAGATCCAAGGCAAGAACAAAGCTTGAAACCTTTAGTAGAGCCAAGAGTTGAGATAACAACTCCTACTTCAGGAAAGAATATGATAAAGAATCACCCATCTAAGTAGATCATTGGAAGCAAAGACAAAGGCATAATGACAAGAAGTAGAGTAAATGAAGAACTATGCTTGATATCTCAAGTTAAGCCTAAGAATGCAAATGAAGCATGCAAAGATGATTACTGGAAACAAGATATGAAAGAGGAATTGCATCAAATAGTAAAGAATGAGACATGGGAATTGGTCCCCAGACCAATATTAAAGAATGTGATAGGAACTAAATGGGTATTCAAAAACAAGATGAATGAACAAGGAGAAGTTGTAAGGAACAAAGCAAGATTGGTATGTAAAAGTTACTCACAGCAAGAAGGAATAGATTATGAGGAGACTTATGCTCCAGTAGCTAGAATAGAAGTAGTAAGACTATTCTTAGCCTATGCAACATAGAAGAAATTCAAAGCATATCAGATGGATGTCAAGTCAGCATTTTTGAATGGAGAACTTGAAGAAGAGTATACATTGAGTAGCCTGAAGGATGTCCTTTGATATATGACAAGGACATAGTATGCAGACTAAGGAAAGCATTGTTTTGATTGAAGTAAGCACCCAAAACCTAGTATGCAAGGTTGGAAAAACATTTGACAAAACTTGGATATAGAAAAGGCATGGGATATAGTAACCTATATTCAAAAGAAATTGATGACGGTTTAATGATTTTAGTAATGTTTGTTGATGATATCATATTTGGAGGAAATAATGAGGAAAGTAGAAAGTTTTTTGAAGAGAAGAAGGAAGAATTCAATATTAGTATGATAGGAGAGATGAAATATTTCCTAAGATTGCAAATTGTACAAAATAAAGAAGTTATCTTTATTTCTCAGACTAAGTACTTGAAGGATTTACTAAAAAGGTTTGGTTTGAAAGCATATAAACCCATTGGAACACCTATGGTAACTGGACACAAGTTATGTAAAAAGGATGAAACACCTATTGTTGAAAAGAAAAAGTATAGATCTATGATCAAAGGATTGCAATATCTAACTCGCACAAGGCCAAATATAGAAAATGTAGTTGGAATTGTTGCAAGATTCAAGGTTGATCCTAGAAAAGCACATTATGTAGCAATAAAAAGAATATTTAGAAATCTAAAAAGAACATTAGATTATGGATTGTGGTATGAAAAATCTAATGATTTCGCTCTAAGTGATTATACTGATGCAAATTGGGCAAGTAGTATGGATCAAAGAAAGAGCACCAGTGGTGGAGCTTTCTTTCTTGGAGGAAGATTGGTTTCCTAGGTAAGAAAGAAGTAGGATTATACATCACAAAGTAGAGCAGAAGTAGAGTATGTTACAGCAGCAAACAATTGCAATCAAGTCATTTGGATGAAGCAAATGCTGAAGGATATAAGGATAGAAATTAGTGAACCTGTTGTCATACATTATGACAACACAAGCATGGTAAATATGTCTAAGAATCTAGTGTTGCATTTGAAGACTAAGCACATTTCATTCAAGTATCACATGTTGAGAGAGAAAGTTGCAAATAAGGAAATTAGATTTGAGTATGTAAGCACTAAAGAGTAGATTACAGATATATTCACTAAGCCTCTTCCCAAAGAGACTTTTGAGTATTTGTGAGGTGTGCTTGGGGTCATGCCCCTTCCTACATCAGAGTAGAAGATGCAAGAGTGCATAAATCCAAGGTAACTATTGTCACTTAGGTTTGCACCCTTGTCCAAAGCCTAAGCATGAGGACAACCCAGTGAAACATGGAAACAACCTCCAAGTTGTGGAACTTGAACTGTGAGGTTGAGTCTCTAGAGAAGGCCAGCTTCCTCTTACTATCTAGGCATACCTAACTACCCTTGGAGAGGAAAAGGGGGAAGGAATGCATGGAAAGAAAATCTACCTATTCTAATCTAGGGAGGTGATGCACCAAAATAGAGTGTTCGGACCAATCTCTGCCCATACATGCACTACAAAACCAAAATAAAACTAAGGATATCCACATTTAGGCTTGCTTTAATCTAATAATCACATGCAAATCAAAAAATTCAAAATGAATGACACAAGGAAAGGGATATTCACTTATATTATCATTTATAGATCCAAGGAGATACAGTCATGCAGATCATAGATCTCTACTAAACACCAATGAGAGGCAAAGAGTTCTTGCACTTTCACACCAATGGCTAAAGGAGATAAGGTAGAATATCATTCAATTTAGAGGCAAAGGGAATTTTTTACACTAAAATTGCATAGCAATAACATAGAAAATAGAGAAAGGTCAACCCCAACAAAATCTACAAAATTTTTCCTTTATAGTTCAAGCATAATTGGGATGTCTTCTAACTGTAATTGCTTTGCAACAACCTACCATTAAGTCCTGTAGAGAACAATCATGGAGAAAATTTGATCTAGATATAGATCCAGATGCAATGATATATGATCTTCTGTGTCAAATAATGCCTTGAGAGGACAGAAATGGTGTCATTAAGCCATTCTGACTAGGTAGATGGATCAAAAAAATGGGTAGTGGAGTGTCCCTCTCATTCTGCATTCATTCGGGTTGGTCAAGATTGACTACAGAGATCAAATTTGCAAGATAACCCTAGTTTTTCATTATTTTGGCTCTTGAATTAGCAAGCTAATAAGTCAAATTGAAATTGCAAGTAGGACAAGCCATGTGGACCAATGAGCTTATTTTGCTTTGCCACCCCACGGGTCCTCTTGAATTTGACCATGCCTTATGAACTAACCACGCCACCTTAACCCTGACTGCGACGGTCTTGCTAAAACCCTAACCATGGAAATTTTTTTAACTACTTTCATTAACTATCAATGTTACTTGAGCCATCAGGACACATGTCCTCCACCTACCTTCCCGCATTACTTAACTCCTCTACAACTTCATCTTGCAGGAAAGCGCTGATCATTGATCTCCACGAGATCAACGATTGAGGAAATCCTTCGTGTACTATGCTTTTTTTTTTCCCTGAGCCCATAACACTTGGTACACATCTGGCATTATCTATACCATGCCTAGCAACACATGGCATCCAACTGGCAACCCACAGAGAAACTAGTCCCGCAGAGACACGTGGCAGAAAATCACTTCCCCACATTATTTATCTTGCTTGCATCTTCATCTTGCGGGAAATCCTTAACCCTTGATCTAGGGAGATCCGACAGTGCTCATAACTTGAACGTTGAAATTTAACAAAGACCTCACATGATGTCATGTTGTCCACGTGTCAGAAAGGGGCATTCCTGCATGATTTATCTCCCCTGCATCTTCATCTTGAGGGTGTGTGGTGATCGTCGATCTAGGAAGATCTGGTGGTAGATCCATACGTGCATCTTTGCGGCTCACTGGTAGAAATAGGACCCACCATGCCCACGCAACGCAAAAGGGCTTTCTCGCAATACTTAAAACACTTGCATCTGTATCTTGCGAGGAAGCACCCACCATAGATCTGGCAAGATTTGATAGTGAGGAAAGTTGCATGCCGGTGAGGCAAAATATTAAAAACACCCTAAGCATTAAAATATCATTAAATTTAGTGGGTAGCCGTTAGATGGACTGAATATTCAAAATTTGAATTTGGCAGGGAGGTAAAAATGGAAACAGTAACAAAGCACCATTTTTTTTTTGGATTGAATGTTGATGCTTCCTATATGGGAAGTATTTGTGATGGACAGAGTCATCTAGGACTCTTGTTGGATATTGTTTTGAATGGTGTCTTTTGACACTTGAGCTAGTAAGTATCAGTTGTTGCAAAGTTTGATGCAAAGATGTTGGTTGCTAGAAACCTTTGACATTGATGTCAATGGGGGAGAATATTGCATGGAAAGCATTATGTTGAAGGAGAATATTCCATGAAAAATAGCATGGAATGACAATTTGACAAAAAAAACATTAAGGTATATCTGATGTAGTGCAAGGTAGGAGAATCCCCAAGGGAGATGTCCTAGCCCCCAAAAAAAAACCACATAGTGGAAGATAAACAACAATGCAAGATCTAATGCCAAATCACAACTCTTTATTTATAAAATAACTAATCACATGCAATATGCTCGGTTGTAAGGCATTTCAGGTTAGGGCCAAATACAAATAGTAATTACAAAAATAGTTCTACAAGATCTCTCAAGATCCAATCCAAACCCTAACTAGTCCAAATCCCCAACTAGATAAGAACACTAAGAAGAATCTACACTTGTACCCTCAGGTCCACCAAATTATTCCCTAGTTCTCAAGCCGCAGCTACTAGCTCTACTCTCAAACTTACAACTCCACCACAATCCTACTATAAACTACCTCACATTCAATTCTCTATCCACAAACTCAGGAAAACTCACCCTTCAGCTACTCCATAAATAGCTCCTCCCAAATTGCTTGCCTAACTCTAAGCCAAAATGGCTTATAGAACATTATACAACATTACAAAATAGAAAGGCTGACCCAAGAACAGTCGGGACACATCCCAAGACAAGATCTTATCATAAATGTTGGGATCAAAATTAACCCCACAAGTTAGCTCACACAAAAAATGTAGAAAACACATCCAAAATTCTGACACTCGGTATCAATAGGAAAACTCGATACATGAAGGATCACTCGGCACACACTAGATAACTCAGTACCCACTAAAGAACTTGACACACTATAGAGTGAGATGGGATAACATGCTAACCCAATTATTAACATGACATGGGATAACTTCAACTCAAGTTAAACTTTGAAATTACTGGCACTCAGCAATTGCTGTAACTCAGTAGAAACCAATAGAATTAGCAAGATAACATGACAGCTAGGATGCTTCTGCATCGATATCAATGAGGGAGAATGATTGATGAAGAGGATTTGAAAAAGAAGATTAACATACTTTTTTCAGTATTCTTGGAGCTAGATGTTTTTGATCTATGTTTCCATCAATGCCAAAGGGGGAGATTGTTGGAAGATTGGTTGCAAGTATGAATGTTTATGATATTCCTATGGGGGAGTATTGTAGATATGTTACTATTATGATATGTTACATTCATGATGAAGTTTGTCATTGATGTCAACATAACAATTTTTTATGGTAAATAATAGAAGAACAGTGGAAAGATCAAGTTGCTATAGATATTTAGTTGAGTGTTTACACTATCCAAGGTTATGGGAGATACTTTTAAGTATCTGGTAAATGAAGTTAATGTCAAAAGAAGAAATAATAATTCTAGAAGAAGTTATGTAAGTTTAGGTGATGTCTATTCTAAGATAGAGTTTACAGAGGCATGTTCTTGTAAACTTGTTATATCTCTTAGTAGAGTTGTTATTCTGAGAATTGAAGTTGACAACATGAAGAAGACATGTTGGTGATGACATGGCTAAGGTCACTTATCATAAGATTGCATGTTCAGAAATTTTTTCAAGTTGTAAGGCAGAAGATTAATGTTATCGCTAAGTGTAATGTGATCCTATAATAATTAATTGAGAAGGTCTAACAACCAACTAGGGAATTTTTTTGAGGACTTGGTATAAAGGAAGGACACTTTCCTTTATCATGGCATGGAATGATATCTTTTTATGATTGATTATAAGTAGCAGAGAGTGTGGAATGTGAAGTTGAGTACAGCAGTGTGGAACTAAAGAAAACTTCATTGCCAAGGTTTTATTGAGTGATACGAGGTTTGATATTTGCATCTAGGGTTTTTGACCTAGTCTACAAGGTCTGACAGTAATTGGTTCAATTGATAGGACAAAAGAAAAAGGAATATAATAGTAAATTACATGTTTGAGTAGTGAGCTCTTCTTGTAGTTGAAATTGCATGTTTGGGCAGTGGGCTCATCTTGCATACGTTGTACCACAACTCCATACAGGGTTGGAAATTGCATGTTTGGGTAGTGAACTCATCTTACATACATTGTGCCACAACTCCATATAGGCTTGGAATCTCCTAACAGGGATTCATAGTCTCCTAACAGGGACTCATTGTACTAAATGTTGTAATAGACTCCTAACAGGGCCAATCCTCTAACAAGGAATATTTATATTAGTACATCATCTTGTGGGAATCATTGTCACTAGTATTTTCCCTCTGATCAAGGGTTTCCCTAGTCAACATATCTGGTGTAAATGTCTATGTGCATTTTATTATGGTTGTTTTTTACTTTGGTTGAATGGTTTAGTTTGTTTAAAGAGGATAAATTTTTAAATTTTTGGATACCTCATCTCTCCCCGCCCCCCCCCCCCCCCCCCCCAAGTTATATTGGTGGACTACTATTTCTAAAAATTCCCTCTTTAGTCCTCTGACTTCTTCATTTAGGATTTTATTCTTATCTTCATAAGAAAATTGGTTGTCCTTAAAAGCCAATTCCTTTTTGCTTTGTAGGGATTTCTTCAGATCTTGTCTTGTTGTCTCAAGTTTCTGTAGTATGATTTGGATATCAATCACCTACTTTTCAATAATTTAGTCCAATTTAAAAGCCTCCATCTCAAGATCTAAACTCCATGTTGTTAAGCTTCTCCAAGAGAATGTAACTCTAATACCAATTGTTGGAAGTCTAAATTGGAAACCATGATACTGAGAAGGGGTGAATCAGGATCTATAACACTTTAACCTTTTCTATAAGTTTATGATGTATTCACCACATTTTCCATCTCATATTCAATTACTTATGCATTCTTAACTTATATAATCAAACTATGATAGCATATAGATCTAATCTATAAATCACATGCATTAAAAGTAATCACATGACACAAAGATTTTGGTTATACAAAAACATTTCAAAATGAATGTAAAATTGGGGTGGGGATGACACCCACAAATCTTCACTACTATAGTAATAAACTAAACCTATTATGGTTACAATATTTGACCATGTCCAATGATATACCCTGTGAGGGGTCTATCCTATTAAATTATTTTTAGACTATTAGATCTCACCCTATTAGAGGATTTCACACTTACAACAAACTAAGGACTATGTTAGGAGATTTACAAATATTTGTTAAGACCACTTTGTTAAGAGCTTTACCCTATCTCAACTTGTTAGAACTAATTTAGTACCTGATCCTCAGTCTTCTCTGATAAGCTAATGTTGGATCTACTCTTTCCAATATGATCTAAGCTCAAATCTGATATAGCCTTTCTACCCTTCACTCCTTTGTCTAGGTCACTTCCTTTGTTCTAGAATAACATAACTCTTTTTTCCTTTTCTACAATGTTCACACATTTACATTTGAGTCACATGAAAAAAAATTTTGCTCCATATAATAATCTCCACCATCATCATCACCATACAAAACTAGTTCAAGTTCTACCATATTTAAATATTTCATAAAGAGTTGTCTAGATGCATTTTTGTTTCACCTCTCCATCTTATTAATTCATCACAGAACATAGGGATCTATGATCTACGTCATAAAACACATAAAACTATTTGTATGAAACTCGTCAAGTATTAAATATCATGTCCATGTCAGCCTGAAATGGTTTACCTCAAAGTTTACATCATTCCTGACTTCAATGTAAATTTTGCATTGCTCAACACTTATTCTAACAATTTGCACTCAATGTATATGTTTTTGATGCTTAGTCTTCAATATGCTCGACACGTTCTATGTAACTCAGCATCAATATGCTCAAACTAATCAGTTAACATTTAGACTCGGCTTACATTGAAGAATAATCGATGACCATATACTTTCTCAACTGCTATAGAGCTCAATACATACATGTTTATATACAATACTTTACATGAATCGGCCTATATAGAGTAGCTTGGTCATAGTAATGACCTCTAACTCTTCCTAGTATATGTAGACAACAACAATTAGAGATACTAACAATAAGATGTGATATCAAACCATGTTTGAGTATTTAGTGAATATCATTGATATTCTAAAAGACCAATACTCATGATATCAAACATGTCATTAAACCTTATTTGAGTACTTGGTGAATATTATATGTTGATATTCTAGAAGACCAATACTCATGATATCAAAATGTTATTGTTGGCTAATTTTTCCCTCCCACCAAAGTGGAAATATTTGAATTTAAATGTTACAACAATCACATGTATTTGAATATTCAAATTAGGGCATGCAAAATAAATCTTTTGAACCTTGGGTTATTCCTTATTTTCCTAAGTGATGTGTGATTTAATTTATTTGTGGGCCCATATTTCATCTACTATTAGATTAATAAGGATCGAGGGTCATCAATTTATTGCTATCAAAAACTACAGTTACTTTTGTCATAGCGACAAAGCATCATCATGTCATGTGTCCAGGGTGGGCCTTCTTTCTTATGGTTGTCGGAGTTGTTAGACCAGGGTCCAACTGGTGGTTCCTAATTCATTCTTCCATCATGAATCTATATTTTCTTGTGGGTCATAGGTGAGGTGGAAGGTTGTCAAATGAGTTGGCATGGGGCCATGTTTCCTATTAATTTTTGTGCTGACAGGGTTAATGAACCTTTGAAACCATTAGATGTGATAAGATCCATGGCTTTCACTATGTCGCTTGGTAGAGATGCAAGGTAGTTACTTCACATGAATTAATGATAGCCCTCCACATGTATAGCTGGCCCATAGGTCACAAGAGTTAGCCGCAAATAGTTGAAATGAAATGTTAGTGGTGATAGTTAGTATTTTTTGGCCATGGTGAATGTAAAGTTTAATAAAAGGTGGTAGGGGTTTAGTGACAAAGTAGTGAAACACATGAAGACCTTGTGAGCTAGTAGACAAAAATAACATTATTGGTCCATGTGGCTCATTCCAGTTGCTTAACCTAATTGATTGTTGATTTTACTGATTTTTTGATCCAAGAATGAAAAGATTAGGGTTTTCTTGTGTGATCTAATTTTTCTAATCAATCTCAACCACCCCAAAGTTATTGCTACACTAGGAAAAATGTAGAGGCATTCTTCCACCACATGATTATCCATTTTGAGGGATTCTAGCACTAATTTTTGTTATCCCTATCACTTCAAGGTTGCTTTAGTCAAGGTTTCCATGATTTTTACATCTTTGCAAGTGCACTGGATTAGATCTTTTGTTTGGATCACCTTGATCATTCTATGAGCACTTGATGGTAGTGGTTTTGGGGCAACTTTTAGTGATAAATATCTTAGTTATGCTTGAACTATAAAAGTAAATTTGTAATTCTTTATAATGGTTGACTTTTTCCTATTTTTTCTAATATTGCTCTACAAGTTCACTATAAATCCCCTTTGCCTTTGGACCTAATGACATGCTACCTTATCTCCTTTAGCCATTGATGAATATGCAAGATCTATTTGCCTCTATTCAATGTTTTGTGGCTATCTACAATTTTCATGATTGTATCTCTTTTGACCTATGAATGATATATAAGTGAACTCTCTTCTTCCTTATGTTATTTATTTTGGTTGTCTGGCTTACATGTGATTGTTTGATTTAAACAAGTTCGAATCTGTATATCTTTGATGTCATAACAGTTCAAGTGTGCATGTATGGGTGAATATTGGTTTGAACACTCTATTTTGGTGCATCATCTCCTTAGGATAGATTAGGTTAGTGTCTTGTGCATGCCTTCTCCCATTTTTCCTTCCAAGAGTAGTTAGGTGCATCCTAATAGTAAAGGAAGTCAACCTTCTCTAGAGACTCAACCTCATAGTTCAAGTCCCATATCTTGGAGGTTGTTTCCATATTTCACAAGGTTGTCCTTAGATAAAAACTTTGGACAAGGGTGCAAGCTTTCGTGAAAAAAAATTTTGGCATGCCCAGTGGGACTGATTTTTTAAGAAGATCTCAAGTTTACGAGTGCCAAAGAAAGAAGAATTTCAAGATTGATGTTGAGGAGATAGTGTTTCTCTCAATGTTCTAGGCCTTCAAGAGGCTCATTTCCAAAAATAAATTGACAACTCTACTCCATTCCACATCTGGTTTCAAACCATTATTGTTGTGATCCATGCCCAAAGTTGAAACAAGGGCATTTTCTAGGGGTAAGTTTCAATACCAAGAGCTTGCATTTTCTAATCCTAGAAGAAGAAAGACTAGAGTATCTTTATCACCAGCTAGGAGTGTAGCAGTAACACATACACCTATAAGATCTATCTCCATCAAGCTAGAATGTCGTTTGCTCATATCAATAGATCACTTTCTTACATGGCTAGAGATCATGCTTTTGCCACCTTTAATGGTGGAAGTCCTCTCCTATTATCTCAAAGACATGACACACCAGTATCAACTCTTAAAAGTATACATGAGTTTATTGTGAAACTTCTATTTCCCCTTTAAAACATATCAAAGAAGTTGTAAATGTTTGTAATATACATGGAATTTTTGAAGATGATGATACAGTCAGACTTCTAGCCTCATCCTTGAAAGGAAAAGCATTGCAATGGTGTAGAGGGTTGCCTCATAACTCTATAATAGATTGGGATGGGTTAGGAATAACCCTATGTAAACATCTTGAGGATAAGAGTGACTATCGTTGCCTTATAGAGTAGTTGACCACTATAAAAAGAACCCCCCATGAATACAAGACCAATTTCAACTATAGATTTCAAAAGACATGGGATAAAATACCTAATGTAGTGAAGCCTACACTTAGTAATGCATTCTTACATTACCTCAGATTCTACAATCCAAATCATGGGAGGAGATACATTACCTAATGCTTATGAAATAGCAATAAGGGTAGAAAAAATATTGATACAAGGAGGAAAGTTAGCTCCAAGGCCTCTTATGCCTTTCTTCCTTGATATCCAAAATCACCAACCAACAATAGCCCCTATTCCCACACCTTCCACATTACAACCCCTTGCTCTAGCCCCTAAAGCTTCCACATCTTCAAATGGAATGGATGAAATTAAGGAGATGATGTAGTCTATGATGTTGAACATAGATAAAAGATTGCAAGCTCAAGAGAAGAACTTGAAAGATAGCTTCTCTGTGATGCAAAAAGTAAGTAACAAAGTGGTGACTTTAGAGAGACAAAAATCTCAGGGTAATAAGGCCCCTCAACTACAATATCAAACTCCAAACAATGGTAGGCCTCTAAATCATAATCATGGGAATACCTCTTTTGATCAAGGTAGGAAAAATAGTCATGCTTCTACTTCAAATGCAAATCAAAGTAGGGCTTTAGTCCCTCAGAACAATATGGCTTAAGATCAAGATTTGTGTTCCTCCTATAATTACTCATATGCCTATTGCATGTGTTAAAAGGCTGAATCATATTTAGCTTTGACCACTTAAGATCCTATAGTAGGGAAATCATACATGGAGAGCCAATCTAAAGATGCCTCACATTTGCAATGACAAGGTGATTGCTCCTTCATGAATCATCATGTACAAGAGCATTGTCATGTGAATCAGGATTCCATTACTCACAACCCTAGGAGTAAAAGAAGAGTTGTTGAAGATGCTACTCATCCTCCTCCTAATCAGGCCTCAACATAAAGTGTAATACCTAATGTACAAGTAGTAAATGATCAATTCAATGCTCCTCAAAAAGAAAAAATAGTAGTAGAAGAGATGTGAATGGCCCTCATGTTATTCCATCTCCACCTCTTATACATGCAGCTCCCAAGGCTTCCACCTAAACACCTAATGCCTCATTCAGTGTGCTAGGGTAGATGAAGAAGACAAATGTGAATATTTCTATGTGGGATTCTGTTGCTACTATACCTATGTAGAAGTTGTTGTGGAAAGAATTGGAGAGCATTGAACTAAAGGGTTAGCCATTAAGCATGGAGAGTGTTACAGGTCTTGTGCAACCATCAAGGAAGAGAGAAGAAAGTAAGAAGATTAAACCTCCTCCATTTTATGTTTCTCTAATTATAGGGGATAGACTAGTCCACAACTACATGATTGATTCAGGAAATAGTGGTTTAGTAATGCCCAAGTATGTAGTTGATGTCCCAAAAATGAAATATGAGCCCATTGTTAGGGATGTATTGCAGTTGGATCGTAGTACTATCAAGATAGTAGGAATCCTTAGTAATGTTGAAATGGCCCTACATTCATGCCTTGGTTGTACTATAGTCCAAGACATATTAGTTGTTGAGGTCAAGCCACACTTTTCCATTTGTCTCTCAAGAGATTTCACCACCCAAATAGGTGGTTACATATCCTCTAACTGGTCATATATGTTTTTTAGAACAAGATATGGAACTAAAGCTTCAATTAGAGAAAAGCCTCTAGCCTTCCATAATATTGTGCCCTACACACCAAATCTCATTAATATGAATTGTACTATCCTAGAGATAGAAGAAAATGATAGTGTAAATGAGCCTACCACTTCCCTAGTAGAGGCACCTAATTTTCTCTTAGATGAACGGGCTAATGCATACCAGTTTGATCCTATATCAGAAGCCCTAGAGATAGGCCTTGGTAAATATTATATATCAAAAAAGGATGATCTTGTACCTAACCTTATGAAGACCAAAGAAGATATGAGTGGGATATGGAGCATGTACTTTGATGGATCAAGAAATAAAAATGGATCAAGGGCTAGTGCAATGTTGATTTATCCTACACTAGAAAGGTACTACTTTTCCTTTAGGCTATAGTTCATTTGTACCAATAACATAGCACTATATGAGACATTGATCTAAGGTCTCCTACTTGCTCAAAAAAGAGGAATTCAAGCCTTAATTTCATATGGAGATAGTGAGTTGATTATCAATCAGGTGAGAAAATAGAATGTCACCAAAAATGGCTTGCTGAAGTTTTATAAACATAGAGTGTGGTATTTTCTTGAAAATTTCAATGCATTTAACATTCAAATCACCCCTAGGAAAGAGAATGGACATGTTGATAGACTTTCAGTGGTGGGTGCATCCTATGATGTACCAAGGAGCCTTGAAGATGAGAAGAAGTAGCTGATTAGAGTGGTGTTTAGGCTTGCTATTCTTGATAATAATGTTAATTGGAAAGTGTTTGAATATCATTCACAAATTGTAATTTTATTGTGGAATGAAGTAGAATTTTTAGAGAGAAATTAGTTGAGGTTGCATGACTGGTATGGGGATCAAATCATCAGTCTTAGTTCCAACAAGTTGCCTAAGGGTATCATTATCTTAGAGAGTGTCTTCAATCCTGATGACCAAGCAAGAGATAGAGGCATGAACCTTGCTACAAGCAAGGATGATCACGTATGAATCATGATTGTTAATGGAAAGACCTTGAACATGGGAAAGCTATGCTCTAAAACTAAGAAAGGTGGTTTTGTTCATCTATGTCAAGAATTCAGTGATATATTTGCTTGGACATATGATGATTTAAAGGGTTTTGACCCAAGTTTGTCTCAACATAGCATAGATTTAGTTGATAATGTCAAACCTATTAGGAAAAAGTAGAGGCCAATGAATCCCAAGATTGATCCATTAATGAGAAAGGAGCTATCCATATTGATTAAGGCTAATATCATTTTCGCCATCAAGCACTCCTCTTGGGTAGAAAACCTTGTCCCTATTAGGAAGAAAAGTGGAGAAATTAGACTATATGTAGACTTTAGGGATCTTAACCAAGCCTCCCTTAAGGATCATCATCCCCTCCCTTCCATGGAACAAATATTGTCTAAGGTTAGTGGTTTAGAGAGATTCTCTTTCTTGGATGGATTCTCTGGTTACAATTAGGTGTTAGTCAAGGAGTCTGATAGATATAAGACTACATTCACAACAAAGTGGGGAACTTATGCTTATAGTAAGATTCCTTTTGGACTAAAAAATGAAGGTGCCACATTTCAAAAGTAAATGGAGATGGCCTTCGAGAAAATTATTGAAATTTTTTTGTTGGTATACCTTGATGATATCATAGTGTATTCAAAGAATGTAGTAGATCATTTTGGCCATCTCAAACAAGTGTTGATAAGATGTAGAGAGTATGGTGTATCCCTAAATCCAAGCAAGTGTATCTTCACTACTACTCAAGGAAAATTGTTAGGACACATTATATCTAAAAATGGTATAGGCATTGATCTAGAGAGAACAAAGGAAATACTTGCTCTCTCTCTTCCTAGCCATAAGAAAGGGTTGCAAAGTTTTCTTGGTAGAATGAATTTTGTGAGGAGATTCATTCCTAATTTAGCTACCATGGTGAAACCTCTTACATCTATGCTCAAGAAGAATATGGTCTTTTCATGGACCAAGAAAGGGAAATCAAGTTTTGATGAGATCAAAGCAGCCATAGCCTCAGCCCTTACTCTCATTAATCCAAATTTTTAAAAGGATTTCATTCTTTATACCTTAGGACTTGAGTCAAACATTTATACTATATTGACTCAACCAAATGACAAGAATGAAGAGCAACCTATTGCTTTCTTTAGTGAAGGGTTTAAAGAGTATGAAGACAAAAATAGTTATGTGGAGAAGCAAGCCCTTGCAATCATAAGATCTTTAAAGAAGTTTAGGCACCTTCTATCACACAACAAGATCTATTTGCTAGTGCCTCATGCCAATTTCAAGGATTTCCTTTTAAGCAAGGATATTAGTGAGAAAATAGTAGGTTGGACCACTAAGGTGATGGAGTATTATGTGGACATTCAAATTACCAAGTTTGTAAGAGGGAAAGGATTGCGCAAGCAGATGATCTCATATCAGGAATCAAATGAGGAAGTTGTTATGGTATTGATAGAACAACAAGAAGTAGGAAATGAGAATCCAAGGAATTAGATAGATGACATGATGACCTTCTTGTTAAGCAATGGATAACCTCAGGGATTGGATAGGGAAAAAAGAAAATAGTTCAAATTGCAATACATTCCTTATGCCATAGTTGATGGTATCTTGTTTATGAAGGACTTCAATGGAGCTTTGTTAAGGTGCATTAATACAAGTCAAGCTGATAGAATGATTAAGGAGCTTCATGATTGTTCTAATGGTGGCCATTTTTCAACAAGAACAACTACCATGAAGATAATGAGGGAAAGATATTACCAGTCATCCTTGTTCAATGATTCCCATAGATATGTTAGAAAATGTGAAAAATGTGCTTTATTTTCAAGTAAGAAAAGTCTTGCAACTCTCCCACTTCATCTTGTCCAAGTTGATCAACCTTTTTCTCAATGGGAATTAGATTTCATAGGCCCCATCAATTCTTCTCTAGCTCTGGTCATAAATGGATCCTAGCTACTATAGATTACTTTACTAGGTGGACAGTGGCAATTGAATTAAAGGATACCACTAAGAATTCAGTTTTTGAGTTCTTGGATGGAATCATCAAAAGGTTTGGTACTCCTTCCACCATTATTTTAGACAATGAAAAATCATTTATAGGAGCTCTAATTTGTACATTGGCAATTGATTGTGGTATATACTTGAGCACTCCTTCTAACTACTATCCCCAAGGTAATGGCTTGGTTGAGTCCTCGAACAAAAATTTGATCAAAATCATTAGGATTACTATTGAAGAAAATAAAAGGTGTTGGCACTAGAAATTGAGATCTTCCCTTTGGCCTGACTAAATAACACCTAAAAGGGCTATTAGAAATTCACCTTTCATGTTGGTGTATGGTAGGGAAGCAAGGCTTCCTATCTCATTGGAGCTCCATCCTTAGAATTAGCCCATCAATTGGAACTAATTAAAAATGATGCTATGTCTATGAGAATAGTAGAGTTGATGGAGCTAGAGGAGAATAGAAATCAGGCCATGTAGACCTTGGAAGCACATCAGTAGCAGATGAAAAGGTCCTTTGACAAGAAAGATAAGGTCAAGAATTTTAAGGAAGGTGATCTTGTACTAAAATGGGATGAAGAAAAGGAAAAATGAGGGAGGCACTAAAAATATTTTATGCATTATGAAGTGGTCCCTATGTAATTAGAAGTTTCAAGTAGGCCAATGCTTTACAGTTAAGTAGGCCTGTTTGTGAGATCTTGCCTATTCCAGTCAATGGAATATATCGCAAGCCCTATTTCTAATAGAGTTAGGGTTTTCATGTACATAGTTAGTTAGTTTTTTTTTTTTTTGTTCCTATTTTTCCAAGAAGTGCATGAGTACATGGTTTGTTGCAGAGGTTTTTGGTTCTTGTTTTACTGCTGTAGAGAGAAGTTTTGGAGTTTTACTGGGCATGTTTTCTATGATTTTAGGGTTTCACTAGGTGGATCTTCATGATTTCTATGACTCTATTTCCTAATAGATTCACAAGCTATTGGTCTATGCATAGAAGGCTTGCATCCCCCTTGAGTTTCTAGAATTGTTGGCTAATTTTGTCCTCCTACCAAAGTGGAAATATTTGAATTTAAATAATATAATGGTCACATGTATTTGAATATTCAGATTAGGGCACATAAAATAAACCTTGAGTTGTTCCTTATTTTCCTAAGTGATGCATGATTTAATTTCTTTGTGGACCCATGTTTCATCTACCATCAAATCAAGAAGGATCGAGGGTCATCACTTTATCGTTGTTAGAAATTGTACTCTCTTTTTTCATAGAAAAAAAAGTGACATTGTGTCGCATGTCTAAGGTGGGCCTTCTTTCTTATAGTTGTTGGAGTTGTCAGACTAGGGTCTAATTGGTAGTTCTTGATTCATTCTTCCATCATGGATTTGGTTTTCCTTGTGGGTCGTAGGTGAGGTGGAAGGTTGTCAAACGAGTTGGTGTGGGGCTATGTTTCCTATTGGTTTTTATGATGATAGGGTTAATGAACCTTTGGAATTGTTAGATGTGATAAGAACCATGGTTGTCACTATGTCACTTGATAGAGATGCAAGGTAGTTACTTCACGTGAAATAAAAATAGGTTGCCATGTGTATAGTTGGCCCACATTTCACAGGAGTTAGCCTCAAACAGTTGAAATGAAACACCGATGGTGATAATTAGTATTTTCTAGCCATGGTGAATGTAAAGTTTAATAAAAGGTGGTAGGGTTTTATGATGAAGCAGTCAAATGTGTCAAGACACTATGAGCTGGTAGAAGGAAATAATATTTTTGGTCCATGTGGCTCATTCCAGTTGCTTGACCTAGTTGACTATTGATTTTTTGATTTATTGAGCCAAGAAGGAGAAACTAGGGATTTCTCACATGATTTGATTTTTCTGGTCAATCTCAACCACCCTAGAGTTATTAGTACAGTAGGAATAGTGTAGAGGCATTCCTTCCACCACCTGATTGTCCATTTTGAGGGATTCTAGCATTAATTGGCACAGTTTCTATCACTTCAGGGTTGCTTCAGTCAGGGTTTCCATGATTTTCACATCTCTACAAGTGTACTAGATTAGATTTTTTTGTTTGGATTTCCTTGATCATACTTTGAGCACTTGATGGTAGTGGTTGTGGAGTAACTTTCAGTGAGAAATATCTCAATATGCTTGAACTATAAAAGCAAAGTTGTAATTCTTTATTATGGTTGAATTTTCCCTATTTTCTCTGATATTTCTCTATAAGTTCACTATAATCCCCTTTTTCTTAGGACCTAATGACATTTTACCTTATCTCCTTCAGCCATTGATGACTGTGCAAGAGCTATTTATCTCTCTTCAATATTTTATGGCTATCTACAATTTGCATGATTGTATCTCTTTTGACTTATGAATGATATATAAGTGAACTCTCTTCTTCCTTGTGTTATTCAATTTGGTTGTTTGATCTACATGTGATTTTTGGATTTGAACAAGTCTGAATTTGTATATCTTTGATGTCATAATAGTTCAAGTGTGCGTGTAGGGATAGAGATTGGTTTGAACACTCTATTTTGGTGCATCACCTCCTTAGGATAGATTAGGTTAGTGTCTTGTGCATGCCTTCTCCCATTTTTCCTTCCAAGAGTAGTTAGGTGTATCTTGATAGTAAAGGAAGTCATCCTTCTCTAGAGACTCAACCTCATAGTTCAAGTCCCATAGCTTGGAGGTCATTTCCATGTTTCACAAGGTTGTCCTTAGGTAGAAATTTTGGACAAGGGTGCAAGCTTTTGTGACAATGGTAAGTGTATTTTGTGAATATCATGTGTTGATATTATAGAATACCAATAGTCATGATATAAAATGTGATATCAAAATAGTGGAGATCTTCTTATCTAAGATATGCTGAAATTTTTCAATTTCCTAATATTACCAATGGTGTAATATATGTCTTTTGTTTATCATCCCTAGCTAAGAGTGAGTGTTAATTTTTGATAGCTTTAGTTGGATAAACTATGAGACTAAAGTGAAGATGTGTGTGTGTGTGTGAGAGAGAGAGAGAGGGAGAGAGAGATAATATATATATACCTATAAATTAATTAAATAATATATTATTATGTGAGATATTATTATTTATTATTATATTAACATCTAATTATCGATGTCCCCTCATAGCTTTTTTTCATTATAAATTAGAGGTTTTTTCCATTTGGAACACATATACCAAAACATTATGGTAGTGTTATTACATTTACAGAAATCCTTAGAAAATCAACAATGAACCTTCTGATAGATTGAATTTGTCCTTGAAGATTCCTTAATTGACTTATATTCTTGGGAGGTAGCATTTCCATTATAGCTTGGACTTTTTTGGGGTCAACCTCAATTCCTTTAGCTGAAATAATATATCCTAGTAGTTTTCTATAGGTGACATCAAAAGCACATTTTTTCAAGGTTTAATCTAGGCTTGAATTTCTCCATCTAATCTAAGATCAAGCTCAAATCTTCAAGATGTGTAATTTTCTTATATTTCACCAAGGTATCATCCACATAATCTTTCATATTTTGATGCATCATTTCATGAAAGATAGTAATCATAGCTCTTTGATATGTAGCTTCAAAAAAAATTAATCCAAATGGCATGATTTTCCAACAAAATATTCCCCATACACATTTAAAGGAAGTCTTTTCTTATTATTCAAGAGCTATTTTAATCTAGTTATATCTTGAGAAACCATCCATGCGAGAGTAAATTTTGTAACCAGAAGTCATATCCACTATCATGTCTATATTTGGAAGTGAAAATTCATCCTTTGGGAAAACTTTGTTAAGGTTTCAAAAATTTGTGCATACTCAGATGGACATTTCATGTTTAGATACTAGGACAACATTTGAGGTCCATTCAGGATAGTCAATAACTTGTATAAATCCATAACTCAAGATTTTTTCTAATTTTGCCTTAACCAAGAGAGCTACATGTGGATGTATATTTCTTAGTTTTTGTTTGACTTGTTTAACACTAGGAGCTATGGATAGATGATGCATGATTAGATTAGTTTCAAGCCCTTGCATGTCTGCATATGTCTAAGCAAAGTTGATTTTCTTTTCTTTGAATTACTCAGTATATTATTTATTTTCTTCCACTTAAAGATTGAGCTAGATGTATGACCTTAGGTGCTTCTTCATTTCCAAGATTAATATGTTTTGTTGGCTCTATCAATACTAAATATCTCTCCTAAATTTAAGTGGGTAGACTACCGAGTACCTTATCTTTGGGTATGTTAAAAAGGTGGTCACCCTCAAATATGTCTTTTTTTAAATACTTTTTTTGGTTTTGATACCACCACAAAGTGGTTTTTTCCATCAAAGTGCATATTCTTTTTTAATTTTCTCTTTATTTTGTGACTAAGGTACTTGATATCTATATCATTCATGTTAATCATTGGTTCACTGGTGGAAGAAACTACAATTTCAATGGTATTAAGATAGCAAGCTATTTTGTAGTCATTTTGAAAGGAGGGCAAGTCAGGTTGTTGATTACATTGCAACCAATCAATGAGGTTAAGATATACAAGTAAGAATGAAGAAGAAGGTTCTATGTTTTTTATGTGGTGGACATCATCTCCAATAACAAGATATTCAGAGTCTATAAGGTTCCAATCAAATATTCCTAGATTTATATGAGTCGTAACATGGTCAACTTGATCAATGAATGCAACATGAGAGGCCGATTCATCACATCCTATGGGTGACTCATCTACCACTTTAGTTTGGTTAGCATAAGAATGCACAACATCATACACCCACTTCTATTGACTCCACTAAGATATAATTCCATTCATATTCATGTGAGCC
Source organism: Cupressus sempervirens (assembly GCA_028749045.1). Classification (NCBI taxonomy): domain Eukaryota; kingdom Viridiplantae; phylum Streptophyta; class Pinopsida; order Cupressales; family Cupressaceae; genus Cupressus; species Cupressus sempervirens. The sequence goes on from CM053793.1 coordinate 785,207,480, forward strand.
TGTGTTTTCTTTTCTTTATATCAAATGTTTCATGTTTCTATGAATGCATTCTTGATTAGGATCTTCAACATATGACTCTTCATTTGGTGAGAATTAGAAAGCTCATCGTCCTATTCTAGTGGAGGTCCTTCTTCATTATCAAGGATTGGAGTAGAAGAGACAAAAAAAAATTCATCTTGGTCATTAGTATAGGTAGGCATAATTTCTTCCTCAAATTCACTAGTTGAATAATTAGGAGATGGATCAAAAATAGGTTGTGCATTAGCATTAGAGAATCTTAGTCCAATCTCATCCTTATATTTTCTCCCATTTGTGTGACTCAATGGATCAAAAAGAGAATGTTTTGTATTACTCAAGGGACCATGACTTGGGTAACCCATTTTAGCTAAAAGCTCATAACCTTTTCCATGTATTTTAGGAGAAATTGCAACAATAAGTGTAACTTCCTCGGGTTGTTTCTCTTTATAGATCCATACTCTAATAGCTTGTTCTTCTTTCTCATATTCTAGAAGTACTGGGGATTGAAAAAAGGTCTCATATAATATCATAGAAGAAGATAATAGCTTTATGGATTCTAAAGGTCTACCATAAGATCAAGGGAAAACTAGAATTGTAGCAATAGAGTCTAGTCGATATTCCCCCATCCCAATATGTTGCAATTAGTAAGTGTAGTGCTAGCTTCATCAAAAAATCTATTATGTGGAACTAGAGATTCACCTGAAAGAGTGTTATTACATATGGAATAATCCCCAAGAATATAAACTTTAGTACTGTTGAAGGAGAAATTTATGCATTGATGGTAAGTTGAAGGAACTACTTACATATCATGGATCCATGGTCTCCCTAATAGTATAATGTAAGAAAGAGGTATGTTAAGAGCTTGGAATACTACATCTATTTCAACTAGACCAACTTGAATGGGAAAATGACCAACCCCTTAGAAGATATTTCAACTTCATCATAAGCTTTAATGGTAACTTCCTTCTAGTATCATTAGAAAACAATGACAGTCCCAATTGTTCGATCACATTAAAAAAAGAAAATATTTAACCCAGTGCCATTATTGATCAATGCACATTTGACTCAAGTTTTATATATTTGTACCTCAATATGAAGGGCAAGGTTATGTGGGTGACTTAAAGACTCGTCATCTTCCTCAAAAAATGAAAGGTAGTGTGGTCTTAAATTGATTAGTATCAATATCCTTAGGGAAACTTCATGTTTATAAGGCCTTTTCTAAGATCTCCTAATGTGTAGGTGATAACTCAAGAAACTCAAAGATTAAAATTTGTGTTAGAGTATGCTAAAGTTGATCTACTAGGTTATAACTTGACTTGCCTTGGAAGAGGGCCCCACTTTCTACTAGTTTTCCTAGAGGAATTAGGACCCTTATGGATAATCTTAGGTTTACTCATACTGACAACATTGACACTTTCAACATGGGAGGATAATTGACACCTCTAAGCATGATCATGGATTTACACTCATTGGAAGATTGTGATTGCATGGAAGAACCAATACCCCTTAAGATGAATCTAGGTGACTCATCAACATCTAAATCATAGTTGGGTCCATTTTCTATAGGTCTCACCATATTATTAACCTCGCTCGAAGGTTCAAGCATATGAATAACATTTTCATTTTTTGTGTAGGTGTAGTTTATCTTTGCATCCCCATTTTTCTTTGATATTTATCCTTTTTCATATTTTGGGAATGGTTCCTTAAAATCCTTATTATCAAAATTCTTAACAATGCCATCAACTGTAATCTTTTCCTCATCAATAAGATCTTGGATAACATGTTTCAACTTTATGAAATTCTCAATTTTGTGAACTTTATTCCTATAATAATCACAATAATGGCTGTCATTCCTCCATGGAGGCTTCACTTCAAGATCATAAGGTCTTGATTTTTTAGGAATGGTAATGATCTTATTTGAAACCAAAGTCTTAAGTATCACATCATAAGAATCTCTCAAAGGTGTTTGTGTCCATATTTTAGTCTTATTAGAATCACTAGACTTTGAAGCCTCATGTTTCTTGGTTGCTTGAATAGTACTAGTCAAATTGAAAATAGGACTTAGACTTAGGTTCATCAACAACACCATCATTCATGATATTCTTGTTTTTATTCCAAGGATTTTTCTTATCTTTGTTGTAGCCATTACCATTATTGGATTTTTCCTTATTCAACATTATCTCCCCTTTCTTAACCATAATATACTCTATAGGAAAAGAAATTTGAATCATATTATTAAAGGTGAGGAAGACTTTCTTTCTAAGATCATAATGCAACTCAGGTATGAGGTTGTTGACAAATTTTTTTTAAAAATTGACATTTTTGGGAAGTTGCTAAGGATATCATGAATGTAACTTTCTCAAACTTTGTAAAAAGGCAACAAATGTTTCACCCAGTTTTTGTTTGATATTGCATAGATCAAGCATTTTAATAAGATATTGAACGTTTCAGGAATATTGTTGGAAAAATCTTTAAACAAGCTCATCAAAAGATTTAAGTGGGAGTGTGATCTTTGTGAACCATTCCATAGCTTGACAACTTAAACTTCTAGACAGTAGTCACTTGAGTTATGTGTCATCATGCACTAAATATGGTGTAGAGAAAAAATAAAGCAATCAATAAAACATGTAAAACTCATAATAGGATAGGAAAAGATAGGTAAAATGTCTCACATATCTTGAAAATCCAAAAATGTAAGAGCAAGGTATCCATTGGTGCATTATAACCCTCGGATCACCTTGGCTCACCATAGGATTTCTAGAATTTTTCAATAATGTTGGTTGGAGTAAAGTTCTATAGGTTTATTAAGTCAATTCATACTTGTCCAAACCGATCAAAGGGTCTTGGCAATTAAGTGAAAAAAGAAAAAGAAAAAGTTGTTAATTTTGCACTAATGAAAAGATGCAACTTTGAAGCAACTTCTCAAAAAGTGGTTGTAAATGGCCTTGGTCTATTGTTATCATTTTGGAAGGCCTATTTATACATTTTGAACATCTCTTAGGATAGAGAAAGATATATTATAATGATTTGGAGTTTGGAGAGCAATAAAACTAAGTTGTACTTGAAATTTCATTGTTATTCAATGTTGTACAAACATGTGTAGATTGGAAAGTCTGATCAAAGTACATGATTTGATAGAGGGATGAACTAGGTCTCTAAGGTAGTTTGATAGAGGGATGAACTAGGTCTCTAAGGTAGTTGGTTTCACATTTTTTTTATATCCCTATCAAAATTTATATCAATTTTGGTCCAAACGGAATCTAAACCCTCACCAATTAGAGTGGGTAACCAAGATGAGAGCCTAACTTGCCTTTTTAGGGATGGAATTCAATGGCCATTTGGGGGAAAAAAGTTGGGATTTTTTACTAATAAATTCCATAGTTTTGAGGTTGGATTCAATGATTTTCTTTTTTTCCTAATTAGCCCTAGGTCAAATATCTATATATATTTGACCCCAGGAAATGCAGCAGCAAGCATTTGAGGGATCAAACCATGTCAGTAGGACATGAAATGTGGTATTTAGTGTTAATTAGTGTGGAGTAACATATCCAATGGGTTATATTTGTCTTATTCACCTATTTTCCTATACTTTCTTGGTAAACATACCTAATTAGGCCTTTTAGGTTTGCATACAAGGTAAGGGTTAGGTGATGTTGGAGTAGGTTCAAGCCTTGATCTCTTGGAATCTAAGTAAAGTTGAAAGGGTATCTAAAAATGTAATTAGTCAGGATAGTCTTTTGGAAGTTTTGGAAGTTAGGTAGGAAAAACCAATTAGGAAGGCCTAACTGACCTACTAGCCCAAATTGGGTTTGGAGCATTATGAGAAGTTAGGGATAAAACTAATTATTGGAAAACCCTAATTAATTTCCTAAGACATCATTCTAGGTAATTGGTAGACTTGGTGAGAAGTCTAAAAGGAATTTTCATCAAGTAACAACTTTGAGGGCTAGATTCCCTAAAGTCCTAAAGGGGTAGAACTTGAGAAACTTACCTAGGTTGTGGATAGGTGTGGAAGTATATAGGGATCCTTAAGGGGGTTGAGTTACAGACCCTAGAATCCATCTAGCATTATAGTAAGCCTTAGTCCTCTTTTGGATAAGTGGGTGAGGGTTAACAAAGAAACCACTTTTCTTGTTGTGCTCTCTGCATCAAAATCCATACTCAAAGCATAGAATTGTCTAACATGGTCATGTGGATCCCCATTTACATCATGCTTTTCATACTTGGATTCTCAAAATCTCTAGGAAAAGGAATCATGTATATACTATTATCAAATGGGAGAGCATATATAGATTCAATAGAAAATAATGCGTTAGGATTTTCCTTCTCCTTCTTCATGTGTGAATTCATTTTTCACATCTTGTAGCTCTTTCCTCAAAAATTCTATTTTGTGAGGTTCACTTTTTTGAATTAATCTATCTACATCAAATTTGTGGGTAATTTTTAACCCTCTATAATACAAGAGCATGAAATATTGGTCACCATTTTGTTTTAAGGATTTTAACATAAAATTTTGGCAATGACTATCTTGCTGAAATTGCAGGATCTCATCGATAATTTTAGGGTCTAGGTCATTTACATGTTGAGATCCATGTGAGACATTCATAGTATGTGAAGATATAGTATATTCAAATCCATTATGTTGTGACCTTGGAGGATATCTTAGGGGTGTATTTTTTACATCATTTCAAAATGTATTCTTATTGAATTGTTGAGCCAAACGAGTTGCCTATTCTTCCAAGTAGGCATTTTTCCCTGGCTCAATCTGTCTCTATCACTCATTGTTTGAAAAGAGGTCATTAAAATTTTTGTTATAATCTTCCATAGACATGGTGAAATCTATAATGTTTTTAGATCTTGTTGAGGAAAGAGGTGTCTCAAAGGTACTAGTAAAGGTACTTCCAAAGTTGCTAAATGGATCAAACCAAGTCTCACTATTCTCCTCTTCCTTGTCAAAGATAGGTTGAGGTGCTTTGTCTTGATGATGTTGATGCCTAGTTGGATAAGGTATTTCATCAAATATAATTAGAGATTTCCTTCCTTGAAAATTTTGATTTATATTTTGTACTAGCATGAAAAATAATGTAAGGAGCTAATAAGATGATACAAGAAACCTAATGTCCAAACTAGAGCAGCAAAGTGTTCACTTGTCCAAAAAGAGAAAAAGAGAGTAAAAAGAAAGATCAAGATGACTTATTACAAAGTTTCCAAGCTATGGGTTAGAATACCTAGTGTACAACACTTGTGACTTGAGTCAAGAGATAAATCCAAAGCAAATTAAAAGATATCAAAAAAGATATAGAAAAGTGAACAACTCTACTAATCAAGAATGTAACCAAGGTATCTAGGTGGTCTTTTTTGGATAAAAGTAGTCCCTAACCTACAAGTTTCATACCAAGAGAATAGAAAGGTCAACTAGAATATTAATAAACCAAATAGGATCAAATTTGAGGCAAGACCAACTCTGATCAATAATTGGGAAATGAACCTTAGTAAGCCAGATGACAGTGTGACAGCTAAAAGAATTGTATGATACTTCATAGGAAATAAGGATGATACTCCAACAATATATGATATGCTGAAAAATATAAGACAATACCATAGTAAAAGAAAAGGATGTTCCTCAAGAAGACAAGTGATACTAAACATTCATACGATACTTCTCACCAAAGTAAGCGATAGCAAACCAACAAACATAAAAAGACCAAATTTTGACTCAAGAACTCTATTTTGAATAATCATTTTGACTATATAAAGTTTGTAAGGATCCAACATCCACCACCACAGGCACTTTCATTGGTTCCACTAAATTCACTACTCCAACTACTACTACTACTAGTACAATTAATTCAACTAGACAATATATTGTACTTAATCAGCAAACAAGGGGAAAATATGGCATAGTGGAAAAGATGGTAGGAAAATGGGTTATCAAAGTGATGGTGGGTTGGGTATAATATGTCAAGGAAATTGGTGTCTACTTCCAATACTAGAGCCACTAAAACCTGGTCATAAAATAGTCATTAGAGATGAGTTAGATGACTCATCGGGTTCTTCAAAAAAAGGTGAACCCATGCCACTATTCATCCAAGGTGGAATTCTAACCTCCCATGTTGTTTCATCTTCAAAAAGTATTATGCAATTAAAATTTTACCTAGAATATTATATTTGAAGGTCACTATGAAAAGAAGCAAAAGGTTTTGGATACTCATACTAATACAGTGCCAATCACAATTCCCTTGGGACAAAAACTTTAGAACAGTCCAAAAACTCCACTTGTTAGTGGTAGTGGGGCAAGCTTAAGAAGGGGTGATGTCATTGGTAATCCTCAAAATGAAATTATTACAACCTCAAGAATTGGTGGAGACAAGTACGGTGTTGCAAGTTCTCTTTCTCCTTTCAAACATTGTATTATATCAACAGACCCAAATTTTGAATTCAATTATTTTCTAAAAAAGTTTCAAGAAACCATAAAAAATGAATATAAAAAATAATAAGGAATTCAAGAAGGATGTACTTGAGGTGGCTCACTCTCAAGAACTTGCATTGAGTAGGATATTTCCAACATATAAAACAAATAAAGAAATAATGGAGTTTATGATTGTTTCTTACCCACAGCTAGATAATGATACACCAGAGAGTGAGATAAATCTACCAAATTTTCCTGTTAGCTCACTATCCATGGATTTCTCCAAAGTCAAAAATATGGATAAATTCAATGTGACAAAAAATACTAACTTTGTGGTATACAGTTCATTGTTCAAGATGGAGAGAAAGAAAAAGGGGTTGGAGAAGCCAATTGAAAAGTTAAAAGAACACCTAGAAAATGCAAAGGAAAAGGTGAAAGTAGTAGATAGAAGGTGCAAAGAAATAGAGAAAAGGATTAAAAGTGTTTCCTCTCAAGAAGTGAGTACATAGCCTCAGCCAAAAAAATTGATACTGAATTTAACAGTACTGTAAGACTCTTCCCATGAGGCAAAATGCCCTAAAGCTATTGTTGCTCCCTTATTTCTATATTTCTATAAAAGGGAATTCAAATTCATTTACTAAATGTAATGGTTGTAAATTTAGTACTTGTGATTATGAAATTAAGTATTCAAATTTAACTTTTGTAAAATGAATTCACTGAATTATGTCAATTATCACGTGTAAAAAAAGTAATGAGAATGAATATGAATTGTATCATTTGAATTGCATTATTTTCATTAAAAAAATCAAGGATTATACCATAACAATCTATCATATGAGCATAATAATGAAAATAAAAAATAATATTAATGGTCAAATTTGACCAAATCTTGATTCATGGCATCATCTAACATAAATGTACGTGCTTTTTGACATTAGACATTTAGAAAATGGTATACCTTATTATGCATGATAGATGAATCATGATTAGATTCAGAGAATATTGTCCAAAATTCAAAATGTAGATTGTAGTAATTACTAATAAGTAATAAATTTAGAGTTGACACATCATACGACAACTATAAAACTATCCACAACATCTCATCATATGAATCTTTAGATTCCTCACCATCAAGTTCAAATAGTCCTTCATTATGTTCCATGTCTTCTCCAGTCTACATACCTTCACTTGCCTGATCCTCACCTTCAACATCAATGCTACCAATACTAGTACCACTACTTGAGTTAGTGATCTCATTGTTCGAATTTTTTCCCAAACCTCATCTTTGACATTTCTTCCTCCATAATTTAAGTACCCTTTTGTAAGGAAAATTATTGACTTCATATCGGGATGTTTACAGCCTCTAATAATTTTCCAAATTATTGTCTTGTTTATTTCTTACCTTTATCTTTAGGAACCCCAAAGAACTGAAAACTCTCTCATCCTCAACAGACCCCAATGTCAAGGTCAAACATAATTTAACAAGCTTGAAAAAATTTGATATTGAATCCCACAACACTTTGCTTTGAGCTAGATTTCTCCAAAGTTTGGTTTCTGATCCTTCTTCTCTAGGGATTTGCATAAGATCCTATTGTTCCTTCATTATAATAGAAAAATGACAAAAATTCTCTCTCAAAAGAGATTCATTTAAAACTTCATCTACAATTACCCAATTGATTTGTTTGCTCTTGCAAAATTGATCTATCAAAACCAATAACTTATCTCTAAAATCTTTAGGGCTTCTTAAACTCCAATAATGGGGAAACACAATACACATTATGTTGGAAAATTACAATTGGAACAATTATTGTTTTTCCATTGATTTCAAATCTATATAGATAAGACATCTTGCTACCTAATCTAAATGTCATATCTATTTTATTAATGAAGAGGATTTGAGAAATTGCTCATAACAATAGCATCTAGAGGAAAGGTTGAGTTATGAAAAGGAAGCTACAATGGACATTTGATTAGATAGACTTTGATAAAGAAAAGTTATTTTTTTTATGTCAAGTAAGTTAATATAAGCTTAGAAATAGAGTAAAAGGCTAAGAATGCCTAGTGATGCTTGTGTCAACCAAGCCACAATTAGTGTTGAGCAAATCTAGTTTTGACTGAGCATTAGTATTGTTCAAGCAAGATAGTTGATGCCAAGCCAAAAGTTTTATAGCAACCAAGTAATTTAGTGATGACCAAGTGTCAAAAATTTAGAGATTACTAAGTACCAGTGTTGAGAATGAATTTGAGGAAATCATGATATCTAGTCAACTCAGTTGATTTCTGAGGAGATCTAAACTACATTGAAGATAAGATTGTTGAGTTGGATCATTAAATTAAAGGTGAAGATTAGGTAAAGACCTAATACACAAATTCTAGAGAATTTTATAGATGATAGTCAAGAAGATGGACTGATACAATGAATCATATTGAACCCAGTTGTAAACCCTAAGATCTACAATGATCATGGAAAATGGTAAAGCAAGAATTATCTATTTAAAGAGGTATAGAGTTGAACACAATAGAGAGCATGGTGGTGTGAAAGGTGGATCAAAGGTGCACAAGGGTGAACACAAGAGTGTGTTAGTGAATGTGAAGCTTAAGGAGATAAATTTCATAGATGTTGTTGATGTTAATAAGTGAATCTAAGCTGAAGGCTTAAGTGTTATTGAAGGGGGGAGACTGATTACTTGAAGAGTTGCCAAGAAAATCAAGATCAAAGATGACAATGGGAGTCTTGTAAGTGAATCAACACATGAACCGAATAGAGATTTGAACTTTCAAAGTGAGTTGTAATCACATAGATCAAAACTATTGTTTTATTTCTTATCATTGTACACAGCTTGTATTGAAATCCTTTTAAAAGAGGTTGACCTAACAGTCATTTGAAAGACTTAACAGTCTATGTAAATCCTTTAACAAAGTGACATTCTAAATGGAATCATCAAAGTCCTCTAAAAAGGCCACTCCTAATAGGATGATTAAATCCTCTAACTAGGTCACATTAAACAGTGTGTATTGTAAACCTTTCACAGGGTTGGCTCCTAATAAAGCTCACTTCAAAATAGTGAAAAAGTGGTGACATATTTTTCCCGAATTGGGTTTCCACATAAAATCCTAGTGTCAAATCTATGTTGAATGCTTTATATGTTTTACATTTGATGATTTTTTCACTAAGCAAACCATGTTGTGTTTAAGATAGTATTTTTACAGTAGAGACCGAGCTACAACAAGATAAACAAAATGATGTTAAGGCCTCTAAATGCTACTTTTATTGCTCTTATCCCCAAGCAGGAGGGTATTGATAGGTTGAGCCAATTTCAGCCCATCTCTTTATGCAATTTTATTTACAAAATTATTTCCAAGCTTATGGTAGATAGGTTAAAGAAGGGGCTTGCTGATTTGATTTTCGAGGAGCAAAGTGGTTTTGTGGCGGGTAGGCAAATTTTGGATGGGATTGTTATTGTTACTAAGGTCATCCATTCTATGGCCAAATCAAAAGAAAAGGGGATGTTTATCAAATTAGATATGACAAAGGCTTATGATAGAGTAAGGTGGTCCTTCCTGTGGAGGGTTCTTAGTGCTTTTGGCTTTGCAGAAGATTGGACTCAATGGGTTTGGAGTTGTGTTACTTCGATCTCTTTCTCAATGCTTATTAATGGGAGTCATTTTGAGCTTTTTGGGGCCTCAAGGGGGCTTTGTTAGGGAGACCCTCTCTCACCTTATTTGTTTATTCTTTTGGTAGAAGGTTTGGGGAGATGGATTAAACAGAATGTGGGGTCTAGAGTTATTCAAGGTTGGAGATGGGGTGGAACTTTTCCTCCGCAGACTCACCTACAATTTGTAGATGATACTGCTTTGATGGGGATGGCTACAATGAGGGAGGCATCTAATCTTCATGGAGTCTTGGATTTGTACCTGGCTACCTCTAGACAATAGATTAATCAGGGAAAATCATCCATCTACTTCTTCAATACTTCGGGCCCTATTCAACAAAGGATTGCTCACACTTTGAGGTTTCAAATTGGGAATCTTCCATTGAAGTATCTTGGTAGGTTATTTTGGACAAATTTAGGTTGAAAGTTAATCATTGGACTCACCATTGGTTATCTTTTTTTGGTTGTGTCCAATTGATTAAGTCAATTGTGCAAGCTTTGTCCATTTATAGATGCATGCTCCAAGTTGCTCCTACAGGCTTTCTTAAGGATCTGGATTCTGTGGTGCGCCAATTTTTATGGGTGGGCTGCTTGGAGACCACCAAATGGAGTTTGGTTAAATGGGAAGGGGTGTGTAGTCTGAAGCATTATGGGGGTCTTGGCTTGAGGCAGTCAGCTTTGTCAAGTGATTCTTTGGTTGCTAAACTCTATTAGCGGTGGTGTAATGAGCAGGATAAGAGCTGGGCGATGGTTCTTTTGCAAAAATATCTCCCAGGGATTTCTCATCTTGATATTTCTAGGTATCCACTTGGGGGGAAGGGATATTTGATTTTGGATACCTTAAAGAAAGGGGCTAAGCTTATTAAGGATGGATTATTTGGATTTGCAAGAGGGGGGTGGAGGCTCATTTCTAGTTAGACTCTTGGGATGGATTTCCCCCAATAATCTCTTAGTTTCCTAACTTGGGGATTTTGTGTCAGCATTTTTTGGAGGCTGGTTGGTCTAGGGTGAGTGATTTTAAGTCCTTTTTCCCCTGTGGTCAGCTCGAAATGGCTAAATGGAAGTCTCCAGATGAATGGCCAATTGCTGATTTATAGGAGGAGTGTGCTATGCTACAAAATATCCTTTCTAGTAGAAGATGTTGTTCTCTTCAAGAGGATGATGTGCTGGTCTGGTCTCCCAATCCTAAGGGGACCTTTACAGTTGCCTCTAGATACAGCAGATTGGTGTCTCATAAGATGGTTCCCCCTGAAGTGCAGTAGTGGAAGAAGGTTTGGAACAAACTATCTTGGCCAAAGTGTAATTTTTTTATTTGGATGTTGGCTTGGAATAAATGTTTGACTTGGGATAATATTAGGAAAAGTGGATTCCACGGCCCTTCTATTTTTTTTATGTGTAGGGTTAATGAGGAGGACTCTACCCATTTGTTTTTCGGTGCTCTTTCACCTTGCAGCTTTGGCATTTCTGGTGGGGAGTTTGGGTAGCACCTTATGTCCATGCTTCCTCCTTGATTGAGTTTTGGTAGGGGATGTTATGGCCTCCTATGATGGCTCCTTTCCTGTAGGAGGCATGGTTTTTGGGGCCTATCTTCTTATTATGGTAGATTTGGCTAGAGCGCAATCGAAGGATTTTTTGTGGTGAGCAATGGCTAGTGCAAAAAATTTGGCAGAGGATATTGGGCATGATTCAAGAGACAGTAGAGGCTAAGTGTGAAGTGGAATTACCTTTGGGGAAATGAGATACAGAGTTGGTAAATGGTAGCCTCCCCAATACGGGATCTTGAAGATCAATACTGATGGATCTTCAAGGGGTAATCTGAGTCAGGCTAGAATTTGTGGGATTGGTAGAAATGTTATGGGCTCTGTGGTTTTATCTTCTTGATCTATGAAGGGATTCAAACCATTAACCTGGTGGAACGATTGGCTATTCTATCTGCTCTTGAGAAAGCTCATGCGCAAGGCTGGAGAAGAATTGTTTGTGAGTCAGACTCTCAAGTTTTGATCAACTTGCTTATTGAGCAGAAAGTGTCTGATGGTAACTAGCAATTGGTTAGGATTGTGTAACAAATTTTGCAAATCAGTTCTTTGATGGAATTGGTGACTTTTCCTCATATTCCAAGGGAGTGGAATAGGGCAGCTAACTGTTTGGCAAAATGGGCTTCAAAGCATGCTAAGGGATGGAGGATTAAGGAATGGGAGTTGGTTCCTCAAGAGCTCTGTTTTAACTTGAGGAGTATTTTAGATGATAATAGGGTGGAGAATGATGATAGATGACAGTTTTGGTTGTCTTTTCTCTATTTGGGACTATCCCTGTGCTTCTTGTTGGGACCTTTGGTTCTAGACTGCTATGTATTAATGCTTTCTAATTCTTAATAAAGTTTTTACCCCTTTTTTGGAACAAGATAAACCAAATAATGAGTGTTTATGTTAAGTGGTACTTAAGGACCTTGAGTAACTAATTCACCCATCACCCCCTCTTAGTATTCTAAATATTTATAATAATTGGCATCAGAGCTCAGTGCTTACAAAGAAAATTTTGAAGGTACTTAAAGCTAAAGATCATGAATCATAAGAGAGATGTACCCAAGCTAAACAAGGAGACCTTTCCTGCATGGTAGGCCTTGATGAGGTTGCATATATCCAGTCTCATTAATGATGCTATAAAATTTATGGACAATTAATATGTGAAGGTAACAACTACTCCTCTAACAATTGATAAATTAAAGTAGAAGCAAGAACACAATCAAGAAATGTTGGAGATTTCCTCAAGACTAAGCTATGCCAATTTTGATGACTTACAAAACTATGAGAGTGAAAATAAAATGTGGGAAAAATTAAAATCCATTATGGAGGTGATGACAATGTCTTAAGAGCCAAATTAGAAAGCCTAAGAGGAAAATTTGATGACATGAGAATGATGGAAGGTGAGAACATAGTGCAATATTGTACATGAGTCAAAGAATTTGTTAATGTTATTTGTGGTGCAAATGGAGAAATTAAAGATGAAATAGTAATAAGCAAGGTACTAAGGAATCTACTCCCTATATATACCATTAGATTTTTTCCAATCCAAGAACTGAGATGCACGCTAGGTAACACTTTGACCTTAGAAGTGTAATTGGTAGACTTATTACTTTTGAGATGTCTAACTTTGTGTAATGTCCCCACTAATAGGTTTAGTTAGGGACAAGTAATACCTACAAAAATAAATGTTAGAATCACAATAATAATAAAGCTAACTATATTATTCTACCCTCTAAGTTAATCCCAATCTCAAGGACATCTCTAGATTGGGCTTCATACCTCATAGTTACTTTGTCGTCATCCCAGAAGTGCACCCCTTAAGATTCTTCTTGGATAGGCATCCTCTATCCAAGGCCAATGACATATGCATATGTTTGACAACGTTAGAATATTATGGCAACATGGAGGATTCTTGGTCATGGTGGTTGGTTCAAGGTGTTAATACCTTGCTACCCCCATGCTTCCAGTCTTATAATTCTCCTAATGGATTAATGTATTATTACTGGATATCTTAATATCTCACATGCTCCATGCTTTGAGTCTCATTAATATCCATGATGTTAACCCCATGAGCTAACACAATATTATCCACAAGTATTGTTCATAAATAAATTCATAAACATAATTAAATAAATATAATTCATAAACATACCTTTCTTACCTTCTTCTTTTCCAAGAGTCACACCCTTTCATAATACAAATCTTTTGAAAAGTCACAACACTACATAGTTATAATCCTTTTTGACCCTTCATAACTAAAATCCTTTGGAAAAGTCTCAATACTTTATAATTAAAATATTTTTGAAGAGTCACAACTATTCATAATTATGACCCTTTCAAAGGTTCGCATCCTTTCAATATCATTGATACCTTTTTAGAAAGTCACTTCCTTATTTTCTTCATATTACTTTCCTCTTCCATTTTTCCTTTTGAACTCCTCTCCTCTTCTCTTCCTTTTCTACCCTCTCTAAAATAAAATCTCCTCCCTTTTATATCTTAATTTTAAGGAGTCATGTCTATTTGTTAAACATCTCTTGAATTTTCATTAGATTTAGTTCATTTATATTATTCTATGTTATGTTATTTACGTACTTACTTATATGTGTTGATTTTATCTATTATTAAATTATATTTAGAAAGTTAACATACTTTCTACAATATTGTCTCTTATATTTAATTTTCTTTCTTTCTTTCTTTACTCATTGAAATTTTATTATTTCTTAATTATTTAAAATATCATACTAAATATTATTTTATTAATAATATAGATTAAATAATTATTATTTCTTTGGTTTATAGTTTAGTATTATTTTTAATATAACTTTATTATTTATTTAATATCATGCATTATCTAATTATTATTAAAATTCTATCTTAAAATGGGGATATGACTATCCACCCTTCCTCAAACTGCTTGTCCTCAAGCAATTAGATAATTTCTTTTGTTGAATTGAGATATATATTTCTTCTAGTCCAAATTATTAGGTTTCTATCATGGATATATTTGAATCCTTTCTAATAGTCATTAACTTTCTACATTAGTCTTTTATATAAATTATTTTTATAGATCCTCTTTAACCCTACAAGATGGTAAGATCATGCTCTGATACCATTGTAATGTCCCCACTAATAGGGTTAGTTAGGGACAACTAATACCTACAAAAATAAATGTTAGACTCATAATAATAATAAAACTAAGTATATTATTCTACCCTCTAAGTTAACCCCAATCTTAAGAACATCTCCAAATCAGGCTTCATAGCTCATAGCTACTTTGTCACCGTCCTAAGAGTGCACCACTTTAGATTCTTCTTTGATGGGCATCCTCTATCCAAGGCCAATGACATATGCATATGTTTGACAACATCAAAATATTTTGGCAATACAGAAAATTCTCATCCATAGCAGTTGGTTCAAGTTGTTAATACCTTGCTACCCCCATGCTTCGAGTCTTATAATTATCCTAATAGATTAATGTATTATTACTTAATTATCGACCATGGTGAACAATGAAGATCTAAATATCTCACATGCTCCATGCTTTGAGTCTCATTAATATCCATGGTGTTAACCTCATGAGCTAACACAATATTATCCACAAGTATTGTTCATAAATAAATTCATAAACATACCTTTCTCACCTTCTTCTTTTCCAAGAGTCATGTTAGAGTAAATAATTATTTATTTAATTTACTTAAGCTTACTTAGGTAAATGCATTTCATTTATTAGTTGTAGTCTAGGAGTTTGTTATAAGTTGTTGACAATACGAGAGTTTGTTCTCTCTTAAGTCATACTTATCCTCTCACCTTGTTCGAGGACTTTCCATCTTATGTGGATGTATGCTTAGTTGTCACACTTATCTCCTAGCATCTTCTGGCTTGTTCTAGGAGATTCTTTGAGCTCTTTATATTCAAGCTCCATCATTGTATTTCAACTCATATCTCATTCTTGCATATTGTAAATACATATTTTCTTGTGTTTGCATATTTTCTCTGTCATGTCCATTTAGGGTTTTTCCCTTGCTCCACACTCTTCCTTCCTTGGCTTCCCTTTGATAGGTTTTTGCATGCCGGTGATCTTAGGCATCTTCAAAGTGTGATTTTATCAACTCCTACATAGTATCAGAGTCTTCCTACTGCTGCTTAGTTGAACAATTTTTTGAAGCCGTGATTTGAAGTCACAAATCATAGTTTGTTTATGCATTTTTCTTCAAATCAAGAGAATAGCAAATTTTTCGGAGCACATTTGACCCAAAAAGATACTGACATTGAATCCAAAAGACCGTTTGCAGTCAGGATTCATATAAAACTTTTTGTTTTTGGCTACAGGGCATTTTTTGAAAAAATTTTAATCCCCCTAGTTGTATTCGTATGGTCGTACTGATGATTTGCATTTTAAAAAAATTATTGTCGACCTGCTGCCATCGCGCCACCCATGCGCAGCTCCCAGCAGAGGTAGCAGGCTGCACCCCTTGATCCGACCATCGCAATCGGTCTTAACCACAGCTCAACCATCTTTTGTTGGCCAGGACTTCTCTCCTCCTATGGTTATATCCTCTCTATTGGCATATGTGCCAGATCTCGCTGCCTGACTATAGATCACTGCCCCTGTTCATTCACTCTGCCAGTTACTGTGCCAGCCCACTGCCTATCCAGTCAGCACTCTGTGAGCAGCCACATCGATACCTTCTACAAAATCAACGCATAGTTGGTGTGCCCAATCAGCTCTTCTTTGTCAGCTCGTCTGTGTCGAGACTCCTGCCACCTTAGTAGTTATGAGCCCAATCTGGGCGTGACATGTGGTAGGTCTACCACATGGCAATTTACCACGTGGCCCCTACCATGTCACCTATAGACACATCAGCTATATACACACCATGTGGCATACATGCGGCACTCCAGTGTAGCCTCATTTTTGTTGCAATGGCTGACAAGCCATCAAATTTAAGCTCGTGATATGTTGACATTAGCATGATGTCACCTGCATCATCCTCTTGCACCTCTCTAGGTCATTTTTGAACTACCTTTACTTTTTTTGCCATAACTTGAGCATATGGAGGTATTTTTTCAATCTGAAAGAAACACCGAAAAGCTATTTCTGAGACGGAGATATTGGTGTAGGTATTTTTAGATTTTGATGCAGTTTTGTTGCCTATTTTTAAATTGAAGTCTAAAGTTTTATTTTTGACTCTGGCTTGCATATCTTTTGCATCCCATGTTAGTTTTTTGAAAACGTTATATTTTTTGAAAGTTGGTTTTGTCATCTTTTAAGAAATGTAGTCCTTTTTCTTAGATTTTGGCCCATGCTCTTTCTATCATTTTTTTGGCATTTTTTCTCTATGGTGGAT
The DNA here is from genome assembly GCA_028749045.1 of Cupressus sempervirens. Classification (NCBI taxonomy): domain Eukaryota; kingdom Viridiplantae; phylum Streptophyta; class Pinopsida; order Cupressales; family Cupressaceae; genus Cupressus; species Cupressus sempervirens. Next base: position 785,224,431 of record CM053793.1, read on the forward strand.
ATCTTAGGTGTTTTAGGTTCGAGGATCATTTTCCTGGCATTGTTTCTTTTGTTTTGGGCTGTACTTTATTTTGTGTCAGCTTTTTCCTTTTATGATCATTGTAGACATAATTTGTAAGCTCTTTTATATACGCACTAAGATAAAATGTCACTTTTGTATTTCGGGTTCATGAACATTGTTTTTAAGTTAGTTGTAAATGCACTATTTTTATAAAGCACCATGGGGGGGATAGTTGTTTGTTGTTTTGAGCCTTCTCCCTTTGCCAAGTGAGTGTCCCTTCCATGACATTAGCCCCATGCAACGTCATTGTGACTGTGTCTTTATAGGTGTTTGTACTTCTTCCTCTCTCATCGTTCTTGTTTTGTCTGTAAGAGATTTTGGCCCACCTTCTTAGTTGCATATCATCTCACCCTGTTTGCATCAAGGGGGGGTTATGTTGTTGTTCTAATGCATCCTTGGTTTGATGGTTCGATAGTGTGAAGTATGTATTTAGTGGTTGATCCTATATACAAGGCAATTGCAGTGGTTGACTACCTATGCATTTCGGTGAGATGGATCATCTACCATATAGACACACTCGGTTCGTGCCTTCTTCTTCCATGGCGGTTCTCCAGATCAGCAATTTTCTTTCTGATGGAAGATTTTGCGGCTTCGTCATGCTTTAGTGATGCTCTTCATGATCACTCCTTGTTCCCATTTTAGGGGACAGTTCCCTAGTTGGAGGCTTCTTCAGTTCTTCACTAGGTTCTTACCTCTTTTTGGGGGAGGGTTTTTTTCACATGGTTTTCTCTCTTTCTCCATTTTCAGAGGTTGCATTTCATTGCTTTGTACATAGGTACCTAACATGGCCTCATTGCCAAGACCCATTTTTGCATTTCTTAGTTTTTTGAGCTTAATGCATTTCCCTAAGTTGCACTTAAGGGGGGGTGTTAGAGTAAATAATTAACTAATTATTAATTATTTATTCTATTTACTTAAGCTTACTTAAGTAAATGCATTTCATTTATTAGTTGTCGTCTAGGAGTTTGTTATAAGTTGTTGACAATACAAGAGTTTATTCTCTCCTAAGTCATACTTATCCTCTCACCTTGTTCGAGGACTTTCCACCTCATGTGGATGTATGCTTAGTTGTCACATTTATCTCCTAGCATCTTCTAGCTTCTGCTAGGAGATTCTTGGAGCTCTTTATATTCGAGATCCTTCATTATATTTTCATAATCACATTAGCATATTGTAAATACATATTTTCTTTTTTTTTGCATATTTTTTCTCTCATGTCCATTTAGGATTTTTCACTAGCTCCATGCTCTTCTCTCCTTGGCTTCCCTTTGACAAGTTATTGCATGCAGGTGATCTTGGGCATCTTCAGAGTTGCTTGTTATCTCACCCCATCTGCATTAAGGGGGGGTTATGTTGTTGTTCTAATGCATCCTTGGTTTGATGGTTCAATAGTGTGAACTATGTATTCAGTGGTTGATCATATATATGAGGCAATTACAGTGGTTGCAGCAAGCAGTGCTGCCCCACGCTTCACTTGAGTCCTTTGGCCATTGCCTCTGCTATTGCACCTCCCTAGTCTGCCACCTCCAATAGGTTCAGCGGTAAATACCACCACCTCCACTCCACTGGAGATAGTGATGCCACCTCTATCGTCAGCCCACTACCCATCCTAGTTGTCAGCCTAGTCAGCAATTTCTATCCATGTGGCAGTTTATTCTAAGCTCAATCAGCACCTATGGGGGTGACATGTGGAACAAGTGCCACATGGTACTTTTCCATGTGGACCTTGCCACATTAGATTGTGCCACATGGCTGCCACGTAGCATCTTTTTTGCCTTGATGACTAACAGGCCGTCAATTTTAATGGTGTGAATTGTTGACATCATCACTGCATCATCCACCTCTTACACATCTCCTAGGTCCTTTTTGACCTACCTTCAATTTTTTGGCCATAACTTGAGCATACAAAGGTATTTTTCTAATCTAAAAGAAGTGTTGGAAAGCTAGTTCTAAGAAAGAGACATTGGTGTAAGTATTTTTAGGTTTTGATGAAATCTTATAGCCTATTTTTTTAGTTGAAGTCCAAAGTTGTGTTTTTGACTTCAGCATGCATATCTTTTGAGTCCCATGTCAATTTTTTGAAAATGTTATATTTTTGAAAATGTGGTTTTGTCATCTTTTTAGTAATTTAATCCTTTTCCTTAGATTCTAGCCCATGCTCTTTCTATCATGTTTTTGGCACTTTTTCTATATGGTCAATATCTTGGGTGTTTTAGGTCTGAGGATCATTTTCCTTGCATGGTTTCTTTTTTTTTAGGCTGTACTTTCTTTTGTGTCAAATTTTTATTTGTTCTGATCATTGTAGACATCATTTGTAATCTCTTTTGTATACGCACTGAGATAAAGTGTTACTTTTGCATTTCGAGTTCATGAACGTTATTTTTGAATCAGTTGTATATGCACTATTTTTATAAAGCACCATGGGGGGGATAGTTGTTTGCTATTTTAGGCATTCTCCCTTTTTCAAGTGAGTGTCCCTTCCATGACATTAGCCCCATGCAGTTTCAGTGTGACTGTGTCTCTATAGGTGTCTGTACCTCTTCCTCTCTTGTCATTCTTGGTTCATCTACATGAGACTTTGGCCCACCTTCTTAGTTGCCTGTCATCTCACCCCATCTACATTAAGGGGGGGTTATGTTGTTGTTCTAACGCATCCTTGGTTCAATGGTTTGATAGTGTGAACTATATATTTAGTGGTTGATCCTATATACAAGGCAACTACAGTGGCTGGCTACCTATGCATTTCGGTGAGATGGATCATCTACCATATAGACACGCTTGGTTCGTGTCTTCTTCTTCCATGGAGGTTCTTTAGATCAGTAGTTTCTTTCTGATGGCAAATTTTGTAGCTTCTCCATGCTTCAGTGATGCTCTTCATGATCACTCATTGTTCCTATTTTAGGGGACATTCCCCTAGTTGGAGGCTTCTTCAGTTCTTCACTAGGTTCTTACCTGTTTTTGGGGTAGGGTTTTTCCCATGTGATTTTCTCTCTTTTCCCATTTTTAGAGGTTGCATTCTCTTGCATTGTACATGGGTACCTAACATGGCCTTGTTGTCGAGACCCATCCTTGCATTTTTATCTTAGTTTTTGAGCTTAAGGCATTTCCCTAAGTTGCACTTAAGGGGGGGTGTTAGAGTAAATAATTATTTATTAATTATTTATTCTATTTACTTAAGCTTACTTAGGTAAATGCATTTCATTTATTAGTTGTAGTCTAGGAGTTTGATATAAGTTGTTGACAATATGAGAGTTTGTTCTCTCCTAAGTCATACTTATCCTCTCACCTTGTTTGAGGATTTTGCACCTCATGTGGATGTATGTTTAGTTGTCACGCTTATCTCCTAGCATCTTCTAGCTTGTTCTAAGAGATTCCTTGAGCTCTTTATATTCAAGCTCCCTCATTGTATTTCATCATCACATTTTTTGCATATTGTAAATACATATTTTCTTGTGTTGCAATATCTTATCTCTCATGTCCATTTAGGATTTTTCCCTTGCTCCACACTCTTCCTTCCTTGGCTTCTCTTTGATAGGTTATTGCATGCAGGTGATCTTGGGTATCTTCAGAGTTGGATTTCATCAACTCCAACAAGTCACACCCTTTCATAATACAAATCCTTTGAAAGGTCACAACACTTCATTATTATACTCCTTTTGAAAAGTCACAACCCTGCATAATTAAAATCCTTTGGAAAAATCCCAATACTTTATAATTAAAATATTTTTGAAGAGTTAAAACTATTCATAATTATGACCATTTCAAAGGTTTGCATCCTTTCAGTATCACTAATCCCTTTTCAAAAAGTCACTTCCTTATTTTCTTCATATCACTTTCCTCTTCCATTTTTCCTTTTGAACTCCTGTTCACCCCTCTCTAAAATAAGTTATCCTCCCTTTTATACCTTAATTTTAAGGAGTCATGTCTATTTGTTAAACATCTCCTGAATTTTCGTTAGATTTATGTTAATTTATATTATTCTATGTTATGTTATTTATTTACTTACTTATATGTGTTGATTTTATTTATTATTAAATTCTATTTAGAAAGTTAACATACTTTTTGCAATATTCTTGTATTTATTTTTATTTCTTTTTTTCTTTACTCATTGAATTTTTATTATTTTTTAATTGTTTAAAATATCATACTAAATATTATTTTATTAATAATATAGATTAAATAATTATTATTTCTTTGGTTTATAGTTTAGTATTATTTTTAATATAACCTTATTATTCATTTAATAACATTGTATTATCTAATTATTATTAAAATTCTATCTTAAAATGGGAATACGACACTTCGATAACTACACACCTGCTACTATTGAATCTACATTCAAGTCACAATTAGTTCTTAGTGAAAAAAAGGAAAATATGTGACGAGTGAAAGTGATAGTTTTTATGATGAGATAGATGAACTTAAATTTCTAATTGCAAAAATATTTGGAAGAGGTAAAGGAAAATATAAAGGAAAACTGATTATTATTTGTTTTTCATGCAACAAGGTTGGTCATATTGCTGTTGGGTGTCCTAACAGAGAGGATAAGGATGAAAGGAAGGAAAGAAAGCACAAAGGTAGAAGAGATGACAAAAACTACAAGAGAAACAAGGATGACAAAGGTAAGAAATCTTGTTATATTGTTGAAGAAGAAACTGACAATGAATCTTAGAGTAATGATGATGAAGTTGTCTACGTTGCTATGAAAGAAGATTCTGATGAAGATGAGAAAATTGCATTAATTTCATTTGTAAACAAGAGGGATAGATGGATAATTGATAGTGGATGGTCTAATCATATGACTAGTGATAAAGATAAATTTTAGGATATCGGTGCTTACAAAGGTAGATGTGTTAGATTTGGTAATGATATCCCATGTGTTGTAAAAGTTAAAGGTGTTATTCAACTAGCTGTCAAGATAAAATGTGACAATGTTTATTGGGTTGAAGGACTTAACTATAATTTGTTGAGTATCTCACAGTTTAAAAAATTAGGTTATAGAGTTGAATTTTATAATAGGAAGGCCAAGATATATGATGTTGATGGAAAGCTAGTTGGAATTGGTGATCAAACAAGAGGCAACTTGTTCTATCTAGATTTATCAAATGAGACATGTTTGTTTGCACAACAAGAAGATATTTTTTTTATGGCACAAGAGATTATGTCATGTAAACTTTGAAAATTTGGTGAATATCAGTAAAATGAAAAAAGAAAGAGGGTTTCCTAAACTAAAGAAGCCTGACAATGTCATGTGTAAACAATGCCAATTGGGAAAATGATCAAGTCTAGTTTTCAGAGAAAAACATACACTGCTAGTGATATTTTGGAATTGGTTCATGTTGATCTATGTGGACCCATTGATATTCAAAGCTACTATGGAGATAAGTGTTTTATTCTATATGTTGACGACTACTCTAGGATGATGACTATGATATTTCTTAAAGATAAATCTAATGCTTTTCAGTTATTTAAGTGGTATTTACCAAGAGTTAAGAAAGAAATGGGGAAAAGTCTGAAGTTCTTGAGATCTGACAAAGGTGGTGAATTCATTTCAAATGAGTTCAATGAATTTTGCAATGATAGAGGAATTAATAGACAGATGTTGGCATCTAGGACCCCTCCTCAAAATGTGATAGCTCAAAGGAGAAATCAATCAATAATATAGTGTGCAAGAACATTAACAATGGAGAAGAGTGTATCAAAGAAGTATTGGAGAGAAGTTGTTAGTACTGATGTCTATACCCTGAATAGAGTACAAGTCAAAAAAGGTACAATTAATTCTACACCTTTTGAACTTATGTGCTAAAATGTTGACACACTTCTATGAGTTATTATATCCAATATTTCTCAAGAATGAGACCTCAAATTGCAACTCATAGCTCTCTATTCATGGAGTGCAAGGGTGTGTAATGGAGGCCCTCAGTTTGACCTAGTTTGTGTCTATGCAAGTACATCATAAAATAAGAGATTCAAGGATAAAAATATGAATGCAAATTAAGATACAAGATAATCTAAATAATAAAAATGCAAAGCAATGCAAGAAAGGAAATCTAATCTATGAAAGGAAATAACAATGCAATATTAATCTATTAAAACAAATATGACTATAAGATAATATGAAAGTGCAAGAATGAAACTTGATGATGGAAGTCATGGATCCAAGAGAGAATAAGATAAGAAGAGAGAATTTGCAATGAAGCTCTAATGTCCAAACCCTAAGGCTCAAACTTCTCCAAAATCGCTCTCCAAACCTATAGCATAACAATACTATAGTAACAAACTATTTTCTCTACATTTCTCTCTATACCAAAATGAGAAGGAGAGAGCTCCTTATAAAGGAAAATGTGGAGGTGGGAGGCTTCTCACAACCAATATGGGATAATAGAGTTCGATCCATGTGAGACAAAATTCCACCAATGAGAAAAAAGGAGTGTTTATGAAGAAAGTGGAAAGAGGAAAAAGAGGAATCCCACTTAGAGATATGTGCATTTAAGTATAGAGAAAAAAATATTTATTTATTTTTATTTAATTTATTTCCTTTTTCATCACAAAATTAGATATTTAAGTGAGGATTTTTTTTTTTTAATTAAAAGAGGGATTTTCTTTTAATTAAAAGGGGATTTTATTTTATTTTATTAAAAGAGAAGTTTTCTTTTAATTAAATAAGATGTAGAATAAGATAATAAAACTTTAGGAAATATTGAAATAATTAAATTAATTGTAATTTGATCAAGGAAAATGATTTAAGTGATTAAATAAAATATTGTAATGCATTGATTCAGGAAATTTGATAAATTGAATAATGAGGGCCCATAGTCTAGGTGACCATTTTAGGGTGCATACATTTTCCCCTCTTTCACTAATGTGTGATCAATTTGTGAACATATTAGGACAAAGAATACAAATAAATTTTGACTTTAAAAAATCAAGAATTAAATTGATAAAACTGAATCAAGGATTGAATTTGATAGGTACTACCCCCTCATGATCAAAATCGAAATGAAATAGAGGAGAAATAGAAAATTTATAAATTTGATCAAATAAAACTAAATATTAGGTTCTTGATGTAAGATGAAAAATAATAAGGATCACAAAACCGAGGTAGAGAAAAAAAAACATGCTTCTTAGGCTTGATGGCTATTACCATTTGAGAAACAGAAAATTGATAAATTTGATTAAATTGAACTGAAGATAAGTTTCTTGATGTAAGATGAAAAATATAAGGATCACAAAACCAAGGTAGAGTTAAAAAAAAATGGTCAAAGGGGAGTATTTGAATTTTTTCCTTTTTGAATTTTTAGAAAGAGCTCAAGTTGTTTCAATTTAGATAGTGCTCCTATAGGAAGGATAAGTCATGATAAGCCAAGATCATAGAAATGTATGCTCAAAGATGCTAATAGGGTGATGGAAAGGAGATGGTAGATAATATATATGGAGGACAAGGTTTTATGCTTTGGAAAGCTAGAAGAAAATATTGCATAAGGGTAGGTGAGAAAGAAGGCAAAATCAACATCAACATACAACTTGAAGGGTTGTGAAATGATGGAGTAATCATGGAAGGAAATAGCTTTAGATTTAGATGTATGAGGAATTAAGAGAATTTTGGAAGGAGATGGAGTGGAAGCCTTTGGAAGCTTCTTAGGAATATTTATGTAAGAAGATGGAATGGAAGTCTTTGGAAGCTTGAATGTCAACTTTGATTTATTTTCAATATTCAAGTCTTTCAAAAGAGACTTGGAAATCCATATAACTTTAGATTTTTCTTTTCCTTTGGATTCTTTAGAATGCATTTCTTTAATAATGGATTTAGAAACCCATATTTTTTTTGATTTAACTCTTTGGGTAGTAGACCTTTGTGGTCTCTTGAATAATTGTTCTTTCTTTTCATTCATATGTTGATTAGATGGGACATAGTGATATTCATTTTTCAATGGATTCTTATGTTTATTCTCAAATTGATCATCCAAATTGCTTCCAAAAGACTTGGGATTTGTGGATGAATAAGAATTATATGACTAGTTCATATGGATAGATGAATGAGAATTCATCAAGGACAAGTTTCTTTGTTGATCTCAAGGTATGATAGGAGAGCTAGGAGATGAGATAGGAGATGGAGGAGCATAAGGTCCCAATATAGATGGAAGGTTTGAAGGCTTTAGCTTTGATGGATAAGGACCAAGGATAAATTTAGGAGATGTTAAGGGATAGCGAATAGGGATATTAGTGTCTTTAGAGTGAGCAATGTGACCAAGGACATCAATAGAATTGTGAGAATCTTTAATAGGAGCAACACCTTTGACAGAAGTATTTGATGTTTGAGCATAGTTTTGAAGTGAATATGGAGAAGTAGAGCAAAAATGGATTCTTTGATCTTGACAAGTTTCTTTGGATAAAATAGGCATACAATTTTGTTCACAATTTTTAGTAAGCTCAAGGGAAATAGTGTAAGTAGTGTCTTTATCATACTTAGGAGGTGGATAAGACATAGGATATGGAGGGGTGACATCTTGAAGGAGATGAAGGGGTTCTTGATCTTGATCTTTCTTGACATGTTTATTTTTATCTTTTTGAGAATCCTCTTGACATGGAGCAACTATTAAGGATAAGAGAGTATATGTAGTTTGCATGATAGGATCTTGAAGGGGTAATGAAGGACTACCTGAAGTGGGCATAGTAGACATAGCACCACATGAAGGTTGAGGATCTAGTCTTAGAAGCATGAAAGGGGTTTTCAATCACGTGTAGATTAGCTCAAGTTTTTTTAGAGGTAGCCCTTTAAGATAACAATTGGGAACTGTATGAAAAGCATTAGGACCTTCGTTTGATGGAATAACGTCGGATAGCTTTGAAGTTTTGGAAGATGCATAAGTATTGGAGGAAATGGAGGTATCAAGGAAACCATCACTAGACATAAGTTCATCAACATGATCTTGCTCAAGAGAAGCATCTTCACTATATAAGTCTTTAGGAATTTCAACATTAATGATCTTGTCATCAATAAGATCTTAAATTATACATTTAAATGCAATACAGTCTTTAGTTTCATGACCTTTTCTTGTATGGTAGCTGCAATAATGATAATTTCTCCATCAATAAGGCTTTACCTCAAGTTCATAAGGTGTAAAAAATTCATATGGTAAAGTAATGATCTCTTTCACAACTAAGGTCTCAAGCATCATGTCATATGAAAATCCTAAAGGAATAAAAGTTCTCTCAAAAGTATATCTAGGACCATTTTTTTCATTCACATCTCAGTCAAAGATAGTCCCATCATGAAATATTGGCATATTCTCAGAGGATTTATTAAATCACTTTCTCTATCAAGAGGTCTTTGGATCTAGAGGAGACAATTGATGTCTTGGAGTAAAAGGTGTAGACCTTGAAGAAGATGACTCACATTTATGTAAAGATCTTAAGGAAGATTCATGTAATGATGCAATCTCTTTCTCTAGCACTTTCTTCATTTCTATCATGTGTCTAGGGAGACTAGCACATAAATCTTGATAGTTTTTAATGATAGAGGAGAACTCATGATCATCTATAATATGCCTAGGGAGAATAACAGGTAAGTCTAGATACTTTTTAATGAAAAAGGATCTAGACTTGACGGAGGTTTGGTAGCACATAGTTTGAAGCCCATAGTGGTTTTGAAAGAATATAAAAGGAAATAATCCTTAAGGCTCAATTTGATGGATGTGTCCCCTTTCATTCAAAGTGGTGAAGGTTCTAAACATTCAAGCACATCAAACACACAAACAACCTATCCAAGTTTCTATAAGGATGCACAAGCTCAACTAGGGGATGTCCTCGATATACACAAGGTACATGAGGCCAAATCTATAAATGAAAGAAAATACTGCCAAATAGCTAGGAGGAAATGGTAACCCAATCTCCACCTTCACTTCCCAAAGGTATAAATTTCTTTGGGGCCTAGCCAAGATTAACAATATTGTTACTTCCAAGTGTTGATACAATTGATTAATTGTGTATTATCTTTGATGTTACACAAATGTCATATCATTATCAGTCATTGTATGCTAAGAATTCCTCGTTTTCCTAATTTAGAAGGAAATGTCACCAAGTTCACTCGGGTGTCAAAAGAAAGTCTGTAGAAGATGAGTGTTAACCAAGCTCACTCAATTAATGAAGAAAAGTTGGATGGAACTAGTGTTAACCAAGCTCACTTAGTTGCCAAAGGATCTTTTCAAGTTTGTAATGTTAACAAGCCTCTATTGGTTAATAGAGGAAATCATTTATGAGTTAGTGGCTACTGAGATGGGTTGGCTAATGAAGGATTTTCTTATTTTGGCATATTAAGCTTAATTGATTTATCTATTGGTTCTAGCTGATTGAGGTGATGAATATTAGTTATTCTAAATTCTATATGAGCCAACTTGACAATATGAAAGATATAAGGTCAAGTTGTGGATTCAAAGTGTGAGTGTGAAAGTATGAATTGAAGATTTAATGATGAAGAGAGGAAACAAATTTGAAGGATAAACAGAATATCCTTGTAGAGTAGAAAAGCTATATTTGATCAAGCAGGATCAAGTACAAGCCAGAAAAAAGATCTATAATTAGAAAATTAGTTGCATTCAAATCAATTTATCTCATTGTTACTCTCTAATCATTGTAGCAGTGGTCTAAATCTCTTAACAGAGTTGCCTTAATAGTTATTTGTAAATCCTCTAACAAGGAGGAAATTCTATTGAATTGTCTTAAGTCCTCTAAAAAGGTCACTCCTAATAGGGTGATTAAATCCTTCAATAGGGTCACACCTAACAATGTGTTTTGTAACCTTTACCAGGGTTGGCTCCTAACAAGGCTCACTTCAGAAGAGTGAAAATAGTAACTAGTTACAATTGGTGGTTTTCCCAAATTGGGTTTCCACATTAAATCTTAGTGTCAAATGCATTCATGCTATTTTCTTTTATGTTTTTGCAACTAAGTTAAAGTAAGGGTAATCATAGATAACATTTAAAGATTTTCATAATTAGTACTTACCGAGTTACAACATTTTATGTGTGTTTACCAAGCATCAATAGTATTCAGTTTTTAGACTTTATTTTGTATTGACATCTAAGGGATAAAGGATTTATTTTAGTAGTAAATGATTCACGCCTTCCATCTCAATTACTCCTCTTATATTTCCAACAATTGGTATTAAAGCTTTTGGTGCTTGCAGAGAAGGTTTCAAGGACCTAAGCTAAAAATTAGGATGTCTTACAGAAGAAAGATTCCCACGCTGAATAGAGATAATTTTGTAGCATGGAAAGGACTTATGAGGTTACATTTGGCTACTATTAGTGATTCAAGGTGAAAATATCTTGATACTAAATAAAATACTCCCACTGGAACATTATCTATTGAAAATATTGCTGAAAAGAAGAATCATAACATCATGATGATTAATATTGCATCTACTCTTAGTTATGTTGAATTTGACAAATTCAAAGACTATAAAATAGCTCATGAGATGTGGATCAAACTAAAAGACATATATGGAGGAGATGATAATGTAAGAAGAGCTAGAGATGATAATGTAAGAAGAGCTAAGGCTGAAATTCTTACAGGTCATTTTGACCAGATGAAAATGAGAGAAGATGAGAACATTGCAAAATATGTGGAAAGAATCAAAACAAGTGTAAGTGCAGTTAAAGCATCTAGAGGAGACATTGCAGAGAAAATAGTTGTAATCAAGGTACTTAGAACTCTTCTTCCTATTTATGCAATTAGAGTGTCTGTTATTCAAGAAATGAGATGTGATCCAAATAATAAAATATCTTTGGATGCTCTAGTTGGAAGATTGACAACTTTTGAGTTAGATAACTTTGATAACTATGTTCCTAGTTCAAAGGTTATTGAGTTTTCTTTTAAAGTTAAATTCTCACTCAAAGAAAAAGGTAAGAAATCAAAGTCCAGTCAATTAGGAGGTGAAGAAGAAGAAACAAAAGAAAGTTTAGACAGTGATCTTGAAGTTGTTGAAGCCCTACTTGCAAGAAAGTATTCCAAAGACAGAGGAAAATACAAAGGTAAAGTTCCTCTGATATGTTTCTCTTATGAAGAAGTTGGCCACATTGTTGCAAGTTGTCCAAACAAAGAAATCAAAGATGAAAACAAAAGAAACAAGAACAAAGGAAAGAAGGATTCCAAGAACTACAAGGACGAAGGTAATAAATCTTGTTTTATAGCTAAAGATTCTAATAATAGTGAAGATGAAATGGTATATATTGTTGTAAAAGATGAATCTGATGATGAAGGAAATAAGATGACACTTATCTCTCATGTTAACAAAAATGATATATGGATTATTGGCAATAGCTATTCACATCATATGACTAGAGATAAAACAAAATTTGAGCAAATGGAATATTATGATGGAGGTAGTGTGAGATTTGGAAACAATGAACCTTGTAGCATAAAAGGAAAAGGATGTATTTCATTGACTAAAGAAATTGTGTGTAACAATGCTTATTGGGTTAAAGAACTAAAGTATAATCTACTGAGTGTGACATGGTTGAATAACATTCGATTCAAGGTAGAATTCATGAATGAATAGGCCAAACTACTGGATGGAAAAGGAAATCTGGTTGGATCTGGCAAGCAAACAAAAGGTAATATATTTTCTCTTGATCTCAGTAAATGTTCATATTTTATTGCTCAAGTAGAAGAAAGTTGGTTATGGAAAAAAAAAGAATTTCATGTAAACTTTGATAATCTATTTAAGATAAGAAAACGTAAAAGAGGAAGAGGTATTCCTAGTTTGAAGAAGCCTGGTATGGGTTTATGCAAGAATTGCCAAATTAGTAAAATGGGAAAGACTAGTTTCAAAAGAAAAAACTATCAGTCAGAAGAAGTCTTAGAAATTGTTCATACAGACTTATGTGGACCTATTGGAATAGAGAGTTATAGTGGAGAAAAAAAATTCATTCTTTTTGTTGATGACTATCCTAGAATGATGATTGTAATGTATCTAAAAGAAAAAATAAAAATCGAAAGCCTTTCAAAAGTTCAACTGGTATCTAGCAAGAGAAGAAAAAGAAATTAGAAAGAGGTTGAAATGGTTAAGATCAAATAGAGGTGTTGAATTCATCTCCAATAATTTCAATAATTTTTGCATTAAAAGAGGAATTAAAAGTATCAACCCCTGGTACACCACAATAAATTGGTATAGCTGAAAGAAGAAATAGATCCATCATAGATTGTGCAAGAACTCTGATGATTGAAAAGAATGTTGCAATCAAACACTAGAAGGAAGCTATTAGCACTAAAGTTCATACCTTGAATAGAGTACAATTGAAGAAAGATTCAAACAAAACTCCTTATCAACTATGGTATGGCTACAAACCTAATATAAGTTACTTGAAAGTATTTGGCAACAAATGTTATATCTTAAAAGAGTCTAGAAAAGGAAAATTTGATGTAAAAGGTGATGAAGGCATATTTTTAGGATATTCCTACATAAGTAAAGCATACAAATGTTTGAATTTGTCTACTCATAAAATAATAGAAAGTGCACATGTTAAAATTAGTGAGTTTGCAAAAAAGAGTGAAGAAGAAAGCAACAAAGAGCCAGAGGATTATAGAAGATTTGTTTACTATGAACTCGATACCCTACCAAACCTATCTAAAAGAAAGGAGGCTTCATCTTATGAGACCCCAAAATCTCCAACAGTTACCAAGTTGCAGACAGTGCAACTCGAGTCTCAGTCTGAAGGACGTGAGTCATAGTCAGAGGCTACTAAGCTAGTTCAAATCAAGTCTGATGGACCCAAGTCACAGATAGTGGAACCCGAGCTTGATATTGAAATTGATGATGAAAATAGTGAAACTCTTTCAAAACCCTAAGAACCTGTGTTTGTAAGTTATGTTAGAAGGCATCATGCACCTGATCAGATCATTGGTGACAAATTTGATGGAATAATGACAAGAAGCAAATTAAAAGACACATGTTTACTTGCTGAATTTGAACCTAGAAATGTTAAAGATGCTCTGAAAAATGAAATTTGGATTGAAGCAATGAATGAAGAGATAGAAAAGATAGAAAAGAAAAAAACTTGGACTCTTGTTCCTAGATCCAAGGATAAAAATATAATTGGCACAAAGTGGGTATTCAGAAATAAGCTAAATGAAGATGGAAGAGTTTCAAAAACAAGGCAAGACTAGTATATAAAGGCTATTCTCAAGAAGAAGGTATTGATTATGGTAAGACTTTTTCTCCTATCATAAGATTAGAAGGCGTTAGAACTTTACTAGCATATGCAGCACACAGAGGATTTAAGGTATATCAAATGGATGTTAAATCTGCATTCAACAACCAAAAGGTTTTATAGATCCTAGAAAAAGAGACATAGTTTGCAAGTTACACAAAGCATTATATGGTCTCAAGAAAGTTTCTAGAGCTTGGTATGAAAGACTTCATAATTATTGGGTACAAATTGGCTTTCAAAGAACAAATGATAACAATACTTTGTATATCAAAGAAGGATGAAACAAGAAGATTGTCTTGGCAAAAATATTTTTTTATGACAACTTATTCATAGGAAATGATGACTTATGCAAAGCATATTTAGAAGAAATGAGTAAATAATTTGAGATGTCCATGTTTGGTCAGATAAAATTCTTTGTTGGGTTGCAGATATAGCAGAACAAAAATAGTATCTACATCACTCAATCTAAGTATATCAAGGAGATACTAAAGAAATTTGGAATGGAAGATTCAAAACTAGTTGGAAGCCCTATGTCTACTAGACATAAGCTTTCCAAGAATGATTATTCCAAAGAAGTAGATCATGCCACGTATAGATCAATGATTGGAAAATTGTAATATGTAGTACATACAAGGCTTGATATTGCACTAGCAGTTGGAATGGTGGAAAGATTCTTAGCAAATCTTAGAGAAAATCAAATGATGGCAATCAAAAGAATCATGAGATATCTGAAAGGTACTGAAGAGTATGGTTTATGGTACAAACTTGGAGGCAATTTGGACTTGAAGGTATTTACTAATTCTAATTGGGCAGGAAGTCTTGATGATAGAAAAAGAACTAGTGGTGGACCATTATTTCTTGGTAAAAGACTAGTGTCTTGGACAAGCAAGAAAGAAAATTGCATCTCTCAATCCATAGCAAAGACAAAATATGTGGCAACAATAGTTAATTGTTCTAACATTGTTTGGTTCAAACAATTGTTTGAAGGAATGAAGATAGAGATCAAGGATCCAATAGTCATATACTGTGATAACACTAGTGCAATCAATATATCAAAGAATCAAGTGATGCATACCAAAAAAAAGCACATTGCTATAAAATATCACTTCTTAAGAGAATTGGTGCAAGATAAAAAAAAGTCAGATTGGAATATATAAATACAAAAGAATAGATTGCAGACATATTCACCAAGCCATTACCTAAGGATGCATTTACATATCTAAGAGGTAAGCTAGGGGTCATTGCCCTATCTGAAGTTCACTAAATAAAGTTTAGTGATGCATCAAAAAGAGCAAGTTGAAGATCAATCAGTTGGTGTAGAATTAACAAGGGCATATTGCAAATGAATCAATACTTAAGGTACATTGATATTAATAGAGTTATTGTCTTTTTCATGTGTTTTCAAAGAGGGAGAAGTTTACTGTCATATCCCATAGAGATTTTTGTCATTCTAAAGAAGGAGAAGTTTGTTGTAAGAGGGAGAAAGTTCTGTGAATGAACTTGGCAGAAGTTGTTGCAAATAGAGGGAGGGTCCAGTGAAAGGAAGAGATCATACTAACAGAGGGAGTTCTCATGAATAAAAATAAGGATATGTTTCTTACTTTATTCTTGTTCTAAAATTTCATTATGTTATGACATGTTGCGTTGTCATCAATGAAAAAGAGGGAGTTTGTTGATATAATTGATTAATCGTGTATTGTCTTTGATGTTACACAAATTTCATATCATTATCAGTCAGTATATGCTAAGCTCACTTGGGTAGTGAAGATAGTTTTCTGTGTCTATCGAGTGTTCTTGTGTTTTCCTAGTTCAGAAGGCAGTGTCTATCGAGTTCACTCAGGTGTCGAAGGAAAGTTTGTAGAAGATGAGTGTTAATCGAGCTCACGTATTTAATGAAGAAAAGTTGCATGGAACTAGTGTTAACCAAGCTCACTCAATTTCCAAAGGATCTTTGCAAGTTTGCAATGTTAACCCAGCCTCTATTGGTTAACACAAAAAATTGTTTCTGAGCTAGTGCCTACCGAGCTCAGTTGGCTAACAAAGGATTTTCTTTTTTTGGAATATTAAGCTTAATTGATTTATCTATTGGTTCTAGCCAACTAAATTGATGAATATTAGTTATTCTAAGTTGTATATGAGTTGACTTGACAATATGAAAGATATAAGTATAAGGTTAAGTTGTAGATTCAAAGTGCGAGTGTGAAAGTATGGATTGAAGATTTAATGATGAAGAGAGGAAGCAAATTTGAAGCATAAGAAGAATATCCTTGTGGAGAAAAAAAACTATATTCGATCAAGAAGGATCAAGTACAATCCAGAATAGAGATTTGTAATCAATAAATTAGTTACATTCAAATCAAGTCATCTCATTGTTACTCTATAACCATTGTAGTAGTGATCTAAATCTCTTGACAGAGTTGGCTTAACAATTATTTGTAAATCCTCTAACAAGATGGAAATTCTATTGAATTGTCTTAAGACCTCTAACAAGACCACTCCTAACAAGGTGATTAAATCATTTAAGAGGGTCATACCTAACAGTGTGTTTTTTAATTTTTAACAGGGTTGGCTCCTAACAAGGCTCACTTCAGAAAAGTGAAAACAGTAAGTAGTTACAATTTTTGGTTTTTCTCAAATTGGGTTTCCACATTAAATCCAAGTGTCAAATGTGTTCATGCTATTTTTTTTGTATGTTTTTGCAACTAAGTTAAAGTAAGGGTAATCACAGATAACATTTAAAGATTTGCATAATCAGTACTTACCGAGTTATAGCATTTTATGTGTGTTTATTGAGCATTAGCAGTATCCAATTTTTGGACTTTATTTTGTATTGACATCTAAGGGATCTGGGATTTATTTTAGTAGTAATTAATTCACCCCTCCCCTCTCAATTACTCCTCTTGTATTTCCAACACCAAGAGACCTATCTTTATATTCAAGCCTGTTGGTGTAAATAAGTATTTACTTATTACACTTTACTTAAGTTTATTTAGGTTAATGCATTATTTTATTATTATGCATTATTTTATTATTTCTTAGGTGAGACACTTAGGATTCTGCGTACTCTTATGAGTTGTCATGTTGACAACACTGAAGTAAGCAACTCTAATTTAGCACATAGTGTCTACAACACTAGAGTTTGCATAATTAGTTGAGTTGTCATGTAGAAAACATAGTTATTCACACTCTTAATTTAGCACATGGTGTCTACAACATAATTTTTTCTGCTACACCATTGTAGGCTTATCCTCTCATCATTGCACTTACTCCTATGCTTAATGGAGGATAACCCATATCTGGTGGACATGTGCTTGGTTGTATGACTTATCATGTTGCTGATTTATATGCATTCTAGAAGTATTCTAGAGGCCTTTATATAAAAGTACTCCTAGTGTACTTATACATTGAATGAATATTATATCATCATTCTAATCATACTCTCTTTGGTCTACTATTTTGCTTGTTCTTGAGTTCCTTGGTCTTGGGTGATTTTACCCTAAGGCAAATTCTTACAAAGCCACGTTATTTATACTCTATCAGAACATGGGAGTTGAGGTCATCCCCTAGAGTGATCACTTCTCTATGCAGGCCCCCTAAAAAAATAAAAGTCAAGATCTCTTATTTAGGTTCCCCTCAAACTCCTTAACAAGGATGCAAGAATAAAACATCAATAAGAAAATCTTGGGGATTAAAAGACAAAAGGATTTTTTTATTTTAAGCCCAAATTCAAATATGAATGATTCATTTTAAGCCCTTTTTTCAATGTTGGGAAGACACGCCAAATTATTTGACAAAAGAAATAAAATTATTTTACAATGAGAAAGAACACAATGATCACTTTTTATAATTCAAATGAGAAGGTTTGGAATGTGTGCACCTTGATTTCATGCTTTCCATTTTTTGCTCTTTAGACCTCCAAGTTACCTTCACAAACTTCAATCAAGTGCATGAAATCATGAAGAAATGGGAAAATTCACATGAAAATATATTGAACTATTTAATTCCATGAAAAATGACAACTCATATCATGCATTGAACTTTGTGCAAATTAAAGTGCAAGTTAATCATGATTTTTAACCTAGTCAACAAGATTGGACCTATATACCATGAATTTTGACAGAAAACCCTAAATACAGAAAAGAGACCCATATTCAAAAATAGAAACCTTTCCAAAAATGTCAAAATTTTAGAAAAATATGTTTATTTGTGCCGTAGGGATCCATTTTGTCAAAATAGACTAGTTTTTGCAAATTGAATCATTGAGTATTAATGTGATCTCTAAAATAAAAATACAAAGAAACAACCCTATTTAGAATTTAGCGACATTTCTAAAAATATAGACTTTTCTAAACAAATTGCTTTTTTTTTCTCTAAAATGATTTTTCATGAAAATCAAGAAACAATTTTAAAAAATAGAAAGTACCTCAAATAAAATTGAAACTTTCACTGAAGCTTCTCTAATATGTTGCCAATTCACAAAAAAAAAGTTTAGACCAAAAAACCAAGCCGTTTGAGAGATATGATCAAATCTTTAAGATCTAGGGTTTTTTGTCTCCAAACAAATCCGCATAAGGGGGTTGGCTCCAAAAATATCTAAAACTAGCAAGTAGAGGTTGATTGTCCCATGGTGGGCACCAAAGAATGTGTGCTAAATATTGACACACTTCTATGAGTCATTATATCCATGATTTCTCAAGAATGAGATGTCAAATGGTGACTCATAGCCGTCTATTCATGGAGTGCAAGGGTTTGTAATGGAGGCCCACAATTTGACCTAGTTCATGTCCATGTAAGTACACCATAAAATGAGAGATTCAAGGATCAAAATATGAATGCAAATGAAGATGCAAGCTAATCTAAATGATAACAATACAAAGCAATGCAAGAAATGAAATCTAATCTATGAAAGGAAATAACAGTGTAATATTAATCTATGAAAACAAATATGACTATAAGATAATATGAAAATGCAAGAATGAAACCTGGTGATGGAAGCCATGAATGCAAGAGAGAATAAGACAACAAGAAAGAAGTTGCAATGAAGCTCTAATGTCCAAACCCTAAGACTCAAACTCCTCCAAAATCGTTCTCCAAACTTGTAGCATAACAATAGTATAGCAATGAACTATTTTCTCTATATTTCTTTCTATATTTCTCTCTATATTTCTCTCTATATCAAAATAAGAAGGAGAGAGCTCCTTATAAAGGAAAATGTGGAGGTGGGAGGCTTCTCACAACCAATATGGGATAATAGAGTTTGATCCATTTGAGACAAAATTTCACCTATGAGAAAAGAGAAGAGTTTAAGAAGAAAGTGGAAAGAGGAAAAAGAGGAATCCCACTTAGAGATATGTGCATTTAAGTGTAGAGAAAAAAAAGATTTATATATTTTTATTTAATTTATTTCTTTTTTTCATCATAAAGAGATATTTAAGTGGGGATTTATTTATTTAATTAAAAGAGGGATTTTTTTTAATTAAAAGGGGATTTTATTTTATGTAATTAAAAGAGAAATTTTCTTTTAATTAAATAAGATTTAGAATAAGATGATCAAACCTTAGGAAATATAAAAATAATTAA
Organism: Cupressus sempervirens; assembly: GCA_028749045.1. NCBI lineage: Eukaryota > Viridiplantae > Streptophyta > Pinopsida > Cupressales > Cupressaceae > Cupressus > Cupressus sempervirens. The sequence goes on from CM053793.1 coordinate 785,244,281, forward strand.
ATTAATTGCAATTTGATGAAGGAAAATGATTCAAATTGAATTAATAAAATATTGCAATGCATTGATTCAGGAAATTTGATAAATTGAATAATGGGGACCCATAGTCTAGGTGACCATTTTAGGGTGCATACAGAACTGAGGTATGGATATGCTCCTAATGTGAAACATTTTAAAGTCTTTGGAAGTAGATATTATATACTTAAAGATAATAGAAATGTAAAACTTGATTCAAAGAGTGATGAAGGTATATTCCTATGATATTCCACCAAAAGGAAAGTGTCTAAGTGTTTAAATTGTAACACTAACAAAGTTGTGAAAAGTGTAAATGTGAAAGTTGATGAGTTTGTAGAAAGAAGTGACATTTCATGTAATGAATAACATGAAGATTAAAGTGCATTTATCTATGTGGATGATGATTCTCCCAGCACTCAAAAAGAATAAATAAATCCAGCTACAGTTTTCAAGCAGACAGGAAATGATGCAGTAAAACAAATTGTCAAGCAGAAGAGAGTGGGTGTCAAGAAATAGACTAAAGATGTTGAGTCACAAATAGGGAATGTTGACCATCATATAGAAAATGTTGAGCATACAAAACATGAACTAGAACCTGAACAATAAAGAGAAAATGAGCTTGAGATTACTTTTCTACATGAACCTATAGAAGAACCAAGAAGGAAACTACTTGTGTTAGCAAAATATGTGACACGATATCATAAACTTGAACAATTGATTAGTGATGTTGAATCAAGTATTATGATAGGAAAAAGACTCAAAGATGACACATGCTTACTTTTTGAATTTGAGCTCAAGATAGTAAAAGATGCTTTGGACAATGAAGATTGGATTCAAGCAGTGAACGAGGAAATTGACCATATTGAGAAGAACAATACTTGGACTTTAGTGCCAAGACCTACAAAACAAATATTATTATTAGAACAAAGTAGATTTTTAGGAACAAACTCAATGAAAATGGAGAAGTAACAAGAAATAAGGAAAGACTGGTATGCAAGGGATATGCTCAAGAAGAATGAGTTGATTATGGAGAAACTTTTTCTCTTGTGGCAAGACTTGAAGGAGTCAAAACTCTGCTTACATATTCAGCCTACAAAAACTTCAAGATATATTAGATGGATGTCAAATCTACATTTTAAAATGGTATATTTGAGGAAGAATTATACATTGAACAACCTAAAGGATTTATAGATCCAGACAAGAAGAACATGGTAAGTAAACTAAGCAAAGCTCTTTACGGATTAAAACAAGCCTAAAGAGCACGGTATGAAAGACTATACAATTTGGTGAAGATTGGTTTTGAAAGGACAAATCATAACTCTAATCTATATTTGAAGAATGAAAAGAACAATGAAATACTATTATCTAAAATATTTGTTGATGTTATTATATTTGGAGGAAGAGAAGCATTATGCAAATCATTTGCTAATGAAATTAAGAAGGAATTTGAAATGTCTATGTTTGGTGAAATCAATTTTTTTTTTGGATTACAATTATGTCAAATGAAGTTTGGTATTTTTATTACTCAATCCAAATACATCAAGGAGAAACTGAAGACTTTTGTAATGGAAGATTCAAGGCAAGTGAGTGCACCTATGTCTATAGGACATAAGCTAGATTTAAGAACGATGATTCTGCTAATGTGAACAAGATCTTATATAGATACATGATTGGAAAATTATAGTATGTTGTTCACATGAGAATAGATATTGCTTTATCAATTGGGATAGTTGCTATATTTTAAGAAAATCCTAAAGAGAATCACATGATGGCAGTGAAAAGGATGATGAGATATCTGAAAGGTACATAAGGCTATGGATTGTATTACAAGAGACGTGATAGATTTGAATTGAAAGTATTCACTAACTTAGATTGGGCTGGAAATATTGATGAAAGAAAAAGCATTAGTGGAGGTGCATTCTTTCTAGGAAAGAGATTAGTGTCATGGACAAGTAAAAAATAGAATTGTATTTCCCAATCAAAAATTGAAGCCAGGTATGTGGTAGCTATAGTGAACTATTCAAATATCATGTGAATAAAGCAATAACTGAAAGGTGTGAAGGAAGAGATTATAGATCCAGTAGTTATCTATTTTGATAGCACAAGTGTTATTAACATTTCAAAGAATCTTTTGATGCACACCAAGACAAAGCACATTGCTATCAAGTATTACTACTTGATAAAACTAGTTCAAGATAAAGAAGTCAAGCTAGAATATGTGCACACCAAAGAATAGATTGCTAACATATTCACAAAAGCCTTACCTAAAGATGCTCATGAATATCTTAGAGGTAAATTAGGGGTGATTCCCCTAACCAAAGATACTTAAGAAGACAAAATGTATTGCATCACATGTGCTAATCAGAATATCCTGCATAGTGATGCAATACAACTCTACTTTGGGAAATGCCTAAGGTAGATAGTCAAGTAAAACATACCAGATCAGTCATAGACAGATGAAAGAATTCAACTAGACATACAATATACACAATTCAGATGTATGAGGTTTGAAAGCTAAGTGTCTTTGGCATTTTTGTCAAAGAGGGAGAGATAAACAAAGAGGGAGAGATGATATAGTAAATAAGGAAGAGAAATACTCAAATAGAGAGATCAAAGAGAAATAGGGAGATAATTATTATAATAGAGGGAAAGATACAGTCAAAGAGAGGCAAAAGAAAAATACCAAAGAGGGAGACTTAACCAAGAGAATCTGAATATGAACACACAAAAAGATTATTATCTCAAAGGGAGAAAATATTTTGGATTATATGGTAATAGTATATTTATAATATAGAGATGGATTTAGAGGTGTTGTCATCAATGCCAAAGAGGGAGACTATTGAAAACTTACAATTGCAGCAATTGTTATTTTTTCATTGGTGTCAAACCTATATTAGGACATATTGCTACCTAATCTAAATTTCATATCTATTTGATTAATGAAGAGGATTTGAGAAATTTCTTGTAGCAATAGCACCTAGAGGAAAGCTTGAGTAATGAAAAGGAAGTTATAATGAACATTTGATTAGATAGACTTTGATAAAGAAAATTCATTGTTCATGTCAAGAAATTTAAGCTAAGTTGAGCAATCGAGTAAAAGGCTAAGGAATGTCAAGTGACACTAGTGTCAACTAAGCCATAGTAAGTGTTGAGCAAATCTAGTGTTGACCAAGCATCAGTATCAACTAAGCAAGATAGTTGATGCTAAGCCAAAATTTTACAGCAATTGAGTAATTTAGTGATAACCGAGTGTCAAAATTTTAGAGATTGCTGAGTAATAGTGTTGAGAATGAATTCAAGGAAATTGTGAGATCTAGCTGAATTAGTTAAGTTCTTGGGAGATGTAAACTGCATTGAAGATAAGATTGGTGAGTTGGATCATTAAATTCAAGATGAAGATTAGGTAAAGACCTAATACATAGATTCTATAGAATCTTCTAGACAATGATTAAGAAGATGGGCAGATACAATGAATCATATTGAACCTAATCGTAAACCCTAAGATCTACAATGATCATGGAAAATGGGTGAATTAAGAATTGTTTATTTAAAAAGGTACAGAGATGAACACAACAAAGAGCGTGGTGGTGTGAAAGGTGGATTAGAGGTGCACAAGGGTGAACACAAGATTGTGTTAGTAAATGAGAAGCTCACGGAGATAGCTTGCATAAATGGTGTTGATGTTGATAAGTGAATCTAAGCTAAAAGCTTAAGTGTTATTGAAGGGGGGAGATTAATTACTTGAAGAGTTTCCAAGTGAATCAAGACCAAAGATGATAATGGGAGGCTTATTAGTGAATCAACACATGAACCGAACAGAGATCTCCGAACCTACAAAAGTGATTTGTTATCATATAGATCAAACATATTATTTTCTTTCTTATCATTATACATAGTTTCTATTGAAATTCTTTTAACAGAAGTTGACCTAATAGTCATTTGAAAGACTTAACAGTCTGTTTAAATCCTTTAACAAGTTGACATTCTAAATGGATGATCAAATTCCTCTAAAAAGGCCACTCCTAATAGGGTGATTAAATCCTCTAACAAGGTCAATAATATTGTGTATTGTAAACCTTTAACAAGTTTCGCCCCTAATAGAGCTCACTTCGAAAGAGTGAAAAAGTGGTGACACATTTCTGGTGGTTTTTCCCAAATTGGATTTCCACATAAAATCCTAGTGTCAAATCAATGTTGAATGCTTTATATGTTTTACATTTAATGATATTTTCATTAAGAAGAGCATGTTATGTTTAAGACAATATTTTTACAATAGAGATAGAGTAATAATAGGATAAATAGAATAGTGAGTGTTTATGTTTGATTGGTCAAGTGGTACTTAAGGACCTTGAGTGATTGATTTATGCCCCCCTCCCCCTCTTGGTTATTGTAAACATTTCCAACACCTTGATTCAAGTAATTCATGTTGAGGCAATCTTTCTCTAATTTATAAGGAAAGATTATAAGTAATATCCTTCACTGAATCCATTATGGACTCGACAATTTGTTCGAACACTTCATTTGTAACAATTAATTTTGGATGGGTGGGTTTCTTTCCTTTTCTCATGGACATGGGCCTTTCATAGTAGTGTATCAGTACCTCAACACCTAGTATGTTGGCACCTAACTCTCCCTTTGCATCAATATTTAAAAATTCATTATGATTATCCAAATCTATGATTCTCATCCACCCTGAAAGTGTTTCATCCATAGAAAATGAATTTGGATTTCTGTAAAGATTATTGAGGGTTTCATGTGTCATTTTATGCAGTGTATTATATTATGCAATAGACATAAATCTTTGTTGGATCTTATTCATTATATTTCTCATTTCCTCTAGCATGGGGAGAATGACTGCTAATGTTGAGAGTGTCTCTACATTACTTAACCTTTCAAGTAGCTCACCATATTTCTATTGACCACCTTGATCATCGTGAGTTGACTCCATTATACCAAGCAATGATGGATATTCAAAAATTACATGATGAGCTAGTCCATCAAAAGAGATCCATCTAGTATCATTATCTTTAAGAAGATTTTTCGCATTAGTTAGTCCTGCAACAAACTGTTGAAATTCCCTAAATCATTTAGGACTTCGAAAAAAGTTCCTATAGATCTCTTTGATTAAAACTTCAACTATGTATATTTTTGGAGAGTTGCTAATAATTCCAAAAGCTATATTCATTCTGCAAGCCATGAAATGAATGCCAACAACATAAGGTGCAAGAAAATCTTTTAAGTTTCTAGCAACACCATTCATGTGGCCTTGCATTACTGAAGCTCCATCTGCTCAGACACACAAACTTTTGGGCAATCGTCATTTCATCTATACCTTCATTTTTAATTAGAGAACTCTTTACAAGTTTAAATATATTTTCCACTATTGAATTATCCTTTATTTTAACAATATTCATTGTTGGGCACAATCAATTAATTGTGTGTTGTCTTTGATGTTACAAAAATATCATAATCTTTATCAGTCAGTATATGTCGAGCTCACTCGAGTAGTGAAGACAATTCTCAGTGTCTACCGAGCATTCCTGTGTTTTCCTAGTTTAGAAGGCAGTGTCTACTAAGTTCACTCGAACGTCAAAGGAAAAGTTGTAGAAAGTGAGTGTTAACTGAGGTCACTCGAGTAATGAAGGAAAGTTGGATGGAACTAGTGCTAACCAAGGTCACTCGATTGCCAAAGGATCTTTGTAAGTTTGCAGTGTTAACCGAGCTTTTATTGGTTAACAAAGGAAATCATTTCAGAGTTAGTTTCTACCAAGTAGGGTTGGCTAACAAAGGATTTTCTTATTTTTTTGTACTAAGCTTAATTGATTTATCTATTGGTTCCAGCCGACCAAGGTGATGAATATTGATTATTGTAAATTGTGTTTGAGCTAACTTGACAAAATGGAAGATATAAGTATAAGGTCAAGTTGTGATTTCAAAGTGTGAAAAAAAGTGTGCAAGTGAAAATAAAAAGTGAATGTGAAAATTATGGTTATGTGATTGAAGATCTATTGGTGAGCAAAGGAAGTGAATTTGAAGGATAAACAGAATATCCTTGTGGTGCAGCAAAGCCATATTCGATCAAGAAGGATCAAGTATAAGCCAGAACAGAGATCTGAAATTAGCAAATGGGTTGCAGTCAAATCAGGTCATGTCATTGTTACTCTCTAACCATTGTAGCACTAATCTAAATCTCTTAACAAAGTTGGCATAGCAGCTATTTTCAAATCCTCTAACAAGGTGGCAATTCCATTGAATTATTTTCAAGACCTCTAACAAGGCCACTCCTAACAAGGTGATTAAATCCTTTAATAGGGTTACACCTAACAGTGTGTTTTGTAACCTTTAACAAGGTTGGCTCCTAACAGGGCTCACTTTAGAAGAGTGAAAATCAGTAACTAGTTGCTATTGGTGGTTTTTCCCAAATTGGGTTTCCACATTAAATCCTAGTGTCAAATGTGTTCATGCTATTTTCTTTATGTGTTTGCAATTAAATTAAAGTAATGGTAATCATAGATAACATCTAAATGTTTATATGTTAATCATTTACTGAGCTTTAGTAGTATTTAGTTATTTGTTTGCATTTTGTACTGACATCTAAGGGATCTGGGATTTATTTTAGTAGTAACTGACTCACCCCTCCCCTCTTAGTTACTATTATATTTCCAATAGTCAGTAGATTGGGTTGGTGGAAAAAATGTGTATAGTATAGACATGCATGCATACCCAGGAAGTATTGTCTAGGGTTGTCACCTCAGCTAAAGATAATGCAATCAAATTTGACTCTTTAATTTTTTCTTTGATATTTTCCTTTTCAATCCTAACAAGACAACTTTCCCATTCCCATCCATTTTTTACTAACCAGTGACTCCTTAGATAATAATGAACTTCCATAGAGTGTAATAAACCACTCAATGATAGGTAGTTTTTCATGGCATGCCCTTTGCTCAAAATATAGAAGAAAACACTTAACTAAAGAACTTTACCATTTATTCAACTTCCATTGCTTTTCCAAGAAGAGATTCAATTGAGCCTTTTACTTTAGTAGGATTTATCTATATTTTCTCCTTAAATTATGATATTTGTGCATTCTTAACATGTTGACATTCCTCATTGGTTTTCCATCTTGTCACTGAGTTTTCCACTCCATCTATGATTTTCTTCTCATAAACTTTACCCATATGTTTTTCTATGGTGTCAATTTTTAGCTACAACCTCTTTTCTTTTTTATTTACCTTTGTGCATATCGTACATCTACATTCTACTAGAGGCTCACCTTCTTTTGGATTGAATACAAGCTCAATGAATAATACTTTGAGGCCCATTCTATTTCAAAATTCATGATTGATAGATCCCAATTTTGATCTTTTTTGGATTTCGCATTAGTTTTTGCATTGGATTTCCTTTTTCCCTTTCCTGGTCATGCACCATCACCATCTTTAGGATTATCATTAAAGTCTATTATATTATTTTGGCTAATCTTGGTATTGACTTGAAGATCTTGGCTACTCTGGGTATTCACCTAAATATATTCTTCAAGTTCATAATGGTTAGAGATATTAGGTTCACCAACTTCTTCAATATGTGCCAGTGGAATTGGCATTAGTAGTGGTTGGGAATCTTGTAAATGTACTTGTGACATTATAGCTCCTTGATTTTGGCTACTAAAATATGATGACAAGCTTCTATGACTGTGTTTGGTTGGCCTTTCTTGACATCCACCACATGTAGGACTCTTACCCTTGTTCATGTTCAGTAGCTCCCAAGAAATATAAGTTGGCATAAAATTCAAGTTGTTCAAATAGTGACAATTGATTATAGTCTATTACATATATTTATCTAAATAGTATTCATTGGTTATACAACATACACTATAATATATAGATGTCCTAGGTCTCCCTAGTTACTACATGACTCAATGGTACTAGTCACTGGTCCTAGTTGATCATTGACCACTAATAGTCTAACTTGTATCTACTAAATAAGAATGAACTAAAATTATAGATAATAGACAGATAGGGGTCTGAGTCACTCACCTTTTCCTAAATTGTAGTCATCACATTTACCACTCACCCAATAATAATCTTGACAGTTTGAGAAATTGAGACTTCATTATTAATTAGAATTGAGACAACCTATTGATCTATGAATGTATTTATACCACTCTTTTTTGGAAAATTCCATGGGAATATTATAGTGCATACAAAATATTTGGTGAAGTCCATGTAATAAAAATACATCTTCTAGAATTTCCAAGGTGAATATGGTGTGTCCATTATATGGCCATGCATAATATAGTTAACGAAATTGAATTATTGTGTGACATGTGTCTGCATATTTTTGGGGCCAATGTCATCCCTCTACTAAAAATATTTTTAAATCCAAGGGAGAATTGAGGCCATCCAAAAAGTTCCACTTTAGAAACCCTAGGCGAAAGAGTTTAATTTGTTGTGTGCAAAAAACATTTCTGATTGGCTATTTCATTTTGAAAGGAGATCTAATGGCATAAATCTTGTGGCGATGGGCCCAGGGGTGTGACCCAATTTTGTTAAACTTGGGGTGACGCTCCATACCACATGTGTAGAAAAAATTCACCAATATGATGTTGGTTGATGAGCAAAATTTTCCAAATGTGAATATTCGCCACTAAAGTGAATCCTGGTCTTCTAAATTGCATTTAATCCCTAAGCATGAAGGGATTTTTGAGGTTGAAATGATTACTATTATTGATGATAGGAGGGAAGGTATAATTGAGATAACCTAAGCATAAGGAGGAGGAGACATCTCAACTGAATTTGGTCCTTGAGTATGGAGAAGATTATTACAAGGAAGATAACATCATTATTATACTTGGTGAATTAATGAGATAGGTAATTCCTCCTACTCCTATTTCTCAGGCATGTAATCTAACATTGCAAGAGATAAAGGGAAAGCTATCTAGATATTTGAGGATGGAGGTATGCAATGAATTCATGTATGATGATAATTATTTAAAATCCATCATTTTTCAACAATTCCCAAGGTAATTACATGTTCAAGAATTTACTCAATTGCTAGAAGAAAGGAAAGTGCAGAAGTTAGGCTTTCTAGAAGAGGTTATCACAAATGAGGTAAAGGATAAGATAATTCAAAGGTTCCAAACCATCACATCAAAGGAGGGAAGAGAAAATTGTCAAAAATGTAGGTGTGTTGATTCTACAAGGCAATGACCTTGTTGATGTAGTAGCATTTAATTCAATAATAAGTAACATGAAATCATATGGTTTTGAGCTTGAGAAAATAAGCCAATAAATAAAGGGAATATTCTATATCAAGGTCTTTTCTACTCTTTCCATTTGGTTCTTATCTTCTTCACAAGATAATAGGGAAATTGTAAATGACACTGGCATTAGAGGAAATGTAGGGTTGCATAGGGTAGGTGAAACCCACATTGGTGAAATTGTTGGGGGTTTGGTGCAATATACTTATTTGTCTAAAAATAAGGTAGAGAAATATTATGAAAATTTGGCTCAAAGATATAGGCATGTTTATAAGTAATATGAGATCAAAGCTAGATTTTTTGATAATTTGGAAAATAAAGTGAGTTTATTGTGTGTGTGTGTGTGTGTGTGTGTGTGTGTGTGTGTGTGTGTGTGTGTGTGTGTGTGTGTGTGTGTGTGTGTGTGTGTGTGTGAGAGAGAGAGAGAGAGAGAGATGTAGAGCTAAAGGTTGCTAAGAAAATTGATGAAAGTGATATCCCTGGACAACTAAGAATAATACCTCCAATAAAGGATGTTGATACTTCACCTATCCACAAAATAATTAATTATGATACCAATAAAGCATTAGGTGAAGTACAATACAAGTTTTTTGGGTTGGAAAGAAATATTGAGAAGAATAAGGAAAATTTTGAGATGGATAAAGGGACTATTGTTTAGATATCTTTAATGTATTTAAAAGAGAGGGTGAATGCTAGGTTTCTACCAATTTATGAGGGTTATTATCTATTACATCAAGTAATAAGGAAATTGAATAAATATAGCTAGGTTGTGTTGAAAATAATTGATTAACTATGTATTATCTTTGATGTTACACAAAATGTCATATCATTGCCAGTTCGTGTATGTCAAACTCACTCGGGTGATGAATATAGTTTCCTTTGTGTGTCGAGCTCTAGAGTTTTTCAAGTTTAGAAGACAATGTCTACCAAGCTCACTGGATTGTCAAAAGAAAGTTTGCAGAAGTTGAGTGTTAATCAAGCTCACTCGGTTAATGAAGAAAATGTTGGATGGAACTAGTGTTAATTGCGCTTGCTTGGTTACTAAAGGAACTTTTTGAATATGTAGTGTTAATTGAGTTCACTTGGTTAACACAAGAAAATTATTGCTGAGTTAGTTTCTACTGAGCATGGTTGGCTAATGAAGGATTTTCTTGTTTTGACATATTGAGTTCAATTGATTTAGTTGTTGGTTCTAGCCAACTAAGGAGATGAATATTAAGTTGTATTCAAGCTGACTTGAAAATGTGTAAGATATAAATATAGGGTCAAGTTGAGGATTGAATGAGGAGTGGAACATTAAAAAAGATTTGATGATGCTTAGAGGAAGCGAATTAGAAGGATAAGCAGAATATCTTTGTTGAGCTGCAAAGATACATTCGATCAGGAAGGATCAAGTATTCAAGCTAGAATTGAGATCTGTAATTAGTAATTTAGTTGCATCAAAAATCAAGTCATCTCATTGTTACTTTCTAACCATTTTAGCAATGATCTAAATCTCTTAACAAATTTGGCTTAACAGTTATTTATAAATCCTCTAACAAGGTGGCATTTCTAGATTGAAGTGTTTAAAAACCTCTAACAAGGCCACCCCTAGCAGGGTGATTAAGTCATCTAACAGGGTCACACCTAATAGTGTGTTTTGTAACCTTTAATAGGGTTGGCTCCTAACATGGCTCACTTTAAAAGAGTGAAAATCAATAACTAGTTGCAATTGGTGATTTTTTCCAAATTGGGTTTCCACATTAAATCTTGGTGTCACTTGTGTTTATGCTATTTGTTTTATTTTTTTGCAACTAAGTTAAATAAGGCTAATCATAGAAAAAATCTTATGATTTTAATTTGTCGAGTTACTACTATTATTTTAGTGTTTATTGAGTTATGTCATTTGCTAGTGTAAATCAAGTGCATGTGTGTTTGTCTAGTTTCAACAGAATATAGTTTAACCAAAGTTTTGATTTGTATCAAAATCTAATAGATCTTGGAAAAAAATTTATAGTACTTGATTCACCCCTCCTCTCTCAGTTACTCCTCTTATATTTCCAACAATTGGTATCAGAGCTTTTGGTGCTTGCAGAAAAGGTTTTAAGGGCCTAAGCTAAAGATCAGGATGTTTTATAGAAGAGAGATTCCAAAGCTGAACAAAGATAACTTCAAGGCATGTTAGAACTCATGAGGCTACACTTGGCAATCGTTGGAGTTTCAAGGCTAGAGTATATAGATGTCAAATAAAAGGCTCCTACTGGAACTATGACTGTTGAAAAAATTGCAAAGAAAAAAAGTCATAATATCACGATGATTGATATTGCTTCATCTCTCAACTATGTTGAATTTGATGAGGTCAAAGATTGTGGAACTACTTATGAAATGTGGATCAAGCTAAAATTCATCTATGGAGGAGATGACAATGTAAGGAGAGCCAAAGTTGAAATTCTTAGAGGATAGTTTGATCAGATGAAAATGAGAGAGGATGAAAACATTGTAAAATATATATTGAAAGAATCAAATCCAATGAAGAACAATTGAAGATGTAACAGTGGTAAGCAAGGTACTCAGAACCCTTCTTCCTATCTATGCAATTTGAGTGTCTGTTATTCAAGAAATGAGATGTGATCCAAATAACAACATAACTTTGTATGCTCTAGTTGGAAGATTGACAACATTTGAACTAGATAACTATGACAATTATACTCCTAGTTCTAGCAATCTTGAGTCTACATTTGAAGCCAAGGTATCACTCAAGAAGAAAGCTAAAAGATCTAAAAGTAAACAATTTGAAAGTGAAGAGGAAGATAGTTTTGATAGTGATATTGAAGTCATTGAAGAATTGCTTGCAAGAAGGTATCTCAAGGGCAAAAGAAAGTATAAAGGTAAGATTCCTCTAATTTATTTCTCTTGTGAAGAAGTTAGACACATTACTCCAAATAGAGAAGACAAAGATGAAAAGAAGCACAACAAGTACAAAGGCAAGAAGGATTTCAAAAATTCAAGGACTACAAGAATAAAGGTAAGAAATCTTGTTTTATGGCTAAAGATTCAAATAGCAATGAAGATGATGAAATGGTTTATATTGTTGCAGAAGATGAATCTGATGGTGAAGGAGATAAAATGGCACTTATCTCTCATGTTAGAAAAAATGATACATGGATTATTGATAGTGGCTGCTCACATCATATGACTGGTGATAAAATAAAATTTGAACACATGGAACATTATGATGGTGGTAGTGTGAGATTTGGAAACAATGAACCTTGTTGCATAAAGGAAAAAGGTTGTATCTCACTAACCAATGAACTTAGATGTGACAATGCTTATTGGGTTGAAGGACTAAAGCATAATCTACTAAGTGTGGCATAGTTGAATAATAATAGATTCAAGGTATAATTCATGAATGGGAAGGCCAAACTGGTAGATGGAAAAGGAAATCTGGTTGGGTCTAGCAAACAAACAAAAGGTAACCTATTCTACATAGATCTTGGTAAAAGTTCGTGTTTTATTGCTCAAGTAGAAGAAATTTGGTTATGGCATAAAAGGTTGTGCCATGTGAACTTTATATAATCTAATCAAGATAAGAAAATATAGAAGAGTAAGAGGTATTCCTAGCCTGAGGAAGCCTAATATGGGTCTATGCAAAAATTGTCAATTTGGTAAGATGGGAAAGACAAGTTTCAAAAGCAAAGACTATCATTCAAAAGAAGTCTTAGAGCTAGTATATATAGACTTATGTGGACCTATTGGAATAGAGAGCTAAAATGGAGATAAGTATTTTATTCTATTTTTTGATAATTATTCTATAATGATGATTGTAATGTATATAAAAGAAAAATCTAAAGCTTTTCAAAAGTTTAAGTGGTATCTGACAAGAGTAGAGGAAAAAAATTGGAAAGAAGCTAGAATGTTTGAGATCAAATAGAGGTGGTGAATTCATTTCCAATAAGTTCAATGAATTCTACATTTAAAATGGATTTAAGAGACAAGTATCAACCCATAGTACACTTAAGTAGAATGGTATAGTTGAAAGAAGGAATAGATCCATCATGGATTGTGCAAGAACCTTAATGATAGAAAAGAGTGTTGAAATCAGATATTGGAAGGAAGCAATCAGTACTGTAGTGCATACCTTCAAAAAATTATAGTTGAAGAAAGACTCAAATCAAACTCCTTATGAACTATGATATGGCTACAAACCCAATGTAAGTTACTTGAAAGTATTTGCTAGCATATTTTATATCTTGAAGGAATCTAGGAAAGGTAAATTTGATGTCAAAGGTGATGAAGGAATATTCCTAGGATACTCCTACAGAAGTAAAGCATACAAGTGTTTGAATCTAACTACTCATAAGATCATAGAAAGTGCACATGTGAGAACTGATGAATTTTCAAAAAGGAGTGAAGAAGAAAGTGGCAAAGAACTTGAGGATTACAGAAAGTTTGTTTACTATGAACCTGATACATTGCCAAATCTATTTGGAAGTCAGGAGGCCTCACCTCCTAAGTCCCTAAAATCTTCAAAAGCTACCAAGTTGTAACTAGTGCAACTTAAGTCACAGTCTAAAGGACCTGAGTCATATTCAAAAGCTACCAAGCTAATGGCAGATCAAACCGAGTTAGATAGACCTAAATCACAGACAGTGGGACCCAAGATTTTTATAGAAGAACACGAAGAGGTTAGTGGAACATGTTCTAAATCCAAAGTAATTGTGTTAGAAATATATGTTAGAAGGCACCATGCACCTGATTAGATCATTGGAGACAAGTTAGATGGAACAATTACAAGAAACAACTTGAATGGTACATGTTTGCTTGTCGAATCTGAACCTAGAAATATTAAAGATGCTTTGGACAATGAAACTTAGATTGAAGCTATGAATGAATAAATAGAATAGATAGAGAAGAATAAGACATTGAATCTTTTTCCTAGACCCAAGGATAAAAATGTAATGGGCACAAAGTGGGTATTCATAAATAAGCTAAATGAAGATGGAAAAGTTTTGAGAAACAAAGAAAGGTTAGTTTGTAAAGGTTATTCTCAAGAAGAAGGTATTGATTATGGTGAAACTTTTGCTCCTTTTGCAAGATTAGAAGGTGTTAGAACTTTACTAGCATATGCAATGCACAGAGGATTTAAGGTTTATCAAATGGACGTAAAATCTACATTCTTGAATAGAAATCTTGATGAGGAAGTCTACATAGAACAACCTGAAGGTTTTGTAGATCCTAGCAAAAGAGATATGGTTTGCAAATTACACAAAGCATTGTATGGTATCAAGCAAGCTCCAGAACTTGGTATGAAAGACTTCATAACTATTCAATAAAGATTGGTTTTCAAAGAACAAATGATAACAATAGTCTATATATCAACGAAGGATCGGACAAGAAGATTGTGTTGGAAAAAATCTTTGTGGATGACACTTTATTTACAAGAAATGATGACTTATGCAAGGCATTTTCAATAGGGGTGAGTAAAGAATTTAAGAACTGAGATGAGTAAACCTACGATGAAAGTGACCATCATAGGTTTAACATCCTTGTCAGATGCTATGATGAGGGTTTTTCAGACTTCTAAACTATAGGATGTCACAATTCTGATAACTATATTTTTTAAATATATTCCAATTTTTTGTTGTTTTTCAAGTTTTAATTTCCTATACTTGTGAAATAATGAAAACTTTTTGGTTTTACAAGTTGTAATTTCCTAGACTTGTGAAACAAGGAAATATTTCTTGTTTTGAAAGTGGCTTAGTGGATTAGTGGCTTCATTGTAGATCTTGAAACTTTCTTCATTCAATTAGAATCTCATTTGATACATTTTTTCCATTGCATTTCAACTTATTAGAGGCTTTCATCAATGTTACAATAAAAAAATTCACAATTCATTAACCTTCAATGTCTAATCGACCATAAAAAAGTACATATCTTAATCCTTGATGAAGGAGAACCTCATGGACTAGACAAAGGCATTAAGGAATCAAGCCTCAAAGATAGAGTTGAAGGATTTTTAAAGGTTTATTATGATGTACTAAGGCCAATTATGGCATTTCAATGTGATAGAATGAATGTAATTGTCAAATTTCCTATTGGTCCTCATAAGGATCATAAGACCAAATCATGTAAAATGGAAAAGATGATTCCAAATGGGCTCAAATAAAATTGTATATTTATTAATGATGCAATAATGTCCTATAAGGATCAAAACCAAGTCTAGGAGTTCATTAATCAACATTTTAAAACTTAATTTTTTAAATACCAATTGTTAGTTGGTTTTGGGTGAGCAATGATATTTTGAGGAGTTAGAAAGGGTATACATGTTTAAATAAAGGCACTAACTAGTTCAAATAAATGTAATCCATGCCAAAGAGGGAGGAGGAAGTCTATGCGAGAATTTTTGGAGGAATATTCGATAAAAAATTTAGTTTTCCATGGTGGCTTTATATTTGTTTTCAAACATTTCATGATTTCAATTTTATTTTTTCTATTTTAACATCCATTGCATTGATTTGGATCACTTATACATGTATAAGCTATATTAAAGAAATTAGAAGCCTCCATTTGTCTATAATAAATCTCTTAGTCTAATTTTATTGTACATAACGCAAGGAAACTTAGAGTGTTTAATGCATCTTGATATAGAAGACCCATTCTACTTTCTATCAAAGGCTATATAACTTGTATAATGCATCCCTTATAATGTATTTTGTCATCTACTAACCTAATTTGATGCAAGGATGATGAATATTTAGGATGGTCACCATAAAATTTCATTGATTGCTTGAAAGGAAGCATGAAAATGGTAGAAAATCTATATTAGTAGAAAAATTATTCCAAAATGAAGGTGTTTTTTTTGCATATTATGTTTGGCCATGTCTACATAAAGGTGTAACAACTCTTGGTTGAATCCATAAATGAGTTTTTGCAAGATTTTTGAAAGCCCTAGGTTTTGGGGTTAAATAGTGAGGGTTTGTTGATTAAGGAACTTAGGATTTTTGGTTGGGTCTAAAAGTTTCAAACTCCTTGGATTGAAACTAGAAAATATTATCGTACCAATTTGGGAGGTTTGATTCATGGTTTGAATCATAATTGCTTGGAAAAGGTCTAAAAATGAGAAGTTTGGTCAATATCATAAAAGGGTTCAAAAGTAAGTGCACTTGAGTTTGAGATATGCTGTTATATTCCCAAGAGGGTATCTAGAACTATTGTTTTTTTGTCTAATTTTTTGGAGTATTTTGGAGAAAAGGGGGGAAATGGAGTTAGGAGACCTAGTTTGTGAATAGGCCTAGTCGAGGGCTAAAAGGGTTTTCATTCAAGATCGAGGCTTCGAAGTTTAAAACATGTTGAGTCACCTTTTTTGGGGTCTAAAAAGGTGTTCTAATACATGGAGATCCATGGTTAAGGAAAAAGGCCAAGATTTCAAGTGTTTGAAGGCATTTATGTTCACTAGAAGCACATAAGAACTTGAATCATTCCTTGCCTTTTTGGAAGGATAATAGTGGGAATTTGGTTAGGGTATCTTGGCTCTATATCATAGTGGTCTCAGAACCACTATTAGATTCTAGTGGGAAGAAAGGATAGAAATTATAAGTGGTGTGGCTGTGGTACAGACAAAATGCCACCATAGAAACAAATTGCTAGGGAAATGAGGGAATAGAGAGAGAGAGGGAGGGGAGGAGCACTCAAGGATAAAGAGGAATGTTAGATGAATTAAAAAAATGGAAAACTTGAAGGTTTGGAAAGGAACATAAGAAGAGAATAACATAGTGTGCATAGGGATGATGAAGAAGAAGTAAATATAAGGGAAGACAATGAGAAACTTGTTGAAGATGAGATAGATCCTAAGGAGATGAGATTGGTGAGGTTACTAAAAGTAGTACAAGGTGGGGGAAGTAAAGGTCATATTGATCTACATGTTCATCAAGGGAGAATGGATAGTGAATAAGTTTTGGGTTGGTGAGATGCACTACACAATTTCTTTGATTTTGAGGACATGGATGAAGAAAATAAGGTAAAATTTGCAAAGACTAAGTTGAGAGGCATGGCTTTTGACATGGTGGTCTTGTATACAAAATGAGAGAGAGTGGCTAGAGGTTTGGATAAGATCACCACTTGTTGAAGCATGAGGGCTATGATAAGGGATTTTTTTTTCATTATATTATTCCATACATGTAAAGAGGATGATACAAGACCTGAAGAAAAAGGGTATGGATTTGATGGCATATATTGAGCAATTCTACAATATTTGTATTAAACAAGGAATAGAAGTGTTGGAAATGTAAGAGAGTAACTGAGAGGGGAGGGGTGAATCAGTTACCACAAAAAAAAATTCTTATCCCTTAGATGTCGATACAAACTTCAACTAATCATGTAATACTGGATAGCTCAGTTAACACTAGAATATTAATAATGCTCAGTAAACAAAGCAATCTTAAGATTATTAATTTTTTTAAACCTTTAATAACTTAGTTGCAAAAATATAAAGCATACAAAAATAATCATGAACATAGATCACATCAAGATTTAACGTAACCAAATTTTGGAAAAACCACCTTGCAACTAGTCACAATAGTTTTCACTCTTCTGAAGTGAGCCCTCTTAGGAGTGGCCTCGATAGAGGTCTTCAAACACTTATCTTGAAATATCACCTTGTTGGAGGATTTACAAAGTGAATGTTAAGTCAACACTATTAAGATATTTCTTTATTGCTACAATGGTTAGAAAGCAATGGTGATTTGACCTAATTTATAAAGCAATTATGTTTGCAGATTCAGATCTCTATTCTAGCTTGACCTTTGAATCCTTCCTGGTTAGATGTTTCTTTGCAGCTCATCTTTCACACTTTCCCACTCTTCCTTTTTGCCTTTGCTCACATGTCCATCTTTTTCATGTTCCACTTCTCACATTTTGTCCTCTCAACTTAACCTTTCTTATATATCATAAGCTAGGAAAATTTAGCTTTAATACCCTTTCAAAACATCAATAAACATCAAAATAGTTAACCTCAATTAATAAAACATTTGACATTTATAATATGTTGCCACTCAGTCAACACTACAATTGAACACTTAGTTGACATTATGACTTCATCATTGCCTGACCACTCAATCAATACTAAACTCCTTTGGTGCCCAACCACTCGCTCAATACTACAAGCAAGAATCCTTTCATTATCCAAATACTCATTTAATACTAGAAAGTATTCATTACCCAACTGTTTGGTTAATACTGAGATATACAAGATTAATGTTCCAAACTCTAAATTGCTCAGTTAATACTAACACTTGTGTAAATATCAATGACAATATACAATTGAAGAATTGTTTCCAACAAGAAGATGAGGATGAAAAAGTAGCTAGGTATCTCAATGGGTTGAGATATAAAATTCAATATGAAATAGGATTTAAAATGCCAAGAATCTTAGGAGAATGATTTCAGTTAGCTATAAGGGAAGAAGAAAGGGTAGAGAGGAAGAAATAAAGGCAAGAAGGTACTAGTAGAGGATGAGAAACTAGAGATAGAGGAGGTAGGTCCACACATGAGTCACAAAATTATAAGATAGAGACAAGGGCAGGAATTTCACATATGATCCAAGAGTGAGTTACACAGGTGGAGGAAGTTTTGGAACATGGAGAGGATCCTTTATGGGTAAGTATTTTAATTATGGTGAATTGGGTCACCCATCTTTCAAGTGTCCTGATTTGGACCAAAAAAATAATACTAATGAGAGGAGAATAAATTCAGTTCATAAAGAAGTAAAGAATGAAGAGACAAATCAAGTTATTGAGTATGAAATTGAATCAAGGGAAGAATTAATGTTTAGAAAAGGACCATTGAAGCAACATATAAAACCAGAGGTAACCATTTTTAGAACTCATTATAGGAGCCAAGGTAAACTATTAAAGTTAATTATTGATCTAAGATCTTGTGATAACTTAGTTTCTTATGAAATGAAGAACAAACTAAATTTGTACAAGTTTTCATATCCTATTCCTTCATGCAACTTGAATTGATCAAGATCAACATATTATGATTAGGGAGAAATATTTTGTTGAGTTTTCCATAGAAGAATATAATGATAAGATCTATTAGAAATGGTGAATACTAAGAGGGGGGTTAAATCAATATTCCAACACTTTTATACCCAACTATGTATTTCAATTATTAACCAAATACTTGCATAAATAAATAAACTAAAAAGGTAAAGCGCATATTAAATAAAAACGCATAACACCATATTTTGTTAACTAGGGAAAACCTTGATGGGGATGGTACCCACAAAATGATGCACTAATCAAAGATATATTGTAAAGAGTTATGACCCTTTCAAGAGTATATTACATATATTTTAGTACATTTGTACTTTTTAGAGGACTTGACCTTTTCATAGGTGTCAACCCTACTAGGAGTTGTATTATAAAAGGAGCTCACTACTCATACAATGAAATATAATCTACATAAGAGATGTAGATGTTGTACTAAAACTAACAATACTAATATCTTCAATATTTTTTTAGTCCTTGTCCATTCCTCATATATGATCATGCCCATATAATCTTCAATCTCTTCTTGTTAGAAATGCTTTCGAATAATTGAGAGGGAGGGAGGGGGGGGGTGAGTTTGAATCATTTATTTAAAGTCCAAATGTCCTACTCAAACTTTTCACTAAGTATAGTGATCCCATTCAACTATTCATCCAAGCTTTAACTCTTCTAACCAGCAAGTTACTGTAAATCAACATGCAAGCATAACACAAAAAATGATCAACACATAACACAATGATTTACGTGGAAACCCAATTTGGGAAAAACCACCAGTAACATGCTACTCAATTCCCACTCTTCTGAAGTGATTCCCTATGAAAAGCCTACCCTATTAAAGGCTTACAACAAACTATTAAATGTGACCTTGTTAGAGGATTTAACCACCCTGTTAGAAGTGGGCTTGGTTAAAGGACTTTAGAAACTTCACTTGGAATGCCACCCTATTAAAGAATTTACAAATGATTGTTAGTCCAACCTAAGTCCATAGGATTTTCTAGATGTAATACAATTGCTAGAGAGTATTAGAAAATCTTGACCTAACTACAACATACAACTTATCTTGCAGATCTCAAATCACTTCTCAGCTCATACCCTTTCCTTTCCTTCAATCTCTGCAACTCTGATAGCTTGCCCTCCTTTCAAGCTTAGTCTCCTTGAGTCTCCATGCTCAATGTACCAGTGCAATCATCTCTTCATGACTACTTATAGAAGTAGAGCCTTTATGCTCTTCCTTCTCCTAAATGTCTTCTCCTTGACACCTTCCAACCACTTCACATATTTGACTCTTCTATAGCAACAATATCAGCAACTCTTTGCTTCTTGGTCTATGACTCCTTAAATTGAAGTCTTGGAGTTCTTTCCCGCTCAATTCTTCCATTCTTTAATTTCAATTTGTATGGATTAGGTAGGATTCATTGCATCTAACCCATATTTTGTTTCCTCTAGAAACTTCTTGAATAATCTTTTAGAATTTACCCAAAAATGGTTTACATAGATTTCTATGCCACCAGCTCATCATCCTTATCTTCCAACTCATTCACAGAATTCAAGGTAACCACTTTTTCAGCTCAGATATGATGAATCTTCGTCATTTGAAATAATGCAGTAGCTCGTCACTATTGAAATACTAGTGCTCGGCACATATTGTGTTACTTGGCATCAACTATTTTTTTCCTGATGCTCAGCACTTGAAGATCACTCGGCACCAACTAAGAATTTTTGATGCTCGGCACCTGATCTTCACTCGGCACCTAAAGATCACTCGGCACACACTAGAATTTTCTGTTACTCGACTCCAACTAAGAATTTTCTTGACTTCAACTAACTTGCTTGGCACCCACTAAAGATCTTAGTTTAAACTTTGCAGTCAACCTTGTTACAACTTCTTCCTCTAATGTTTCTAAGTGTGACCAACCTCTGTATCTTTGAGTATGATATCAATACATCATTTAATTATTGTCTTAACTAATCCTTGCACTTCATTAAAACATCATAACTCAACCTTTCCCTTAGGTGCTCTTATTACATCTTATTGATCAAATCCTCTTCATCAATCAACTAAGTGATAGTACTTGGATCTTATAAGCAAATGTCATTCCTACAAGTAGCAAGTTTGACATCAATGACAAAACAATGATTGAGAAAATTCTTTTACAACAATTTTCTTTCTTTGCGACAATCTCCCTCTTTGATCTTCAACAATGAGCTTTTCAATCAAATTTCTAACAATCTTCCTCTTTGGCATTGATGGAAAACCAAACTGATCAACCATCAGACTAAACTATTCAACCACAAGTTAACTAGGTTAGAACAGTAAATCAAATGCCAAAAAGTAAACTATAACTTCACATCTCCTTCTACTATTCTAATTGCTTCATTTCTGCTTCTCCCTCTTTGTTGTTGTATCCTTATTCTTTGTCTTTCTCCTCTGTATTGCTCAACTCATCTTCTGTTGTTCTGATCAATATCTCCCTCTATGTTCATTCATTCAATATCTCACAACTTCTCTTGTTTATTAGTTTTCTACTATTTCCCCCTCTTTGACAACAATGCCAAAGACATATTAGCATCATAATATGCAAGTTTTTCTTTTGCAGGTTCATTCAATTTCTCCCTCTGTCACCTTGCTTGTGACTGATTTGAGACTTCAACACTTCTACTACTTTAGGCATGAATCCCAAAGTAAACATCCTCAGCATCAATGTGTAAAATCTTCAATAATTAGCTCATTTGATGCAGGGCAGTCTTGTCTTTTGTTTCAAGTAGCCTTGGCTAGGGGTATCACCCCTAGCTTACCTCTACAATACTCAAAAGCATCTTTAGGTAGTGCTTTTGTGAAGATGTCAGCAATCTATTCCTTTGAGCTAACATATTCCATCTTCACTTGTTTGTCTTCCACCAACTCTCTTACATAGTGATACTTGATTGCAGTGTGCTTGGTTTTAGCATGCATTATAGGGTTCTTTGATATGTTGATAGCACTTGTATTATCACAATAAAGTATCATAGGCTCAATTACCTCTTCCTTCATACCTTGTAGTAAATGTTTGATCCATACAATATTGGTGCAATTTATAGTAGCTACCACATATTCAGCTTCAGCAATGGACTGTGAGGTGCAGCTTTTCTTTTTGCTAGTCCATGTAATCAACCTTTTTCCCAAGAAAAGTGCTCATCCACTGGTGCTTTTTCTATCATCAATGTTACCTCCCCAATCTACATTAGTGTAAGCTTTTAGTTCAAATTTCTTACTTGTCTTGTAGTACAAACCAAAGTCATCAATTCCTTTTAGGTACCTTAGTATTCTCTTTACTGCCATTAAGTGATTTTCTCTTAGATTTGTAGAAAATCTTGCCACTATTCCAACAACTAATGTAATGGCTGGTCTACTATGTACAACATATTGTAGCTTTCCAATCATTGATCTATACAATGTCTGATTGATTTCAGTAGACTCGTCATTCTTAGATAACTTATGGCCTATTGCCATTGGTGTGCTGACTGGTTTTGAATCTTCTAACCCAAATGTCTTGAGTATCTCCTTGATATATTTGGATTGGATCGCAAATATGCCATGTTTCAAGTGATGTACTTGTAATCCAACAAAGAATTTGATTTCTCCAAACATTGACATCTCGAATTCATGCTTCATTTGATCAACGAAATCTTTGCAAAGAACATGTTTTACTCCAAATATTATATCATCGACAAAGATTTCTAATAGCAGAATATCTTTACCTTTTTCAGCTTTGATGTACAAGTTGTTTTTGTCATCTATTCTCTCAAATCTTATCTTTACAAGATATTTGTGCAACCTCTCATACCATGCTCTTGGTGCTTGCTTCAATCCATAAAGTGCTTTGTGCAATTTGCAGACTATGTCCTTGTTCTTCTTATCAGCAAATCCCTCTAGTTGTTCTATGTAGACTTCCTCTTCCAATATACCATTCAAAAAAGTAGACTTCACATCCATTTGGTAGACTTTGAAACCTTTATATGCAGCATATGCAAGTAATGTTCTTACTCCTTCCATTCTTGCAACAAGGGCAAATGTTTCTCCATAATCCAGTCCTTCTTCTTGTGCATAGCCTTTGCAAACTAGTCTGGCTTTGTTTCTTGTTATCTCGCCATTCTCATCAAGTTTGTTTCTAAACACCCATTTGGTAACAGTCACATTCTTATCAACTGGTCTTGGAACTAGAGACCATGTTTTGTTCTTCTTAATCTGATCTATCTCCTCTTCCATGGCTTTATACCAGTCATCATCTTGTAGTGCTTCTATCACTATTTTAGGTTCCACCTTGCTCAGCAGACATGATCCATTCCTCAGTCTATTCCTTGTCATTGGTCTAGCATCCTTGTCACCAATGATTTGATCTGCAGTGTGATGTCTTCTCACATTCTTCGCTAATCTGGGTATTTTCCTTCTCTCCATGTTTAATATTTCAGCTTCAAAGTCATTTTGTTCTTCTTCATATGGTATTTCATCATGTCTCTCATGTATACTATTTTTAGAATCAAAATTTTCATTTTCTACATTTTGCAGCTCGGCTTCTGAATGTAGCTCGGCATTCACAAGCTAAGATTCGATAGATATTAAAAAAATTTGTTGATTCCCAACTTGATTTGCAATATTGTCCTCAACAGTCATTCCTTCATAGAAGTATACCAAGGATCTATAATCCTTTGATTGCTTGGTTTCATCAATTTGAACTTTTGCATGCTCATCAAAATTTACATTTGCACTCTCCACAATCTTGTTACTGTTGGTATTCAAACATTTATATGCTTTGCTTCTAGTGGAGTATCCAAGGAATATGCCTTCATCACTTTTTGCATCAAACTTGCCATTTCTAGTATCTTTAAGAATATAGCATTTACAACCAAATACTTTGAAATGTTTAACATTAGGTGAGTGACCATACCATAGTTCAAAAGGTGTTGCATTTGTACCTTTCTTGACTTGAACTCTATTCAATGTGTAAACTGCAGTGCTTATAGCTTCTCTCTAGTACTTTAGTGTAATATTTTTCTCCATCATTAAGGTTCTAGCATAGTCAATCACTGACCTATTCCTTCTTTCAGCAATACCATTCTGTGGTGGAGTTCTTGGTGCTGATATTTGCCTTTTGATACCTTTGTCATTGCAAAATATTTTAAATTCTTTTATGTGAACTCACCTCCTCTATCTAACCTTAGGAACTTCAAATTCTTTCCTATTTCCTTCTCAACTCTAGCCAAATACCACTTAAACATTTGGAATGCATCATATTTTTTCTTTAAAAACATACCATTCATCATCCTAGAATAATCATCTACAAATAGAATTGTGTATCTATCTCCTAGGTAGCTTTGCAC
Organism: Cupressus sempervirens; assembly: GCA_028749045.1. NCBI lineage: Eukaryota > Viridiplantae > Streptophyta > Pinopsida > Cupressales > Cupressaceae > Cupressus > Cupressus sempervirens. Next base: position 785,268,935 of record CM053793.1, read on the forward strand.
TTCTATTGGACCACATAAGTTTGTATGGACTAACTCTAGTACTTCTTTGGAAGTGTATGTTTTTCTTTTGAAACTAGACTTAATCATCTTCCCTAGTTGACATTGTTTGCACATTGTGTTTTCAGGTTTCTTCAATTTGGGCAACCCTCTGACTTTTTTCTTCTTGCTAATGCTGATCAGATTATCAAAATTAACATGATACAATCTTTTATGCCACAACCACACATCATCAAGTCTAACAACAAGAAATGTTGCATCTTCCATATCTAGGTAAAACAGATTACTCCTAGTTTGTTCATGTTTTCTTACAAGTTTTCCTTAAATGTCATAGATCTTAGCAATTTTGTTTCCAAATTCAACTTTGCAACCTACATTGCCTAACTGTGATACACTCAACAAGTTGTAGTTCAATTCTTCAACATAGTATGCATTATCACATGAAATTTTCTCTGTGAGTTTAATAGAGTCTTTTCCTTTGATTTGACATGGTGCATCATTATCAAATCTAACACAATTTCCATCATACTGAGTAAAGGTAATGAACTTACTTTTATCTCTTGTCATGTGATGTGAGCATCCATCATCTATGATCCACTTGTCATTCTTGTTCACACAAGTAACCAATGTTGTTGCTTCATTTTCATCTTTATCTAATTCATCCTTCATGGCCACATAGACTACTTCATCATCATTCTCATCAGAATCTTCTTCAAAAATGTAGCATCTTTTTCCTTTCTCCTTTTAGTCTTTGCTATCATCTTCCTTCTTGTTCTTGTACTTGTTTCCTTCTTTGTAGTTCTTCTTCTATGTACATCTGGCAGCAATATGTCCTACTTCATTGCTATTGAAACATATGATAGGGAGCTTACCTTTGCCTCTATGGAATCTTCTAGCCAGTAGTGCTTCTAACTCTCTACATTTTCCTCATCTGCGTTGCTATCACTAGATGCATGTTTTCCTTTTCTTCTCTTCTTGCTTGATGTCTCCTCCTTAGTGTCTTTTATTGTCATCTTTGCCTTCAAGGTAGATTCAAGGTTCTCAAGTCTGTAATTATCAAAATTATACAGTTCAAATGCAATAAGTCTTCCCACTATTCCTTCAAAGGTTAGTGTGTTCCCTTATACACACCTCAGCTCTTGGATGGCTGAAATTCTAATAGCATAGATAGGGAGCAGAGTTCTTAAGTATTTGTTGATGACAATTTCTTCTTCCAATTGACCACCTAGACTTCTTATTGCAATTACCACTTCTTTCATTCTTCTAGCATACTGAGTAACATTTTCACCTTCCTCCATTTTCATGTCATCAAACTTTCCTCTTAAGCTTTCTCTATTTGCTCTCTAGACATTCTGATCTCCTCCATAGATATCTAATAGGGCTTTCCACATCTTGAATGTAGCATCACAATCTTTGATGTCATGATATTCTACATAATTAAGTGCAGAGGCAATCTCCAACATTGCTTGATTGTGCACCTTTTTGTTCAAATCATCTACAGTGAAAGGTCCTGCTAGATTTCATTCTATTCCAATTAAGGTTTGTGCATAGTCACCTATTGATCCAAGGTGCAATTTCATCAGACTCTACCATGTAGCAAAGTTGTCTTTGTTGAGCTTGGGAACTTCTCTCTTGGACATCTTGATCTTCCTACTTCTAGTACCTTGAAACTAAATCAGTAGATGGCTCTGATACCAATTGTTAGAAATGCTTTAGAATAACTGAGAGCGAGGGGGTGAATTAGTTATTCAAAGTCCAAATGTCCTACTCAAACTTTTCACTAAGTATAGTAATCCCATTCAACTATTCATCCAAGATTTAACTCTTCTAACCAGCAAGTTATTGTAAATCAACATGCAAGCATAACATGAAAAAAGATCAACACATAACACAATGATTTATGTGGAAACCCAATTTGGGAAAAAACTCCAGTAACATGCTACTCAATTCCCACTAATCTGAAGTGATGCCCTGTGAAAGGCCTGCCCTGTTAAAGGCTAACAACACATTGTTAAATGTGACCTTGTTAGAGGATTTAACCACCCTATTAGAAGTGAGCCTAGTTAAATGACTTTAGAACATTCACTTGGAATACCACCCTATTAAAGGATTTACAAATGATTGTTAGTCCAACCTAAGTCCATAGGATTTTCTAGATGTAATACAATTGCTAGAGTGTATTAGAAAATCTTGACCTAACTACAACATACAACTTATCTTGCAGATCTCAAATCACTTCTCAGCTCATACCCTTATCTGGCCTTCAATCTCTGCAACTCTAATAGCTTGCCCTCTTTTCAAGCTTAGTCTACTTGAGTCTCAATGCTCAATGTACTAGTGCAATCATCTCTTCATTACTACTTATAGAAGTAGAGCCTCTGTGCTCTTCCTTCTCCTAGATGTCTTCTCCTTGACACCCTTCCAACCACTCCACAAATTTGGCTCTTCTACAGCAATAGTATCAGCAACTCTTTGCTTCTTGGTCTATGACTCCTTGAATAAAACTCTTGGAGTTCTTTTCCCACTTGATTCTTGCATTCTTTAATTTCAATTTGTATGGATTAGGTAGGATTCATTGCATCTAACCCATATTTTGTTTCCTCTAGAAACATCTTGAATAATCCTTTAGAATTCACCCAAAATTGGTTTACATAAATTTTTGTGTCACCAGCTCATCATCTTTATCTTCCAACTCATTCATAAAATTCAAGGTAACCACTTTGTCGACTCAAATTTGGCAAATCTTCGTCATTTGAAATAATGTAGCAGCTCGGCACTATTGAAATACTGGTGCTCAACACATACTGTGTTACTTAGCATCAACTATGTTTTTCCTAATGCTTGGCACCTAATCTTCACTTGGCACCTAAAGATCACTCGACACACACTATAATTTCCTATTACTTGGCTCCGACTAAGAATTTTCTCAGGTTCAACTAACTTGCTTGGCACCCACTAAAGATCTTAGTTTAAGCTTTACAGTCAACCTTGTTACAACTTCTTCCTCCAATGTTTCTAAGTGTGACCAACCTCTGTATCTTTGAGTATGCTATCAATACATCATTTAATTATTGTCTTAACTGATCCTTGCACTTCATTACAACATCATAACTCAACCTTACCCTCAGGTGCTCTTGTTACATCTTGTATATCAAATCCTCTTCATCAATCAACTAAGTGGTAGTACTTGGATCTTATAAGCAAATGTCATTCCTACAAGTAGCAGGTTTGACATCAATGACAAAACAATGATTTAAAATATTCTTTTACAACAATTTTCTTTCTTTGCAACAATCTCCCTCTTTGATCTTCAACAATGAGCTTTTCAATCAGATTTCCAACACTTCTAACCATCCAAACATACATATACCAACATAAATAAAGTTTCCATAATATAATCATAGCATAGTAGAATCATATGTGTCTTTGCATAACCAAAATGTCTTCTTATATATCCTTTTTATTTGACTTTGTCCAATCAACCTAAATAGAAAAAAAATTACACATCTCAAAAACTTTTATCTCAATTTTCTAAGTGAGGTTAAACATCTAGGATATCATCCTTACAAGACTAATTTTTTGAAATGTCAATATAATTCAATTCATTAGCCCAATTATCCATTCTTTTCCATGTTATCTCACTTTACAATATTAAAAAAAACTCATGCTTTTCATCCAAAACTTTCTCAAATTGGCATACTAACAATAAAAAACATAGATATATCATGTGTACTCATTTATTTACCATATAATTAAATTGTGGTCATACATATGCTTCTAGTAAAGCTCACTGGCTAAAGATGTTTGGCTATTGACAATTTTTCCCATGATACTTAGACAATTTTTTCATCAAGGTAAACCATAAATTTATATATTCATCATGCAAAACTATATGATAACAGTATTTCCATAAATAAAAACATCTATGCATCCACATTATCCAAAATTCCAGCAATTGAAGTTATGCAAAATTGCTCTACTAGGGTTTTGCATGTTGTACGATGTTTTTTTTTCTGAATGCACTTATGGTTGTATCACATTGCATTTATTGTGGGATTATTATGGTTTTTTATCATGGCTCTGACCAGCTTTAGCCTAGTAATTTATGCTAGTGCTAGAGTTGTTGTGGTGGATTCTTATGGCACCTCCTCTGAACAAGTGGCCAAGAAAACTTGTCCCAAAGGTATTTCATGAGGTAAGCCTTCCTCCCCCGACATTGTTCTCAACATTGAAGAGTTTGAGAATGCATGCAAATGGATATAGCACCATACATTGATTGGGTATTTTGTGGGTCACACTCATCCTTAAATCATGCTCAGAGAGTGGATTTTCAAGAGATGAACTCCTTACAGAGTCTAGCTTGACAGTATTTAGAGCCTCACAAAGCACTTCTTCTTGTTCTACTTTGCGAAAACTTTCCAGAGCGACACAATTTTTTACCACAATCATGGTTATTTAGGTCCTCATTACTAGTTTTCAAGTAGTGGTCTCATGATTCCTTAGTGTCAGACAACAAAAAGTTGAAAGTCCCTATCTGGGTTGAGTATTCAAGTCTTCCAGACCCCTTTGGAAGTTTATCCATGTTATTGTGCAAACCCTTCGTCAAGTGGTCTGTGTTGAGCCAAAGAATTTTTTCAATGCTCATCCCTAGAGGAGGGTTCACATTGAGGTTGACCTCTCCCATGACCTTAAGGATTTTGTGGAATTTTAGGTTGGTACACACACCTTCTCTCAGAAGGTGATCTACCTCAACATAATGAACACCTACTACATGTGTCAATCGGTTGATCATAAGATCAAGGAATACCCTCTGGCAGTGCCTCATAAGCTAGCTCTTGTAAAATAATTGCAAGCCAAGTCTGCCAATAACACCAAAAAAGATGAGTGGACAACCATGACATGCAATGGTAAGACATCCTTTCCACCCAAACAATATGGGTCCTTTTCTTCTCAGCCTTAGCTAAAGATTGTTCCTATTTCTCCCCTAGTGGTAACTATTTCTTTGGTGGTTCAACTAGTTTCAACCCTAACCCAAGGGACAGATGTGTTTGTTCACACTTCTCACCCACTTGGGTCTGCACTCCTCAAGTGGCCTCCATAGTTGTTCCCCATGGAACATAGCCCTTATGATACTCCTAGAGCCTTGGTGGATGTGGAGTGGACTCAGATGGAAAGTAGAGACTCATTTCTATAGGTGATGTCTCCCCAGCAATTGGTACCAACTCTTTCTTGCACAATAGTTTCTCCTCTCTTGGGGAGGAGGATAACATGCAAGAGTTATTTCCATGAATTTCCTCTCATGAAATGTTGGAGGTCTAACTGACCTCTCTTACAAATAATATGTGAGAGATACTAGATGCAGGATTGGTATCTTGGACATCCATTATCTCCAGGAGGTCAAGATTTATGATTTCATGTTAAATGTTGCATATCATGTTATTTGGCCTAACAACATTGTTTTTTCTTCTTAGCATGAAGCTGGTAGAGGTGTTGTTATTTCTCTACTCTCACCTCATTTAATTTCTTCTATTATTAATCATGGTTCTGACCCCATGCATAGGATTGTGTGGATCTTGTTGTCCTTCCAAAATCATTCTTTTGGGATTGTTAATGTTTATACTCCCAATGACACTATTTAATGATCTCAACTTTGCTATTCAATCACAGATTATCTGCCACCTGCTACTTGGGTCATCTGTGGGAATTTTAATATGGTTGAGCTAGCTATAGACAAAAAAGACCTTCTACCTTTTCATTGGATAGTTGGTCAATGGCAGGCTTGGTACTGCATGTGCAATAAATTGGGTCTTTTTTATCCCAATATGCATCATCACTAGCTAGGTGGGCTTTGGAACACGTGGTATAATTTTAGAGTTGGGTCTAACATGATTTTTAAAAGCCTTGATCTTGTGATGATCTATGTGCAATCTTTTTTTCTCCTTTTCTAAAGAAAGGGCTTTACATGTCATTCCCCTATCTAATGTGACATTTTCAAACCACTTCCCCATTCTCTTTACTCTCACTTGGAAAATAGCTTAGTGTTGGCCTTCTAAGATGCAATTTTTTCTCAACACATCATTGTTGCATCATGAGCCCACTATGGCTCACATACTGCATGTTTGGAATTTAGAACCTTGGCCCCACATATAAGTTGGATAGATACAATGTTGGAATTATGCCATCACTCATACAAATAGATTTATTTGGATCTACGGTAGGCAATTTGCTATGTACCATAGGTGTTCGTTTGAAGCCTTTTGTCATAGAGGTTTGCACCCTTGTCCAAAGTCTTACCTCAGGACAACCTTGTGAAACATGGAAACAACCTCCAAGCTGTGGGACGTGAACTGTGAGGTTGAATCTCCGAAGAAGGCCAACTTCCTCTTACTATCAAGGTGCACCTAACTACTCTTGGAGAGGAAAAGGGAGAAGGAGAGCATAAAAAGAAAACCTACCTATTCTAGTCTAAGGGGGTGATGCACCAAAATAGAGTGTTCAAACCAATCTCTGCCCATACATGCACTATTGAAGCATCATGACACCAAAAGACATACACATTCAGACTTGCTTTAATCTAACAACCACATGTAGATCAAAAACCTAGATTAATGACACAAGGAAAGAGAAGATTCACTTATATATCATTCATAGGCCAAAAAAGATACAGTCATGCAGATTGCAGATATCCACAAAAAACCAATGAGAGGCAAGTAGTTCTTGCACTTTACATCAATGGCTAAAGGAGATAAGGCTGAATGCCATACAGTTTAGAGGAAAAGGGAATTTACACTGAAGATTTGAAGAGCAATATCAAAGAAATCAGAGAGGGTTCTACCCGAACAAAATCTAAAAAATTTTCCTTTATAGTTCAGGCATAACTAGGATGTCCTCTAACTATAATTACTTTGCAACCGTTGCATTGAACTCCTACAAAGAGAAATCATGGGGATCTAGAAGAAAATTTGATTTGAGTACAGATCCAGATGCAATGATATCTTATCCTTGTTGGAATAGGGCCCTGAGAAGATAGAAACAGTGCCATTAAATTGTCTAACCAAGTAGATGGATCGGATCAAAAATGGTGGAGTGTTGTCCCGCGTCCAAAATTCATTCGAAAGTGGATGGAAATCATTGTAGGGATCAGATCGTGCAAAAAACCTCGATTTCCCCTATTTTTGACTTGTGAATCAGCAAGGATCAGTAGGTCAACTAAACTCTACAAGAAAAATAGGCCACATGGACCAATCACCTCATTTCATTTTTCCACCCTGCAAAGTCTTCCCGAGTTTGACCATGTCTTCTTTACTAACTGCGCCACCTCCTAACTGTGACTACCTCAGGAAATCGCAATCGCCAGCCTTAACCGCGTTGCCTTCACTATCGATACCCTGGCCGAGCTTGCAAAGACATGTGTCACTTAGGCACTTCCCCACAAAGTTTAACTTCCTTACACCTTCATATTGCGGGGAAGTGTCGATCATTGATTTGTTTGCATCGAACGGTGATCAAAACCCTATAGAACTGCATACTTGGTCAGCTGGATGGGCCAATGAGATCTACCATGGTACTATGACTCATCTGACAATTGCTACGGAAGATGGACCATCATTACCTCCTGAGAAAAGTGGGCCCATGACGTCGCACTGTGCCACACGTTGCAAGGGTGCATACCCACAATAATTAAAACCCTTGCACTTTCATCAAGTGGGAAAGTGCCAGGCCTTGATCCTCGCAGATCTGACAGTGGAAGTTCCTTAGGCATTATTCTTTGAATAAGGTAGGCCTATGACATCATTCCCTCCATGTGTCACAAGGAGGCATGCCAGCAATGCTTAAAGCCCTCGCATCTTAATCTTGCGGGCAAGCGTCGGCCTTTAATTAGCTTGCATCGAATGGTGAACATAACCCGTAGTTTCTAAACCTCTGCAAACATTTGTCATGACATCATATGGACACGCGTCACCAAGGTGCTTCCCTACACTATTTAAAGATCGTGCATTTTCAAAATGTGGGGAAGCACAAACCATGGATTTAAACAAGATCCGTCGACATAGAAAATGCAGGCCAACAAAGAAAAACATAAGGTTTTATCATTTTATTGTTTAATATTCCACGACATTTGAATAATATTAAATCTGAGAACTAGCTGTTGGGCGGGCTGCGTTTGAATTCAAATATTTGTTGGGGCAAAAATAAACAACATTTTTGGTGACTCAAAGGGGATGCGAGCCTGCTATGCATCAAACCAGTGGCCTTGCACATCCATTGGGCTACAGAGTCATAAAAATTTGGATCTGTGCACTATAGAACCCTAACCCTACCTCTGCAGGAACAAAACATTGAAGAACTGGAAAACTTGCCCTCTGTAACTGAAATCAGAGACTGAAAACCTTTTGCAAAACACATGTGTTCATGCACTTCTTGGAAAGCTAGAAAACAACTGAAAGGAAACTACTTTACCTATGTATAGGAAAATTCAAGCCCTGTCAAAAACATAGTTTGAGATGGATCCAATTGACTGGGATGGACAAAACTTCACCATCAGGCCTACTCAATTAAAAAGCATTAGCCTTCTTGCAACTGAAAATCAGATAGGGACCACTCCACAGTGCATCAAATTTTGAGTGCCTCCTTGGTTTTGCCTTGTCTGCATCCCATTTCAAGACCAAGTCACCCTCCCTGAAGGTTCTAACCCTAGCCTTTTTATCAAAGTTCTTTTTCACCTGCTATTGATGTGTCTCTAGGGTCTGCATGGCCTAATTTCTTCTTTCTTCCAGCTCCATCAATTCTGTCATTATCACTATCATGGCATCATTTTCAATTAGCTCCAGTTGATGAGCTAGTTCTAGGGATGGGAACTCCAATGAAATTGAAAGCCTTGCTTCTCTACCATATACTAACATGAATGGTGAATTCCCTAACGACCTCTTAGGTGCTATCCTTTCAGCCCATAGAGCTATTCTCAATTTTTTATGCCAACACCTTTGGTTATCTTCTATTGTCCTCTTTATGATCCTAATCAAGTTCTTGTTGGATGACTCAACCAGGCCATTACCCTGAGGGTAGTAGTTTGAAGACATGCTCAAATAGATATTATGGTCAACTGCCCATGCACAAATCTGAGCTCCTACAAAAGACTTTGCATTATCTGAAATGATGGTTGAAGGAGCACCAAACCTAGTCACAATTCCATCAAGGAACTCAACAACTAAAGATTTGTGGCATCCTTCAATGCAACTACCTTTGTCCATCTGGTGAAGTAATCTATAGCAGCTAAGATCCACTTGTGACCAGAACTGGAAAGAGGATTGATAGGGCAATGAAATCTAGTCCCCATTGAGCAAAAGGCTGGTCCACTTGGACGGGATGGAGAGGAAGGGCTGCAAGCTTTTTCTTACCAAAGAAGAAGGCACATTTCTCACACTTCCTTACATACTTATGACAATCATGAAACAAGGATGGCCAATAGTAACTAGCTCTCATGATCTTCATTGCAGTTGTTCTGGCTGAGAAGTGACCACCATCAGGACCATCATGAAGTTCTTTGATCATCCTTTCAGCTTGATCTATGTCAATGCATCTTAATAGGGCTCCATTAAAGTCTTTCCTAAAAAGGACACCGTCAACTATGACATAAGGAATTGACTGCAATGTATACTGTCTCCTTTTAGCCCTATCTAATCCTTGAGGGTACCCATTGCCTGATAAGAAATTCTTCATATCATCCATCCAGTTTTTTGGGTTATCATTTCTTACCTCTTATTCCTCTATTAGTATCATAGCAACTTCCTCATCTAATCTCTAAGATGACATCATTTGTTTTCACAACCCCTTCCCTCTTACCAATTTGGTAATCTAGATGTCAACATTATACTCCATCACTTTAGTAATCTAGCTAGCTCTTTTCTCACTAATATATTTGCTCAAAAGGAATTCCTTCACACTGGCATGAGGTACTAACAAATGAATCCTATTGTGAGATAGTAGGTGTCTGAATTTCTTCAAAGCTCTGATAACTACAAGGGCTTGCTTCTCTACAAAATTTTACTTGTCTCCATACTCTTTAAGCCCTTCACTAAAGAAGACTATGGGCTACTCCTCATTTTTATCATTTGTTTGAGTCAAGACAGCAGAAATACCTAACTCACCACCTAGGGTATATAGGATGAAATCCTTCTCAGAGTTTGGATTAATGAGAGTAGGGGCTGAGGCTATGGCTACCTTGATCTCATCAAAACTTTCTCTCCCTTCCTTGGTCCATGCAAAGACCATACTTTTCTTGAGCATAGCTGTAAGGGGTTTCACCATGGTAGCAAGATTAGGGATAGATCTTCTCACAAAATTTGTCCTACCAAGGAAACTTTGCAACCCTTTCTTGTGTTTAGGAAGAGGAAGAGCAAGTATTGCTTTTGCTCTCTCCAGATCAATGGTTAAGCCATCTTTAGATACACTCTGTCCTAATAATTTTCCTTGATTGGTAGAAAAGACACACTTGCTTGGGTTAAGGGATACCCCAAACTCTCTACACCTTAAGAATACCTGTCAGAGATGATCAAAATGATCTTCCACATTCTTTGAATATACTGTGATATCATCAAGGTAAACTAATACAAACCTTTCAATCATATTCTTGAAAGCCATTTCCATTTCCTTTTGAAATGTAGTAGCTACATTAGTTAGTCTAAATGGCATTTTACAATAAGCATAGGTACCCCACTTGGTGGTTAATGCAATCTTGTATCTATCAGACTCCTTGACCAGCACTTGATTATAACCAAATAATCCATCAAGAAATAAAAACCTCCTCGAACCATTGACCTTGGACAAAATCTACTCCATGGAAGGAAGAGGATGGTGATCTCTAAGGGAAGCTTGGTTAAGGCCCCTAAAGTCTACACACAATCTAATTTCTCCATTCTTCTTCCTAACATGGACAAGGTTCGCTACCCATGATGAGTGTTTGATGGGGAAAAATATATTGGCCTCAATCAATTTGGATAACTCCTTTCTCATTAAGGGTTCAATTTTAGGATTCACTGGCCTCTATTTTTCTCTTACTAGTTTGACATCATCAATTAAATCTATGGTATGCTGAAACAACCTTGGGTGAAAACCCTTTAAATCATCATACGTCCAAATAAATATATCATTAAACTCTTGACATAAATGAATAAAACTTTCTTGTTCAATTTCTGAACATACCTTCCCCAAGTTTAAGGACTTTCCATCAACAATCATGACTGGAGTGTGATCATCTTGGTCAGCAGCTAAGTTCATGACTCTACCTCTTGCTTGGTCATTAGGGTTAGAAACACTTTCTAAAGTAATGAGACCTTTAGGAAATTTTTTGGAGCTGAGATTAATGATTTGGTCCCCATACTGATCTTGCAGTCTCGACTGGTTTCTATCTAAAAATTCTACTTCATTCCGCAAGAAGCTCACAATTTGTTCATTAGATTCAAACACTTGCCAATGTATGTTATTTTTAGGGACAGCAGGCCTTACTACCACTCTAATTTGTTTCTCTTTCTTCTCCTCAAGATTCCTTGGCACATCATAAGCTGCACCTATTGTTGCAAGTCTATCAACATGTCTATTTTCTTTTCTAGGGATGCTCTAAATATTAAATGCATTGAAACCTTCAAGAAAATCCAATACCCTGTGTTTATAAGACTTAAGCAAGCCATTCTTGGTGGTATTTTGATTTCTCACTTGGTTAACCACCAACTCACTATCTCCATATACACTTAAGGCCTAAATTCCTCTTCTTTGAGCAAGTAGGAGACCCTAAATCAAAGATTCATACTCGGCCACATTGTTACTGCAACTGAATTGGAGCCTGAATGAGAAGTAATACCTTACTTTTGAGGAGAAATCAACATCACACTAACCCCTGATCTATTTTTATTTCTTGAGCCATCGAAGTACATGCTCCATCTCTCACCCATATCTCCTTTAGTCCCCATAAGATTGGGAACGAGAGCATCTTTCTCTAATATACAATATGTATTGAGGCCTATCTCAAGGGTATCTGGCATAGGATCAAATTGATATGTAGTAGCCTACTCATCCAAAAGGAAATCAAGTACCTATGCTAGGGAAGTGGTGGGTTCATTCACTACATCATCCTCATCCACTTCTAGGATAGTGCAATTCATGTTGATGAGATTAGGGGTGTAGGGTTCAGTATGATGAAGGGCTAGAGGCTCTACTTTGATTGAAGCTTTGGCTTCATATCTTGTTCTAAAAAACATATATGACCAATCAGAAGATATGTAACCATCTATTTGGGCAATGAAGTCTCTTGACAGAAAAATGGCAAAATGTGGCTTGACTTTAGCAACCGATATATCCTGAGTTATAGTACAACCAGGGCATGCATGTAGGGCCATATCTACATTCCTAAGGATGCCTACAGTCTTGATAGTATTACCATCCAACTGTAACACATCCTTAACAATGGGCTCATATTTCATCTCTAAAGCATCAGCAACACACCTAGGCATCACTAAACTACTAGCCCCTAAATCAATCATGCAATTATGGACTAGTTTACCCCCTATAATTAGAGAAACATAGAATGGAGGAGGTCTAACCTTTTTACTTGTTTTTGCCCTATCCGATGGTTGTACTAGACCTGTGGCTCTTTCCATGCTATGTGTCTGATCCTTTGGTTCAATACTCTCCAATTCTTGCTGCAGCAACGTCTTTTGCATGGGTATAGTGGCAACAACATCCGACACGGGAATATTCATGTTTGTCTTCTTCATTTGTTCTACCACACTGAATGGAGTAGAGGGCACTTTGGCAGAAGCCTTGGGACCTATCCTTGTAGGAGGTTGAGATGGAATGACCAGAGGGTCACTCAAATCCTTCCTAGCATTACTTTGCCTTTTTTGCTGAAAAAAATTTGATTGATCATCTACTGCTGATTGCTCATGAGGTGTTGCATTTGAAGTTGAGGCCTGATTAAGAGGAGGAAGGGTAGCATCTTCAATAGCTCTTCTTTTGCTCCTAGTATTGTGAGCAATGGAATCCTGGTTTACATTACAGTGCTCCTCCATTTGATGATTCATAAAGGAGCAATCACCTTGTCCATGCATATGTGGGGCCTCTTTAAGTTGGTTCTCCTTGTATGATTGTCTTATTGCAGGCTCTAGGATGGTCAAAGCCAAATAGGATTCAGCCTTCTAACACATGCAATGAGCATAAGAATAGTTACAAGAGGGACAAAAGTCTTGATCTTGGGCCATATTGTTTTGAGGAACTATGGCCCTACTTTGATTTACATTTGAGGTTGAAGCATGGCTATTCTATCTATTCTGATCAAAAGAATTGTTTCCATAATTATGATTTGGAGGCCTACCACTGTTCATAGTTTGGTGCTACAATTGATGAGCTTTACTACCTTGAGCTTGCCTTTCTAAAGTCAACACCTTGTTGCTCATTTTATGCATCATAGAGAAACTATCTTCAAATTTCCTTTCTTGGCCCTGCAATCTCTTATCTATGTTCAGCATCATAGATTGCATCATCTCTTTGATTTCATCTATCCCATTTGAAGATGTGGAAGTTGGAGGGACTAGAGCAGGGGATTGTGAGGTGGACATTGTGGGAAGAGGAGCAATTGTTGGCTGATGGTTTGGGACATCAAGGAAAAAGGGCATAGGAGGCCTTGGAGCTAACTTCCCTCCTTGTATCAATATGTTTTCTGCACTTATTATTGTGTCATAAGCGTTAAGTAAGGTATCCCCTCCCATGGTTTGGATTGTAGTAGCAATATCATTGTTAAAGGCTCTAAGGTAATGCAAGAAGGCATTACCAGGGGTAGGCTTCACTGAAATATGTATTCTATCCCATGTTTTTTGAAATCTATAGTTGAAATCGGTCATACATTCATAGGGGGCCCTTTTTATGGTAGTCAACTACTCTAAAAGTGATAGGTAATCACTTTTGTCCTCAAAGTGTTTGCATAGTCCTACTCCTAACCCATCCCAATTTGTTATAGAACCATGAGCCAAACCTCTATACCAATGTAGTGCTTTTCCTTTCAGAGATGAGGCTAGAAGCCTAACTGCAACATCATCCTCTGTAATGCCATGGATATTAGAAACATTTACAACCTCTTGAATGTGTTCTAAGGGAGAGATAGAAGTTTCACTAGTAAACTCTGGTATACTTTTAAGTGCAGCTATTGGTATGTCATGTCTTTGGGCCAATAAAAGAGGAATGCCACCATTAAAGGTGGCAAAAGCATGAGCTCTAGGCTCTGCCATATAGACAAGTGATCTATTGGCATACATTGATGGCAATCTAGGCTGAGATCTAACAATAGGAGGAGTAGAGATAGATCTTGCAGGGGTATTTGTTACTATTGCGCTCCTAACTGGTGATAAAGATACTCTAGCCCTCCTTCTAAGATTTGAAAATGAAAGCTCTTGGTAATGAAATTTACCTCTAGAATATACCCTTGTTTTAGCTTTGGGCATGAATTACTGCAACTTTGGTCTGGAACTAGATGTGTTTGAAGCTCAGAGTCACCAAGTACTTGAAGAATGAACCTCTTGAAGGCTTGAACATTGGAGCCAGTACTATCTCCTTAGTATGAATCTTGAAATATTTCTTCTTGACACCAGTAGACTTGAAATCTTCTAATATATGTCCCACTGGGCGTGCCAAAAACTGTTGTCATAGAGGTTTGCACCCTTGTCCAAAGTCTTACCTAAGGACAACCTTGTGAAATATGAAAACAACTTCCAAGCTGTGGGACTTGAACTGTGAGGTTGAATCTCCAGAGAAGGCTGACTTCCTCTTACTATCAGGGTGCACCTAACTACTCTTGGTGAGGAAAAGGGAGAAGGAGAGCATAAAAAGCAAACCTACCTATTCCAATCTAAGGGGGTGATGCACCAAAATAGAGTTTTCAAACCAATCTCTGCCCATACCTGCACTATTGAAGCATCATGAAACCAAAAGATATACACATTCAGACTTGCTTTAATCTAACAACCACATGCAAATTAGAAACCTAGATGAATGACACAAGGAAAGAGAAGATTAACTTATATATCATTCATAGGCCAAAAAAGATACGATCATGCAGATTGCAGATATCCACAAAACACCAATGAGAGGCAAATAGTTCTTGCACTTTACATCAATGGCTAAAGGAGATAAAGAAGAATGCCATACAGTTCAGAGGCAAACTGAATTTACACTAAAGAGTTGCAGAGCAATATTAGAGAAATCGGAGAGGGTTCTACCCGAACAAAATCTACAAAATTTTCCTTTATAGTTCAGGCATAATTGGGATGTCCTCTAATTGTAATTACTTTGCAACCACTACATTGAAGTCCTACAAAGAACAATCATGGGGATCCAAAAGAAAATTTGATCTGAGTATAGATCTAGATGCAATGATATTTGATCCTTGTTGGAACAGGGCCCTGAGAAGACAGAAACGGTGCCATTAAATCATCTAACCAAGTAGATAGATTGGATCAAAAATGGTGGGGTGTTTTCTGGCATCCAGCATTCATTCAAAAGTGATTGTAAATCATCATAGGGATTAGATTGTACAAAAAACCTTGATTTCCCCTATTTTGGGCTTGTGAATCAGCAAGGATCAGCAGGTCAACCAAACTCTACAAGAAAAATAGGCCACGTGGACCAATCGCCTCATTTCATTTTGCCACCCTGCAAAGTCTTCCCAAGTTTGACCATGTCTTCTTTACTAACTGCACCACCTCCTAATTGTGATTGCCTTAGGAAACCACGATCGCCTGCCATAACCGTGTTGCCTTCACTATCGATACCCTATTCGAGCTAGCAAAGACACATGTCACTTAGGCACTTCCCCGTAAATTTTAACTTCCTTGCACCTTCATATTGCGGGGAAGTGCCGATCATTGATCTATTTGCATCGAACGGTGATCAAAACCCTACAGAACTGCATACTTGGTCAGCTAGATGGGCCAATTTGATTCGTCATCATACTATGACTCATCTGACAATTGCCATGGAAGATGGGCCATTGTTACCTCCTAAGAAAAGTGGGCCCATGATGTTGCACTATGCCATGTGTCGCAAGGGTGTATACCCACAATAATTAAAACTCTTGCACTTCCATCAAGCAGGAAAGTGCCAACCCTTGATCCTTGCGGATCTGATGGTGGAAGTTCCTCAAGCGTTATTCTTTGAACAAGGTGGGCCTGTGACATCATTCCCCCCACGTGTCACAAGGAGGCATGCCCACAATGCTTAAAGCCCTCGCATCTTAATCTTGCGGGCAAGTGTCGACCTTTAATCAGCTTGCATCGAATGGTGAACATAACCTGTACTTTATGAACCTCTGCAAACATCTGTCATGACATCATCTGAACACGCATCACCAAGGTGGTTCCCTGCACTATTTAAAGATTGTGCATTTTCAAAATTTGGGGAAGCACCCACCGTGGATCTAAACAAGATCCGTCGGCATAGAAAATGCAAGCCAACGAAGCAAAACATAAGGTTTTATCATTTTATTGTTTAATATTCCATGACATTTGAATAATATTAAATCTGAGAACTAGCCGTTGGGTGGGCTGCATTTGAATTCAAATCTTTGGAGGGGAAAAATAAGAAACAAAGCCACCATCAAAGATCTGTGTGCTTCTTTGGATGCTCTTTCCTTGAATCCTTTTGACTTTGATCAGCAACTAAGGCTTAGTAATCTTTGCCGACAAAAGAAAATTATTGATAACTATACTACTAGAGGAGCTCAAATCAAAGCTCATCTCCATTGGCTTTAGATTGGAGATCAGGCTTTGAAAGAGTTTTTTCAAGCTCTCATGCCCATTGTACCTCTATGGGGATCAAAAGAATTAAATATGGGCAATAGATTCCTTCAAACCTTTGTGACATCCTTCAAGCCTTTTTTTGTCATTATGAAAAGGTTCTCGCCACCTAGTATTTCACTTTGGAATGTGAGCAAGCCTTGAAGAAGTGTATTTTTGTTACTCCAAATAGGCTTGTAGTTGAGAAACATGCCTTTTGTGAGAAATTTCTTACCCTCAGTGACCTCAAGGAATTTTTCTTCCATGATGGATGACATGGCCCTTGGGTGCGATGGGTTTCCTTTTGAATTTTACAAAGTCTTTTGGGAGGCTATTGGACATGATCTTCATAAGGTGTACCTTGAAGCCTTTCACACCAAATCCTTAGGACACATCATAAATAAGGGAAATATCAAGTTCATACCTAAATCTGGTAACTTAGAAGACATTTTCAACTAGTAGTCAATCACTCCGCTGAATGTTTCCTACTAGATCATAGATAAAGCTTTAGTTCTTAAAATTTGGCATCTTTTGCCCTTGATTATTCAACCTAAACAAACTGGCTTCATTAAATCATGTTTCATCTTGGTCAACATCATTATTTTTTGGGAGGGCATGGAATGAGCTTGTAGATCTAAGAAGTAAGCTCTCTTTCTTAAAATTGATTTTTCCAAAACTTATAACCACATAGAATGGTATTTCATTCTTGTCATACTTCGGGCTCTAAGATTAGGTCCTATTTTTCTTCAATCAGTGGTGATGTTTTTGTAGTCCACCAAGATAACTAGGGGGGGAATCAATTATCTAATGATTAAAACATTTATCCACCTTAAATAAACTTAACCATTCAACCAAAGTAAAAAGCAACCATACAAAGATGCACATACACAATTACACCAGATATGTTAACTAGGGAAACCCTTGATTAGAAGGAAAACCCTCGTGAGAATGATGCCCATAGGATGATTTACTAATATAAATATTCCTTGTTAGAGGATGGACCTTGTTAGGAGTCTATTACAATATTTAGTACATATGAGTCCCTGTTAGGAGACTTTGAATCCTTGTTAGAGGATTTCAACCCTGTTAGGAGTTGTAGAAGATAGAAGGACCCACTGTCCAAATAGCTTCTGGGGAAAGATCACTGAACTAATTGTCCAACTAATCTCTCAACTATTCCTTGTAAAATAATTGTATCAACTATACTTTAACTTCTTTCCTCTATTTTATCAACTAGACCAATCACTATCAGACCTTGTAGACTAGGTTATGGACCTCATATCCAAGGATCCAACTTCATATCACACAATAAAACCTTGGCAATGAAGTTTCCTTCACCTTCACTCTACTCTGCTCAACTTTACATTTTTCTCTTTGTGTTGCTTACAATCATTTGTCCATATCATTTATTCATCATCCATGATAAAGGAAAATGTCCTTCCTTTATACCTAATCCATAAAAAAATTCCCCAGTTGGCTGTTAGACCTTCTTAATTAATTATTATAGGACCACATTAAGAACACATTACACTTAGTGATAACATTAATCTTTCACCTTGCAACTTAAATAAATTTTTGTACATGTGTCATTATGACAAGTGAGCTTGGTCATGTCATCTCCAACATATCTTCTTCACATCTTTAACTTCAGCTTTTCAGGATAATAATTCTACTAAGAGATATAACAATTTTACTAGAACATGCCTCTATAAACTCTATCTCAAAATAATCATCACCAAAACTTCCATAACTTATTCTAGACTTAATATCTTATGCTTCTGAGGTTAGCTACATATACTAGACACATAGTATGATCTCCCTTTAACCTCACTTAGTGAAAATTTTCAACTGTCTAGATGTACCAACTTGATCTTTTTGTTGTTCTTCTATTAGATACTAAAAAAAATTGCTATGTTGACATCAATGACAAACGCAGTCATGAATGTAACATATCATCATGATAATGATCTAATCATGTTTCTACAATACTCCCACATAGGAATACCATTGGCATTCATGGTTCCAAAAATATCCCCCTTTGGCATTGATGGCAACATAGATGAAAAACATCTAGTTCCAAGAATACCAACTACAAAAGACTATTAATCTTTCCTTTCAGAACCTCTTCATCAATCATTCTCCCATGCTATAGTTTTCCTATTGTACTTAGTTCCTACTGATTTTCTAAACATGTTGTACTTCTCCCCCATTGACATTAATGTCAAAGGTTTCAGCAACCAACAATCTCTACAACAACTATTTCTAAGTAGCTCAAGTGTCAAAAGATATTGCTCAAAAACAACGTCCAACAAGAGCCCTAGATGACTCTATTCATCCTAGATACTACCCCATATAGGAAGCATCAACATTCACTCTAGACAAATGATAGTGCTCTATTACACTAGACTGATGCACTTCTTGCATCATCTACTCTAGTATAGGAAGGGGCATAACCCCTAGCATACCTCGCAAATACTCAAAAGTATCTTTGGGAAGAGGCTTAGTGAAAATATTTGCAATCTGCTCTTTAGTGCTTACATACTCCAATCTAATCTTCTATTCTAAAACTTTCTGTCTCAACATGTGATACTTGATAGAAATTTGCTTGGTCTTAGAATGAAACACTAGATTCTTAGACATAGTTATATGCTTGTGTTGTCACAATGTATGACAATAGGTTCACTAAATTCTATCCTTATATCCTTTAGCACCTACTTCATCCAAACAACTTGATTACAATTGTTTGTTGCTACAACATATTCTACTTCCATTGTACTTTGTGAGGTATAGTCCTACTTCTTTCTTAGCCAAGAAACCAATCTTCCTCCAACAAAAAAGGCTCCACCACTGGCGCTCTTTCTGTCATCCATACCACCTACCCAATCAACATTGGTATAAGCATATAAAGAGAAATATTTATATCTATCATACCACAATCTAAACTCTAGTTTTCCTTTCAAATATTTGAATATCCTTTTGACCACTGCATAGTGCTTGTCTAGGGTCAGCTTGAAATCTTGAAACAATTCCAATTACATTAGCTATATCCAGCCTTGTGTGAGTCAAATATTGTAATACTTTGATCATAGATTTGTACTTCTTTTTCTCAATATTAGATGTCTCATCCTTTATAGATAACTTGTGTCCAATTACCATATGTATTCCGATAGGTTTACATGATTCCAAACCAAACCTTTTTAATAAATCTTTCAAATACTTATTCTGAGAAATAAAGATTCCTTCTTTGTCCTGCACAATTTGTAATCCTAGAAAATATTTCGTCTCTCTTATCATGCTCATTTCAAATTCCTTCTTCATTTCTTCTGAAAACTTGTCAATTTCATTATCATTTCCTCCAAATATGATATCATCAACAAATATTACCAAAATCATCAATCCATCATCAATTTCTTTCCAATAGAGATTACTATCTACCATACCTTTTCTATATCAAAGCTTTGTCAAATACTTGTCCAACCTTGCATACCAGGTTCTAGGTGCTTGCTTCAATTCATGCAATCCTTTCTTAAATCTACATACTATGTCCTTTCCATCTATCAAAGGGCAACCTTTAGGTTGTTCTATGTATACCTCTTCTTCAAGTTCTCCATTCAAAAATGTTGACTTGACATCCATCTGATATACTTTGAATTTCTTATATGTTGCACATGCTAAGAATAACCTTATTGCTTCTATTCTTGCCATAGGAGCATAGTTATCATCATAGTCTATTCCTTCTTGCTATGAGTAACCTTTACCTACCATTCTTGATTTGTTCCTTACAACTTCACCTTGTTCATTCATCTTGTTTCTAAATACCCATCTATTTCCTATCACATTCTTTTCTATTGTTCTGGAAACTAATTCCCATGTCTCATTCTTTACTATCTAATCCAATTCTTCTTTCATAGCTTGTTTCCAATAGTCATTTTTACATGCTTTATCTTCATTCTTAGGTTTAACTTGGGATATCAAACATAGTTCTTCATTGATTCTAATTCTTTTCATCACACATGTATCTCTACTTCTGATGATATGCTCAGTTGGATGATTCTTTGTCATATTCTTACCCAAAGTAGGAGTTTTTATCTCAACTCTTAGCTCTGTTGAAGGTTCTGAGCTTTGTTCCTTCCTTGGCTCTCGTTCATTCTACAAATCATTATTAGTCTCAAAGAATACTTCATCATTCCTTAGTTTAGTAACAACATTCTCATCATCTGAATTGAATCAACCATTCTTTCTTGTATCCTGAATTTCTCATCAACTCTCACATTTGCACTTTCTATAATGGTCTTAGTTCTTAGATTATAACATCTATAAGCCTTGATTTTCAATGAATAACTAAGAAACATACCTTCATCACTTCTAGAATCAAACTTACCAATATCATCATCTCTTTTGATATAACACTTACTACTAAAAATTTTGAAATACTTAACTATAGGTGAGTGACCAAACCATAGTTCATAAGGGGTCTTGTTTGTATCTTTCCTAACTTTCACTCTATTCATAGTGTAGACTATTGTATTCATAGCTTCTCTCCAAAACATCTTGGATAAATCATTCTCAGCTAACATAGCTCTTGTTGCTTTTGTTACTAACATGTTTCTTCTCTCTGCTATACCATTTTGTTTAGGGTTTCTCAGAGCTGATAATCATCTTTTAATTCCATTACCTTCAAAAAATATGTTTATTAATGTAAATAATTAATTATTTTTACACTTTACTTAAGTTTACTTAGGTTAAATGCATTATCATATAGACATCTAGGAGTATGCGTAGTCATATGAGTTGTCTTGTTGACAACACAAGAGTTTGTATATTCATATGAGTTGTAATGTTGACAACATAGTGGTTTGCACTCGAATCAAGCACATGGTGTCTACAACATCTCTTTATGAGATACACCTATGTAAGCTTATCCTCTCATCATCGCACAAACTCCTATGCCCAATAGAGGATAATGCACTCTTGGTGGATATGTGCTTAGTTGTGAGGCTTATCACTTTGTTGACTCCAAGTCATTCTAGATGCCTTTATATGCATGCACTTCTAGTGTGTATTCATATGATATTCATTCTCATTATTATTATTATGAGCATCCATTATTGGTCCATATTGTGCTAGTTCTTGAGCTAATTGATCTTGGTGTTATTTTTCCCTATGGCAAATTCTTACATGGTATCAAAGTTAGGGGAGCTTTATTTCATAGCCATTGGAGACTATTTTTGCTTCATCTCTTAGAGGGCCATGATTCAAATCTAAAGTATCTATAGTTATTGGGAGCATCTAGAGCCAAAGAAAACCTCACCATTGCGTCTGGAGGATCAATTCAGCGAATTTTGACAATAAATTTCCCTACTCTAGGCCATAGTCAAATTTGAGGCAAAAAAAATTTGCAAACTAGAACCTAAAGACCTGATTTGCAAAATTGGTATGATCTCTTCATATCTATGCATTTTTTTTTTAGTTCTGTACATTTTCACTTGTGTCTCCTTTCACATCTGCAAATTTTTTGGATTTGCATTTTTTTTCCGATAAATTTGTCAAAAATTTTGGCCATCTGGCCGGTAGGAGAGCAATTTTTATTGCAGGAAGGCCAGGCGATCAAACCCTAGCCACCTGTAGTTTGACACAATCTACAACTGCATCAAGTAGATTGGGCACAAACTTGCGAAACCACAACTGACGTTCGAACCATGGTAGTCAGCTTATACATCCAAACTCAATGGATCTCAACATACACTGACAGTTTCTAAGTTGCTTCACACTATGTCAGCTCCAATCTTTAAACATCGTTTCCCCTTCCAACACAGTGCATGTGGAATTACTTTCCCACACCATCACTCAAACATTTACCACTCCACCATTGGCACTCTGCTTCTACACTGCCAACTCCAAACATTGGCGATCTCCTCCACGATGTCGCCTAAGTTTTCTGTTGTCAACTAACCACCTTTGTCCACCACATTAGTTGCCAATGTAGTAGCACAATCAGTTGTAATGTTAGACACCATGTCGGTGACACATCAGCTATAAGGATTACCACATAAGCCAGTTGTGTTGTTTTTTTGCTGACGTCATTCATACACTAGCCTAAATTTGATAATTGTTTGATCATCACAAGAAAGCCAAATTACACTGTTGCAATGGTCATTTGGACATCAAATTTAACACAATATTTTCTTGACATCATCAGGGTAGACCCCTTGCCATATGCAGTTTTGATTTGACAATCCAACTTTGGGAGGCCATTTATCAATCATCCGAACTCCAAATCAGGTGCATTTTTTTTTAATTTGGGCTAGAATTTCCTAAATTTTTCATTAGTGTTGTTATTTTTTAGTTTTGGTGCATGGATTTTTCAAAAAAATCATTTTTTGGTGACTGTACCTATCCAATCCTATATTTTGCAACTTCAAATGCTCTGTACAGGCTCATCTGGACACATATTCAGGTTCTATTTTTTTTAAAGTGTATAATTTTCTATCTACTTTCTAGATCTGCAATCTGATTATAGGCTTGTGTGGATAGAAATATCACTTTCAAAAATAGGTCCTTTTTTGCATTGTATTGCTTTGATCAAACTTCAAAATTGTTGTATATCTGAGCAATATTGCTAAGTACCAAGTTTTAACTCCAAGAGGAGGTTGTAAATAGAAAAATCAAAAGTCCACTTAGGCCCTAAATTGGCAAGTGGCTATTGTAATTGCACTAAGTATAATGTGCCTAAAGAATTCATTTGGAGGGGACTGGGGGGGTTATTTGATTTAGTGAAAAGGGGGGGTGTATCTTGTGTTTTTTTGTCTCCTTGATATTGTGCTCTTTCTTTTGCATTATGCATTCTTTTTCTAAGTTAACACCACATAATTATGCTACTTGGAAAGAAAAGATAAAGGAACCATTAGTTGAAAAAGGTTTACTACATTATGTAACTAGTGCAACAAAGAAACCTGATGATGATGTTGATGAGTCTCGTAAAGAGGATTGGGCATCAAAACAAGAATTGGCCTTAGAAACCTTGTTAAATAATATCTTAGATTTTGTCAAATATCACATCAGGAACATTACCAATCCAATAGAAGTTTGGGATAAACTTGAAGCATTGTATGGGATAGTAGATGAAGATATGGCCTACACTATTGATGACAATCTTCTCAAATTGGATCCTAGGAATTTTGACACCATCAAAGATTATTTTACCCAAGTAGACATGTATAGGGCACAACTTAAGGATTATGGTGAACCCATCAAGGATAGAAAGTTGATCAAACATGTGATGACTTATCTTCCTCCTAAATATGCCACTTTTGTTTCAAGTTATAATACTCACAAGTTAACAATGGGAATTGCCTTCACTAAGCCTTCATTTGAGTCATTTTTAGGAATGTTGGTCATAGAACATGAAAAGTCAGTGAGTATGGGAATTCTCTAGCCTTCCAAGACCAAAGACTTGGTAGCTAATCAAGGGAATCAAGGTGGTAAAAATTCCAACAAGAAGCAAAAGCAGTGGAAGGCTAAGCCATAAGATGGCACACAACAATCCTCCTCTACACATAAATCTTTCTCCACACAACAATCTTCCTCACAAAAAGGCAAGTCTTTTTCCAAAAATAATAATAAGGGGAACAACTTCAACAAAAGGAAGAAAAATTGTGCCTATTCTAAGAAGAATGGTCATGATGAACATGAGTGTAAGGATAAGAAAATTGATGAGTTGCTAAACATAATGAGGAAATATAAAATTGATGTACCAAATGCCTATAAGGATAAGGGATCTTCATCCACTTCAAAAGGTAAGGGACAAGCTTTCGTAGCAAGTACAAACAATTATGAGGAATGGGTTCTTGATTCAAGAGTTGCACATCATATGGGTGCTTCAAGGGTGCATTTTTCCTCTTTGAAACCATCACATGTACCTTACATCTATGTGGGAAATGGCACACAAGTAGAAGTTGAAGGAAAAGGGAATGTTGAGTTGGACAATGGATTTTTCAAGGATATTCTTCATGTTCCCAACCTTAGCACCAATCTCCTTTCAATCTACCAAATAACTCACTTTGGATGTGGAAAAAAAGTGGAGTTCCTTCCTAATTCAGTTGTGGTGAAAAAGCTAAAGGATGATTCTATGGTGGCAATTGGAAAGGTTGATCATGATACAAGACTTTATTCTTTTTCTCATTTTGTGCCTAAGTCCACTTCCCTTGCCTTGTTTACCCACTCAAATTCATAAAGTAAAATATGGCATGAGAGGTTTGGACATCTCAATTACCGCTACCTTCAACAACTTAACAATAAGGGTATGGTCATAGGTCTACCTCAAGTCAAGTATTTAGAGGGTATATGTACAAGTTGTGGGTCTTCTTTCTTGCTCATAAGAGTGAAGTGTTTGATAAGTTTATCAACTTAAAAGTTCAAGTTTAGAAGTAATCAGGGAAAGCCATCAAAATTCTTCAAATAGATAATGGAAGGGAATATGTGAACTCAAGGCTTATAGACTTTTGTACTCATGAGGTTATTGATCTTCAACATTCAGTTGCATATAATCCACAAAAAAATGGTGTTACTAAGAAGAAGAATAGAACCCTTAAGGAGATGACCACTTGTATGCTACAACATAAGTCTCTAGATCAAGTTTTTTGGGTAGAAGCTATGTGTTGTGCCAATTACATCCAAAATAGAATTCCCCATAAGGCCTTGGATGAAATTACACCTTTTGAGGCTTAGTGTGGAAGAAAACCAAGTGTAAAACACTTTAAAGTTTTTGGTTGTCTAGCATGGGCAAGGATACCTCCACAAAAATAGAAGGCATTGAAACCTCGAAGTAAACCTTGTATATTTGTTGGATATCCTAACTACCTTAAGGCATACAAACTCATGGATCCAGAGACACATGAAATTTTCTTTGAGAGGAGTGTTCACTTTGAAGAAACTTGTCCAAGTTTGGATCCTTCATCTCCTTCTTCCTTCTTCATGGAAAGTGATTATAGTGATGATAGTGACTTGGAAGATGATATTCCTTCAACTTTGACTCACAGGAAACCACCTTTATAGGGTCCACAAAAAATTAAGGATATTCCTTCTTCTTCTTCCACTAGACCTTGTTGGGCACAATAAACACTTGATTTAGCAAGTTCATTGGTGGGGAATCCTTCAGATACTAGGAGAACAAGGTACAACACAAATCATTTCCGTTGATTCTGATCCATAGTTATTTTAGGAAGCATCAAGGGTTCCTAAATGGGACAAGGCCATGGAGGAAGAATATAACTCTTTAATGAAAAACAACACTTGGGACTTAGTTCCTCTTCTTAAGGGAAGAAAGTTGGTTTGGTGTAAGTGGATCTATCATACCAAGTTTGTAGTCGATGGAAGTGTGGATAAGTATAAGGCTAGACTTGTTGCCAAAGGTTTCTCACGGGTTCCTGGTATTGACTATACTAAGACCTTTGTACTAGTAGCTAAGGTGAACTCCATTCATTTGATACTATCTATAGTTGTAGCACAGAGATGGTTGTTCATCAGATGGATGTGAAGAGTGCATTCTTGAATGGTGATCTTCATGAGGAGATTTATATGGAGTAGCCACATGGTTTCATTTAGGATTTTACTTTGGTTTGCAAGTTGAAAAAGTCTATCTATGGCCTTAAGAAGGCTCCTAGGGCTTGGTATGCCAAGATGGATTCCTTCCTACTCTCAACAAGATTCACCAGGTGTCATTTAGATTTGAATGTCTACATTCTTCAGAGGGATGACTCACACTTGATACTCATACTTTATGTAGATGAATTGATCATTATAGGACGTACTTTATCCATCATTGCCAGTGTCAAGACTTCTTTGGAGGACAAATTTTCTATGACAAACTTGGGCTTACTTCATTATTTCCTTGGTATTGAGATCACATAGTCTTCAACTGGGATCACACTTTCTCAACCCAAGTATGCTCTTGATTTACTTTCTCACTTTCACATGAGTGATTGTAAGCCTACACCTACTCCCTTTCTTTTAGATGTTAAGTTAGAGGCCAAGTGTTCCACTCCACTTGTTGATGCTACATTATACAAAAAATTGGTTGGGAGTCTCATTTACTTGACACATACATGCCTTGACATAGCTTTTGCAGTTGGCATGGTTTCTCACTTCATGCAAGAGCCACATGAGCTTTATTGGAAGGCCACCAAATGCATCTTGCACTACATATAGGGTACACATTGATTCAGAGGATATTTTCATCAAAAATTGAAGTATCTCCTGATCGCCCATAATTAGCACCATGTTGAAGTTCTCATAATTCTGAATGTGACGCAACTCAAACAGGTGAAAAAGGAGTTCTTATGCTCAAGTTATGGCCAATCAAAGTTGGGTCAAACCCTCGACTAAAGGCTGTCAGAAAGGAAAAAAATTGAACTCTCCAAAATTGGTTGATGTTGACACCAATTCAAAGGTCTCATTGAGAGGTTTTTGAAAATGTTTGTTTCGTCAAAAATGGAGCTTGGACGCAAAATTTATGCCTGATCAAAGTTGTGATCAAATAGGCATATCAGGAGTTGACAAAAAATAGGCATGAAATTTTGACCATCTCCAAATTGGTTGAAAATGACATCAAGTTGAAGGTCTCGTCACCACAATTCCAATGCTATTCATTTCATTGAAAATGGAGTTCATATGCAGGAGGTATGTATGGTCAAAGATGCCCAAGAAAAGGGTTGACCAATGATGTGGCAACTTAAAACAACACATCTCATGGTGATGTGGTAGTAGTGATGTGATAGAGCACAGTCAGTAGTGATGTGGCAAAGCACATGATGTCATCAGTGACACATGGCATCTGACACAGTGGCAAAAAATAATTGTTTTGAATGTCTATGTGGCACATTAGGATGGTGCCATGTGGCACCTACATGGCAAAAGGAAGAGCAAGTTTTTTTTAGTAAAAATTGGTTGGGGTTTGAACTGCCAACCTCCACCTCCCAAACACTGCTCAGTGGTTGTTGGACTGTCATTCACTTTTAAAACCAAAGCAGCAAAAATCCTTTTTAAGTTTACTGTGATCGAAATTGGCTTTTAAAAAAGTTGTTGGCGAGGATAGAACCCCTGATCGGTCGGCTTATAAAGGATAAGCCACCATTGCAGCATTTTCAGAGCTTAAAATATATAAAGCAAAGTTTAATTATAAACTTTACCTAACGGACCACCACCTATTCAAAATAGGTTTTTTTGTTATTTGGTTAAGATTTCAACCCCCCAATTTGATGTAAGCCAAATTTATTAATTGGAAAAGGGGTTAATTTTGAAATTACATTTGTTAGAAGGCCTATTTTTACAAAATATTGTTTTGGCCTATTTTAAGCAAATATTTTGTATAAAAAGGGGGCATTCCTAGACATTCTAGAGAGGGAATTCTGAATGCATTTGCATTAGTCAAATATCAAGAGGAATGTGAGTGTTTTCTCTAGACAAGTAGAATTCTTGTAGGAGAAATCAAGAGAATGCGAGGCTATGATATTTTGTTTCTGTAGTAATGCCTTTTTGTGAAAAGTCTTCTCTACTCTTTAGTAACTAGTCTTGTGCCTTGAGAGCTTGTATGCAAGGTGGTTCGAGTCGAGATTTCTGACATGACTTTGCAAATGGACTACAACATGTTGTAATTAACTTTTGGAGCATCAATTATAGATCGGTCACTCAGTTGAAATAGACCCAGAGATGTAGTCCACTTAGACTGGATGAACTCCGAAATCAAATTGATTCTCTCTCTCTTGTTCTCTATTTCTTGTGCTTATATGTGCTATTAGTTTCACTTAACTATCATTTAAATTCTTTATTTCGCATTGAACTAAATTGAAGTGGTTAAGTAAATTAGCATAGATTTTAGTGTTTTAATGCATTGCACTAGCACATTGGGGACTTCAGAATACTCGATTTCTCTGTATTTATCTTTCATGTAGTTCATGGCATTCTTAATGTTTAATGTATTTTCAGTTAAACATTAGACATTAAATATTTTTACACCTTGATGCAATTTTCACTCAGTATATAATTGCCTAGATCTCTTTATAATCAAATTACACATACACATGGGATACACTGTAACAAGTACTAGACTTTAGTTGGTTGGTTATACAGACTCAGACTATGTAGGGGATCTTGATTCTCGCAAGTTTACTTCAGGTTACATGTATCATCTTGGTTTTAACCCCATTTTTTGGCAGAGTAAGAAGCAAAATATTATTGCTCTTTCTTCGACTGAGATGAGTATCGAGGGATTGTTACTGCAGCTATAGAGGGTATATGGCCACGACATATCCTGAAGGAGTTTGGGTTCAACTTTCCATAGTCTACAGTCATTCATTGTGATAATCAGAGTGCTATTGAGATGTCAAAACATCCAGTTCAACATCAGTGGACCAAACATATTGAGGTTCATATGCACTACATCAGAGAGCTGATACATGAGCAGGTCATTGCATTGCAGTATTGTCCTACAGAAAAAAAAATTGCAAATATCTCCACCAAGCCCTTCACTAAGGTCAAGTATCTTCATTTGTGAGATCTCTTGGGGGTTCAAGATATTTCACCAGGGGGGTTCATAAGACTCTTCTTTTCTTTATTGTACTTATTTCTCTTTTTGGAGGAGGTTTTTTCCATGAGGTTTTCCCTCTTTCTCCATTTTCAGTGATATTGCACTGTAGTGCATTGCATTATATGTAGAGCATTGCATTTTTACATGGGTACCTAACATGGCCTAGTATCCAGGACCCATCATGCATTTTCATCATAGCTTTTGTGAGCTTAAGTGCATTCCCCTAAGTTGCACTTAAGGGGGGTGTTAGTGTAAATAATTAATTATTATTACACTTAAGTTTACTTAGGTTAAATTCATTATCATTTAGACACCTAGAAGTATGCGTAGTCATATGAGTTGTCTTGTTGACAACATAGGAGTTTGCATATTCATCTGAGTTGTCATGTTGACAACATAGTTGTTTGCACTCCAATTGAGCACATGGTGTCTACAACATCTCTTTATGAGATACACCTATGTAAGCTTATCCTCTCATCATCGCACAAACTCCTCTTCTTAGTGGAGGATAATCCACTCTTGGTGCACATGTGTTTATTTGTGAGGCTTATCACTTTGCTGACTCCTCGTCATTCTAAATGCCTTTATGTACAATCACTTCTAGTGTGTATTCATATGATATTCATTTTCATTATTGTTATTATGATCATCCATTATTGGTCCATATTGTGCTAGTGCTTGAGTTTCTTGATCTTAGTGTTATTTTTCCCCAAGGAAAATTCTTACAATGTTAAACTCATTTGAAGTAAACTCTCCTCCTCTATTTAATTTTAAACGTTTAATTTTCATACTTGATTCATTCTCAACTATATTCTTGAATATCTTGAACTTATCAAATGCCTTAGATTTTTCTTTAAGAAATGCAATCCACATCATTCTAGACAAGTCATTAACTAAAATCATGAAATACCTTTCACCATAGAATCCTTTAGTCTTCGTAGGACCACTAATATATGTATGTACAATCTCCAATTTTGTTGTTGTAGTAAACTTCTTGCTTGGAAAAGAAGTTCTATTATGCTTTGCCAATACACACTCCTTGCAAATTGTGTTAGTAGGCTTTACAATCTTAGGCAAATCTCTAACTGCAAACATACTACTAGTCTTCACAATGTTGTCAAAGTTTATATGATAAAATCTCTTATAACATAACCAACTTTTGTCTACCTTTGCAACCAAACATGTCATTTTAGTAGGATTCAATTGAAATACATTACCTTGAGATCTAGTTCCTATTCTAATTACCCTTCCATCTTTGTCTCTGATTATGCATGTCTTCTCTTTGAACTGCAACTAATAACCTTTATCCACTAGTTGTAGAACACTCAAAAGATTGTGTTTCAAACTATTAACAAAATATACATCCTCAGTGTTAGTCTTACCATCAAGAGTTATAAATCCAATACCTTTAACTTGGCATGTTGCATTCTTTCCAACTCTGATGATGCCTCCATCATGAATTTTGAAGTCAAAAATTTTTTTCATATCACCAATCATATGATGTGAACAACCACTCTCAATTATCCAATTATATTTCTTTTCAACCTATGATACTAAAGCCATTTTCTCTATACTTTCTTCTTTAATAGCTACAAATCCAATTTCATCATCATTGGCACTTACTGCTTGTTCATCATAATCATCTTCTTCATTTGCATACAAACACTCTCTATCTCTTCGAGGTTTGAAATTACCTCTATAATTTTTATCTCTTTTAGGGCACTTAGATGCATAATGACCAAATTCATTATAAGTCCAACATTTAAAGATTTTCTTACCATCTTTTTCTCTTTGTACCAGAAGAGCTACTCCTTTAATATTTCTATCCTCATCAATTTTTTTATTTCTAGCGAAGTCTGCTCTATCACTTGTGCTCCTTGATAAACTAGGTTGAATATTCAAGGCATTGAAAGTTTTTTTTGTTCTGGTCAACTCTTTGGACTATCTAAGCTCATTCTCAACTACTTCAAGTATTCTAAGTAATGTCTCCTTTATAAAATATTTGGTACAAGAGATCAACAACTATATCACTTGAACTGCTGGCTTAAACGTATCACCTCATCATCTTGCTTTGTTCCTCCTTAAGATCTAATATCTATAGTAATTTTTTATATTCTGCCTAAAAATGCTCTTATAGATTCATCTTCCATCATCTTAGCATCTTGAAATGAGAAAATCAAAATTTGTAACCTCAATTTCTTAGAATGTTCATCACCTTCAAAACTATTTTCCAAAGCTTTCCAAATCATATGACAAGTAACAAGTGACTTTACTTGGTTATACTCAATTTTAGGAAGTGCAGACAATTGTGCTTCTCTAGCTCTAACGTCACACATGAAGAGTTCCCTTTCTTCCTTGGTACAAGTTTCCAAATATTTCTCAGCAATGATTATCTTTTCTACTTTTTTCAAGATCCAATATCTTGGACCCATACATAGCAAATGTGTCTTCATCTTTTCCTTCCAACTCTCATAATTTGTTCCATCAAACTTCAAACTATCCTTTCTAAATATGTTTGCCATGGATCTCCCAAAGTTGTTAAACTTTATCTTCAAGAACTTGAACCTCTCATACCAATTGTTAGAAATAATAGTCCACCAAGATAACTTGGGGGGGGAGTGAATCAATTATCCAATGATTAAAACATTTATCCACCTGAAACAAACTTAACCATTCAATTAAAGTAAAAAACAACCATATAAAGATACACATACACAATTACACCAGATATGTTAACTAGGGAAACCATTGATCCAAGGGAAAACCCTGGTGGGAATGATGCCCACAACATGATGTACTAATATAAATATTCCTTGTTAGAGGATGGGCCCTATTAGGAGTCTATTATAACATTTAGTACATATGAGTCCCTATTAGGAGACTTTGAATCCTTGTTAGAAGATTCCAACCCTGTTAGGATTTGTAGAAGATAGAAGGACTCACTATCCAAATAGCTTCTGGGAAAAGATCATCAAACTCATTATCCAACTGATCTCTTAACTATTCCTTGTAGAATAATTATATGTAATATACTTTATCTTCTTTCCTCTATCCTATCAACTAGACCAATCACTATCAAACCTTGTAGACTAGGTCATGAACCTTGGATCCAAGTATTTAACTTTGGATCACACAATAAAACCTCAGTAATAAAGTTTCCTTCACCTTCACTCTGCTCTTCTCAACTTTTCATTATGCTCTTTGTGTTGCTTACAATCATTCATACATCTCATTCATTCATCATCCATGATAAAGGAAAATGTCCTTCCTTTTGTAAGAATTTTCCTTAGGGTAGAATTCACCCAAGACCAAGAAGCGCAATAACTAGCACAAAAGACCAATAGAGTATGATCTGAATAACGATATGATATTCAATTTATTGTAAAGTACACTAGAGGTGCCTATATATAAAGCCCTTTATGATGCATCTGGAATGCCTAGGAGTTAGCAACATGATAAGTCATACAACTAAGCACATGTCCACCAAGTGTGGGTTATCCTCCATTAAGCACAAGAGTTAGTGTGATTATGAGAAGATAAGCCTACAAAGGTGTAGCATGTACAATTATTTCATAGACAACATGTGCTAGAATAATAGTGTGAACAACTATGTTGTCTACATGATGACTCAGTTGTTTATGCAAACTCCAGTGTTGTAGACACCATGTGCTAAATTAGAGTTGCATACTCCTGTGTTGTCAACACGACAACTCATATGAGTGGGCATACTCCAAGGTGTCTAACCTAATAAATAATAAAATAATGTATTTAACCTAATTAAAGTGTAAATGATAATTATTTACACTAACACCCCCCCTTAAGTGCAACTTAGGGGAATGCACTTAAGCTCACAAAAGCTATGATGAAATACATAATGGGTCCTGGCTACTAGGCCATGTTAGGTACCCAAGTACAATGCAATGCTGAAATGCATGAAATCTCTCTGCAAATGGAGAAAGACGGAAAACCTCATGGGAAAAACCCTCACCCAAAAAGAGAGATATGTATAAGATAGAAGAGAAGGATCAAGTGACCCCCCTTGGTGAAAAATTCCTCACCCCCAAGAGATCTCACCAATGAATATACTTGACCTCTATGAAGGGCTTGGTGAAGATGTCGGCTACCTACAACTCAACAGGACAATACTACAGTGCGATGATCAATCTTGCTTCACCTCTTTGAAGACACCTTGACTCAGATCTGGAGAATTCAGAGAAATTGGGAGCATCTAGAGCCAAAGCAGACCTCACCATTATGTCTAGAGTATCGATTTGGTGAAAATTGACTATAAATTTGCCTATGCTAGGCTATAGTCAATTTTGAGGCAAAAATGTTTTGCACCCGTAGGCCCAATTTGCAAATCCAGTATGATCTATTAGATCTATAATTTATATTATTTTCATATCTAAATTTTATATTTCTCTTTTATTATTTTTGAATTTCTATTTTTAAATTTTTTTAGGCTAGTAGGGCCTACAGAGAAATTTCTTTGCAGGAACCGGGCAGTCAAATCCTGACCCCTATAGGTGGAATATTCACTGCACATCAAATAATTCCTTCATATTTTCGGTGGCATTTTCTAAAATTTATGGGAAAATTCAGTCTACTCACCAAAAAATGGAGTTTATGGTGAAGCATTCACAAATCCAACAAGCCTAGCAACCACTTCATTTCCAACCCAGGTGGCCTTGTTATCTTTTACTCCTACGGGCTTTGTTTTTAACATTGCCAAGGGAGAACCCACGACCAATGTAGGATAATATGTATTAAACTCCCTGGTGCCAGTTTTAAAAGCACAACTACCCAAAAAAATCTTCAGTAGAATCACTTTGATGGCAACATCATAAATATCTTAGACACTATGACTAACTTCTTCGGCACCGTAGATCATAGACTCCAGCGTTGGCCTGACCTGCCACCTCCATAGTATATAGAGCGCCATGATTGGCACCGTCAATAGCTAGCCTCCTCCATGTGGCAGATACTTTGTCTACCACATGATGTCTAAAACCCCCTCCACCAAGACCACATGGAATCCACCAAGACTCGTCCACATCATGCAATCGTACACACAGGACTGACGACTCTAACACATCAACTGTTAGCGACACATCAGTTAAGGTCTAGTCAACGTCCACTATAATCCACATGTTAGACACATCTGCAAACTATAGTGAAACATGTTACCCAGTCACCTAGCCACATGTTTTTTTTGTACAGCATCTGTACATCTGTATGGTTAGTCAGTTTCCACATCATCCCAAGGAGGCAATTTTTTGTTGTGATCAACAGTTCACTATCTTAAAATTGATGGTCTTCTAACTATCATCTAGAGGTTAAATAGAACTACTGTGATGGTCATTTTGACTTCAAATTTAACCTCGTGATTTTTTTATTAGAACCCTTATCTCTTGGGATTGTGTTCCTCTTTTTTTATGTTGTTATCTTTCATTTCTTGCATCATGGGAAATCTTAAGTTTCCAAAATTAACACCACATAACTATGCTACATGGTGTATTAAAATGTGGTGTCAATTAACACATAATGAAATTTCTCAATATGTAGATGGTACCCTTCCTAAACCAACAGGTGATCAAGTATCTAAAAGTGAATTTAATGCTTGGGAAATGATAGATAGGAAAACCCTAAGTGATATTATGTTTGGGGTTAAAGACAAAATCTTCTATCAAATTGAGAAGTATAAAACATCCAAGGATGCTTGGGATGCCCTCAAAAACCTATATGGTAAATTGTCTTAGGAGGATGTTTACAAAATAGAAGATGACCTTGTCTCCCTAGATCCTAAATCATTCGATTCTATACAAGATTTCATCATTAAGGTGAATGAATTAAGAATGAAGCTTGATGATTGTGGTAGTCCTATTAAAGATGAAAGGTTATTCTATCTCATTCATAATAAGCTGCCATCTGAGTACTCCACATTTGTTTCTTCTTACAACACCACAAAGACTACATTAGGGGCTACCTATTAGAAAGTCACTTTTGATTGTTATGCTCAATTATTGGACAATGAAGAAAAGAAGTTTCAATCAATGGGAATTCTCAAGATGTTTAAGTCTAAGCATTGGTGGCTAATAATGAGGGTTCTAAAAATTCAGCTACTCAAACTTCAAACAAAGGAAAGGGCAAGAAGAAGAAGTGGAAGAACAACAAACAAGAGGAAATAGAAAAGTCAACACCACCATCAAATCAACAAGGCAAGTCTTCCTCGAATACAATCAAGAAGGGGGAGACTAATAAGGAGAAGAAAAAGTGTGCTTATTATAAAAATATGGGTCATGAAGAACATGAGTGCTATCATAAATAGATTGATAAGTTGAAGCATATCATGAATAAACACAATGTTCTAGTGCCTAATTCATATAAGGACAAAGGAAATTCATCCTCAAATTCTAAAGGAAAAGGGCATGCTTTACTTACAAACGCTCTTAGTCAGGGAGATTGGATCATTGATTTGGGTGCCACAAATCATATGGGTGTGTCAAAGCGAGATTTTTCTTCCATGACACATTCAGAGGTACTACACATCTTCATAGGAGATGATACAAGGGTGGAAGTTGAAGGTAAAGGTGAAGTGGAGATGAACAATGGAACGTTCAAGGATGTTCTATATATTTTTAACCTTACCTCTAATCTTCTTTCAGTCTACCAAATGCGTCACTATGGAGGTGGTAATAAAGTGGAATTTATTCTAGATTCAGTGGTAGTGAAAAGCATTAAGAATGACTCTATGATTGCAATAGGAGAAGCCAATCATGATTCAAGGCTTTATACTTTCTCCTCCTTTGTGCCAACATCAAATACACAAGCCTTGTTATTACATTCAAATACATAAAGTAAACTATGGCATGAGAGATATAGACATCTCAACTACAAATATCTTCAGTAGCTTAGCAGCGAGAAAATGGTAAATGGTATACCTCAAATTTAGTTTTTAGAAGGTGTTTATTGAGGTTACTCACTTGGAAAACATCCAAGAAAATTGTATGAAAAGGGGAAGTCTTGGAGAGCACAAGGTGTTCTTGAATTGGTTCATAGTGATGTGGCAGGCCTATTTCAAGTGCCATCATTTGGCAAGTCACACTATGCATTCACCTTCGTATATGACTACTCTTACTTTACTTGGGTTTTCTTTATGGCTGACAAGAGTGAAGTACATGAAAAATTTCTCAACCTCAAGGCTCAAGTGGAAAAATAATCAAGGAAAGTTATCAAAATTCTTCAAATAAATAATGGGGGGAGTACATAAACACACGACTAATAGACTTTTGCACTCAAGAGGTATTGATCTTCAACATTCACTACCATATATGCCATAGAAAAATGGTGTTACTGAAAGGAAAAATAGAACTCTCAAAGAAATGACCACTTACATGCTACAAAACAAGTCTCTTGATCAAATCTTTTGGGAAGAGCAATGAATTTTGCTAACTATATCCAGAACAAAAGTCCTCACAAAGCTTTGGATGGTGTAACTCTTTTTGAAGCATGGAGTGGTAGGAAACCTATAGTTAAGAACTTTAGAGTCTTTGGTTGTCCTGCATGGCCAAGAATACCTCCATAAAAATGCAAGGCACTATAAGCTCAAAGAAAACCTTGTATCTTTGTTGGATATGCAGACTCACATAAAGCCTACAATTTAATGGATCCAGAGACACATGACATATTCTATGAGAGGAGTGTCCATTTTGAAGAAAGAAGTCCAAGTTTTTCATCTTCAACTCCTCCTACTTCCTCCATCATTGAAGAGAGTGATAGTGACAATAGTGACTTGGAAGATGTTAGTCCTCGACCAAAGAAAAAGTTGAGGATACACCTACTACATCTTCTTCCACAAGACCTAGAGGGGCCAAGCAGACATTAGATGTCGCACGACCACTAGCAGGAAATCCTTCTAACACAAGGAGGACAAGATCACAACATAATTCACTCCCACATGCTTACATTGTAGTTGCTTTAGATCCACAATCATTTGAAGAAGCATCAGGTGTTCCAGAATGGGATAGAGCAATGGAGGAAGAGCATAACTCTCTTATGAGAAATGAAACATGAGACTTAGTCTCATTTCCTAAGGGAAGAAAATTGGTTTGATGTAAGTGGATTTATCAGAACAAATTCACAGTAGATGGAAGTGTTGATAAACATAAGGCTCACCTTGTTGCAAAAGGTTTCTCTCAAGTACTTGGCATTGATTACACTGAGACCTTTGCACTAGTGGTAAAGATGAATTTCATTCGTTTGACAATAGCTATAACAACAACTCAAAGATGGTTTGTTCATCAGATGGATGTGAAGAGTACATTTTTGAATGTTGATCTATATCAGGAGATATATATGGAGCAGCCACAAGGATTCATACAGGATACTTCCTTGGTTTGCAAATTGAAGAAGTCTATCTATGGACTTAAACAAGCTCCTAGAGCTTGGTAAGCCAAGATTGATTCTATCTATGGACTTAAACAAGCTTTGAGAGCTTGGTACACCAAGATCGATCATCTTCCCTAAGGAAAATTCTTACATGGTATCAAAGCACAATAACTAGCACAAAAGACCAATAGAGTATGATCATAATAATGATATGATATTAAATTGATTTTATAGTACACTATAGGTGCCTGTATATAAAGGCCTCTATGATGCATCTAGAATGCCTAGGAATTAGCAACATGATAAATCATACAACTAGGCACATGTCCACCAGGTGTGGGTTATCCTCCATTAAGCACAAGAGTTAGTCACTAGTACATTTGAGACCATTTTTTGACCATTATTGGTCAAAAATTTGACCCAAATTTTGACCAAACTTCGACCAACTTCAACCAACCCATTGGTCGGAATTTTTTTGGTCAAAATTTTGACCAACCTTTTGGTTGGTTGAAATTTTGACCAATACATTGGTCGAAAAACCTCCATAGCCATGGTGCAAGTTCTACCAGGAATTGGTCGAAATTTTGACCAATGAAGGTAGAAAATTTTGACTAATAAAGGTAGAAATTTTGACCAATGAAGGAAAAAATTTGACCAATAAAGGTAGAAATTTCGACCAATAAGGTCAAAAATTTTGACC
The DNA here is from genome assembly GCA_028749045.1 of Cupressus sempervirens. NCBI lineage: Eukaryota > Viridiplantae > Streptophyta > Pinopsida > Cupressales > Cupressaceae > Cupressus > Cupressus sempervirens. Next base: position 785,307,420 of record CM053793.1, read on the forward strand.
AATAAAGGTAGAAATTTTGACCAATGAAGGTCAAAATTTTTGACCAATGAAGGTAGAAATTTCGACCAATGAAGGTCAAAAATTTTGACCAATGAAGGTAGAAATTTCGACCAATGAAGGTAGAAATTTCTACCAACAGGTAGGTGTAAATTTTTTTTAAGGCATTCTATAAAACAGTCACATGCCTTGCATATGATATGACATTTTGCATGCATCCTGCACTCTCTCATCCTGCTGATGATGGATTACGGAGAGTGATCTGAAACCATGATGCTAAAAAACACACACAATCAAATCCAAAATGAACTTGCATTACAAATGGATTGTGGAAATTTGATATTGTTAATTTTGCATGCATGTCTACTAGGACAAATATATGTTTAAGTTGTGATTGTCCTGGTAGACATGCATGCAATTTTACCAATATCAGATTTCCACAATCCATTTGTAGTGCAAGTTCATTTTTGATTTGATTGTGTGTTTTTTAGCATCATGGTTTCATATCACTCTACGTAATCCATCATTAGCCGGATGAGAGAGAGTGCAGTATGCATGCAAAATGTCATATCATACGCAAGGCATGTGAACTGTTTTATAGAATGCCTAAAAAACACTGACAGTAACTAATATGAAAAATATATAATTAGTTATATGATTGAGACAAATCATGTACCAGTGAGTTGGTCAAAATTTCAACCAGATAAATTTTGACCAATGGGTTGGTCAAATTTGGTCAAAAATTGGGTCAAAAATTTGATCAATGAAGGTCAAAAAATGAACCCAAATGCACTAGTGCAAGTATGCTCACCAAGTTAACTCTTTGAGTTTGGTCATCAAGTCACCCCACCAAAGTGCCTCATCAAGGTCAGTCTTTAGGTCCGCTCATCGAGCTTGCTCACCAAGTCAGCTCGCCATGTCAAGTCTCTAAGTGGCCTTGCTAAGTCGGCTCACCAACTTGCCACACCAAGTTGCCACTTTAAGCCCACTCACCATGTTAGATCACCAGGCCAACTCCCCAAGTCAGCTCGCCAAGCTAACAATTGAAGTACACTCACCAAGTTGACTCTCTAAGTTCGCTCACCAAGTCTGCCCCCTAGGCCAACTCTCCAGGTTAGCTCACCAAGTCACCCCCACCTAGTCACCTCAACGGGTTGACTCATTAAGTCAGCTCACGAAGTCAACTCACCCTGTGGTTTTACCACCTTGCCCCAGCAAGTGGGCTCACTCAGTGTGCTTACAAAGTTGCCCCATAGAGTTTCTTCTTTAAGCTCGCTCACCATGTAAACTCACTTGGTTGGCACACCAAGTTGACACTTTAAGTTTTCTCATCAAGTCACCCAACCAAAGCACCTCATCAAGGTCAATCTTTAAGTACACTTAGTAGGTCAGCTCACCAAGTCGCTTCGCGAAGTCGCCTCACTAAGTGGCCTCAATAAGTCAACTCACCAACTTGCACCACCAAGTCGCCACTTTAAGTCGACTCGCCATATCAGCTTACCAGGCCGACTCCCATAGTCAGCTCGCCAAGCTGATAATTCAAGTACGCTCACCAAGTCAACTCTTTAAGTTTTCTCACCAAGTTCGCCCCTTAGGTCAACTCTCTAGGTTAGCCCACCAATTCACCCCCATCGAGTCACCTCAATGAGTTGACTCTTTAAGTCAGCTCACCAAGTCTATTGTTCAAGTACACACGCCAGGTCAGCTCGCCAAGCCCACCAAGACATGTCACCAAGTTGATTGTTCGAGTACACTCACAAAGTTGACTCTTTAAGGTTGGGTTGCTAATCTAGCCCACCAATTCATGTCACCAAGTCACCTCACCAAGTCGGCTCGCCCACATGTCCCACCAAGTCCCCAAGTCTACTCGCCAAGCTGACAATTCAAGTGCGCTCACCAAGTTGACTCTTTAAGTTTTCTCACCAAGCCCATCCCCTAGGTCAACTCTCTAGGTTAGCTCACCAAGTCACTCCCACCCAGTCACCTCAATGAGTTGACTCTTTCAGTCAGCTCACCAAGTCTACTGTTCAAGTACGCATGCCAGGTTGGCTCACCAAGCTAGCCCACCAAGTCATGTCACCAAGTCGATTGTTCGAGTATGCTCACAAAGTTGACTCTTTAAGTTTGCTCATCAAGTCAACCCACCAAAGCACCTCATCAAGGTCAGTCTTTAAGTCCGCTCACCAAGTCAACTCACCAAGTCACCGCACCAAGTTGACTCACCTCTCGCCTCACCAAGTGGACTCGCTAAGTCGGCTCACCAACTTGCCCCACCAAGTCGACTATTCAAGTATGCTCGCCAAGTTGACTCTTTGAGTTTGGTCATCAAGTCACCCCACCAAAGTGCCTCATCAAGGTCAGCCTTTAGGTCCACTCATCGAGCTTTCTCACCAAGTCAGCTCGCCATGTCGCGTCTCTAAGTGGCCTCGCTAAGTCGGCTTGCCAACTTGCCCCACCAAGTTGCCACTTTAAGCCCACTCACCATGTTAGATCACCAGGCCGGCTCCCCAAGTCAGCTCGCCAAGCTGACAATTGAAGTACGCTCACCAAGTCTATTTCTGATTCGTTGTCTACAGCTTAAAACAGGAATACATCTACTAAACAAAATACAAATCACTCAACAAATTTGAATGTGGTAGAAGAGTGATCAACAACACAATGAATTGAGTCTATAGGTTTGTGGCATTGACGACACTTGCTGGTTTAAGAAGAGATTCAAAAGGAGGCCTGGTTGAGGATGCATTTCAATAGCAAGCAAGAGCGAAGACATGATGCATGCATCACTCTGATGAAAAGACTGGCAATGAATAACATGCAAACAAATGCTTATTTTATAAACTTCAATGAAATCTATTTTCTCCTGATCGGATCAAAAGACTGCAAGAAATCACTCAAGGCATTCGCATCATGATCTTAGCCAAATTATAGGAAGTCATTGTAATCAAATTACTTTCTTTCAATATAATGGGAGGAATCTCCTTTCACAGCAATTCACCAAAAACAAAAAACTCAAAACATGTAGAAAACAAAAAGTAGAGAATGCCATTTAAAGAACTTTTTCAGTGTGCTGAAGAAAGTTGGTAGGCAATACGGTACAGAACTAGATTAAACATATACCCACCATTTTAATCTCAAACAAGACATCCACTGAATTGTTATCCTATTTTAAAACAAAATCAAGATTCATGAAACTACCAATTTAAAAGGTTCATAGTGCATTCTATCCATTAAGAAAAGTGCATCTTGAGATAAAATTGTTTGAAAAGTAACCTTCCAGAACACGTGTAAAATGAAACATACACTTTCTGCCAAGTTTGGATCAAGGATGTTCTACTTCTAGATGAAGAGGTTCTGCAAGTCTAAAATAAAACTACAGCTCCAAAATCAATGACAATTTTTATGTTTATAGTGTTACTGCTGCCACAAACATAGGAAAGATACATAAGAATATGCCCACTATTTACAAACATCAGACAGTAAGACACGAGATCTTGAAGGGAAAAGAAGAGGAGGTTCATAGAATTAAAATTACAATTAATGAAAAAAAATCATTTTGGCATATAGAATTAAAATTACATAAACTTCCTTAACTAAATTTTGATCAATATTTTGACCTTCCAAATCCCAAAAGTACTTCTGAATGCAAGCATCTCCATTAGCCTGATTCAAATAAGCATGGAACATATCAAAAGCTATAGTCCCAAAATATAGTCCAATATCCAAATAAGAGATATTTGGGTGTGGAACAGAGGTTGCATTTTCCTTATGCTCATAGATGTCATTGAAAAATAACCAATGCACTAATTCAAGTAAACTGAAAGGGGATACAAATGGACTTAACACAAAAAGCACATAAAATGAAGGTAAAGGAGATATTTCGTAAGAATTTCCTTTCATTCTTTTAGAAATTTTGATTTTAAATACTGCAAATGACTGCATAATGAGAGGTTTGGAAGATGCTATAATGGCTTTGCAATATGACTCCCACTGATTTAAGGTGTGACCTCGATTGATTTTACACTGGGAAGACACAAACTCCATCAGGGTCATCAATAAATTGAGTATGCCATTATCAAATACATGAAGCTTATCCTTGCATAGACCTAGAAATATCTTCCAATTTGGCTGATCAGTTTTTGTCTGCCATTGATCACAATGCAAGTCCTCATGCTCTGTATCACAATTCTCTAAGCCTTTGGTATTCTTTGAAACTGAATAGCACATCCATTTATGCATAAACATGTTTATTACAGGATGACCTAGAACTGTGCGAATGATTTCTTCAATAGACATCATATCCAAACTAGCATCAAGTCTATCCGTACAATAATCACTCCAGAATCCCTCTATAGCATGAATCAGAAGATGCCTTAAGAGAGAAAAGCAAGTTTCTAGTTTCTCTTTTGAGTCTTCCTCTTCGCTTGATGATGATTCTATTTGTAAAATCCAATGCAAAATCAACTGTAGCATGTTAATGTAATCAAAAGAAACTTGACATAATTTTGCCTCCAGAATGGCTTTCATGTACACGCAGCTCAAAAGCTTTGATTGATAACAATTTGCACTTAACATAAACAAAACAGAGAATGTTATGGATTTGATTGATACTATGGAGGATGCAAATGCAGTTGCTACACTAGATTTCCTCTCACAGTCTGTATTCTCTACAAGTGACAGCACTTGGGAAAGAGATCGTTGAACAGTAGGATTGCCTTTTCCCAAAAAGTGAGTATCTATTGATTCCAAACTGGATCTCACTTGCTCTTTGGATAATATGCCTTGGGAAAAATGAAGCAAACTTCTCAATGGACCCCATTCACAAAGAAAATCTTCTGAACCATGATCAGATTGATATACTTGATTGATTTTTGGAAGCAAAGTAGTCACAATTGTGAAAGATAATGACCTTGAATTAGCCTGTGAGAGGAAATATCCACTTGTCAACATAAGGATCTGACTTCAAACTCAGAATGAACTATATGAGGAAGAACAGATACACACCTGAGCCTACAAAAGAAAGTTCGTCACACTGGCTACATAGAATGAAATCATTGTCTGGTAGGCAAGCTTCTGACTTTTGGAACTTGACTCGACAACTCGAAGGCACTTTTGCAAGACACAGATCACAAGAGGGCTAAAATGTGGAGGTGAAAGATCTGCATAATTTTGAATGAGTAAGTTATTAATCAAAAATAAAAGAGTAAATGAACAGACAAGAAACTTTATTATACAGAAATGATTAAGCCGACTAGAAGGAGAATATTGGTTGACTCTGGACATAGTTGGCTGTAATTTTTGGTGCCTCTCAATTTCTTCACCAAAATCTTGGTCATCGTCCCCACAACCACATTAGAGGTCACATAAGTAGTCCATCAAAATCTTGGTCGTTATCTCCATAGCGGCTTTAGAGGTCATATAAGCAGTGCATCCCACGTCAATTGTTAATTTCTATTTTTGACAACATATTAATATTATTAAAATGGAGTTAGTTTAGGACTACCTCCAAACCTAAGATTTGTTTCAATCAGGAGAGCCACTAAACTAACCATTTTTATGGATAAAGATTCATGAATTCAAAGTCTACCTGCCAAGAGGAAAAAAAATAAGCTCTGATCCTATATCTCTCAAAACAAAAAAATTCTATTAAGTTATATGGTTGTTACAACAAGCACTCATTAAACGCATTCAGCCAAATGAATTTTCTGAGAATAGATTTTTGTTCTCCAATGAGGATCAAGACTGTTTGAATTTTCTAAGAATAGATTTCTATTCTCCAAAGAGGATCAAAATTCTTTAATGCTGAATTCTACGGTAAATAGTCTGTGCCCTCTATTAACCAATTTATGCAATTTTTAAATACCAATCACAATTTCCATGTTTTCCTTTTAGGGAGCAAGATTTATTGTCACTTTCTTATAGAAGATAAAATCATTAATGTCCACTGTAACAGTCACCGCTGTCCATGTTGACATCATCAAGTGCCAACTCATGGGCTTCTAAAACTATAAAAGGGAGAGAATCAAATGGATTGAATCATCAATTGCAATTTGCAGTATATTCTTGAAAGAAAAGATGTCGAAGGCAATGGGAGTTCTAATTTGTGTTGTAGTGGTGATGAGTATGTATAATGTGCAGGCAATAAGTATGCATTTTGTAGATGTGGAAGGTGCATTATGTTGCAATATGTATGAGGCGCATAGTAGGGTCAGCTCTTGTGTTTTGAATGGAAGAATGACAGAGAAACTAAATGGCCAAATGGCTCTTCTGTTTAAGCATTGTAAACGAACACATCTAAGCAATCAAAATATAATGCCAAATTGCTAGAATCTACCTGCTATTTGCAATAGTTCCTCCAGTGATGAAGGCAAAACAATTAATTTTCCATGTAATATATCTGATTTCTGAGTGCTTGGATGAGATAAGTGTATTCTTACTCTTTTGGGTGGACTTGCAACTGATTGAGGATAAAAAGAGTTGGAGATTGAGTTAATTTTCAGATCCCCTATTGTAGAATTCATGCTCATCTCCCATTCAAACATGCCAAACAATGAATGGTGAAAATCATCCAGTTTTTCAATATGCTTATTCTAGAACGAATTAGTTACAATGTAAATGATTAGTATGGCTATTGATCAGGGGGACTGTTATACTTTATGGAATTTAGTTTAGGTTTGTACTCTAAGGCTACTCTGTTCGTTAATAAGAATTTTATAGGAAGAAAGCTTTTACGAGGGGATTCAACCTGTTAATATGATTTTTTCCAAAATATCAGTTCATAAGATCAAAAACATTGGCCCATTGATAATAAGAGTAATAAATAATTTAACTAACCAGAGAAGTGAAGCCATTATAATCTGCATCTTTAGATTTGGATCCTCTTTTCAGAAGTTCTTCCATGAATTGAGCATTCCCTTTTGAAGCTGTATAGTTAAGGCCTATTGACAATGGAGACTTTGCATCACTTTCTGTATAAGCAACCTGTATTTCGGATGGCAAATGCTCTAAATTTGTTCCTTTAAGCTACTTCAGATGCTGTTAAAAATGAGAGAATGTAAAAATTATCTTCACCATCTTATAAGCGAGGGTTTGTTATTGCTTCCCTCAATATGCCTAAAGAATGCAGCTTCATGGTTTAAAAAAATGTTTTCATTGAATAAACTAAATAGTGTCAGAGCAGGAATCATACCAAATAGTGTCAAAGTAGGAATCATGATAGATATGGAAAAGGAATACAAGATTGTGAGAATGTAACTTACAGCTGCTCTAGAAACAACTATATATAGCTCAGATGGGATGTCATTCTAGAGAATTACATCTTCTCTAGGAGAAATGTACTCTGCCACCATCTCCATCACCTATAAAGAGGAATGCACATAGAGATAAATGCTTACAACTTTACATAACTTCAATATGACTAGTACGCAAATACCCACAAGCGAAAAAGATACAAGAAATTGAGAATAGTAATGATATAAAATTCATTTCAAATCTCAGAAACAAAATAGGGGAAGAGATCTAGTAGCCACCACGGGGTCATTTATCATGAGGAGGGTTTTGTGATAGATACTTCCTAATTGTCACTTTTAAAAAGTTCCAAAAATTGATAACATATATATTAATAGCTAATAATACATGTACTAATAGTTGATCACACACGTACTAATAGTTGATCATTTTTTATCTTTCTTGGTTGCTGATTGGTCCAGTTGTGCCAAAAGTACTATTTTTTTGGTGAGGGGCTATTGGAATATGGATGAGTGTTTTAAAATGACTCTTTTCAATGAATTCGCACTCCATTGCTTCTAAGAGATCCCAAACATAAAACCTTAGCTTTAAATTCTTGAGTCACCTACAAAGCTACATTGGAAAAATCAGCACAATTCAACTTACAGCTTAGGAGATCTAAGTGCTCAAAATTAACCTAGATGGCTATTAGATCTCTTCCCTTATAGAGAATAGTTCAAATTAAATTGGTATAAGAGGTAATCATTAATCCATTTATGAGGCAAAGCAAATGATTGTTATTTGTAAACCTTACAATCTTATAATCTTACATATTCTTTCATTCTCTTAGCATTCTGATTAATAGATCATAGAATGTAATTTGAAATATTGATATAAAAAATTACACAAACTAAATTCTAAAACAATTAAATGATATAAACATAGATTGTGAAAATCTCTAAATCCACACTAACAAATTTTTAGCAAAACGTCATTAATTTACCATCTGAGTAATGAAATCATCTGAAACTCCATGAAAGAGATAGACTTTCTACGTTGTTGAGTAAAACAAATGTTGAGCTATGGCAGACTGAATTGCCTTGGGAAGGCCTGCTACAGTTTGTTGCTACAAAGCTTCCATTTTGAACTTGAGCCTCATATGTCCAAGAATTTGTTCTTTTAGTGTATGTGGCAGTCTGTTTCTATCACAAAAATCTGAGGCAGCATTCGCTGCATCTCTCTATACCCCATCTAACATAGCACTCCATCAGCAATTACATAGAAAAGAAATATACTAGGTTATTAATATGCATCCTAATTAATACTATTAGTGCATATACTTACAAAGTTAAATGTTCTTCGAGTGCCATGGACACCAAGATTGGTCATACTGCCTATCAAGTAGGCTTGTAACCCAAGATTGAAGAGCATGTATGCTATAGTGAAAACCATTTCTCCAATGTTCTTAGCATGGAGATCTCCATACCCGACAGTGCTTAAGGTTATTATAGACCAATACATGGAGGAGACATATGCAGTCCAGAGGCTTTCCTTCTTGAAGTTTGGGTATGTAATACCAATCCAGGAGCTTTTGGGGTCAGGATACCGTCGTGCCAGTAGGTAGTAGAAACACCCACCATAATGGATAGCAAAAAGAGTCACCTGGACCATCACAATCCCTTATAATCATCCTTGTTTAAGATGCAACAGAATCAAGAAATCAAATATCAATCACAGAGATGTATTGACTCCTTACACAAATAAGCTTTATGCATCTTGTCCAGAAGTAATTCAAGTGCACGTCTTTCTCTAACCTACATCTCAACAGTGATCTTCAGGTGAACTTTTAGTTATTCAAAACCTTTCCAATTAATAGCTAATGCCTTAATAGACTTGAATTTTGTTTCTGATTTAGGAGATTACTACAGAAAGTTTTTTATCTTAACAAGAAAAGATGGAACTAATTGCAAGATTCTTTTGAAAACAATTAGGCAGATTGATTACGTTCGGGCGTGTAGTTACTTAATCCATGGTTAATAAAATAAATATTCGACACATCCTTTTTCTGATGACGGTTCACTAGAGAGATCTAATTGTAATAATCATACACTTTTGAATTCAATTGTGTAAGATCTATTATATTCTATGATCTATTATAGAAATAATATGAACAAATTATTACAAACTGTTTTAAAAAGCTCTCATATTTTTAAGATACAATCGACTTAAAAACTTGATCTCAGAAAAACACTGCAGCTAAATCTCCAATTAAGTGCAATTCTATAGAAAGGCAAAGAATGTGCAACTATATATTCTATATTCTAACTATGGGTATGAAGATAATGAAATACCTGGCAAATAGTGCACTGACCCTCCTCAAATGGCATAAACCTCACGATGAGGATTGAGTAGATAGGAAAGAGAGCCCACATTTTCCAGAAGAAGCTCGACCAGGGTGCAGGGTGCAGATTCACTTTCAAGACCAGCCCACATTTTCTTGTAGCCGTAGCAGGGGGCAGATTCACTTTGAAGACTAGCCCTACCCTCTGCAAAAATTTAGAGAAAACTTGAAATGAAATCGGGTGCAAGAAAGACCTAAAACGACAAATAGTTTTTTCCTTTGTGGATGTATAAGCCCTGTGTTGGTTGAAATTTCGACCAACACAGGTCTTATATGTAAAAAAAAAAAGAAATTTTTGCCTTTACATTTCGACCACCCTAAATTTATTTAGTTGATGGTCGCAAATTTTAGTCAAAAAATGAGGTTAAATGTAGCAATGAAAATATGTAGGGGCAGCCTCAAAGCGAGGCTACCCTCAACACTCTCAAACCAAACCTTTCTTAGATAGTCATTTTAAAAGATTGCTGAACTTGTTTTTTGGATCTAAATTTGAAAGACATCAAACCTGGGCTTAGCAAGCTTGTTTTTGAGTGACCCGCTCCTGGTACCCCAAACAATGAAGCTTCTGAGGCACCAGATCTCTGACCAAGTACTGCATTCATCTCAGTTTTGATGTCTTGTGCCATTGTATATCCTCCAATACATCAATATCCTTACAAAAGGGGCTAATTATATAATTATATATAAAAGTTAACAGAATTGAACAAGCAAAGCATTTACACACCTGTGGGGCTACGGGCAGCTATTGATTATGCACTTGGACCTGCTGGAGAGCAGCGGACATTTTACCTCCAGTGCTATGTAAAACTTGTCTATACATGCAACATGCAAAATAACAAGGAACTAAGGCCATATATACATGGTGAGAAATACAATTTGGAAAGAAAACTCTAATCCAAATGTATAATCATCAAGCAAAAGTTTCAGCTCAAATGAAAAACCATTATACTAGAACCAAATACTAAAATTCAATTCACACTTTCTAGTTGTAAATACATGAATTAGTGTAAGTTTGACATAGGAATTTGTGCTGAGAATTTATATACCCTGAAGGTTGCCCAGGCGTGTTTTTTGCCTTTAGCATTGTTGTTTGGTTTGCATACAATAACTGACCAACATTATCTCCAAATCTCTGTGAAATCAATGTACCAGCAACCATACAACTGTCTTTTAATGATGATTTACAAAATGAAGTCACACATTTTATGTGTTTAAATTAGTACCATTGTTCATACTATGCACTAGTTTGATAAGTATTCAAATGGGTGCATAAACTAATCAAACACCTTAAGGGATCCATCATCCATGGAATCTCTCAGATGAGGTAGCTTTAGTCATTCCTCGTACATTTTTGTTGCAATGGCATTTTCTATCCCTGGATTCTGCCAGAGGAGAGGATCATTACCAACCAACCCATTAGCAGAGCCATTTAACAAACCTTCTATGCGTTGTTGTTGTTGTTGTGCTTGCCTCTGCAACATTTTCATCAATTTCTGCCCCTCTGCAATGTGGCTATGAATAAATGTTGCCTCTTCACCAAAACTTTAACTGGCAAATTTTAGGGAATCCATTCGCAAATTAAAACTTAAACCCTTAACCATCCTCCAGCTCCTTCGCGCGCTCGGTCAAATGATTTTTTATTTTAAAGTTAAAGCTCGTGTTGGTCAAAATTTCAACCAACATGTTGGTGTTGGTTGAAATTTCAACCAACACGGGTTAGATTTAAAAAAAAGAGAAAATTTTCCTTCTACAATCTGACCAACCTAAACCTTTTTAATTGATGGTCGAAAATTTTGGTAGAAAAATGAGATCAAATGTAGTAGTGAGTGTAATGATGAGAGGATAAGCCTACAAAGGTGTAGCATGTACAATTATGTTGTAGACAACATGTGCTAGAATAATAATACGAACAATTGTGTTGTCTACATGATGACTTAGTTGTTTATGCAAACTTCAATGTTGTAGACACCATGTGCTAAATTAGAGTTGCGTGCTCCTATGTTGTCAACACAACTCATATGAGTGTGCATACTCCAAGGTGTCTAACCTAATAAATAATAAAATAATGCATTTAACCTAAGTAAACTTAAGTAAAGTGTAAATAATAATTATTTACACTAACACCTTTACACCAAATCCATAAAACAATTCCCTAAGTCAGTTGTTACACCTTCTCAATTAATTATTATAGGACCACATTAAGAACACATTACACTTAGCGATAACTTTAATCTTTCACCTTGCAACTTAAATAACTTTTTGTACAGTTGTCATTATCATGAGAGAGCTTATCCATGTCATCTCCAATACGTCTTCTTCACATCTTTAACTTCAATTTTTCAGAATAACAAATCTGCTAAGAGATATAACAAGTTTACCAGAACATGCCTCTATAAACTCTATCTCAAAATAATCATCACCAAAACTTGCATAACTTCTTCTAGACTCAATATCTTATGCTTCTGAGGTTAGCTACATATACTAGACACATAGTATGATCTCCCTTTAACCTTTCTTAGTGAAAATGCTCAACTGTCTATCTGTACCAACTTGATCTTTTTGTTATTCTTCTATCAGAGACCACAGAAAATTGATATGTTGACATCAATGGCAAACATAGTCATGAATGTAACATATCATCATGATAATGATCTAATCATGTTTCTACAATACTCCCCCATAGAAATATCATCAGCATTCATGCTTCCAATAATTTTTTGGGGAGGCCTCTATGTCAAAGGCCTTTGGGTTGTTCGGATCAATTCATCATGGTTGTCCCTTGGCCCTTGCTCTCTATGTGTTAGTTGCTGAATTTTTTGGATATTTGTTGGCTCATTTCATTTATGTTGATCAAGTCCATGGTATTTCACTCCGAGAGTCTTCTTCTCAGTTGGTCAATGATCATTTTTTTGATGATTCTTTTCACACTCTCATTGTGGAGGAATCTAATGTTAATAATGACCATGAATGCTTGGAAACCTTCTATAGAGCCTTTGGGTATACCATCCAATGGCACAAAGCACTCTGCTACTAGAAGTCATTCCTCCCCACCCTACCTTGGCTAGCTCAGTTCCAGTGGAGATGGATTCGGCATGGAGAAATCTTTCAATTTTTGGGCATTCCTTTTTCTTTTCAAGTCTTGATGGTGGATCTTTGGAATGTCGTGTTGGATAAGATTGCCAAAAAGCTAGACTATTGGCCCACTAAGCCTCTCTCACTTCTTGGGGCCTTCCAAATATTCTCTAAAGTTTTAGTAGTGACTCATGTTTATTACTCATCTTATTGGGCTCCCTCTAGAGCCTCCCATACTAAGCTAGAAAAGCTTCTCAAAGATTTTCTCTGGGCCTCAGATGCAGAGCATCATGGCTTCCATCGAGTTACTTGGGAAGACTATTGTTTTCCTAAAGATTCTGGTGATTTGGGTCTTATTTTCACTCAAAATCAAGATATTTCATTATGTGTTAAGTGGATCCTTAGAGCTCTTACCGAGAATGAATCCTAGAAAATTTTCCTCCAGCATTACATCTCCTCTAGTTTTCCTGCCCATTGACCAACATGGAAGTGGATAGGATTTCAAACCCTTCTCATCACCTCTAAACCTATGTACATTCAAGGCTCTTTTGTGGCCAAGAGAATATGGAAATATTGGGAAGCAGTCAAACCATGGATTTTTTGGGCGAGCAATAGATTCAGATATGGGCTTTCCTTGAACCAACACAACCTTTGGTGGTCACTTGTATTTGTCATTGACAATGTTCCCCTGGCTAAGATTTAAGGTGTTAGTGCTTTGTGTTTTTCCAAATGTGGCATCATGACACCTAAGGATCTTTTCTCTAGAGCCACTATAAGTATGAGATCTTTGGATGGTATGCAAATCCACTTGCATCTATCTTGCCTAGATCGATAGACTTTTGATTTACTAGTCTCTATCTTTCCCTCTCATTTTCTTCACAAGCTATTCATCCAACTTGTCAAGCCTTGGTGGAAGGACTACAAATGGTATATGTGTACTCCTCTTGTTAATTACAAGCCTCAGATGGGCTATATGTGGTTAGTGCCTCACTTGCCCATGGTTGAGACTCTCAACCAATGTTGGCATCTTCACTTCACACATCAAAATTGGAGATATAGGTATAATACTATTTGAAAAGTCATTATTGAGCAAAAGATTGCATACTTTATCCGGTGTGTCCTCTTCTAGGGTCTACCCCTAGGTCCTTAGTTGAAGCATCTAGGTATTCTTGACCCTCAGTGCCCATTTTGTGTTCAACCAGAGTCTTTCATGCATATCTTTTGGTTATGTTGTAGAGCTCAACAGTATTAGCTTTGGATTCATGGTTTCTTTAGACCCTTTAGGCTAGAGCCTTTCTCCTGGCATATGATTCTTCTTGTGGACTCTACTAGAATTCCCTTTAAGTTTTCTCATATTCGGCATGCTTTTAGGCTGGAGATTTTGTTTACTTTATGGAAAGATAGAAATGATGTGTTTTTCACTCCCACTTTACTTGACATCAATATTTATATCTATATTAAATTTTGCATATGTAATAATGTCTTTCACTAGATTCAAGTACAAGACAACAAAGTGGATTTAGAGGTGGCCCACCTACAGGAGCCACTTAATTATTGGGGCAATGCTTCATGTATGGTTGCCCAAGTTCTATTAGATTCCACTTTGGTGGAGTAGAATATGCCTTGTGGGCACTACCGAGGGCACAATTCTTCGGCCCCCTTCTTGTAAACACCTCATTCCTAGGCCCCCCACCACTCTCCTAGTGGTTGGGATGTTCAGTGTTGCCACTCAGCTTTTCTATGACATGGTTCTAGGTGGTCCTTGGTTGCTCCTCCTATTATTACTCCTGCCTCTACTGTTTGGCTGGCTCCTCATGCCTCTGATCGCAAGTGGTCCTTCCCTAGCCTAGATCTGGCCATTTTACCTCTTAGGGTGGAGGGAGAAGAAAAAGATGATAATGTTTGAAGATTTTTGGGCTCCATCGAAGCCTCTAGCCAACCCCAAGGATCATTGGAGTTTTAATGATAGACAAGACCCTCCTCCCTTGGTTGATGCTACTCTGGCCACCTGAGGGGTTTTTAATTTGATGAATATTTTTTGATTTATGGCCTCATGCTAAGTGGACTCTCATAGGGTGATCTTGTATCCCCCAACTCTTTTTTTGTGAATATGTAACTTTTATATTTAAATTTGATAAAGAAGGGACTATTCATCAAAAAAATTCCAGCAATCTCCCCTTTGGCATTGATGGCAACACTTAGTGACAAATTGGCTAAGTGTCAAAATTTTCAAAAATCCAAAACTTATCATACAAAAAACTTCATCTTTCCACCATAATCACGTAAGTTCCTTCATATACACACATAGTTGTCTAACTTGTCTTTTTACTTAGCTCCCTCTTAGTATATTTTTTCATTGACTCTAACACCCCCTTTAACATCAATTAAAAATGTGAGTGAGTTATCTACAAGTCAAAATTATAATGCTCTTTGTTCTTATTGTACATACCTCATGATATCTGCAAAGTTTCTTCTCAGAGTCTCAAACTTTGTATCCCAAGTCTTCTTCATTATTTTTGCAACTGGGATTACTACACATATAGCATAAGCTTCTATCTCTTCTCTATTGAGGTCAAGTGACCTAAATGCCTCATAAGTCTTATACAAAGACTCCAAAACTTACAGTTCCTTTTGCATCATGTCTAGTTTTGGGGTTAATAGACTTCACAATAAATAAAATCTCCCCAACATTTTGTCTCTTTCTATTTGCATAAGATTGATAGCATCATAAGTTTTCCTTGCATCTTTTTCCATGTCAGTAACACTTAATTCATTATGCTCAAACTTAGTAGCTAACCTTTATAGATTTTCTTCATTTTCCTTAATGCACTTTATAGATCCTCAACATATTTTACCAGCCCTTTGCAAGTGGCACAAACTTCCCTTCCTTGTTGTATGAAGCCTTTCATATCCTTTATAAATTTATTTATAAGTTAGATGTCATTTGCAATGTTCACACATACTTAAATATGAAACTATTTTTCCTCAAATTTTATTTTTTCTCTAACCTTAGTTGATGCATACAATAAAGAGTAATCAGTATCAAACTTCTTAATTACCTTTCTTATATTCTCTTCAATTTTTTTCCTTCAAGTGATGTATGTGCTAGTAGGGTCTTGTATAGTCTATCCAATTCTTGCTCTAGGATCTTTGCATGCTTCTTTGAATTTTTCTCAAATTGTTCCTTGAATTAGCATATACAAATAGAGATAATTGCATGATTGCAACCTCATCCATGTCTTCCTTTACTAATCTTGAGATATATTTGACTTAAATGACATTCCAAAAATGATTGAACTGAAGAACTAGGTGTTGAAATCACCTTCTTTGTTTCAAAAATTATTTTCTCTATATTTTGAACTAATTAAGAGGATTTAATATCCACTTAATTATTAACATAAATAATGGGAAACAAATATGTACCTTCATTTTCCATAGATGTAATCTAACCATTGTCCATATATTTATGTCCTTCTTTATTCTTCATCAACATCATCAATTTTCCCTACAAGATCTTATGCTTCAATCACGATCTCTTGAATATTTTTTGTAATCATTAAGTTTTCCTTAAATATGTCCTTATCTTGGTCTTTTCCTTCTAGTGCACTACCCAAAGAAGCTAGAATGCCACTTACAAATAAATTAGGTTTCTTGACTATATTGAATAATTGATTAACATCATTTGATTAATCAGTAGCTTTCATTGATGATTCTCTAATAGTAATTCTGATTGATCTTCATACATGTCGTGTGGCATGGGATTTCTTTTAACTTGGTTGATTTAGACCTTCAAAAATTACTTCCTCTATTTCCTCATATATTTCATTATATATTCTTGTCATTATTTTGAATAATCTCATTTTTGTCCTCATCTCAAGCCTTTCCTTTTCTAGAATTTCCTTCACCTCATCAAAAGTGATAAGTGTGCAAAGTTAACAACTTATTTTCTCTGATTTTCTTGTCTTCCTCAAGTGCTCACAATCTTCTCTCATCCAATTTATCAAATAAATGGTATAGAATATTGTCTTTAATTTCCACGAGATATCTCTTAAAGTTTAACAAATACTTGATGACAAAGTT
Source organism: Cupressus sempervirens (assembly GCA_028749045.1). Taxonomy (NCBI): domain Eukaryota; kingdom Viridiplantae; phylum Streptophyta; class Pinopsida; order Cupressales; family Cupressaceae; genus Cupressus; species Cupressus sempervirens. Next base: position 785,324,194 of record CM053793.1, read on the forward strand.
TCAATAATTCTTTTATCATCATCAATCTCCAAGTAGTACTTTTGAATCTAGTCCAACTTATTATCATCCTCTATCCTTGCATTGATGGACTTCAAATTAGGTTTCCATTTTCTTCTCCTTGCCTCTATATCTATCTCTACTACCTCAGGTGTAATAGTAGCAATAGGATCTTCCTTTGTTTCCTTAACTTTCTTTGTTTTATTTTCTATTTCAGATCCCTTTTTATCTGTAAGGTTGGTTTTCTTAGGGCTAGGGCCTTGGAACTTTTCCTTTTGCCTTATTTTTCTCTTGGGTGCATCCACAATTGGTTTTTTATACTTTGTTAAGGGAGGATTCCTTAAAGACCTCATAATTTCCTGTGAAGTTGGGGTGTAACCTCAACTGTTGTGATCTCAACATCAGGTGCATCCTACACATCAACTATCTCAATAACTAATTATTTCATAGGATTAGTTTGTGTACTTTCTATCTTGGCCCTTGAGGGAACTTTGATAATAATAAAAATATTTCAACCCATTCTTATTTAGTTGTTCCTTCTTGCAAAGTAATTTTCTCTACTAACTTTTCCACTTTTCTTTTCCTTGTACCTTTGCATAGCTTCTCTCTTACTTGACTAAAATTTTCCTTATAAGTACTCCATCTCTCTAATTCTTTATCTCTAGGTGATGTAACCATGACTTCAACATATTTTTCAAGTACTTCCTTATCAACTTCATAACCCATAATGTAAATGAATATTTCCCTAGGTTCAACTACTTCCATATATGTGGCATCAATTTCTACCATAGAGCATATAATATATGCATATTTCTCAACAACTGATCTAGGTATCCTATATCTTTGTTTTATATACTTTTGAAATACTTTAAACATTCCAACTAGGTCTACAATTATGTCTCCTTTGTATTGAATTCTATAGTGTTTAGTGATAAAATGCATGGTGTACTTCTCATCAATCCAAGCATGTGGGTGAATGCTTGGAAACTTATGCATCATATGTGTTGCCAAATAGTTTTTTCCTTTGTCATTTATAGTTGTTCGTATTCATTGAGTTTCTATCCAAATTTGCATGTCAAAGTTTTCTTTAGGTTACTTCTCATCAAATCACCAAAGCTCCCACCTTGCATCTTTTTTGGGTAGCCTTTGCTTTGTATTTTCCCTATACCTCTATGTGGATTTCTTGTTATTTTAATACATTCGAGGTTTAGGTGATTTAGATTTGGTTGGGATGTCTTTCAAGCATCTTCCCAATGATAAGTAAGCTCTCCAATATTCCCAAACTTCTATCTTGTACCAACATTCCCATTTCCTTCAGATTCTAAACAATTGAGTTGGTTTTCCCCTTGGCAAGATTCATCAAGCATGTACCCGAGAAGCAAAGTCACGATGATGTTACCAAGCTTACACTTGGTAGTTACATTATGAAAAGATCTAGGAAAGTGTAAGCCGAAACCAGGAAGTTCTCAAATTAAGTTTTAGAGGTAAAATCTATTTCTATGAAGAAAGACAAGTTTGTGGGTTTCCAATTGCTCATTGATGGAAACAAAGGTATTCTGGTATGTTTATGAAGCCAGCTTGGTTTGTGCCCAATTTTAAGTATGTATGTATAAATACAACTAGACATGGTACTAAAAGAATTATCTTGAGCTCGTAATGAAGGATTCATGCTTGAAATCTCACCTCATACCAATCAGATTGAAGATCAAAGGGAAGATGTCATTAACTTTTCCTCTCTTCAAAAAATATTGCTTTCAGAAGGGTTTTCCATCCCTAAGAAATGTAAAAGGCCACTTGTTTGAACATTTTTAAAATAGAAAGCCAAGTGACTTTAATGGGTGAATATTCTTTGGAAATGCCCAATACGTGCTTCAAGTAAAGTCAGTTGTAGAGGTGCAACCCCGATATAAGAAAATCAAGTGATTAAGTGCTTAATACTGACAATGAAAGAATGAAATGCCCAAGGTATTAAAAGGATCATTCCTTGCATTGTGTTTCCAAATCAAAGGATAAATGAGCTTACAAAAAAGTAGATCTGCACTCTCTCCTCCTTACATATTAAGTTATCGTATAAATCCTTACTCTGGATCCTGAAGTAAACAAGGTACTTTTCAATAAACTAAAAACCCTTGTTTTCATAAAGGGATTTTTACAATAAAACTCCACTTTAAGTGAAGTAATATGGCTTTTGGATTTATTAATCTTTATGTGCATGGAAATGGAAAGTTTTAAATAGTCATTGATTATGAAATTTATTGTAAATCCTATCGTTATGATCGTTGGTTGAACTTAATTTTGTTCATCTAGCGCCAATGTTTGGATTTATACACCTATTTCATTGGAATTGCCTATAATTTGTTTCCTCTCTATTTCAAATGGCTATTTATCGAGAATAGCACCCTTTGAAATCATAGCAAATGGAAATTAGAATGGAAAGTTACGATAAAATTATAGGTCTGGAAAGTGAGCTAAAGGATTTAACTGATACATCATTCAAGTTCTTTGACTTAGGTGATCTTCATAGAAGGCTTAACTCTTAGCCCATCCACTCAATTACCTAGAAGTTGAAAGAGAGTGCATTGGTGGAAGTCGCTAGATTTCCCATGGTTGTACAAGCTCTAAAGCTAGTAAGGGAATGCATACAGAGATATGATCTAGAGATGAAGCAAATCCTACTTCCTAACCAGTCTATCCTTCTCTTGATCAATAAGGATATTATGCAGTCTGCTTTTGATGTGTGTGTGAAGGAGGAATACAATGATATCAATTTTATCTCCTCTGCATCTATGTTTAATGAGAAGAAAACTTTGAGAAGGGAGGATATGCAGAGGACTTGGTTCGAAAGAGCAAGATGTCCCCCTTTTTGGGACCAATTTAAAAAAGAAGATTCTTGCCATCTTGGCATTGTTACTCAGATTAAAAGGAAAGGAAGAAATCTTGGAATTCATTGAGTGCCACTTCTTCCTGGTGCAAGCCATCTATGCTAAAGGATTGCAAATCAACTAGGCCAAAATCATATGCGATTGAGCTTGCCTCATGGTTGAATTCAGCTAGGGGATTCAAGAAGTTTTACATGTCTTTTTACTTAATCTATGCTTTGGATACACATCACCTATAGTTGGATCTTCCTAGAGGTGAAGACTATGATGAAAATATAAAGGTGTATGAATTCTACCTACACGTTCAGCTACATAGGAGTTTTGAGGAATATGTGACAATGAATGATGGCTTCACAATGCTATTATGTCTGGAATTGCAAGGCTGCCCTGAGAGAAGATTTTGACTAGAAGTAATTTCAGATATTAACCAATTTGGATGCTCTTCCATCCAATTTCTGAGCTTCTCATACCTACCAATTGGTACTTTCGACGAATTTTCCAAAAGACTTCTGAGTTACAAGGTTTTTATTGTCAAATTGTATTGGAAAATTCTTGAAGTGAACACCTTGTGTTCAAATGTGAAGAAGATAGTTGAGATTTCCTTCCCAATAGTGGTTGGACCCTATTCTTGTGCCTCTAGATCTTATGCTCAAAATTTTGTCAAGAGCTTTGAAAGTAAGATAATATAGATCGATTATGAGGTACGCAGGCCTCAGTATGACCCAGTAAACTTTGTGAGAGATCATCTAAAGTTGGGATATGCCTATAGACATGTTATAGATATTGAAGATTTCTAGCTTGGCTATCTCAACAAGTACCAAACCCAAGAGAAGTTTTGGTCCCTATTAACAATTGATGAAGTTAGATTATATAATAACTCTATTGATGTTTATGATCTTGTAGATGATGGATCCTATATGCATCCTCATCCTATGAGAATATTAAAGGCACTCTCATTGTGTCTACCCCGCTTGATGGAGTGACTTCCAGAGCTTCTCAATCAGCAGAAACAACCTCCACCACTACTATCACTTCAACATCTGTAGGGCCAACTTAGTGTATAGGCTAAGGAGGAGACCAACCCCTGAAGAAAAATGTTCCAATTATCTCCACTTATGGAGATGGATCTCTTCCAGATACAGAAAGAGTTGGTGAGAAGAAAGGGGACAAGGAGAAGGAAAAAGAGCAATAACAAGAGAAGTTAGTAGCTAAGCCCACTTCCCCAATCCAAGTAATCAATTTGGATGGTGACACCAACCCCATGGATAGCTAAGAACAAGAGACATCATAGCAAGGGGATACATTGGCCCTTTCAATAATCAAAATCATTGCCTTCCCCGTTGTTTCTCAGAGCAAGAAAAATCCCCTAGTTTCAAGGAAGCTCTTTGATCCTATTGCCTTGCAATCAACAATCAATGTCCTTTCAACCAAGTCATAGTTGGAGGAGAGCATTGATTGAAAGAAGTGAAGGTCAAGCATTGAAGAGATAGTGGATGTCAAGCATCAAACACTTCAAGTGTCGAGTAAATAGTTTTGGACATAGTTGTTTGTAATGGCACAAACTTCTATGTAAATTGTTTTTGAGTCAACTTAAGGATTGTTTTACAATTCTAGATGATAAGGATGAATCTTTATTGAGGATCCCTATGCAGTACATGTAACCAATCAATTGAAGGGATGTTTTAAGCAAAAAAATAGGTGAATCACAATCATTGATTCATACCTATTACCCTAAGTCACCTAGGTCTTCTAAAGAAGGACTAACCCTAAACTTTGTATGAGTGAGGAAGGAGAAAAGAGAGAAGTTTGCATGCACAAACATAGCATTCATGGTGACTAAGGAGTTGTGAATTGAGATACATTGTAGAATCAGTTAGAGGAGAACAAAGGAAAGGAATTAGAGGACAAAAGAGATACATCTAATTAGTGAGGATCAAGTACACATCAAGAAAGAGGTGATCCATTATCTAGGAGCAAAGTGCTAACCATAGGATCATTGCTAAGACATTCTAATAGGTGAATCAGTTAAATCTCTTAACAAAGTAGTTTTAACAAGTTTTTGTAAATCCTTTAATAGGGTGCTTACTTCATTGTAAGTTAAAGTCCTTTTACCAAGCACACTTCTAACAAGGTGTTGGAATCCTTTAATAGGGTAAGATCTAACAATCTTGTAAGCCTTTAACAAGGCAGACCTTTCACAGGGTAGATCATAATTTATGATCAAACATTGTAGCCTTCGTTGGATACACTTTATTACTGTAGAAGTGGAGATTTGTGGGTTTCATCCCCACCCTAGTTTTACCTTCTCATTAGAGGGTTTCTAGGTAACCAAATATATTGTGTCGTTTATGTGTTGAATGTTATTTACTTTCATACTATGGATGAATATGTTTAGCTAGCTATTTTAGTTTACATGTAACTTGTGAGATGGATGTGTGGTGAATGAATTTATGGTTAAAGTTTTGAAGGACTAATTCACTGCAACCACCCCCCCCCCCCCCCCACATCTCAAAGTTTACTTTCCCTATTGTATTTTCAACAAAATATATGGAAATCTACTAATGAGAAGATTGAGGACAGGCTAGAAGAGTTGAGGGTGGAGAAATAGGTGCTCAAGTCCTCAAACAAGGAACTAATGGATCACATCAGATCTTCACTTGGAAGCACTTCAACTAGCACATTTGACCCAAATGCAGAAGAGAATAAGAACTTTCTTATGAAGTTGCAATAAGAAAGAAAATTTAGGCAAATTGGTCGAGCATGGGTTGATCAAATAAAGGCACAAGATCTCCCATTAATTGAAAATTTGGGAAATCTATTGTTAGATGCTCAAGAGTTAAGGGAGGCAACTTCTAGTCATCAAGTTACCATGCAAAATGTAGTAGATAGACTAATAGAGAAATCAACACTATTACAAGAAGTGATTGATATGAAGACCAATGTTGTCATCTCCCATGAGATCCTTAAAATAGGTAAAGAGCCATTGTTTCATTGGGAAAAATCTTTGGAATTTATAGTGGAAAGCTCTACAAGATCTACAAATGAGCTTAAGGATGTGCATGCCCTAGTGTAGAAGGTTATAGAAAAGCTATTTGAATATTTGAAAGTGTTGCACACAGAGTCTTATATTTCTACCAATGGAAAATTTGTAGATATTGAGAGGATGAAGACCAAGTTCTTAGTATTTGTTGACAAAGTTGTTGATCCACTCAATTTCCAAATGTCAAAAATCCAGGAGCTTTCATCAATTGATTCAATCTTAAAGTGTGCATCGAAGAAGTTCCAATCAAAGGTCACCAGAGTGGACAAGTTGAAAAAGATGCATGACTACAGGATGATTCAAGCTAACAATATCATCATCCCAGGTGTCGAAGAGCTAGACAAAGTAACAGATGCAATGACGACTTATAGAAGGCATGATGCTCTGACATTCTTCCAGACATCTATCATTCCCTCTCTTCTCTCTCTATTTTTGTAGCCATTTATGACATTTCCTTAGGAAGCTTAGACTCTGTAACAAACAATAACTCAGTCATGTCCTATTTTTAGTTTATTCCATTCAGAGATGCTCTGCACTGCAATCATCAAATGTAACTAGCCATTTTTGAAGGGGCCTATATATGTAACATTTTGAGAAGTTAATAAGATCAAAAAAATTATTTGTGGGTGAACCCCTATACCTGGGACTATTATGTGTGACTCTAAGTCTACTTTTAACTTTGTTGTTCATTTATTTACTATATAATATCTGGAATGAATGTGTTATAGCTGAAAGTTGAATGATTGCAAGTAAACTTGGTTTTAATTCCTTCATTTTAGTGGATTGTAAAATTTACTTTCTTCAGCATAAGCATCATTCCTCTCCTTGTGTTATGCATTGTAGTTTGTATGTGTAGTTTAGTTCATTGTATGAGAGGACCACAATTTGATTAATGAAGTAGTTGAAAAGGGAACAATCTGAGTATTGTCAAATATCAGTTAACTCAGCAATTCAGGAATTGCCCATTTTGTCATTCCTTCTACTCTCTTGTTGTCATAGCTAGTCTTGCATGTTTCCATCTTTTCATTTAAGTAAGAATAGATTGCATTCAAGTGTTTGTCCTTACTTTTGAAATTACCTAGGTTGTTTAAAGTGTTAAAAAATCTAGTTGTTGGCCTCTTCCACTCTCTGGTTAAGAGAATACCCTCAAAAACTTAAAAACAAATTCATTGCAAATCTTGCATCTACAACCCGAGTTGTACCTTTTAGTTAAGGGGTCTATGATAGATTACTACACTAACCCATTCTATTGTTAACTATTTGTTCTCCACTAGCTATTGGGCATTTTATGAGTCAAGGTATAAAACAAAGAATTAAGGAAGACAAACTTTTAGCCAACAATATCAAGGAAGATGTGAAATATATGTGAGCAAAAACTAAAAGGTTGATTTTTGTCATGCTTGATTCTTCTCAAATTCTTAAAGAGTTGTTGTTTGGAAATTTTACAAATGTCAAAGTGTTCTTTCTCCACTACCATATGCAGTCTATATTACAATTTTTGAAACTAAGTTATGCCTTGTGATATAATGCATCTTATATCCTAAGATTTTGGCTATAATCCTAACATCTTATTTCCTTATGTATGATAGAGTCATTTCTCTTTTGGCCTATTTGGTTCCAATGTCAACTTCAACTTCCTTCATGGCCACTTTAGTAGCTATAGGTACTATCCCAACATTGTCCAAACTAATTACCAAGTGAATCAATTCTTTGGTAATCATTGCTGGTTTGTCTCCCAATAAAAAAATTTGATCATAATCTTACTTAGAACTATCCTAATCCATTCATGTTCATCAAAATCTTCATAATCCATGTATTGCAGAATGTTCAAGTTTCCCAAATGTGCAAACTCAGGCTTAATGGTTTTATCCAAGTTATAGATCTTTGCTACGTCTTCCCTAATATCTTAATTCCCAATTTACTCTAGTTTCTAGTAAATGTAAGCCCTTATATCCTCAACATGTAGAAATCCTTTTGGAGTTTGTGAAAATGCAACACTAGGGTCATCTTCCATGGAAATGGATGTGTGTTTCTTGAATTGTTGTCTAGGTCTTTCCCGTACATTACATAACTAAAGCTTATCCATGCTTAAATACCTTCACTAACAACTGTAATTAAATATTGAAAACAACTTCACAATATGGTGAATGCATTGGGGCATCTACCAAATTCTTCTAATTTGCTCTAAAATCCTTTAACTTCTTTACTCTAAGCTCTTTGAAGTCTTTAATAGCTCAAATGATCAGAATGATCTTATAGTTCCTCTCTAAATTCTTAGCAAAGCTCTTCTTGTAATAAATGCATTCTATAAAGTAAATAAAGTTGATACAGCTTACTGAACATACTCAAAATTGTAGTGACCATCCAAATTTATGAATAAACTTATGTGAACCAAGATACAAGATTTTGATTCCTTACATACCTCATGTTAAATTTGCATACCTTAATTCATTGAATTTTAGGTTTGATAATTTTATGGTGAAATGCTCCTCCTATAGCTATAATAGCTATTTAGTTTGAGGTAGAGGGTTAGGTGCTAGACACCACATCCATTTTAATTTATATGCTTACATCTTCCTTTTCCTTCCATACGTTTGTGTTCACAACACTTCCTTCTCTTACAAAAGTCTTATCAATGCTCTCATACTGCATCCTGCTAACATTAGTATTCCTTCTTCCAACATAATTATTCCTTCTAACAATAGGTGTTCTTATGTTGTTCACAAATCCATTAAATCTACAAAACCTAGTTTTATGGCCCAAATTAATACAAATATGACATGTAATAACTGAATTTCCATACCTTGACCCCTATTGATTTACTTGTAGTCTACAATCTCTGGCCATGTGTCCAAAATTGTTACATTTGTAGCATGTGACACCATTGTTGATATTATTATTCACTCTAAAAAATCTTCTTGCTATTATGTTAGGTCTTTCATTTGTTCACATCCACACAATTTATTGTATATGTATCACTATTGCAATTGTAATAAATAGTCTCAATTGCAATCATAATGACAAGGATTCAAAACTCATCTTATCATATTGGAGCTTCGAGCTCCAATTATAACTAAAACACATGGCTAATAAGTGTGGTTAGGACTTTTGGTCCCATCTACTGTAAATAATGTTTTCACCACTTGACTTGTAATCGACACTTTTAGTCCCTATTGAAAAAACATAATATATACATAAGATGTAATAAGAACTAACTTATATTCCAAAGTGAAACTTAAACTCATGTTTTAGTATGTCATTGGAACTGTAAATTTTGATTACTCCTTTTATCAACAAATGATTGGTGCAATGAAGACTTTTAATTTGGATTGCAATTAAATGCTTTGCACTACTCTATGCAATCAAAGCTTTTGGTTCTGAGTACATAAAGTTTCCCCTCCACTCTGAACTAGTGTGATCAAGACTTTTAGCCCCAATTACACTCAAGAACCTATATGTTGTATTCTCGTTTATAATGTGTTGTTCAAAACCTAAAATTAAAAATTGAACTAATTTGAGTCATTTTCCCCCTTTTTTGTGTTTAGTCAAGACTTGTGTTTATAATCTCATAGTTCATGCCAAGTTGTCATCCAACCTTGAAAATATTTTGAGTCTAGTAACAATTTTCCATTTTAGATGCTCTGATTCACTCTATGGGCTTCTAACCTAAACTTTGCAAAAGCAACTTCCCCTAAAGAAGTAATATCACACCAAGAAATAAGATAAGGCTAGAGTTCATTGAAAAAAGACATAAACTATCAAGGATGTGAATTGGTGTTCATTGAGAATATTCCTTTACCAATAATTTGAAGACTTTGAGAATGTACCCTCCTATAGAAAAATTAGAACCTCGATTGACAAAGAATGATCAAATTAAAGTCGTCTTGCCAAATGCTTGGGTTTCTTTCTTCATACATACATAATTTAGACTTGGCACATTAGATGTGAAGTTGTAAAATATAATTGTCTATGATTACATTACAAGCCAATAAAGAGTAGGACTAATTTTTTTAATAAGTCAATAATTAGTTAGGTTTCTCCCATCTTTTTCTCATAGCCTCTCTTTTATAAATACATTATGACTCATTTTAAATAATCATCTTTTGGCAATGTAAAAAAAACTCTTCTAGTTAGGTAAGAACCTACAACACAATGGTATATTGTGAGACTCTTATTTGGGAGGTCTGGTGTTTGAGTCTGCTCGAGTTTAATAAATAATAATAATAATTAATCACCAAACATAATAATTAGTCTTGGCTTTGTGGTCTAAATCCAATATTACAACCTTTGAATTACATATATGTTTATAATTAATGTTATGATTCAAGCTTGATCATGTAGTCTCTGTACTACTTATTAGGATTGAAGAAAGTGTCATTTTCTCAAGCTAAGAGTTAATTTACAGTCTTTGGGTTTCTTTTGCATTCTAAATTTGTGTGTTTAGGGTGCAGTTTATGTTGTAGTATTTGAGTTGCACACATATTCTATCTATATTTTTTTAGCTCGTATATAAAATCATGGAAAATATATGATCTTCCATGATCCTCTTGGTTACTAACTTTGTTAGATTATAGTTGAAATTTCACAATAAGAAAAGATCATATATTATGAAAGAACATGATACGATGAAAAACAAACACCTATTTTGAAGAAAGAGAACATGGTGTATGTATCACATATTGATTAGCTTAGTATACATAATGTTATATCTTAGATAGGTGCTAAGTTCTTTTAGTGGCAATAGATAAGGGGAATTTTTCCTTATAAGTAGGAGAGACTCTATCTCATATGCTATGATCGAGACTACTATTTTTTAATTGATCTAAAAATCATTGGTTGCAAAATATTCAACCAATAAACACAACAAAAACTTTGTATCTAGTGGCATTCATATGATTCATGTGTTCATCCAACATAACACAAGTTGCTAGCTTGATTCTGTCCTAAAAATGTTTACTCAGTAAGCCATTGGTCATATAGAATAATACAACTTATTAGCATGAAAATTGTTGTTTATGATCCATGGGGAATTGATCTCCTAGTGTTGAAGTTGATGAAAGATCAACCCCATAGCTCCCAAGAATCACTTGCATGCAAACACTAGTCACAAGAAGAGAGAAGGAAAAACTATGGAGGTTGGAATTTCTAGATCCATAGATGAGACATTCTTGATGAGCAAAAAGAGGAATTGCTATTATCAAAAGTGATTGAAAATTACAAACAAAGATCAATCCTTATAAAATGAAATAAAAATCCTAAGAGGTAACTAACCTAGGTTGCATAATAATAATTAATAAAAGAATTAATTATTATATGCCTAAAGTTTAGCTTAAGTAAAATAGAGTTAATTAAAAAATATTTAATTACTCTAACACCCCTCTTAAGATAAACTTAGGGAGTAGCTAAAAACCTAGAAACTACTGTTGAAAGTAGATTTGGGTCCCTACAACAAACCTTGATGAGGTACCCAATCACAACCAACCCTAGATCACATATTAATCTTAACTTCAACCCCTCAAAAGGAACGTAGTTCTAAGCATTCCACTTTCCTATTAATATTGTAGTTGAACCTATTTATGCTCCCAATGATCATGTTAGATAATTGAGATCTCAGTTTGTATACATAGACTAGGATCTCATTTCTACACATCCCTGACCAACCATTTGAGAAAGTGCAAACTAATGAGGTTAACTTTGGTATCATCCTTATTTGTTAGAAGCCCATTCACAATAAACAAGATAATCTAAATACATGAAAACAAGATGACTCTCACCACCCTCTCCTACTAGTTTTATTTATAACTTAATAATTGTTATTCTCTTTAGCTTTAATTTTTCTTAACCTTCAAATTGTGATTTTTTTGTTTTCTAATAACATAAATTAGACTAATAAAATCTATAATTAATATAAATAAAAATAATAATTATAATTGAAAACAACACTACATGAAAATGACGCCGTAATCAAATTATTAATGGATGCGGCTATCTTACCTACAAATTGTATAATTGACCAATTTTGAAAAAATTGAAAATATTATGAATTTTTCTCATAATTTTAACATTTGATCTTCATCCTCTACATTGTTTGTAGTCATAAAAACAAAAAAACTTAGAAGAAAAACGTTTAGCTTTGTTTTGTCTGCAGTGTATTTTGTCTGGGGTAATATTAGCCTGTCCATCCTGAATTGTACTGTTAAAATGTCAAATCTGTGTCCTTGGGAAAATGTGCCCAATCCGCCGTTAAGGTGTTTTAACTAATTAATATATATTTAAAAAGCTACCCAATTTAAACAAATTTGTCAGATAAGAATAATGGCGGCATATCTTCTGTGAAGAACACGGAAGTCTTTTGTGAGGGAGGGTCTCTGTGAAGTGGCAAAGATCTCAAGTACATTACATTTTTTTTTTCATGAATGGAACTACATAACAATTGTAATGAATAAGGAAGGAGGAAAAACAGAGGGGATCGATCCTATCTTCTCCTCTGTCTCTGTTGATCATTCTGAATCTGTAACGGTTAAATGGCTTGAAGCTATGCATTCCTCTGCTTTTCTTCCGCCTGAAACTCAATCCTACGCCTTCAACCGCACTCTACTTCTCCGTCATTTGACAGTGGATCGTGTGCAAGCTGGCATTGTTATTTCGACACTCAAAGTCAAATCATCCATCGCGGTAGCCATCTCCACCACCTGAAACTATCCAGGCATAAGTTGTGATGACTTTGCGTTAAATAACGTACAGATTAGGGGACGGATTGCTGTTTTTATATAATGTTTTAATGGTAATTGTTTTGGGGATTTCATCAGAATGTATATGAAATATTGCATGGAGGAGCGGTGGCAATGATTGCGAGTATTATGGGATTGGCGGCTGTGAAGACAATTGCCGGAGATAAAGAGTTTGTGCAGACTGAAATGAACATTTCTTGCCTGTCTGCTGCACGCATTGGAGTGAGTCCTTTCAATATTCTATTTTCCTCTGTTTAATTTTGCTCCCTGTTGAGTGTTTGATAGCTTGTAGTAAATCTCATTCAGCCTCGTTTGACATTGACCGTGAGGGGCGATGACATTATTTTCGGTGGGTTTGCTTTATTAAAGTAGGGTTTTTTTTCATTGCTGAAAGTTTGAGGGTTTGATTGAATAAAGATTTTGCCATGGGGTGAAAGTTTTTTAGTTTGATTGAATTAAGGTTTGGCTAAGGACGAATGTTTTAGAGTTCAATTGAAATAGGTTTTTGTCATTGGTGAAAGTTTCAGGGTTTAACAGAGTACCGAGGAGTTCATTTAAACTGTTAATGAAACGAGTTAATGAGTTTAAGGTGGATCTTTTAAATTTCATATACATTGAGATTTCACCACCTGTTTCCTGTGATGCTAACTCCTTTCCCATTTCTTGTGATTTACGCTCTGCAATTCTTGTAACTGCTCACATTGACCTTAAATTTTTTGTTTTGAATATTCTGAGCTGGTGGCACTAAGGTCTTAAACATTAATTTCCATTGATTTGGCTCTCAAAACCTTGAAGAAGTTGTGATATTGCTATCAGGATTTAACTGTGTAGCTTTTGAGTCAAACTTACTGACTCATGTTTCATGAGCAGTGATTCATACGAATCCATCTCTCATGACAATAAATGGAACATTTAGCACTCATTGGATCTAGGTGATGCTCATAGAGGTGAAGCACTGGGATGAATCCATCTCTCATGACAATAAATGGAACATTTAGCACTCATTGGATCTAGGTGGTGCTCACAAAGGTGAAGTCCCGGTGCTTCACCTCTGTGAGCATTTATTGTCATTGGATCTAGGTGATGCTCACAAAGGTGAAGTCCCGGTGTTTTACCTCTGTGAGCATCACCCAGATCCAATGAGTGCTAAATGTTCCATTAATTGTCATGAGAGATGGATTTGTATGAATCACTACTCATAAAACATGAGTCAATGAGTCCTGGTGCTTCACCTCTGTGAGCATCACCTAGATCCAATGAGTGCTAAATGTTCCATTTATTGTCATGAGAGATGGATTCATATGAATCACTACTCATGAAACATGAGTCAATGAGTTTGACTCAAAAGCTACACACTTAAATCTTGATATCAATATCACAATTTGACTTGGCGTGGAAAAATATCTCCTACTTATCATTTGAAGAAGTTTAGAAATTCAATCAAATGAGGTAATAACCATAAGATTACACCCAATTGCAGGAGGAATCAACCCACCTCTAATATTGATAAAAAAAATTCTCTCGTCCCAACTCACAAGAGAGAGAGGTAGTCTATAAGCATGCAAACCTGAGGAATTGGCTGCAATGCCTTGGGGATGTCCTTTTATTACGAATAAAAGAAAGTATCGCCAATATTACTGACTTATGGTTTCATAAGTTTGGAAAGTTTTGCAAGGGCATATCTGAGCTCTTTGCCTTTCTCTTTTTGATTTGTAGAAACCTGTGGATTTCAAATTCAGAGGGAAACACAAACTTCTTACCGTCACTAGGATGAGTTAGTGGATTCAACGGAGACTTCATAATGTCAACACTCTTAAACTGGAGTTCTAAACCATCTCATATCATGGAGGGTTCAACATATGTCATACAGCCACATAAGCTTTCTATGGATTTGTGGAGTTTTGTTAACTTATGTGTATCATTAGGTCTTGAAAATCTACTTTAATTATCAAATGCGAGTGACAAATGAAGGCAGAAGGATTTCTCCTATTTATTCTAAATGCGTTTTCCATTAAGTACATGGTTCATTATGGGAATATAATTCTTTTCTTGGTTAATATTTTTTAATCTTCACATTTGGTTTGCACTTTGACTGTTTGTAACATTGCTTGTTCTTTTTTGCACCTTGGAACATTCTACTAAAATAACTTAGAATTAAGGAACCTAGTAAAAAAAATGCACTATAACTTTGGGGAAAAAAGTTTATGTAAAGAGAATATGCCACCTACGAATGAGCTGCTGTTGAAATGGTTGTTTTCAAATAAGCTGTGAGCAAAGTTAACTGGAAACAGGGAGACTGGTACCAGTATTGGTACAGCTATTTTTCAAAAATAGGAAACATGGTATTTGTAGACGTTTGGTTTTCACATCATTGTCCCATTGTAAATAGGGACCCCACTTTTTGGCCGATAAACTTAGGTGGTTGGGTTAGAGCTGGCACAAACTAAGCCCAGATGTGGGCACGAAAATTGATAAGATAAGCTCCAAGGGCAGGCATGTGGCATTAGAACTCAACAGTGAGGCCTATATCTGAGACATCTATTATTTAGATTCAAAAAATAGAGCTCTAAGCTTGAAGTGTGGGCCCTAAACAGGTGTGGCCTTATTAATGCAATTGGGCCCAAAGTTCTAAGCATTACAGCCTTAGCATGTGGTGTGTGAACTGGTAATTAAATCAGACCTGAATTAGGCCCCAAATACTGTAGTGTGTGGCCTCATAAGGCCCCCTAATCAGAGTGCCAGGCCCTAATTTGAATTGAATAACCAAGCATTGGGCACAACACTCGGTAGGATCCCAAAAATAGCTTGAATGCTAAAAAAAACACAAAACTCAATGCAAGGTCTGGTCATTTGAATTTGCATTGAACTTAACATATGAAGGCCACACATTTAATACCAATTGACAATCACAAGTAGGTTCGATCCAATAAAAAGATTTTAAAATTCAAATTTCAAGACAGATTGAATTGAATGCTATGGCATAAATACAATGCATGAGGTGACCTCCATTAAATGATAGATTGCAAACATTTATAAAAAAATTGCATTAATGGTTGCGCCATGTCCAAAAGGACCTTGTATATATTCAAGGCAATTCACCACAAGTTAAAGATAATTTTCAAAGCAATTGCAAATACAGGTGCTACCGAGAAAGTTTGAACCATCAAGAGAGCAGATTGTGGAGTTTTTCTTAATCATTAGTTTGCAGGGCTATTGACTGGAGTGGGTGAAATTCAATTTGCAGGTTGACATCAACTTTTATTGGCAGCTATGACTTTGATCACTTTCAGCAAGCCTTAGTCTCTAAGACTAGGCAAAATCAGTCGAGAACCTCGAGTTCCATTGCCCGTAATGCTGTTTTTCATCATACCTAGAATTGTTTAATGCTGTAACAGGGCTTGACTTTAGAGTTTCCAGTCACCTTTGTGGTAAAATTATCATTGAAAATGGTGTGATAAGGCTATCTGGCGTATCTAGGATAAAGGTTCAGTCAATTTCTTATTATTTTCATTTAATTTTATGGCTTAACTTGCTAAATATTGGGTCTGCTACAAGTTACAGGGGTCTGATGCCATGCAGCAGCTAGTGAAAACCTTGGATTTAGTCCTAATTTCATATGATAAAGTCAGAGATTTGACTAAGTGTTGGTATTGTAGGCCTAGGTATGGAGAAAGGAGTGGAATGTCAAGTCAAGGAGACAAAGGACTTACCACCAAAGGACAAAGGAGAACTGTAAGAAAGATGTTTCCAAGATGGTCTTGAGCAGCAAGTACAAGACCAAGATCAAAAGATATTAAGACATAGAAGAAAGACAAAGCAAGTTCAACAAAGCAGACAAGGCTTCCACCTAAGAAGGGAATGCTATCTTGGAATTCCTTTGGAAATCGAAGATCAAGATGAGGAACCCAGTTATCACTAGAAGGCAAGATTGAAGACAAGAACCATTCGAAGAGAAAGAGAGTAAGGGATGAAGAATATTGAAGATGAAGCAATTGAGAATATGAGCGATCACAATTGGAAGCCAACAATGATTTCTCATCAGCAAACAAGGGCTATTTATCAAGTTTCTTGATGAGCATCCCGGCGTGACAGCCATTTCTCAACTAATAAAAATGTGCTGAGTGTCCCCATGGAAATGATTAATGAGATTGTGTCCAGGTTCATTGAATGTAAGGAGGATGAAGATGAAAAAGACATTTCCGAAGGTGATGAGGTGGCTGGGCCCACATGGTCCTAAGTTTCCTCATATGTTGATAATTAAATGCCTAATTTTGATTGGCCTTTTTTGGCGCAAAGTGGCATAGGCCCACATTGACTTTTTATTGATTGGTTTTTGGAATCATTTGAATTTTCTCATTGGTCTACTAGTTGGTGGCTTCTTCTACAAACTCTCTCTTCTCATTGGTCCACTTGTTATTGCACCTTATTTGGTAGTTTTGCATTTGATTTTTCTCGTTGGTCCTTGGATAGCAATGTAATTTTTCTATTGGCCCACATGGTGGTGCCTAATTGTCATTGGGTGGACATTTAACATTTGTAGCTATGGTTATAGAAACCCTAATTAGGGCTTATGTGATTTAATATTGGCCCTTAGTTCAAATCAATCTTGGCCATTCATTGTAATTGATCCCCTATATAAAGGCTTGCTCACATCTCTTGTGAAGAGAGTTATGATGGAGAGTTATTGCCAAAGTACCACCAAAGTTGTTCTTTATTCATTGTTTTTTCTTTGTAGTGGATATATATGATTATTTTGGAGTATTGCACAATTCTTTGTATCTCTCACTTATATTAGGATTTCATTTCATGTTGAATAGAAGAAGTTGATTGGATGGAAGATATTATTGAGTAGTGAGTACATGTTGATTGTAAGTAAAGGTGTAAGGGTTGTCTGGGGTCTAAATTGCAAGTGTATATCTTCTATAGGAGATGCTCATTGAGATTGTGCCTTAATAGGGTATTTAGATGAATATTAACAATGTGAAAATCATATCCTGTAATGTCCCTTATTGGGACCTTACATAATTCGGGACCTTACATAATTTAACTTAGATTTTTCTTGATTGAACTTTTGCAGACCAATTCCATATGTCTTCTTTTCTTTATGGATGTCTATTTCTCAGGTTTAGTATTACTCTATATACTTTATAATGAGAAAAGGTGTGTTTTTTCATTTGATTAATTTTGATTTAATTATTAATGCATTTTTTTATTGATAAAAGGCAAATGCCTGTTTTTATTAATATTCATACATATTTACATTGTTTTTACCCCATTCAAAGTGTGGGCATTGGGGAAAAAAGAACGGGAAAGAAAACCCTTCGTGTAGCCCAAGGCTAAAGTCCTAATCTAGAATTACAGGTGCCTAGGATTGGGTCTTTAAGAGGGCATTCCCTCTTCTACAACAAGATTTGCAGAAGTATTATCAACTTGGAAGTACCCTTATTAGAGACGAGAGCCACGGAGTTTTGCATCCACAAACAAAAACCACTACTACACTCCACAATATCTGTCAATAACGAAGGAATTCCTGAAATTATGCTGCCTTAAAATTGATGGTACAAGCCAAACTATGTTAGAGGTGTAGATCATTTCCAACAGAATGGAGAATTAAGTAGCCTCCAAATATATAAGCTTCACACAGCCCAAATCAATGTTGTTCTAATAAAGGTTTTAAAGTGCATTAAATAGATTACTCAACATAGTATTTATGAGGGTATTCTTTATTGCGAGCCATTAAACTTACTTTGGGTTATAATTAATATTAATGCATATTATATGTATGTCAATTTTTATATTTTGATTAATTAATCATTATATAAAATTATTTTTCATTGTGTTATAGAATAATATTAATTATCATGTGATATTTTTTTTATTAGTAAGAGATTGAAGCCAAGATTAATTATTATTATGTGTTGTGACTAATTATTATTATGTGTTCTGACTAATTATTATTATTATTTATTAAATTTGAGTAGACTTGAACCCAAGACCCCCCAGATAAGAGGCTCATAATTTATGTTGTGTTATAGGCTTTTCCCTAATTATCATGTGATATTATAACATGATTATAATGTTATAATTATATCATTACTAATATTATATTTCTATTTATTATTACTGTTTTTAATTAATTGTATAGATCTTATTTTGTCAGGGACATCACAATCCTCCCCTCTCAAATTTCGCTTGCCCCCAAGCAAAAAAAAGATTAATACATAACTTTTCTTGTAGAGCCCACATACAAAGCATATAATTGGATGCGAGAAAACATAAGGAATTCATGGAGTATACATTTTAATTTATGAATACTCGAATTAAACATGTAAGTGCATGAAAAGACAAAGTAGACACATTAATGAATGAAAACACGAAGTAGACACGATGCAAATACATAATGCAAGCATTCTTTATCAATGCTTTACAATTTGCAATTTGCAATGAGCTAGGGTCAAGAAAAAGATTTACAAAATATACTTCTTCAATAGAATCCTACAACCACAAGTGATCATTAGTGCAACGTGTATATATAAGTTTCAAGAAAATGCGAGTCATTATAAATTACTCCAAACCAATCCAATACTAAGCCCAAGAGTGGAACTTTGACCCCCTTGGCCTCGGTGGTAGGTGTCAAGCATCCACACAAGGTGGCCTACTTAGCAGGATGCTTGTTTTCTTTTTCTCTTATTATTATTTTTAGTTGAGAAGAACACTTAGGATGTAAATAGGTTGCTTGGGCACCAAACTCAATGGTTTCCCTCAAAGTTTATAGATCCAAGCCTTTAAGCCTTTCTTGGGACTTGCCCGCACGGTGCTTGGGGTCGCTGATTCGCACCGTATCATAGGAGGAACTGATTGGCTGGATTTACACTTTTCTCTCCTTGAATAAACCTTTGTTCTCTCTCCTCAGCCTGTCCTTATAGGTAAATTAGTAATAAACTTTATGTGAACTGAAAAGACCATGCTATCCTGAATATTATTCCAGACCAAGATAATGCTGAGATGCAACAGGTTGCTTGGATGCCAAACTCAATGATTTCCCTCAAGGTTTTTACAGATCCAACTATCCAAGCCCTTAAGGCTTTCTTGGCCTTGTCCACAAGGCACTCGGGGTCGTTGATCCCTACCACACTGTCTTGGGAATGATTGATTGGCTGGATTTACACAGGCCTCTTCCTTACTGCATTTCTGCTCTTCTTACTGACTTAGAAATAATAAAATGATAATGCTCTGATATTCCTTCTTATTAAATTTATTATTATGTTTAACTATGAAGGTAGGCAATAGTGTTCATACCAGTCACAGAGATGCAAAGCTTTGTCTTATAATCTGAATGTCTTCTGTCTTGCCCCTATGATGATAGCAGTGTAAGAGATCCGACTGTATGTAACATACAGTTCTACATTGTGTATTCATTTCTGTTCCTTGTTTTCCTATCTGCGGTATTGCCCAATCTTATCCATTGCTCTGCAATGTTCTTTGATGCTTATTCAGCCGGTTCAGATGATTGAGATCACCGTGTTAATAACAGCAAGCATTACAATCTTTGTCTTTTTTATAAATGACCATTAACTTACTTATTATTGTGATCATTGTATTGATTGCTGCATATCCCATATCGGTTTGTGATGCCATTTAAAGGTATAGTTTTTCCATTTCTTATTACTCTGCTTCTATGATCCATTACTAAAATATTTTATCCGCCTATTGTTACTTTCCTATTCTATTTGCTGATAGAACTACTTTTGTTGAGTTATGATTGACATGATCATCCATTAATTGTTATATCTTGATTGCTCTGATTATTGTGTCATTCCATTTAGTCCTTTCCCCTCTTCATATCATTTGCATATTATTGTCGCTCAATATTTTCAATTGTTTCAGGGTCATCTATACAACCTCCTTTGTCTTGGACGCACGACCCTCTTCCATGATGCCTGATTGCTGCAGACAAGAATGGTGTAATGCCCCAATGCATTATTACTGAATGGATCACCTTATTGTATCTTTTTCTGTATCAAATGGCTAATGTATTGAGTTGCTTTTTTTTCACCACTTGAGACATCATAATCAATTACCTAGTGATACAAGTCAATGTTTTATTGATTGCATCAGCATTGATAATCACTGACTTATGTTATCACTGTATCCATTACATCATATTTGAAGATCATCGTATAAAGAGATTTTCTGGTGTGTACAGATTTCTGGATCCTAATTACTTTCTCATATGCCACTAATCCACATCAGTTCTTCACATTATATCTCAGAAAAATCTTTGCGTATATTTCTTCTCTTGATAATGGTATATAATGATATGATTGCTTTCTACTATCACTCTACTCTAATACAAGCCAAGAGAGTATCTTTATTTTTCAAGACTCCACCGTACACATCTGAAACAAGAAAATGACCAGTCCATTGATATTTCTTTATTGGTGTGACATTAACAACGTTATGTCCATTGGCAATTTTTAACTCTCATCCATCAACTACCCTAAGAATCCCTTTCACAGCAAGAGTTAATCTTTGTAGGAAAATATTTTTGAGAATCATTCCTTCCACTGCTCTTGGTTTAGTACACACTTCTCAGGCCACCACATGTCTTTTTATTCCATTGTCATCTAACTTTAAGAACTTTCTAAAACATTTACTCAGTTGAAAGGAGCAGACCAACCAGCAAGAAGAACAGTAGACAGTGTAAGGAGAGAATAATTTGACGAACTTGAAATCCACCCACGATAAAAAAAAAATCTTGCCATTTAGTAACTCCTGTACTCATTATCACTGCCAACATGGGAATTTTTCATTCCCTTAAAATTCTTGCTATCCTTATTATATAATATTCTTGTGATCATTATTATCTTATCTTATTATTATTATTGCAATCCTTATTAAAATTCTTGCAATACTGTTAAAAGCTGTCCTTAATATATGATGTCTGGGTTTTATTTTGTACAAATTTTGTATTCAATCTCTCAATGGAATGATATTAGTCAAAGGTATTTTGTCAAATTACAATACCTCAAATATTTGATGAATATCTTTGTTCTCCCATTATTTCCTTAATCACTGAGTTCATGTCTTAATTCAAACTGTGCTTTCAATGTCTTGCTTCGTTATTCTCACTTTTATGTCTTGTTTGAGATTTTTCATATTTTCTATATCACTGCGATTGAGATGAAGAATTGTACTGAATTGAATTGCTGAATATTGTGATCCTTTAATTAACTTCACTTTTATTCCTACTGCCCTATATCTCGGTCTTCCATCCTTCAATTATAGGTTTCACATATATTCTGCCACATTTCTTCTAAATTTCTATTTCAGATTTGCTAAGTGAGATGCTGAGTTTTGGAAAGATCATTTATTTTTTCCTCTTTCAATTTTGTTTTAAAATTTTCTACATTAATCTTTTAAAGTCTTTCTTTACTCTCCAAGATGGTGAGATCATGCTCTGATACCATTTGTAATGTCCCTTGTCGGGACCTTACATAATTTAACTTAGATTTCTCGATTGAACTTTTGCAGACCAATTCCATATATCTTCTTTGCATTCTGAATCTCTGTTTCTCAGGTTTAGCATTCCTCTATATACTTTGTAATGAGAAAAGATGTCTTTTCATTTGATTAATTTATTATATTATTATTTATTAATATTATTATTATTATTAATATCAATGCGTATTATATATGTATGTCAATTTATATATTTTGATTAATTAATCATTATATAAAATTATATTTTATCGTTTTATAGAATAGTATTTAATTATCATGTGATTTTATAACATGATTATTATGTTATAATTATATCATTACTAATATTATATTTTTTTAAATATTGTTATCTATTATTACTATTTTTAATTAATAATATAGATCTTATTCTATCGGGGATATCGCATAGCCACATCCATTTAATATAGCACCCTCCTATGCCTAAATGATATAGCGAAGCAAGGATTGGTTAGAGGCTCACCCCATCATCAACATTATCCTACATTCTTAGAGTTGGATAGCTTTTATTTCCTTTGCAAGTTATTTCGTTGGAAGTGATTGGAGAAGTTAAAATCAAGTCGATATCCATTGAATGAATGATGTGAGTCCCTTAGTGATAACTACTATATCACATCAATATAACTGAGTAAAGTCTACGACTAAGAAGGAACCTTGAGGTTGTCTCATTTGTTCACATAATCCATATACATTGTTTAGCTTATGAGCATCTTTATTGAAGACAGTGAGAAATTTGGTATTTCATCATGAGATATTGAGTATTCAATTTTGTATTCTGTAATGAAACAAAATTCCAATCAGTAAGAGGACAATTTTTTAAATACAACTTAATAATTTCCAAGAAATATCATAACATAGAGCTTTGAAAAAAAGAAAAATGGGAAGTTTTAGGTATGAACATTGAAACCATTGAATCAAAATATCAAATTTGAAAATCAAATTAGTAATTATTTATACTAATACTAATAGTAACATCATTTACTCATTTAATATTGTGTCATATAGAGTCAAATAGTTCAAAACTCATACTGCATATTTGATTTCTGAGAATCGATATGATCATAGCAGATTATCCTTACATATTGAAATTCAAAATTCAAAAATTCATAGTTAGATGCTGAATCACTCATATGCAAACAAAAAATTCAGAACTGTAAACACAAATCAGCAATCTGTCTAGTATCATGTACTCCACAATGTCTTGATCCTCCATCTCAAGGTCTTCAGCTATGATGTTGTGCAGATTATCATCACTCTCCAATTGAGGTTCCTCTGATGGTAGTACAACTGGGGTAATTAATTAAGACCATCCGTTTCAACCGTTTCTTCCACTATGGTTGCAGCATTTTAATCAGGTGCAATTTGATCTCATTTTGCCGATGGACCCTCCATGTATCCAAGATCAACACAAGAGAGAAGGCGAAGTGAGCTATGAATGTACACCAGGTTCTTTTCTTTCTCTGACCCCAATCAGTTCCTCTTCATTGAATGAATAAAACACAAAGTCCTTGGGCCTCCAAATGCATAAATGATAGTAAAGATAAAAAATTTTATTTTTATTACTTTTAAATATGCCTTTTTCCTCTAGAGATGCTTGAGAGATGCCAAAATTCATGGCAGGAGACTTGAAGATGTTGGGAGATATTGACACGAAGTCTCCATCCAAATTTGAAGTCTTTGGGTATGTGGGATGTCTCAGAGACGTGTCTCCATCTCTGAAACTCATCTCAGAGGGGAAGAGACGTGTCTCCTGGTTACAAAATGTTAATACAATATACATATATCGATTCATAGACAACAAACAAAAATAATCTTCAGGGCTAAACCCCTATAAGCCAAAAGGTTTCCATCAAGCCTATTGACCATAAGAAAATGGAAAAAAACAAATCACTAACAGGCAAAAAGAACCTATAGACACCTTTGAAACTGTTTTCAATAGTAGTAATGAGGGTTTTATTGGGGCCCTTGCCCGTTAAAAATCAACACAAAATACATACAACAATTTATAAATAAAAGAACAAAAGCAGCTGTAGTGCTAAACCTATAAGCCAATCAATTACAAAATAATAAAACTCTAAAAAACACTACAACCCCAAATGGCAACCAAAATGATCACAGTGTGGCTTTCTCAACCCTATGCAAAAGATCCATGCTCACTACCCTGTGGTCGTCACTCTTTTCAACCTTTCAACCCTAGCATCTATGACTCTATCAGCACCCCCGCCATAGCTCCGAGCAAGCTTATCCCCATTGCCATCATGATGCCTGATTGGAATAAAAAAACAAAATTTCTTAGCAACCACCAGCCGGAAAAGGGAGATAAAACTAATAGGGAAGCTCCAATTGCCCCCCTTGTTCATGGTAAAAAGGGAATTGATCACTAAGGCTAGATCTCTGCAGAAATCCAGTAGCTCCTCTTCCCGCTGATACAACTCCTGAATTCAATCCTTTAATATACTAATTTCCTCATACACATAGAGGCCATAAGTCTCAAGTGAATCTGCTTCGCCGCTCAGGAAGACACCACCAATGCTGCTGTCTGTGCTGCAAAAACTGGGAGCACTAACCCAATAATCCATTCCCTAATAGCTTGCTTTTGTGTATCCAGATTTAAAATGAAATCAGCAGCAATGCTACTCAGGACTCCTATACCTGAAATGACTGGTATTCATTATACCCTCAAGCACTATCCTTCAGGGTTTCTACATTTGGATATGTAAACACTGCCTTCAACCTTTGAACAGAGACAGCACCATCATAGAATGGGTTACTATTCCTCCTCTGCATCCATCACTTAGCCATATCGAAGGTGTGTCTCAGACTTGCAGTGCAGTGATGACAGAGAGAGACCTGCACACAAATACCCAACAAAACCAAGAAAGCCTGCTTAAAACATCGAAAATGCTTCTAGATGTGTCAAGACAAAGCCATTTTCATGTTTAGGGCTACACACTCATTGTGAAGCTGCTCCTTAGCCAATTAAACTCTTAGCCAAACAGTTTTAAAAGGAAAGATTAAAGGCCTGCATCCTTCAACATGGGTCCTACTTCTCCCACATGAACTGGAGAATCAGAGAGGACCAAAGAATTCAACTGCTCTTAGACCTCCAATCAATCACTGATTTTTGTTATAGGATTCAACTCACTTTTGAGTTTGCTAGAAAATCTGCTATCTGTTTTACACTCTCGAAAACAATGAGGAAAAAGAATACCATAAAATTATTATAGAGCTCCAGCACCATGTCCTTCGATAAAATTTTGAATTTCAAGCACTAAGCAAACATCTTGGGCAACCAGGCAATCACACATAGAGTCACCTTCCACATTTAGCTTCTTGCAACTCACAGAAGTGCCAACTTGTTGCCTTTCACAACAGCCTTCCACTTGGCTTCGTTATTAGTCATAGAACCCAAGAAATGTAGCCTCCCTTCACCAAAAGACCTACTACATTTCGGAGCATGCAACCAGCCTCTGCCAACCAAACATTACCTCTAGAATCACCACCCAAATCAAGTTTTTAAGAAGTTCTTAGGCCATCTCTTCCAATATTGACTACACACCACCTAAGTCACAAGATTCGCCGAATTTCATGCTTTTGATTCAAATTTCAGCGAATTTTAACTCTTTCCGAATGTCATCCGAATTCTATGAATTTTAATATAATACTATAATTTAATATAATATTATTTATTGAGTTATTTAGTTAAACTATTTTAACAATTTTGTGGATATATTAGTAATATTAAAAAATATATAAATATATATAGCTAAAATTTAATGTCGAATTTTTTTTCCAAACTTTTACCCTTGCCGGATTTCATTCGAATTTTATGATCAACGAACTCGAATTCGAATTCGAACCTTGTGACTTAGCACACCACTGATTTGCTAATTATCCTCTGAACAAGTTTTTTACGGTAGAAATGTTAATTTCTTCTCAGCCAATCAATTTAATCCTTTAATAGTTTGTGGTCCTGCCATGTTCTCGTAGTCAATGGAAGTTTAATCATTATCAACAGAAATCCAAATGAAAAATTGAAAAAAAAGTTGAGAACAAATGAAATGTAGAATACCTTAAGGTTAATGCATGATGTTTTCGACCTTTTTAAACATAATTAAATACAAATGAAACATACCATGCTTTAAGTTTTATTCCTCTGTGCGATGGTTTGCTTTATTTACCATGAGTGTGTTTCTTTTTGGCTCGTAGGAGTCTCTGGGATTAGATTTGTCTTTTGACATCTGGACTTAAGCATACGCTTCTAAATAGAATATACATTGTCCTAGGATATGTGAATACAAGGGATCCTGAGCAGTTAAAGTTGACTATTTAAAAAAAAGAAATTACACATTAGAGGATTCAGAGAATTTTAACAATATGTTGATGAATTTGTCTCTGATTCTTGCAAACCTTTGCAAGCCTTCTGCTCCAGTTATTAGGTCATCAAGTATGCTAAAGTCTTGTTGACATATACCACACAAAGCAATCTACTATGATGTAAAAAAAAACAGTGCTAGGCAGTTGTTTCTCATACAAGTGGGAAAATGCCAGGAGAATGAGTTATAGCTTTGCCTGACCTAGGAACACCTTTGTGCTTGCACATTTATTTAATGTTCTAATCAATGTGTTTGAACATGGTGATCATGCATGTGTTTTGTAGGTACTGTTTATATATTGTTTGTGAATCTACACTTGTTCCATAAATCCATAATCTTGAGTTAAAACTATTGTGGATCCAATTGCAGTGATTCAGTGTTTTCCTGCTCAGGAATATATGAATGTGATGGTATGTATGGTGCACTGAATAGGACTGGATGCAAGTGATTCTCAAATCTAGTGCCCCTTCACCTTTTAAAAAACCATGGCAAGGAAGGGGCAAACACCAAAAGCATGCATGTAAGAGAATGCCAGGAGAATGAGATATCACTTTGCTGACCTAGGAACACCTTTGCATTTGCACAATTATTTTTAGGTTCTAATCAATGTGTGTGAACTTTGCACGGTGACCATGCATACGTTTTGTAGGTGCTGTTTATATATTGTTTGTGAATCTACACTTGTTCCATAAATCCATAATCTTGAGTTTAAAACTATTGTGGATCCAGGTGCAGCAATTCAGTGTTTCCCTGCTCAGGAATTTATGAATGTGCTGGTACATGTGGTGCACTAACATAGGACTGGATGCTAGTGATTCTCAATTCCAGTGCCCCTTCACCTTTTAAAAAACCATGGCAAGAAAGGGGCAAAAACTAAAACATGCATGTAAGATGAATGTTAAGTTGATTGCTGGAAATTTGCAAGTGTTTATCCATCCAAAGCTTGAATTTTTGTGATGATTTGAGATAGATACTTGACCAATTTTAGATGATTCAGTCTTGACCAAGAAATGCTGTGTTATTCTTACCAATCTACTCTAACAACTAAAAGTGCATTTCTTTTAATGCCAAACATTGGTGCAGACTCTTAATTCTTAAATGAAAAAACAAAAGAAGTAAAAACTATATTATGTAGGAGAAAGCTTTCTTTGCAGAATAACAGTGGTCCCTTTTCGAGCTTGTACTTTTGGACGGAAAAGAAAATTTAAAATTGTTTTTCACTATTGTTCTCTTTATCATTGTTCTAGAGAAAGTCAAGGTGAGGTGCACTTATCATAATCGTATCTTTGTTCTTGAACAGAGGTTTCTTGTTTGTGGATAATATATTTGGTTTTCTTTGACAAGGTAGCAACTATTCAATTTTTGCAGCCAAATATGATGCCTCTTATAGGAGTATGCTGAAGTTCAAGAACTCACAAAGATTTATTTTATAATTTATTAGTTAAAAGACCAAGTGGCAAACAAAATTCTGTTAAAACGAAAGTATACATAACTATAATTTTATCATATTATATTGTAGGCCTGAAGCTTAGATAACAATGTCGTAGTTTTTGGCGTTAATATTATTGTTCAAAGTTCAAACAGACTATTGAAGTACTTGCGATTTCTCATAGGCCTTTGGATTTTTTTTACATTATTAACTTCTTGTAAAACATACTAGTCACCCTTGATGGCGTATGTTGTACTCGTACTTCTTGTCTTGGGTACCAGCACTACACAGTGCTATTATTTAAATATAAGATAGGTATAGATAGCTCACAACTTTTCCTTACCATAGTTTGGTTTTCGGGTATTGCTTCTAAGCTACCATCTACCTGAAATTGAACTTTCCTTCCATTATAAGATCTATGAACAGCCAGTACAATTGTTTAAGAGAGGTATGACATTTTACTGAATTCCGCCCATGATTAGTTCCATTGTGACTAGTGCCAATGATAAGAGAAGGATGAAACAAAATGCAGTAGTTTAAGAAGGCACGATAGCTCTATGACATGATATATATCACTTGATAAATGTTCCTCTTTTATTCAAAGCAAAATGCAATAGTTCTAAGAAGGCACAATAGCTCTATGATATGACTAATATCACTTGATAAATGTTTGCTATTAAGTATTGATCACAAGTCTCAACCCAATGGATGATAATCTCTATATAACATGATAATTTATTACCTAGGTTTAAGGCACCTCTTGCCACAAGTGCCTGGTAAAACGAGTGCAGACCTTGGAACACCACTAGTTGCAATTATAAGAGAAAATGAAGTTGGGCTAGTTAAATTTCAAAGATGTTTTACTAGCATTTTTTGATTGAATGGTGCATTATGTCAGTCCTAATAATTGGTCAAAATGTATTTTTGCATGAGTATTCTCATATTTACATTTGGGTCTATGTTTTAAAAAAAAAAATTCCTATTGAAAGAACCTTTTGCAAAATATTTCATGATGGTGGAAGGGCATTTAAACAAATCAGTTTTAGGATCAGCTCCTTTCCTAGTCCCACTACTAACTATATCACCCCAACCACATTTTCCTCCTCATCACCACTACTACTAGTACTTCCACTGCTGCTCATTGTGCTTTGTTTTGAGATTTAAACATGCAATGGAAATATGAGCTGAAACAATGAAAAAAATCATACTTTTCCACCTGCAAATCTATTTTTAAAATGGAAAATAGAAGCATAAAGAGTCTCATATTTGCTTGGTGCACAATAGGGGAAGCTCAAACCCCTGCTCAAGCTCTTGGAAGCAAAAAAATCACCTCTTCTTGCAAAATAAAAACCCCAGCCAGCTGCAACACACTCCAACTTCATAGGCAAATTCAAACAAATGACAAAACAACCATAATGTAGTATTTTTTGATCTTTTAGGGCATTTGGAGGGGCAGGGCCCACCAGGGGACCAAGCTAGGGTAAAATTTTTATGTTTTTACGTTTATTTTTTGCTTTTGCTTTGCAAAAAAGGGGATGGTCGGTTGTTCGAGATACAGTCAAGGGACGTTTGGAAGTCCCCTTTCTGTATTGGGGACGGCCAGCTGTCCCCTTTTTATTTCCCAGACGTCCCCAAGTATCGGGGATGTCTCTTGTGGATTTTGGCAAGTTGGGGACGAAGGGGGGATGTCCCATACCCATTCCTCTGTCCCAGGGACGTCCCGTCTCAAAAACCTAGGCTTATCGGGTGGGGACGCGTCTCTAGGGTATGTAGGTTTTTTTGTTTTATTTGTGCCTCATTGATAAAAATGTTTTGCATATGTTTAAAATGGCCTAGTTCATTTTTTTATGTACACTAGTCATTGAAGAATTGAATTATCTTAAAAAATTTGTCATTGTTGTCCTATAAGATACTACAAGCAGTATTTCTTGATGTCTACCTTAGGACCTCGTAGTGTTAGGAATTTTATCTTAATAGATAAATAGATATGGTATCAAAAGCTTCATACAAATTAACAATGCATCCACTTTTTTGGATTTTTATGTTAAACTTAAGGAAAATAAGATTCTCATTTAGTCATCTAGATCAATATCTGATTGTAAATTTATTGATCATACTTCAAACATATCTAGTTCTCATCATTCTTAAATTGCATTCTAATATGATTTTCTAGAGAGTTTTGCATTTCCTAAGTCAATTTTTTCATCACGGTAATATATGACATGGTTATTGTTACAAACATTGAAATGACAACATATTGTCTTCCTTATTTGAAGATTAATCCCTTCAAACCGACCTTTGGTCACTTATGTTAGCATTCAATTGGAAAATATTTGAGCACCTTTTGGGAAAAAGAAAAGTTTTCAATGATTTTTTTCATTTGAAATTTACTAAATTAGGAATTAAACCTGACATCTCACGTATTGAGACAATTTCTTTCCAGCATTAATTTTTTTTTATTGGAAGAAGAATTCATAAATTACACGAAACAAAAACAAAATAAAGCCTGCTGGAAATTACAGCAGCAGACACGAGGTTTGCTGGAAATTACAGCTGTAGCAGGTGAGAAGAAAAACTACAGCTCTGAAACGAAGATGAAAGCTAACAGCCAGTTGCGAAAAGGAAATGCTACAGCTAACATGTATTTTCAGCAAGAGAGACCACTATGAGCAGCATCATACATTGGTGGTTGTAAAATATATCAAGTAACACTATTGATGAAGGAAGCCTGGAGAGTCCGAATTGGGTGGCACTGAGAGTCTCCATAAGCAGTTATACCCTTGAGCTGAGAAGAAATACCTTCAGCCTGCGCTCTGATACCATCTTTAGCGGCATTCCAATCATTTAGAGAGGACGCTAAGGTCACTTGGGTTAGAAGGCAGGAACATAGGGTATGGAATTCAAGCTCAGAAGGAAAAAAGGAATGTGACAAGGCAGCCAAACGTCGAAACTTCCAAATGCATTTGATGATGATGAGATGGCAAGAAATGAAGATAGCATTGCGAACTGAAAGATATCCTAGAAGGGCAGCTTTCCATGGCCAAAGGAAGTGGAAAAGATAGGGTAAGGAAGCAAAAAGTTAAGCCCATAATACTCTAACATGCCGACAAGCCCAAAAGCAACGCTTAAAGGTTTCATATTTGCCACAAAAGGGACAAGAACCAGGCAGATTGAGGAATTTAAGACGAAAACCCACAGGCAGCTTAGCATGTTAAAGTTTCCGGGCAATTAGTTGGGACTGGGCATCAGCTTTTGACTTCCAAATTTGAAGGCTGAGTTTATTCCAAGTAGAATGTTTAAATTTGCATTTCCATAGGAAGTTAAGGCGATTAGAGATGGGTATGTTTGGAAAAAGATTTCTATAAAGGACCTTGAGAAGAAAGGATTTAAGACTAACCATTACGCCATCTCCAATCCTTAAGGAAGCATGCAAGACAATTAGTAGAGGTGAAGATCAGAAGGCTGGGAGGCATAATTTGTTGAATTTCCATTACAGTAGATTTATTACTATTGTATAAATTGAAGCATGTTTAAGCTGTCCCTCCGACTTCCATGTGAAACTTGAAGGATCCCAAAGATCTTTGAAGACTTGAATTCCTTTCTTGTGGAGTTGTTTAGATTTGAATCTAGGAATCAAATCAAGTGGCATATTATCCTTTTGGATCAAATGATTCCACCAAATTGAAGATGATTCAAAGCTGGTTCCGTGGCTGAATGTTTGGTCAAACCAAGATAGCTTGCAAGAGACAAGTTGCCAAGCTTTCCATATGCGATTAGTAGGGGCTGACCACGAGTCTATAGGGAGCTAGAAGGAGCTTATCACACCGTGGAATAATTCTCCATGATTTATTCATGGTAGATGTGTGGATACAATGCCGAACTAGAATTTTCCAAGGCAATATTCCTTTAAAAGCTCTACTGATCCATTTCACTGAGAGGCAGACCCCTTGCGTATAGGGGTCTATGATGCCCAATCCACCCTTCTCCTTTGGGAGAATGCAGTGAGACCAAAAAGTAGTTGGCATACCTTTCTTATTTCTCCATTTGGACTAGATGAAACTTCATATGAGCTGTGTTAATTGGTTGTAACAGTCTTCAGATGGAAGCCAACAAGAAGAGTTATAGACTTGGCTTGCCAAAAGAACTTCGTTGGCAACATGAATATGCCCAACCATAGACAAGAAATGATTTGCCCATGATAAAAGCTTTGCTTTGAACTTAATTAGGAACCACCTCCACATTTCTTTCAGTGTAACTCCTATTCCAAATGGAATGGTGAGGTATCTAGTGATGGTGCCATGCTTAATTCCCTTCCACTCTTTAGGAATCCAAGTGGGAAGAGGAATTAGGGCATGCCATCCAAAATTCAGTTTTATGCATGGCAAGTTTGGAGCTCAAAATAATGCAGAATAGTTCAAGGGTATCTAACAAATTGTTAACATCATCAATAGTATTTTGAATGAAGATCATGCTATCATTAGCTAAGTGAGAGTTAAGAGCAGCATAAATGTTGTGAATGAGATGGTTTGACTGAGCATGATGCAAGAGGTATACAAGGGCATCAATCGTGAGGAAAAAGAGGGCATCCTTGCCAAGTGGATTTATGGAGTAGGAATTGAGGGGAGAGGAATCCATTAATTGCTAGCGTCGCATTAACATCCATAAATACATTAAAAAATGAGCACGAAACTTGTGGACAAACCCAACCACTGGAGCATTTTAAGGATTAATGGACGTCTTATACGGTCATATACTTTGTCAAAATCTAATTTGAGGACCAAAGCATCTTGTGTCATTTGTTGAGCCCATTCTATAGATTTCCAAGCAAGCACCAAATTATCTAAAATGAATTTGCCCCCAAGAAAACCAAATTTCTCAAGCCAAACTATCTCTCGGGATATGATCTAGGCATTAGCTATTTTTCTTTATAACTTGAAATTAACAAGAATAACCAACCAACCTTAAACTTTGAATAGTTAAAGCACAATAACGCAAATTTGTAAACTCAGAATCACCAGAGAAATGAGACTCAATAAAATAAATAGTTGTCCATGTTTGTTTAATTGTATCTTGATGTGATTTAGACCATATCTCAAATTTTATCTAAGATTTGTATGAGATTTATGCAATTTATTATCGCACTCCAAGGGTTGGTAACGTTGATGTCAACATTGACATGTCGTGATGGTTAAGTTGTTGTGTTGGTGTTCTTGCAATCAAGGTTCAAATACCATTGGGGATGAGGTCCCCCATTTTTGGCCTCACTAGTTCATAATTTTGGGTCAAAGTGTTTACTCTTTTGAAAAAATAAAAAATAAAGCATTATGTTGTTGAAGCAATTTGTAGATTGAACCTAGGGTTTTATTTTTTATTGAAGGGTATCTGTTTATGTTGACAATCAACTATTCAATTATGTGTTGGAAAGATTACACAAGTTGTAATAATTATGGGTAAGTAGAGTATAAGTTGAATTTGAATTTTCCTTGCTATTTAGAAAGAAATTTCTTACATGCAAATACCATCTTCCTATGTTTACAAGTGTCAGAATGAGTATATTCATATTGACAGTGACAAGATAAAATGCATTTGTCAACAACTAATTTCAACTTTTGATCATTTTTAACTATCTATTTTAACTTGATTCATGATAACTTGCTGAATTCACAAACGTCAGGCAATAAATTCTAATTTCTTAGTGGTGGCAATATTTCATGATTCTTGTTAGGCAATAATGTTGAATGGTAATATGACAAATTCAATGTAGAAATTATACTAAATAGGAATAATTCTTGTTGTAATTTATATAAAACTTGGTGTATATTTTTTTATATCATAGAATTTGTTACAATCTCTAGGGAAATGGATGGTGAATGTCAAAGTTAGATGAATTTCTAACTTTAACTTTTTCTTTTTCTTTCTCTTTTCTTTTTTATGTTTGGTTGCAAAACATACTTGCAAGCAAGGTATTTATCTAACACACCTCATTTAGACCTATGAAAAGTACTAAGTTATGTATAATTTATAAGAAATAGAGTTTAGATTATTTGTTTGATGCATGTTTGGCGTTAATGTGATGGTATTATTGTTGCACTTAATTGCAATGTGTGTATAGCATTTGCAATGCATAAAAATTAATACTAAAAAGTAATTTAAAACTTTTTTAAGCTTACACAGATCTTAAGTTAAAGGCATCAAGCTCATGTTTATGTTTGTATCTAATGGTGAATTTATAATTTTATAGGTTGAACTCGAGGTTGAAGCAAAGGTTTTAAGGTTGGGAAAGAGTATAGCAACAACCTCCATTGACATAAGAAACAAGGATTCAAAGCAATTAACATTTCAAGGTCGATGCACATTTTATAGCATGCCAACATCATGTTTATGATATTTATGTTTTGTTTGGTACACTATTGAGAATCAAATTGCAAAGTTTTCATATTATGCAAACATTATTCTAGAGTTCGAACGATATAATACAATGCTATTATTATTTATTATCTTAAAAATTGACATTGTGATTAATAAAAGAATGTCCATCATGCATGTTGGCAGTCTTGATTTTTGACTAGTTGGTGTATTAAAGCTTAACTCTTTGAAGATAGATCACATGCATATTCTAGACTTAGAATGGTATAATACAATGGTATTATTATTTCTTTAACTTTAAAGTTGACATTGTGGTTATTAGAAGAATGTGTTAGGCTTGATTTTTGACTAGTTGGTGTATTAAAGCATAACTCTTAGAAGATAGATCACATGTAGATGGATGGTAGGTATATAATCATATCTTGACTATGAATGAGGTGGACACACAATTTGATGTATGTTGGTGTATTTGCTAGTTTGGGGTATTACCATGTGCCTTATCTTCAATGCATTATTGCAAACCATGGTTTGTCTCTTGTTTGGGTGACATTTATGATTATGACACAAAACTTGTCCCTCATTAATGCAACTCTTTTTACTTGTGCATTCTTCTATATCTTGAATATTGTGTATGCATTTCTTGGTTTGAGTATATATTAGAGTGTTGACCATCTGGGTGTTTGATATTTTGGCATAGAATTAATAATTTAATATAAACTAGTCTCTCACTCTATGCATAACTTAAATGCAACTCAATAAAGGACATATGTATTGACTCAAGTTAGATATGAAAGAGCTTATACATTATTATTTATTTCATGTGGTTCTATCACAGAAACAAAAATTAACAAAAATTACAACACAAGAAAGACATTTCAGACAGCTTTATCTATTCTTTCTAAGAAATAATTAGATAATTAATTGGTGGATATGACCTCAACCTATATGAATAAACTAAAATTCTCTAAGGGTATTCTCTTTGGCAACTTAATATAAACTTATTATATGCTTAATATTATAGGACACCTTAATGTTATATATGTTTTTATTATAAAAGTAGCCAAAAAAGGTTGCCTTTGTTGTATATATACATAATTCACATTTTGAAAGCACTCTAAAATACTAAGTTGATGTTAAAAGCATTTAAAGGCATCTAACATTACAACACTATTCCATGAAGTTTTTGCATAGGGAATAAGGGGAGTGGCTTTTGGGGATGATAGCGGATGATACAAACATTTATAGAACACATGAGAAATTAGTTATAATAAGTCTTTATAAGCAATAAGTTTAAGATCTACAAATGGAACCTTGACATGTTATTGAACTATAAAACACTAAATAGTAAAATTTAATGTGAACATTACAATATAAATGTTAAATTTAACTTGTATATTGCACTTATATTTTTGCATGATTTTACAAATATAATGCTTAGAATGACAAAATCACTTAACACAATGCTTTTATTCAGCTCCAAACTCCTCTTTACAAGAATTGTTAGACTCCACATGCATAAGACCCTCCAAACCAATACAAATCACACTTATTTTGTAGTATCATCATTATTTTGTGTTGTTTATCTTGACTTCACAACCTACATCCCATCAAGAGGTTAGACTCTCTTTGTAAATAAGTGTATTGTTGTTAGACACGAGACACTTTGTACGACCACAAGCTTTCTTACTCTCATGTATTTCTCTTAATAAAGTGGATGAATCTATAAGTAGACTGATTTATATTAATAGTAGAAGAACTAGAAATTAGGGATAAGAAACAAATGGTTTGAGAGGTAACGAAAGTAGGCTTATGCATAATTTATGACATATTTGAGCCCTCCTATGTTATATTCGAAATATATCCCAAGAGTGACAATTTTTATGACTTAGATTGAATGATGTTGGCCTCTATAGAATCATACATTCTTTAAGTGGCCTTCAAGAACTTAAAATTCACTTTAGCATTTTGCATAGTTGTAATTTACCTACACTTTGGCATGTACCACATTGAATTCAATGATAAGAAACCATGTAGCCGCTTCTATTTTTTATCAATGATTAGTTAAACATGTTCATTTAATAATTTCAATTTGGGTCATTTTGTTACACAGTTTTTATTTAGTCAAGCATAGTATCAATGTACTCATACACCCCTCTAAGGCTTGGTGCATTAGCAACCCCATATCCAAACCATTTGAAATAATGAAGTGATGATAGAGATAATATATTTTGTGTTAGAGTAATAAGGAGTTTTTCTTATTAACTCTATTTTACTTAAGCTAAAGTTTAGGCGTATAATAATTAATTATTTTATTAATTATTATCATGCAACCTAGGTTTTACCTTTTAGGGTTTTGATCTCCTTTATAAGAATTGATCTCTTTGTAATATTTAACTCACTCAATGTGTTTTTGGTTGATTCAAGTGCAATGTCTATTCTATGGATCAAAATGGACATCGTCGATGAGCTCAGACCACCCAAAGACCCTTATTTCCATATAAAATTCATCCCATTTGAACAAAGTTGTAGATTGGGGCAAAACAAAATTGCCCATGTTCTCTTCATTAGAAGTGGGTTTTTTATTGGATTTGTGTCATAGGGGGGTATTCGTTGGACACTTTGAGCTCAAACAGTCATCACCATTGAACTAAATGCACCCAAAAACCCCTATTTTTCATTAAAAAAAATATGTCCCATTTGGACAAAGTTGCAAAAAATTGCACCCAAGTTGTATGGTCTGGGCAAAGGCACAGATCCCGAAGGCAACGATATTTAAAAAAATAAAAAATCTAAGCACTGGGTCTTTTTTTTTCCAAAAAAATAAACAAAAAAGGCAAATACCTTTTTTACGACATGGCTATCCTCCCACAAAATTGTCCCACCGTACAGGAAAAATATAGAAAAACACATGATACATACATCTTTTTTAATGGCATGATACATACATCCCATGGACCCATTCGGATGCATCTACGCTCATACTGTGTCCTTCCCTGAGTGTCTTGTCAATGCGTCTGACCAATGTTTCATTGAACTAACAATTTTTTTTATTAATTATGTAGTTGTACAGATCCCAAGTAATGGAGTTATAGTGGAATTGTCATCGTAGACTATTTTCTTATGAATTCATACCACAAAAGCAGCCTCATTCGATGAGGTTTCGTGAGCCTATTAATGTTGCATCAAGTTAGATAATTGTTTATGTACCTTTGATTATCCATTTTCATTACTTCACTATAGAGTTAAATAGTTGAAATAAGTTAGCCATTGTTGTTACTGCATCGTAAGATGGAATCAATAAAACAACTTTTTCTTGCTTTGACCTGTTGGTGTTTTAAAACTACTAGGCTATAAAAGACCTAACACCAAGGTTCAGAAGACAAAAACACGCCTTAAGATTAGCTACTTTCTATTTTCAATAGGATTTTCTTCATATCTGGACCATCTTCAACATAATCATAGGGATTCTCTTCACTTCAGGCTCTGCAAGGCCTGGGCGGGTGCACCTTAGGGATGAAAATGTGACCAGTTTTATGATTCTCTATTTCAACCACATGCTCATTGATATTTTTCTTTTTTCACCTGTATCCCCTATAGCATAAATGGTCACAATTCTTCTTAGATTTCCAAATACTCCTTGGTTACAACAACTAACTATAATTCAGAGGGAAACTATTGCAAATAAGTGTTGACCAACAATTTGATTCTTCAATACAAAAAAAAATAGCTGATTTGATTTAAATTTGTGCTTTGTGCAACCACATAATCTTTAACAGTTTGCATTTGAAATGATGATCAGTTCCCTATCCATTGGTATAGAGAGTCTACCCAACAATACTTTGACCTAATTAATTGTCTTACAATTAATTTTATCTGCAGTTACCCCTGAATTTCATTCTTATGAATATCCCTCCCACACACCTAGAAACCCTATCAATTTAAAGAAAGCATTTACTGAACTCCTTGAATTAAAACCAATCAATGAAAAGACATACAACCCATCTAGGTTGTATTAAAATGAAATAACCTTGTTCATTTAATCTCAAAGTTACAGACACATGGAAATGGAGACAAAATTCAAAGATACAGATATTGCAGAACATTCCTTTTGTATTAATTTTTCTTGAAAATCATACAACGCTGGTATAATACTAAAACATAACCCAAGATATGACAAATTGTCATTGAATGTTCACTTGTATTCTCAAATTTTGCAAAATGAATACATCACACAAAAATTGACACAAAGACTAACTAGACTGACTGCAAATAGCATAACTTTGAAAATTATACTGATTTCAGACCTCAACTTCACATCTTGGAAATCCTTTTATAGGAAGGATTGCAACAAGCTTCAGATGGGAGGACACATGTCAAAAAACTATTGGAAACAAAATACAAGATATTTATCTTCTTACATTACAAGCATTCTTTGCATTTTGATTAAAATTTTGGAATGTAGTTGCAAAACTAGCAGGTGGCATTTTCAGCAAGTGTCT
Organism: Cupressus sempervirens; assembly: GCA_028749045.1. NCBI lineage: Eukaryota > Viridiplantae > Streptophyta > Pinopsida > Cupressales > Cupressaceae > Cupressus > Cupressus sempervirens. The sequence continues at coordinate 785,363,033 of CM053793.1, forward strand.
TAAGCATCTTTCTGTTGGTCTTCATGCCCCTATCACTTTCCTTGGCTTTCCTTTGTTTTCTTTGCCTCTAACTGCATCCTAACTGCATGCTTTGCACTGCCTAATCATTGTCACCAGATGGTAAGGCCTTGATATTTTCAATAAGCTCCTAGATGGCAACATCTGTATCTACATTTGGCCAAGTTGCATCCCTAATTGCACTAATTATTCAAGGCACTTGTTCCACTTGGCATATGTTATTGCCTTAACCTCAACAATTATCTTTGACATCTCTGCCTCTATCCTGTATAGCATATCAATGATATCATACACTACCATCACACTTGCTTCATTATTGCAATAGGCCAAGAACCTGGGATGATCTAGAATATTATCAAAAGAGGATGACCACTCTACCTAGTCTTTAATCTTTCCATCACTGCCCAAAATTGTGGGCACAACACTGGGTGTTCCTGCAACAATTATTTTCATCTTGTTTTGGATTTGTTGCAACTTGCCAGTAAAAACACCATTTAGATCCTTTACCTTATTGATCATTTTTCTGGTATTTATGATCATTACCTTTGGCAAATCTTTCTTTTGTACCAATATAGGTACCAGACTATCAACGAATGGAGTATATGGACCCCATGTAGTGAAAATTGGAGACAATAGGGTAACATCCTCTGAACATCTATACTTTGCTCCTTGCAACACAAGGTATTTTTTGTGCACATTCTGTGATACCAGTTGCAAGGCATTTATTTTGTGAACCAGCACATTCTTAATGGTTTTAACTTCTATCTCCTTGTCTAATTCAGAATCCTCTTCTTCATCAACTTCCATTGCTTGGCTTGATGCTTCCCCTATTTCAAGTACTTGGCCTTCTATCTAGATTCCTTGGTCTTTCATCTTTGTAGCTAATCTAATAGTATTCTTCAATGTTGCTACCTCATTTTCCAACTTGAGGGTCTTCTACTCTAAGACATATGTCTTCTTCATTTCTTCCTCATAGCACCTCCTAGTTTTGATAAACCTCTCATAAGCTCCCTCTAACTAAGCTTGAAGGGTATCCATCTTGTTCTTACCGAATAGACATCAAAGTAGGCTTTTGGTCCTTTGGCGCTAAACTCCATATCACCATTGTTTGGGCATCAATATTATATCCAAAGCCTCTCAATTTTCCAAGTTGATTTTCATCTTCAAATGAAATGGATTTGTCCTATCTTCTCATTTGGTACAATAGGAAAGAACTTATGCCCCATCCTGGGAAGATAATCATTCCACTTCTTCTCACCAATTCTCTGGCATCTTCCATAGTGAGGGTTTCACTAGCAGGATCATATTCTTGTAGCTTTTGCACTAATCCAGCAACCACCTCATTAGAATCACTCGGCTTCATTTGCAAAGACAATTAATTTTGTTTCAATTTAAATAAGAAGCTTTTAAACTCTTCAATTTTGATGAAGTTGTCATCATTCATGAACTCAGCTGCGTCTATGATTCTATCATCAATCATTTGAGCTTGCAACTATAACTTCTTTTCCCTTTGTTCATTCTCAGATGCCTGAGATACCAAATATCTCCTTACAACATCATCAAAGTACTAGCTACCTTTGGGCATGATTTGTAAGGCCTTTTGTTGAGCCTTTTGTGGTATTTCCACCATCTTCTGCTTTTTAATTCGTTGTTCTGCCCACTTTGTGCTTTCAGGTTGATTCTCTTCATCATTAGTAACTTCAACTACTATTTCTTCATCATAATAATATGGATCAACCTTTTTCCTAATTCCTTTAGGGACTTGTGCTGAAATCTCATCAAAATTTTCTACACACTTGTCCAATCTTGACCAATAGTCTTCCTCAAGATAAAATCCACCCACCTTCCCTTTACTCTAGACCTTCACTCCCTTGCCTCCCACACCTCCACCCTCTATGATATTCCTAGCCAGCCCCCTCTCCATCTCATCCTCTCCCCCACTCATTGTCACCTCTTCTCCTTTTCCCACATTAGTGAGACAGAATTATGAACAGTAGTAGAACTTTAGATGAGGAAGGATTTCAAGTTGAATTCTTCAAGTTGGGTATCTCTATCCTGGGTCCCTTTCTTATAGTGCTCTTTTATCGGGTGGTTTGTGTCAGGTTCCTTGACTCTTGGTCACGACATATTATCTATCTAATCCATAAATTTGTGCCAGCTTCTGATCCTAAAAACTACAATACTATCATGGTTGGGCATACCTTTCCCAAACTCTATGTGACTGTGCTGAATGGTATCCTATCCAGTGAGCTAGATTAGTGACATTGTCAAGCTATAGGTCAAGCTAGGTTTCGTTTATATTTTTAGACTACTGATCACATTTTGACTTTATGGGCCATTGTTGAGGAGACTCACCACCATTCGGTGAAAGTTGTTTTGTTGAATTCTTCAAAGCTTTCAACTCTGTTCCTCAGGCCACTCTTTTTCAACATCTTAGGGACATTAGGATCTCAAAGATTCTTCTTACAACTATTATGAGGTTAATGAGCACATTGAGAATAGATTTTGGACTCCACAGGGTTTCTTTGATCCTATCCAGAGCACTATCAAGGTGAAACAGGGCTCTCCTCTCTCCCCCACTCTCTTTGACATCTACATCGACGAGCTTGAGGTATTTCTCTATGATTGCTTGCTTCCTGGCGATGGTTGTTATTTACATCAGGTATTGATCTCTATTCTCCTATTTGCTAATGATGTGATTCTCCTAGCATCTTCTTCCGATGGTCTTCAGTGGCTTCTTGATGGCTTGGCCTCTTTCTGTGACTCATGTGAGCTAGTTGTAAATCTAGGCAAGACTCGGGTTATGGTCTTCAATTTTTTAAGGACATCACATCTCCATTTTTACTTCCAGGGTACCGAGATCGAGATTGCATCTTCATATACTTACTTGGGGTTAAGTTTTTTGGACCTCAATTCAGCCTAAGACCAATCATGTAGCCTAGAGTCAATAAGCGGTTCAACTCCCTCGCTCTTGAGAGATAGTACTTTCAACACCACTTCTAGGACACCATGACTAAGATGTCTCTTCTTGACTCCCTAGTCAAGCTAACTGTCCTTTATGGCTCTACTGCTTGGGGCCCCTCCCTCTTGGAGTCTAATTGGGCCTCTATTGAGAGAGTCCAAACTCTTTTCCTTCGGTGCATTATCAGATGTCACAGGTTCACACTACACAACATCATTCTGGCTGAGTTTGGCACTTACCCTTTAAGATTTGGGATTGTCTTTGATTTAGTTTGGCTTCTTCACCGGCTCTGTAGCTTCATTGATTCCTCCAACAATTGTCACAGATATTCCTACTTGGCTTACTATTCCTTTATGGAGGTTGTAGGTTCAGACTTTGGTCACAGGTCTCGTTGTTGATACACCTAGGTCTTTACTCTCTTGGGCTCAATTGGTATTAGTTTGGATTCGTCTTCCCCCCTTCCTGTTTTCTCTAGACACTCCAACTCATCTTCTTCCACATCAAGGGAAGTTGAATGAGCATGTTAAACTTGACATCTATAGACAATATGTTATCATGACCTGGAGGAATCCCTCTTGTGGGCTCTGTTCGCTCATGGCCTTCTATGCTGAGCACTTTCTTGATATCCAGGACGAGATCATCTTATGTCCCTACTACCTCACTCATCATTGGACTCACACTCTTCACATCTCCTTGGGATTTTTTAGGGTGGGATCTTATTAGTTAAGTATTCAGACTGATCACTAGATTGGTAGGGAGGACATGATCTGTCAGCTTTGTCACCTCGAGGAGGTTGAGACCGAGTCTCACTTTATTTTCATATTATTTGTTCAGAAAGTGTCGATATCTTCCCTCATTCTTTAGATATATTGACTAGCACTGTCTTGCACTCCACCTTCAGGAGACCATGCAGCTTTGTGAGCACACTATACAACTCTATATTTGCTTGACATCGACCCCTACACAACTCATCACCTCTTTCTTCAGTCCTATAGTTCCTGCCCGAGGATCAAAGTGGCCTCTCTACACTATCTCGATTCACACTAGATCTATGAGACCCTACAAAGATTACACTCGGCAACATCTTTCTAGTAGACATCAAAGGCAACCTTCTAGAGTACCTAATTGCCCCAATGTCAACCTTTCCATTCTAGACTACTTCTTGCCTGTGAGGAGTTCTTAGTTGTTATTCCCTTTTTCTTGGTTCTTTTTTTGTTTTGCTTTAACGTTCTTTTTGCAAACACCATTTGGTGCTCCCCCTATTAGCATTTTCCCTTTGTATTGTTTCCAATCCCTTATACCCTCATTGGTCTCTTGTTGGACATTAATAAATTTATCTTATCTTATCTTAAAAGATGGATCAAATTTTTTCATCTCCTATTCAAAGCTAACAACATCCCTATATTTAATCATCATCTCCCTACAAACATCTTCATTTAAGCTATCAACAATGACATCTTCTTCACACATAGGGCTTTTAGGGGGTAGCTTATATCCTCGCATGTTCTTTAAGGCATGTCTAACTACATTGCAAGGGTCATATGTTCTAGCTAGCGCAGTTTGCAATTTATAGCCTCTTAAATAGGCACTAGTTTCCTCAATGGTATTCTTTTCTATCTCAATGTCTCCTACCTTTGTGCATCTACACAAGAATGCTCCTCTTTTGACAAGTTTTCCTAAATAATCTTTGTTCATTGAGATTAATTTCCAAAACACTTCTACAAACCCTAGTCTCTCAAGGACATATTTGGGTAGTATTTGGGGTGGCTGAGGGCATCCAAAAATTCTGATAACAGAATATGTAGACACCTAAATCTTATTACATCACCACATAATCTTATTTAGCCATCTTCTAGGACATTATTGATTAAATAATTTATATTTAACTAATTAATCATCATCCCCTAGTTAATTAATTAATTAAATTAACTATAGTCCAATTGATAAAATCAATGATAACCCAAAATCGATTTATAAATTAAATCCTCATTCCTCTATTAAATTAAATAAATGTAAAAATCTATTTAATTTGATCCCACATCCCCCATTTATTAAATAAATCATTTAATAAATCTTCTCAAATCCCTAAACCTTATCACTACCCTAATCCAACTCATTAACCCATACTAACCCTATTTAGCCAACTAATTAATCCCCCTCATTAATGCCATCCACTTGCCCCCCTATAACATGCCACTTGCATCCTTAAATTCCCTCCTAAACCTAAGCCTAAATCCATCCTAATCATTTGCACTACTTTAAACACCACTTAAGACTTTCTAACCCAAACCAAAGTCTCCCTCATATCACATCCCTCACATCCTCAACCAAATGCCATAAATACTCCATAAATGCCTCTTAGAAGCCCACACCCCTTATCCACTCATATTCCCCAAAATGTTCACATTCCTTCAAAGTCTTCTATCCCCTCACACATCCTCCTTGTGACAATCCATGTTTTTCCCTTTTAGAACATCCTAGCCCCTCCTCACCAAACCACTCATCCTCGCATCTTGCCCCTCCATTTCACTACCCCTTGGCCTATAAATAAAACCCTCTCCCCTCACAATTCATATCATCTCCTAATGAAAACTTATAATGCCATATTGACCACTACAACACAACCATTTTACACCCTTACCATGCTAAATTCCATCCACACACCCATCGCTAAATCCTCCATCCATCTCCACACTTGATCACCTATCGTTTGAAGCTTGAGCATGTTGTGAGCACACATCCCTTATCTATCTGGACATATCAAAGTCATTGCAAGGCACACTTGAGGAGCTTATCATTTTTGGTCTACTTTTCTCCATGGTGTTTTGCCTTCGTCTTATCACAAGTGTTGCTTCAATTTAGTTTGTGAATGCTAAATTTACTCTTAATGTTCATAGCATACTAGGTTTTAGCATTATGATATATTCCTCAAACAAAAAGACACTTCCCCAGTCATGTGTTAATTTTTTATTAGCATCAAAACATATTTTAGGTTTAACAACATTTTTAACACTTCTAGGAAATTTTTCATTCGCTAATCCTATCATTTTTAAAATAGGATGCACAAATCATTATAAAAAGAAATGACATTTGAATATGGGTAGAACCTTTGCCATACCCTTGTCCACCTTTTTACTGGTATTCTTTCTCCCCACTCCTATGTGGACTTGAGTAAGCACTGATCAAAAGAATCAACATTCTTGAATAGGATTAGATGCATGATCATTGAATAATGAGGGAATCTAAAATTCTCTAATTGTCCTTGTTGAGAAGCAATGATCTCCTCATGTATCTTGTCAATTATGTATGCTACATAATCATACCCAACATTGGTGTTGGGGTCTTGAAAATTTAGGTTCATGACATAGTGTCCCCCTAGGGCATTCATGGTTCCATCTGAACCTAGGGCCTTGTTCAGACCAAAGACTGTATTTTGGAAATACCTCAAAAAAAATTCAAGAGGCATGATTTTCTCTACTTCTTTGTTCTTTGGAATCTCCCCCTATCATTATTGGACATAGGGACGTTCCTTGTCATTTCCCTACCCATATAAAAGTTCTTATGTTTCTTGAAATTCTCAGTTAGGTCATCAACGTCAATAGGTAATGCCATTGGGCCTCCCAAATCAAATGCCTCTATGAATGTTTCTTTGTATAGGGATAGGAAAATTTTTATATATATTGGATGGAATGACTTACTAACTAGATTATAACATTTGATCAATATTTTTACTAGGTCCACATCTATAAACACTTCTGGCATGATCAGTTTTCCTAAATTCCTAACCCAGGGGTTGCAAACTAGAACCTTCTCTGTTATGTTTTATAGAAGAACTAGAACAACTCATATCCATTTCTATCTGGAACTTCTACATCTCTACAAAATGCATATGGATCCCTAAAAGTGTGATCATTTGTAGCTTGTGCATTAGTAGAGCTAGGAAAAATATGTATCCACTCTTTAAGATACAAGCAAGAAATTTTCACATATCCCTAATTAAAAATGCAAGTCAATTTTCAAATGAATTTCAATCTACATAAAGACAAAACTTTTTCCTTAGGGTTTTATCAAGGTTAACACAATTTTTAAGAAAACATAAGCAAATTATAGCAATTTCTACCTGATAGTCACAAGTTTTTCTCATAATTTTTGGTGGGTGAAAAATCAAGCCATCAGGACGTATCCATTGCTACATGTTATGGTTTGATATTCCTTCAAAGTAGAGATGAAATTACTATTTGTCAGAAGAAATAGTCATCGCATTATCGTAAGGGTTTGAAATGAAGTGAAAGCTTAAGTTGCGAAAGTGCGAAAAGCAATCATGCAGTTAAGATTTAAACCTTTGCATCATCGCAAGAGTTTATGATTAACGCAAGGTTATAGTAGCAAAGTGGCAAAAGCTTGAAATTACAATTTCACAAGGTTTAGCTGGGATTAAGATTTTGTAGTTGTGAAGCAAGGTGCCAATTAAACTCAGAATAATTACTACAACTTCGCATGTGACAACACAATTTAAATTCTTTAAGTTGTGAAGTGGCAAAGAACTATTTATCACATCATCACATGGTTTTATAGACAGCTAAAATTTTGAGTTGGGACATTGTGAAATGAAGTAACAGTTAAGGAAAAGAGTTCAACACAACATTGGACAATTAAAGAAACATCATGTCTGACAGTTGCAAAGAAGCAACAAGGTGATTTTATGAAGGATCATAGCATCGCAAGTAAAAAGAGTGTTAAGTCCTAAACCACAGAGAAGATGCAAAGTAGTAAATAATAGGTCATCACTAGATCACAACAGTAAAAAATTTAAAGTGGTAAACAGTTGTGAAGCAACGATAAAGCATGGAAAGAAGTGAACGTGGTTTTGCAAGCCCATGTTGTCAATAAAGAAATGAAGTTTTGAAGTAGTGATTAAAGGGCATCGCAGTGTCGCAAGCTTAAACTAACTGATATGAAAAAGGTAGAAAAGTCATGAAATAACCAAGATAGCCCTCTTCACATGATCACATTTGAGGATAAGTAAAGAAAGAAAATTGTTGCGAAGAAGCGACAAAGAGGTCATCGCAATGCTCAGTTTTTAAATGCATAAAACAGTTTTCAATAGCCATGTTTGAGCTGGAAGGAAAAGTATGAGCTAGAAACATGGATAATTGAAAAAAGTGGAAATGCCGCTAGCTTTTCAAGGATTTCAAGGATGTAGATTTTAAAGCCATCCTTTAGGGTCCATTTGGTTTGTGGTTTAAAAAACCTAGATTTCTACAAATCTTGGTTTAGCCAAATCAAGGTTTTGCAAATCTTCATTCTGATTTTAGGGGTTTTGCTTGAACCATTTGTTTCACTCAAAAGATGCGTGTGAAGACACATTTCATTTTTATGCGTAAGCTTGGAGTTGAAGGAAAATTTTAAAAAGTAGTCCAATCTATTGTTTTTACACTCCTTAAAAAACATAACCAGGTTTTGGTTTTCAATTCCTACTTGCTAGTAAGAAGTTGGAAAACCTAGTTTTGAGGCAAAATTGGAAGTCCAGTATTGCTAATTCCATTTTGCCAATTTTGAAACAAACACAAAAAATTTCAAATCCAGATTTTGAAAAAGACAATTCCTATCATCTTCTAGGAACCAAACGGACCCTTAATGCCACACTCCCTTTTGTAGAGATTGATAAATTCTAAGAAGCACAAATATTTTCATTACTAGTTGCATGATTGTTTGAGTTTTCAGAGAAGAGATAGAGTTCTAGAGTAAATTCAAGAAGATTCATTCAAAATAGTTGAGATTATTTTACAAAAATGACATAGAAAGAAGGAGTATTAATAGCACAATCCGTAATTGAAGAATCTTCTTCAAAAGGAAAAAACCCTAGCTCATTTGTGGATGAATGGATGTAGATTGCTGGTCATAAGCTCTCACTTCTTCACAACTCAAAACCCTTTTTAAGCCAAAACTAAGTTGCGATCATGAAATGCTTAATGAGTTGCTCCTTAGCAACTCAAAAATGAAGGTAAACATTAACACCTACAATGATGTGATGACCGTTAGCTTGACTGCTTCACATCCTCCAAAATAGTTAATGATCATATTGGAGTGATGAAGCGAAAAAGAAAACTTCACAAGATCTGACTTAAAACATGTTAGAGGCAAGACCTAAAATATGAAAAATAGAGATGTGGTATTGCTATAATTCATGGCAATATCGTGTTTTCGGTGATTGAAGAGGAGATATCAAAAACTCATAACAATTTCATCTATACTTTCATTATGTAATCCTATACATTTATATGATATGTGTTGAATATTTTTGGACAGCTTTAGTTTTATCAAAAATACATTACAAATTCATCCATAATTGGATATTGTTATTGGGCAATTAGGTTAGGGTATTATCAAAACCGCATAAAAGTTTCATGCATATTTCAATATTGTTAACGAGTCATAATATCAAAAATGTATAATAGTTTCATCCATATTTTCATGGGTAATTTGTAGTGGAAAACAACAAAAAAATTGGAAAAAAAATCACTATGTTTTCGTGAATCTGGAAAAAGAAAAGTTTCACTTTGTTTTGTCTTTAGTGCATTTTGGATGGAGATTAACCTGTCTCGTTGAAATAGGGATACATCAAAAACCTTGGTCATTCATTTAATTTTCTATATCCCTAAGTCCTTTAATTATTTTCATATTGTACGTCTCACCTCTAACATGTTTTAAGTTGCGATCTTGTGAAATTGTCTTGGTCACTCCATCGCCCCATTATGATCTCCAAAAGTTTTGGAAGCTATGAAGGTGTGAAGTAGTATGGGTAAAGGTCATCGCGACATTTCATTTGTTGAGGTTAACCTTCAAGTTTGGGTTGCGAAGGTGAGATTCACTAAAGATTGCATGATTACGGCTTGGTTCTAGCTTAAAATGTTTTAGGTTCTAATGTTGTGGGAGATAACCATGGTGGTCAAGTTTGGAAGCCATTGCAGCTTCGTAGGCAGTTAAGAGTAACCTAAGATTGTAGTCATGAAGTAGCAAAAGCTTATCATCATAGCTTTGTAGGGTTAAATAGAAAATTAAAATTTGTAGTTGTGAAGCTGCGAAAGGTATCCATCAACAGTTAAATTCAAGGTTATCGCTTCATCACATATAGTTAAGTTCAATCCATGGTTAAGGATGTGAAACAACAATATATGTTAATCGTACCATCATGAGGTTTGACTATGAGTTAAAATCTTAAGTTTTGAGGTTGAAAAATAATCAAAACAACTAAGAGCTAGAGGCTATCACATCATCGTGAGAGTTAAGTTGTAGTTAAGATTTTTAATTGCAAAGTTGAAAAATGAAGTGGCAGTTAATCAAAACAGTGATCTCAACATCGCATGGTTAAGAAGAGCTTTGTGTCTGGCAATTGCGAATAGGAAACAAGGTTAATATCTGAACCATCACAACATCATAGGTAAATGAGATGTTAAGTCTTGGACTCCGGTTAGTAAATTGAAGTAGTGATTGGCTACAAAGCAACAATAAAGCATAGAATGAAGAGATCACAATTTTGCAAGACTAAGTAGTCAATAGGGAAATAAGGTTGTGAAGCAGCAAACAAGAGCAAGTGCAACATCGCAAGCCTTAAATCACGGTCAAGGAAATAAGTAGGTGTGAAACTGAGTTACTTTTTTATTCACTTGTTAGTGGCAAAATGGTTTTTTGTAAACAAGATTTCCCTTAGCTAAAGAGATTTACTATAGAGACTTTGAAAGATGATATCTCTATTTGATTGGTTGGTGCTTATGATTTGATCTTTATTTCAGAGATTGTCACCACATATTTGAAAGGGTTTTTAATTGATGTCAACTAATGTGTTGAAGATCAGGGTGTGTGAAGTTACAAGATGTTTCTTAGATGTCTATAGTGGGTACATGCCAATTTATAGGGGTTTGGATGATAATTTGTGTTGGTTGTGAATGATTAGCTAGTGTCAAGTACTATTGTATCAAGTTTTAGATTACTCATCTTAATGGTGATTAAATGAACTATAGTTGACCAATTATAATTTTTTTAATTTGATATTTTATTATAAGTATTACGTTCTAAAATATAAATGTTAAATTTTAAATTTTATAATATGTATAAATTATTTTTCTCCTTTTTGATTGGATGAATCAATAGAAGTCTTATAACACCATTTTTTATGTTTTGACATTTTATAAATTATAGTAGAAATGATTTGAATGATTTAATTTACCCCTAATAAATTATGAAATTCATTTACAAATGTTCATTTTTATGTTGAAATTAATTTATTATAATACTGATAATCGATAAACTTATTTAGTAATTTCATTTATCTACTACTAAAATCAAATTTATTAAATAGTTATTTTCGTTTTCTTTATTTAAATTTAAATATTATACTAGACAATTTCAAAAATAAAATATTATAAAACTAAACTGAATCTCGCCTAAAATAATACATTAAATATATTTATAAAAATATATAAACAATGGTTATGACTGAATCTCGATGTCTTGAAGGATTTGCATTGCATTGTTGTAACATCAGAGGCAATGAGTTAGCCATTTCTTTATTAGCCACCTTAGTTAAATCTGGGGGCTAGTGTTTGGTCCAGAGTTTTCTATCATCAGATCAAAGACATACACCAATATTAGCCATAATATCTATTGTTATGTTCCCCTCTCTTTAGATGTGACTATATTTCCATTCTTCAAAAGCGCCACATAGATTTCTAGCATTCTGAATTATAACATCTTTTTTTGAATCCCCATTGCCCTCATTATTAAGAGCATTCATAATAGTCATGCAGTCACCTTCTATTTCCAATTTAGTCCATTTATGTTGCACTTCAATATGGATACTTCTGACTAATGCTCTCACTTCAACATAGTATGTTGATTTCGATCCATAAGTTTCCACATATACAACCATGATATGCCCTTCTACAGTGCGAAACACTCCTCCTCCTCCTACTTTTCTAGGATTTCCTTTTGAAGCGTCATCAAAATTCAATTTTATTCAATTCTTTTGTGGTGGCTTCCATTTCACATCTTCCCTCCTCATTTGAAATCCTTGGTTATAAACAACCATTTATTCCAAATTATGCTCTACTGCACAAAAGTGAAAAGGCATAAGTCATGTTAAAATAGTATTGAGTGAGTTATTTGATGGAGAGAAGAAATCACATGTAACAAGAAATATTTGCATATATTATAAGAAATCACATGTAATGATAAACATGGCTCATTAAATGAGTTCACACTAAAATGAGTTATAGGAGATTCATGTTGCCCACAATTATATTATCATACTCTTGAAGCCATCATCCTATTAATTAAATTGTAGAATTTTAAATTAGAAAAAAATATAATGATTTTGGATTACTTTAGCTACATTTTACATTTTAAAATCTACATTTTAGAGCATCCTTCAAATAGAGATAACCATTATAAAACTTCATAAAAAAATTATTATAATGAAGGAATTGATCAATTTTGCATTATATAGTTAAATGGTGCATCTATGTTTTTGGACTTCAAAGTTAAATTAATCAACTCTAAGTATCTACCAATTACTTGTGCTTAGTAGAATGGTCAGATTCAATTGCACTCATTGTTCTATATAGATTTTTTTTTCCCTAATATGAATCAAATCATAATGGACCTATAAAAAATGTAATTGACTCTCCATTTTGAATTTTGTCTTGCAAAATGATTACAACTTTAATACAAATTAATAAAATAAAAATAACAAGAAAGGAAAAGAAATAGGTTGGATCATTAGATTTCCTATTGGTTTTCCTCTAGATCTACCATGTCAATTAATCCATTTGATTCACTACCATAGATAACATTGGCAATTTGGTTAGTTTATCCATTTTCCCTAATAATACAAGCTTGTTGCAAGGTATGAAAAAACCTCTTAATTATATTGTTTTCCATTATATAAGATAACATTGACAAGCTATGGTTATTGCAAGGTAAACATGAACATAATTTTGCATGTGAAAGACAAATTCAAGGATTTAATTTCATTCATGGGCACCTATTTAATGCTCAACACTATGGTAATAAGCATTTCATTATTTTGTTTCATTGTTCTTCCTAATAATTTAAAAAATTGTCTTATTTAGTAGTAACAATTGATATGACTATTAGTCAATGCTTCTTTCCTTCTACAAGGTTCATGTACACATCTTTTTCCAATCATTCATTGAAATTCAACTAAAAAATAATATTATCTTTGATATACAAGAAATAATTTCAAGATAACAAGATCTTTGTCTAATCTTAATTGATCCAAAGTAGATGATAATAATTCAAAGGAGCCAAACTATATGAAAACCATTATGAAAAATGTACTAAATTATAATATATAATGATAGATGTGCAAATACTTATATTTTTGTATACTTATTATTAAATTAGTTTAAGTCTTTCTTCTCTTTACCTATCGGCTTCTCCTTGCACCTTTTAGTGGTGCAAGTGCTAGTTTTGATTTATGAAAAGAAGTTAAATCAAAGTTCAAATAATTAAATCTAACTTTAGAGATGTAAATCAAACTTTATATACTTAAATTATATTATATTTAATTAAATAAGTAGATTAATTTAAAAGTAAACCATATTAAACCCTAATCCTTGTATAGGTTTTGTTTTAATAGTAAAATCAATTGTTTGTTGCTTTGAAATGTGAAAATGAAGATGAGTATTAAGTTTTTTTAATTAGTTAAAAAATGACAATTAATTATTAATACTTGTCAAATCTTAAAATTATTGAACACATTTCTTAATCAATATTCATATTTCTTAAATTATTCAAGTTTTATATCTATGTTGTAATTTTCAATTCTTGAAATTTTTCCCATTAGACAAAAAAAACTATCTTACATTAATTAATGATCATTCTACATTTTCAGAAAAATTCATTATCATTTTTTTGGAAATTGGTGAACTGTATAGTTTGTACAGAGGATAGCTGCATCCATTTTGTACTAGCCTCCCTCTGTAATGTATTTTCCACACCAACCTCACTCTGTAACGTCTTTGCCACTTGCATTGTGAAACAACAATTATCGTTGACAGTTTGTAGATGTAGATGTCGGGCCCGGCCCGATTGCCAATTATATACATCAATTCGTGAGAAAGTTTATATTGACAATATAAAAAAATATGAGATGTTATGAAGCTTGAATAGATGTAATGTGTATTTCCCACAACCAAATGCCAATGCATGCTCTCCAATATTCAGTGAAGTAGATGCAAGGTGACAGCTGACTTTAGGTACATGCACTGAGTCCTTCTTAGTCCTCCCCCTCCTACTTCCCTCAGTGGGAAACACGAATGATTGTGAAGAATAATCATGATTCATATTGTCATGCTGAGAGGCATGTTGCCATTGTGGCTTTTAGGGGACTTGTAGTGAGGTTGGACTGAACCACAGACACATTCGTATTGTGCTAGTAGTAGATGGATCCGTGTTTGGAGTAAGACTGAATGGGAGAAGACTAGGCATGCCAAGATCATTCCAAAATTGGTTCACACATTCATGGAATTTTTTCACTTATTCTTCAAACTCTCGCATTAAATGTGTAGCAACGTTCAACAATTCCATTAATTATTTCTAGTAGTCAACTGTTTGAACAAGGTTGTTTGTCATTCTAGGGGGACTTTTCTCCAAAACCAATTGTTGTGGTAGGCTATATGTCTGTAAGTTGCTGGAATAATCATGTGTTCATAAATTGCCTATATTGCAATAGTTATGTTAGAGGTATTTGATCAATGCATGAATTGTAAGTGCCAGCCAAATTACATGGAAGAGTAAATTATGAGAAGACGTATACTTGACAGTAATCATAGGCATAATCTTAGCTGATACCTTCAACGCATGCTTGCATGTGTTACACTACAGGGCCTAAGGACAATCACACATATACAATTGATCACCGAAGGGTCCAACAACATAATAATTGATTGTAGTTTGGCTCTTCACAAAATAGTATCCCGGTCTAGTTTCATCAACAATGCAATCATCATCCAAAATTATCTGTGACTTATTTATACTTTTCTACAAACTTTGTGCCTTGTATTTCCTAATGAAACTGATTTCCTATAACTTCTACTTTTTCTTGTAGAATGGTTCCATCCTATAAACCAAGGTGAATTAAATAGATGATCTATTCAAAGTGTATATTTCTTTTGAAAGTCACCAAGGTAACGCATCTTCAATGTGCAATGATAAGATTTGATGGCAACATTTGTGTCTTAGTTTACATGTGGGAAGATTTTGAACTGTTTGGCCCACCTTTCTTTGTGTGTAACACGGGACGAGATTTCATGCAAAGTTAGTGTCACAAAGAGAAGATAAATCTCAATGAAACAACAATCAAAATAAGAGAGCAAAATGTCTTATGTATATGGCCATCCCCTTTGCACCATTTCCTTTGGAAGTATACTAAGAAATCATGTTGATCAGAGAATTCAACAAAAAAACATACAATAGCCTATAAGTGGTATCCTTGTTCTCACCCATTGCATTCATAATCATCCCAAGCCATTCAAACATTGATTTCGCTCTATCTTTCGATGCATACTTCAGCACATTGTTCAACCATGCTCGACGGATGTGCCAAATGTACAAAATGACATGACAGTTGAAAGTGGCCCTAGTGGACATGAAGATGAAATTCATTGCCTTTGTTGGGGGAAAACTTTGAAGATATAAATGTTAACAAAGTTCAAACATGCAGTCATAGATATATATTATTGCATCCCTTACTCAATTACCTATATTTCGGTGCTCACATCGTCAGTCAAGAAGGCATTGAATGCCCACTCATTTCTAGCCTGCTTTCCTCATCTATAGATGGTAGAGAACTAGCATTCAAAGTCCGCGATCTTTTTGTAAGACGAGATAGGCCATGTAACTGGAACCCCTGACCGATGTTCATCAAAGATGATAAGAGAATATGGTTGGTACTATAATCAACTAAGAAGTTAAAAATGACTTGCGACATGTTATTTCCAATTAAGAAGAAGAACAGAGTGTTAATGGTTAAAAACAATTGTACATGTCTCACCCCATATTTGTTTGTTCCAAAAGTGGAATCCATGGATATTATAGAATTATGAGTGTCTAGCCATCATATCAAGCATCCACAGGGTTTGGAAACCCATGATGAAAGGTTTGCCATCTATCTATGGCTTCTACTAATAAAAGAAATTAGTTAGGTCCTCTTCTCTCCATTTAATAATACTAATTGTATCATTGATATGTTTTTGTGCTCAACCACACTTAACTCTCCTCCAAGAATTCATGACATCTTTCTAAGTTAGGCAAGTATCCCTCTGCAATATAGCCACAAAATATGGATCTCTTAGATGTCTTTCCATTACAACATCTACACTCACATCCATTTCCAAAAGGGCTTCTATGTAAGCCTTGCATTCGACAGATAGATTCGGGGCCAAATTAGCCTGTGGCTTTGCTTGGATCATATTTCCCATGAGAATATAAACCTTCATCATCTACTTGTAGCATATCAATGCAGCTGATAATAGTGACATCCAGTCTATCAAACATAACCTTTACATTGACGTGGCATTGACACCCCCTTTTCTTAATAAAATGATGATGACATTTCTTTGCTAGTGATTTGGTCCTGTTATCATCTGGCCCAAAAGAACACCAATAGTTGTACATAAAGAATAGTCAATCAAAGTTTAACTCAGAAAGGTTATGGTACAGTTTCATAACAAACACAAACTACTGATTGCATCTCTAATCACCTAGAATACAATTTTTCTTTTCCTTCCTTGTAGTTTGCATGGTTTTTGTCATTATGTTTCACACGGACGAAACCTCATTCTGTGTCTTCCCTCTTTGATTCCCCTATGATAAATGCATCAAGTCTATGTAGTGGAATAGCTATAAGAAACTGTATTTTCACATCTTTGTCAAACAAAAATGTAGTCCACTAAATTTTGTGCATTGAAAAAGGCTTGATTCCATCACCTTTGTATTGCACTTCAAGTTTGACAAGTAGGTGCCACTTAAAATCTCTCCCCATCGCAGGAGACTGCAATTGCAAAGGGGAAGTATAAAATATGGAAATCCACATAAAAACACACTCATATATATAGAACTTCATGATCATTGCCTTCCTGCCAATATTGGCTACAACCAAGTCTGTTGATGTTTTTTGCAACATTTGTTTATTTGTTTTCACTGTAACAATCATTTTATAACCTTTCTTCGAAACTCATATGTTAATCTATTATATGCATCTTGTGTCAACCCTCAAAAGGTTTTGTCATTGTAACCATTGCTATACTTTTCTCATATACCGTTATAGCTTTAAACAATGTGTAGTTTCATGTGTTGAAGGAGCTACATTGAATGAGTCAAATATGAAATGAATATCTTTTTACAGTTCAATAATTGTGTTGCATTTTCATGCTTGTGTAGGATCATTGTAGTTCGAGAACTATGGTGCATTTTTGTGCTTGTGTAGGATCGCAAGACTGTTTGAAGCGAAGAGACTCCTTGTTGTGATCTCGCGATGTTCTATGATTTTATGTGTCGAAGGAGATAGCGAAAAGTAATGAAGAGACATATATCGTTGTGTGTTATGATGACAAAGTTGTATGGCTATAAGAAGGATCGCTATAGATTATAGTGATAAGGCAATTTTGATCATGGATCTCTTTTATAGGAAAATAGATATGGTGATGAGTGTTAGGGTTATAGTTGTTCCTATAGTGATAAAGGTGTAAAATATAATAGATCACTATTATGAATAATGAGCTAAAGCGATCAATGGTGTGTACATGTTTTTCGCCAGGAGTTCCAGTGATCATTTATTTGAATATTTTTCATGGAATGGGTGAGTAGTGACAAAAAATGACTATTGACACGCTTACAACGATCGACAATCTTAATTACGATAATCAATGTGGTGAAATGGATAAAGGACATGCATGAAATCATGGAATCCCTGAACTCAGGGTATTTTTACCAAGAAATTGATCATCATGCATTCTACAAGAAGAGAATTTGTAAAGAATTATGAGATTTCTAGAGCTTTTTGAAGTAACAATTTGAAAAAAATGGAAGGCTCCAATTCATCAATAAAGATAAATGTTGAGAAGGTAAAGAAGGAGAAAACAAAAAAGAAGTAGAAGACAGATGATGAAATTCCTCCAAGGAAGTTGAATAAAGACTTGATTGAACAAATGGAGTTTGCTGGGTGTAAATCCAGAAAGAGTAAATTTGCCTCTCTAGATAAATTGGAAGGCAAGTACAGTGAAATCGGTGATATATAGACGAGAATCCAAGGATGTGAACTTTTCTTGTATCACTATGTCAGATGGGATCATAAGGGACCCATATGTCATCCATGGGTGATGAATTAGGGGAAATTAACTGTGCCAAATGTGTTTGTGAATGTCAAACTGCTAAAGGTTATCATTGGCAAATATAATGTTCATGACAGATGTATATATGATGGTACTGGGCAAAAGTTCATGGAGATTTCAATTGATTCTCTGAATAAAGTTTTCAAGCTAATAGATGAGCTCACCAAAAGGTTGTCATTTAGGGAATTAAAGAATGAATATGAGAGGTTAGATATATCATACATGTAATGAAAGCTAAAGTTACACAAGGTCAAGAAAGAGCCACTTAATGAAGTAGATGGGCCTCCATTCAACATAAAATTGTTCAAAACATACTTTGACATGACATATCAGTCTTGTGGACAAGTTGGGGCAATGGAGGTTCCTGGCTTGATGGAAATTGGACCTATGGTGTTGGCTTTTGATGTCCAAATGTTGGAGCTCAAGCTCTATGATTATGTTGAGTATGTTGTTGACAACATTCATACCTATTTTGTTAACTTCAAAGATGTTGGTACTCCTATTTTTAGGCATTATTCTTTTCTTATGCACATGATTTTGTATTATGGTCAAATGAGAGATATGCGGCATAAGAATTTGAAATTAAATATAAAGGAAACTAATGGAGAAGATAAGCTAGTTCAGATGTGGACTTCTCTATGGGACTATACATATAGTGCCTCATGTTACCTCACCTTTCAAGATTATTTTGTTTAAACTTTATGTTCATTGTTTGGATATCAAGATTTACCTTCCATTAGCCCAAAACATAAAGAGATTTCTAAGACCTAAAGGTAATGGGTTGGGAGAAAAGATTAAACACAATCGGGGTGATTGGTATGCCTATGTCTATTTCACTTGTATTAGAGTATATGGATTTGGAGGGATGCCCTATAGGTTACCAACCTCAGTACCAAATAGGATTGCTTATTTGGAAATTGTGAGATATATGTCAGAGTCAAGCAAACAACATTTTGGAGGGAAGTAGAGGAAACGAACTTTTCTCCCTGTTACTCTGTCTTTTGGAGATTTTACTATTTATGCCGCCAAGTCTTATGAAAAAATTGGGGACAAATTGAAAAATAAGTATCATATGTACACCATGGATCCCTGGACGCACTATGATCTTGAAGGCTATATCCATGCCTGTAGAAAATCACAAAAATTGGGTGATTATATTCATAAAATTATTGAAAATGAGGAAGAATACAAGAACATGGAATGGTTGGAAATTCGGCAGAAGTTGTAAGAACAAAACATGGAGTTGGAAGAAAGAAGGCAGTAGGAGTTGAAGAAATTTAGAGATGACATACATAATGCACCAGACTCCCCTATACCACTAACTATAACTTTGGATAAACTCAAGATACAAGCACTAGAACATGATGTCTAGGTAGTTGATAGGGTTAACATAGAAAAGGATGAAAGAATCCTTAATTCAAATAAATTTATCAGTGATGATGAATTTATAAAGTCAAAGAAATTCATGACTTGTTTGTACAATTATAGAGGCAAAATCTTCAGGCAGAGTGTTCCACACATCACTCCTAAAAATGAAAAGGAGTTGATGGCAAGACTTAAAGAAGATATCAAGAAAGATGTGGAGAACATGAGTCCAACAAGAGGGATACAACTTCTTAATGAAGCAAGAGTCATGGTTTTTCCTAGATGGGATCTTAGTGCATCCTATATATTTGACAGCTTAATAAAATTTGAGAAAATAGATATAAATCTTGATGTGCAGGGAGTGAAAGATGTCATTATTGGTTCTAGGTTTGTTAAGGATGAGAGATCTATGTCGTTACGGGCCCTTTACCCTCCACAGGAGAGGCTATAGGTTATTGATATTGATAAGGCATTTGGACACTTTATGACTTTGAAGGTAGGGGTAATAGACCCTAATAAATGAGCACACATGCAAGTGGATTTGGCCCAATTCAATGAGGCTCAGATAAAGCAAGTGTCAATTGAAAGTGATAACTGGAGAGCGATGTATGAAAGCCTATTGAAAATGGGAAAGACACAAATGCAACCTATGATTCAATCACAGAATGATGCCATGAAAAGGGAATTCAAGAGATTGCAAGACAAAAATAAGAAATTAAAGGATACAACTATGATCAGGAGAGAAGTATCAAGCTCCATTTGAGAAACCACTTCAAAATATTATTGAACAAGCTTGGACGTGTGTGGGAATTATAAAATGGTTATAAAACTTTGGCCTTAGAACACAATGAAATCTACAACAAATTGACCAAGGAAAGGGATGAATTGGTCAAAGACGTTGATATCCAAGAAGCCAACTTATTAATTCATGATCATAACGTGCTTACTAAGGAATTCAACAACACTTTAACAATGTTGGAAGATTTGGTAACAGAGTATGGAGTACCAACATGGCATGATTAGGATGGACAGATTGTCAACCAGGATATATGGATCAAGACTTGTCATATAGTGTTGGAGGAGGCCCTAGGAGCATCGCAAAATGATGACCTGGAATTGACAAAGACAAGCGAGCAGTTGGAGAAGATGATCAAGATCGATTTCAGAGCTTGAGAATTTATTACAGTTGCAGACTTGCTCAAGGATGACAAATATCAAGAGCATGTCAAAAAATGCAATGATTTTATTGAAGAAAAAGCGTCAAAATCACCCAAATGAATTCAATTTCCTTTGTAAATTTGTTTTAATTGATCATCATGAAATACTTAGTTACTATTTGGCTGGTTAAGATAAATTTTATAAACAAATGGATATGCCTCTTCATTTTGTAATTGATTTTTTGTCCATAAGTAGAGGGACCTAATGGAGATAGTGACTGAATAGAGCTCGAACAAAGCATGAAGAACCAATAGACAGAGGAATCTATCAGCAATATCGTGTTGTTTTGTCTTAAATGTAGCAAGTTAAGTTTGTCAAATGGAAATATAACATGTGTCATTAATGTCCCATGATTGAAGCTTGTTATAATCCTTATGTTATAAAAAGGATTTCCAAGACTAGGATTTGGAGGGTCCAAATTTGGATAGAAGGAATGTTATTATCATGTTTTTAGTCGTTTCAGTGCTCTCTATTTCACGACATCTGATATCTGAGTTGTATTTTGCAAGAAAATCTAACCCTCTTGTATTTATTTTGTTTTTCAAATTTGAAATTTAAAGTTATATGATTAATGCAAAAAGAACTATGGCTACTAATAGACAATCTCTAATTATTGTGATGACCTATGTTCAACAAGAGCTCTAAGAGAGAGCTTGAGTCCCTGCCTTGTATTGTTAATGGTTCATACTGTAAAAATAAAATAGAAAATGCATTTTTAAATGTTTGTTGTAAAATAATTTTTTTCCCATTGTAAAGTTTGTTTAAAATATAGTTTTTATTATTGTGGATGTGCTCCAAAGATCATAAATCACAATTTCCTAAAACATATTTACATGCAAAGGTGAGCATTATAAATGTTTGGCTTTGATAATATAATAAATGTTTTGTTCTTGAATTATAAATGATATTTGTTCAAATTACACTTGAAAACAAAACCTTAAATTAAAATTCTAGACATATAATATAATCTTGTAATAACTTTAGTATTGTCAAAATTTATTATATCTATTTGTATCTTTAATTGTAATTTGTTTTATTGATTTAACATAATTTCAAGTATAAGATACATATTATAAACTTATTTATATTTTTAATTTTTTTTAATGATATTTTTCAAATTATATCAAACTTTACTAATGTAAATAAATAATAAAATCAAAGCCAATAAAAATTATCAATCTTTAAATTAAACTAAATTTATTTTTACAAAAGTATTTTATTTACAATTAAAATACACTTAGGCAGTCATCCAACTCATGTAGAAATCAATGAAATTATTTTAAAATAAAAAATGGACACAAAATTCATCAAATTATTTCCAAATTGAAAAGATATAAGGCATTTTATACCTTTAATATTTACTTGTATTCATTTATCCCCAATTTGTATTTAAAAATTGGTGCTTATATTATTTACTTTTTATATTCATTTATTGCCAGTTTGAATTAAAAATTTGGCATTGTTAGAAATGACATTATAAATTTAACCATGACTTTCTAGCCATAGATGATAGTCTAGAACAATCCAGTTGATCTTATGGATTCTAAAAGCAGAAAATGACACAAAGCTTAGGAAACCAACGACTTTGAATAAAGAGATGCACTTTGCCTATATTTGTCCATGTGAGGCGGTCCACAACTACATTGCCTAAAAAAACTTAAGACATCACCAGGTAGAGATACATAACTGAGCAAACATTGGCTAAAATAAAATCACTAAATTGATACAAAGCTCAGAGATTTTTTTTAAAGCTTATAAAATTTTTTTCCTTTCTAATGGCCAAGCAAAGGCCCAAAATACAAAAATTGAAGCTATGAGAATGGAAATAAGAATATGTGAGATGTTGTTATAGCTAACCTGTGAGAAGCTGAAGTCACTATCGGCTTGGCATTGCAGGTGGGTACAAGCTAATCTCCATCCAAAATGCACTAAAGGCAAAAAAAAGTCAAATTTTTTTTTTTCTAGATTCACAAAAACGTAGTGATTTTTTTCCAAATCTTTTGTTGTTTTGAACTACAAACTATGCAGATCATGACGATCAAATGCTGAAATTTTTAGAAAAATCCATGATGTTTTTTAATTTTTGAAAATTGGTCAACTGTACAGTTTCTTACAGGTGTAGATTTCAGTTTTGATAGGTGCTTGGTTTTTATCTATATAGTGGCTTGGCCATCTATAAACAGGGCAACCGCAAATGCTTGAAAGTTTCTAGAATTTAAATTTTGGTAATTTTTTTTATCAATAAATCAATATTACCCCTAGAAATATTTCAAAGAGCCAATCAGAAATAAGAAAGTATTGACTAAAAATTAATTTGAAAATAAATTAATATTTGAACTTTAGCAAAATAAATATTTTAGATATAAAAATTAATTAAACCCCACAACTGGAAACATTAGTTCCCTACCTTATCTATAAGGAATCCAAAAAATGGAATCGTGTAAATAATGTAGACAACATTATCATAGTGGAAGCATAATAATGAGTGCACTTTTTTTGATTCATACATTTCCTTCTCGATAAGTTGAGTTGATATCATTTCCTCCCCATGATTATGCATTGCACATGCCCATAAATTGTAGTATCACAGCCACGAAATCGTAATCTGCATGCCACGAAAATTTGACTACAGTTAGCATGAAATTACAATATAATAAACCAAATACTACAAATTCACAATTAGATTATAATTTAAGTGTATTTAATATAAATGCACCTATCAATTTCTTCACAAATTGTAGCCCCAAGTCTGCTTGGCATCAACTGCTTTCCACTTTCTTTGTAGTTCAGAGAAAAACCTGAAAATGTTTACTTTTGTCGTGCATTTCCCATTATGAGTGAAGTTTATGTATACATTGTCATAAATATTTTTAATGTAGTTCAATTTCATGCAACAAATTTTTCACCACCTTTCATAAATTTAACTTCTCCATTTATGAACACACATACGAGGACGGGTTGCACGATTGATTGTCCTTTCCATGGCTACAAAGGTCTAAAACCTTTTATTTGTACATTCACCTATAGATATTGTAATGTGATTTTGATAAAATTGAAGTTTCCCTAAAATATTCAACACATATCGTATAAATGTATTAGATTACATCATGAAAATATGGACGAAAGTATTATGCATTTTTGATATCTCAGCCTTTTCGATCATTGAAAACACCTATCACCGTGACTTATAGCAATACAATTTCTCTATCACTCATCACTATAATGATTATATCTATTTTCCATTTTTCGATGATTGCTATATCTTATAGTGATAGGCCTTCTTCATCACTCATCACTCTATTGAGTATTTCAAGTTGTGATGATGTGAGATCCTTTCATCACCCTGTCACTCCGATTTGAGATCTAACTATTCTTAGGGTCACGAGGATGCGCACAA
The DNA here is from genome assembly GCA_028749045.1 of Cupressus sempervirens. Classification (NCBI taxonomy): domain Eukaryota; kingdom Viridiplantae; phylum Streptophyta; class Pinopsida; order Cupressales; family Cupressaceae; genus Cupressus; species Cupressus sempervirens. Next base: position 785,387,406 of record CM053793.1, read on the forward strand.
TCAAGATAATTGTTAGTGCGGCTTCACGATTGTTAACACTAGCATTCAAGTTCGTGTTGCAAAGGAGTGACTCATCGTCAAGCGCATGATCATGAATTAGTTTTAGCTTAAGGGAATTGAAATTGTGAAGATGCGAAAGTCAACAACAACAGTTAAATTTAATGGGTATCACATCATCGTAAATGGTTAAGTTTAACCCAGGATTGAAGTGGCGAGGTGGTGAAATCCTTCATCACATTTTCAAAGGGTTAGGAGATAGTTAATGTAATCAATTTTGAACGAGTACCTTGTTGAATAAAAGCAGATAAATTGATTTGATATCATTCCATCAAAAGAAATTAGATAGGCTTTTGTATTTCAAGTTATGGGGTTGCGATGGAGAGAAGAAATTAGGTTAAATGGTTTTCTCATCTTCACATGCAGTTAAGGGTAACCCATGGTTAAGATGGAAAAGTTGTGAAATGCTTTGTCTGTTTATTTGTAGGGTTAGGCTTGTGGTTAAGATTCATGGTTGTGAGCCTATGATAAATGAGAAGATAATCAAGTTAGTAGTCACAATGTCACATGGTTAAAAAAGATTCATGAAAGCATTTACTTAACTCCTTGAATTAAAAGCAATCAATGAAAAGATATACAACATGATACTTGGAAATGGGAATGAAAACTTGAAAACTTATAAGTGAAAATTGAATGTTTATGTTTTCAAATCATGAACTATGATAATGACTTTTGTATGTACTCTATATGCGATGTGTGATTTACTGATGTTGGGTTTCAAGGTTGACTTAGCTTTGGCCAGTTAGGTTGTATTACCAGAGGCTTGGGAGTTTTGTTTTGTGATGTCATGATGATGTTTTCTACACAATCTTTTTCACCTGACCATAGTGATGTGTCATGTGTGTGCTATGATGAGTTTGATCAAATGTTTTCATGTGCTTTCTAGTTCTTGTGTACAAATGAGATGAATGGTGTGACTTATCTCATATAACCTGTGAGCCTTCAATCAGTTATCTTTGGATTGATTCCCAGTTGCTTGTATAGTACTGAGGTGATTAAATGATTTTTTTTGGCGATGTCATGTTATGACATGTATTTGGATTATGTGTACTTTTTTTTGGATCAATCCTATTCAACATGATCGTATTGGTGAAATCTATTATTTTGATTAGTGATTCCAATTGCTTTTTTAAGAACTGATGTGTAGTTTATGGTCATTTGAGATCTTTTTCTTTTGCTGAGCTTTGGGTAGGTTGTATGTATGTCATGTTGGGAAGTGTCTTGCAATGAAGGCCAAGGCCCTAAAGAGGTTGGCTGGTAAACCATTATAGGTTATTTTAATAAGTGATAACATTTCATTAAAAGGGTTTAAAATGAATTAATAAGATATTGGTACCACAAAAAGTCACTAGGGGGTTCGGAGTATTAAAAGACTACCAGGGTAACCTTATAGTTAACTTGTTAGTATGCCTTGTTTGTACGAAAAGATACTGATGCCACATAGAGACACTAGGGGGTCTTGAGTCTATAGTGGTTGCTAAGGTAATGTTAGAGTTGGCTCATGTGATGACACTTGGCCACTTGCATAGTAGATTTCCTATGTGTCTTTGTTGCCTCTAGGATTAGTTGATACTTTTGTGTCGGTACCCTTTGAGATAGTTTGCTTTCAAGTTTTTCCTTGACTAAGATGTTGGTTTTGACTTGTGTTGTTGATATCCTTATGAGACTCGAGTTTATCTCCTCAACGTGGTGGGAGTGGACATTTTTGGGTTTCATAAGGTCGAGTGGTAATGCATTTTTCTGGCTTTGCTAGAGAGACAATGCTTCAAGCATCATTTTTAGGATATTTCATCCAAGTTGTCCCTTTTTGACTCCTTGGTTCGTCCGACAGTCCTCTATGGTTCTATGGTTTGGGGACCTTCTCTTATTTCTTATGATTGGGCTCCTATTGAGCAAGTCCAGACACTGTTGTTGCGTCGTATCATTAGGTGTCACAAATTCACCCCTCACAGCATCGTTTTAGCGGAGTTTGGTGCTCATCCTCTCAAACTTGCCATTATTTTTGAATTGATTTGTTTTCTTCATCAGCTTCGTGCTTTTGGAGATAGGTGCCGACCATCATAGATACTCTTTTTTGGCATATTGTTCTTCGATGGAGATTATGAGATCTGACACTTCTGCTAGATCAAGATGTTGGTACGCTCAGGCCACCTCTTTGTTGGGTTTGATCGGGATTGAGATTGATCGTCTCCCTCCCTATCAATTTTTGCTAGATGCCCTAGCTCATCTTCTTCCCTCTCGTTAGGAGTTGAATGAGCATGTCAAACAGGATATTGTGTACACTAATATGTTAGCAAGAAACACTAATCTATTTAGAAATCAAAGCATTTACTAACAAAACTAATATAAACTTTAGATGAGACAAAGTGAGGTCCTCAAATGAGAATATGAGCCATGGATAGGATCTCTCAATGAGGATGATCACTTTATTTATAGAGGTGTCCTTTGATATGGAGTTGGGATGTATGCTCAAGCTTCAAGATGCTTCAATGGAGGTGGATTTGGGATTTTTGGTGTGGATATGTGAAAATGGTATGAACTTGGCTTCTCAAACTGACATGGTAACTTTAGCTTAAGGATTGTGATTAAAATAGCTTGGGAGGGGATCCAATTTATAGGCTAAGGGCTTGAGGGATGGAGGGGTAAGATGCAAGGATGGCAAGATAGTGAGGGAGGGCTAGGATGCACTTAAAGGGGAGCACATGGATTGTGCTTGTTTAGCACCAATAGGGAGTGGACACTTGTCACAAGGAGGATGGGTGTGCGAGGATAGGATAAGGGTTGGTCAAAGGCTTGATGAGGGTGGTTGAGGATGTAAGAGTCATGAGTGAGGATGTAAGAGCCATTCATGGCTTTGTAAGAGCTTTTATGGCTTGGTGGTTGGGATATTTTGAGGGGAGACTTTGGTTTGGATTAGGAAAGTCTTAAGCTCATTTGGGGAATGTGACAAGGTTGGGGGGGATGGGGGGGGGATTAGGCTTGGGTTAGGATTAGATTAGGGATGTTAGAGATGTGCAAGTGGATGGTATTGATGAGGGTGGGTGAGTTAGTGGCTAAGCTTAGTTAGTATGGGTGGATGGGGTGGATTAGGCCAAATGGAGGATTAAGGATATGTTAGGGGCTATTAGATTTGAGGGCTTTATTTATCAAATAGACTTATTTAATAAATGAGGGTTTTGGAATTAGATAGGAGAATAGGATTAATTGATAAATAGTGGTTTATTTGATTTATCAATTAGGACTATAGATGATTAATTAAATTACTTAGCTAGGGAATGGCAAAGGATTAATTAAATAGAAATTTAATTAATGATGCCGTTAGAGATAGCTAAATAGGATTACCAAAGCGGTGTAATCGAATTTAGGTGTCTACAGATATCTATAGACAGTATATTACCACTACTTGGTGTCATCCCCTGGGTGGTTTGCAACCTAAGATGGCCTTCTATGCTAAGCATTTTCTTGTTATTCAGGATGGTATTATTGTTCACCCTGCCTATCTTTACCAGCGTTGGAATCATACATTACGATTCTCTTTGGGCTCTTTTAGGGTTGGTTCTCATCGTCTCAGGGCTCAGACTGATCACCATATGGATCAGGTTGATCGATTATGCCAATTACGCACTCTAATGGAGGTTGAGACGGAGACTCACTTCATATTTTGTTGTCCTCATTACTATAAGATCAGAGGGAGATTCTATTGCCTTTTCAGAGACTGTTCTTCTCTCTCAATGTTCTTCAGTTATATTGATCAGTGGTGTTTAGCACTTTATCTTCAGGAAGCCACCCATCTTCGAAAGAATACCCTGCAGTCCTTTCATCAGAGATGGACTTCTGATCAGATCATTACCACCTTTTTCTCTCCCTTGTCTCCTCTGAGAGGTTTGAAAAGGCCTTCCACTACTTCACATTCCAGATCTGTCAGACATTGTACTAGTCTCTACAGGTAGCATCAATCCTATAGGGGTTCTTCACGGCATTCGAAGACTATGGATTGTCCACGGATGTACCTCTCTATTACGGATTTCTTTGTGACAATGAAGGACCCTTAGTCCTTACCTTGTCTTTCTTTCTTCTTGTTGCTTTGTTCCTTTTCAGTCACCATTTGGTGCCTTTGCTTGGCTGGCTCTTCTATTTGTATGCTCAATCCCATAAACCGTTTTGGTTTTTCGTGGACATTAATAATTTTATCTTATCTTATCTTATCTTATCTTATACTATTCAAATTTGACTGTTGGATGTCGTTGTTGGAGGTGCTTATGCAGTTGATCCTTCTTTCTGATCTTGTACTTCTATCAAATGATTATATTCTATTGTATTGTATTTTTTTATCAAAGATCTTATGAGATGTTGTATATTATTTGTTCGGAATAAGGTGTCTCAACCTTGGAAAATTCCTATTCTTGTTATTTGTTTTGTAAACTTATTTTTTGCAAATAATGTAATTAAGTGTGAGTGTACATGTCTAGTTGGCATGTTGATGTGTCACTCCACTTGCATGTGTTAGCATATTGAATAGTGTGTAAGGAGATCATGACTAAAATGGTTATGATGAATTCCTATGACGTGTAAGTGCTATCTTTGGAATATATGATGATGGGTGAAGACGTGAAGACATGTGGAAATTTATCATTGAGTACTGTACACTCGAGTCTCCATCTAGTGCACAAGGTTTAGAGCATCGCCCCGAAAAAAATTTGGGTTCCTACTTTTCTAGAGAATGGTAAAACCCTGATATGGTTCTTCTTTGGAAGTTTCCCTAAAATGGAAAGCGCGTGATATAAGTGACTTTAGGGTTGTAGATAAGAGAGATTGAAAGTGTATTGTTGGTAGTGTTTTGTTGCGACTGGATTTGTCTTTCGTGTCCTAAAAGAACTTGCATTGCAAGTGTGTTGTAACCTTTGTGTTGAAGATAATACATTGTGCAGGTTTTGGAGGGGTGGGGTTGTTTTACCGAAAGGTTTTTCCCCACTAGAATATCTTTGTGTTTTTGTTTTCTTTCTCTATGTGTTTTTTGTATTCATGGTTGATTGCAATAATGTTGTTTACATAATATAAAATCTGAAATTGTAAGGATTTAAATAGAATTTGCACAATACATTCCTTAAGGAATTAGTGTAGGAAGCTATTTCCACACCTAAGCTTCCTTACATTATTGATGATGTATATTCTTTGAGCTTATCATACCCTGTGACTTGTATAGTGGATGATTATGCATTCTGGTTATGCCAAGTGGCAGCTTATGTAATTGTATATTTATTTAAATGGATCTATACTTGTGTTTATTCCATGATGTGGATTTTGGTTATGTATTGGATTTAGTATTTAATTAAACTTAAATGTGATTCAACGTCATGGGACCCTTAGGAGATGTAATCTATTTTTGATGGTTGTATGTATGTGAGTTATTGCTTCTGCTATATTTTATCTCTTGTTGTTATAGCTTCCACTATTGTATTTGATGTTGTTAAGTTATTATATTTAACTTTTAAAAAAAATGTTTGACAAACTTAGTGAAACTTTGGGTTAATTTCTTTTGGGTTCCCTAGCGGGGCATTACACCAACTCTCTAAATTATTTTGTGGACATCATTAGATCTTGTCATCTTTATACACACAAAATTGAAAGTGGATATCTACATGGCTTCTATATTGTTATTCAATAAGCTAAATTTATTTGATGATTCAAATATTCTTTATACAAAATTCTAGTTTGATTTCAATTTTTCTTATGGGTATTACAAAGACACATCTTATCTATGTCAACCTATGAAAATGTTGAATAGCTTTTATATTTTGGTGGGTGGATGTATAATAAGAATATGTTGCCATAAACTTGTAATGTGCTATGAAAACTTGATTTCAAGTTCAAAGATCTTCATAGATAGACATATAATAATATGTATGTGAATACAACCATGTAATATGTTTCAATTCTATTTGAGTCTTCTAAAGATCCTTTTTAATAAATAGATAATTAAAAAGAAATTTTAATTTCATTATTCCATAATAACCCTGGTCTTAATTATAAATTTTTCATCTTATTTAATCTTATTTTACTTTCCATATTAACTATGTTTACGCAAGAGAGAAGAGAAAGCTTTGATAAATATGTATATTGACTCAAAATGAACTTCACATATGTTTTGTTGGTTTCTTATTACAAAATGCTTAAAATTCGTTAAGAATATTGTCATGTGAAATGAAATACATTTTAGAAACCTAATTCCAAATTTAATCAAGCAATCTCATTAGTAATTTTTTATTAATCATTGAACTATAATAATAACCAATCCCTTATATATAAGTTTAGGGTTTTATGCTCCATTCATAGTTGTGTAGTGTCATTGTAAAAAAAAGTAGTGGTGATAAGCCTATGGCCAAGGATTGAAAATTATCCAATCACAAAATTCCTATGATAGTTACAATGAAAATCAATCTTGAAAAATGCGTAATAACAACTTAATATTCTCAAGTCATGCAAACAATTTATGATAGGCTAATCCCAACATTTGAAAAATCTTTTTCATTCAATTTTCTATTGATTATTAGGTACAAAAGAAAATCAACAAATGAATTGCAAACGGAATTTGGACCAATTAATATCTTTACAATCTTGTGTGTGTGTGTGTGTGTGTGTGTGTGTGTGTGTGTGTGTGTGTTATGTTTATGAAAGATGTCAATACATTATTAAAACCATAACATTCAAATTAAGAATTGCAAAACTAGTATATTTATTTGAAACCAAGGATCATGAAAAAATGGAATGTAGTCACAAAGTTGGTAAGCATGTGTTTATAAACATTTGCATGCATTATTACCTACAAGATAATTATGCATTTGTACAATTATTGTACAATATTGTCAAATTCAATAGAAAAGTAGAATTGTCTCTATTGTTCCAAGTAAACATTTTAGAATTCAAAAGAATAACATCATATTTTAACTATATAAAAGAACAAGAGACCAGTCATTGGGGTGCTAGAGAAAAAGTTGAATGTTGAAGGACAAAGTTACTTACATGCTAAAATGCAATAGGAAAGAAAGGAAAAATATTAAAGTGTGAATATTGCACTTTGGACAATAAAATAAGAAAGAGAGATAAAATTTAAAGTGAATATTGTAGAAAATTGATTTTATATGTCTATTAGGATTATATAGTTTAAGTGCAAGGATTCACTAGAAATTAAATGAAACTATGAAAATCAATTTAGTCATAGTGATTATAATCCATACATAAATGAAATAAAATTAATTTTTTAACTCTATATGAAAAATATTATAATTTATATGAATAATTTTTTATTTTAAAACAAAATAATATATAAGATAAATAAGTAATATAAATAAAAATAATAATTTTTATTTTTATAACATGGTTTGCATATGTTGGAAACACTTCAACAATTGATAGCCATTATAATAAGTAAGATATTAGAAACCATGTTGAATAAGGACATTGTAAGCAGCAACCAAAGAAAGGGAAAAAATCATAAAAAAATAGTACAAGTTGCATAGAAGGGAACATTGTTTGTGGTTGCAATCCATCAACTTTTCATATATCCACATGAATAAAGGCCATTAAGTAATTGAAATGTCAAAAAATATAATTATAAGTTTGAAACTAAAATATAGGCTTTGTACTCGAAGCTTTTTCTCCCACCAAAAAAATTGGCTCCCAGCATGATTGCCTAATAGCTCGTTGTGGCGATGACACGCCTAACCTAACTTGCCTTTTTATGGATCACACACCTAGCAACTCTATGCATTTCATACACTCATCATTTTTATCTCTTCCTGCTCAATCACTATTCAGAGCTTATGGGAATGTCAATATCACATATCGATAGCCACAACAAAACGCTATGGTGACAAGGTTGCTCATGTCAACGACTCATCACCTGGAGACGGATGGAAAGACTGAAAGGATCAATGGGATTCTGGGAGACAATCTGAGGCACTTTGTTTGGTTGGACTAATCCAATTGGCCAAGGCTATTGGACTTAGCTCGGTTTAGCTACAACATGCAAAAGAGTGCATCAAGTTAGTTCTCACCATTTGAGTTGGCAATAGGCTAGTAACCATAGACTCCTCATACAATGTTGAGTGGATACATGGGAGAATGTCCACATGCAAAGAAAAGGTTGCAGGAGTGGCATGACCAAGTTGATATTGGTAGGCATAACTTGGTTAAGGTTGTTGAAAGAATGAAGCACTATGTAGACTTAGGGAGGAGCAGTGTGGAATTCAAAGTTGGTGACAGGGTCTTTTTGAAGATGGATCCAATTCAATTCAAACCACCCAAAGGATTGAGTACATCACTAGGTTGTCAGTTCGATGGGTCATTCTCAGTGGTTGAAAAGATCAAGAAGGTGGCATACAAGCTGAATTTTCCAGTCCACATGAGAGTTCACAATATGCTCCATGTCAGCCAACTCTGTTTGTATCATCATGATAAGGAGGATAATAGTAAGAACATCACAACTTGTGGACCAATGTTTGCCAAGGAAAAACTGGGTTTGGAGGTGGAAGAGGTGATTTTTATTAGAAATACGGGATATGGTAACAGAAAGTAGAAGGAATTCTTAGTTCATTGGCAGGGCCAGACCAGGGCAGAATTGACTTGGGAAAGAGTTGGGAACATGTGGAAATATGAAGAGAAGGTCTTGGAGTTCTTGAATAGGGACTCTGCCCTACCTCTTTAAACATCCAGCGTGGCTTTAGGTACCTCCACAGCACGTGTAGCCGGCGTCGAGGATGTCATTTGTTTTAGAGTGGAGGATGTAAGTGGTGGATGATTCACATAAGGGAAGGGTTGCTCCTAGGTATAATAAATGTTTCTTAGGGAATTGTCTGAAGCACAACTGATTTCTATTACAAAGTTATGCTATAATACCCTACCCAGAGATCCTTGGAACAAGGATTCAATACAAGCCAAGATAAAAAAAAATTTACAAGTATGAATGCACATGACAACATCATACAAGGATCACAAAGATCGCAATTTGGAAGACTTCACCAACAATCCCAACAACCAACGAATCTCCAAATGCCACCACCAAACAAAAATGACAAGCCATGGAAGAATGCAAATGATTATGAATTTAAACATTCTGAATTCAAAGTCCAATACCAAGGGATTCAAGAACACCAAAGAGGGTAGCCAAAACACCTCCCAAAAGCTTATGGCCAAACCGAAAAGTGTCTGTTGTCCACCTGGATAGGTTTTTCCAAAACCCAAGTGATGCTTTAAATAAACATGGTACAATACTTTCCAGTATCATACTACCTTTCTAAAGAAGGTGTGCGATACAATTAAGGTTTAGGTGACACTTCTCAGGAAGGCGTGCGATACTTTACCCATATCGTTTGACCTTTCTCGAAGAGGCGTGCGATACAACATAGTGTCACATGATAGAGTTTACCAGGGCGTGTGATACTTTCTAGTATCATATGATTCTTCTCCTTTGAGCGTGCGATACTTTAATGTTGATGCATGGTTGCCCAATGAAAGAAAGGATTACTTTAAGGAAAAAATAAGAGAAAAATAGGAATCAAACCTCGACACCAGGGAGTACTGGATCCACAATCGAGGCAAAGACACTCGAACAAAATAATTGAAAGACAGAACATGTATCTAACCATCTAACATAGTAGTGAAGGGAAATAATTGAAAGAAACATTGTAGTGTACAAAAGCAACATTGCAATGTACTAAAATAACAAACTAAGTGTGTGGTTCCTCCCAACCATTAATTGCATCATGAGACCATCGTGGGTCCTAGCCATTCCCTACGTGTAATATCCCAAACCACCGACCAGATCGTCAAAGCTATCTTATGAGGATGTCACTACTAAAACATCCAACATAAGAATAAGGAAATCTAACATGCTAGAAGTAAAGCATAAGATAATCCTACAAATCAACTCATCATCTACATATGCTAATCATCATAATAAGGAAATGCGTCAATACTAACTTCATCTAAACATGATATACAAGCATTCCAAAAAAAAGTATAAATCACAAGAAAGCATACTCTGGAACCCGAAGTACCAAGTGAAAACATCCAGCAACGGTCGCACTAGGATAAAAGACCATCTTTGTACATTGGTCCCCAGTAATGGTATAGGTAGCTACGCCTCCCCAACCATGTGGAACTCGTAGGCTCCCATCGTGCTGATGAAGATAATGATCCAACCACAAACACACATAAAGCAAATGTCCATGGGTAACACTCATGCTAGACAATATGATGATTAAAACCAATAACATGAGACAATGCAAGTACAATAGGTCCCGGTCAAACACTCAATGGGCTAATAAGTAGGGGTTGACATCATGGAGAGTCACTTGGCATTGACAAGCCCAAGCCAGTATTGGTAGCTGAACTCCCCAATGGGAAAATGCACAATCTGGGTGACAACTCTCCCCAACGGAAGGCACACAATCCCAACTTTTTAATTATCTTAAGTTTTATTACCATTCACACATTTTCATTTAGTTATCACTTGTATAAAACTTCCTTTGCCAAACAACGGGAAATAGTCACCAGGTTGTGAGAAGAAGCCCCTCCATGTGCTACCCTACCCTACCCATGCTCATCCAATGATGAGTGCCTATAGGCATGCATATTCCCAACCCAACCCCAATGATCATAAATTCTAGAAGTACCATGAAATATTGAGCCTCGTAAGTTACTGGAAAAATGTACGTGCACGTACTCGTATGTGTCACACCACCATCATGAAGATCATAACACAAGGACTAGATGAGAAAACTTGAGCAGAATATCACTCAACTGAAAGCAACTCGAGAGGATGGATTCTACATGAATCCCAAAGACAATAAAACCATACATCATGAAGTCACTAAACCAACCTCAATCCAGGAGTATGGATTCTACATGAATCCTAATGATGCAACAAGACCAAACATCATAAACTCACTCAACTGGCCTCAATCCGAGAGTATAGATTCTACATGAATCCTAGTGTTCACGAAGTAACAACAAGGGTCCAAAAGAAACAATAACACCAAGTATAAAATCACTCAATCGAACACAAAGTTAGGAGTTTAGATGCAGCATGCATCATAATGCAACCATAAAAGTGCAACAGTGGTCTGACTGACATCCTATGGATAATCCATGTCCATGACCAACATCATGCCAAGAAAATTGGGTGGCATGCAAACTGAGGTGAAAAACCTCAAGATTAAAAAACTCTAAAATTAAAACACATTTGGTCTTAGGGCACAAAAGCCAAAAATATCAAATAAAATCTGTGTTGGGAGTTTGTATGCAAAAATGACCAGCATAATAGTGCAAAACCCCAAACCCTCATCCTGGAAAATAGGGAAATGCTCATACCCGTCCAACTGGGCAAAACCAACAAATAGAAATGGATGGAAACACTAGTTCTCAGCCTCCTAACAAATGGCTACCAAAAACAGAAGCTGAAACAGAGCAGAAACAATAAAACGGGAGAGCCCTACCTCACAGCCAAAAGGGAAAAATGAGAATCTGAACCATAAAATAAAAAGCCTGTAGAAATAGCCGAAAATCACGGCAATCCAAGGTCTCCCTGAGTTGGATCCAACGAGATCAACCTCGCGACGATCCCATGCCTATAGCTCCCACAACGAGCAGAACAGTAAATCCTCATGAAGAGGATTTTGGGTTTTACTCTCAAACTTTCTAATTCAAAAGTGAGAAGTGAGGAATTAAATTCCTTTTTCAATACTTAATTCCCTTTTTGGGTGAATAATCGATTAGGCCAAATAACCAGCCAACCTAGTTAAACCTTAAATCGACCCAAACGAAAACATGTTATTCTTGGTAATAAGAATTCATCTATGGAAAAGCTGTCAAAAATTAAAATAAATCAATTTAAAGCTCGAAAACCCCAAAATCACAGAAATTTCCTTAACAACTTTCATGACAATGCGAACCTCTAAATGCACAAATATGCTTACTGGTCTAATCACATAATGCAAATGAGTTCAGATTTAATAATCACCAAAAGGATCGACCATACAGGGATGACATTGGTAAAATATGAATGGTTGAACCACTAACTCCATGTGCCATGGCTAGGGATATAAATCTTGCACACTAAACAATACGATCAAGTGCAATTGTATATAATAACATAGCTGAAGCAATAAATGTATTAAATGACTAATTTAACCATTTATTCAATTATACCAAAATAGTCCATTTACATCACTCACGTTTGCATATAGCATAATGAAGCAAGAATGAAGTAAATAACCATAGCATTAAATCCATCACATAACATAATCAGGGATATGTCCAAATATTGGATAACTAGATATCATCATAAAACAGACTGTCATCTCAAAATGGCATCATTATGCAATATGAGCAATTGAATAGCTTAGCAGTCTAACATCTATGATATTGAAATCAAAGTATAACATCTGACTGTCATGTCATCTCAAATGTAAAACATAACATGAGTGACAAGTATCTCTCAGATCAAAATATAACAAGGTAAATATTCGTAGCACATAACCAATGAATCCAACATGGACAATCCATTTCTAATTATTTAAGCATTTAATAATGGTTGTAAAAATAACATGAAAAGGCACTTAAAACACATAAGAGAACACGGTCATAAACATGGCTAACCACTGCTACAGGAACCTAGTCTAGTGTAGCACGATTATAGTACACAATGCAATCTCTGCATACATCTCAGGGTAATCATGGAACAACCTCATGATACCACATTGATCCTAGTAACCACTAGCGCAAACCTCAGTGAACCATAAATCACATCATAATCTCATAAATCAAGCATAAGCATAATCAAAGCAACTGATACAGTAATATAACTCTAATCACCACAAGGGTGTAGACCACTCATGGTCCCAAACATGATCCCTTCTCAAGGAGAGATCAACAAAGTTGCATCCATCGAGATGACTTATAGAAGTCAAGTGGCAGAGACACTACATAAGCTCATCCCAATAGATAATATGGGTGAATAAGAGTAACCCAACCATTCAAAGAAGAATGTTCTGCAGTGGTTTATTTATGGTGGAGAAATCCAAGGAAGCACACAACATTCAAAGAGCAAGGAGTTAAAGAGTGCAAAGCAGCGTAGTGTTAGCAGAAGTGGTGAGTAGTGCAGAGTGATTTGGAGTCCTCGTTTAGGGAGGGGGGGCTTGGGTCTTATCTGTGTAAGTCAACCATGTTCAATTTGAGCCAAGGTCACCTCGACGAGTTCCAATGACATAGGGTGTTGGGGGTGTGGAATCTATGTGAAAAACTATAGCCACGGAGGTGAGGTGCATGAGGTGTGTGTCGGTGTTCAAATAGTGGATACATATCTAGGGGTGGGAACTTGTATAGAGTGCTTGGGAAGTACTTGAGTAGTGATCAACGACATAGTTGAGATTGATGTAGATTGGGCAGGGGCCATTTGTTGAAATCAATAAAGCTACTTGTTTGCCCCAAAATATTGTGTTCGGAATTGTGTTGAATCATTCTGTTGTGCAATATATATTTTATGTTTGTGTTGATTAGAGTGTGTGCATGTGTTGAACTTGGAACTTTGGAGATACTCATAGTACGGGATCATCCCAACTTGAGGAGATCATCGATGTTGCACAGGGTAAAAACCTAGCCCCATGACAACAAAATGCTATGTTGAATTGTTTTTTAAGAGTTGGTAATTTTCCACTTCTAATCCATGTTATAAGGAAGAAGCAACTTAGTTTTTCACAAGTAAAATCGCTTGGATCCTTTCTTGCAATTTTAATTTCTATAATTTGTGCTTTTGGCACCTTAAGATTGTTGTTATAGATGATTTGGAGGTCTGACTGCAGAGGTTTTGTTGAATGACATTATGTAATGTTTCAACATTACTATTTTATTTTTAAGTGCAACTGACAATAGATTGTGTTGCTACCTATTGCATACAAACTCTTCATGTGGTCTTGTGACATTATCTTTTATTTTGTGTAATTGTTTCTAAGGTCTGAACTTCTGACAAAATTGGACTTAATACAAAAGTCTCTTACTTATGTTTATATTTATAAATATTGAATTGAGCATTTCAAATTTGAATAAATGAATGGCTATTTGTTTGGATTGAGTATACAAACTCTTCGGCTGGTCCTACAACATTATATACTAATTCCTTTGTGAGCAATTGTTTTTAAAGTCCAAACTTATGACAAAAATGGAGTAAATACATGCCTTGCTTTCTTTTTTATGTTGAATGTTTATTTTTCTTAATTTTAGCATTGAGCATTTCAAATTCTATAAATGAATGATTATTTGTTTGAATATGGCTGTCATTTTTGTTTGATACAATGTTTTAAAGGAGCTCAATTCAATAATTCCATCTTCGTATTTTTTTAGAAATAATTTTTTTAACTATAGTGAGCTTACTAATTCTATGAGGGAAGGTAGGAATGTACACAGGAATTGAGAATAGAATGAATATTGAGAATAGGAATGCCTATTCCAATTGAGGATAGGAATGTCTATTCCAATAATTGCTATTTTTGGAATGGACATAAGCTCATTTTAGGGACAAAGTGGGAATACATATTCCTATTTCCTGGTTCTATTCTAGCAACCAAACAGACCCAACAAACCCTAGGTGGAGAGGAATTTGATATTTGCTTGGAATAAGGAAATTTAGCACAGGAAACAGCTTACATGTTGCACTCAATAATCTTTGCTCTGTGTGAAAAATATTAAACACATCATTGGTTTTGAGAAAATGGGTTATTGACCTATTATATAAGCTCGTAAAAAACTCCACAAACGCTCCAAAGTGCCTTGTTACCCCTCTACAAGTGCACATGGGGTGGTGAAGCAAGCCTTGGATGTTCTAAACTCAAAACATTTCAAATACCTTTTGAATTCCCAAAAAGGAAATTGGAAATGGTCACTCTGCTTTTTACACTCATAATGTACATACATTTAGCATACTTAATCCTGAAAAGTTCTCCTAAATTTTGTTAATTAAACCATCCAAAAATTCATTTATCTCCTTACCAAATACTATTATTTTAAATTTTTAAATAAGTGATAATTTTAGAACTTTCAAAAAAATCTCCAACTAATAAAATAAAATAGTTGATATAAAAAGTCATTTCAATATTTGACAGCTATAATAAAAACCAAAACTACTCTCAAGAACAAAATATATAAAAGAATATATTTTCATTCATTTATTCAATTATACAATTATAATAAGTTAAAAAATAAATTTGAACAAAAACATATTTTGCAATTCCTCACATTACAATATCCTTCAAAGAAATTTGACGGCCATAAGAGTATAATTAGTGTAAGGTCACGTGGAAAGAGTTTTGAGAAAACAATTAGCATTACAATTTTTTCGAAGGAATTTTTATGGTCGTAGAAATGAAGATAATATCTTATAAAAGGAATTAGAAAGTCCAATGAATTTAGTAATGCAAGTGAACTTTAAAAAATTACTCTTAATATTTCAATGAGAATGCTGAGGAGGTGATTGACAAGGATAAGGAAAAATCCCAACAGGTAGAATAATTTCCTACCCTGGGCCAATTTCACTGTAAATTTCTTTGCAAACACCTTATCCTTATTGCACAGTACCCGTCTAAAAATATCCTCACATTCCAACCATTTATACCAGAACGGCTAGTTATTTCCATTGCATCTCCTCAAACGGGCAGAGATGGAGGAGCAACAGCCCCTTGCCGAAATGGCCGCCAGAATTTGCAGGGAGCTGGAGAATGTCTTCATCACGGCAGAATCGAGCGGGGTCGATCCAAGGCAAACAATTGTGGAAGAAATCAGGAAAACGGCTGAAGGCGGAGGTCACGTGGTAGTCCACGGCGTAGGACGGGAAGGGCTGATGATGAAAGGGTTTGCGATGAGACTCTTTCACCTCGGCCTCAACTCCGCCTGCGTCGGCGACATGACCGCGCCGCCCGTCGGCCCGAACGACCTGCTAATCGCTAGCGCCGGTCCGGGGGGCTTCGCAAGTGTGGAGGCAATTATTGCGAGGGCAAAGCAGGACGGGGCTAGGGTTTTATTGCTCACCGCGCAGCCCGGCGGTTCCGCGGCTCGGCTTGCGGATGCCGTGGCGGTTGTTCCTGCTCAAACCATGGCGAATTACGCAGGGCATGGTAAAATTTGTTCTTCGGTTTTGCCCATGGGGAGTCTCTACGAAGGCTCCCTCTTTCTGCTCTTTGAGACGGTCATTCTCGCCCTCGCTCCAGCTCTGAAGCAGACTCTGCAGACCATGAGCTCCAGGCACACTAATCTTGAATGATCTGGTCTTTTCCTTGTGGAAGCTTTAATGGCGAGTTAGGGTTTACGAAGTTTCTTAGTTTGGTTTATTGAGATTAATAGGGCTCAGTCCTTGTGTGTCATGGCAAGGTTTTGCGATTAGTAGGGCGCAGTCGTAAATGATCAAACAAAAATTCTTGTACGTAAATCTTCAACAGGTTAGCTTATCTTTTATGGATTGTACATAGAATTTGATGGTTTTGGCTATGGAGGGGCAAAATGCACCTGCATAATCAAATTGTTTGTTATTTTTAAATAAATTAATAAAAGTATATCTTAGCCCTCATATACACAGCACCAAATTTGATGTCTTTATATGATATCCTGCTTAAGAGGCCTATAGCATTTTTAAAAATCAGAAAATAAAAATGAATGAAACTCAAGAGATGGAAGGGAAAAAAAAAAAAAAAAGCAAAATTTAAAAAATTAAAAACGTTTTTAAATGATGAAATAATTCAGAAATGAGTGGAAGCTTCACACATAAAAAATTTAGGTTAAGATATATTTATTTATAAATTAAAAAACAGAGTATAGATGTGTATCTATAATTTGCACAGTTAAATAGTAAATTCAGTGTTATTATGCTTCTATTTGCTCATTGAAGTTGAAAGTATATAACAGACTACAACACTGATACGCACTCTGTTTCAAAAATATTTATATAATTATTATAATAAAAAATTATTTATAAATATTATCGCTATATAATATTTCAAATTAAAAAATCAATTAAGTGGAAAAAGTTTTAATCAATGATTCAAGTTACATTCAACAATTTAATTATTTTTTAATAGATAAAAGACTATAACAATATAATCTACTAAAAAATATTCCCTAACCAAAAAATAAATTTAAGTACACACATTACTTAACTATTTTTATGAGTCACACATGCACATATAATATATAATATATAATATATTGTTGAAACTTAAACCTCTTTGAATATAACCATAATAATCAAATAAAAATACTTCCTAACCAAATAATAAATTCAAGCACTGGATATACTTTAATATTTTAATATTTTACCAGTCATACAAGTAAATATAATATATTGTTATTAAAATATAATCTTTTTAATTTTAAAAACTAAAACAAAACTTTGATCAATCATTCAGACTACATTTAACAAATTCTTTGTTAAACACTAGTAGTAGAAATATCTCCCATATAAATATAATAATAATAATCCAATATCAATTACTCCATCAAACAATAAATTAGAATATTAATTCAATATTTTATCAGTCACAAAATTACGTATGGTAAATTGATTTTACTCGATTTCTTGTGTACGATCAATCATAACTGAAGGCAAATTGGCCAAGGGTATAGAGCAAAACTGGTGAATTTTAGCCATTGGAAGCATTGCTCTTTTACAATGTATTAAAAAAAAATCATTAACATTGCACTCAATCAAGGTTTTTACTACATTCGATTATATTAAATGGGACTTCCCCTTTTTTCCATGCTATAGGACATGGACAGCGAAAGAAGGCTTTTATCACTTAGATCTATAACTCCATCACACCTACATACAATGTATGAGATAACAGTAACTACTCAAATTACAGAAAAATAATGATTTGATCTTTGCCGCAGGAAAACTTTTCAAACATAATTTGTGGTCAAGTCAGTCAGCCTTGTAAATCATCTGCAGTTGAGCAAATTCTTACACCCATGCTTATGATGGAAAATTTCATGGCAAGAATTATTTCCTCCTAATGGTGCTAAATGCAACGAGAAAATGCTCATCGACAATTCACAAATAACTAGAACGACCAAAGAATTTATCTCAAAAACTATTGAATCCATGAGTTTTGTGGGCATATAATGGTAAATATGTGAAATGTAAATATTTGCACCAATCAGCCTTCAAACAGTAATTTATTGTACAAATATATCAACGATGACAATAATCTACTTAGGATAGAGAAAACCACTACTTCATATGATAGATGTGTAAAAAGTACGCACAACAGCTCTCTACTACCATGTTCAACTTCCAAAATATGTGGAAGGCTTCAAGATAATAGCGGTTTAATGCTGCTTAATATATCCGCATATGACCATAGGTTGTGATTTTGTTGTGCCCATCTACACCTTATTTGATAAGACACTAACATCATGTTAATGGATTTGGCCTTTCTTGTCTATCATGTTACCAGTGCCACATTCTCTTCTAAGTTTTAATTTTACAACAATCACAAAATGCATTTACGGCATTTTACTTCCTCTTTTTAATACTAACATACCAACAATTTCTATGGCATGACTTGTTGGTCCTCCCTAACTTCTGCTTATTATTTGTGTGATGCCCATAATATATGGGACACCATGGTGGCACACTTCAATGGCTCGATTTTGTTACATATCAATACTTTTCCTTAATAAATAATGTTTCAAGGAATGTGAAGTACTGAAATTGTAGCCTACAATCCAAAACAATGTGTCAACCGTAGAGAAGGGAATCATTTAAACCCTCAAAATTGTGGTTAATCACACTGGAATTTGAATAGTACAGCGCAATTATAGACACATTTATCAAGCTGCTGTTACACGGTAAGTGCTTCTAAAAAAATCTTCCAACTTCAAAAGATGCTCTGAGCAAAATTAAAACTGAGCACCATATAGCTGGTTGGTGAACCACTTATTGAACAACTGCATCCAGTTAACATAACAAACTCTTTGACACTAACGACTGATACCCATAGCATGGCCCGAGAGGAAAAGATAAATGCTTGCACTATGACTGTATACGTTAGAAACAATACTTCAGAACTTTCAAAGCAATGCAAGGATATGCCACTTCTAATGATCTAACAAAAGTTGCCGCTATAGAAAAGGTAGGTAACATATCACTTGAAAAGAATCATAAAAGCTGTCAAAGATTTTAAAAACATTAGAGTATATTCATTTCTTTTTTTTATTGAAAGGGAAATTCTATAATTGTGATGCAGAACAAACTGCATACTTCACTGGATTGAATGAGCTGGTGCCCAACGTCTCAGACTCTGTGTTATTAAAAAAAAGAAATAACTGATAACAGCACACAGAAAACCAATGGAAGTTAGCAATCTACTCTGCGCTCCTACTTTGAATTTGAAATATAAATTTAAGCTATTTAACATTTCGCATATACACAGGTATATTGTGCAATAGGTGAGGTTGGTTAAACATGCATGGTAGATCTCAGAAAGAAACATTGTAGTCTCCAATCTAGCAAGTTGACAGATAGAAAGAATTGATTGACCACTTCAAAATGGAATATTTTAGGGCATACATAACTCAGCCCAATAAACATAGTAAATTGCACAAGCGTTGTCCCAGCTACCTTGCCACTGCTGTCAGCTTTATAAATACCTGGAATTAAGATCAAACCCAAACCAAGCCTTCGCCACCACACCTACCATTCTTACTTAACTGTCACAATGGGCTCTTCGAAACAATAAATCAATTAACAAATATCAAGGAAAAATTGAATGCCATTTGAAATATTTTTAATTTATTTTCTATGTAATTGCTTTTCGAGCAATTCATTTTCTTTCCAGATTGTATCAAGATCATTCTGCAATTTTGACACATCAAATTGTGACTTTTGCATGGCTTCCAGTTTAGCTTCGTACTCTGCAATTTCTCTATGTATCTTGTCGATGCCGTACACTTTCTCAAAAGTCTCATTGAAGCTTTCATGTATAGTAGTTAAGAGCCTATAAGCCTGTCGAGCTGTGGGATTCTTCTTTGCATCCCTGAAAACAACAGATGAAATCAACAAAACACTTGATTGGATGTTTCTTAAGAAATTATATCAACCTAATAATTTACCTGAATATAATTTCATCAACAAGAGCATAAGTTCGGCCAAGTCGATCTTGGCAACTATTGCTTTCTCTTTGAAGCTGTTGTGTATCATGAACAATGCGAGCAATGTCTGCATCTTGCTTCTTGCTGTTCTTTGTAAGTTCTGTTATTCTTCTGATGTAAGTATGTCGTGCAGCCATTTTTGGTGCATTTTCAAGTTCTTCTGCTAATGAAACTTCTTCCTTCTCTCTGAGCAACACACAGCAAGGCAGACAAAACTAAGCAAATACCTTTGAACAAGCTAGAAACAAATCTAACGACCATTGCAAAAAGTCAAGAAATGTCATTAAATAGGTGGACTTCATAAAAATTGCCAACCTTGCAGCTCCTCGATGGTAACGGTTTGGCAATAGATGATAAAGTTTAATGTTGCCTTAGTAACTCAGAAGATTAAAATATAACAAGAGATGCACTGAAACCCAAAGAAAAGCATTTGAATGAGGCTGACTTTCTAGTCAAGTCATCCATTTCCCAGGGAATTTTTCTACCTTCTCTGCTGGCTAAAATATGGAAAAGAATCCGCAATGATACTAAGCAAGGAGGATAAACATAGTAAGAAACATAGCACACCAAACACCATTTAATTATAGGTCTGCTTCAAGGCTACTAAAAGAATATGGAGGTCCAAGAAAATGATTAGCCAATTATTAAAGAAGATAAAACCTTTGTCAAGTAGCTTTTCCATAAGAAAAACCACATCAGGATATTGAGCGTGGAGGGATGAGAGATATACACATGACCCTGGCCATATTTAATCTTGTAGGGCACTTCTCTAATGTAATTGTTTATAGAATCACTTGGAAGGTCAGAATAATGGATTTGTAGAAGTTAGAGAGGTACGTCTATAATTTGAAGCATGACTGTGGAAGATGCTCTTTCAGTGAAACTTTGATATGTAAACATCAAACATACAGTTGTTAGGCTGCCATAGTTCATAGACAACAGTAGTTTCTAGACAGTAGACTCTGGATCTAAGATGTAGATCAACTCAGACAAGAAACATGCAAGCCAGCTCTCTATCTAACCGTTTGACAAAATGCATTAGAGACATGGTCTCCATGACTGCAGTTTCCAGGTTATGTATCCGAATTGTTTAAATTTAAATTCTACTTGAGATATATACGCTTACTAAAAGGATGCCACTCAATCTTTAATGAATAGTAGTAACACCAGAACTGGGGTACGTCGGGACGGCAGGACATCCGGACAAGTTTCTGGGACTGGGGGAAATGGGCCTCATTTTCAGGATGGCAGGGGGCGGCCAGGGGACGGCACAAGGGGAGGACAGGGTGTTGTATGGTATACATATTGAACTTGAAATGCTTGTTATGAAATGATGTTTCAGTAGAACATACCAAATTAAAATACTTGAACATAGAAAAATTGCAATATGAGCTAGAACCATTGAACATTCAACATAGTAACATATTACATACCTAATAGTAACATTCAAAAATAAAAATAAAAATAGAAATCCAAGTTCCCAATCCAGCGGCAACATGGTTGTGGAATGGCAAAGGTGGGGGTACTTGGGTACGTGAGCACCCAGTGCGGGGACGTCTTGGGGACGGGTACTCCGAGGTTTCATAAGGGGTGCGAGTCCCCATGTAACACAAATATGAAATTACAATTGTTATTTATCATCTTACAATTTAATAACATCACAATATTAGAAAATGCAGAACTTATATTAAAATATTTTTAAATGGGCTATGGCAGATTCCTGTATGGCTGGCATAGAAGCAGCAAGCTTGAATTTGAAAATACAGAAAAGAAAAAAAGAAGTTCAGCAAGCCAAAATGTATATTTTTAATTGTGTCTGTATAAATTGTAAACATTGGTTTATGGTTAGGAACTTAGGGGTTTATGGTTAGGAACTTAGGGAAACTTTTTAAAGGTCAAAAGTCAAAGAAAATTGGTCAAATTGCATTAAAAATATCATCTGCCACATGGAAACACCCTGATATCACTGAAATTGCCCTGACACACTTGGAATTATACGAGTACAATTTCAGCTTTAAAAAGCATGCCCTGCCCAATTCCTATGCATTTGATACGCAAAATCATTCTGGTTTCCGAACAACTTAGCTAAAAACTGAAAAAGCAAAGGATGTCCAAGAAAACTAGAAACTATTCATCATCATACTGCCTTTTTCATAAGCCAAACTGTCAATAAAGTCTGCACTGATTCTCCATTAAAGTATAATCCAACTAATGGTGGAAACTCTCCCGGAACCACAGGATATAGAGGTGTTACCTAGAAGACCCAATGAAAATGCAACCACAGCAGGCAACTGCCCAATTAGAACAAAATCTAACGCTAACTCTAGGACAGCTCCCAAAAACACTCCTGAAATACAAAATTCTATATGAATTCAATGACAGCTTATTCACAAACTATATGGAAGGCCAACATTGAAGCCTTAAAAAACTTGTATACAGAAAAAAACATGAAGATATAGGTCAATAAATAACAAAAGTATTATAATTACTATTTCACATTTAATCCTAAAAAATTGTGTCCTAATAGTCTGCTAATGTAACTGACCTTCCACAAGTTGCTCTTGCAAATTTTTAGTAATAGTAAGAATCCAACCAGATTAAGAATAGAATTATCTAGCCACTGACAAGTTTTAACACCACCATTACAATTCTCAATCCACAAGACAGGGTAGTTCAAAAAACATAATGGATCTCCAGAGAGGCACCTCCAAAGATTCTTATATCAGCATTCACACAAACATTCTAGCTAGTCTTGCTAGAAAGACTCTATAATAGACTACATACTGCATGGAGGGACTAGTGTTTTCTTGAAAAGGTAGAATGAAGATTATGAAATCCAAAAAAATGATCTCTTATCTCAACATTTATGGTTGCATATCTGGAGTGAAAATGATTATGGAGTGTATATGTACTTGTTGGAAACAAAAGAGTCCTATACATCTACTGAGTATGTCTAGAGGTTAGTTATATGACTATTTTTCTTCCAATTAGCAGAAAATGATGCAGTTTTCAGAGAACCTTGGTGCATGAATAGGTCACACTTGTTCATTAAGTATTGATTTGGTAATTATCCTACAGAAGAAAGAAATCTAAGCACAGTACCAGTCTAGGTCCAATTACATCTCATTCCTAGTTAACTCAGAGAGAAAGTTACTCGAGAATTCCCACTCAAGGAAACACTGTTATACCATTCTTGAACCTGTGTTGGTACGAACTTGTAACAAACCTTTTAATATTGTCATTAATAGAAAAATCTGGATAAAGCATGCCTCCTATTGTGCCAAGAAAGAAATGAAGCATATAAAAATATTAAGAAAAAAGAGAAGATATGTCAGAGATGAGTAAAGGAAAATCCTTCATCCGCAAAAACAGGAAGAAAGAACGGGAACAAAGCTTAATAACTGGGAAGGCAAATTTGGAACAAGAAATCTGCAAGAAACACAACAAGTGCAGAAAATAGAAATAATAAAAGCGCCAAGACTTCAGCCTCTGATCCTATAGAAAGAATGGCTGAATGGAAGGAAAAAATCCAAGGAAGAGAAACAAAAATTAATGAGTGCAATATGACCACCCTAATATCTATTGAAGACCAGAAAATCAACCAGTGCAGATCTTGCACTAATAATGGGTCTTTTGAAAGTTAATGTTTACTTATCAGGAAACATTTCAAGCATGGAACATTATGAACCAAATATTAGTTGTAAAACCAGTCTAATAGAATTTAAGAAGACTGGGACCTGAAATGAAAATAAGGTATCTACATACCAAAATATAAAGTGATTTGTTATATGGATACCTTAAGGATATAGAAGAAAACGCAGAGGATCTGTACTAGATCATAAATAATATACAGAAAATTGGCCTATAGATAATAGGGTTCTGAACCAAGAAAACCACGAAAAGGTGAGATCCACTACCCAGACTATCCAAACTATCTATGGTAGGTAGTGTGGGTTGAGGAGAGTCACCTTCGCAGTGGTTGGGTTGTGCTTATCCTATGGGGTGGCTTACATTGTACATGGGCCCACCTTTAGGACCTATAGGGTGCCAGTGACTAGTTTCAAGTGATTCCATTATGCTACATGCCTCAATGTTCCAGATGAGATGGCCCTGTACTGATGATTCCAAACTTGAAACCTTGCCTTTTCTCATCTCCCTAGCAATTTAAACTTTGAAGTATAACCTCAAAGTTGTAATCATCAAGAAAGGCAGAAAGAAGAAGAAAAATACTCTGGAATCCGTCCAAAACAGCACTTAGAGCAGTTACAAAAGATACGTTGTGGTACAGTGAAGGTTTTTATTTCATAGATTCCTTCACAACTGCGGTCAAGGGAAGCAATAATCCTGCAAGAGAACCTGGTGGAAAAGTAGTCCCACAAGGACGGGGATCTAGAAGCAAGGCAAAGGATGGAATGTGATATCCCTGTTAGTGATTAACAAATACTTGATATCTTATTCTGTGAATATGGATTACATTGTATAGAATATATTTGCAGTTTGGTAATTAAATATAACTGACTGCATAATCGAAAGTTTGTGTAACAAACTGCTATACAGTTTTCAGACTTAACAATGTTTTAAGTCTCCATGCAAGGCTCCATCAAGTTGTCTTGTGACCCTAGGAAAGATGTAGCTTCAAGCTGTGTTCTTAAGCCACAAAGTTATGAATTAGTCAACAATGATCCCTAAGAGATGCAACAGATCTCTATCATTGTCTAGTGATCACGAAAGGGTATAATTCTCAATCATCTACTCTAAAGCTCTCTCGTTAGCAATCCATATTGAGTGCAACATCAAGTCCCAAACCTGTCTCCAAAACGAAGCTTTACAAATCATGTATTCTTCATATTTGTCAGCATCAGAAAGCAAAACAATGAAGAAAACCAGAAATGTTTTTCATGCAAAGCACCATCCCAAAACGAGAAGCTGCCACCAACCTCCAGAAGTTGTGCCTTGGTAGAATCTAATTCATAAATATATCACTCAACATTTTAAAGGCCCTCTTAAATATCAGTGGTGCATACTCAATAGTGGGCATGAATGCATAAGGCATCATTTGAAAATTGAACCAAACCTCTAATCACACAAGCTGCAGTTTTCAGTCTCATTTTAGGATATAGCTTCTCACAACACAATTTGAATCTCATCATAAATGTAGCCTTTTCAACACCTGTAGTAGATTCGAAGGAAGATATACTAAGTTTCCAATTCGGGTTCGGGGACGGATTCGGGTTTGGGGTTCGGGTTCGTGGGTTCAAGCAAAAAAAAATTCTCCATTTGGGTTCGTGGGTGGGTTTGTGAGAGAGAGTGTGTGTGTACATACTCACAAATAGTTACACCGCCATGTGAGATGGGGGGACAGGGGGACAAGTGTCCGAGACTGGGGGCAGAGGGGCCTTGATTTCGGGATGGGGCGTGGCGGGGGGAACAAGGGTGTATATACTATTACTATACATACGATACTTAAAATGCTAGTTATGAAAAGATGTACTACAATTATACAATATAAGATACAAAGATGTAAAAAAAAGTAAACTAAAACATTGAACATTGCATTGAAGTTTTCAATTGGAACATCATGATTCATGATCAAATGACAAACAAACAATTAACACTAAACATTGTACGTCAGCAAATAATAAATATTAGTCTATATATCAATCTTCAGATGAATAGTATGAGTATCTAGATTCTATTATATATTAGTAAATTACTAATAACAAACTTACAACCAAAAATCAGAATCGGCAAGGCTTATTTATTATAATTATTATTTGCTTTTTTTAAAACTTTTTTTGTTATTTCTTACATACCGAAATCAACTCAAAATAGCCCAAATACTACGGACCCGGATCCGGACCCAAGGATGAATCCGAACCCAAACGAATCTGGATCCGGACCCGAGCTCCAGGGTACGACCCTGGTAACGTAGAAGATATAAGACCCACTAAACCATTTATACTCGCATATTTTCTCTGCCAAAGAGAAAATCCAGCAAGATTTGTAGATGGAGATAGATGAAGATTCACATCTTCAAAAATGAAGCTTTCTGAAGGATCCTTCAAATAAGTTTTCTCCAACAAGCTAAACGAAGAAAGAGCAATTCTCTACCAATGGATTCATCTCCATGCATGAGGCTCATAAATTTGAATGTAGATCTCAGTTCCTCCTCACCAAACTTACTTATCACAAATCGCAAATGCCATTGAGTAACAAATAAACTCTCAGGTACTCTTATATTCAAGAAAGACTTTGGTTTCTAAAATGTTCAGATTTGTACTGCATCTCTGTACTCATTGTTCCATCATCGCAACCTTAAACACAACAAAAATTTGGGTCTATATTTAGGGGGTTGTTTATTAAAATGCTCTATTTGAATTCTGACTTAATCATCCCTGTCCAAGCAGAAACAAGGAATGAATTCAGATTATTTTTGATGAATGTGCCTTGGTGATACTTTCATCACAAAAAACAACAATAAAACATCTGCATTGAGAAAGTAAACAAAATTTGTCCACTAGAAAATAAGCGCCCAATATACAAGACTCTTAAAAAGAAAACCTCACAATATTAATCTTGGGCATCAAGATAAAAGAGTGATACACTTTAAAAGATGATCCTGCAAAATAAGAAAAACCTGACACAAACAGTCTATCGACGCCAACTGCAACTAATTAAAGAGGGAACCGATTAATATATACATATCATCATTCTTCAGCTGCGACTACTCCACGCTGGGAACAAAAGAATGCATAATGTAAGTGCTTACCAAGATCTCCACCAGTATTTCTCCCCATTACCTTTGCGCGCAATGCCACTGGCCAACAAATTACAGCAATCGCATGAAAAAGATTGCCTCAAAATCTACCTCTCAATGCTGCAGATTTCATTCATCGCATTAAAAGAATAGCTGCAGTGCAAAAAATAACCAACATAGACATTACAAAGCCCAATCACTGTCCAAATGGAGCATGCACAGGTTTGATGGGATACAGAGCACACTGGAAGTATTAGACCAAAGACTCAAACTAGACCATGATTACTTCAAATCTCTGAGTCATGAGCACCTCTTGTCTATTAGTCATAGAAGAGGCCCAAATGAGAATCACTCCTATCTCAGATGTGCCATTTCACAAGAATCTCAGAGCAGTTGCTGCATTTGAGTGGAAGAAAAAATTAATAGGCAGATCAAACTGCTCTCAGAGTATCGTAATAGATCAGCATTCTTTACAGATCCACTCACTTGTAAACCACATTAAAAACACTCAGTCCCATACAGAAGAGCTACGTTGGTCCCGATCAACCCTTGGAAAATGCCTACAAACAACAAATCTGTAGACCTATCTTGGCAAAATGGAGCCATAATATTGTTTCTTCTTAAGCTCAAAATAACATGGTTTCTGTTTACACTCAAGAATAGGTGGATTGCTGTTACATCCCAAATTTTGACCTAATTTTAAATTTATTTATAGCCGTTAAGTTGAAAGGATTTTCTTTCATAATCATGTGAAGAGGATGGTTAAATATATCCGTTGTATTCATTATGTTAATTGTTTATTGAAGATAGTCGTTATCCATTGTCATGTGACGATTAGCAATTGCTTGAATTTGGAATTATGGTTAATAATTAAATTCTTTATCTATATTAAAAGTTATTTTGGAATTGTTATAGAACTTGTTATTATCGTGGAAATATTGCACAGGTGATTGCAGAAGAAGATGAAGGGGAGAAGCATCGCTAAACGGGATCAACGGAATGGGATAGCTTAGTCCAATTATCAGGTTGACAAGTATGACCTTTAATTGCCTTGGTAAGGACCTAGTGACTTGAACAACAAGATACAATCAATGAACCTACATGAGCTATTAAATAAACATTTAAAACATTAATTATTTTAATTAAAAATAATACATACCTCAAATGATTTTTTATTTATTTTTCCACCACATAATTATAATGTATACCTATGTGCGTGCACATAGATATAGGAATAAAAGTCACACCATAATATTATTTTAATAAATAATATGATGCCACCTCATAAGTACATCTACATGCAAGTAGATAGATATATATTATAATTAATCTTGATTTATAACCTTCAAATATTTTTTCCATAATTATTCAATTTCTTGCTAAAAACCGAAATGCACATTTGGCATATTTTTGGCGATCAAGAGCCAAGTCTCTTCTTGGTAAGTTATGGCTTCTTGGAAGCTAGAAAGACTTCGAATATCTTTTTATTTTGAGCCGTCAGAGATCATGAGCATAAGAACATATCACCCGACCTCGGTTTCATAACACCCAATACCTCTGCAAATATACACGATATCTCTACAATTTACCACTTGATAATCAATGCATATTCCTTCACAATTTGCTTTCTATGTAGATAATTTGTTGAAGACGTGATTGATTCTCACACTGGGATTAAGCTTAAAGATTTCTTCCGTGAAGAGTGGGCTGATTGATAGCATCCAACAAGACTCCATTTTATTTTCAGATTTTACCAGGTTATGTGGTTGTCCATATTCCAAGTATTGCAATGTGTTTTATTATCAGATATTACTGCATTTCGATAATTATAGCAGTAAGATACAATTTCAGATTATGTTGCAAATCATCTTTGCTTAAATATCATCCGTTAGACCCTCTCTAGGACAGCGTTGTCTATGATGAATAGAAGCCAAGTATCCATGACATGATATCATATTTATTATACCATTGAAAGTCATAATCAAATGATATTTATTCTACAAGTCTTAAAGATTACATTTCTCGAAATCACAGATTGTGATGAGTTGGAAACATATAATATTCTTATATCAATTGAGGATCAACAGAGAGAGTCGTTTGCTCTAAGATTCGAACACCTGGGACTCACTGGCTGTATAGCCATGGAAAAGGTGAAGAGGTGAGATGAATCTGCAATAACATGGAAATAAAAGTCAGACATGACATAACAATTTTAAATTAATTTCATTTAATAGCTCATGCTTGTTTATACTATTGTTCCTGTTACATCCCAAATTTTGACCTAATTTTAATTTATTTATAGCCGTTAGATTAAACAGATTTTCTTTCATAATCATGTGAAGAAGGTAGTTAAATATATCCATAGTATTCATTATGTTAATTGTTTAATGAAGATGGTCGTTATCCATTATTTGTCATGTGATATTTAGTAGTTGCTTGATTTTGGAATTATGGTCAATAATTAAATTCGTTCTATATTAAATATTATTATGAAATTATTATGGAACTTGTTACTATCGTGGAAATATTGCACAGGTGATTGCAGAAGAAGATGAAGAGGGGAAGCATTACTAAACGGGATCAACGGAATGGGATACTAGCTTAGTCCAATTATTAGGTTGACAGGTATGACCTTAAATTGCCTTGGTAAGGACCTAACGACTTAAACTTCAAAATACAATTGATGGACCCACATGAGCTATTAAATAAACATTTTAAAACATAAATTAATTTAATTAAAAATAATACGTACCTCAAAAGGTTTTTGATTGATCTTTCCACCACATCATTATAATATATACCTATGTACTTACAGATAGATATAACAATAAAGTGACACCATAATATTATTTTTATAATAATATGATGCCACCTCATAAGTATATCTACGTGCAAGTAGATAGATATAAACTATATTTATTCTTGATTTATAACCTTCAATCTTTTTTCATATTTATTCATTTCTCTTGCTAGAAACCAATTTAAGACTTGGCATATTTACTTGGCGTCCAAGAGCCAAGTCTCTTCTTTTTATGTTACGGCTTCTTGGAAGCAAAGGAGACATATAACCTCTTTATACTATGAAGTTGAGAAAGGCAGAAGACGTGATTTTTCCATCACCCGACTTTCTTGTTTATCACCTCGACTTCTTTCATAATACCCAACCACGTTTTTCATAGCACCCAATATCTCTGCAGTTTACCATTTAGTAACTATTGCATTGTTTCCCTTCCACAATTTCCTATTATATTGATGTTCTGCTGAAATTGTGAACAATAATCATACTGGGAATTAGCGTTCAAGATCTTTTTTGTAAAGAGAAAGGCAAGTTGTTGAGCGTCCAGCAAGACTCCATTCCTTTTTCCAGATTATACCAGGTTATGTGGTTATTCAAAATCCAAACATTGCAATATGACTTCTTTATCAGTTGTTACAACATTCCAATTTATATAGCAGTAAGCTACAGTTTATATCATGATTCAAATCATCTTGCTTAATATCATAGGTTAGACCTTCTCTAAGTTAGAGTTGTTTATGGCAAATAAGAGCCAAGTAACCATGTTATAAAATCATGATTTATTTATGCCACTGGAAATTAGAATCAAATGATATTTTTCTACAAGTCTTAAAGAACACGTTCTTCAAATCACAAATTGTGATAAGCAGGAAACATATAATATTCATGAATCAGTTGAGAATCAACAGACAGAGCCGACTGCTCTAAGATTCACACACCTAGAACTCACCAACTGTATAGCCATGGAAAAGGTGAAGGGGTGAGATGGACTCTGCAATGACATGGAAATAAAAGTCAAACATGATACAATAAATCTAAATTAATTTCATTTAATAGCTCATGCTCGTCCATATTATTATTCCCCTATTGTCAAGTCGAGTGGTGGTGATCAGATCATTGAACTCATCAGAAAACCTTGGCCAATGTCGTTTAAAGGCATGTTTGCCATCTATGATCACTTGATGTCAATAGAGCAAGTTATTCAGACATGTCCATCCATAACTGTGAGGACATTCTAAACACCGGATTGCTCAGGTGGCTGGACTAAAAGTATCTCAAGCCTGATCCCGAGGCAGGGAGGGCCTTTCTATTCAATAGATTGTGTGGGGATAAATATGGTCTGAGTTTGGGGAGGTTAAGCCTAAGTCAATGCTTCTCCTCTTACCGAAAGTCAGGGCTTGCACAACCAACTAAAGATTCAACGGATACTTTTTGTATGTTCTTTCTTTTTCATGTTAAGCATTTACTTTACTTATATGTATGGAAGGATAGTAAATCGTTATTTCAATTATTACAGTTGATTATTGTTACAATTATTTCAATTAATCGTTATTTTAGTTATTACAACTGATCATTGTTATAGTTAATTTAGTTAATGTTATTATAGTTATTACAGTTGATCATTGTTATAGTTAATTCAGTTAATCATTATTATAGTTATTACAATTGATCATTGATGTAGTTATTTTAGTTGAGCTTGTTATTTCAATTAATCGTAGGTAGTTAAAAGTAGTTAATGTCTCGTGAAAAGGAATTCAGTATATTTGTTCAATAATTTGTTACTTCTAGTTCGCCTTTATTTTCTTATGAAAATCCATTTATTACAGTTCCCCTGTTGTCAAGTCGAGCGGTGGTGATCAGGTCATTCAACCCATCATAAAACCTTGGCCAAGGTCGTTAAAAGCATATTTGCCATCTATGATCACTTGATGTTAGTAGAGCCAGTTATTCAGACATGTTTGTCCATAACTCTGCGAACATTCTAAACACTGGAATGCTCAGATGGCTCGACTAAAAGTATCCCAAGCTTGATCCAGGGGTAGGGAAGGCCTTTCTATTCAATAGATTGTGTGGGTATAAATATGGTCCGAGGTTGGGAGATTAAACCTAAGTCAATGCTTCTCCTCTTGCCGAAAGCCGAGGCTTGCACAACCAATTATAGACTCATCGGATACTTCTCATATGTTCTTTTTTTTCATGTTATGCATTTACTTTACTTATATGCATGGAAAGATAGCAAATCGTTATTTCAGTTATTACAATTATTATAGTTGATCATTGTTATAGTTATTTCAGTTGAACGTTATCATAGTTATTTCAGTTAATCATTATTACAGTTGATCATTGTTACAGTTATTTCAGTTGAACGTTATCATAGTTATTTTAGTTAATCGTTATTACAGTTGATCATTGTTACAATTATTTCAGTTGAATGTTATCATAGTTATTTCAGTTAATCGTTACTACAGTTATTACAATTGATCATTGTTACAGTTATTTCAGTTGATTATTGTTATAGTTATTTCAATTGAGCTTTGTTATCTCAGTTAATTGTTGGTAGTTAAAAGCAGTCAATGTCTCATGAAAAGGAATTCAATATATTTGTTCAATATATAGTTGAGAAAAATTCTTTCTAGATCGCTTTTATTTTGTTATGAAAATCTATTTGTTAAATATGGTATCAAAGCCAGGTTTGACACTAAACCTAGGGCACACTACTTCCTAGTAAAGCTGAAAATTCCTACGATAAATGTACAAGATGCAAGTACATAAAACACCTCGCAAGAAGGCACGACATTCCATCTTGTACTTAATTAAGAACATGCCTAACTTTGACTACACTTGTTGTTCCATGCCTCAAGACAATGAAACCCTGAAACAGACTTTGCAACGAATGGAAAAGGAAAGAGTCAAGTGGACTCCTGCTAGTAAAGCAGCATATAGAAACAAACTAATTCAAAACTGGAACACTCGTCAGGGCAATTCTCTTATGCACTTCCACAGATCTTGGATGGTGCAGAATATGTACAAATTTGAATCAGAATTGAATGTTGAAAAGCAAAATTTAGATTCCATAACATAAACATCCTCGGAAGAGGAAATTTCTGTAAATAAGGCTGCTATAAATATGCAGCAAGACAAGTATTAAAGTTGATTAAATAAATTGGTTTATTCGTGTGTTATATCCACTCGCAAACTCTTTAAATTTGTTGTAGGCATACTTAAAAAATACATATAAATATGTATACAATAAATTGACATTAGAATTTTGTAATTTCCAGGTTAAACCAGTAAACAAACAAAATGAGCAATGATGAGAACGTTGCAAGTCATGACATGGTTCATGAAAATAACACACAAACATTCACTGATTTATTACTTCAGATTTTGCAAAAAATGCAACTGAAGTTGGATAATATGGAAAAAAGAATGAATCAGATGGTAGCCCACATGGAGCAGAACTAAGAGGAAATGCAATCCTCGCCTCCTCCCAGAACGGAGACAGAAGTCTCTGAACACAACAAGAAAACTTCACAAGCTTCACCCACTCAAACCGAAAAACAAAAGAAACAAGAAATAGTGAGTGATCTATCCGCAAATATTAAGATGATCAAACCACCGAAATTTGTTGATTTTGAATCCGAAGAGGATGCAAAGGACTGGTTAACCGAAATGGACCAGTACTTTGAAATTAGGAACTTTTCAAAAACCTCAAAAGCAATTTGGGGAATATGCCACTTTACTAGAGAAGCTACTACATGGCAGGAAAACGCCAAGGTTGAGCTAAACATTAAAACCACTAAAATTACTTGGGAAAAATTTGTAACCATTTTTAGGAACCATTGGTTACCCCAAACCTTTTACGACCAAAAGTTGTTGGATTTCCAAAATCTTAAGCAAGGAAATATGACTGTACACAAGTACTGGAAGAAATTTACCCGATTACTGAAGTATGTACCACCATACCAACAAGATAGGAATCTGAAAATGAGGAAATTCATCAGTGGGTCTGAATAATAGAATAGGAGTCATTGATGTTCTCACTCCTCAAACCATGGAAGAAGCTTTAGAGAACGTTGTACGATAGGAATATAAAATCAAGAGAGATGACTCCATCTGGGATAAAAAAGGAAAAACAAACTGGAATACAGAAAGTATAGATACTGGATCTCAAAAGAAACAGTTTAAGGATTATAAATTTAGCAAACCAGAATCAAAAGGGAATGGAATCAAGGATTTTAAAAATAATTTTAGAACACGTAAGAATAATAAGGGCGGTGAAAAGAAGGGGCCACCTTCAGGATGTTTCAATTATGGAGATCATTATGCTAATAAATGCCCTGTCAAGACCAACACCAATCAGCCGCACTGACTACCCCTTCCACAACAGCAGCATGTTTATCAACAAAGCATTCACGCAGCCCTTGACAATAGATAGGCATAACAACAGATAGGCCCAATCGAAACTCCGGGTAAGATCTACGAGAACCCCGTTCTATTTTAATTGATACTGGAGCTTATGAATGTTTTATATCGCCTAAACTATTAAGTAGATTTCCAAAGAGGTCTCGTTTTATAGCAAAACACCATAGACAGTCGAGTATGCTAACCAATCAAGGGCTAAGGTAGAGCAGTGTTTGTTATTTTCCAAATTTCTCCACTGAATTGAATCTATATGTAGCACCTCTTCGGTCTTACGATATTATTATAGGCATTAATTGGCTCAGTGAGCATAAGGCCAAGGTTGATTGTCTTGCTAAAATTGTAGAATGTTTGGATGACCAAGGCAAACTTGCAAGCATTAAAGGGATTAAACATGAAATTAAATCAAAACACATATCTGCCATGCAACTCAAGAAATGTAGAAGAAAAGGCTGCAAGATTTTTGCAATAAGAGTTGAAGATATGAGAGATCCTATAAAAACCACATATGGAGATGACTACATATTTGATGATGAGGAAATTAGAGAAAAATTAAAGAAATCTTTCGAAGAAAAGTATCCCTATCTAAAGAATTATCAGGATGTGTTTCTCGAAGAACTCCATGGTTTACCTCCATATCGAGTCTTTGATTTTACCATAGATTTGTTACCAGGAGCAAAATCCATCTCTCGAGTACCTTATTGAATGACCAACATAGAATTAATGGAGTTGCAAATACAATTGCAGGATATGTTAAATAAGAAACTAATTCGGCCTAGTGTTTCACCATGGGGAGCCCCAATATTGTTTGTTAGGAAAAAGGACGGAACTATGAAATTATGCATAGATTACAAAATGCTCAATAAGGTTACTATTAAGAACCGGTACCCACTTCCTAGAAATTGACGACCTTTTTTATCAAATGATAAATGCTCTAGTATTTTCAAAGATTGATTTGAGGTCAGGATATCACCAACTTCGTATTAAAGACGAAGATATTCACAAAACTGCATTTAGAACTAGGTATGGGCATTATGAATTCACAGTGTTACTTTTCGGGTTAACGAATGCTCCAGCGGGCTTTCATGAACTTAATGAATAGCGTAATCCAAGATTGTCTAGATAAGTTTGTACTAGTCTTTATAGATGATATCCTAATCTATTCGAAAAACGAGAAAGAACATCAAAAACATCTAGAAAAAGTCTTACAAAGGCTAAGAGAACATAAATTATACGGAAAATTGTCTAAGTGCGCTTTCTATCAAAAGGAAATCCAGTATTTAGGACACATTATATCACCTCAAGGAATAGCTGTAGCTTCATAAAAAATCAAGGCAATTAAGGAATGGCCTATAGCTAAAAATGTGACAAAAGTTAGAATTTCATGTGATTGGCAGGGTTCTATAGGAAGTTTGTCAGAAATTTCTCCAAGATAGCTTATCTAATCACATCACTTCAAAGAAAGGGGAGGAAGTTTGTATGGACTGAAAAATGTCAATCAGCTTTTGAATGTTTGAAAGAAAAGTTAGCTACAGCAACCATACTAAGAGTACCTGACCCACAAAAGAAATTCGTTGTCATAACTAATGCATCAAGAGTAGGTGTGCTAATGCAGGATGAGCAGGTAATTGCATATGAGTCTAGAAAATTGAAGAATTGTGAGCAGAATTACATCCCTCGTGATCTGGAATTAGCAGCTATTGTACATGCTCTTCAAATGTGGAGACATTACTTGATTGGAAAACCTTTTGATCTTTGATCCGACTACCACGGCCTAAAATACATTTTTACCCAACCCAACCTTAATGTTAGACAAAGAAGATGGCTGGAATTTCTAGCAAATTATGAGTTTGACATTAATTACATCAAGGGCAAGGGAAAAAAGTGGCAGATGCCTTAAGCAAAAGGAGAAACATTTCTGCAATGGCTATTAGAAATTTCAGATTAAAAGATCACATTCTACAACATCTAGAGCATGATGAATTTTATGCAGAGATCAGCCAAGCTCTCATCAGAGACCCACAGGATCCATGGTATTCAGAATTTAGGATAGAAGAGAATAAATTGTTAAGATATCATGACAGGATTTATATATCCAACAAAAATAAACTTCAAAGAATGATTCTGGAAGAATCTCATTCAGCTCCATATTTAGGACACCCTGGAGTAACTAAAATATTGTCAAATATAAAACCTCTATATTTTTGGAGAGGAATGAAAAGGGAAATAACAGAATTTGTGGCAGGATGCTTGGAATGCCAAAGAGTAAAAGCAGAACATCATTACCCAACTGGGCTTTTGCACCCAAATGAGGTACCAGAATGGAAATGGTAGATAATTTCCATGGATTCACGACACCATTCTAGTAGTAGTAGATAGATTGACAAAAGTTGCTCACTTTATACCAGGAAATCTAACTGATGGAGCACTAGAAAGTGCTCATAAATTCATAAATTAGATTACATGTAGTTCCAGAGAAAATTATCTCAAATAGGGATGCTAGGGTAACTTCCAAATTTTGGCAAACATTATTTTCAGCATTAGGGACTAAACTAAACATCGGTTCATCTTATCATCCCAAGATTGATAGTCAAACAGGAAGAGTAAACTAGGTATTAGAAGATCTTTTAAGAGTTTACTGTATGAATCGACAATACCAGTGGTAAACATATTTACCCTTGGTAGAATTTGCTTATAACAATTCCTCTGAATCCACCATTAAAATGGCCCCTTTTGAGGCTCTATTTGTGAGCTGGAATCGAGGATAGAATTATTGTTGGACCCGAAATGCTTAAGGAAATGGAAGAACAGATAATCCAAATTTGTCAGAGATTGAAAGAAGCCAATGATAGACAGAAAAGTTATGCAAATGCAAAAAGAACACCTAGAGAATTCTCAGTGGGAGAAAAGGTGCTATTAAGAGTAAAACCTCAGAAGAGTACCATCAAGTTTGGTAAGAATGCCAAGTTAGCCCCAAGGTATGTGGGACCCTTTGAAATATTGAAAATTATGAACCAAATAGCCTATAGAATTGCCCTACCACCAGCTCTTGCAAGGATGCATAACGTCTTCCATGTGTCATACCTTAAGAAATACATCACTCATCACCCTTTGAAATATTGAAAATTATGAACCAAATAGCCTATAGAATTGCCCTACCACCAGCTCTTGCAAGGATGCATAACGTCTTCCATGTGTCATACCTTAAGAAATACATCACTCATCATGATCATATAATTGATTGGAACCTATTACAGATGTGAGAACCAGGGGTGGTGGAAATAGAACCACTCAGAATATTCGAGGTGCATAAGCTACGCTTACGAAATCAGGAGGTGACTCAATGCAAAGGTCCAGTGGGATCAATATGCAAAGGATAATGCTACCTGGGAAGATTATCACAAAAAATTTCAAAAATACCCTCATCTTTTTCCTAGGGCTAGACCCTGAACTTTTATTTTCTTGAAATGATATGAATAGATATTGTTTTAAGATTTGTTGTGATATTCATCAGAGACGATGAAAACTTAAGGGGGAGGGTATGTTACATCCCAAATTTTGACCTAATTTTAAATTTATTTATAGCCATTAGATTGAATGGATTTTCTTTCATAATCATGTGAAGAGGATGGTTCAATATATCTGTTGTATTGATTATGTTAACTGTTTATTGAAGATGGTCATTATCCATTAATTGTCATGTGATGATTAGCAGTTGCTTGAATTTGGAATTATTGTTAATAATTAAATTCTTTATCTATATTAAAATTTATTTTGGAATTATTATGGAACTTGTTATTATTGTGGAAATATTGCACGGGTGATTGTAGGAGTAGATGAAGGGGAGAAGCATTCCTAAACGGGATCAAAGGAATGGGATACTAGCTTTGTCCAATTATCAGGTTGACAGGTATATCCTTTAATTGCTTTGGTAAGGACCTAGCGACTTGAACAACAGGACACAATCGATGAACCTGCATAAGCTATTAAATAAACATTTAAAACATTAATTATTTTAATTAAATATAATACGTACCTCAAATGAATTTTGATTGATTTTTCCACCACATCATTGTAATGTATACCTATGTACGTGCACATAGATATAGGAATAAAAGTGACACAATAATATTATTTTAATAAATAATATGATGCTACCTCATAAGTACATCTATGTGCAAGTAGATAGATATATATTATAATTAATCTTGATTTATAACCTTCAAATCTTTTTTTCCATATTTATTCAATTTCTTGCTAAAACCCGAAATGCACATTTGACATATTTTTGGTGATCAAGAGACAAGTCTCTTTTTGATAAGTTACGATTCTTGGAAGCCAAAGAGACTTCGAATACCTTTTTATTTTGAGCCGTGAGAGATCATGAGCATAAGAACATATCACCCGACCTTGGTTTCATAACACCTGATACCTCTACAGATATCACACGATATCTCTACAATTTACCACTTGATAATCAATGCATATTCCTTCCAAGATTTGCCTTCTATATAGATAATTAGCTGAAGACGTGATTGATTATCACACTGGGATTAAGCTTAAAGATTTCTTCCGTGAAGAGTGGGCTGATTGATAGCATCCAACAAGACTCCATTTTATTTTCAGATTTTATCAGGTTATGTGGTTGTCCATATTCTAAGTATTTCAATGTGTTTTATTATCAGATATTACTACATTCTGATTATTATAGCAGTAAGATACAGTTTCAGATTATGTTGCAAATCATCTTTGCTTAAATATCATCGGTTAGACCCTCTCTAGGACAGAGCTATTTATGATGAATAAAAGCCAAGTATCCATGACATGATATCATATTTTATTATACCATTGAAAGTCATAATCAAATGATATTTATTCTGCAAGTCTTAAAGATTACATTTCTCAGAATCATAGATTGAGATGAGTTGGAAACATATAATATTCTTATATCAATTGAGGATCAACAGAGAGAGCCGTTTGCTCTGAGGTTCAAGCACCTGGGACTCACCAGTTGTATAGCCATGGAAAATGTGAAGAGGTGAGATGAATTTGCAATAACATGGAAATAAAAGTCAGACATAACATAACAATTTAAAATGGATTTCATTTAATAGCTCATGCTTGCTTATACTATTGTTCCCTTGTTGTCAAGTCGAGTGGTGGTGATCAGGTCATTGAACCCATCAGAAAACTCTGGCCTCATTAAAAGTATGTTTGTCATCTATGATCACTTGATGTCAGTAGAGCCAATTATTCAAACATGTCCGTCCATAATTGTGCGGACATTCTAAACACCAAAATGCTCAGGACTAAAAGTATCCCAACCCTGATCCCGGGGTAGAGAGGATCTTTCTATTCAATAGATTGTGTGAGGATAAATATGGTCCGAGGTTGGGAGGTTAAACCTAAGTCAATGCTTCTCTTCTTGCCGAAAGCCGAGACTTGCACAACCAATTAAAAACTCACCGGATACTTCTCGTATGTTCTTTCTTTTTCATGTTATGCATTTACTTTACTTATATGCATGGAAATATAGTAAATCATTATTTTAAATTATTAAAATTATTACAGTTGATCATTGTTACAGTTATTTCAATGGAACATTATCATAGTTATTTTAGTTAATCGTTATTACAGTTATTACAATTGATCATTGTTATAGTTATTTCAGTTGAGCTTTGTTATCTCAGTTAATCGTTGGTAGTTAAAAGCAGTTAATGTCTCATGAAAAGGAATTCAATATATTTGTTCAATAAATAGTTAAGGAAAACTCTTTCTAGATCGCCTTTATTTTGTTATGAAAATCCATTTATTACAATTGCATACGGCTCCAATACCATATGTTAGAAAATGATAAAGACTTGATGTCTTATTCTATGAATATGGATTACATTATATAGAATATATTTGCAGTTTGGTAACCGCATATAACCGAAAACGCATAACCGAAAGTTTGTGTAACAAACTGCTATACAGATTTCAGACTTAAATATGTATTACGTCAACAATCCCTACAGGTAAAATTGTAATTCCCTGCTGAGAAAGCACTAGATAGAGCGATATCCCCACAAGTTTCCTTTGTCAAAAAACAACAAATCACAATCCTTTCTTACTAGACAACTGCGCAGAAATCTAATTCTTAAATATATAAATTCAGTAAAAGCATTATTTCAACTGTTTGTAGAACATTTTTAATGGCTAGTGCAAGTCTCAAAATCCAGAATGAGATAAGTCAAACCGAAGAATTTCACAAATATTGTAGCTACCATCATTTAGCCAAAATGCTTAGATGAATATTAATTTATGTTATATCAGGTAAAGATCCAGCCTCTGGAGAGATGGCTAGCTCTGTACATCATTGCTTCCGTCAAATGTACAGAAAAGAAAGGAATATTTTCTGATGATAAATATTTTCACATACATAAATTTTAACTACAAACCATCACACTCAATCATCTTAGTTGCACAAATCATGGCACTCCAAAATGCATAAGTGATTATCATCTCTAAAAATTTGAAAGTGAACTAAAAAGAAAATCATTCATCATGTTACAAACCTTTCATGAATTTTAGCAGTTATCCTTCTTATTTCTTTTTGCACTTCCTTCAGTTGCTCCATTTTGTTTTGAATTTTTGATTTCTGTGAACGAAGTGAATTTTCAAGATCTGCTTTCTTTTCCTCCAGTGGCTTTCTAGTTGTATCCCTGTTAATTATGATCAATATATGTCACTTCATATCATTTACAATGGAAATCTGACAAACAAAAATAAGTATAATGCCTGTGATCTAAATAATCAGCTTCTACAAAAAACAAGCAACACAAAACAAAGTAGGAGTATTATTGAATAAAGCTTGTTACATGACTGACCACTTCAGCTTCAGTGCTGCAATCTGTTTCTCAAGCTCTTCCTGGTAATATTCTCTGGGGTGTTCACTGTTCATCGCCATATCAACTGCTCTCTTTAGCAGCAAACTCTCCTCTTCTTTTATTTGTATTTCCATTTTTTTTTCATCAATTTCTTTTGTCAATAGTACTTCTTGACTCCGCATTTCAAGAAGTTTGGCCTCCATCTATAAATTACAAGTGATAATAAGTTATAGAAAAGTTATATCACAGACAAATATAATCTTTTCGGTACTTAAACATATAAGACAGACAATTTTAACTCAGGTTCAATCCTTTCTGGAGTCATTTCTGCTGAATTGAGAAAAACTAGACATAACACAATTTCCTCCATATTTTATGAAAGAGGCTGCCTCCTTGTAACTTATTACATCAGTTCCAATTCATCTGCAAGATGCATGAGTTTCTAAGAATCAAATTTCAAGATGATTTGTGTATTTAGACCTCTTCAATTTAGAAGTCATGTATTTCATATCATCTAGGCCTTTTGAACTCTTATCATAATAACTAGAACATAGAAATAATTGAAAATTGGTTGTTTAGATAACCTATGCTTGTGCACAATCAATATGAAATCACGGTAGAAAGATCACAGGTAATTGTCTTACCATTGTCCCTTTCTATCTCTAGTGGACAGAGAACAGAATGATTTCCACAAGGTGAATACTGATTAACTACTGTAAAATGGAGTTGCACCACTACCACTAGGAGTAAATATGGCATTTTCAACAACTGCAGGTCTAACCAGTAATAATAAGATCTACTCTATTTGCAAAAATTAACAACACTCAAGCATCCAAGTAACCAGACCTAATTAATGCTTTGATATTCATATTTTAAATTTTTTATATGTCAATAGGAAAATAATATTGACTTCCCAACCCCATACATGCTAAATGAATGCGGTGAAGAAACTAAAGCTCTGCTGCAAGTCTGTATGCTTAATACAATATCATGTAAACCTAACTTATCAATTTGCAAATTGATTATGAACACAAAACCTACCTCTTACTAACGTAGAGGTTCTCGTGGCCACTATGGAGACTTACCTATTTCCCTGAATTTAATGGCCACATGAAATTATGTTGAGCAAGGTGCATTCATTAGTAAGAAAAACAGTAGCAACTCCTTTGCAAAACCCTTTACTGCTGGGCGTAGCAGAAAAGCAATAAAAATATGGCGAGGTAGACAAAGAGAATAAGCCAAACCAGGTCCTTGAGTACAAAGTCAGGGTCACATATACAGAAGGTTGGGGATGGTATGAGACATCTTGAAACGTGCTTTGCCAGTGAGAATGAAATTATTGCAATTGTTTCTACTCACTGTGCCCCTCCTAAAGGCAGTTGTTCCAATCAAAAGTGGAAACTGGAATATGATTGCATACTTGGATTCTCTTGAAAAATTGTGCAATTTCAAAAATGACACCTCTTTTGAGTCTATGTGCAAAATTTATGGCTCCTAGAAGAATAAGGTCAAAGAACACTAACAAAGCATGCAATTCATTATGAAAGTGGCAAAAGCACATTCAATGCTTTGTGCAAAGAGGCAAATTTGTTAAAGGCAGCAGAATGTAGGACTTTGAATCGTTTTTTCTTCGTCTCTTAAACTTTTGGGATACCGATTGCATCCTGAACTCTTTCTAATAATATTGATTGTATGACTCTTTTAAATTATCAGTCCATCCTGTGAGGTATCTCTTTGGTCACAGGACTCCCGTACCTCTTGGGGAAACCATTGGTAACTTGTTTTGGACAGTGGGAGCATTGTTATTATTGTACATTGACTAAGTGACTTAATTTAACATTTCTATTCTCCCGAATTGTCAAAGAGGCTTGTGTGAACAATCAATGCTCAAGAGGTATGTTGGAAGCACGTGTATGGTCTCTTTATTCATTTGATTGGTCCTCAGAGGTGTAACAGTGCTTGTAAGGGATATTGCAAACAGTGTTAGTCTTCCTTGATTTTCTTATTCATAAACACTCTCGAAGTTATTTATGGTCTGAGATCTCATTACTTCAGCTAGATCATGAATGGTGCTGTTGGTTGGTAATTGACATTTTGCAATCTGTTCCAGAGTAATGCAGACTAGGAATGTGGAAATCCATTAAGAAGATCAAGTTGGATATATATCTATATATATATATATATATATATATATATATATGCAATATGTATTCAATAAAACAATCAATCGAGTTATGA
Organism: Cupressus sempervirens; assembly: GCA_028749045.1. Taxonomy (NCBI): domain Eukaryota; kingdom Viridiplantae; phylum Streptophyta; class Pinopsida; order Cupressales; family Cupressaceae; genus Cupressus; species Cupressus sempervirens. The sequence goes on from CM053793.1 coordinate 785,430,739, forward strand.
ACAAAATCCCTCAAGCGAGTTGATCTGGCCATTTCTCCCAAAAGATGCATGTAGTCACGAAACTGCTACCATCTTTAGTTAAGGGTCTCACAAGAGGCTGTTAAACCATATCATGAATTCCAAAGGAAAATACAGGACACAATCCAACAATCTACCCCTCGGCATCGACCCCGCTCTGATACCCACTTGAAGAGGGGTAAGCTCGCTGTTTCTCCCAAAGGATGCATCTATTCAGGAAACCACTACCATCCTAGTTAAGGATCTCACACAAGCTTGTTAAACCATATCACGAATCCCAAGGGAAGATGCTGGAAACATTCCAACAACCCCTTAATTTTCCATTATAGAGTTAGGGACGAAACCCCTGATTCAGACAGATCTAAAAGCACTTTCAAAGTAGAGGTACAGGAGGAAATAATCACAGTTTTAAGAATAATTTAGCATAAAATCAAGATGTGATTTATTTTTAGAATTATGTCTTGAATCTGGATTCTGAATATTATAATAAATTCATTCATTTTGAATAAGAATTGTTTGTTCTACCGTACATTCCAATAGATCAACACACCATTGATATCTTGAGTCTTGACTAAGCCTCTTTCAAAAAATTAAAATTTATGATATTTAAAGAACAACTTAAGACTGCCGGAGAACAGTTTCCTCTATAAGAGAGAATCTTAAAATACATATCTTTAATAAGTTTCTCAATAGTTCTAGTTAGGCACCAATTTTAGATATCTTTTACATAAAGTCCTGTGTGAAGTCTCCTGTGCACTAACTGCAATTAACTGAGCAATCAAGGAGTGCAGCAGCTACTCATCTTCAGATGCTGGATTTAACTACGACTGAGCTTCAAGTCCTCATTTAGGAGCTCTAGAAAAAGATTTAGTCCTATTTTAAGCACTCGGTTTTAGAAAAATCAAAATCTTCAGTCTCCCTTTGTTTAAGTTGAACTGTGAGATAGAGCTGTCCCTTGAGCACACAACTCATCTGTTTATGCAGATTTTGGAGTTGGGTCTAGCTGTTCATGCAGATTAAGTTGAGCCTAACCATTCGTGCAGAAATAGAACTTGATTCATACTGTTGATAAATCCTGCACTTTCTCAAATGCATAAATTGAGAGGACAATTATGATTTGCAGAGAAGCTTCTTATTTATTTTTCAGTAGTAGAATTCAGTTTTAGATCTAATGAAAATCAGAGATAAAGTTTCAGCAGTCATTCGTTGATATTATAATTAATTTAATGTTTTCTATTATCTGTGTAAATAGATTCTAGCAAATTGATTCGGAAATTGTATTGCTAGGTTTATTTTCTAACGTCATTTTTAAGGAATTAAAATAAAACACAGAATCTGTTCACCCTTGTAAGGAAAATTTATTAACTGATTAACAGGGAAGTTTGAAGGAGCACATCCAGCCATCATGAATTCCCCGCATGAATAACATGTATAGGCACAGTAAAGATAGGCTTTTATGTTGCTTTGAAGTGAGACATTACCTTAATGCATGGGAGTCCTCTTGCTGGCTTGGAAATTTTCCATTTCCCTTATATTGTTCAACAGGTGTAAATACCCTAAACAACACCAAATTCAAATATGTGCCTCTTCCAAGGACTAGCATACCTACATTTAGAGGAATATAGGTAAAGTAAGCCAAAAGATATCATATTTGTTCATTATTCCACTTTAAAAATAATTATAATATTAGATTGTAATTAATATAATAATATTGAATTCTTATTATATTACCATATTATAATTAATATTAAATTATTAAGATTTGATTATTGTTTTTGTATATTCTTGTTATTATTTTTTATATTTCCATTTAATTCTTTACAAGAGAAGAAAGCTTTTAGTACCAAATTATTTTTGTTATATTTCAATTAAAATCTTGATAAAAGAAAAAAATCTATTAAGACTGCAATACTATTATATTATCAAATCATTATATTTTTATTTTATGTTCTCGTTCTTATCCTTAACTTTGAGAAAAAAAGTGGATTTTATGCAAGGACACTTCCAATCCCCCATAATTAATAATTATTATTTCTAATCTATTATTATACTACTAATTTAGTATATTATGTATTTAAAACAATCTAGAATTTTTTCTCTTCATAAATTTATTAAGAATATCAACAACTAAAATGATTTTTTATTCACGAAGCCCGACTATATTAATTATTAATTATTAAAATATTAATGAATTGGAATCTTCGTATATTAATTATTAATAGAAAAGGACTATTCATCAAAAAATGATTTTTCATTTTTCCTGTGTTGAAGTGTCATAAACACCTAAAATTACATGCTTCTGGTTTTTATTAACAGGCATATTTGCAATGTGCATCAGATGGGACCTGGGGCCAGTAACTTGAAACTTTAGTATTTACCCTTCAGAAATGGCATCCAAGCCAAAAAGGTGTATGTGGTATGCAATACAGCCACAGAGAATGTTTTTCTTGAGGAATTGAAAAGTAGCAGACCTTGGCTTGGACAGGAAGTCTAGTTTATATGGTACTTTCTAATGCTTTAAAAAGATCTTTAGGTTAGCTGGGTTGACTAGGCAAAATTTTCAGTTAAAAGGCAGTATCTTGTAGGACCAGCATCTCCGCTCCTTTGGTTTAAGGCAATCTACTACCTGACAGCTCTATGATTATTTTGGATTGCTTCAAAGTTCAATGTCTTTAGATTTAGAATATGATGCCACAAACCTCAAGCGTTACCTGTTACAAATTCCAGTCCCAACTAATGCATTTGATCACCCAGAATGCTCCGTCTTTCTTTTTCATTTCATGGATTGCTTGTGCCAAATTCCATTGCTGCTCGCTTGATGTGCATATTCTTGAAAACTTTCTAGAAAATTTAAAATTTACCCATCTCCTCACATATACAATTTTTAAAAATAATCCCAATCTAGGGTGCTATGTGAACCTATGCTTGTTTAGAAGTTTTGAGTTTTATTCTCACTGCATTTAAATTTAAAATCACCGTCACATGAATCAATATAATTTACAGACTCTACTCAAGGAAATAAATTGTTTCAGGAACTATTGCATAGCATCCTAGCAACTTCAAGAACATAAATAAAAATAGAAAACCAACAGTTCAGTCTTAGGAAAAACATTGCCTCTTGATGGTGAGCATCAAAACTCAATCTATCTCAATATCACAGTACACTAAATTTTTATTGCTAATCATTTGAACTGTCAGTTTTTACTGAGATGAAACACAAAACATGAATGGAAAAAGTCAGCAAAGAGCGCACCTGAGAAGCTTCAATTGAAAGAGAAGACAACTTTTCTTCAAGTTTCCCAATATACTTCTCATTGTCCTGATCCTTGCTTCTAACACAGTGAGCTTCATCCTCAACAAATTTACCCGTTTCTTCTTCTTTAGAGCAATGCAAATCTGCTGACCTTACCCACTCTCTGTCACTATATTTTTCTGATCGAACCAAATACCCATCAGTGGAAGGCTTGCCAAATCTGCTTGTACTACTACTATCAGCCTCAAGGAAGCCATGACTCACAACCTTTATTGCATCAGTTTCTTCAACAAAGTTATTAAGATCTGTGGGAATTCCTCCTTTTAATCCATTTTTCACGTTAAGCTCGAGCACTGAAGAACACAACCAAGCTTTTGGTTTTGCCTGAAGAGTTATCAGAGGTGGAATTTTCTTGGACAAATTTCTTGAATTTGCCAATCGCAGAGGGCATGTTCGAAAAGGAGAGATCTCATTGTGACTTGAATCTTGCTGAGCTTCTTCCATACAGTTTTGTAGAGCACCTCTTACAACTGTAGCAATCCTTGTATTCTTTTCCTTCTCAGTAGATCTTCCCCCTGCTGCTGCTGATCCTCGGCCTCTGCGATGGCTTCTGCCAGTGGAAGTTGATGATGATTTGGATACCCTCTCAAGCATAAACTTTATCAACTTATATGCATCTTCTTCGGAAGGATAAAGGAACTGCAGTCAGTAGATGAATTAGCTGTCACCAATAGGCTCTCGCACATACCCTGCATTTTCCCCAGTCCCTATCTCAATTCAAATATCACACCACACCACCATAAAAAAGTGATTGCAAAATAGTTTTAGATGTTGACCATGCATCTCATCTTGCATTACAAAGAACATAAGAATTACATAGGTTTATCAAATCTGAAAGTCAATCTCACAGCACAAGGCAAACAATAACAGCCTGAGCTAGCAAATCCAGTTTTGACTCGTCTTGCACAAACTTAACATCTTCCCCTAAAGCCTCAAATCTAGAATATTAGCTAAGGATGGAACCTTATGCCTAGACTATCACTCCAATTTTATACAGCAGGTAACTCCATGAAAGATGTATTCTCTTCCACAGAATTTGAAGCAGGCATTATTTACAAGAGAGATATTTTGCAGCCTCCATAGAGAAGAGGCAAGCCTCTCAAAAGTGAGTGGCTAGGGAGGAGGAGAGAAGGGGTGGCGAGCCCGTGCAGAGTAAAAGGGTTGTTCTGGTGGGGGGCTTAACGTCTATACCACCCACTTAGGAGATCATTGCAAAATGGTGGTTTCCTTTTAGTATAAAATTTCTGAACTTTCCAAGAAAACATAATCGAATATTATACTAAGCCGTATCTGAAATGAAAAAAATCAAATTTTTGCAAAATGCCCCTAAATTTATCCCAGCAACTACTAAAAACTAGGAATATCCCCTCAATAGGACCATTTCCTTAGTTTTCCTTGTTTAGTCAACCTATTCTTCCTTTTCTTTCCTTTTCTTACTGGAATAAAACTCTGGAAATGGAGCTTACATCATATTTTGAACCACACAACAAAAAATATAAAGATAAAACAATGTCTTTTGGAAAACTTCTTCTGGAAAGACACTCTGCGCTTCGCTCTAAGCTAAATTTAATTCTTGTGCAATGTCACAGCTCTTGTCAAGGATCTCTGTGGGGTTTACTTGAATGATTAGAGAAAGTTGTAAAATGTTTATGCCACAAAATTCAATAGAATATTGCGGGATTCTATGGAAGCAAGGCTACATTTGATTACAAACCTCAACTCTCGTCTTGGTGGAATCTCAGACTTTTCAAGCGCTTGCGTTTTTCCTAATCAAAGTTTAAATCATAAGCTTTTGCGCCCTATATTGCAAAAGCCTTCATAAGATTGAGTTTGTTTAAATATCTGCTCAATAAATAAAATTATTTACACTTCCTGGATAAAAATGAAAGTATTTCGAGAGTAGTTAGCACTTACCTGATGGAAACTCAGGTCACCTCGGTAACCGAGCTCTTTAATAGCAGTAGCCAGATCAGCGCATAAGCGAAACCGATCTGCCATTGAAACAGGCATAGAGGTCGTAAACGAAGAGGACTCATTGATAAGATGAAGTGTCTGCGAGCAGATTGAGACCAAGGAACCTGAAGCTATATCCTCTATACTTGATACACCAGTGGGCATCACCACTCCTGCTTGCTCCAATCCATTCAACAATATTTGATGAGCTTCATCCATGGCTTGCCAGCATCCACTGAATAAAATTTCCAATAATAAAACCCAATTGAGAGAAATTAATTGTTATCGAGGGAAGAGAATTTGCTTATTGGCTCTCGCAAAACGAATTCGCAGCACCCACCATTGCCATTGTAACCATTTGAATAAATCATATAAACAAATGGCAAACCCAATTGATGAGAGCCAAACCAGAACTGATTTTACATGGTGATTTGTCTTGTATGATCACAGACTGGCTCCCTCAAATGTTGGGAATTGAAGGTTGAGTAAACAGTTATTAGTCCAGCACTACCAATTTGAAAATTCTTTTCGCCTTGTACATCGATTTACTTATCAATAATTGATTGCACGATTATGACTGCTTATATTTCCCCGAGGAAAAGATTGAAAGACCTGCAGTTGTGATGCTGTCCGTATTTCCGTCTTTTACTTCCGCTGAGGATCCTATACCTGCCATACAAAACCCTATAAATTTGAAGGATATGTTAAAAGGAGGAAATTGGGCTGGCAAGAGTTTGTTTTATTTGATGTTTTGATTGTTTGAAAATTCCAGCCATGGTATTCAGAGTCCCGACGCAAAGGGACAGGTCTTTTAAAACAAAAATGCAAATGCAAATGCTAAACCATTCATGCATTTGAAGGGATGCTAGGGTAAATTTATTAGTTTGTAATGATTGACCATGTAATCTAAACTTATACATATAATCCATATAAATTACGTTTAGAGATATATTTTTTATTTTTATTTTTTATTCTATTTTTTCGCACATATAAATGTAATTGGTATAAATTAAATTTTAATTGAATCTTAGTTTTAATCAACTTTATAAAATTAGATTTATTTTTTAGTACAACATGAGCTTGAAGTCTATTTATAATGGGGTAGTGGAATCAACAATTGCTTCTTAAGCTACAAATTGGAAGTGCTTAAGTCAAGTTGTTTTCAACAAATTTTCACATTGATTTGTAGATTCTCAAGATTCTTAGGTCAAGGGCTAACTTCAGAGACAATCTTATGTAGGTTTTCCTTCACTTCAAATTATTTTAAGATATTTCCAACAATATATGATGCAACATAAGATAACTAGCTTCTTGAGGTGTTTGTTGTACCTTACAAATTGATGAAATTAAGTGTCTAGAGAAGGATATCTTTTAACATATTTCACAAGTATTATAAAATATATAAGCTAACAACACTCATGGTACAACTTGGAAGACATCTAATAAATTTTAGTATATTATATTGTATTAGAAATATGAATATTGTTAGGGCTTCGATTAGGATTAAGGTTTAGGGTTAGGGTTTATGTCGTGGTTAATATCATAATTAGGATTGGGAATTAGGGTTATGATAAGGGTTTACAATTTAGGATTAAGATTAGTAATTAGGATTATGATCAGGGTTTAAGGTTATGAGATTATGGCTATAGTTGGGAAAAAGAATTTGGCTTAGTCTAGTTATGGTTAGTAATACTGTTAGGATTGGGGTTCAAGATAAGGATCAAGGTTTAGGGTTTAGAAATAAGATTAGGGTTTACGATTAGGATCAAGGTTTAAGGTTATGGGTTTAGGATAATGTTTAGGATAAGGGTTTAGGTTCAAATCATTGTTGAAATTAGGGTTAGGGTTTTGATTAGGGTAAGGAAAAGGGTTTGGTTTTGTTGTATCATCAGGGTTAGGGTTGGTTTTGGGGCTTGGGTTATGATCTTTTGTAGGATTATAATTATGGTTAGACTAAAGGATGGTTAGGGTTAGGATTAGGGTTGGAGTTTAAGGTTTAAAGTTGTGAACATTATAAGAATTTGCATAAGGGCAAAATCACCCAAGATCAAGGAACTCAAGCACAAGCACAAGAATAGACCAAAAGGAGTATGATCAAAATAACAATATAGTATTCAATTCATGTGAAAGTACACTAGGAGGCCCGTATATAAAGGCCTCTAGAATGCCTAAGAATCAGCATACTGATAAGTCTTACAACCAAGCACATGTCCACCAAGAGTGGATTATCCTCCATAAGCACAGGAGTAAGTGTGATGATGAGAGGATAAGCCTACAAAGGTGCAAAATTATGTTGTACACACCATGTGCTTAATTAAGAGTGCTAATAATTGTGTTGTCTACATGACAACTTAGTTAATTATGCAAACTCCAGTGTTGTAGACACCATGTGCTGAATTAGAGTTGCTTACTCCAGTGTTGTCAACATGATAACTCATAAGAGTATACAAACTCCTAAGTGTCTCACCTAAGAAATAATAAAATAATGTATTGACCTAAGTAAACTTAAGTAAAGTGTAAATAGTAAATACTTATTTACACCAACACCCCCCCTTAAGTGCAACTTAGGGGAATGCACTTAAGCTTACGAAAGCTAAGATGAAGAATGCAAGATGGGTCTTAGCTACTAGGCCATGTTAGGTACCCATGTACATAATGCAATGCAATCTTTCATAAAGCGGAGAGAGAGGGAAAAACTCATGGGAAAAACCCTCCCCCAAAAAGAGAGATGAAAAAAAATAAGATGCATGGATGGATGGAGAAAACAAGACCCCCCCATTACGACATACATCAAGTATATACAAAAGAGAAGTATGAGAAGAACACAATCCTAATAGAGGAAAAGGTCCCCCCCACAAGAGAGAGAAGAAGAAAGGAGACAAGGTAGTCCCCCCCCCCCAAAATGTAGAATGTTGATCAGTGATAGCTGCTCCAATGTAGAAGTTGATCCATGACTATCAAATAATGTTCCTCCCCTTTGGAAGAAACCATATCATAGGTACATATGAGATACTTTCGCTATGTGTAGAAAGAATCTCGATGATCAATTATGCCTCTAAAACTTGCTCAACTATCCTTGTGTCAATACTGATAGTCACCCCTTCCAACATTACTGAAAAGAACAAGTGCAAATTGAGCCAGGATGGATGTAGAACCTATCCCAAAGAACCAACTGTCTCCTCAAATGATAAAGAGACCTCCTGCAACTGTTGTACATAAGAATCCACAATCATATCAACTTGTGAAGACTAATCATGTAGAGAATGGACAGGAGGGTTAGAGTGAGCCCTCGCAACAACTAAAGATGGATCTTCTTCATCAAAGAGCAGATGTATATCATCAATGATGTCTCCCAAATTTTCTCTGTGTGACTCCACAAACAAACCTAAAATATTTGTTAAGAAGTCATCCACTGATGCTAGAGCTGGAAGACTAGGTGTACCCTGTTGTGTTGGACCTATCACTGTGGCTATATATGCATGTGGAATATGCTGATGATGTGAACATGTACTGCAACTATCAATATGATCCCACATATTTGAATATGTTGAATCACTATCACTAGCATCACTATCAATTTCCACAATGTATGAAGTGTGGAGAGGATTAGAGGATAAGCTGGGTGAACTTTCCTCAAAGTGAACATTCCTCTCTATGAAAATCTCATGTGTCTCAGGATCCATAAGTCTATATGCCTTAACACTGTCTTCATATTTGATGAGAGTACAAGGCCTAGGTAGTGGTGCCTTGCATCCCCTGGAAGATATGTTTGCCCATGCTAGACAACCGAAGACTCTGAAGTGTTTCACAACTGGTTTTCTACCACACCATGCCTCAAAAGGAGTCTTTCCATCTAATGCATTATGAGGAGACCTATTAAGTATGTGATTGGCATTGCTTATAGCTTTGACTTCAAGTGTATAATCTAGAAACTTGGCTTGTATTATGCAACTTGTCATTGACTTAAGAGCTTGTATCCTCAATGTTGCAACATATGTCTTGTGCGGACTGAATGTTGATGGATTCTAAAGATCAATACCCTCAAGTTTGTAAAAGTCTTTAAGTCTTGTGTTCACATATCTGCTTTCATTGTTCATTCAAAGAACTTTGATGACTTTCCTTGATTTCTTTTCAACATGACTCTTGAAGGCTAGAAACTTGTCAAACACTTCATTCTTGTGATCAAGAAAGTAGACCCATGTGTAGCGTGAAAAGTCATCAATGAAAGTGAGTATGTAGCCACCCTAGCTGACTGATGACACTGCAAAAGGACCTGCTAGTACCATGTGAACCAACTGAAGAACAAGTGGTGCTCTTGAAGACTTCCCTTTAGGAAACTTCTCCTCTAGATGCATATCCACTGAACATGTTGAACATTCACCCTTAGAAAAAATGATTGTAGGTAGACCTTTGACCATATTGTTTGAGCAAAGTTGATGAAGATAGCGGAAGGCAAGATGTCCATACCGCTCATGCCATAATTTGGTTTGTGAATGAGAATGAGTCAGCAAAGCATGTGAAGGAGACTTAGGCACAAAGTGGGAGAAAGAATACAACCTTGTGTCATGATTAACTTTCCCCATTGCAACTAATGATTCATCTTTGAGAGTGTGCACCATTACTGAATCTGGAAGGAACTCAACTTTATTGCCATGTCCAAGGTGAGTGATTTGGTAAATTGAGAGGAGATTAGAGCTAAGGTTAGGAACATAGAGAACTTCTTTGAACTCTCCATTTTCCATCTCCACATGTCCTTTCCCTTTAACTTCCATTTTTGTATTATCTCCTACAAAGATGTCTGGTACCTTAGACTACTTCAATGAAGAAAAGTCTCCTTTTGAAGAACCCATATGATATGAGGCACCTGAGTCAAGAATTTGTTCCATTGAAGAACTTGAGTTTGCCATAAGTGCTTGCCCTTTACCCTTTGAATATGAAGATGAAGATCCTTTCTCCTTATAAGCATTAGGTAGTGGAACATTATTTTTTTCATGATGGTCGTCAACTCATCAATCTTTCTATGATAACACTCATGTTCATCATGACCCAACTTCTTGCAATAGGCACACTTTTTCTTCTCCTTATTAGTGTCCCCCTTCTTGTTTAAATTTGAGGAAGACTTGTCTTATTGATTTGATGGTGGTGTTGTCTTTTCTATATCCTCTTGTGTGTTATTTTTCGACTTCTTCTTCTTGCCCTTTCCTTTATTTGAACTTTGACCAACTGAATTTTGAGAACCCTCATTATTGGCCACCAATGCCTTAGACTTGGATGACTAGAGAATCTCCATTGATTACAACTTCTTTTCTTCATCATCCAACAGTTGAGCATAACGATCAAAAGTGACTTTTTGATAGGCATCCCCTAATGTAGTCTATATGGTGTTGTAAGAAGAAACAAATGTAGATTACTCAAATGGCAGCTTATTATGAATGAGATAGATTAACCTGTCATCTTTAATAGGACTACCACTATCATCGAGCTTTGTACTTAATTTATTCACCTTAATGATGAAATCCTTTATAGCATCAAATGTCTTAGGATGATCTAGGGAGACAAGCTCATCTTCAATTTTGTAAACATCCTCCTCAGACACTTTACCGTACAGGTTTTTGAGGGCATCCCAAGCATCCTTGGATGTTTTATACTTCTTAATCTAAAAGAGGATTTTGTCTTCAACCCCCAACAAAATATCACCTAGGGTTTTCCTATCTACAAATTCCCAAGCATTAATTTCACTTTTAGATACTTGATCACTTGTTGGTTTAGGAAGGATACCATCTATATATTGAGAAAGTTCATTATGCATTAGTTGACACCACATCTTAATAGACCATGTAACATAGTTATGTGGTGTTAATTTTAGAAATTAAAATTTTTTCATGATGTAAGAAATGAAACAAAATAATAGGAAAAGAGGAACACAACACCAAGAAACAACCCCCCCCCCCCCCCCCCCCCCTCACTCAATCAAGAAACCCCCCAAAAAAGATGCTTTTGACACTTTATACTTAGTGTGTTTATAATAGCCACTTGCCAATTTTGGCCTTAGTGGATTTCTAATTTTGCCTTTGTAGAACCTCCTTATGGAGTACAAATCTGGAACATTACAATGTATCTCAGATATACAACAATTCTGAAGTTATATCAAAGCATTACAATGCAGAAAAGGACCTTATTCTGAAAGTGATATTTTTGTCCACACAAGCCTATAATCTAATTGTAGATCTAGAAAGTAGACAAAAAATAACACACTTTAAAAAAAAAAGAACCTAATTTCAAGTCCAAATTAGCCCGTACAGAGCAATTGAAGTTGCAAAATGTAGGATTGGATAGGTACAGTCACCAAAAGTTGCAATTTCTAAAAAATCCATACACCAAAACTAGAAAAGAATTGCACCACTAAAAATTTCAGGAAATTCTAGCCAAAAACAAAAAACAATTGCACCTGATTTGGAGCCCAAATGAGTAAGTTATGGCCTCCCAAAGTTAGACTGTCAAATCAAAAATAAATCTGGAGAGGGGTCTGATCAACAAATAGTGAGGTTAAATTTGATGGTCAAATGACCATTGTAGCAGTTCTATTTGGCCTCTAGATAACAATTAGATGATTGTCAATTTTAGGATAGCAAAAAGATGACGTTAGTGAACTCGACCCCCTAGATGACATCACTGTTGATGTTAGCAATATACAGACTTGTAGGGCTTGTATGGACCAAAAAAAGTGTACAGATTGGTTGGCTGGACTGCTGACATGGGGGTGTGAGGTGGTAGGTTTATGTGTTCTACTAGGGCCATGTGTCTCTGGCAGAGAGCGCCACATGTCGGGTTGAAAAACTTTGTTGGGCGACACGTGTCACAGCCAGAATTCGTGGATTGATGCTGGTTATTTTCTAGTTGTTGGAATACAGTCGGCATTCTAGCAAAGTGGTAAGGTCATTGTCAGAGGGCCAACAAGTTTTGTGGTCATTAGAGTAGGCCAAAAGATGCTTTGTGGCTAGCACATGGAACCTGCAAGTCAGTGACATAATTGTTTAAAACAACCGAAGTATTTGAAACGTTGGTGTCAGTGAGCAGTAGCCGAGATTTGAAGATTTCGGTAAGTTGGGGTTTGCGGCGCCATGGTGTAGAAAGGACGGTTGGCGATGGGGAGTAGTTTAGTCCCACATTCCCAAAATGATAGTCTTTGGCAATGTTTAAAAACCAAAAACCCCAACCCCTAAACAAAAAGGGAATCGTCGGAGGTTGTTAAGAAATCCAAGCCATTGGTTGGAGGCCGCCATGAGTTCAGTGAACTTGTTGGTATGTTACAATCCAATAATGGAATATTCTGTGTAGGGTGTAGGGCCAGGGTGTCACTGCCTGGTTCCTGCAAAAAAAAAAAATCTCTACGGGCCCTGCTGGTCGAAAAGTTTTGAAAAATACAGAACAAAATCACAGAGAAAGAATGCAGATCTGAAATAAAATAAATTGCAGATCTAATAGATGATCATACTAGAATTGCAAATCAGGCCTTTGGGTGTTGGTTTGCAAAAAAAATGCCCCAAAATTGACTTTGGCCTAGCATAGGCAAATTTATAGTCGATTTTCACCAGATCAACACTCCAGATGCAATGGCAAGGTCTGCTTTGGCTCTAAATGCTCTCAATAACTGTGATACTCTAGATTTGGGTTGAGGTGCTGAAGCAAGAATCGTCTTGAACGGCTATGTGAAGAGAAATTCCCCAAGCTCTGATACCATGTAAGAATTTGCCTTAGGGAAAAATCACCCAAGATCAAGGAACTCAAGCACAAGCACAAGAATAGACCAAAAAGAGTATGATCAAAATAACAATATAATATTCAATTCATGTGAAAGTACACTAGAAGTGCCTGTATATAAAGGCCTCTGGAATGCTTCTAGAATGCCTAGGAATCAACATATTGATAAGTCTTATAATCAAGCACATGTCCACCAGGAGTGGATTATCCTCCATTAAGCATAGGAGTAAGTGTGATGATGAGAGATAAGCCTACATAGGTGTAGCATGCAAAATTATGTTGTAGACACCACATGCTTAATTAAGAACTATGCTAATAACTGTGTTGTCTACATGACAAATTAGTTAATTATGCAAACTCCAGTATTGTAGACACCATGTGTTGAATTAGAGTTGCTTACTCCAGTGTTGTTAACATGAAAACTCATAAGAGTACGCAAAATCCTAAGTGTCTCACCTAAGAAATAATAAAATAATGCATTGGCCTAAGTAAACTTAAGTGTAAATAATAAATACTTATTTACACCAACGATCATCATTATGGTTAGGTTTTACATCATGATTAAAATTATAGTCAAAGTTTAGGGTTAGGGTTAGGGTTAGGGTTCATTTTAGGGTTTAGGTTATTATATTTTTAGGATTAGGATTATGAATAGAGTGAGGGATGGTTAGGGTTAGGATTAGGGTTTGAGGTTTAGGTTTTAGGGTTATGATTATCATCAGGGTTAGGTTTTGCATCATGGTTAGAGTTAGGCATTTTAGCAGGGTTGGGGTTAGAATTAGGGTTTAGAATTAAGATTAGGATCACAGTTGTGCCCAACTTGGTATTTGTCTCACTCTCCCTGTGTATCATGTAGTAGTTGGCTAACAGTTGTGTGTGTCTTCTACAACGATCAATTGAGTAGCTAGATTAGTGTCTCCATCATTTGATGATGATCCTCTACATCCTGAACCCCCAGTAGGTACCTATATATCTGGTGGTGTTTATGGACCTTTCCCTTTATCCACATCCATTTGATCTTTCCCACCCTCCTCTTGCACAACCTGCTCCTCCCCTCTCTCGAAAATTCATCATACTCTCCTCTGTGGTGGCTCTTGGACTAGTACCACCCTCTGTCTGGTTATTCGAGCCACATATCTACCTTGCTTGGTTGATGCAACTACAACCTTGATCCTCTTAGCTACTAAAAGAAGATGATATCTCCTAATTAGTTGGGGCCATCAAAGCCTATCCTTATACCCTTGTGTAGATCTAGCAAAAGATATCCCTCCTCACTAGTCCCACTATACATGCTTTATATCTATCCATATCGCTAATAATCCATCTTAGTCCAATCTAGGACCAAATTTCACTGACTTGCTCCTAAGTCACCCACTAAGTACCCACATAGCTATTGTTGGTACAGTCTTATGTAAACCCAAACTATCTCACAACCTAATATGGGTGGTACTGCTATGTAATATGCTCTTAATTGCCAAAAATGTATCTAGGTGTGATCGTGTAAGGTAGTTATTGTTGATCCTCTACCCAAGGACCTACTACCATGTATGGTCTCTAAGTGGTTAGCTTGAATTTATCCTTTCCACCCATACATTATAGCAATTTACAAAATAACTCCCTCTTCAACTGGAGACATAGACACAACATTTAACTACACACAAACAACTCCCCCTTCAACTAGAGACATAGACACAACATTTAACTACACACAGAGATTCCTAAGCCTTACTAAGGAAAATGAGTGACCAACAAACTCCAGACTAAGACGAAGATCACACATGGTATCCCTAGTGACTCATCATCGCCTCTCTAGCCTCATTCACCATCACACCTTTTGGTGTGTCCACCTTGCTCTCCTTGCAATCTAACATAGGTAATGACACCACCGTTGGGATCTCTCGTGCCTCTCTTTCCCCAACCTTGATCGGCTTTGATTTTATCTTCCTCTTCCTTTCACCAACCATCCTATGATCCTCCTCCCATTGAAACATAAAAATGTTACATTCCATGTATGCTTTCCTTTCTCTTAATCCTTGGAGTCACAAAGATAAAAATGATAAATGATTGTACACCTTGAGTCACACCTTCGATGTGCCTCCATCCACCCTCTATAGATCTGAACTTGACTCCAAATTTCACCATGCATATAATCAATGTTGGTAACCCAAATGCCACTTTCATTCCACACAAAGATCAATTGTCCTCATCGCATCCTCTTTACTCTAAGCTAGAAAAAAAGCATAAACACAAAACAAATAATAAATATAGATATTCATACTTAGAAAAAAGTCCTCTCCAATGAATTCCTCCCTAAATAGTTGTCAAACTATCCTAATAAACTCCTACTCGTCGAGATGGAACATGTTTTTGATTAGGAAAACAGGTTTTACAGGGATCCTGAAACCCAAAGTTTTACAGCAGAAAACAACTTAAAACTGAAAAGACAGAAAAAAAGCTGCCTCAAAAGGCCAGAAACAAAAAGGCCCGAAGCCTGAGAAACAAAGGCCAGGAACAGAGCCTGGCAGGAAGACTAGTGTCCCTTCTTTTCCATTGCCTGTAGGGTTTCTACAACGTCGCTTTCCTTCTGGTTGGCCTCTTCCTCCTGGATCCTGGGGGGGAAATGCTTCTGGTCCCCCTGACTTTCCTGGTTTCCAATCTCTTTATGAGGATCTTCCCGGCTGGTTCCGTGCTCTGTACTCTGCTCCACGTTCCCCACAAGATCGACATTGGTAAGATAGTCCCCCAGATTAACAATGTTTTCATTCAAGGTATGGAGGGTATCCACAATCTGTTTAGTCACAATCTGGTGGACGAAATCCAGCCTTTGGACCTTCTGCTCGAGCCAGGTGATTTTGTCCTCTTGATTGTCTCTGGGGTCCTGGCTTCTGTCTTTTTCTTGGCTGCCCTCCTGGTCTTTACTACCTCTGGCCTCATGATCCTTGACATCCCCCCTGTTGTTGGTCTGGTTGGACCTATCCTTCAGAGTCTCAATTTCCTGAAAAAGCCACTTAATGGAGCGAAAATTGCCAATCAGGCTGTTCTTTGCATTGTTGAGAAAGTTGAAACCCGTTTCATGAACATTGTTAGAGAGAACCAAAAGAGTCGGGTCAAGGAGCTTGTCATAGTGGGTGCTACTATCGAGATCCCCCAACACCTGGATTTTAGCAGGTTCTCTGACAATGCCCATACTGGCCCTATCCACATTGAGATTGCTCTAGGCTCTTCTCTTATTTTCCCTGATGGCCTCCCCCTCTTTTCAACCATGATTTCTATCATCTCTTCTGGGTGCGAAATGGGGACCTCCAGGGGGGAGGTGGGCGCAGTAGGGCTGGGGGGCAAATCGGCGAGGTCACTGAGATGATCATGGGTTAGGGTCTGGTCCAATTTTCTTTTCTTGGGGTTATCCTGGGTTACCAAGGGGGTCACCTCCTTCTTGTCATTATCTTTCTCCTTTTCATCTTCCAACTCACTTTCCTTCTCTGCCACCGAATCCGCCTCCTCCGACTCCGTATCCAACTCATCACTAGACTCCTTAGGATGAGGGGAAGGGGGGTTAGGGGGACGGCACCTGGGGCTCTTCCTGCTAGGGAAGCGAGGAGAGGGATTGGCTTTTGGGGTTTCAGACTTGACAGATTTCACAACATGCACTTCCCCTGAGTCTGAGCTGGCGGTGTCCTCCGAGGAGCCACCCGAAACCCCAATGGACTTGCCTCTTGTCTGGGTTTTCAGAAACTCAAAAATGAGGAGCAAAAGGCCTTCGTGAAGGGTGGGGTTCTTGATAGGACATTTCTTGTAACTCTCTATATTCTTAGTCATATAAGTATTAATATAGAAAGGAAAGGAGATTTTCACTTTATGTCTAAAATGATTAAGCAGAACAAAATGATGGGTCTTGACTCTATCAAACCTGGGCTCCAAAGTGACATACTCTATGATGATCCTCAGAACATGCCCCCAGATCTTCTTGATGGACTCAATGTCATAGTAGGTGTCAATCTTTACCAGTTTGTTTTTCTCCTTGTCGTTCTTGACGAAATCATTGACAGCATTGGGGGACATCTTCTTATCCCTGAAGAAGCTAATGCCTTCCTGGGAGAAGCCAATCACCTCCGCAATGAGACCCTCTATGATTTGGTGGGAAACACCATCAATTTTGACCTTTCCGTTGTGCCAGGTTTCAACCATAATCTTGGTAACCCCCGCGTCGAAACCATGGAGCCTCTCCATGAAACTGGTTATGCCGCCCTTCTGGAGTTTTTTCCAAACCTTCCCTTTTTCTTTCCAGCTCTTTGTTTCTCCCCATGGCTCTCTTCTAATCCTTTCTCCCACCATTGCGATATTATGCCTCTCTAACCCTAAACCCTTAATAGAATTGCAGAGCTCAAAGATGAAGAAATCGCTAAGGACAAGAGCTTTAATGCACATGTTATTGGGTTTTCTAGCTTTCTTTTGCTCGTGTATTCCGTACACGTTATTATGAAACGGTGGGGGTTTCGCATAACTCCAAATGATTCCCTTTTTAAAACATGATTTAGCATGTCTCATCATCATAAAAAAGATTTTGAGTTGGTACCTTGAATTTGCTCCTTTCGGATGAGCTCCATAGCCGTCGCCGAAAAATGATTATTGTTTCCCCACGTCATCACTGAATTGAATGTGACCGTTGCGTTTGCAAACGAATCAGCAACCACGTTAGCTTCACGGTAGACATGGCTGACGTGATAATTTTTAAATTTGCTCAAGTCCATTTTTAGGTCCTCAATTATGCTTTCAATGGTCCATGAGGGTTTGGCTACTCCTAAAATACAATTTATTATATTTAGGGAGTCTCCTTCAAGCCACAGATGTTCGATTCCTGAGTCTAGGGCCAGCTTAATAGTGAGTCTAGGCGCATAGGCTGCAGCCAAATGGTTGGTTTGGTGACCAATAGGGGAGGAGATAGCAACAATGCCCCCTCCCAAGTTGTTTCTTATGATTCCACCACATCCGGCGGGACGAGGGTTCCCCTTAGCCGCCCCATCGAAATTGGCTTTATGCCAATTTTCGAGGGGGAAGGACCAAGTAGCCTGCTATCTTCTTTTGATCCTGTCTTCTTTCCTGGCCTTAATTTTCCCTCCATCCTTTATGTTTCCATCTCTAGTTGTGGAATAGTTCTCTTTCATGAGGCCATCAATTTTCTCTGCTATAATACCCTCAGAAGCTTCTCTGTCTCTGAATATCCTGTTGTTGTGCTCTTTCCATATTCCCTAGCAAAAGTGTGGGATAATCCAGGAACTCAAAAATCGGGAGTTTAGGCCTTTGTGGTTGCTACTCTACTGTATGAAGAATTCCTGGATACTGGCTGGCGGGCACCAGTAGAAGTTCATATTGGAAGTCAGAAGACTCCACACTCTAGAGGAAAAGGGGAAGTGAATGAAAATGTGATTAACCATTTCCAGGTCATGCTTACAGAGGCAGCATATGTTGGGTATAATTTGGCCTCTCTTGGCTAAATTATCCAGGGTAAGGATTTTGTCTTGTAAGAGGAGCCAAAAGAAAATGTTGATTTTGGGCGTTAATCCAGGGGTCCAGGCCTTGGCCCAAATAGGTTTCTCCCCTGTGCCCACAAGGGAAAGATAGCCTGAGGCTATAGTATAATGGCCTCCAGAAGAGTCTCCCCAGACTAAGGCATCGCCTATCTGGTTGATGTTGATAGCGTTCAAAGAGGCCATCAAAGGCTCGAGATCCTACGAAAGCTCCGCCAGATTGTGCCATTCATTCCCATTTCTGTAGTTCCTAACCAACATACCATATCTGCCTATTGTCGAGATGGAACATGTTAACTAGATGCCTTGGTGAGATTTTTCCACGAAAATTTGGTGTTTGTTTCTTCTTTGATGTCATCAAATAAAAAAATCTTCCATAACTATACCTCATTTACTTCACCACCACTCTATTTTTTATAATAACCTTGATATTGTGGGCCTACTAAATACTCACCTTAATCTAGAAAGTTCTATCTATTTTACTTTCATCACAAGGAATGATGTTATTCCATCATTAAAATCTCTCCTTGTTGTCCAAATCCTCCTCACGTGTCCACGTGTGATGTCTCCTACAATCTCTTTCTCTAATTACTTTGCCTCATCATTGCAAGGTTATGCTAAAAAAAAAGTGTAAATTAAGACCTAAGGGGACTCCACCTAGAGCAAAGAAAGATTTAGAAATCTATAATCTTCTACCAACTTTGTTTGATCTATTAAATTCACTCTAATGTTAGCCATCTTGTTTGTTAATGTATTCCCTTACCGCTAAGTGTTACTAACATGAAAATTTTCAAATCCCTCCAAGAGTCTTTTATTCCTTCTAACAAATTTGTCCAATTCCATGTTTCCATCTTCCCTTTAATAATATCATTAATCACACTCTAAGAAGCACCAAAAAGATGAATTGTCTTACTCCCACTCTTCTTAGCCACCTACAGTCACCAAGCATTTTGTAACATTGTTAGTCCCATCTAGCAATGACTTTGCACCTAGAACCAAGATGTAATCTTCTACATCTACAATGGCACACCCCACTCCTCTAAAACTTTGGTTTCCTTTAGATGCACCATCACAATGAGCTCTTAACCAACCTTCACCCAACTTTCATTCCTTCTCCTCCATAGCTTGAGATTCATCTAAAGGATTATCCCTTGGAATCCCATTAACGACCAATAACACTTTCATTTTTAATAAATGAGGAGTTAAACCAATTAATTATATTCACCACTATGATCCAATGTCTTTATCTACTAGGAAGGATGTTTGAGAGAAAATTTGTCTCTTTTCCTCTCACAATATCTAGTGTTTCATTAATAAATACAGTGGCAAGGATGGGGTGGTCGTCAGATAAGGAGAAAGGTACAACTTCAACACTAACCTCATAGGACTCCTTGGAGATAAACACCTCTTTGTTGAGATAAAACTATTCAATATGCAATATATTCCCCTCTCACCTTTTTAGGAACTAGACTAGGTATGCCAAATATCATTGTACTATGATTTAAGACAATCTAGAGGGTCAAAAAGCTTGAGTTTATTCACTAGCTTGTACCAATAAAAATTTTCACTGCATTTCCACTCAAATTATCCCAACCTACTTTATCGTGAGGTTTTTAAATCATTTTGAAATCTCCAGCAACAACCCAAGGGATATCTTTGAGGTTGCAAGTGTAATTCCAAAGATCAATAATCTCATTATAGTCCTTAGAGGCATAAATGGATCAACCTCATATTGAGAGTCTTTGAATTTAAATGAGACCCATAGGGCCTTGCTACATGGTGAGATGCCCCAAGCTGAAATGTATTTCTTTCATTTAGGACCAAAAAGGACAAATATTACCTCCCTTCCCCCTGTGGTGGTTAGTGGAAAAGACCACTAAGTCTTTCCAAATACACTTGAGAGGGATACCAAAAGTGAAGTCAATCACTTTAACTTCTTGCAAGAGGAGAATGTCAATGGCCTTGTACATTCAAAGGAATTCTTAATAATTTATTTCTAGCATAGGATTCTAAACCCCTAACATTCCAAGATGCACATCTTTAATCCATAGTAATACAATCTGGACAGTTTGAGTCTATGGGAGTTTGAAAGCTTTTGAAGTAATTGGGTAATTTCTTCTTGGGAATCTTGGCAGTTTTCACAAAACTATTGTAGTTGGGTTGTATCCCTCTCTTCCTCCTCACCACCACGTCTCCATCATCTCCAAGACGAGAGGCAACCACCTTATCCTTTCCTGCAACTTTGATCTCCCTATTACATCATTTCTATTTGGAATAGAAGGTGAGGAGAGGGAGGCCATATGTTTGGCCATAAATGGGATAGTGGCTAATTCATTAAAATCCTCACTCATGGGAGACTTGTTGACAACAAGATTTTTAATACTCACCTTAAATCCATGCTCCTATGAAGGGGAGGATATTGGGACATTCATCTTGACTCTCTCCTCATTGGATGACATAATATGGCTAACACCCAAATTAGTGAGGCAACACTATTTTCCCATTCCTAGAGGTGGGGATGGGAGGTTAAAAGACTGTCTGAATGCAGATGGGGGTGAGAACATATCAACCAAATTTGGTCCATCTTGTTTGATTTTATTAAGGTATTTCCTACTTAGCCGCTTGAGAAGAATCTATTGACCATTCATAGTTATACTTTTATGCTCAAGGTTCTTATCATTGAGACCAATGTACATGTTGTCCTTTAAGGATGTCTATAAGGGTAGACTCACTTGTATTAAAATTAGTAAGTGAGGGGAGAACCTTTATTGATGATCGACATAAAGCCATCCAAGGAGGCACTGACATCTGGGGAGATGTATGGTTTATGGGAGAAAGAATAAGCTTAGGTTACTCAGAAGGAGCAATGCCAACTTTGAGCTTAGGGCCCTCTTAGAAGAGGTTTCTAAAGATGACAAAGGATTCTTGGTCAATTTGGGAGGGGTAAGAGTGTTTTTCATTAGCACAGAGAAAATTTTCCAATGACGGCCAACCCCCTCACCCCCCAACACAGATAACACACATTGATACCACCTAGGAAAAGCGAGGGGACAAACCACTATGTGATTCATAATATCAAAGTCAATTATATTGAGGAAACTAGTCCCCAAAGTAATATAGAGCAAAATTTCATCATCAATATTGGGGATTAGGGTATTCAATTTTTCAATTTTAAGCATTTTTCTAATGGGATCCATAGCTTGGGGGAGAAGATTCTATAAATATGGGGGGGGGGGGGTTTCCAATTGCTAGCCATCTAGGGCTTGACAAGGTTAGAATCTCACATTGGGATACATCGAATGACTAAGGGAGAACACAAAATATATAAGTGTCAATGTTCCAAAATATTTTATTTAGAACCTCTTTTTATGATTTAGAATTTTGAAAGATCGCCAAAAATAAGCCTTTCTAAAGCATATAAAAGTATGTAAAATGCAAACCAAGTTTTTTTCCCACAAAATCTATGTAGTCAATCCCTTAAAAAGTTTGTTAAGGGCATTTTAGAAACTTCTTGAAAAACAAGGAAAATTGCAGAATTCCTAAGCCTAGATTTTTGTTTCACTATAGGCATGTAAGACCCCTCCTCATATGTACTTATTTAAAAATGAATTTCTCTGTTAAAATCCTTTATAGGAGATTCAAATGGATATATGAGCACACACAACAAGGCAATGGTATGGGGAAATGTTGTTGTTCTTGCTAGAAACCATGTAGAGAACATCATGATAAATTATGGCTATCTTGTGTATAATAATTATGACGATGGATATGAATTAACATTTTATGATTTAGGTGTCCTGATGGAAATTGAGATTAATTGATACGTTCATGTTTTGATACTCCGTGATTTGAGACTTACTACATTGTTTGATTGTTAAACGTTGATTTGTACTAATGATGATATGAGGTGTTTCACTTTATGATGATGGTGTTAATTATGGTACCATGATTATTAGGATATATGTACTCAAATAGTTCAATATGATCTATTGATGATGTTATGATGTTTTAGGTATACGTATGCATTACGATGATTTTTTTTAGTATTTTAATTCAAACTGATGAATATATTATGATGATACAATTATGAGATTAGTGATGATTAAATATGTGTGCATAAATGAGAAATGTTATTTAAATGAAAGTTTTAATATTTTGATCAATGTGATTATGCAAATATGGTTTAAATATACGAATGTAATGTTATCGAACTACTAATATTCAAATTGAGTGTGCAGGATAATTAAGTATGGAATTTATCGAAGAATTAGTAATTGACCCTGTGTGCAAATTGTAAGACTAAGGTTGAATCCAATAAAGTGATTCGAACCTCGTTGTCAAGTGTTTTATTTATATCATAATTTGAATGTGTGTGTATCATTCGGTAATTCAGGACATGTCAAATGTTATGTAAAAGTAAACCTTATAGTGTCACTTGACACTTGTTATATGCATATGTGTGTTGACATGTCAATTTAGGTTTAGCAAAGTAACCCGTAAATCTAAGACTGATTAGTTAGTAACCTAGACTAACCTCCTTAATTAGGATTTAGTGAAAATGTTACATCCTTAGAGTTTTTTAAGATCAAATATTTTAAGCCACTTGTATAGGTTCTAAAATGATCCTAGAGGCCAAATTTAATGTAATTCAAGTGCCCAAGTGGTATGTACATATGGGTTAGGAACTTTTGCCATCCTTTTAGAACTTCATAACAACATTTATGACCCCTAAAATATCCCAATTTCCCTTTGTTGCAAAAATGGACCATCTTCATGAGGTTAACCAAGTTCACACTCTTCTAAAAGGTTGTCTTGATGACATGGGCAAGTGGGAAGACCATAGGAGGCTCAAGTCAAGTTTGGAGTTATTGTTATTTTAGGTGGGTGAGTTTAGAGGCTATTTAGAGTCCCTTTGAAAAGTTGAAAGTTGTTCAATCATTCTCTACATTTAGAGAATCTTGGAATTTGAGGAAGAAAAGGATTTTAGCTCATCTCAAAATTCCATTATCATAACCTTTGTGAAGGTAGCTTCTGTATTGCCTTGGTTATGTTCTTGTTCATTGCTTGTATGTGTTATATTATTGCATATTGTAATATGTGTGCGTCTGTATCATGTGAGGGATGGGTATTGTGGATTTTATTAGTTTTCTTTCATGTTTATTTTCCTTGTTTTATTGGGGAAACTATGAAGGGAGTGTTGGCATTACTCACCCTCGGATACGACAGAAGTGGCCATGCATGAGAGAATGGCTTTAGTTGGACTCTAGGTCAGTACAAAGTCTCTCCTCATATTAAGGAGAGGGAGAAAGTAAGGTGTTATGAGCCCTTACTTGTCAATATAAACTAATTTTGTTTTGGGGAGATAAAGAGAGAAAGAAATGGAAGTTTATGTGATTTGATAGTCTTGGAAGAGGCATATGATTCGTGTTCGTGATTGACATCTCGTACCTAGAAAAATCCACCTTCTCCCTAGTCATAGGTTCATTTTTAAATCTGTTGTGCATACATTGGATGGGAACTATACGTTGAGTTGTGTCTTTGTGATTGTGTTTGAATGTCACCTAGTCAGTTATTGGTTCTCCTAGCTTGGGGTGTGGCCTCACATCAAGGCCTTGGTTGGGAGGTGAACTCTCCATGGTTGTTCTTGTTTATTTGTAGATTGCTTGGAAAATATCTTGTAGTGGAGCAAAATTGGATTCAAAACCTTCTTGGTGTCCTTGAGTTTTGTTGTCATGGAGACTTTTACATTTTGATATCCCTTTCTTGTACATTGTATACCCGAAACAAAGAAAGGATGCAATTAGATGTTTATTTATGTAATAGATCAATTGTTGATCACACTAAATTTGGCAATGTAAATATCGAGTATTGCATGAAATAGAGCATGTGAATGATAGGATTTTCATGAGTTGCAAACTTTTTCTTACTCTCAAATGTATTGATTTTGCATAAGCATCAAAATGAAAACTTCATAGTTCCTTTATAAATCATTAGATTAAAACAATGTAAATCAAGTTTATTTTAGGAACATCATGAAATAGAAAGACTTTAAAATTACAGTGACCTTATTTTATCATGGAATTCCTATTAAGATCTGATGTTGAAATGCAACTACATTCTATGTATTATGCATCTTAAAACACCTAATGTAGTTAATGATAATGCAATAACAATAGTGAATTCAATCCTAGAATACAACTATAACCATTTATCATTCCTTAGATACATAGAATATAATTAATAATATTATCCAAATGAAGAAATAAGATCCCTATTACCACTTAATTATATTGAAAACATTAACCAAAAAGTCATTGGAAAAAGTTCTCGCAAAAATCCAAGTTTTCAAAATAATTGCCAAAACATGATCCACCTACAGGAGTGAAATGTATGGAGAGGGGATTTAAATAAAAAAATGACAATCATTTAATAATGATAAATATGAGCTTGAAAATATGACATTAAGTCAAATATATATATATATATATATATAGAAATATATATACCTTCTAAATAAACATTCATATAAAAAAAAAATCCTATCTATACCCCTCACCCATCTAACAACCTAATAAACTTTAAGTCATAAATTTTCTATCCTATCCTCTCCATTATCCTATTCCAACATTCAAAAGGGGTTGACATGGCTCATGGTAAGTGGGTTTGACCTTGGGCAAAGTGGTGATGGAAGTTTAATTGATTTAAACCTTATAACCATGCAAACGTGGGCTCCTTTTCCTTAAAGTCTTTTTGGCCCATCCCTTCAACTCATGAGCGCACCATGCTTGAAAAGGACCTTCCAACCTTTGGCAGCATGCTACAGATCTTGGAGCACATGTACGAGCTTTGGTGAATGCTCTAAGAGCATGGGGAGATGTGTGGGTCACGTGGAAAGTGGCCAAGTGGTATAGGATAGAGTAGGGTGTAGAAAAATAGGTATTAGTTAGGGATAGATAAGAATTAGGATGTGTTTAGCAGGGAGATTAGGAATTAGTTTAGGAATGAAATATTCTAAATGTTTTTTGGTAGGTATTTAATATTTTAGTAGATTTTTTTTGTATTCATGATAGAAGGGAAAGATAGGATTAGTTTAAAGTAAGGATAGTTAGATGTATCAATGGGTATAAAGTATGAGTTGATGGAATAGTTAGGATTAGGATATTATTAGTATTTAGATTTAGTAATTTATTATTATTTCATTTCATTTTATTGTGACGATTTTTATTTATGTCATATTATTTAAAGAAGGGTAATTGTGAGTGTACCTTAGAAAGGTACATTTTGGACTTAGTAATGTTAGTGGTTAGTTAGAAGATAATATTTGGATCTAGATATTTAATTTAAATATTTTAAATAGACATTAGGAATCTTGAAATTTCTTCTCATGATTTAATATTATTGATTTAATTAAGTTGAAAGAATGTTCATGAACAATAGTCCATTGGGTTAGTAATAAGGCTAAATCAAATTAGGGTTGCAAGTAGGAAGTTATGATAAATGACTAGGGTTAAAAGTTGATTTGATAGTAGACATTGAAATAACATATGAAATTATATTATATCATTCAAAAAAAAAAAAATTGTATTTTAATATTCTCTATACATTTACTTAAAGGTTCATTTACTTCAGTTTGCAAGGGTTATAGGATCGAAGGGGTATTGAAAGAATCATAGGTTGATTTCCTGATAGGGATGAGGAATATGATTTAGGGATGAAATGAACATCACGAATAATTTAATAATAAACATTTAATGATTTTTAACTAGTTTAATAATTTATTTTAATAATGGGAATTAAATATTAAGGTATTAGACAACTTATTGTAATAATGAAACTATTTCACCTAGGAGATAGAACCGATACACTAAATAAATATGAGATAACTTGATAACCTAATATAACTTATGAAATTACACAGACTTAATAATGTGACATATAAAAAAGGTCAAGTAAGGTTGACCTATAAAAAATAATTAGGGTTTAGTCAACCCACTTGGTTGACCCGAACAAGGTGTTTCTATAGCATCTTAAGTGTTCCAGACCCATAAATTATAGTTGAAATGTCAACTCTACATCTTAATGAATTGTAATTGAAATTCACTTCTATCCCATTTAAACTTTTCATAACTTATTCAGATTAGTATGTATTAAACATGGTGTTATTTAACTTTAAAAAAAATTGTTCGTGTGTTTTTGTCCCAATTTTTGGGCATGACAAGGCATAAACATTTGGACATTAGGTTTAACAACAAATTTTGGAAGAACTAGTACCTTACTTCTATCTCCTCCTTGGGGTTGATTGAGGAAAACCCTGATAGAATCGAGGATGAATCTCACTCCATCTGGTATTGTCTGTTTACCAACTAGTGCTTATTGGTAGGACCACATCAAACTAGAATCTCCAATAGTAGCAAGGATAGAAACCCTAGTCTAGTTTTTCTCTCCAAAAATAGGTTACTTTGTTTTAGGAGTATTCACCTTGTTAATAAAAGGAACAACCTCTTGATTTGTAGAAATTGATGGCTCAAAAGGTATCCTAGGAGTAAGGTGCATATAGGGACACACTAGACCAAGGTACATATCAGAGAAACACTTTCTCGTGCAAACTCAATCACTGATTTCATAGACCCTTGTGACCCGTTGTACCCTTTTCTTAGAGACTTTGATGCCATAATACAAAAGGAAGAAATGCAAGGAGGATGACCTCCCAACCACGGGAAGGCCTCCTCGAGGAGTGTGAAGCATACTATTCACTTCCCAAGATTGAGTCAAAGTGACATGTTTGTCAAAACTCCAGTCCCAAAATTCTAGGGAGATCAATTTTCATTTCTGACATAAATTCTAAGATCAATACATCTAATCTAAGTTATTCCATTATGCCAAATAAATAATTAGTTATAAAGAAAATGTCAATAAAAGACTATATCATGAAATACAGTCCCTTGGTATAAAGGAAAGGAAAGGAAAGGTTCTTTGTAGTCCATGATACCAACCATGTGTTTTTGGTTCAACAATACGAGACTACCTTGTACTCCCTTGTATGCGACACTTTAGTGTGCTACAAATGAGGCATACATACCAAACCCTCTTATGAAATTTGAATTGTACTCTCTTTAAGAATGTGAGCTCTCCACCACTAGACCAACTCAAACTCTACTAAGAAACTAAGTTTACTTGTAGACACTATTCTCAACCTCCTCTAAAATAAAGATTGAAGATAACAAGATGACTACTTGTGATATTGCTATCAAAATTTAATTGTGTGATTTTGAGTCAAACTCATTGACCCATGTTTCATGAGTAGTAATTCAACATGAATCCATCTCTCATGAGAATAAATGGAACACTTAGCACTCATTGGATCTAGGTGATGCTCATAAGGGTGAAGCACCGAGACTTCCCTGGAGGTCACCCATCCCAGTACCACTCCAGCCTGAGTGCGCTTAACTACGAAGTTTCCTCCATGGTTAAACCCAAAGCTTGCAACCCCATTTGCAAAACCTTCACCAAGTGTTGTGCCTTATGAACCATTCATTAGAAAGCCCCTTAAGCTCATCAAGTGATAAGTAGGAGATAATTGCCACAACAAGTCAAATTGTGATATTGTTATCAAGATTTTATTGTGTGATTTTGAGTCAAACTCATTGACCCATGTTTCATGAGTAGTGATTCAACATGAATCCATCTCTCATGAGAATAAATGGAACACTTAGCACTCATTGGATCTAGGTGATGCTCACAGGGGTGAAGCAACATGAATCCACCTCTCATGAGAATAAATGGAACACTTAGCACTCATTGGATCTAGGCGATGCTCACAGGGTGAAGTACTGGGACTTCCCGGGAGGTCACCCATTCCAGTACTACTCCAACCTGAGTGCATTTAATTAGGAAGTTTCCTCCATGGTTAAACCCAAAGCTTGCAATCCCATTTGCAAAACCTTCACCAAGTGTTGTGCAATATCACAATTTGATATGCTGTGAAAATTATCTCCTACTTATCAAGATGACTACTTATAAAATTAGCACATCTCAAATTATTTGATCTCGAGCTTACATCGCTTCTACAGTTCTCCCTTTTTACAACATTTTGCAGTGACATAGTTAAAAAAATTGTCCAGCCCTCCATCCATCCTTTCATTCGGGGAACTTTTATTTGTTGGTTTCTTATCATGATTTTCGTGAGTAATTGATGTTGGAACAAAAATGCAAGGAATTCGTTTATCATGTGATAACTGTCGTTTTAGTGATGTTGCAGCGCGGAAGAGCAAAGACACCAAGCACTATGATCTGTGTACAAATTTATTTCTCTTTTTATCTTCAATATACCATTCAAGCGAAGTCTTCTTTCCTTTCAACCCAATCCAATAGTTGCAGCTATTCAAATTCATATACTTCTTTGTTTGAAACATGTACCTGTATCGGACAACTCTTCCAGCTCCACGCCCGCATGATCATATCTGGTTGCTCACAAAACATTTATTTACTGCCCAAACTTGTCTCAAAATACACTGTATATGGCACCATGGCAGATGCACGCCAGCTATTTGACAAAACGCGCAAACCCAATATTTATCTGTGGACTGCCATGATCAATGCGTATGTTCGTAATGGCCTGCTTGAGGATGCCATTTCACTATATCACCAAATGAATGCAGATGGCATAACCGCTGATCGCATTATTTTCAGCTCTGTCATAAAGGCATGCGCAAATCTGTCCGCTCTGCAGGAGGGCACAGAGATACATAATGATATAGTTAGAGCTGGGTTTGAGTTGGATACTGTTGTAGGCACTGCCCTTGTAGCTATGTATGCAAAATGTGGAGAAATTGAGGTTGCGCGTGAAATGTTTGATAAACTGCCCGAGCGGAACGCTGTCACCTGGAGTGCAATTATTGCTGGTTATGCAGTGAAAAGGAAAGCTAGTGAAGCTTTAAGGTTATTTAATGAAATACAAATTCAAGGCATCCAACCCGATTCTGTTATTATGGTAAGCGTTCTTCCTGCGTTCGCTTGTTTGTCCGATTTACGAAACGCAGAGTGTATTCATGGTTATGTAATTAGAAGCGGCTTTGAATTTGATTTTGCTGTGAGTAGTGCCCTCATAGACATGTATT
Organism: Cupressus sempervirens; assembly: GCA_028749045.1. Classification (NCBI taxonomy): domain Eukaryota; kingdom Viridiplantae; phylum Streptophyta; class Pinopsida; order Cupressales; family Cupressaceae; genus Cupressus; species Cupressus sempervirens. The sequence continues at coordinate 785,460,426 of CM053793.1, forward strand.
GCAAATCTGGACGGGTAGGTTTTGCACGGCAGGTGTTTGACAAAATGCCTGAAGGAAATGTTGGCTCATGGAACGCCATGATTGCTGGTTGTACTCAGAACGGATGTGCTGAAGCAGCATTGCTACTATTCCACGAAATGCAACTGTCGTGTGTTAAACCGAATTTGATTACTATGGCGAGTCTGATACCGGCATCTGCCCATTTATCAGCTCTGCAACTAGGCAAGTGCATTCATGGTCATGCCATTAGAAGTGGCTTACACTCAGATATTATGATAGTTACTGCACTGGTAGACATGTATGCCAAATGTGGAAGTATGGAGAGTTCGTGGAGTTTGTTTGGGAGAATGCCCAAAAGAAACGTGGTTTCATGGAATTCTATAATTGCTGGCTACGCTCAGAATGGATATGCCAGTAAAGCTTTGACACTTTTCTGTGAAATGCAACTGCAAGGTTTAAAGCCTGATTCAATAACTGTGGTGAATGCTCTCCCTGCATGTGCACATTTATCAGTTTTGCAGCTGGGTAGGAGTATCCATAGTTATATAATTCAAAGCAATCTTAAGTCAGATATCATTGTATGCAATGCGCTGCTTGACATGTATGCCAAGTGCGGGACAGTAGAATACACATACCAATTGTTTGACAGTATGCCTCACAAGACTTTGGTTTCATGGAATACTATGATTGGCGGATGTGGAATGCATGGACATGGTAAGGACGCACTTGCTTTTTTCTCACGAATGCAGGAGGAAGGCATAACACCTGATCATATCACCTTCATTTTAGTTTTGTCTGCATGCAACCACTCCGGCCTTTTGGATAATGGAAGGCAGTGTTTTGACACCATGACTGGGAATTATTGTATCACTCCTAGTATGGAACATTATGCGTGCATGGTAGATCTTCTTGGGCGCTCTGGGCTTCTGGATGAAGCCCACGACTTTATCAAAAGGATGCCGACCAAGCCAAATGTTGTTGTGTGGGGGAGCTTGCTTGGTGCCTGTAGAGTTCATGGTAACGTTTCCCTAGCAGAGTATGCTATGAAACATATTCTAGAATTGCTACCGGAAAGTGTCGGACATTATGTACTGCTGTCAAATGTCTATGCTGAGACTGGGAGAAGGGATGCTGCAGTAAAATTGAGAAATATGTTGAAAGCCAAAGGACTGAAAAAGGCTCCAGGATGCAGCTGGATTGAGGTAAATAGCAGCATCCATTCCTTCTTTGTAGCAGAAGGTGAAGGTTATTGTTGATTAGAATCCAAGGTTATAATCTGCAGAGATAAATAAATTGTTTGCAGCACATCTTGATTCCATTTATCTCTAAACAGTGAAGCCAAACTTCATTCCACTGCAACTTAAGAACAAAAGACTTTGCAGATTGTATCCTCAATCCAAGAAACACTAAAGGGTAAGTATTCTTGCAAGATGGATTGTGGCAGCGTAGTATGTGTCCACTATTAACTTTATTGTACACCAATTGAAGAGGTTTTGAAGGACACTAATTTTATACATGTAAGTGTTGGACGTTATGGGTTGCTGTCAAATTTCTATACTGAGAGGTGGACTGATGCTGCAAAGATGAGAAATATGGTAAAAGTCAAAGGAGAGAGAGAATCCAGGATGCAGCTGAATCCAGTTAAATAGCAGTATGCACTTCTTCTTTGTAGCAGAATGTGAAGCTGAAGGTTATGACTGATTATAATTCAAGGTTATAACCTACTAATCTATTTTAATAGTCGGCAGGATATCATGATTCAATTCACCACTAGACAGTGAAGCCACAATCATCGCAACTGCAGCTGAAGAGCAAAGGAGTGCCTAGATTGCATCTTTAATCTACTCTTACATAAAGGGCAACCTTCCTTGTTAGATGGTGAGGCAGCATAGCATATGCCCAATATGAACTTTGCACAATTTGAGGACCTTGTGAAGGAAGCCGTGCGAACGATTAACTATTTCTTTCTGGCTAAGAGTAGTTGGGTGATAGGCTTTTTCTAACTGGATTTGCAAGTTGACAAATCCTCGGCAAACCTGTCTCATGCTCTCAAATGAATTGCCTGCAGTCACAGAACAGAAAATTCAGGCAGCCTTTGATCTTTAAACAGATCACCTCCTGTTTGGGGACCACTCCGATCTCCCAACAAAACGCAAACACCAAAACTGGCCACCCTGATCTCCCAAGAAAACACAAATTCTAAAACCGGCCAGCTTGATCTCCCTAGAAATTGCAAACCATCACCATTTAAAATTAAAATAAGATCGCTGTTCAATGCAACAATTTGTGTCATTTATCATGCTGTCTCATTAACGTTTCGTTCAGAGATTGTTCGAAATGAGTGTATTGAAGAAATGATTGCATGCGTCACTGTTGCTTTTGGTTGGCCTCAAGTCTACCCAATCATTCCATTTTGAATGCTGGGCTCAGAAAATTATGGAAGTTAATGCATGGCTAGCGGTTGCTTTCCTCTACCTCTGCCCAAACATTTTATAATTACGTTGGACCGCATTGTACTATCCACCAGTGCCTAAATCTCACGTACCAAACAACAGGTATTTTTAGCTTGTCCCTTGATAGCTTGGCTAATTAAGGCAATATGAAAACTTCTTGTTTATGCTCCTCTTATAAAGCTTTTGCTTACATTCCTTTTGAAATTTTGCAGCGCTCAGCTTTAATTTAGTGGGGTTAGAATAATCATCTTAACATTCCGTTTTACTTTTAATATACGATATCCTATATCTCTTTAATCCCTAAGCAACGGGGTATAATTAGCTATGCAGTAGTGTTATCAATGAATTGTTTTCAATAAATAGAAGTAAAATTGTAAAAATACTTATTTCAATTCCTATATTTAAAAAATACTTATTTCAATTCCTATATTTTAAAGGTTTAATGTATTTTTCTCTGACCAAACCGTGAAATGATTTGGTATACACTATACCTATTTATAAGAGGATCTACACAAGTATTAATGGCAACAATAGTATGTATCATGCAGCACCAAAAGTCTTTGAAAAATTAAAATGAAGTACCTATGGTGTCAGATATCTCGCACATCATAATATTACAACATCGGTGTTGGTTTAAAGTAATAAGTACAATTTGGTATAACTAGAGAATCATTTATCAGTAATTTTCAGAAGGATGACAGTCCATATTCTCTCCACCAACTGAGCTTAATATCTTTAATGTCGTAACAGGAGTCAGCCATTATTATAATTAGAACTGCTATATTGTGGTGAACGATGTAGAAGAATGAAAATCAGAACATCTCACATTCATTTCATTGCATTGAGTATGCTTAAAGAGGTGAATATTGAACAAAATTAATACTAATTAAGTCCCATTTCACGTTAGACATCTCTAGTACAATCTCTTCAATCAAGTCCGATTTCATTGATATTATAATCTTTTACAATCAGGTGGTACCATTGATTTTAAAGCAGCAGCAGGCAATGCAAGGAAAATTAGTTCAGAATTCTAGAAAGTTGGGTTGGCTAATTTTTAGACAAAATGTACCAAAGACAAAAAAAAGTTAAACATGATTCTTTTTCAGATTAATGAAAACACAGCGAAATTTTTTCAAAATTTTTGTTGTTTTTGATCACAAAATATACGAATCATAAAGATCAAATGCTGAAAATCTCAAAAAATTTCATTGCATTTTTGTTTTTAAGAAATTTAATCAATGGTACAATTTGTAAGAAGGATAGCTACGTCCAGAAAGTTGAACCCCACTTTAATAATTGTGTCCTTGTTGCTGCCCTTAAAATTTCCTGAGTTAATAGAGATCTTCTTTCATAAACTGTCTTGAAAATGTATTAACTCTGTAGTGCTAGGTAGATAGCCTGTGAACCTTAAATATTAAACTTTGGCTAATTTCAATATCCATACTTTCCTTCGATGTTTGTTAGGCCCAAGTTGTCATCAATACACACTAAAGAAGAAAAATAAAAATAAATGGGTTTCAGATTCCTTCTTCCTCCTATTTGGCCCTTAAAGAGTTTACACTGATGCTTCCCACCTCTATATTCGCTTCTACAGATTCTTGAATGAATGCAATCTAATTTTTTTTTATATAAACCCTTAAAAATTCATTGTTTTCCCATTTTCACATGCAGACAGCAATTAAACAATTTTTGAGACTTTCTCAAGAAAACATGACCTCTATATTCGCTTCTATAGATTCTTGAATGAATGCAATCTAAAAAAACAATTATATAAACCCTTCAAAATTCATTTTTTTTCCCATTTTCACATGCAGGCAGCAATTAAACACTTTTTGAGACTTTCCCAAGAAAACATAACAACAAACATGACATTTAGTGCCGACAGAAATTAAACAATTCTTCAGATTTTCCCAAGGAAACATAACAACAAACTAAACATTTGAAATCATCAAGCTAGGGCACAGCAGCATGTGTTCAACATTGCTCCTTCAAACCTCCGTCTCATGTATTTTTCAGTAGCACTATGACAGAGAGGTAGGGTTTTCAGCATATTTTTCTGAACTTAATCCAGATCACGAGTTAGAACAAACCATAGCTAATTAGGAGAAGCCTTCATTTAATTAAGAGAACCTGGATATCAGAGAGACCAGATTGCCACAATCCATTAAAATTGTTCTTAATTGCTTCTGGATTAGATTGTGTTGGGATTTTTTACCATCTAATTCAGACACAATCTAATCCAACAGCAATTAAGAACAACTTGGATATCTTTAATAAGGTCATTTATGATGACGAATGTGCTCATTTGCAGCAAAAGGTTGTAGACGAAGAGGCATTGACTTCTATTTCACATCTCTAGGCATGGCTGCCTTAGAGACTATTTGTATTCTCCATCTTTTGTATGGGACTATATACTCTTATGACTGAAAAACTGATGAGGAGAATTGGAGGGTAAGTAGTAACAATGGATCTCCATGTCTTATAACTGACGTTTGCAATTTGTTTCTTTTTAATCACTCTATTTGGCTTAAAATAAAAATTTTCCGTATGTTTCTATGAATACTTGTTCTTCCTCTGCTGTGTTTTTTCCATAAAGTATTATACTACGATAAACTGCAAGTCCTTAACAGATCTTTTTTTAATTCACTATTTTGGTGAACGCAATAAGGTTGCTGATCTTTCAGCCAGTTGTGGAGTTGATCAACCCCTATTCTCAGCTCTGGTTGGTTAGAGGTAAGAAACTTGGGATGGCAACCTAAGTTTGACTTTGGGTTTTATTTGCTGGTTTTAGCTCTATCTGTGAAGGCTCATATAATGCTTATATTGGAGTTATGTATCAAAAGAAATGTATGGCTAATAAATATTAAGGCATTAACTATATTTATGGTTTGTAGTATGTACAACCTCCTTTGTTCATCATCTATTTTCTTTGACAAAGAGGCTATGTTATTTTTGGCGTGCCCTCTATATCCTTACATGGGCAAGCTTGTTGAGAAGCTAAATATTAAGGAGTGGCAAGGGCTATCCTTCCGTGTGTTCTTTATATTCACTTGGCTGGCACTCCTTCCTATAATTGCTTCTGTATGATGGTTTAGTATGCATTGGTTCTACAACTGCATGGTGGACAAATGCCTACTTCACAAGCTTCACTATACATTTTTCATTTTGGTGTACATTCTCGCATACTCGCACAGGACTCATTTTCCCTATTTCTCAGCCAAAACCTGTCACTAGAATGACTTGTAAGCATTTTAGGCTATCTCAGTTGTCATAAACCTATCTCTGATATCTAGCCTCTCGTCTCTATTTAAAAACTTTTGCATATGGAAGCTATTGTCAATTATACTTTTGCACCCTTGATACTTCAACTTCTCATGGACCTTTAGCCCTATACATCATATGATCTTACCCTAGCTCTCCTTTTGAGGAGGCTTCTAGCTCTCATGATCTCTCTCTATGTTTGCAGGGATTATTTTCTGCTATTGGAATACGTTGCTGCAGCTTTGTTTCAATATTTATCTTGGCCATCTTCCTTACACTCTATCTCACCCTTCCTATCACTATTTGGCTATTGCTCTCTCTGTTCAAAATACGTCTAGTTGTTGAGGTCTGCATTTCTTCTCATTCCTTTCTGCCTATCAATTCTTTTAAAACTAAAAAGAACCCTAAAACCTTGAAATTTGGACCAACACCTAAGTAGCTCCAAAACCTTCAAATTTGATGGTAAGAAGAATCATAAAATCAAAAGATGTATACAATTTGACTCGAGAAAAATGAGGCCAGAGAAACACACAAGCAGCTCTTCCTATATATGGCCATCCTTTATTTGTGTCAGTATGTAATTGTTTCATTTTAACATTGATTTGGTTTGGATCGAACTGGCTGAAATCTTCTAGTCTGCTTTTTATATTTTACAGATCACTTAATTCAATTATTTCAAATTTTCCATTTATTTGTGCTTCAAACCAAGCGTGCTTATAATCAAAACTTGTGATAATGTGCCTGTTGATTGTTTTATTTGTTGAATATAATTATCAAATTGCAGTAGCATAAAATTAATTAAAAAAACCTTTTGAAAACCGCAATTCAAATTCTTTCTATTTTAAAAAGTATGAATGTTGTGAATAAACTCAGAAAAATTGCTCGAAAAGCTAAAAATGGAATGAAATATAAATATTAGTCTTATGCAGCCGTTTGATACATATAGCTAATTAATCTAGTCAATAGAATTTAAGTATTTTTCCAACATAAACATATTTCACATATTTCATATGTTTATAATTTAAAATATTAAAAAAGTTATTTGACTTTATTTCTATTTGACTTTGAAGAAAAATAGCAAGAATAAAAATATTTTTTATTACAAATAAATACATGATTTATCATTCTTTGGCAATTGAATTTATAGTATCTTCAATTGAATCTTTCTTGAAGCTTCTTGTGAATCCTTACTAAACTTAATTATGGAAGAAATCAAATTCAATTCATTGTGCACCCATTTGTGATTTAGATGAAAGGTAAACTGATACAATTTGAGAGAATACAAGGGCAAAATCTCCACGACCAACAAATCACAAAATTTATATGACCAACAAATCAAAGAAGTCCCTACTCAATATATTCTTCCCTCTTATCAAAGGTTGCCTCTTCCCCTTGAAGTCCACAATCCATTCTTGCCATGGATTTTGCAACCTACACTCAAAAATAGGAACACAAGTGACCTGATAGGCGATTTTTCCATGATTATACCTTGTAAATAATTTCTATTTGGGGCAATTAGTCTAGGGGTTTGGCTTTTGCTTTTGAAAACAATAAATCAATATGATCACCAAGAAGAGGTCTTTCCTCTTCCTACATCTCTTGACCCATGCATCAAGCAATGAAGTTTTAGGCTTAAAGAGTATCTTGATATTCATGCTCAAAGGGTATCTTGAAACCCCCTCTAGTCTCATATGTATGAAACCAACATTGTAGTGGAATGAATGTGAAATCCATAAATCCCAACTTCTCTCCACTGAAGAAGTGTAGTGATCCTCCTAATGACGTTTCTTTCAAAGCACTTTCTAATAATTTGATTTGTTCTTTTGTTGTAGGACTGTAGGAATAAACCAAGTGAGGCCATTTCAACACGAAAAATTAGAAGGTACATACATTGCATTTTTAGAAGTTGTTGTAGCTCTCACCCTCATCTTCAAAGCAACCACATATTTTTGTTAGTCTTTACAATGGATGACAAAACCCCTCCCTTGCAACAATTTGTTATCTTTACCTTATTAATAATGTGGCCAATAATTTTACTATTATAAGATGTCTATTACAAGAACAATGAATGTGGTTTTCTTTAAGAGCAAAGTATTCTCCCTACTTAGTTACGTCGGCACCTAAACTATCCCATATAACTTACTTTCCTTTCCAACTCCATCCTAAATTCCAGAAGATAATTAGAAAGTGTTACCAATGTTTCAAAATGTACGACTCAACAAAATAATCAAAATATTAGAATTGTAAAAAAGAAATTCAATTGCATAAGCTAAAGATTCAACATCTTAGAATAGTAAGGAAGAGGATGCAGTGTTGATTGCTGAAAAAAAAAAGATCTCTGCTACAAGAACAATGAATGTGGTTTTCTTTAAGAGAAAAGTATTCTCCCTGCTCAGTTAGATCAACACCTAAACTATCCCAAATAATTTCCTTTCCTTTCCAACTCTATCCTAAATTCCACCCTAGATACTCAATGTGTTTGTACTAAAGTGTCACCAATGTTTCAAAATGTACCGCTCAACAAAATAATCAAAATATTAGAATTGGGAAAAACAAATTCAATTGTACAAGCTAAAGATTCAACATCCTAGAATAATAAGGAAGAAGATGAAGTGTTGATTGCTCAAACAAAACTAGTAGCTCTCCATAAAATAGTAAAAGATTCTAATTTATCATTTTCCGCTAATTAAATCTTTGCATGGGAACACCCTATTGCTTAAAATTAAGTAGAATTTGCCCTTACGCAGCCGCATGGGGAGATGGGGTTAGAACTTGCTCCGCTTGTGATGTACAGGTTGCTTACTGCACACAAATCTTTGACCAACTATTCTCTTTCAAATTCCTTTCTATATGCAATAATGCATGGATAAAAAATGTCAAATCACAACGATCCATGACTTCAATACAAATGTTTATTTATTAATATAGCAATGTGAAGATTTTATAACTATTGTTTTGCTTACTCTTATTTTATTTAAATAACTAAATTTAAATACAAGAGCTTTGAGAACATATTTTTATTTCTATTTACGATTGAAAAATAATAAATTTAACAAATATATATTTAGATTTTAATCATAAATTTTAAAAAATTATATACATACAATGCACTTTAAAATATTTTTACTATTCAAAATCAATAGCTTGAAACATTTAAATTACAAATGGTCCATCAATTTCTTTTTCTGCTAAAAGAATTTGAAACGATTCACAATATGTATAGATTAAAAATTGAATACATGGTTATTTTATGTTACTGAAAATTCTAAACAACCAACTCAAATAATTGATATTTTGAGGAGCAATTGAAAAGTGTCTATGAGTTAAAATGGTTTCAATAAAACATAAATCAAGAACTTTACAAATTGACTTTCACTAACTTGTAGAACTCTCGTATACATATTTTAGATAAGAGTTTGCAGTTGGCTTAACAAAGGGAATTGCAAATGAATTCCATCAAACATGCATGAAGCTATCTAGATTTTGTGCTTGAAGAAAATGCATGTTAAGATGAATGCAATGATGTCTAAGAATTTGAAGTTGGGGCATCAAAGGGAATGAATTCCATGCAACATGCATGCAATTATCTAGATTTTTTACTTGAGATACATTTATATTATGGTGAAGGTAGTGCTCCTCACCTTTTTTTATGTATGGGAAGACTATATAAATTATAGATTTTCTACTTACTATAATTTTGTATGTAAATTGTTAGAATAAATTAATAACTTAATTATTAAGTCATCTTGACTTGATCATTAAGTTATCTTTACCTCTCTTTTAAGATTCACTTTATGCATTAGTGATATTTAATAATTATATTAATTATTAAAGGTCTTTCTTTTTTAGAGTTTCTTATTTTAGATTCTTGATGACCCACTCAAAACAAACCATGGTCTTGGTGCAAAATGCCTCATAATTAGTGATCTGTCTACACACTTAGGAACTCCTTGTCTTATACCACTTAACGAAGGGTGCTCCCTTTAATACCACGAACACATTAAAGAAAACAAAGAAATAACAACAATTTGTGAGAATAAAATATGGGTTTCTTATTATCTCCACAAATCTAGAATTATAGAATTTAGAAATACAATATGCAAATCAACATGAGTACCTTTCTTACAATATTCAACAAGACAAAGTTGTAAACCACCAACGAGAACTTCCCTAAACAACATACAAGCCTTCCTTATATAGGCATTTTCCATCACCTAGGAAGGTTCTAGACACAACCCCAACTCTTGAGACCGACCAACCTAAAATTACATTATATTATTACACTTTATTACATAGAATCAACACAAGTCAATTTACAAATCACATTTTTGGATGGCCTAACTTTCGGAGACCATAACTAATAAATTGTTGACCCGATTGGCTTTTATAATCGCTTTTCAAAAATTAGTAACTTTTGTTCTACAATAGCTATTGCCACAAGCATCTATTAATTGAGGTTTGACCTCTTTTCAGAGCCATTTAGACCTTCGAAATTGAGCCTGACGTTTTGATACAAAAAAATCATACTTAAAATATGCATTAACTTAACTAATACATATAATATGGAAATGAAACTTATCTGCCATACTGATATATCTAAGATAAACCTCCACCCTTGAAATTAGAATATTGTGAGCTCATATGACCAACTTATTAAAAATAAAAAGTTTCCACAAACAATGACTCTGAATTGAAATAGTCATTATTGAAAAGATAGAAATGGAAATATTTTCGGGTGATGCAAGATCTCTCTTACACTCAAGATGCTCCTTCATCATATGCATTTGTACTAATAAAGGAAGTACCTTTCATCATAGATAAAGTCTTTTGTAAAGCTTCGTGATCAGTAGGGGAAATTTGAAGTGTAGACACCTAAATTTGATTACACCACTTTGGTAATCCTATTTAGTTATCTCTAAAGGCATCATTAATTAAATTCTTATTTAATTAATCCTTTGCCATCCCCTAGCTGGTTAATTTAATTAATCATCTATAGTCCTAATTGATAAATCAAATAACCTATTATTTATCAATTAAATCCTATTTTTCTATCTAATTCCAAAATCCCCATTTATTAAATAAATCTATTTGATAAATAAAACCTTCAAAGCTAATAACCCCTAACCTATCCTAAATCCCCCTTTTTAGCCTAATCCACCCCATCCACCCATACTAACCAAGCTTAGCAACCAACTCACCCACCCTCATAAATGCCATCCACTTGCAAATCTCTAACATCCCTAATCTAATCCTAAACCCAAGCCTAATCCACCCCCTAATGTTGTCACATTCCCTAAGTAAGCTTAAGACTTTCCTAAGCCAAGGAAAGTCAACAATCTCAACTCCCTCCAAAATATCCCAACCAACCAACAATGAATGCTCTTACAAAGGCAATAAAGACTCTTACAAGCCATTATGAAGGGTCTTTATGAAGATATTATCCCTTGAGCCTCTTTTGTTGACTCATCCATCCCCTTTCCTCCATCCACTCACCCTGTGACATGTGTCACTCCCTGATTGGTGCTAAACAAGCACAATCCATGTGCTCCCCTTTGAGTGCATCCTAGCCCTCCTTAAGCTTTCATCTTTCCTTCCATCTTAGCCCTCCATCCCGCAAGCCCTTAGCCTATAAATTGAATCCCCTCCCAAGCCATTTCATCACAATCTTGAAGCCAAAGTTATAATGCTAGTTTGAGAAACCAAAGCCCTTAACCATACCCTTATGATGCCAAATTGAGAGCTCACAAAGCTACCAATTTGCCATTTTTCATCTCCATTGAAGCTAGTTTTGAGAACCTTGAGCATAAATACCAAATCTAAGCAAATAGACTCATCCCCAAAGCAAGTGACCATCCTCATTAGGAGAGCCATTCTATGGCTCATATTCTCATTTGAGGGTTTCACTTTGTCTCTCATATATGTTATGGTTTTTATGCTAGTTAATGCTTTTGTTCTTTTAATAGATTAGTATTACTTGCTAACATATTTCTCATATACATTTTGGCACGCCCAGTGGGACCCCACTATGGGTCATTTAATCATCTATTTCTATCTATATATTATTTTTTTACTAATAATCTAATGTTTCTTGTCGTTTGAGTGAGTTGTAGGGTTTAATCTTGTTCTTGCAGGTTAAAGGAAGCATTAGGGAGAAAAAATAAAGCTTCAAAAATCAAATTCCAAATTTTTTTTGAAGAAAATCCGCGTGTTTTAAATCCAATTCTGCGCAGTGTCGTCTCCGCAGATCGGCGTCTCTGACTGGATGACAGTCGTCTCCGAATCTTGAGCTGTCGTCTCCGAAGTGAATTTTGTCGTCTGCGCAGATCAGCGTCTCTGAGTTTCAGCTTTTATCGTCGTCTTCGCCTCTAACCATCATTTCCACGTGGCCGATTTTCTTATTCAAAACACACTCTGTCGTCTCTGCTGCTACCATCAGTCAAACTGTTGTCTCTACTGTCGCCAGTAGTCAAACTGTTGTCTTCGCAACCTAAACTGTCGTCTCCGCCGCCGCCAACCTATTCTGTTGTCTCCGCCTCTTTCTTTGTCATCTCCACAGATTAGCATCTCCGCAGATCAGTGTCTCCGCAGTTTGGCGTCTGCGCCTGATGAACTGTCATCTTCGCCTGTCTCTATTGTACTTCTGTTTTAAAATTTTTATTTCTGCACTTTGTAGGTTAAAAAAAAAAAAAAAGTTTATAAATCAAAATTTGACTTTTAGTGGTTCCGTAGGATTTAGACCATTCTAAGCATTTTTACACCTAAGAAAAACAACAAAAAAAGTTAAAATTTTTTTCCCATAGTTAAGCTTTCCTTTTGGAAGATTTTGGGTGACTAATCAATTTTCTTTTTTTTGTCTTATTGCAGGTTGGAGCAACAAACATAATCATGTTTTTTTAGGTTATTTGTGGAATGAACTTGAATGGTTAAACACATTTTCCATTGAATGAATGTTGCTCAAAACACACTCTTGAATGCCATGGATTAAAATCAAAATTTCCTTGAATGCATGATTAAAACAACAAATCCAATCTTGAATGCAAATGATCAATTAACCATTGCAATATCAAACACCTCATTTGGAGCTTTTAAAATTGAACAAAACAAATCTCTTTTCCACATGTAATTTAGGCAAAGTTTTACTTTTGGACATTTAAGAAACTTCGTTAAGTTAAATATAAATTTGCAAAAATCAATTTGAGTAGTTCCTTGGACTCACCTCTTTTCTAATCACCCATCAATTCAACCATTGGTTGCAATCTCAGCACCATTTAGGGGGATGGGTCTACTTGAAAAAGGTGTTAAATGTTCCACAATCTAACTCACTCACTTGGTCTTTGAACGTTTGCTTTAACTTTATCAAAATTTTTAAATGACCAAAACTCTAGATTAAATCGATTACACTTCATGTTTGAATTTTAAAATTGAACAACTCTTAACGTGGAGGGCCTCCGGGCGCGCGCTTGAAATCAAATCTCACACACCTCTGTTTTGGGCTTAAAAAAAAATACACCAACTCTTGAATGCCTTAAAGAAAATTAATCGATACTTGACATGGAGGGCCTCCGGGCACGCGGGTTTACTTTTTTGTTGACCCTAGCTCTTCTTCTTGTATTCATTCTTTGCTCGATTTTGCTTTGTTGGCACATTTCAAAGTTGGAATTGAACATTGTCTCTTAAACATGAGTGCTTGCAAAGTCTAGATCAGCACACATAAGAGTCAGTTGGTAAAAGAACAAGCGTGTTTTTTAGCCCAAGGTCATCCAAGTCTTCTCTCCCCTTGTCGTCTTTCGAGGCCATCTTGGGTGCATAAGATTAAGATCCAAAACCTTGTTTCTCTTTTTAGGAGGCCTGCTTGGGGATTTCATCACCCTTTGGAACGACCTCAACTCCAACATTCCGACGGAGTATAAAGATCGGGAAGTGAATCTAAAGACACCTCTCTTGGAATCAAGATTTTGTCACTTGGGCTAAGCTTCAAGGAACTTTATACCCTTGAGAAGTGAAAGAGGAGAAGTGGGTTACCGCTCCTCTCGGCTGTGTGACATCTTTTTGGTTTCATTTACAGACTTGGGCCTCACGTACCTTGGGTATATCGAGGACTCCCTAGCTAAACCAATTGCTAGCCTTGTAAACAACCATCTAGAGTGTTAATGTGTTTGAAGTGACTGATTGAAACATTTGTAAAACATACACACTCCTCAGCGCAAGTATCATATTCTGAGAATCAAAAACTTCTATCTGGTTGTTCCTATCTATTGCTTGATTTTTTATTTGTTGAATGAATGTTTGCCAAACTTGGTCAATCCTAGCTTAGGGCATACTTACCGTAGTCACTGCCTGTTCTAGAAGTTGAACGAGTTGAAGCAAAAGAACCAAGATCTCTCAAAGCTAAGCAGATTCAGGAATTCATGTCAGAGCAACCCAAACCCAAACAAAAGTTCCACAAAGTTAAACTCAAGCCATCTCAGGCATACCAAGAACTTTCAGCTAAGAGAAAGAAACTAACACCAAGTCCTCGAATTGCCAAACTCCACAAAGCAGAGGACAAAGTTGCTGACGAAGCCCTTCAAGATGCCTGGTTAGATCACACCATCCAATCTAACCAACATCCAAGAGTTAACAATGCTTATGCCTTACCAACTAGGCATGATTTCTATGATTAGATCCCCTTGTTTCTCCACATCTTCTTGCATAAGCTTCACTTTTGCATTAGAGTCATCTTTGTAGGAAAGCCAACCATCTTTAGTCTTCCCCTTAAGCATTTTAGCTCATCCATCTCATTTAGAATCAAACCATCTAGCCAGCAATCAAAATCTTCACATCCAAGCCTTCAAAATTGTTGTCACCTTGCCAAAAGTTTGCCATTCCTAACATCTTCCAAATCCACCAATCTCACCAAGGTTATCCCTTTGACAGAGCTTTATCTAGAGTAATCTAGCTTTGTCACTTGTCATCCCTCATCACCTTGAGCTAAAGGTTGGGATCCACAAGTGGTCAATCTCGTGTTCTTCCTAAAGGATCATCAGTCTATCCTTAAGTTGACACAATCACCACCAAGCTTGCACATAGGAAAGTGGACCTTTCGTGCTTTGGCAACATATTTTTGAAGTTAGCATCCCCAACCCAATCCTCCTTAGATTTTTTCATACAGCTTTGCCTCAACCTAGGAAATCATTTGCATAGAAAAGCCTTCCCCTTTTACATCCATCAGCATTTGTTGCATCTCATCCCTAGGAAACATTCTGCATTTTCATGCCACCCGTCACTTGCTTAGGCAAGAAGAAGAAGGAAACAATGGAGCCCTATCATTTGGATCCAACAGCATCGCTCCCCTTGAGCACTCAACCATCTTTCAGCCCAGAGAACTCTATACCATCACCTACTGACATTGAAGCTTTCATGAACCAACCAGGAAATGCAGTATTGGTGAACGCCATTATAGACAAAAACAAGGAAACAATCATGGCTAACTTTCGAAGGGACAACATTGGAGCCTTCGACTTTGGAAGACCTCCCCCCTTATCAGATCCATCGCACCCCTTGTTTGAGCAACTCCCACCACCCATAGGCTCTTATGATTCGAATTATCCTCAATATATGCCAAAAGAAGAGCCTCAACCCACCCCATATGATCCAATAGACCCAAACATACCAGCCTCCACTCAAGTTGAAATCTCCCTTCCACAAGCCAATCCAACCACCACCACTCCACCATTGGTCCATACCACTTCATCCCAAACCCCCTTTACCCATAACACCTCGCCATTCACTCCCTTCACTATTGTTGTTGCTGCTCTCCAACCCAGCCTTCCAAATCCACCCATCTCCCAAATCAGTGCTAGTATCTTTGGCTAACCTCAGCAATACACAACACGGATGCCACCCATGGGGCCAAATAACCAACCCTTCATCACCCCCAGCTTGTTTACCTCAGCTCAGAACACAATTCCATCATTTCCACTAGGTCCTTGGAGCTCAATGCCATAAGCCACAAATCCACAAGCTACTACCCTCACTCCACAAAGCTATCAAACCCCACAAGCTACTACCAATGTTCTACCCAGCTCTCAAGTGACCCAAGCTCCTGCCACCACTCTACCAAGCTTTCAAATCCAACCACCAAGCTATCAAACCCCATCAATTCCATTTTGAAGCTTTCGATTCCCACCACCTCCACCACCAACTAATCCACTACCTCCTATCACAAACTATTTTTCTATGCCATTTCTAGGAGGAAATCCACGGCCACCAACCACCAATTACTTGGCCTCCTTCACCATGCAGATACCTTCCCAAATGGGGGCACAACCCACATATATTGGTCAAACTCCTCAAATCCACAGCCAAGTTCCACAAGCTCCCCAATCCTTTCCCCAAGCTTCACAACCATCTTATACCTTACTTCCACAAAGCAATCCATTTATCCCACAACCATCCTACATCCCTCAATCCCAACCTCAAATCCAATATCAGCAACAAGCCTCGCAACACATGTAGCAATATGTGCCACCTCCACCTCAGCAACCCATCATCCACCATTCAGTTGCCCAAGCCATGTAAAATCCCTACCATCCCATACCTCAAAGCCATCCATATTCCATTGCCTCACCTAGCACATACCTACCTCAGGGCACTCCTACATTGGGGGCACCCCAGCCATCACCCATTAATTCAGAATGGGAAGCCATGAAGACAACTTTGAAGAACATCTAGGAGGGAAATGATCCAAAAACCTTCAAGTTTGAGAATGTGTGTCCTTACCCATTTGACAGAGCCATTACCATGACACCATTTCCCAAGCATTTTGAGACACCCAAATTTGACAAATTTAGAGGAAAAGGAGACCCTGTCACACATATCAAAGAATTTTACATGCACTGCCAAGAAGTAGCATACGATGACGTCTTCCTCTTGCGTCTCTTTTCCAAAAGCTTGACCGGACCAGCTCTTGAATGGTTTTATAGAATCCCCTATGGCACAATTAAAATTTTTGTTGAATTCTCTGAGGCATTTGTAGCCCAATATGCCCATCTTGTTGAAACAGAGCTATCAGTAGTTGATCTTGTCCATATTAAGCAAAAAGGTGGAGAAAGCCTTCTCGAATATCTGCAAAGATGGTAAACCCTTACCACCCGCATATCTTGCACCTTGCCAGAGCGCCATTTGGTGAAAATGTTTATTGATAATGCCCATCCTAGCTTGGCTCACCACATGACCATGAATTGTTTGCAGACCTACAAAGATATCAAAGAGAAAGGAATGATCCTTGAGCAAGGACTCATTAAAGATGGTGTGGTCAAGATTTACAAGGAAGCCAACCAAAATCAATCACATTCCAATGACAAGTCTAGGTATTGGAACAAAAACAAGCATGTTGCAACAGATGGCATCACTGACACTAGACATGTGAATATTGTTGGTCCTTCTCAAAACCAGTCCAACCCACCATATCAACCAAACAATCAGCAAGCTATCAACTACCAATAGCAGAATAACCAAAGCTATCAAAACCACTATCCAAGACCCAACTTCCAAGGGTCTAGCAATCAAGCTAATGCCATCAATGTAGCTGCAGGACAAAAGCCCAGATTCCAACCTGCACCTAGAAATTATACACCCCTTGGTGAACCTTTGGATGTCATTTTTGAGAAATTAGTCAAGGAAAACCTCATCAAATTTCCTCCTACCCAGCAAATCTACCCAAGCCAATCCAAAGCTGCATGGTACAAAGACAATGAGTACTACAAATTTCATAGGGTAAAAGGTCACACTACCCTCAGATGCATGAAACTGAAAGATTATGTGCAAGACCTCATTGATCGGAAAGAAATCACCGTTGGTGCCCAAACCTCTCCCAATGCAGGCTTATAGATCTATTAAAATGCTTTTCCTCCTCACAACAACCAAAATCTTGGAAAAGCACCTATCCAAACCAACAACAACAACACCAACAACCGTTAGCCAAACCAATAGCATGGGAAGAACAATGACCACACTTCATCCTATATAGACTATGGTAGCCTTATAGGTTGTATATCCGAGAAAGAGCCTTTTGTCAATGTTATCAATATCTAAGGATCAAACAATGAGTGTGTAGTCACCACTCGAAGAGCGCAATTTAGCATCGCAGGCCCACCAGTTTCACCAGCACCATCAGCTCCATCAAAAAGCCAGTACAATATCTTGGAACACCTTGGGAACATGCCAACCCAAATCTCCATTTTAGACCTTCTCTGCACTAGTCCTGTGTACAAAAACATCCTTGATAGTGCTCTCATAGAATCTCGTGTCCCTTCATATATCAATGCTATTGATTTTCATAATCTCATTGGACACCTATCCTCCTCATGCGCCTTATCATTCAAACCCACCGACATACCCGTGGTCGAGCCAGATCACACCCTTCCGCTTCGCATAGCCATC
Source organism: Cupressus sempervirens (assembly GCA_028749045.1). NCBI lineage: Eukaryota > Viridiplantae > Streptophyta > Pinopsida > Cupressales > Cupressaceae > Cupressus > Cupressus sempervirens. Next base: position 785,478,563 of record CM053793.1, read on the forward strand.
ATGGTATCCAATTTTGCCGTGAAAAGAGTAATGATAGATAATGGATCAGCCTTAAATATTTGCACCCTAAAATTCATAAAACAAGATGGGTATACTGAGGCAGATATTATTAGTGAGGTTATCACCATCAAAGCTTATGACAACTTGGAAAGAACCACAGAAGGAACTATTTTGCTACCAATAAAGGTTGGGCCAGTCATCCAAGAGATACTCTGCCATGTTATTGATCTAAACCTACCATTTAACATCCTCCTCGGTCGCTCATGGATTCATGCCATGAAAGCTGTTCCATCCACTTACCATCAGTGCGTCAAATTTCTGCATCAGGGCACTGAGGTAACCATCCATGCCGATCCAGAACCCTTTGCTTACTGCAATGTGGTTGAAGCTTCATATGTAAACCATTGCCCTAGAATTGATATTGGCACAGCCATCGCCAGCTCATCCCACACTTGTAATGACCCAGAAACCATCCTCGCCTCCACCCTATCTACCGTGAAGATCAATAACAAAGGCCGTGGAGAGTATAGTCTATCAGATGCATTTGCTATCGGGGCACTCCCACTTGATCCACATGCCCATGGACGAATGACATATCACATAGCTAAGGAGATTCCACCTCCTCGATGCAAACAATTTGGCCCAAAAACCTTTGTATCCTCGAAAATCCCTCTTCATGAGGAGCTCACTCCAGATATCAACAATTGGTTACATAAGGATGCACCTCAAAGAAATCAAGCACACCTTGATCACTTTAGCCAGAAGTATCCCCAAGAAACATAAGCTCATCACTGACAAATGGAACTATCAAAGTGGTGGTCTAGGACCAGAAGAAAGAGGCATGCAGTGCCCCATCGACGCACACAAGTGGGAATCAAAGTCAGGTCTTGGCTTTGGCATACCCACAATTAGGGGCACCAATACAGACGGTCATGCTTTTTCAAACATTCACCGTGACCTTGTCAAAATCGAAGACATTCCTGAGGAAGTTGAAAAGAAAGCCTACGACGATATCCTAGACCAAATCTCCCTCGGAGACTCTGTTCTCCAAGAACTATCCATCCACCTCATTGACCTACCACTTGCCCATCCACAACTCATAGATTGGGACCAACCAAGCGTCATACACATTGATGAGTTCACATCAGAGGAAGTGCTTCTGAGATTCATAGGAGCCAAAACTCCTCACAAGAAAACAAAGCCAGATTCTGCCTATATCTATAAGCTAAATCCCAAGGGGTATTTTGGAGAAAATCCCCAAACTAGTTCCGATACACCCAAAACTGGAATTAAGGTGAATCCAGGACTAGCTAAGGCAGTGAAGAGAACCCCTCAGCAAGAAAATCTAGAGCCACAAGCAGAACATGAGGATTTAGCATTGCCTCCTCAAGATAATCGACCAGAGGTGTCTTCTATTCTAATTGAGGATACTAGAGAAGTCAACATCGGTTCTTCAGAGATCCCCAAACTTGTTCACATTGCTGCATCCCTATCACAAGACCAAGCTAACCTCCTCTTTGAGGTCTTAAGAGAGAACATTGGTCAATTTGCATGGTCATACCAGGACATGCCAGGGCTTGATCTTAGAAAGAGTAGCACATAACTTCTTAACAAGATCATACTCCTTCCCTAAGGAACTGGGTAAATGAGGTTTTGGGGGTGCACTGATTGAGAAGGGGGTAAAGTAATAGGTACAATTGGAATGGTAGGTTGATGATTATTTTGTGTTTAATAAGTATAAGCCACCATAGTATAAATGAGTTTTTTTTAAAGAATTATGAGAGGTTTATCATTTTGAGGATGAACCTTAAGAGTAATGAGTCGTTGATTGGTTATTAAGGAGGGTGACATCTTTTGAAAGTTATGAGAGGTTATGAGAATAGAATTAGCTTATCAGGCTCACTATTGCAAACAATTTCACACAAAAGAAGCCATGAGTAGAGCTTCTCATAAAGGTTGGTTTGAAAAGATGTAGAGGAAGATGATAAAGAAATAGGATCGCTAAGGACCTCATTTGTCACATCCACACCTTCACTACTAGACACCTTTTGAGGTTTCCTAATGAATGCATCATGAAAGTACTCAAAAGAAGTCATACATCTTGAAAAATGAGTAAACTAATTACAATAAAGTGTAATTTTTTAAATTAAAAATAGAAATAAAATGCAAATGTAACAAACAAAGTATTTGTTAGCCCCAACTGATGATGTAACTGAGAATGCTATTATTGCATGTAAAAGAGTCATATTAGTTGTTATGTGTCATTGTTGTCAACCCTTAGTGGGTTAGACATTATTCTAATTTAGTAGAGAATCATATCATTTGATTGACGAAGAGGACTTAAGTATGATGATGGCATAGTTGATATGGATTGGTACTTAATGGGTACTTGAATGAATTGGACTATGATAGTATAATATTGGTTTGATTGCTTTGCAATCATGTTATGTTGTGAATAAATTCATAACTAATGAGTTGGTGATAGAACAACTACACTATTAATCGAGTGACTATAGTTGCCATCGAGTATTTGGCAAGGCAAAGTTAAAGTTCAACGTTAATCGAGTAATTCTAGTGTTAATCGAGTGATGTGTTGCTCGAGTGAAGTTGTAATGTTCACTGAGTGAAGAACAAAAGAAAAGAATAATTAGAGGTTGACAATTGATAAAAACTGAGAATGTTTGAGAAGCATAAAATATAAGGATGAGGTTTGTTGTGATATCAACATCTAGAATAATTAAAAGATGATTGTATGGAGAAGATTTTCTATTTTTAGAATGAGCACAAACTTTGAGGTGAACAAGTATTGACTGAATGACTAGATGCAATGAATCTGATATCTATGATTATAATTAAGTGGAAAAATTTGGAAGGAAGAAGTAAACTATATAAGGATATGAATGAGACCATTTTTAGTTGCTAATTATCTATTGATAAAGTACGAACTATTGAAGGTGAAAAAAGGGAGAAATAAGAACATGGTGAATTGAGCATCATAGAGAAAGAAAGATCAAGTAGAGGAAGTGCAAGGTGAACGAGAAAGAGTGTGAATCAACCAAAAAGATATCATAAGGTAGAAACCAAGAAAAGAAGAGATCCGAACAAGCAAGGTAGTGCTAAACCTAGCAGATCATTTGACTGTTACTTTCTTACCATTGTAGCATATAAAATCTCTTAACCAATTGGACCTAACAAGTTTATGAAATCCTATATGGTAACATCGATTAGTGATGTTTGTAAGTCCTTTAGATCAAGTCACTCTTTAGTAATAACAATTAGTGATAAGGTTTAAATGATCTTTGATTAAAATCCTCTAACCAGATCATACTAAAAATGTTCATGTTAAACTTTAACAAGTTTGGCTCCTAGCAGATCTCACTTCAGAAGAGTGAAATTTTTGGGTTGTCGGTTCCGTGGTGTTTCCCTTTACAGGGTTTCCACATTAAATATTTCTATCAACATGTGTGATTGATTATGTGTTGCGAGTTGATTTTCATGTGATTTGCATATATTATTTTGATTAAGTAAAAACATGTTTTGAAAGGACATGAAACCTTATACAAAGGGACAAGAAAGATATAACAATGAGCATCTTAAAACAACTATGGAAAACCATCTGACAAACTAGAGAGACACACCAAAGTTCCCAACAAGAGGCAAACAACCCAAGAGTCCACAAACCATCAAGTTTTACATTTTGATCGAGTCTTTTGAGAACATAAAAACATATCAAATGAAGGTTTGGAGGATTTGTCTTTTTTTTGTTCTTTCTTTTAACTAATGTTAAACCATCCTCCACCTTCCCAACAACTTTTTGCCAATCCCAACTAACCCCCAAAACCCTTGCAACAAGAGAAGCACCAACAATAGTGTTATGGACATAGTCAACAACCTAAGGGACAACAACAACTTTCTGACTCAAAGCCACCAAAGGGACAACAATAAGATCAACACAGTCAGTAGCAGGAGATAGGTCAACATCAACATTCTGAGTTAAAACCGTTGTTAGGGACAACATTTGAATAATTGGAGACATCAATAGAATCTTCAACCAAAGTGAGATCAATATGAGAAGAGCCATCCAACCCATCCACATCTGTGGATACTTTCTGAACCGTATAGTGATCATCCGAAACTCCCAACCACCAATAAGGTGATTTCTTTGATCTAACCTTGTCAGAGGAGCATTGCGTAGCTAGATGATTGGTCTTATGATATTTCCTACATCTGAAGGGAATACCCTCATGATCAAGAAGCTAAATCCAAGAACCATTTGGAGGAGAAAACTTCAACATTGCAAAGAGCCCCTTGGAGACATCCATCTCCACAAGGATGTCAGCATACATTGTCCTATGGACATCGGAGGAGACCAAATCAACCAACAAGAAATTCCCAAGGGCATCCCCCATAGCCTCCAAGATTGAGTCCTACTAAAAGTGAAGGGGAAGATTCGAAAACCTTACCCAAAGAGGAATCTTATTAAATGATTTAGTAGTTAGATTAAATGTCGGATACCAAGGCTTGGCCATCAAGGGGAACCTTTCCTCTCACGAGAAACCACGATATAGGATGGAATTTCTATCATTAACATTAGCAAATTTCACAATAAAAAAACCCCTTGCCACAGGCTAAATCCAAATTAAATCCAAAATGATTGGTTCCCAATATTTGGAGATCTAAGCATGCAAATTTGAAAGAGAGGGCCAAAAACCCCTAAAATGAAAAATAGTAGTAGAAGAGTAATCCACCACATATGTGTTGATCTCCTAAAAAATGTTTGGATCAAGATGAAGCATGAGTGGGTTACTTATAGAAACAGGCACAACCAAATGACTAATAGAAGGCACAACCGAACAGATCCCCTTCCTTAGAATAGAAGCATTAATACCTACCTTAAAAGCGGCCACATCTACATAAGAAATATGAGATCGCCCCGCAACAAATTGAGACGCAATAGGAGAAGCATCCACAACAAGAGCAGTTGGAGCAACAGGTGCAGGACCTGCAACAATGGCATGATCCACAGCAGGAGGGCAAAAAGCCTCCACAATTGTAGCCGGAGGGCAAAGGGAATCAATGACATCAAGCATGGAACGATGGGCAACCCATGACGATTGAAGAGACCCACTAGGGGAAACAACAACAAGAAGTATCCTCCCATGACCAACATCTGGGTGAGAAGCTGCAACAACAATATACACCTGGGCAGGAGCACATGGAGCAGCATAAGAAGGAGATGCAATAAGGGTTAGGCCATGGCAAAAGGATGGGAAGCTTCCACACTAGCAATGGCCCGAGAGCAATGGGTGGGAGAAGCAATTTGAATCACCACTTGGGCGGGAGTAGGAACTATCTTTGATGTTCTTCCATGCCTTGATTCACATATATTGTTGTGACTTGGTATAAGATAAGTTAATACTTTGATAATTGGTAAAGTAAAGAATAGTGAGATGACAATTTGAAGTACAATTAACATAAGTTTGATTTGAGATGTTGAATATGATCATTGAGTTATTAGTGTGAAATTTTAATTTGGTACTAAATTGTTTGAAAGGCCTATAGGATAATTGGATATAATTGATTCACTCTTCCCCTTAGTTATCTAACAATTGGCATCAAAGTAGAGTGCTTGAAGGAAAAGTTTGAAGGAACTTGAGCTAAAGATGCGTAGGTGTATAAGAGAGAAGTACCAAAGATGAACAAGAATAAACTCTCCTCATGGAAAAATAGAATGAGGCTACATGTATCTAGTTTTGGAGATAATACTATACCCTGGCTCAAAAATGCATATGTTTCTCCTACCCCTCCTATGACTATGGAAGAGATGGCACAAAAGATAGAGCAATATAATTTGATGATTGAGATTGCATCTACCCTAAATGATGCCAGAATTGTACTAACACAAAAGAAATGTGGGACAATTTGGAACTTGTACATGGTGGTGATGAGAATGTGTTTAGAGAAAGACCATAAAGTATGAGAGACAAATATGATGACATAAGAATGAAAGAAGGTGAAAATGTTGTGCAGTATGTGAACCAAATCAAGGAAGTTGTGAGTGAAATCAAAGTTGTTGGAGGAGTTATTAGTGATTCTAAAGTTGTAAGGAAAGTTCTAAGAACCCTCTTACCTATCTATGCTATTAAAGTTTTTGCAATTCAAGAAGTTACAACTATGCCTAGTAATATTCTTACACTTGATGGTTTAGTTGGTCGATTGACTATATTTGAGTTGAGTAATTTTGATAATAGTGTACCTACAATTGGGAATGCTTTCAAGAATTCAACAACCACCGGTAGTTCAAAGAAAGAGAAGAGCAGTAAAGATGAAAGTGATTCTGAATTAGAAGATGACATAAATGACATTGAAGCATTGCTTGCAATGAGGTTACCAAGAGGTAAAGGTAAATTACCTCTGATATGTTTTAAATGTAATGAAGTTGGTCACTTTGCTGCATAATTTATGAACAAGTACATGGATGACAAGAAACACAAAAATGATAAGAAGGATCATAAATATAGGAAGAAAAAAGACTACAAGGACAAAGGAAAGTCAGATACTGAAGATGAGAAAGATGGAGTAGAAGTGATGTATGTTGTTGTTAAAAAAGATCCTATCAAGGAAAGGTATGAGGATAATAAAGCTCTTATTTGACACATTAGTAAGAATGATAAATGTATCATTGATAGTGGATGCTCACATCATATTACTGGAGATCTTAGTAAGTTTGATAGATTTGAGGAATATGATGGTGGAACTTTTGAAATAAGGAATGACATTCCATGTCCACTAAAAGGTAATGGTTCATTAATGTTGAATGACAAGATCAAATGTGATGATGCATATTGGGTGCAAGAACTAAGATATAATCTATTGAGTGTTGCTCAAATGAATAATAAAGGTCACAAACTAGAATTTCAGAACATAAAGATCAAGATCTATGATGATAGTTTAAATCTAATTGGCAATGGTGAACAAACTAAAGGTAATCTATTTCATCTTGATCCTACAGTTGATTAGATGCTTGTTTTCAAAAGTTGAAGATGTATGGTTGTGGCACAAAAGGTTATGTCATGTAAACTTTGAGAATATGGTTAAGGTCAATAAAACTAAGAGAGTTGGAGGCTTACCAAATTTGTACAAGTATGAGAATACTATGCGCAAATGAATGTCAGCTCGATAAGATGATAAAGTTAGGTTTTTCAAGTAAGACCCATACTTCTAATGACATTCTAGAATTACTACATACTAATTTGTGTGGACCAATGTGAGTAGAAATTTATTATGTTGACAAATATTTCATACTCTTTATTGATGACTATTCTAGGATGATGACAATCATGCTCATGAAGTTGAAGTCACATGCTTTTTATATGTTCAAATGGTATAAAGAAAGAGTTGAAAAAGAGATGTGTAAACAATTGAATTTTTTAAGATCTAATAAAGCTGGTCAATTTATGTTTGTTGAATTTACTAACTTTTGTATTGAGCATGGTATTAAGAGACATTTGTCAATATTGAGGAAACCAAAAAAGAATGAGATATTTGAAAGAAGGAATAGATCAATTGTTGATTGTACAAGATCATTGCTAATTGAAAAAGGAATTGCTTGAATATTTTGGAAAGAAGCTATTAGTATTGTATTTTACACTCTCTACCGAGTTCAACTGAAGAAAGGAACAAACAAGACACCTTGTAAACTCTAGTATGGTGATACACCTAATGTGAGTTATTTCAAGATATTTGGAAGTAGATTCTACATTCATAAAGACAAAAAGAATGGTAAATTTGATTCAAAAGGTGATGAAGGTATTTTCCTTTTGGATATTATTTTAAAGCAAGGTATATAAATGTTTGAACAAGGCTACTAACACAATTATTGTAAGTACAAATGTAAGAATTAATGAGTTTGCAGATAAGAACAATGGGGAAAACAAAAATGAACTAGATGATTACAATATGTTTGTTTATGTTTATGAAGTTATTTCTAACATAATAGCCAAAAAAAGCAGAGAGCCACCAAGACTCAACTTGTTGTATCAAAGTTATAGACAATACAACTCGAGAAAAATAGAGATCCCGAACTGAGTGAAGATAATGCTAGTAATCAAAGAACTGAACCTGTGCTAGAAAAATATGTGAGAAAGATATCGCCTGAAAAAATCATTGTAAATAATGTCAGAGTCATGACAAGAAGTAAGTTAAAGGACAATACATGTTTAATTGCTAAATTTGAACCAAGAACTGCTAAAGTTGTACTTGACAATGAAGATTGGACTGATGCCATGAATGAAGAGATTGAGGAAAAAAATACATGGACACTAGTACCAAGATTAGTTAATAAGAATGTGATTGGAAAAAAGTAGATATTCAAAAACAAACTAAATGAAAATTGTGAAGTTGTGAGGAATAAGGTAAGATTAGTTTGAAAAGGTTATGCCCAAGAAGAAGGAATTGACTATGGAGAGATGTTTTCCCTTGTTGCACGATTGGAAGGAGTCATAACTTTGTTGGCTTATTCTATTTACAAGAAATTCAAAGTGTATCAAATGGATGTTAAGTCATCATTTATGAATGGAATACTTGAAGAGGAAGTCTACATAGAACAACCAGAAGGATTTGTTGAACCTAATCAGAGACACATGTTTTAAAAATTGAACAAAGCTTTGGATGGACTAAAGAAAACACTGAGAGCCTAATATGAAAGGTTACAATCATATTTTATTGAAATTGGATTTGTTAGAACATGTGAAAACAATAATCTATATTTGAAAATGAAGCTGAAAAAATGGTATTGATTGCTGAAATTTTTGTGGATGATATTATATTTGGTGGTAATGATTTCTCATGCAAATCATTTGTTGATCAAAAGGAACTTGAAATGTCTATGTTTGGTGAGATCAAAATTTTTATTGTCTTAAAAGTTCACCAAATAAAAGATGGTGCTTATGTGACTAAATCAAGGTATGTGAAGGAAATCCTGATTTTTTTTTGGAATAGATGAGTCTAGGCTAGTCAGTACACCTATGATGTTGGAATGAAAATTATCAAAGGACACTAATGTTGAGGTAAATAAGACAAAATATAGATCAATGATTGTAAAATTACAGTATAATGTAAACAGGAGACCTGATATTGCACATGCAATTGGAATTGTTGCAAGGTTTTCTACTAATCCTAAGGAAACTCATATGACTTATGTGAAAAAGACATTTAGATATCTAAAATAGAATGCAGATTTTTTATTATGGTACAAAAAATATGGCAATTTTACACTTAAAGTCTATAGTGATGTAGATTGGACTAGTAATGTTGATGGAAAAAAATCACAAGTGGTGGAGCTTTCTTCTTAGGAGAAAGATTGATAACATGGTTAAGCAAGAAATAGAGTTGTATTTTGTAATCTATTGCTACAACTGAGTATGTTTCTATTGCAATTAATTATTCTAATTTTGCTTGGATTAAAAAACTATTGGAAGGAATGCAATAGGAGATAACTAATCCCGTTATTATTTACTGTGATAATACTAGTGCAATAAATATATCAAAGAATCCAATGATGCATGCAAAAACTAAGCATATATTTATCAAGTATGACTACTCGAGAGAGCAAGTACAAGATAAGAAAGTGGGCCAAGCATCTTATTATCAAGTATGACTACTTGAGAGAGCAAGTACAAGATAAGAAATTAAGGCTTGAAATGTGAAATCTAAAGAAAAAATTGTAGACATATTTACCAAGCCATTGCCTAAGGATGTTTTTGAGTACCTAAGAGGTAAACTAGGGTTTCTTCCCCTATCCAAGATTCACTAAGTGAAGATGCATGTTGTAATAATTCATGAATGATCAGATATATTTTTGTGAAGTTGATATAAATAGTACATACAAGGTACAAGGTTTTTCTTAAGTTTCACATTGCGACTTATATTTACCTTTAGCATTGTTGTCAAAAGGGGAGAAGTAATGAACTAGTTAGGGGGAAAGAATGACAAAAGGGAGAATGATGAAGTTGTTGGAAATATAGATGGAATAATTGAGAAGGGGGGGGGGGGAGGGTGAATCAATTACTCCAAAAAAAAATCCACAAATCTCTTAGATGTCTTAAAACTTAATTATTGCTGTCACTTAGTAGCCAAACAGAAAAAAATGTTGTAACTTAGTAGATTAACTTGTTACTGATCTTAAGCATTCACAATTATTAACATGCATGCAAAAGAAAATAACATGAACACAAGAGACACTAGATTAACATGGAAACCCAATATGGGAAAAACCACCAAGTAACTAGCTACTAATTTTTACTCTTCTGAAGTGAGCCCTGTTAGGATCCAACCCTGTTAAAGGTTAAAAAATACATTTTTAGGTGTGACCTTGTTAGAGGATTTAATCACCCTGCTAGGAGTGGCCTTGCTAGAGGACTTTAGAACAATTCAATAGAACTGTCCACCTTGTTAGAGGATTTACAAAATGGCTATTAGACCAACTCTATTAAGAGATTTAGGAATAACTGTTACAATGGTGAGAAAGTAACAATTAGTGACCTGAATGAGATGCAACTAAACTTTGTTGATATAGATCTCTACTCTGCTAATAGATCCTCTTTGATCAAATACAACTCTGCTGCTCCACACAGATATTTGATCCTTCTTCAAAATTTGCTCACACTTCCTCTTCACATAATTAACTCACTTGCATACTCGCTCATTACAATTAGAAACCACAACTTGATCTTTTATTTATACATTACAAATTGTCAAGTTGGCTCATTTACAAGTTACATTTACCAATAAACCATACATCAGTCCACTACAAAAATTACATTAAACAAATAAACTTTATTTCCCAAAACAATGAAATCCTTCATTGGCCGACCCAACTTGGTAAATACTGCTCCAAAAATGATTTCTAGTGTTAACCAGGTGAGGCTCGGTAAACACTACGAACTCTGCAAAATCCTTTGGAGACTGAGTGAACTTGGTAAGAACTAACTTTCCTTCGCTGACCTTGTGAGCTCGATAGAAACTAACTTCTACCACAAAAACCTTCAATACCCGAGTGAGCTCGGTAGAAACTGTCTTCACAATGTAACTTCCAGAAATGCTCGGTAGACTCTATAATTCACTTTGCTAACCTTCTAAGCTAGGTATAATCTGTCTGATAACTGATATGACATTTTTGTAACATCAAAGACAACACACAATTGAATAATTGTATCCAACAGAAGTTATTGCCAAACAAAGAAGTACACCCTAAGGGGGAGAAATTATGAAAATGTGAAGATGAATTTGTTGAAGATATAGATCGAGAAAACTTGATGATTGAATTTTTTTGTAGAGAACTAGACTAAAGTGGAATAGTTGAAAAGTTGTAATGTTGTCAATGCATCCATGTGATTATCTTATGTGTAATGTTTTATAATGTAAAATTTTATGTTTATGTATTGTCATCAATGCCAAAGGGGGAGATTGTTAGCCCCAACTGATGATGTAACTGAAAATGCTATTATTCTATGTAAAAGAGTCATTTTATTTGTTATGTTGTCATTGATATCAAGCCTTTGGTTGGCTAGATATTATACTAATTTAGTAGAATATCATATCATTTGATTAACAAAGATGATTGAATTGATGAAGAGGATTTGAAGAAAGTATGACGATGAATGAGTTAATAAGGACTAGTATTCAATGGGTAATTGAATGAATTAGACTATGAAAATATAATGTTGGTTTGATGCAATTATGTTATTTTGTGAGTAAATTTATATCTGGCGAGTTTGTGAAAGAAGGACTATAGTATCAACTATGTGACTAGAATTGTCATTGAGCGTTTGGAAAAGAAAAGTTAAAGTTGAGTGTTAATCGAGTAATTCTAGCGTTAACTCACTAGTACATTTGACCCCATTTTTAGACCAAAATTTTTGACCATTACTAAAATGGGGTCAAATTGGTCGGAATATGCAATGAAAAATATGTTTTTTTTTTCCATCTTTGCCTGTCTTGGTCGAAATTTCTACCAACACTTTATGAAGTATGTACAATACTTTCCTAATCAGTCACCATAATCTAACAATCTCCCACTTGGGGACTGATTAGGCTCCACTAAACAACAATCTCCCACTTGGAGAGTGATCCTGTAGCAATACTGCTACCACATGGGGCTCCCAGTGGATCAAACCACCCTAGACTCTACTATTCTTTTATTCATATTCAGTCTAGAAGACCAACCCAAGCTGAAGAGGAGTTCAACTTCTCCCTTGTTACTACCTTTGTTAACATATCTGCTGGATTGTCATTGGTATGTATCTTCTTCAGCATTAGCTGTCCATCCTCCAAAACTGACCGAATGAAATGGTACTACAACTGTATGTGTTTGGTCTTTGAATGCAGAGCTGAATTCTTTGCAAGATGAATGACACTCTGACTATCTATGAACAAATAATTATCTTTCTGAGGATGTCCCAATTCTTGCAAGAAGAACTAAAGCCATATCATCTCCTTGGCTACCTCTATAGTAGCTACATACTCTACCTTTATAGTGGATAAAGCATTAACCTTTTATAACCTAGAAACCCAGCTCACGACTGCCCCACCAACAGTAAAGATGTAACCTGTAGTACTCCGACTGGTATTAATATCCCTTGCCAAATCTGAGTCAACATGGCCCTATAAATCAGCAGTAGAGCCCCCAAAGTGTAAACACTTATTGGATGTTCTTCTCAAATATCTGAGAATCCATTTGACTGCATTCCAATGCTCAATTCTTGGATGACTCATATACCTGCTAACGACTCCCACTACATGTGCAATATCTGGCCTAGTACATACCATAGCATACATCAAGCTTTCTACAGCTGAAGCATAGGGTACCTTGGACATCTTATCCTCCTCTTCTTATGTCTTGGGACACATCTCCTTAGTCAACTTCAAATGACCTGATAAAGGTGTGCTGACAGCTTTAGCATTCTCCATAGAGAAACATTGCAAAACCTTCTCCACATAATTGGCCTGAAATAGCGTCAATGTTCTGTTCTTCTTATCTCTACAAATCTTCATACCAAGGATTTGTTTTGCTGCCCCCAAATCCTTCATAGCAAATGCATGTGCTGATTGGCTTTTTAGCCCCTTAATGTGATCCATGTTAGACCAAACTACAAGCATATCATCAACATATAAGCATAAAATAATGTAGCTTTCATCATCCAACCTCTTAAAATAAACACAATGATATGAATGACACCTACTGTAACCATGCTCATGCATAAAACTATCAAATTTCAGATACCATTGCTGAGGTGCTTGCTTCAAGCTATATAAATTTTTCTTCAATTTGCATACTAAGTTCTCCTCACCTTTGACCAGAAATCCCTATGGTTGAGCCATATATATCTCTTCATCCAAATCACCATGAAGGAAGAATGTTTTAACATCCAGCTGCTCTAAATGCAAATCTTTAGTAGCCACTAGACTTAAAATAGTACGGATAGAAGTCATTTTAACAACTGGAGAAAATATCTCATCAAAATCAATTCCTTTTTTTTGTGCAAATCCTTTTACAACTAACTTGGCTTTAAATCTTTTCTTACCTCCATCCTCTTTTTTTAACCTGTAAACCCACTTATTCTATAAAGCCTTTTTACCTGCAGGCAACTTGCACAAATTTCATGTCTTATTCTTCAACAAAGAATCCATTTCATCTTTCATTACAGACTCCCACTGAATCTTAGTATCCACCCACATAGCTTCATCATAACTTTTAGGTTTACCAACATTAGTAAGTAAAATAGAATACAAAGAGGGAGAAAATCTTTGTGGAGGTCTAATTTGCCTTGTTGACTATCTAACATTCACCGGTGTGTGTGGTATTTGTTTTTGCAGTTGTTGCACATCATGAGGAATGGCTAGAACATCAAATTTTGGAGTCTCATCCAACACTATATAATCATTTTCTTTCTTCTCATGTTGTTGCAACAAATCTTTGTACAACACTTTCTCATTGAATATGACATCCCTGCTTCTTACAATTTTATGATTTTCAAAATCCCAAAGCTTATAACCAAACTCATTAATGCCATATCCAACAAATACACATTTTTTTGACTTAGCTTATAGCTTGGTTCTATTTTTAGAATCTATGTGAGCAAATGCTTCACAACTGAAGGTTTTGAGAGAAAATAACTCACCTTCTTATGAGTCCATGCTTCCTCTAGAATACCACAACCCAAAGGTGTAGAGGGACCTCTATTAATCAAATATACAACAATATTGACAACCTCCACCCACATGTGTAAGGGCAACCCAACATGCAACCTCATGCTCCTTACACGTTCCATTATAGTCCTGTTCATGCGTTCAACCACTCCATTTTCTTATGGAGTCCTTGGAACAATTTTCTGTCTACGAATACCATTAGTGGAGCAATAATCTTCAAATTCATGACTATAATACTCACCACCATTATCAGATCTTAGACATTTTAATTTTTTACCAGTCTCATTTTCAACCAAGCATTTCCATTTCTTAAAAGTTTGAAATACATTAGATTTTTGTCTAAGGAAATAAACCCATACTTTTCTAGTTGCATCATCAATAAATGTAACATAGTAATGAGAGCCACCAAGGGAAGATACCTGAGACGGTCCCCATACATTTGTATGCATAAGCTCTAATTTCTCCCTTTTATTTTCCTTCCTAATCTTTGCAAAACTCACTCTCTTTTGTTTTCCATACACACAACTTTCATAGAAATCCATATTAACACATTTCAGACCTGGTAAAACTTTCTTTGAATGAAGTACTTTCATACCTTTCTCACTCATGTGCCCAAGTCTGTTGTGCCACAAAGCTGCATCAAAATCTACAACAGCTATTTGTTCTCCTTGCTTAACTGTAGCAATTGTTCTTGAACATTCATTTTTCTCTGAAACAATTAAAGTAGAAAGAACAATATGACCTGTATAAAGATATAAGATGCCTACTTTCACACCTTTTGCCACTACAAGGGAACCTTTTGAAACCTTCCAATTTTTATCATTAAAAGTAATTACGGAACCCTCATCACCGAGTTGCCATGTTGAAATTAAATTCCTACTCAACCTTGGAACGTGTTACCTCATGTAGTAGCCAATGATTTCCATTTTACAACTTAATCTTAATTTTTCCCTTTCCAACAATTTGATAGGGTTCATTATCCCCCAAATAAACAAGCCCAAAATCCCCTTGGACATAATCAATGAAATAACCTCTATGAGATGTAGCATGAAATGAAGCACCAGAATCTAAAACCCATGAATCATCAACACTTTCTAAAGATAGAAGCAAAGCATCCTCTTCAAATTTGTTACTTAACATTTGCCTCCTTGTCTCCATATGATTTATCTGCTTCATTTTTCTTTTGATTCCAACAATCTTTCTTTTTGTGCCCTGGTTTCCCATAGTACTAGTAGTCATTCAGTCCTCTCGATTAAGACCTCCTCCCCTTTGAATTTCCTCTTGATTTCTCACAATTTTTAGAATTACTTCCTCTCTCAATCATTTTGCCCCTACTTTGTGCATTCAAAGCACTTCCTGATGTAGATCCACCTGAGGTTTTCCTATGAGTTTCCTCACTCAAAATAACACCGATCACATCATCATTTTTTAGCGTACTAGATCCAGGAACAAAATTACTCATAGCCATTACCAAGCCATTCCAGCTTTTAGGCAAAGAACACAAAATCAAGAGAGCCCTAATTTCTTCTTCAAAATTGATACCCATAGAAGATAACTGACTAGTAATAGTATTAAACTCATTTAAATGATCTGAAACAGATCCACCTTCTGCCATTTTCATATTAAATAAATGCTTCATTAGAAATACCTTGTTTGAAGCGGAGGGCTTTTCATACAGTGTTGCTAGGTTTTTCATCAATTCTTCTATCATCTTTGCTTTTGTAATATTAAATGCCACCGATGGTGGTCGACATAATCGAATGCTTCCAAGTGCCTATCTGTCCAAAAGATCCCATTCATCATTTGACAAAGATCCTTGATTCTTGGCTTTGCCTTCCAACGACTTCCATAAATCCTTCTGATACAGATAGTCTTCCATTTGCATCTTCCATAACTGGAAGTTCTGCCCATTAAACCTATCAACCCTCAGCTTACTGTCATTTGCCATTACTCCCACTCAACTGTGAAACTTTCATGTAGAGGATAACTGAAAAACAACTAGGCTCTGATACCACTTGTTAGGATTAAACCATGGACATAAATAACAATTACATGCAACTATAACCAATAACAAAAAATAATAGATCACACAGAAAAGAACACAAGGCACCAAGATTTAACGTGGTTCACCAATCCCCGATCTACATCCACCAAACAACAAGTCCAATATTTTTATGATCCAGTGATTACAACCTAATTACAATTTGTATTCCCTTACAGCTCAATACCACTGCAAGAACCAATTTCGCATCACACCTTATGAGACAATCCCTAACCATAAGCCCTTTTATACAAGTATTTTAACTGCTTTAGGATTATAATTAATAATTACATGTCAGCCCAAATTCCTAATAAAATAGGACCCAAATTTATTTTTTCTAGGTGATGCCCCGAACCCCAAAGAATTTATGAAGTATGTACAATACCCTGATCAGTCACCACAATCTAACAATCTCCCACTTGGGGACTGATCAGGCTCCACTAAACAATAGTCTATAAAACCAGAGTCCTCAGTCCTGCTCTAATAAAGCAATTATGAAAATCAGAAACAATCTATGACACAAAAATGATGGGGACACGACCCAACAACAGAATGGACACAATAGAAAAGGGGAATTATATTAACTGAGAAAATAAGCTAGTACAAATAGTGTAGAGAAAATAAACTTCAAAACATGCCCTACGGGCTTACAATAGCATAAATCTGGAGAATATTTCTCCTTTTAGCACCTCCTCTCAAGCTCCAATCCGAACTGCCTTTTACAATGCCAAAAATCTCCTTAAATAGACCCCGGAGGGTTAAGGACTAGGAGTACATTCTAGAAAGTTCTAGTAGGCATCCACCGACAAAATAGAAGGTTCCAGAAGCCGTGTTAGAAGTTGGTGCAAATCTAGAAGAATCCAGAAACGGTAGCCGAACTTCCGGGAGGCATAACTTTTGAACCGTAGCTCCGATTGACGAACCGTTTACAGTTTCGAAAAGCTCTCGAAGCACTCTATAGCCCTATGGACAAGCTTCGCTCATCCCCCATTTTTTGACCCTTTTCGAGGTCATTTAATGCCCCAAACCTGACTTCGAAGCATTCTTAGGAGGTCTCCAAAACCCAAAAAATTGCAATAACTTTCAAACCGTGGGGCCTTTTGACCTGATTATTTTTCTGGAATGCTCTAAATCTCAATCACATTCATCTGGCCAAGTCGCACCTTCTAGGTCACCAAAATGATGGTCAAATTGCATGCTCCTATTTTTTCGAGATTTTCAAATGCACTGATAGTTGAACTATGAGAGTTGGAACCTTTATTTGAGCCAAATGGGTATCCAAAAATGTAAAGACATAAAATAGAAACTAAGTCTAAGTACATTTTTTTTGGGTGACACAGGATTGCCCTTATACCTCTGGATGCTCCTGCATCAAAAAACCTCTCTTTTTAATGATCACAAAGAAAAAGTAGCTTATGAAGTAGAAGACCCCATTTTTCAAGCTATCTTTTTCATCAAAGAGATCAGATTTCTAGAATTCATTACAATTATAGCAATTATCTTTTAGATTAGATTATTTTTTACTATCAATATTTCAAATCAAACTACATGAAACTACATGAAACTACATGATCCATCATTAGAATGAAAGAAAGAAAAAGATATAAAATAAAGTCTTATCTTTTTCATTCCAAAAATTCTACAATGATAAGTCTATCTAATTGCATCCTTGTAGTGAACAAACTCAAGCTTCTGCTACTTGAACAAATGGATTTCATTCCATTTTACTACATAATACTACCCATTCTATCTTGAATTACATATTGACATTAAATACTTTATCTGATGAATTTCATTCCATTTTACTACATAATACTATAGTAATTTAGAATGTTTAGGTGCCTATATTTAATTATACCAAAAAAAAATTGGCCTTCATTCCATTTTACTACATAATACTAGTAATTCAGAACTTTTAGGTACCTATATATAAATAGAACTTTTAGGTGCCTATATATAAATATATAAAAAATGGTCCTTTAGTGCTGATTACCATTTTTTGGCAAACTTCATGTAGATTGAGCTCTTGCATAGTTTTTGAGCTTCTTCAATCAAACAATATGCTTGAATCCTCAATGTTCCTTCTTATTATAAAAAAGATAAATGTCAGTGTATGACAACCCTGTTGACAACAACTGTGACAATCAGGAAAACTGAGTAAAGAGATGTTCATAAATGGGTACAGATTGGAAAACCAAGTCAAGAAAATAGACCGTTACAGTTGTAAAGCCATTTATTTCCTTACATCCATCTTAGTACAGTTTCATCTGATTTTATATCAATCCTGCCCCACTTTGACTACAAAATTGGATGCTATCCTAAAATATTTGAAACATATTCTCCATGGGCATTGATTTTTTTGTAGAATAATTGAAGTCAATACTAAGATGTTTCCTACTAATCGACACTTCTTTAATTCAATCTTTTTTTTGGATACTTGTAAGGACACTATTTCATTGATTGATTGATGATGCTTTTAATATATATAGACTTGAGAGAGAGATACATGCAAGCTAGTAAAGAAATGATTTATTCAAATTACCAAATTCTTCTTGTAGATTATATGTCTCAATATAATTATGTATCTTCAATATATATTAAAGTTATGTTTTACATAGGCAATACAACAATAAATGGTTTGGGTTCGACTCTTATGAATTTAATAAACAATAATAATTAATGACAACATACACTAATAAAAAAAATGAATCTTGGCTTTAGCTTCTTATCCAAAAAAAAAGTTGTATTTTACAGTATTTTCTGTCCATGTTTATTAAATTTAGAATTACTATTGATCTGTGTTGGCGTTGATGAAAATAATCCAGTATCTTGATTTTTCCAAGATTGTTTTTAGCTAATTTTTATTTGAAAAATTTTCCCTGAATTTGACATCTTAAATTTGTGTTTCACTCTGTTTTGATCCAGGTATATAGAACAGGGTCAATTGCCTTTCGATCATTCTTGGACGATTTTTTTAAAGAAGCAAAATTTTTGTCCCTATTGCCTTGAAGTCATTAATGATTCGCCTCATCATAAATTGTTTGAAATTTCTTTCAAACATGGAGAAACAATGAGCTTTCTCCAATGTACATGTTTGACTATTTTAATATCTATTTATTTTAGATGAAAGCTTTCATCCAGCTAACTATTGGAATTTTACACCTTGCTTTATGATCAGTGAGTTGGCTGTGTGATGCAGGGTTCAACTCCTTTTTAGCAACTAATTCTATTTTTGTTCTTATGTTCCAATCTTCTAGCTTCTTATCTTGTGAAAGATAGCTCAGTTGATTTATTACTACTTCAAATGTCACTTACTTGCATAGAAACACTTGGACCACATGTAGCCAGAGTAGATTGGACTCAACCAATTTGAATAATGGATTGCTTGGTCTAACTTTCAATTGCTTTAGTTATGCTCATTATGCCTTGGGTTGTTGACTTCACCTTTACATTGTGGTTGGTATTTAATTACAAGCATTTGAAACATATGTTTGGCCTAAAAAATGAAACATCGTGATGTTAGTTATTACTAAAAATGGTTTGAGACTATCCACATTTTGGAGAAACTGCCAAAGAACTATCTTGAAGTTGATTGCACTGATTAAAGAAAATATAAACAAGACTAAGCATTCAATGATGGTAGGATTTTCATAACTCTCACTCGAGGACAAATATATCAATAAAAAGAGTGTTCATTGAGGTTAAAAAACTGTAGGAAACAACAAAAACATATACTTGACATCGAAGTTTAGTCAATATAGGAAAATCAAAGCTATAGCAGCTGGACCTTTATTTCTTTGATTGTAATCTTGTATTACATAAACAAGTTTCTCTTAGCCTAATTCAAATGCAACACCTTACATTATTATTTTTGTGATTCTTAAATTGTATTTCCAACTTGTGTCTCTTCAGTTGCACCATCTACTTATTTTTCATCCTTGTCAGAACTGGAGTTGTGTAAAGTTGTGCAAGACCCAACATTGCCATTTCCCACCTCCAATATAAATATAGGTGTTAAAGTTGAGGATTGTGGCACTGGAAATAGGCCAATCTCTTTACATGTCCACCTTGGAGCCAAAACTTGTAATGAATTTTAATAAAAAAATTATGTTCAACATATTGGAGGAGATCCAAGGTTGAAAATTTATGACAAGTTAATGTCAATGCCACAGCAAGGAAGGAATCAAGATATGGAGAAAAAAAATATGTTTCTATCTTTATGGTGAGTGGAATGATAGGGTAGAAACAATGGCAAGAATTTGATATGGAAAGCAAACACAAAGGAAAATGGAGTTGAGCCATGTATTTCTATGACCAATTTCAACTATCAAAGAGCAAGACTTAAAAATAATAATCATCCTACTCCAAATAATGGACTTATGGCAATGATAGACACCATAATTACTAAGTCGTGAGAAAGGATCAAGGTAATCCTTTCTCATCATTCAATGATAAATTTCACAAAAGGATAGCTCATGCATTTGATTACTCTAGTTGTTTAGTGTAGTTCTTCCATCTATTGAACTGTAGTAATGCTCTGATTTCATAAATTGTAGTTGCTTCAATTATATTGGATCCCAAAATTCAATGTGCTGTCTATCCATCTATGCCCACTCTTTGTCCCCTCTATGTCCCACACCCTCTGCTCATTTTCTATGAGGATGAGAAAGGAACTAGAAAGACTTATCTTCATACGGCTTACAATTATCTTCATAATAGAAAAGGAAGAGAGGATAAAAGGAGATTAAATTTATTTCTTATTTTCACTAATAATTTCTCTCCTTATCTAATTCCTGAGTAAACATGTTTTTGGTTATGATACACAGTCTATAGGTGAATTCATGTGAGATAAATATATCTATTGAAGTAGACTTAAAAACATTTCATTAATTCTATATCAAGAAGAAAATACTATGACTACTTGAATTTAATCAATGGTGCTTACTACATAAAAATAGACTATTTTCATCACTTGAAAGAAGGTTTTGGTTTCCCACCAAGTTGTGAAATCAATTCAAGAATCCATTGTATTTATAGTAGTTCCTTATAAGTATCATAACTGATGTAATATATGGCTAGCTATATCTCTATTCCAAAACTGTAATGGTATGAACTTGGTTGATAATTCTTTAATGTTGTATTATAATTGCCAATGCACTTAAATAATTTCTCATATTTTATTATATTTTTAAACTGAAAAGAAAAAACACTAGGGTATAGTCACCAAAATTGGAAAAGAAAATGTTGATCAATGCATTTATTGAAGTAGACTTAAAACATTTCATTAATGCTATATCAAGAAGAAAATACTATGACTGCTTGAATTTAATCAATGGTGCTTACTACATAAAAATAGACTATTTTCATTACTTGACAGAAGGTTTTGGTTTCCCACCAAGTTGTGAAATGAATTCGAGAACCTATTGTATTTATAGTAGTTCCTTATAAGTATCATAATTGATGTAATATATGGCCTAGCTATATCTTTGTTCCAAAACTATAATGGTATGAACTTGGTTGATAATGTTTTAACATTGTATTATAACACAGATACCCATTGACAAAATTTGCAGTAAAGGACTCAAAAGTAAAATCTTTCCAATGACCTATAATTTTGATTTGTAAGGTCTACTAAGGATTCTGAGTAATGTGAACTAGCATTCAATGTGATGAAGTTTTAAATTTTGGTTCATTTTTCTTTCTATTTTCCCAAATAACAAGAAATGTTGGACTAAAAATGGTGCAAGATGATGATGAAAACCTTTTGGGTGATTAGACCTTAAGGAAATTTACTTATTTTCTTCCTCCTCTAGAAGAAAAGGGGTGTGACTATGTTTGCATGTGTATTTCAGATATACTATTAGTGGTAATCCTCTGGAGTTTTCACAGCAGGAAGATCCTCAGATCTTGCCTGCGTTGTGTTTTAGTGGTTTATTGTTCATGTATAAGCATTGGAAAAATGGTGAGTTCTTAACAACAAAATGATAGCTAACACAAGTTGAGGGTAATAGAAATGATGAAAATGTACCATCCTATTAGTTCTTAAATTAGTAGGATTAAATATCTCCTTACAGACTACTAGAAGGAGGACACATATATGTGGGATTGGAGTTATTCAAAAAGTGAAAAGAGAAAATCTTAATAATGTTGAGTATAAATAAATCCAAGCCAATCCAATCTTTCCCCACGTACCAAAAAGTGAAGATTAATAATGAGTTAGTAATAAGATCTACTGCATACTCTTTCAAATCCACACTATTTTGAATCAACAAGGAGGAATTCACTAATAAATTTCAACCTAAAAAAGTGTTTTAATTTGATTGTTATATCTCTAATGAAGAATATACTAATGGAAAATTTATATCTAAATATCAATAGCTAGAATGG